>CM019827.1:3116011-4343241 GCA_009763385.1 Coix lacryma-jobi var. lacryma-jobi
AGAACATGTCGACCACGTCGAAGGTTAAATGCTCGGTTCTGCAGTTGATCTGGTCGCCGAAGGTCACGGCAAAGAAATTTTCCCGATGGCTCTCACTTGTTGACCGCCGAAGCCGTATAAAGGGTTGTCAGCAGGTTGCAGGAGGTTCCTATCAAGCTTCATGCTGTCGAAGGTTGAGGCGAACAGGATGTCTGCGAGCTTCCTGTGTCGACCAGAATTTTAGTGACAGTCCACCCTGCTAGATTGGTCTCGATCACCATGGCGTCGGTATGAGGGTAATCTCTCAACTTCATATCACTGGAGTCGAAGGTTATGGGAATGTGGGACCAACGACCAAATTTGTGTGGTCCTTCGACGGCTACATGGTGCACCCGTCTGGCATGTTCTTTTCTCTGCCGCTTGTTGCCATGGTCTTCATTTGAACCTCCGGTGATAGCTAGTATTACACCGAAGGTTGATGTTGGGTTGTTGATGGTCGTTTGGCTCTGGGTTTCGGATTTGCCAGGTTGAGGCGCTGGTAAAGCGGGTATTGGTGGTGGTGGCGGTAGAGCATTGTTGACTTGTTGGGTAGTTGGGTTTGGGTTTGGGGGGTTGTTGGGTATGTGACTGTGTATGGTGGATTTTGGCGTTGTGGGATGGTGGTTGGCTGATAAGAGGCTTGGTTGTAGAGTGGGTGGTGCGCGTAGATGGGTTGTTGCGAAGGTAGGCCGTAGTTTTGGGGGTATAGTGGTATGGAGGATTTGTTGAGTGGAAGTTTGGTTTCCTGGTGTGGTTGATGGTTCGGTTGTCTCCGAAGCGGCTCTTTTGGACTCCTGGAATTCTTTTCCCTTGGCGAAGCATTCACATTGTTTTGGTGGTGTGCCCCTTTCCAAGACCACAGAAATGACAATACATTTTCGCGGGGTCTTTTTGTTGGTTCCGTTGATCTGGCGGGGTGGCAAACCTTGGGGTTCTGGTTGTTCGGGGGTTGAGTGCCCGTCCTTGTGTTCATAGTGTATTGGTTTGTTGATGGCACCGATGTTGCTTTGTTCTTGGCGAGGGTTGTTTACTCTGGTTGAGGCCCCGGCTGCGGCTTCTGCTGTGACCTCCGAGCATCGGACTTCGCTCTGAAGTCCATGTCTGCTCTACAGTATCTTTCCATTGTCTCGTGTAATTCTTCGATTGTGTTTGCCGGCTTCCTGGCAAATTTCGAAGAGCATGGGCCTGGGCGCAGGCCACTGACTGCAGCGAGGATGACAGCCTCGTCGGATATTCCCGGGTTCTTGCTCTGATTTGGATGAACCTCCGCCAATAATCTTGAAGTGGTTCGCGCTCTTCTTGTTTGCAGTTGAACAACTCAATGGGGTTTGATGGGGCTGGTGTAATGCCCTTGAAGTTGTACAAAGCCTGTCTCTGAGATTGGCCCAGGAATCTACTGTTCGGGGCGGAGGTTGCTGTACCAGGTTTGTGCAATGTCTCGCAGGATGATGACGAAGGACTTTGCCATTGTTGATTCATCTCCGCCTGCTGCGGCAACTGCTGCTTCATAGCTCATTATGAATTGGCGAGGGTCGGAGAGCCCGTCGTAGCGGGGTAGGTTTTGTGGATTGTAGCACGGTGGCCAGGGTTGGGTTTGGAGCATTTGGGAGAGTGGTGACTTTGGGTCATAGGGCATTTGGTGTTGTTGAGGTCTTCGTTGGTTGCGAAGGTTAGGCTCTCTCTCATCTGGGTAGAGTTGGCGAAAGTTTGGTGGCCTCATAGGATGTGGTTCTGGGTGAATTGGTGGTGGTGGGGGTGGTGGATGGTGACGAAGGTTGTCTTGATCCCGCACCTCATTCCCCTCTTGCAGTGGGGGCATTTCCTCATCATTCCATCCCCGGCTTCGGCTTCAGCCGCAGCGAGGGATTCCTCCATTCGGCGAAGCTGTTCCCTGGCCTCGTCTGCCTTTGTCTGATCGAGCGCAACCGGTTGTGCCTCTCAAGCTGATCCAGGCGCCTCTTCTTCTCTTGCAGCTCAGCTTGAAGTCTTTCGAGGGCCTCGAGGCCCAACTCTTCCTCATCTCTCCCCTCTCCTTCTCCAGAAGTGTGGGGGTGCGGCTGTGTCACCACTCGGGCCTGGGGGCCCGAGACTTCAGATTCTGGGGTGACATCCTCTGCTCCCGAGGGTTGCACAATCTCCTCAGTAGGCGGAACCACCGTCGCCGTCTCATTGGCGACGCGTCGGTCCCTAGCTGCGGGCGCTCTCCTGTTTCCTGCCATTTCGAACTTCGATCCCCACGGACGGCGCCAAACTGTTGGAAACACACTTGCCCCACCTCCGCGCTCGTGCAGGGGAGTGGCGAAGGTGACCAAGCGTCGGAAACAATTGCGAAGGTTGAGGAAACCGGGACAGTGCTGTTGTGGCTCTCTTCCCAAAAACCCTCCTTTTACACTGTTCACCCCTTGGTATTTATAGGGAGTACCAAGGGTCATGGGATCAATTACAAAGGGGACAGAAAGATTCCCTGACTCCACGCAGGGAGGAGGGGTAATAACGTAAAAACACAGCTAAGGCAAAAACCCTAGTTAGCCCCCTTCCTGCGCGCCGCCACCTGATTCTCATCACCTTCGAGAGAGGAGAACGAGTGCCAGACCCTCGATCTCGCTTGCCCTGGGCCAGCGCTCCGCTGACGCTTGCCAGACCCATCGCTCCACGTGGAATGGCCTCGAAGGCCGGCGAGGGTCGCCTGCCGCGTTGTCGTCGCGCCTTAAACTGCGAGGAGTGTAACAAATCGTCGAGGGTCGGGCTCACGTCCGAAGGTCAGGAAAATGACCCCCCAAAAAAGGGGGGAAAGCCCTAGTTTGGTTTTGTTTACATTGATGAAACTATTTTTGTCAATCCTATTGCTAAGCATGTGTGTAGCTTATGAGAAGATTACGACCATCCAGTGGTGGAGCTAGCTAGGCGACAACCATGGAAGATGGTTTGGCCATATGCATCTCAAGTGATCAAGTGCTCTACCCTTGGTGAATTGCAGAAGAAGAGAAAGATGTAGCAAAGAGCCCGAAGACAAGGTATAACCTATAGGGCTCTTTGTTTTAGTGATCAAGACACTTAGCGAGTGTGATCACATTTAGGATCATAGCCGTACTATTAAGAGGAGATTATTCACGGCTTATGCGATGTTCAAGTGCCACTAGGTGTTCTCTAACATATCGATTCTATAGACCTAGTGAGTGACTAACTAAACCCTTGGTAATTGCTTTGAAAAATGCTAACACACGTGCACAAGTGGTGAAACACTTTGGTGTTGGCACATGGGAGCAAGGGTAGAAGTTAGAGATGAAAAGTTGTCAAGTTAGGGGCATCGGACGCTGGCGTCGCTGGCATCGGACGCTGGCTGAGCGTCCGAAGGTAAACCCTAACTGCTGTCAAAGTCGAGGTAGCATCGGACGCTGGCAACGGACGCAGGCGAAACACTGTTGCAGAGTCCGATGGTCATGACGTGGCGCGAACTAGTTTTCCAGGGAGCATCGGACGCTGGCCTGCGTCCGATGCAGGACCATCGGACACGTCCGATGCGTTTTGGCCCTCCCTGGAACCTCTCTGCATGTCATCGGACGCTGGGTTTGAGCGTCCGATGTGATAGTGCCGGAGCGTCCGGTGTGACACAGTAAAGTGCTGAATTGAGCAGAGGCATCAGAGCGTCCGATGCTAGGCATCGGTGCGTCCGATGCCACTTTAACCAGCGCGGGCAGGAGTGTGACCGTTGGGATCGGGCAGCCTGTATTCATAGCAGAGGGACACGTGGTGCTCATCGGAGCATCGGACGCTGGGCCCGACACCGGCGCGTCCGGTGGTCCTGTTCGGGTCCAACGGCTAGGCCGACTTGTGTGGGCTATTTAAGGGGCTTGGCCGGCTTGCTAGGTTTCTCTCTAGCACATTTTTTTCCTAAGCATTCTAGTGAGCCTTGGCAAGCCTCCCAACTCATCTCCCAAGTTGATTTGATCAAACCAGTGAGATTGAGTAATCTAGTGCGTGATTTGAAAGAGTTCAATCTAGTGGCACTAGTTCTTCGCATCGGCATTGAGTTTTCTTGTTTACTCTTGGCATTTGCCGGTGCCTAGACGGCTTGGAGGTGTTGAGGTGGTTGTTGGCAAGATTGGTGATTGTTCTTGGCCACCACCGATTGTGATTGTGAGAGGTCTTTGGAGCCTCACCTCGCCGGAGCGGCAAAGGCATCCTTAGTGGATTGCTCGTGTCATTGAGCTACCTCACTAGTGGTAGATTCTTGTGGTGCTCTTTGTGAGCTTGGCGTTGCGCCGATTAGCCACCGGATCACCTAGTGTTGGTCGACCACAACGAGGAGTAGCGTGCCGGCAAGCACGTGAACCTCGGGATAAATCTTTGTCTCCCGAGTGCTTATTGTGATTGTGTCCCCATCTTGGTGATTGGTCTCCATCTACACATTCTTGGTGATTGGCTTCACAAGTGGATTTCACCGGTGATTGGCTCTCTACGTGGCGATCCCGAAGGCTCGGTGAAATTCCCTCTATCTAGCTTATTTACTTTGTGTATTTACTTTGAGCTACTTCATTTGTGTAGATATCTTTTCTTGTTGTATTCTTTTGTCATAATACCTTGTGTAGCTAGTTTGTGAGTACTTGCTTAGTTTGTCCTATTGCACACACTTGTCTATAGTATACATTTTTGTATATCATACTTGTGCTAGAGCTATATTATTTTATTCCGCATTTGTTATTAGCTCTAGTTGATTGTGTGACATAGAAATATTAGGTAGAATTGTTGGATAGGTGGCTTGCAACACACTATTAGGCTAGCGCAAAAAGTTTCGCCATTTGTTATACTAATAGTGTTTGCCTAAGTAATTTTGTAGATTTTTAATTAGGCTATTCACCCACCTCTAGCCAACTTGGACCTTTCAGGGGGGAAAGCCCTCGCGAGGCCGCGTTGGTTGCGTGAGGGTTGTCTCCGGTATCAGCTCGGGCGGCGCCTCTGCCGAGGGTCCTTTCCCCAACAGCATCTGTTCCTCACTTGAGACCACCACGTTTCCTTTCGATAGCTTTTTAGTTCTGGGCCGGGACCCGGCACCAGTGACCATCGCATTCATTGGTTGGGCAGCGTCTTGTGTCGCTAAGCGAAAACGTGCACAATATCGAGACCGACCACATAGTAGCAGGTTAATGACCCTTATCACTCATTCACAATCCAATTTGACCCTTTCCATTTTTAGTTCAAAATCATATAGTATTACGATCCGATCCTTAAATTTGCTAGGCTAAATTTTAGGGCCCTTTACCACCCTTAGGTGTAGGAGTACGTACACAGTGCTAATGGTCCATGATGTATCCATGGGCGGATCTAGGGGGTGGCTGGGGCTGCTGCAGCCCCCCCTCCCCCAAAAATACACTTTATTTCAAATTAGTCTAATTTATGTTTAAATTAGTTCAAAATCTCCTGCGGGCTAGAAAAATAATAGAAAATTCAGTCCAAATCACCTTAAAATCTACTAAAAACCTCTCGTGGGCCAAAAATACAAAGGCTCTGTTTGGATGTCGATATTGGAGGCCTTGGCATTGAATGGCTTCAATACCAAATCAGAGTAGTATTGGTATTGGGTTACAATACCAAAACCAATGTTTGGATGCAGATGAAATTGCTAGATGGAATCGAAGGAGCTAGTGAATATCAATTCGTGTTTGGATGTTCATACCATGGCATTTGAGAATTGACCATCTTCTGCTCCACGACAGGGCAAGCTCGAGCATGGCCATGGCAAGCGGATCTCGGGCTCAGCAGTCGCGGCCATGGGGAGCTCAACCCTAGTCATGGCGGGCGGATCATGTCAACCGCGGCCATGGGGAGCTCAACCCCAGCTAGGTGGGCGGATCTTGGTAGCCGCGACCATGGGGAGCTCGACCTAGCCAGGCGACCGGATCTCGGCAGCCACAACCATGGAGGAGCTCGACCCCAGCCATGGCGGGCGGATCTCAACGGGCCACAACAGGGCCACGCCGGCCATAGAGAAGAAGGGGGTCGCCGGCCATGGAGAAGAAGGGTCGTGCCGGCCATGGAGAAGAAGAGGCGCGCCGACCATGGAGAAGAACAACCACACCGGCATCGGGGAAGAAGCAGCGCTGCGTGGGCGCCCTCCGCGTCGGGGTCGCGTGCATCGGGGGCGCCGGAGAAGAAGCGACGCAACGAGGGCGCCCTCCGCGTCGGGCCTCTGTGTGTTGCTGGGCACGGGGAAGAAGCAGTCGGGGGCGTCGGGGGATGAATGCCGCACAATACGAAGGGGTTGGGCTTCGTATTGGAGATGAGGAGGTGCATGTATAGCCAATACCGATTGATATTGGGCTAGAATTCCAATTCCCAATTCTTAGCCATCCAAACAGTGGAATTGGCAGCTTCACAATACCGATACCAAATCCAGAGGCCAAATATCAACATCCAAACGGGGTGAAAGAGAATTTGAGTCCAAACTTGATTCTCTATGTATTTAGCCCCCCTCGTGAGCTGATTCTGGATCCGCCACTGGATCTATCTACTACGTAGTACTCCGTATGTGGGACAAGAGTGGAACGATGACCGCGGACAGGAAATCTCGCGTTTAACTTGACAAATCAAACGTAGCAACTCCAGTAGCTAGCACTGCAGGAGGGAGGAGCAGGCAACGTACGTCGTCAGCGTGGAAGAAGAAGCTACTCGCGGCGGCTGCTTGTCGCCACGCCGCTCCAGTATGTGCGTCGTCGGTGCTGTCAGGAAGGGAGTTGCGCCGGTGAGAAGCAACAGGATGCCCGCCGGCATCGGAGAACACGAAGGCCCAAGACTCCAAGAGAGAGTGACCGTGGCGCGTGGCCTGGGATGGGAAGCGAAGCGAGAGAGAGCGACGTGAGAATGAATTGAAGAAGAAAGACGAGAAACGACTTGCAAGACCAGCATCCTTCTAGCAGAAAGAACAAGAAAGTAAAACCAAAACAGATAGAAACAACCTTCGAAGAACAGAAATTTCAGACATCGTTTGAGGACTCCATCTCCAGCTTAATCATCTTGCTAATTTTCCTTCGTGCCATCTACCAGCATCTTCCTCTCGAAATGGATTTGAGGGTCCAAACTCCAAAGTTGGGTGGGTGTTGTTGCTTGAGTGGAATAAAGAGAAGTATGCTAACAAATGTACGTGGAGCACCCAAAACGATTTAACTAAGACTATCTCCAACACTGGATGCCCAAACCACGCACATACCCATTCTAGGGTTTAGGTCACCAACACGATTTGGGTTACACACCCCAAAACTTCTATTTTCCAACAGCATCCCCAAACATCTCTTCTCTTCTCTCCGTCGTGCCGCAGACTCGCCTGGCCGCGAGCGTCGCTGTGCCCTCCTCCCCGCTCATCTCCTGACCCTGCTCCTTGCCTCGGCCCGCTCCTCGCTCCTCGACGCGCTGGAGGCTCTCGTCGTGGTCCCGTCTCGGGCGGCTCCTCCTACTCGTCAGGATGGCTCCTCGGCGTGCCGACGGATCCCGGTTGGTCTCGCCTCGCCGCACCGGCTGCTACTTGTTGCGACCGCTCCTCGTCGCGTCGACGGCTCCCGCAGCAATCCCGCTCCTCACCGCGCCAGCTGCTACTCGTGGCGGCCGCTTGTCGCCACGAATCCGCCTGTGGGAGCGCCGACGGCTCCTCGCCGAGCCAGCCACATCCAGCCGTGGGCCCACCACTACGAGCGCCCGAGCTTTGCGTCGTCTCTCCCAAACGACGCGTTTTTGCGTTTCGGATCGGCAGATATGCAAAACGCGTTCTCTGTTTACGTCATCTATTCAAGGCGTTCTTAGAATGCAAAACAATGTGAGGTACCTATTTTGGGTTTGAGTTGCGTTGTTGAAGACAGTCTAAAAGGTCAAAAAAAAAATGGATGCTCCTTCTAGAGTTGCTCTAAGGCATAGTAGAACAATATACTACTTACGTTCAATTCTATCCGACGATTTTAACTGTTTCGACATTATTTTATCGACTTAGATATGTTTCACGGTCCGGTATTGAATCATTAATATTTGGATATTAGAGACTGTGAGGTTGGGTGATGATGCATTTAGCCGGAGGACTGGATTTGGGCGTTCGACGACGAGTGCATTCTGTGTGGAGGACATGCCATGACGATATGATGGCCAAGGATCGGGTGGAGCACGAGCAGGTAATAAGAGCCGGCCGGCCGGGCGGACGTTGCCCGGACCCCACCGGGCACCGACGCACCGTAGGTGAAAGAAAAATTAAAGAACCAATAATTTCCAGCGCCCCCAATCATCCATCATGCCGCTGTTGAAACACGGTGGTTTACTACTCGATTACCCTGGACCGCCGCCCGGCGGATGCGCGCGCGGTGGCCGGCCGCCTCTCCACTCTCTCCGCCGCCTGCGCCACGTGACCGCGCCGGCCGGCCGCCCGCCGGATAAACGCCAGCAAAGGCCAGAACCGGCCAGGGCCAGAGGCGGACGCAGCAGCGCCCAGCAATGGGTGGTGGCGGGGAGTGTAATACGCCTGCCTCTACCAAGGCGTGCGTTTCCTCTTCTTTTCACTGTATGTTTCTCTCTCTACTGTGTTCGTGATCTGGTTGTGTTCGTTCCCGACAAAATCACATCACACGCCCGAATAGTGCTACAGTATCATGAAGCGAATTCTCAACTACTGTAGAGATTAACTATTGTTCTAAAAGATTAAGGCTTTGTTGGTTTTCGTCCGATTAGAATATGGTCCAGAACCATTCTAGACCAGGAATGAGTGAACTGAAATGATTCACTTGATCCGGTCATTTTCGTTTCAGGTCTTAAGAGGCAAGCAACAAATTCATGTCTTAGAGCATAATAAGTGATCTAAATTCAAACCGGTTCATATTAATCCGTCTAGAACAAAATCTCAACCCAACGGCTATTTTGTTATGAACTGAATTGAAAACCGGATGAGATCAATCTGGCCGGAATGGCTCCGTTCCGACGGAACCAAACAAGGCCTTGTAAAATATGACTTTTCCTTGTGTGGCCTTCCGTCCGTTTTTGCCTGAAATAAACTTTCATTCCTTTTATGGCCTTCCATCCGTTTTTGCCACTTGACGTTGTTAATTCAAGGGTAAAAAGACTGTTTTGCCCCTGGCATAAATAATTACAATTTTGTTTGTTTATTGTATATTTAGAATAATTAAACAAATAAATTTATACGTAACAATATTTCTTTTATGTGAAATATTGTCATGTGTGAATTTATTTTTAATATACAACAAAAAAATAATTCTGCAAATTTTTTATGCTAGGGGTAAAACTGGCTTTTTACCCTTGACTTAATACCGTCAAGTAGTGTCGGTGTTTCGTACCCGGGGGTACCACACCAACGAGTGATATGATCGCGTGCTTCTCTTCCTAGATGGTTCGGGCAAAGAAGGCCCTACGTCCAGCGGGGGAGGGATGTTCTTGTATTACTTGCACCTAAGTGCTCGTACAGGGGAGAATACAAGCTCAGTGAGCATGGACCGGGGTTCGGACTCGCGCCTGTGTGTGGACTCGTGTGTTGTGTTCCTCGTGCCGAATGAGGGCCCTAGTGTCCCCTTTTATAGAGCAAGGGGAGGCCAGGGTTACATAAAGGAATTACAGGTGTCGGGGCGTATGGTGCCCCATACGGAGAAGGGTAGGAACCCTGTCTTGTCGGGGCCACTGGAGCCGATGTGATCGTCGCTGTTGAGGCGTCCTTGGGTCGTGGCTTCCATCCTGGGCGCGGACGTGGTGGCGCGACAAGGCGGGAGCCGTACAGCACCCATCCCGGAATGTACAGTACGCGGTGAGGTCCCTCCGGGTCTTGGGGTACCTGTCCTCCAATAGCACGAAAGTAGTTAGGGCTCGAAGGGCGCGGAGCGGCTTCGAGGTGGTGCCACGGGGGCTTGAGGGGCGCGGAGCCGACCTCGAGGTGTTACGGTGCAGGGCTTGAGGAGCGCGCAGCCGGCCTCGAGGTGTTACGGTGCAGGGCTTGAGGAGCGCGCAGCCGGCCTCGAGGGGTTACGGTGCAGGGCTCGAGGAGCGCGTAGCCGGCCTCGAGGGGTTACGGTGCAGGGCTCGAGGAGCGCGTAGCTGGCCTCGAGGGGCTACAGTGCAGGGCTCGAGGAGCGCGCAGCCGGCCTCGAGGGGTTACAGTGCTTGGCTTGGCCGAACAGTGTCGTACTGGTGCCCTTTTGCCTATGCTTGTGATGGAAACGAGACTTGACCTTTATACCGAGTCACTGTGGTACATGCTGTGCACTGGTGGACATGACCGGAGTAGGTGAAGACATTAAATGCGTGGCATGGGTTGGTACGGCTGTCTGTGCAGCTCGAGGTCCGTGCGTTAAGGCTCGAAGTGTGGGGGCGCACTCGCCCGAGGCCTGGAGGGCTCGAGCGAGACGGAGAGCGATCGTGCTCGCCCGAGGCCTTGGTGGGAGGGCTCGGGCGAGACGGAGAGAGAGCGTTCGCCCGAGGCCTTGCTGGGAGGGCTCGGGCGAGACGGAGACGGAGCGTTCGCCCGAGGCCTTGCTGGGAGGGCTCGGGCGAGACGGAGACGGAGCGTTCGCCCGAGGCCTGGCTGGGAGGGGAAAAAGAACCCTTTACTTTGCCTTTGCCTTCGCCGCCGCCGTAGCTTTTACGCGCCCTTTCCTTCGAGCTAATCGATTGGGGATTTCCGGCCGCCCGTCCGCCGCTCGGATCCGCGTCGCGCCACCGTCATGGCCGCCCAGACACAGATGCTGCCGGCCGAGGACTGGAGCCCGTCGAAGGTGACGCAGAGCGAGATGGACTCGCTGGTGGCCCAGGGGCTTCTGCGCCCTAACCCGGAGGAGGGACCCGCATGGTGGGTTATCCCGTCGGCGGAGCACCGGGAGCCGCACCCGCGGGAGGGGTACGTGGTGAGCTTCACGCGCTACCACCGCATGGGGCTCGGCGTTCCGCCGAGCCGCTTCTTGCGAGGGCTGGCCCACCATTTCGAGGTGGAGCTGCAACACTTCTCCCCCAACTCCATCTCGCATGCCGCCATATTGCCCGGTGTGCGAGGGGTACCTGAAGATGGAGCCGCACTGGGAGATGTTCGTCCATCTCTTCCGGGGCGAGCTCTTCATCAAGTCCCTGAAGCCCAGCGGGAGGCGGCCCGTGCGCATGGGCTCCCTTGCCATCACCGCGAGGGCGGGGACCTCGTCGGCCAATGTCCCCGCGACGAGTACCTGCGATACAAGCTATCCACCAACCAGGGGGTGGGACGACCATTGGTTCTATCTGCGGAACGAAGGTGGCCTCCTTCCGCAGTACACTGGCAGGGTCCTTACTCGACGCCCGGAGAAGTGGACCTGGGGCGTCGCGGCGGACAGGCAACGCCACCTGGCCCCGCTGATGGAGATGATGAAGACGCTGGTGGATGAGAAGAAGTTGACCGTGCAAGCGGTCATTTGGGCGTTCCACCAGCGAAGAGTTCTTCCGCTGGCGGACCGCCCTCTTCTTATGCACGAGATGGGCCCGCAGGCTCAGCTTGAGGCGCTCAATCGCTCGAGGATGGCCCGAAGAGAGGCTGTCCCGGAACGAGGGCGTCTCCCGGGTGTCGATCACGATCCAGGGGCCGTTCGTCCCTGAAACTCCCCACCTGGTTGCGATGGCACCCGACGAGGGGTGTCTCGACCTGGTAAGCCTCCCTCGAGTCGAGCTATCTCGAGCCTTCTCCCCCTTCTTCCTCCTTCGACCCGTTTGCATCCGTCTTGTGGTTTGTCTCATCACGCTTCTCCTTTCTTCAGGGGGCATTTACTTGTCGCGCGTCGAGGGCCCCGGTGAGGGAGGACGCCGCGGATGCTCAGGTGAGGCGCCTCTCTGCTCAAAAGGACAAGGAGAGCAAGGATGCCAAAAAGAAGAAAGAGAAAGATAAAAACTTGCGTCGCTTAGCTCGGGAGCAGAGACTGGCGAAGGCTCGTCGTAACCGTCAGCCTGGGGACGGGTCCCCCGAGCTGAGCTCCTCGAGCTCGGAGGAGGACGACGACGAGGGGATGGATGCGCGCTTGATGCGCGCGGGGCTCGTCGATGACAGGGCTGACCGCTCCTCTGTGCAGGAGGGTACACTGGAGGTCCCACCGGCAAAAGGGGCACGCGGGACGCAGCCGCGGAAGGCGGCGCCGATCCCTGCCTCGTCGGGGGCCCGAGGTCCGTCAAGCTCCGCGCCGGACGCGCCCCCGGTTGTAAGGAAGCCCCGGACTCGGAGCGCCTCGGCCACAGCGCCAATGGAGGCCGCCCCCGCGTCAGCCCAGACGGGGGGCCTCGAGAGGGGTCGGGCCTCGAGAGGCGGTCGACAGGTTGAGAAGGGTTTCGGGCCCGACCCCCGCGAGCCGTCAAGGGCGCCGTCGAGCCCGCGGAGGGGCGGGCGCCAAGAAGAGGCGTCGAGCCCGCGCCATCACGAGCGTCGGGGAGGGAGCCCCCGAGCGTCTCGTGACCAGGGGCGCGAGCGTCCCCGGAGTCCATCGCCGCACCGCCGCCGGGACGCGGAGGCGGACGCGGGAGGGCGCGACCACCAGCGCGGGCGCCGGAGCAGGTCCCGGAGCCCGCACCGGGGCGAGCGCCACGACGTCAGCACGAGGGTGGTGCGGTCGCCCTCCCGCGATGTGGGGCGGAAGGAGAGCTCTCCCTCGAGGTCGAGCCATGGGAGGCGTCGGGAGCCCTCCCCCATCCCAGCCCTGCGGAGACGGCCCAGGCGCAGGGCTCGAGCTGTGGGGTGGGCTCGAAGCCCCCGAGTGGGTCCGGCGACTCCGGGAAGAAGCCCAGCCGCCGCTTCGGGTGAGTAGTTTCCTTGGGTCTCGTCGGTAGTGAGGCTTCACCTCTTTGCTTTTAATGACGCGTGCCATCTCCATCTCCTCAGGGGGAAGCGCTCCTACCAGGAGGTGGACCTCGCCTCGTCCAAGCGGGCCAAGACCTCGAGCCCCGTTGAGACACAGGCACCTCGAGGTATGTCACCTTCCTCCGCTAGAGAAGCCGCTTGGCTGGAGAAGGCCCGAGCTGCCATGGCTCGAGGGGGCCGGATGATCGTCGCGAATTTTGGTGAGGCCGTTGCCATCGACCACAGGGGTCGAGGTACTCTTCCTGGTTCTGACATCTTCGTCATCTCGTACTGCAGGGGCCTCAGCTCATGGCATCGAGCCCGCCACCACCGTATCCGCCGAAGCGCTGCCTCCTCCCCCTCCTCCTCCTCCTACGATGGTGCCAATTGGGAGCGCCATCCTTCCCTCACCACGACGGCTGTTCCGGGGGAAGCGCCTGGGGCGAGCACGGCCCCGCCGTCGTCTGGGGCTGAGGAGACTGCGCCCCTGTGGCTCCGACCAGCACGGGCCGGGCCGCGGAGGAGGGAAAGGGGGGAGAGGCGTCGGCGGAGAGAGGGAGCCGACGGTGGAGGACCTCCTGAACGAGCTGGAGCAGGGGCCGCTCCTTTCCGCGGGGGCTCGATGATGGTGGCGGCGCCGAGGTGCCGGCTAGCGCCGACAAGGCGCCGGAGGGCCGGCCAGGGAAGAGGACTCGGGGTCGAGCCTTCCCTCGACGATCCGCAACAGGAAGCGCCGGCGGAGGGACGGAGGGAGTCGGGGGCCCGTGCCGTCGGGCGCGGGTCGCTGTCGGGGCAGCTCGAGGCGGAGGAGGATCTGCCCGTATCGAGCTCGACCGACCGATATGGCCGTTTCCCGTCCCACTGAGTCCGCCCCTTGCCGTGGTTCCCATCGAGCAGCCGGCCCAGCGGGGGCCCCGCGCGAGGTGCGGTCCATCTTCCGGGAGGTGGCCGTGCTTATGGCGGAGGCGGAGCGGTCCTGCTCCGAGGAGGCGGGCCGGTCCGCACAGGTGTCAGCCGCCCTCGCGCGGCGCTGAGGCGGAGCTTCGAGATCTCCGCGCGGAGCTGAGCCGGAACGCCCAGATGGCGAGCGGCTTAACGAGGCGGAGGCGGAGGTCCGGTGGCTCGAGGCGAGGTCGCCCGATCCAAGGAGGAGGCCGCCGCCGTTCTCGAAGCGTCGAGGAAGGAGGCCGCGGACGCCCGAAGCGAGGCCACCTCTGCCCGGGCTGAAGCCGAGGCAGCGAAGCAGGAGGCCACTGACGCCCGTGGCGAGGCCACCGCCGCCCGAACCGCAGCGGAGGCGGCGAGAAAAGAGGAAAAGAGGCCGAAGACGCCGCGTGAGTGGTGCCGCCACCGCCCGAGCTGCCGAGGGGGGCGGCGCGGCAGGAGGTGATCCGCAAGGATCTGGCCCTGGTGGAGGCGGGCCGGCTGATCGAGGACCTTAGGTCCGAGAAGCTCCTCACGCTGGCCGAGAAGCGCAGGCTGGAGCAGCGTGCTGAGGGCCTGACCAGCGACCTCGCCGCACTGGGGCAACACTGCGACGGTGAGGCTTACACCTTGTTCTTGTTTGGGTCTCGAAGTTTTTTGTTACGCCGCCGTCTCACTCTTCCTTGTTTATTGCGCAGGGGTCGAGAAGACGGTCGAGGAGCTCCGCGGAACGAACCAGGCTCTCTTGGACCAACTCCAAGATGAGACGATGGTGGCGGAGCGGGCTCGCTCCTCTCTCGACCGGCTCGGCCCCATGTGGGGTGCTCCTCTGTGACCGCGGCAGAAGGTGCAATGGCTCGGGGCGACGCCTTGGTCGACGCCTTGTGCTTCTTCGACGCAGCCGCGCGGGACCGTGTCCGGCAAGCTCTCCATCACGGCGTCAAGCAGACGCTCGCGGTTGTTCGCTCTGGTTTCCGCTTCCCGGTCCACGTTGTCGCGAATGGCTTCATCGAGATCGAGGGGAAGGATGAGGAGTGGAACAACCGCCGTGTCGACAAGATTTTGGAGAAGATGGAGAGGCCGGGGACGTCGCTTGCGAAGATCTTCGAGGAGGACTGCTGCTGCCTCCTGACGCCAGCAGCGGTGTCGGGAGCCCCCTCCTTCGAGCTCGGGCGTCGAGGTCGAGCCTGCCATCGTGGACCTCGGGGAGGAGTACCGCACCGACGAGGACTGAGGCCTGCGTGCCAAATTTGGGCGTCGAGGCCCTTGTAAGAATTCTATGACATAAATGAGGGTACGTCGAGACCCGAATGTATATGTGATTTGTTTATGAAAAAGAGTTGTTTTCTTTTCAAATGCGTTTGACCGCTTCTCTTTGTCGCAAGCTCGAGTTTCTGCTAACTTAGTCTGTGTTCCTTCGATACGTCGCGAGCCCCTCGAGGGGAGGCGTAGGTAGGGCACCGTAGCCCGGGGGCGTAGGTGGCCGTCTACGTCGACGCCCCCCGACCTTGGAGGCTCGAGGTACTTTAAGATTTAGACGTCGCTAGTTTACTCGAGGCGCGAGTCGAGACGAGGGTCAAATTTTTGAAAAGAAAACACACGTTTTTTCCGGAGTCTGGGGGGCGTTTACCCCCTTGTCAGCCCCCGAGGGAGGCTCGACCCTGAGCTAGGCAGGGTCGAGGCTACCTTAAGATGCGAAGCAACACGAACGATAATGCACAAGTTTGTTCATTCATTTTGACATGTTTGTACAAAGTGATAAAATGAACAAGGCCTCGAGGCCTTTAAGGGTAGAAGCGACGTAGCTGAGATATGTTCCACGCGTTCGCCAGGATCCTGCCTTGGTCGTCGTAGAGCTTGTATGTGCCTGGCTTGAGCACTTCGGCCACGGTGTATGGGCCTTCCCACGGAGGGGTGAGCTTATGGCGCCCTCGATTATCTTGCAGCCGTCGAAGCACGAGGTCCCCCACCGCCAGGTCCCTTTTGCGCACGTGCTTGTCGTGGTAGCATCGAAGTGTTTGCTGGTAGCGTGCAGAGTTGATGAGTGCCACGTCTCGAGCCTCCTCGAGCTGGTCCTTGGCGTTGGCGAGCCTTTCGTCACTGGTTTGCTCGTTGTAGGCTCGAAGTCGAGGTGAGCCGTACTCGAGGTCCGTAGGTAAGACGGCCTCGGCGCCGTAGGTTAGGAAAAACGGAGTGAAACCGGTGGCTCGACTCGGCGTAGTCCTGAGGCCCCACAGCACCGAGGGGAGTTCTGTAGCCCACCCCTTTCCGAAATTCTTGAGGGTCTTGAACAGCCTTGGCTTCAGCCCATGGAGTATCATGTCGTTGGCGCGCTCGACCTGCCCGTTGCATTGGGGGTATGCGACCGAGGCCCAGGTTACGCGAATGTTGTTGTCATCGCAGAAGTTGGTGAACTTTTTGCCCGTGAATTGGGTGCCATTGTCGGTGATGATGACATTAGGCACCCCGAACCGGTACATGATGTTGGCGATGAACTCGACAGCCTTCTCGGAGGTGGGGTCTCCTATCGGCTTAGCCTCGATTCACTTGGTGAACTTGTCGACGGCCACGAGCATGTGTGTGTACCCTCCACTTGTCCTTTTGAGGGGACCCACGAGGTCGAGCCCCAAACGGCAAATGGCCAAGTGATTGGGATCATCTGCAGGGCGTGTGCGGCTGGTGCGTTTGCTTGGCGTAGAATTGACACCCATGGCACGCTCGGACCAAACGCTTGGCGTCCCCAATGGCGGTCGGCCAATAGAAGCCTTGACGAAAAGCGTTCCCAACCAGGGTCCTCGGCGCTGCGTGGTGGCCGCAAGCCCCCGAGTGCATATCGTCGAGGAGCTTGCGCCCTTCCTCGAGTGGGATGCAGCGTTGAAGAATCCCAGTCGGGCTTCGTCGGTATAGCTCCCGTTCGTCGCCGTAGATGACGTAGGTCTTGGCCCTCCGAGCGATGTGTCGGGCCTCCGTCTTGTCTTCTGGTAGCTCGCCTCGCGTCAGGTAGTCGAGGTAGGGCGTCCGCCAGTCGAGGGGCCGTGATGGCGAAGAGGCGTGTGCGTCGACCTGCATCGCCTCTGCGGACGTCGAGGGGTCCTTCTCGAGGGGTGGCGCTGAGAGTCGAGCCCCCGTGTCTTGCTCGAAGGGTGGCGTCGAGGTGCCAGCCCCCGGGTCGATTTCGACGGACGGCTCGAAGACGTCCCTCGAGAAGACGTCTGGCGGTACCGTGCCGCGTGTGGACGCCAACTTTGCCAGCTCGTCTGCGGCCTCGTTATATTCCGAGCTACGTGGTTGAGCTCGAGGCCGTAAAACTTGTCTTCCAGCTTGCGCACCTCCCCGCAGTATGCCTCCATCTTGGGATCGATGCAGCTTGAAGCCTTCATAACCTGGTTGACGACGAGCTGCGAGTCTCCTCGGGCGTCGAGGCGTCGGACCCCGAGCTCGAGGGCGATGCGCAGCCATTGACGAGGGCCTCATACTCGGCGACGTTGTTGGAGGCGGGGAAGTGCAAGCGTAGCAGGTAGCGCATGTGTACTCCGAGGGGCGAGATGAAGAGCAGGCCTGCTCCTGCCCCCGTCTTCGTGAGGGATCCATCGAAGTACATGGTCCAGAGCTCGGCTTGAATCTGCGCCGGCGGGAGCTGAGTGTCGGTCCATTCAGCAACGAAGTCCGCCAACGCTTGCGACTTGATGGCCTTTCGCGGGGCATAGGTGATGGTCTCCCCCATTAGTTCGGCGGACCACTTGGCGATGCGCCCCGTGGCCTCCCGATTGTTGACGATCTCTCCGAGGGGGAAGGACGACACCACCGTCACGGGATGAGCGAGGAAATAGTGTTGGAGCTTGCGCCTTGTGACGATGATGCCGTAGAGCAGCTTTTGGATGTGCGGGTACCGGACCTTGGCCTCGGAGAGTACCTCGGGCAAAGAAGGCCCTACGTCCAGCGGGGGGATGTTCTTGTATTACTTGCACCTAAGTGCTTGTACAGGGGAGAATACAAGCTCAGTGAGCGTGGACCGGGGTTCGGACTCGCGCCTGTGTGTGGACTCGTGTGTGTTGTGTTCCTCGTGCCGAATGAGGGCCCTAGTGTCCCCTTTTATAGAGCAAGGGGAGGCCAGGGTTACATAAAGGAATTACAGGTGTCGGGGCGTATGGTGCCCCATACGGAGAAGGGTAGGAACCCTGTCTTGTCGGGGCCACTGGAGCCGATGTGATCGTCGCTGTTGAGGCGTCCTTGGGTCGTGGCTTCCATCCTGGGCGCGGACGTGGTGGCGCGACAAGGCGGGAGCCGTACAGCACCCATCCCGGAATGTACAGTACGCGGTGAGGTCCCTCCGGGTCTTGGGGTACCTGTCCTCCAATAGTACGAAAGTAGTTAGGGCTCGAAGGGCGCGGAGCCGGCTTCGAGGTGGTGCCACAGGGGCTCGAGGGGCGCGGAGCCGACCTCGAGGGTTACGGTGCAGGGCTTGAGGACGCGCGCAGCCGGCCTCGAGGGGTTACGGTGCAGGGCTCGAGGAGCGCGTAGCCGGCCTCGAGGGGTTACGGTGCAGGGCTCGAGGAGCGCGTAGCTGGCCTCGAGGGGCTACAGTGCAGGGCTCGAGGAGCGCGCAGCCGGCCTCGAGGGGTTACAGTGCTTGGCTTGGCCGAACAGTGCCGTACTGGTGCCCTTTTGCCCATGCTTGTGGTGGAAACGAGACTCGACCTTTATACCGAGTCACTGTGGTACATGCTGTGCACTGGTGGACATGACGGAGTAGGTGAAGACATTAAATGCGTGGCATGGGTTGGTACGGCTGTCTGTGCAGCTCGAGGTCCGTGCGTTAAGGCTCGAAGTGTGGGGGCGCGCTCGCCCGAGGCCTGGAGGGCTAGGGCGAGACGAGAGACGAGGAGCGTTCGCCCGAGGCCTTGCTGGGAGGGCTCGGGCGAGACGGAGACGGAGCGTTCGCCCGAGGCCTTGCTGGGAGGGCTCGGGCGAGACGGAGACGGAGCGTTCGCCCGAGGCCTGCTGGGAGGGCTCGGGCGAGACGGAGACGGAGCGTTCGCCCGAGGCCTGGCTGGGAGGGCTCGGACGAGACGGAGACAGAGCGTTCGGGTGTGTGCGTTGATTGGGGGTACCTTTTTGTACCACCGACAAGTAGCGAAAACAAACGAAAGGCCATAGAAGGAATATAAGTTCGTTTTAGGGCTATAGAAGTAAGTTCAAATAAAAAGGGGTCATACAAAGAAGATCCATTATTTCTAAGGCCATATAGCTAAAAAGCTCTGCAATGAGTACTACTATAGAATTACATGGGTTGAATTAGACTAGAAGCCTCTTTGGATGCATCAACTAAATTTTAGCTGACTAAATTTAGGTATTAGATATGCAAACAAACCTGTTAAAGGCCTTGTTTAGATGCACCAGGATTAGATTTAGCAATGAGTCTCTGGAGCATGTAAACACCTTGCTAAAATTTAGCTAAGAAACTTTTAGCTGACTAAAATTTTACATTAAATTTAGCTAATTAAATTTTGTTTAGATACGGAGTATTGTACATCCAGATAGATCCTAGAACAACATGCAAGCCGCCTAATCTACGCGGAATTGTATATAATAAAAAGATGTCGACGAGTGCCGAGTTAACAAATCATGTGGGACACAAAACACTTGATTGGCAGAAACAACAAATTCCTTTCTGGACGAATTGAGAGGAGCTTGTCAGCATCGGAAACTTTCTGAAGAGCATGGCACGGATCATGGATTCCACAATATGCAGGTCGTAGTAATGGCACGACGAAGACGAGCTACCAGAACACAAAAGCAGCTGCTGTAAAGGTCAGAGGAGGCATCTACATCAAAACATCGGTGCTGAAGCAGAATTGGGTTTTTTATGAACGAGAAAAATATGATCCTAACTGCATTATTCCGGTTGTTCTAGGGGGAAAAGGATGGATTTTTTGTTGATATAAAAGGGAGAAAAAGAAGGATTATACTCCTCCTTCGCTGCAGAGCAAGCAAGCATGCTTGGCGAGTGAAAACAAAAAGGCAGGCGTTCGTGGCAACGGAAACATACTGCCACAGTGGATGTCTGACTGTTGGCAAATGTGTGTGTGGATGCGTGGGATACATCGATTCCAATGTTGGTAGGCAGCAGGAGCAGAGAGCAGAGAGTAGCTTTTAACGCAGCTCTGCAGGATCGGCAGGAGCAGAAGCAGCAGCGGCAGCAGAAGAAGCTCGTCAGTAGTGTGTGCAGGCCAGCAGCAAGCGGCAGCGGCAGGGACGAGCAACAAGACAAGCGGCGGGCAAGGAAGCCAATGGAGGAGTCCCACCGCCAAAGATAGATAGGGAGTGATCGAGAAGATCTCACAGAGGAATTTCAGTGTCCCCACTCCGCCACTTAAAAATCCCCCACCTTTCTTTTCTTTTCCTTTGTTTCTCTCTCTCTCTCTTGCAACCCTTCCTTCCTTCCTTCCATCCAGAGGAGAGAGAGAGGGAGGGACGCAAGAAGCTTTCTCACTCTACTAGCTACTGTAGTTTTTTTTCTCTCTCTCTCTACCACTCCACTGCTGTGGGGGCTTGTGTGTTGTTGTGCTGCTTCCTTTCCTTTGTTACCCTTTTCTTCCTCCTCTTTCTCTTCTCTCTCATATGTAGCCATCCACCCATGTCACTGTCCTAGGCTGGAGAAAAATCACTAGCAGCAACCAGCAAGCTAGGAGGGGGAGGAAGGGAGAAAAAGAAGAGAGAAAAAGAGGTGTTAGAGTTCCCCACTGAAGGCTGATTAGAATACTAGATGTTGATGATGGTGATGATAGGAACAGGACCAGGTATATAGGGCAGGCGAGTGATTAGGGGTGGGGAGATAGATCGATAGACAGAGACAGGGCGCTCTACTGCACTAGCTGCTCAACTCATCAGGGAAGATACCTCTCGGCGTTAGCAGCAGCTGAGCTGAGCCTCAGCTCTCATCAGCTCGGAGCACTGGGAGACGAGGAAGAGGAGAGATTTTTATTCGGATAGCCTCCTTTTTATCCGCTGCGGCTGCCGCTGCTGCTGCTGCTGCGCGGTGGGCGGCCGTAACGAAATCTAGGCTCTATCTACAGCGGCGCAAGCAGCGAAATTTTAAAAATCTTTGCGTTGCGGCTGCTCCGATCCGACCGCAGTCCGCAGCAGCAGCTTCCTCTCTCTGCTGAGTGCTGAGTGCTGCCTCCGCGGACGTCAAGAATCCATCCCCGGCCCTATAAGTGTGGCTTCCGGACGGCGCTTCCCATCCGACACCGGCGCCTTCGCGGACTGGGTCGCCTCCTCCGCCGCCGCCGCGCGCGGGGACGACCTCTCCCTCGGCTTCAATGCCAGCGCGCGGCCGCCGCCGCGGCGGCCGCGTCCGCCTCCGCCGCCTCGCTGGGCGCGGCCTCTGGGGCCCGGCGTCCTCCGCCGCCATGCGCCAGGCGGCCGCCATGAACTATGGGATGGCCGACGTCGGGATGCTCGTCGTCGCGCCCGCCGCCTCCTTCCACCACACGCACCACCACCACCACCACACGAGGCCGCCGCCGCCGCCGCCGCGGCTGCCGCGGCGGCGGGCGGCGGCGGGCGACCCCATCTTCCCGCTGCTTTCCGGCGGCCCCTGCGTGCTCGATCCGGACGCCGCTGCCAAGTCGGCATCTGGAGCGCCGGCCAGCGCCATCCAGTTCTGGCAGCCGCAGTCGCCGTCGTCGGCTGCTGCTGCAGCGGGCGCTAACCCTAACCCTAGCGCCAGCCCCTTCGCCTACCTCAAGAAGCCCTCCCGATGCTGGACGCCGTCGCCGGGTCCTCCGGCTCGGCGCCGCCACGTGCCAGGACTGCGGCAACCAAGCGAAGAAGGACTGCGGCCACAACCGGTGCCGCACCTGCTGCAAGAGCCGAGGCTTCGACTGCTCCACGCACGTCAAGAGCACCTGGGTCCCCGCCGCCCGCCGGCGTGAGCGCCAGCAGCTCGCCGCCTCAGGCTCCGCCTCAGGCTCCCCTGCCACTGCCGCCGCGGCAGCCGCCGCCGCCGCGTCCGCGTCCAAGAAGCCCCGCCTCCTCTCGTCGCAGACCACCACCTCGCACACGTCCACCTCCAACGCCACCACGCCACGAAGCTTCGACACCACCTCCAGTCACCAAGGTACGGTACGACGTAACCGCCGCCATTATTCCTTCCGAGTCTACCGTCGGCATCACATCCGCAGCCGGATCGACCAACTTCCGTGTGTGTCTCGTCGTCGCTGCAGACGCGCCGTTCAGGGACAGCCTCCCGAGGCAGGTGCGCGCGCCGGCGGTGTTCAAGTGCGTGCGCGTGACGTCCATCGAGGACGGCGAGGACGAGTACGCGTACCAGGCCACGGTCACCATCAACGGCCACCTGTTCAAGGGGTTCCTGTACGACCAGGGCCCCGACGACGGCCGTCACGCGGCCGGTACCAGCAACGACGACTCCACGGCGGGGGTGCCCAACATCTCGGAGCTCCATCTCGGAGCGGCGTCTGGCTCCGGCGCTGGCGGCGTCAGGGAAGGCGGCACCTCGATGGCGCCCACGGAGCTGTACGGTGGCGGGGGACATCATCATCCGCACATTCTCGGCGGATCATCGAGCTATGGTAACACCATGAACTGATCGACTACGTTCGTTCCTTTCTACACCGGAAGAGTAAGGTTACATCGACGATTGCCATTCTTTCTTCCTCTTCATTGCTAGTAGCAGAGTTCAAATTTCTCAGCCTTCTCGAGCAATGCCCCGGCCGTGCCGCCACCGCCATAGGAGGGCATCAATGTCTGTCAATGCATGGTGTTTCAACTTCTTCATTCCATCGTGGTGTTATTTAGTCATTCCTTGGTGTATAAGTATAATAACATCGATGAATTGTTTTTAGTTGTACTACTACTCTAGCAAGCTAAGTACGGAGTACTGCTGCTAGTTCTTTTTTCCCCTACTAGCTGAGTTGGGTAGAGAGAGAGGAGAAATAATAATTGTTAGGAATTGGAAAGAAGATAGCGCAAGATTAAATCTTTACTATTATGCATAAGATATTGCCTGCTGGTTTCTAGCCTCTGGTTCATGCTGCTCTCATGTTCCCAATGCCTGTCGTTCCGTTTCCACATTTGGGGATGTGTTCTTGCCGTGGGGGTCACCTCCAGCCCCGGCAGCCTGCGGCGCAGCTTGAGAGCCGTGCACTGTTGTGCCTCGTGATTGAGATACTTGTTCCAGCATCCGCCTGATCGAGCTGCAATGTTTGACTCCCCCTCATCTGATTGGCCCTTCTCTGCTCTTTGCGTGCCTAATTTGGCTTGGTGTGGCCATGAGCTTCACTCGTTTCGCTGCACTCCGTTGGTGTCTTCTCTTTTTCTATGGGTAGGTGTGGATTCTTGCCCTGGCTTTGCGCCGTCTTGACGGAGCATCTTCTTCTACCATAGGTGCAGCATTGGGACTTGTATTCTGGATGCCAATGTGTAATGCATGTGATGAGATAATCATCAGGCTTACTAGCATATAATAAACCATGTCGATCGTGCATGTTACTCCTATCCTATCCTATTATACTAACAGCCTGGTTCACCGCCGGTGATGCCGCCGCGGCTTGCTTCTTTTGACACGACTAGAGGAGGAAGATGAGGGTGCTCCCCCTTCTCCTTATTTTTTGTGCACGCCCCCATGTTTATTCCTTGTGCCGGATCCCCTCGTGGTTGACAAGATGTGAAATGAAAGAAAGGTGTCCATGGTAAAAGCATTGCCATGCATACTCAGAGCCATGCTTTTTGGGGACGGCTCTGTTTGATTTGGTTCGCTGTCTTCCATTGCAGCAGCATAGTACTCCCATGTTTACAGTGAGAGCTTTGCTCTGCATTTCCATCGAGTGAGCATTTCTGAATACGTACATATATATATGGGCAGCAGGAGTAGACCTCTGTAATAAGTTTGGAGTACTGTGGAATAGTAACTCTGTAAGAACACAAGTTCACTGCACAGGGTTGCATCTCCCGGGTCCCGGCCGGCATGAGCTGTGGACCTAGGAGCTGTGGAGAACTTTTTCAAATTTTATGGGATTTGGTGTTGTTGGCCAATCTTGTCATCATCAAAGCTGCTATTATCTCATGTACGTGTGATCATGTCACTGGTCCATATCGTCTTGTCCACTGCCGTCAACCCTTCGGGAGCACGTCTACTGCTCACATTGCTTCTTTATTCGGTGCGGTAGACACGACATTATGCATGCAACATGGACAAGTACCGTGAATTATGGTAGAGCTTGCTTGCAAACTGGAGACTTTGTTTACATCTTACTACTCCAGGTCTTGGTTGCCTTTGTTTTTATCGTTAGCTACTTTTGTTACTCCAAAGAACTGTTTACTTGAATGGGGTTTCCTGAATTTACCAATTAGAGAGTATTCTACGTATAACTGCAATATAATATTCATAATTTGTTATTAGCTTTGTTGGCATTTTGTTCCTTATTTTTGCTTTACTGAAGCGCAACTAAGCAAGGTGGGCTCTTTGGGTTTACTACTCACGAAGTAACGTGTGCTACTTGGACAGTCTGACGGCAATGGATGGCCCTGTTGGGTGATATGATTGGTTCAATCGTTTTGTTTTGCATACATTGTGGACGTTCTGCAATCTGCATATTTATCACATGCATAAATTTTCTTGTTGGCAAGTTGCAATTCTGATGAGTCTCTCTTCCAGAACAATAAATTGGATGCGTCTAAAACATGAATGTCTGTTTGCTGTTTTTTGTTATTATGTCAATCCAATTGACTGGATCAACTTTCAGTCTTTCAGTTGCCTACGAATGTCACTTACTATAGTGTTTATACATGTATATGATCAATTCTATTGTATTTTTCTTGTGCTCGAAATTTCGAAATTATAAATTGATACATAAGCAAAAGATATTTCTATTTAAGAACTGAACCATCCTGCTAATACATATCTGATTAATATTGTACTGGCTGATTAGAGGAAAATAGTTTCGACTATTGAATTTGCAGTTTTCCAGTCAAGGTAACTTTACTTCTTTCCTTTATGTTTGAAGTGTAGTAACTATCCTTCATATGTTTAATTGTTTATTGAGAGAATCACTATCCTAATGTTGTGGTTGCCCAGCTAAAATTTTTCCCATGGAAACTACAGAAATGGTCTGTATACTGCATCAACATAAGGACTGTATCAAATCCATGTTTCCTTTTTGGCTGTGCGTAGTTGCATTTTGTTTACTCTGGTGTTTCATGGTTAATTATTTGAAAGCATGTCTAGGGGAGTAAGGCAAAGGTTTAGCTAACTGTGTTGATGTGATAGATGGTGCATTATTGGAGGTTCATGTATGGTGTTTCGATCTTTTGAACATGAGGCATGCAGCCATTTAGCTATAAAGTATGGTGTGTTTTGTGAATATTCTGCTGGTTGCTGCATTGATACTGTTTCGGATATTTGTCTATTAATCTGAAAAGAAGTGAAAAATATGGTTGCTTTGTATGGCCAAAGCTTTCTGATATACCCAAGTGGACTGTTTACTTTATCAATCTATCATCTATGAGTGTACATAACTCCATTGTTTTTGCCAGTATCATGTTTATTGAACACAATATGTCTTTTGTCTCTTGATGAGGCTGTTGGAGTCGTTTGTTTCTCAGTTTTTAGAAAACTCCAGTAGGATAACTGTTAGTATGCTCTAATGGTATAAAATTATCCCAGCATTGCTTTTGTCCATAATGGAAATTCGTCTAAAAGGTAAAAAATTTGGATGGTAATTCGTCTAAAAGGTAAAAATATTGGATTTTCCTCTCTTTGCCCTTAGGGCATTACTGAGTACATACAAGGAAGTTTGTGTGAGCCTTTTTGTTGTATCATAGTTCAGTGGGTGGAACCTGCTGCCTACAGCTAAAGGGATTATCTCATTATCTACAAACCAAGTCTGTAAATACAATTTTTGTTTGAGTGGATCTTTGATATTTGGCACCACGGATGCTCTTGAAACATTGTGCTCGGTGTTCCCGTGTGTGTGTTTTGCTCTATTACAGTTACAGTAACTTGAAATATTTGACTTCCATTTATACCGATCCTAGCATGTTTTTGCCGGTAGTAGCAATTGATTGAAACTTTGTACTTTGTGTTCTCATGTGTGTGTTTTGCTCTATTACAGTAACGTGAAATATTTGACTTACTTTTATACGGATGCTACTTTCGGTAGTAGCCATTGATTGAAACTTTTAGTTTGTGTTCACATGTTTGTGTTTTGCTCTATTACAGTAATGTGAAACTGCTGGACAAAATTAGCATCTATTCATGGAGATGTTAAAGGTTTTGTTTATTTTTCCATGTTAAATTTTGAAAATTGTACAGGTACTTTATTACAAGCTTACATTGTTCATGAAATACGAAGTTATTAACCATTTGTGGCAATTGCAAAGGTTGCGCTACGAAGCAGTGATCAGTATTGATTAAAGAAAAAACTTGTAGCCACACCTGTGCTTAGGGATTGTTCGATCAGATTCAGCAGAGAATTTTCATGATATGGCCGTGACAGACAAAATCCCTGCGCAGCTGCTGCCCTGATTGGTGGAGTGCCCTCTACGTGTGTGCCTTTTTTTTTGTGACTTCTCTACGTGTGTACCTGTGTGCCACTTTTTTTGTTGGCATCATTGTATAAACTTTGCTTGCAGTTTACTGCACCTTTTGTAGTTGTGAATATGCAGTATTTTTTTTTTATCTTTGCTTTATTGCGGCATGCTTCTCCTTTTCGCGTGTTGGGCCTAGCTTTTGCTGTTCCTGCGGGAATTGTCTGTGGCTCAGACGAGTGGACGGAACGGTACAATTTGCAGAACTTAAAAGCAGTGGAGATGATCAAACGATCATGACAGGATAAAAAGGTAAAGATGTGGAATTTTTCACTTTACGAGTAGTATTTGTGATTGGAAAGAACATGCCCTGAGCTCTCTCTATTCTATGTTGGGGGTGCATTTGATGAATAGTACATTGGATGTGCAAGTAATAAATATCAAAATAAGCCGTGAATTCATGAAGTGTTAGGGGGTGTTTGGTCCCACCCCCTAGAGTTTAGCCACTAAAGTTTAGTCACTAAAGTTCCAAAACACCGCCACTAAAAGTTATTTTTAACACTACAACTCTAGTGACCACCACTAAACTTTAGTGGCTAAACTCTAGGGGGTGGCACTACTAGAGAACAGGCCTTTGGATGATCTATCAACTGAGCTTTAGTCTCGGAAAAAATTTGCGTCCGTGGCTAAAGACTTTTAGTCCCGGTTGGAATTACCAACCGGGGCTAAAGGTGAATCTTTAGTCCCGGTTCGTATTACCAACCCGGACTAAAGGTCCTGGACCTTTAGTCCCGGTTAGTAATACCAACCGAACCTTTAGCCTCTAGCCTCGGTTGGTATTACTAACCGGGACTAAAGGTCATTTTAGCCCCGGTTGGTGTTACCAACCGGGGCTAAAGGTCCTTCACGAGTGGATTCAAAAGGAAAACGTCCTGAACTACATCACGTGGGTTGCGTAGCTCAGTTGGTAAGTGTGCCTGAGGCGAGAGATGTGTTGAGTTCGAATCTCATACAGCACATATTTATTTTTTCTCCCTCGATCTTTAGCCCCGGTTGAATGAAAGCACCGGGACTAAAGGTCGGGACCTTTAATCTCGGATTCTTAGCCCCGGTTGGGATACCGGGGCTAAAGCCCCATTTCAACCGGGGCTAAAGGCCCTTTCTGTAGTAGTGTGAGAACCAAACACCCCCTTAGTTTGGCTGTGTTTGGAACCCAATCGTTGAGATCCAGAATTTCTCTAGATATATTACTCTCTTGAGTTAAATCGCCTTACGAAACTATTTGTCTCGCTTTGTGGATATATTCTTCAAATTAGAACTAGAACAAAAAAAAAAATGTTAAGTGATGTCCCTGTAAATATTCTATTCTTTGTTAGGGCATTGGCAATGGTTCAGCTCTAACAATTGTCAAAGGCCTTGTTTGGCTGGGTTTCTCCGGGTTCTGGCTCTGCGCTACAGTACCAGAAAAGCCGACGATGCTACAGTACACTGTGGAGGAGCTCGAGCCACGAGTCGCCCTACCAGTACCAGAGATGCCAATAACAACTCTATCGTCGCTAGCTGGATAGAATGTTAAAAACTGACTAGATAGGTTCTCTTGAAGAGAGTTAAATTCAGACACTTTTGAATGATTCGTTTGTCTGTGTTCAAACGTTTTCATTCGGTGCTATTACACATGGCATATTCTATTAAGTATGAAGTGAGAAAGTTGATCTATTGTTAATGATGATAAGGGAAAAAATGGTGGGAAATGTTGTTCTCATGAGGTCAGCCGTGAATGACGTGATATAAAAGGAAAAAAAAAAGGGGGGGGGGGGGGGGGGGGGGTTCTATTCTTAGGTCAGCGTCAGCCCGTGGGTATCTGTTAGACCATTCGTCTCTAACACATTGACCTGCTGTATGAATTGAAGAATAGTGACTGAAAAGAGGATGAATAGAAAAGGAAAACTTATATTATTCTAAACTGTACGTTGTTCTTAAATTATAATAAGTGGTGCTGATTTTTTTTTAATTACATAACTTTTGCTATGCAACTGGAAACCGCGGAACTAAATAGCACGAGTAAATTTTAGGTGTCTGACTGTCGGTATGGTAGTCCCACTGAGTAATTTTCGTCGCTACAACCATATGATTCGATGAAGACGAGCTGCTTTGGCAACTTGGCCCGTGAATCCACAGACGACGACGAATTGGGATCGATTTGGGTGGACATGGGACGTACTATAGGAGTAGATATTTCTCGAGAACGAGAGAAGCAAAGATGGAGATGAGGTGTTTTCCTACGGTGGTACTGGTTATAACGTTCTCCCATGCCAATCCATTCGAGGTTCTTGCTGTCCGGCAAGCAGGCCTGCAGCTTCTACCTCTAGTCTAGTAGCTCGAGGAGGAGGGGTCATGGAACCCTAGGTACTAGGCCGCCGTATAGTAGGGACATGCCTTTTACACGATGGAGATGTGTGCTGAGGGAGGGGCCGGCCGGCGCGGTACAGGGCACAGGTCATGTCACCAGCGCGTCGCCTTTTGTCACCCCCATGGCCGGCCGGCCCCATGCTGTTCCGTCGTCGATCCAAGTGCTCGTCCGGGCC
The DNA here is from genome assembly GCA_009763385.1 of Coix lacryma-jobi var. lacryma-jobi. NCBI lineage: Eukaryota > Viridiplantae > Streptophyta > Magnoliopsida > Poales > Poaceae > Coix > Coix lacryma-jobi. Next base: position 3,144,902 of record CM019827.1, read on the forward strand.
GGCCGGCCGGCGCGCTCGGCTGTGGCGTGCAACGGCGAACAGTGCGATGCAGATGGAGGAAGCCCGCCTCGGTCAGTCGGTCGCAAGCCGCTTGCACCTCCGGCCGGCCGCCGGCGTCCACACGTCTCGCCGTCCCCGCCGCAGCCGACGACGGGATCGGCCGGCATTCGTGCGTGTGTTGGTGTTGGGCGGCTGGTCGATCAGCTGGTGGGTGGGTCTGCGGCCGGCCGGCGGGCCGGGTCGCAACAGTGTGGGACAAGGCGAACGTGCGTGCGCACAGGAACGCACGAGGATCCGGCCGGACCCCGCGGGGACCTCGCGGCCGGCCGGCAGGGCATGGCACGGCGTGGCGTGGCGTGGCGCGCCGTGCGGCTGTCGAGGGCGGAGGTGACGGAACCAGAACCTGGTGCATGGTGACACTGTGGTCTCGCCGGCACGGCATGCTGTTGACGTAACATGTTGGCCACACGCAGCTTAGGGCTAGGACTCTAGCCTCTAGCCTCTAGGAGGAGTAGCCGAGTAGAGCGGTGTGCGTCGTCTCGTCTCCATATCCACGCACGGTCGATCTCCGTCCGTTTCTACAGACTACAGCGGCGGCGATGCGTATCCATCCGTATTGGTGCGCGAGCCCACCGTGGATGCAATAGGCCGGCCCGGCCCACGAATATATCTGGCAGGACTCGTGCAACCGAGACGGATGGATGGGCTGGCAAAGGTCCGTTGCCGGACTTGGCAGTTATTTCCATAGCAGAGCAAAATAACGGTGGTCGTCGTCGTGCAATACCAGAGCAAAACACTTGACATGAACAGGGAGAGAACGAGCCAGTACTTCGGCCTATACATAGTTTAAAATTAAGAAAAGTCAAAGCAGAGAGAGGAAGGAAAACAAAGCAACCACTCGTTATATATTTAATTAAAATGAAAAAAAAATGCAGAGGTAGTGCAAAGACTTCAAAGACATCAGAATCTCTGTTCGCTTGAGTAAGAAGCCGTTTTGGCTGAAATTTTTTATGAGAGAAAAATATTGTTCTATGACTGAGTTGTACAAATTAAAGCTAGCAGAGTAGCCTAAGCAAACAAAGCCAACCAGCTATCCTGATCTGTGGCCCTCCAAGGTTCAAACCTAGCTTCATTTAAAACAGGTGCAAAACAGTCTTCTGGGAAAAATAGAATTGATGTATACAATGGTCTTGTAGAGCAAGAATATTAGATGGCTTCAACTTATCAGCCGTAATTCAATTTCTCTCTCACAGAACACTATTGAAACAGCTAAAAGTAACCTTGAATTAATTCTTAAGCGAACATGGCCTATATTATTAGGCTCTAACGAAACTATTTAGTCAGCCCAAATTGCCACAAACACAAAACCCGTGCAGAATAAGTAGGCAACAGCACAGACTGTTCACTTGCAGGACAAAATTAGATGATGGAGAAGGCACAGCAAGCTCGGACCAGTTAACAGGATCACTATCATGTCACGTCAACAGCGAGTGACTCTCCATATGGTTACAAGGTTGCAGTGTGAAATTGGGTCCACGCCTCACTGGTGTGCCCATATCACAATAAAATCAACACAGATGTCGATTGCATCCTACTAATAATGAAAACTAAATGGGGTATTCAAGATCGAGGTACAACTTCATTGCTGCATCAGTCACGCAGACAGCAGCCGCATTTTTGTGAGGCATCTAAAACAGTAACAAGAAAACTAAACTAGGTACAACGAGGCAACAGTGCATGATACAATGGCCACGCTCAAGCTCTTCACAGTGGAAGATTATTTTGCGTCCTGAAGGGCTGCAGTGTTGTTAGCAGCACCATTACGCACACAGCAGCTGGTGAAGTCACTCATTCACCAGAGGCCCAACCTCCGCGGGCACTTCAGGCTCAGGTGCTTTCCTCAGTCCCAACCTCTGCAGGTGCTTCAGGTGCTTCTCTGCAGCTGCCCTGTCTGCAGCTTCTCGCTTTTGCGCCCTTTTCGCCCGCCTTCCGGCGACATCCTTGGATACAGACACCGACCCTGTCCCTGACCCAGACCCAGACCCAGACCCTGACACAGACACGGACACGGACACGGACACGGACACCGACGCCGAAGACGATGCAGCCTTCTCTTTCTTCTTCGGGGTCCTGGATGGACCGGCAGCCGCATCAGTATTCACTGGCCTCGCCTCTCTCCTGCCTCCTCTGATGTACCCATTGTCACCCCACCTCCTGTTACCAATACGAATGCTCGGTGACCTGCTCATGTAATAAGATTCCTCATCAAGATCATCTTCGTCGTAATCGTATTGGTATTGGTATTGCTGGTGGAAAAACTCCTCTTCTTCCAGAGCCTCTTCATGAGCCTCTACGATCAGAGGTTCAAACCAAGCGGCCCTCAGGAGAAGGCAAACGCTCTCCTCGAACAGGTAGTCATGTAGGCTGAAGAAAAGAAACAAGCATCAAGCTCACATTCTACCTGAAACAATTCAGCCCCCCACATTTCGGATGAACAAGGGGTTACCAGCCATCAAGGGAGCGGTGCACGCTGAGGAATTCAAATGGATGCTTGCACTGTGGGCAGAGAGGCATCTGCGTGTAGGATGCCCACCTCAATATACAGGTTACACTGCGTTCACAAAACGGATTTCAAATATAATGAACAATCGTCTTTTAGTAAAAGGATCATTATCAGATATGTAAGAAGTAACAACGTTAGATCAATGCCCCATATCAATTATATTTTATTATCAAGCACTAACACTGAAAACAGAAAATAGCAAAAGAAAAATAGGAGGTATCGCCAGACGGTAGTCATTTAGCATCAGCTGTGATGGATACATCAAAGGTTCTTGCTGTTGCTACCTCACACATAGGCATGAAGTCAAACTCTATAATTCAATCTAGAGCTGAAAGCCACAAGGGTTGGTGAAACAACCATTGGATGCATGGCGTGGTTCGTCAGGGAAAGGGAGAGATGCACATGGCAGCTATGCTGAAGAATAAGTTGAAGTTTGTTACTACAAGGGATGGATGCATGGTGTGGTTGATCTGGGCAAAGGGCTAGATGCACATGGCAGCTATGCTAAAGAATAAGTTGGAAGTTAGTGTTGCAGAATAACCTCACTGGTAGTTACTACAAGGGAACACATGATAGTGTTGCAGAATAAGCTCACTGGTAGTTACTACAAGGGAACACATGATAGTGTTCCAGAATAAGCTCACTGGTATTGGTGCTGGTGCCGCATTTATTCCTTAGGTCTAAGATGATAGACTCATACTACATGTGTAAAGACAATTAAAGGAAAATCAGCTTGCGAATCACAAGGTCAGGGCGTCAGGCCAGCCTGGTAAATGTGTAAGGTGCTCTAGGAATTTGATTTGTAGAGCTACATGTCAGCAGGACAACGAAGATAGCAAACGGCCTAGAAAAGGGATCGCAATTACAGTATGAAGCAAAGCGCTGCTAAGTGGGGGTATAGGTGCCAAATAGTGTCCCAAATCTAGGGATTAGATTGCTATTAGAGGTGGGGAATAACAAACAACATGACAAGGAATCGTAATTCCACCGCGCAATCAATCAGGTAATATATACCAGTAAAGTAATAATCCGAAGAAAGGGGATAAGATATCAACGGACCAGTAGGCGTGGTCGCAGCCCTTGACGAGGGCCGTCTCCTGGAGCGCAATCCTGTCGAGGCAGATGGCGCACACCCCGCAATCCGCCGCCGCCCGGTCGCCGCGGCCGCCTGGAACCACCGCCGCAGCCGCCGCCTAGCACGCACAAGGGGAAGGAAAGGGAAAAGCAAACGAGGTGAGCTCGAACGCCGCACCGCGCGAGCAGATCGGGCGGATCCAGGGCCGACCGGCTGGCAGGCAGGGGAGAAGAACGCACCTCGCCGAGGGAGACGCAGGTGGGGGACGGCGACCGGACCCTCGGAGGAGGAGGACGCGGCGGCGGCGGCGGCGGCGGCGGCGGCGGCGGCCATGGCGGTGGGGATCGGGGGAGCGAGGCGACCGGGCGAGAGCTCCTGGGGTCGGTTGGGTCGGTCGGTGAAAGGAAGAGGGGCCTTCGCGAACGAACGAGCGCCGAGCCCGTCCGGAGAAAGAGAAAGAGAAAGAGAGAGGCAGGCCGGTGGGGCGGATCTTCACGTGAGATGCCGCCCGTTTATTCGCTCCGGCTCCGCCGTCCGCCAGACCGCCACCTCCACCCGCCTACTCACGCGGTTGTCACGTGGCTCGCCCTATCCGCGCGGCAAACGGGCCGGACGGTCGTGGCGCACCCCGCGACGAGGCCACAGGCCCAACGGCCTCCATCTCGTTTGGGCTGCACCAGCCGTGTGATCTACTACGTACGCGCTGACGAGTGACCAGTGACGAGAAGAAGCCAATGCGACTGGACCAAGTGGCGGAGGGGTAGTCTCTCGCCAGGGTTGACAAGCTCCTCTATGTCGGCAAGGTACGTGGCTCCCAGTTTGTACTACTGCTCCCTCCTTTTTTTTATTAAATGTCATATTTAATTTATCTTAAGTCAAACATTTCAATCTTTAATCAACTATTTTTTAAAACCCTTGTAGTTTCACAATATATAAATTACATATTATGATATTCTTTCTAATAATAAACTAAAAATATAAATATTATGATATGAAACTATATTTTTTTAATTTTTTTTAATATACACGTATTTGACTTAAGACAAACTAATGTGATACTTATTAAAAAAGGAGAGACACTATACATTATTTTTTAAAAACGGAGACCTTCTAGAGCTTTAAAAAATAAGCAAACAATTTTCATCTTCTCTAAAACCATTTAAATTATTTCTCTATCCCCAAATAGAGATGGTTTCCAACTGGTTTTATTTGCTATTTTTTTCAATAGAGATTCTTAAGTAAACACCTAATTAAGTTATTAACATGCTGGAAATGCCTATAGCCCTATACAATTCCGAGGGAAAAAATTAGATATAGATGAGACACTATAAATAAACCCAAATAAAATATCTAGACCTAATGCAAAATACTCCCTCCGTATCGATTTTAGATGTCGTTTAGGACAGTGACACGGTCTACAAAGTGTAACTTTGACCCCTTGTTTCTTTAAAAATATTTGTTGTAGAGCGGTATATGTATATTTTTATGAAAGTACTTTTCAAGATAAATTTATTTATATGATTTTTACATCTCTAAACTCAATAATTTAAAAGTTATTTATGGTTTATATTCCCAATGTTTGACTCAAACTATCCAAAACGACATCTATTTCTGATACGGAGTGAGTATATGTAGAATGAACTTGTAAGAAACAAGATTTGAATCTAGAAATCAAGTACATTTCCCAAAACATTCTTGTCAATACAAGTAAAACCACATGGATGTAACATTTGTTCATATCGGATACCTCTTCCATTTCCCAGAGGTAAAATCTAATTTTGAAAGCTTTTAAATATACGTTCATAATTTTTTAGACTACTTTATTTTGGATTTCTCGCGTATCAATCTATCCTAGGTTTTTCTTTCGAAAAAAAACAGAAGCCAACAAATATTTTCTTCTGGAATTAGCTACAAACCCTATTAAGTGTTTATAGAAATATTTTTTAATTAAAGAATAAAAAACCATCCTAGAAAAACACTTGGAAGTCCAACGGGTGGAGGGAGGTAACTTGAGAAGGCAATACGCGCACGCATACGTTTACTCTGCATAATCTGGAAAAAAAAATCCAGAAAAATCTAAAAAAAAACAGTGTGAGAATAGAATTTGAAACCACGGTAGCATCATGTATCCCATTAGATTGTCCTACCACTGGGATACTAAGCCCTCTCACCCAACCTGCACGATTTTATGATTTGAAGAGAAAACCTGAACGAGGACGATAGACTTTGTGCACGCGAAAACGAATCCTTCCCGACGATAAAGCCCGGGCGAATCGCTGTTCATACTAGGCCCAACCGGCCCATTAAAAGTAGAGCCCATTCGACGGAATGCATTCACACGTTCCGGAATCCGGAGTACGGCAAACGATGGATGACTTGTGAAGCTCATGCGCGTGTCGACGACACTCGACAAGGCACAGCCATTCATTCGTCGAGCTCGGTCCCTCGATGGATGGATGCGTTGTCGGTGGACGAGTCAGGTCTTGTCCCCCCTCCCCCCAAATTTTATAAAAAAAATTCAGATTTCTCGTCACAATGCATATATATAGAGCATTAAATGTAGGTAAAAAAATAATTAATTATATTTAATACATACATGTCGAGATAAATCTTTTAAGTTTGATTAGTTCATATTTAGATAAAATTTATTAAATAATAACGAAAATGCTATAATTTTTTTTTCAAAAGTTTCCGAAACTAAACACAGTCTAGTCAGCAATTACTCCCGTACGGTTCCGGCACCTCCTCTAGAAAACACGTGATGCTATGCCTGCCGCCTGCCTGCTCACGCAGACGCAGCTAGCTAGCTTCACGACATGTCATGCCCAATAATCGTCGTGCTCGTGCCATGTGGCCATGCCTCCGGGTCCGGTGCATGCATGATCAACCTGCTTTTAATTTGTCGTGCCCATCGTCCAATGGCAGATCTTGATGCACATCAACCTACTACAGATGCATCCGCACCTACCACTGGATGATCTACCAATTGAGCTATAGTCTCAGCCAAAAATTGTGTCCGGGGCTAAAAACCTTACCAACCGAGACTAAATGTGAATCTTTAGCCCCGGTTGGTATTACCAACCCAGACTAAAGGTCCCGGACTAAAGGGTGAACCTTTAGCCCCGGTTGGTGTTACCAACCGGGACTAAAGGTACGTTTAGTCCCGGTTGGTGTTACCAAACGGGGCTAAAGGTCGTTCCCGAGTGGATTCAAAAGGAAAACGTTCAGAACTACATCACGTGAGTTGTGTATTTCAGTTGGTAAGCTTGCCTGAGGCGAGAGGTGTTGAGTTCGAATATCACAAACGCACATTTATTTTTTATCGTGAGAGGTTTTAGCCCCCGGTTGGAAGCACTCGGGACTAAAGGCCCCAGTGCTAGCCCGAGCTAACGCCTCTTCCCAACCGGGGTGAGAGGCTTTAGTCCCGGGTGCCCAACCGGGATGAGAGGCTTTAGCCCCCAGTGCTAGCCCGGGCTAAAGCTCCTTCCCAGCCGGGGCTAAACGCTGATCGTGGAGTAGATACTCCGTATACTGGATCGCCACTGCCAACGATCCCGGGCCGAACGGCCAAAGCCGCGCGCAGCATCTGCATGCATGTGCTCGTCATTCGTCAGTCGTCACGATGATTATGACACTAGCTAGCAATCATCATCCATGGTGGGTCGATCAAGATGAAATTAAGGGCGTCTCCAACGGAGTTAAAATCGCTAGCACAGAACAGCAGGTAACCAATCAGGAGGAGAGAAGTTACCACGCTAGCGAGCGCTCAAACGCCTAGCAGCGCTGCACAATTTAACTTTTTTCTTTTTTATTATTTCCTCTGTTTACATCAGCTAGCTATTTCTAACTGCTGTTGCGAACGCCATAAGATTGTGGCATATCGATGCATGGTCCACTAAAGATAAATAAATAAATAAATAAATAAATGTATTACGCGTGCGTGCATCATCCATCAGGGCTTGTTTGGCTACACACAAATACATCTCATTCCACGTGGTTTGGGATAGATTGAGATATAATTTAGTTTAAGTTACACTCAAATCCACTTCAACCCACATAGATTGAAGTGTATTTATGTGCAACCAAACAAAGCATCATATGGATGATGGATCGGACATCTCTTGCGTTGACGGTCTTGGATTACTAGATAGATAGGCGCGCTTCGCTGCGCTAGTCTTGCACATGTTCTAGTCATTTTGGTTATTTTTTTTTTGAAAAGTTTGGCGACTTCTCTGGTCCGTTCCAATTGCAAAACATAGTACACTCGGTATAGTACACTCGGTATGATCAGCTCTCACACGATAAGGGTCACGACGACTCTAATATGTGATCAAAAGAGATGCAAAAAAAGAGAGAAGAAAGATAAATGCAATATATCAGACAAAAGGTACTAATTTAGTATTTATAAGAACTTATAGCTTATCTGAATGTATAGTTAAAGTAGGACTTATAGGCAACAGTTCACTTGGTTGGTAGATATGTTATCATACATACTCCATTCATTTCAAATTAGAAGTCATTCAAAGAATCTTGGAGAGTCAAAGTTTATCAAATTTGACTAAAATTTTAGAATTAAATACAAATATTTATGACATCAAATGGGTATATATTTTGAAAATATACTGATAAAGAATCTAATGATACTTAGTTGGTATCATAAATGTTATTATTTTATTATATAAATTTGGTTAAACTTTAAAAACTTTAACTCTCCAAGATTCTTAGAATGACTTATAATTTAAGATGGAAGGAGTATTATTCTATCTATACCAGAAGGATACTCTATAATTTTGTAAAGTTTGTTAGTTGGTAGAAAATATTAACAATATTCATATCTCTAAATAAGTTTATTATGTAATTATATTGAACTATTAATCTAATGATATTGTATTTGGTGAAAGTTATAAATATCTTTTTTTTGGAAAATGAGAATAAGTTTTTTTGTAGAACCGTAACTAATAGTATTTTATCTTCACTTCAGATATTTGTTAGAAATTTTAGCTAGCTGGCTGCCAGCAAAGCACCAAAAGCACTTTATTAATTATCTAAAAAACTATCCGTGCAGGACATAAGCTGGGAGAACGCGGATTCTCCCATTATAGATTTTTATTATTGGCATGTGGATTGTGGCCTCGATCCGATCATCCCTTGCTTGTTTCAATTTGCTTGGCCCCTTGCTGCTGCCAGTCATTCAATTCCCCAGGGAATCTACCAAAATACTGTACGTACATACTGTAGAGCACTCCAGATACTGAGATACACCTGTGTTTGCATGCATGGGCACAAAGGAGACTGATAGACAACGTTTTACACGAGCGCGCGCATGCATCCAATCATTCCGTTGATCCAATGCAATGCAATGATTCTGCTCGTGCATGCATGGTCCCGCCCGTACGTGTTTGTTCACTTGTGATGAGTGCAAGCAAAAGACGAGGGCTGATAGGGGTAGGGTGTGCGTGCGTGCGTTTTAGTAGGGGTAGGGTGAATGTGTGCTCGTGTTTGTGAACGTCTGCGTCTGTAACGGGTCTCGCAAAAAAAAGACGACGTGCTTAATTCACCGCAGTTCATTCAGATCACCAATCAGGTAACACTAGTACAGAACGATATTACACAGGCGGTTGTAGATCGATTTGTACAGGCGTTTTTATCAACTGCCTGCGCTGGGGGCCAGTAGAAATAGGACCACAGCACAGACGGTTGCTTATGAACCGTCTGTGGAAAGAATTTTCACAGGCGGTTGACTTAGTGAACCGCCTGTGAAAATGAGCATTTCCACAGGCGGTTCGCTACGTGAACCGCCTGTGAAAAATTTTCTGAAAAACCCGTAAATAAATAGGAAAAAATATTTTAATTAGGGAGAAGTGCCCTCAGCCCAATGTAAATCCATTTCTACAAGCGGTTCTAGACTTGAGGTCCACCGGTTCATTTCTACAGGCGCGTGGTAACTCAAACCGCCAGTAAAAAAATTGAGGCGCTATTGAAAGTGCATTCGCCTCCATTGTGGGTTTTGGATAATTAATGACAATCAAATTAGGGACTAACGGATTTATAAAAGCATGCATGCAGGTGTTAGTCCTTAGAAAGATTTGAACTTTGTAATCTCGTGAACAAAACACGTTGAATACATTTGGACATAAAGATACCTAGCTCGAGTGTTGGTTTAAAAGTTTGATTTTAAACTTGAGTTATAGGTAAGTCGGACTATCAAGAGAGTCACAAATTAGGTTGACTAGATGTGGAGAAAAGTGGCCAAATCGATTAACTAAAGTTTGCTTGAGAGACACCGCACAAACACGAACACATAGAGGGTTTTCTGTGTGGGCGGTAGTACCGACCATGGGTGGTCGGTAGTATCGCCTGTGGCTGCTCTGCGCGCTGCTCTAACATCCTCTCTGTTCGCGCTTAAAATGGCCTGGCGGTAGTACCGCCATAAGGCCGGTACTACCGCCCCTCGGTGGTACCGCCCGTGGCCGGTAGCAAGCCTTTTTTTTACAACCTCTCTGGATAAGTTCAAAAATGACCTGGCGGTAGTACCGCCATAAGGTCGGTACTACCGCCCTCGGTGGAACCGACCCAGGTCGGTAGTAAGCTTGGTTTCGCAGACCTCTCTGTTCGTTCTCAAAATGACTGGCCGGTACTACCGCCCCCGGTGGTACCGACCCAAGTCTGTAGTAAACCAAGTTTGCAGGGCTCTCTGGTCTAGCTTGAGTTTGACTTGGCGGTAGTACCGCCATAAGGCCGGTACTACCGACCCTCGGTGGTACCGACCCTGGTCGGTAGTAACCGAGGGACCAAGCCCCCCTTTCTGCGGAGCTCTCTGTCCGCGGCCGTTTTGGCCTGGCGGTAGTACCGCCATAGGGCCGGTACTACCGACCCTCGGTGGTACCGACCTGAGACCGGTAGTTGACTTTAGGTCAGATCCAGATCTGTGCGACCGTTAGTGACTGGTCGGTACTACCGACCAGCCTCGGGACTGGTAGAGTATAAATTGCTCTCCTCTTCTCGTTTGACGGTCACCCACTCATTCCACTCACTTATTGCGACCTAACTTCAGACAAAAGAGCCTCCAAGCATTGACTCCTCCTCTCTCTCTCTCTCCTCCCTTTGCTCCTAGATTCACTCACTTGCAAGATTTGAGCTAGGGAAGTGAGATTAGAGAGTGAGAAGCTTTGATCTACGACTTGAGCACTTGGTTTCTATTTAGCCGGCTTGATTTGTGTCTTTTACTCTTGAGCTCTTTGAGTTCTAGCCGGTTAGGTGTTCTTCGTGGTAGCCCGTATTGATTCATTTGTGAGGGCTCCCCGAAGCGTTTGTATTACTCCTATGATTTCTAGTGGAGAAACTCTAGTAGCCTTTGTGGTTGCTTGAGTGAGGCTAGGAGGTGAAATAGACTCCGACCTTTGTGGTCACCTCAACAACGAGGACGTAGGCACTCCTTAGTGGATTGGCCGAACCTCAGGATAAATCGCCGTGTCCTGTGTGCTTGTTGTTGTCTCTACTTTGCATATTACTTGTGTTCTTCGTGTTCTTCCTCTCCCTATCTCTTTCTTAGGTTGAGAAGGCTCGATCCACACCGTGGAAAGCAACCAAGGCTTGGTAAGGCTAGAATCGTTGTTTATCATACTTAGGGAAGTGGGGTTCATACTTGTATTACATTCATAGCTCACTTACATTGGATTTGTAGTTCATCCTTAGGATCCCGGGAGTGTCGTTTGTTTGTGTCGGTAGTACCGGTGTATCACACCCGGTAGTACCTACCCAAACAAACCGGTAACACCGTTGTTGTTTAACTACATTTTCTAGTTTGTGAAGTTTCAGATTATCAATAATCACCTATTCACCCCCCTCTAGGCTGATTAGATCCTTTCAATTGGTATCAGAGCCTAACCCTTTGTGTTAGCGCTTCACCGCGTAAGGGATAATCATGTCTACCCTAAGTCAAGAACAAATTGATGACATTGTCAAGAGGGTTTCCTCTCAGCTGCTAGAAGATCAAGCAAAGAAACATGAATATCAAATGCAAAAGATGAGAGATGAGATGGAGAGCATGAGGCAAGCTTTTGCCAACAAAGGCGAAACATCCGGAAGCGGAGAAAATCCGCCGCAGCCCAAAGAAGATAAGAATAAGGAAGATGAAGTGAAAGGCAAGAGGGAGAAAGAGTTCTCTAGAATGTCCTATGACTATAGCCAAATGGGCAAAGTCATTCAACTACCTAGCGTCAACCTAGGCAAACCACCCTTCTTCGATGGAATCAACAATAATGATTGGGCACACAAGATGAAGCTGCATCTTCTTGCCGCAAGAGTTTGGGAGATTGTCGAGAGTGGACCAAGTCATGTTGAAGGCGAAGAGTTCACCGACAATGATGTGGTTGAGTTTCAACAAAATGTACAAGAAGGGCAAAGGTGGATACTTCAAGAAGTCAAAGAAGAGGACTTGTTATGAGTGTGGTGCGGACGATCATTTCATTGCTGATTGTCCACAAAAGAAGAACAAGAACAAATATAGCAAGAGTGATGATAGGAAGCAAAGAAGAAGAAGAGGTGGTGAAGCTCATCTTGGTGAAGAATGGTTCTCCGAAGATGACTCAAGTGATGAAGAGAAGAGCAAGGACAAGGAGAAAGAGAAGGGAGCGGCCAACATCGCCATACACAAGACTTCTTCTCCAAGTCCCCACCTCAACATGACTACCTCGACCACATCATCACGCTTGTTCGAGGACCTCACCGACGACAAGGATGACGTCACTCATTCTTGCTTCATGGCTAAGGATGAGAAGGTATCACCTCACCTCTCTCCTACTTGTTCTAGTGATGATGACATGGATGAATTTGAACTAAGTATCATAAGAAAGTTTGGTAAAAAGGGTGGACCTAAAATATTAAAATTGCTTAGTAAATTCGAAAGTCAGAATGAGAGCCTTGTTTTGCAAGGGGGCTTGATCTCTCAAGAGAGAGAAAAGAACCTTGCATTGGAAGCCTCTCTTGCCGAGGAGAAGTTGAAGGTTGAGAAATTGACCGTGGAACTATCTTTAGCTAACGACTCTAATAAGAAGTTGGCTAAGGAATGTTCCACGAGCAATGACTCAATTACTAATCTAAAGAGTAAGATTAGCTTGGTTCAAGAGAGCCTCACAAGCTCTCAAGATAAATATCAAACTCTTGAACTAAGCTACAACACTCTTTGGAGTAGTACCTCTTCAACTACTCCTAAGGATTCCGACAACTCTAATGCTTCAACAAGTAATGGTTGCAATAGATGTTATAAAGTTGATATAAATGCTTGTGCAACTAACATTGTTGAGTTAGAGAAGAAGAGCAAAGAGATCCAACGGTTGAACATGATCTTGAGGAATGGTTGCAAGTGCAAGATGGAAACCCAAAGGATATCCTCAAGACCACAACACATCCATCCATCAAGGATGGGATTGGTACAATAGGTATGGTGGCAAGGCCAATGGAAGGAAGATGGTCAAGGGGGTACCCTTTGTTAACTTTAACAAAGGGGTTCCTCTCTTTGACCTCATGAACAAGGCCAACAAGGTTGCCAACCCTAAGGCTCCACTTGCTAATGGTAAGATCAACAAGGAGAAGCAAGTGGAAGTCCCCAAGCAACAAAAGCCTATATCAAGAAGCTATACATGTGATTACTTGTGTTGTTGGGGAGAGAATGGCAAGATAGTAGTAAAGTATGTTGGTGCCCTCAAGAAGAGGGAGATAATGAAAAATGTTTGGGTGCCAAAAGCTTATGTGACTAACCCCCTAGGACCCAATCTCATTTGGGTTCTAAATCAAGAACATAATCTTGTTTTGTAGGAATATGCCTCCGATGGTCAAGTTGGGTGTTGGATAGTGGATGCACCACCATCATGACCGGGGCAAAAGAAATGTTCTCCTCCTTCCAACCAAGCAACGACTCATGCAACAATATTGTGTTTGGTGACAATGGAAAAGGAGAAGTGCTTGGTTTGGGTAAAATTGCTATCTCAACTGACAATTCCATATCTAATGTATTACTTGTGCATTCGTTGAGTTACAATTTGTTGTCCGTTTCTCAACTTTGTCAAATGGGCTACGATTGTCTCTTTACGGATAAGGGTGTGACCGTCTCTAGAAGAAGGGATTCCTCTATTGCATTTAAAGGCGTGTTGAAGGGAAAACTTTACCTAGTTGACTTCTCAACTAGTAAGGTAGAACCTACAACATGTCTAATGGCAAAATCTAGCATGGGTTGGCTTTGGCATCGCCGACTAGCTCATGTTGGGATGAGGAACTTGGCCCAACTTCAAAGGGAAGGGCACATCTTTGGACTAACCAATGTCTCATTTGAGAAAGATAGGATTTGCAGCGCGCATGCCAAGCCGGAAAGCAAGTTGGAGCAAAGCATCCAATGAAGAATGTCGTGTCAACCACAAGACCATTGGAGCTACTACATATGGACCTCATCGGACCCGTTGCTTACCAAAGCATCGGCGGTAACAAATATGGCTTCGTTATTGTTGATGACTTTTCTCGTTTCACTTGGCTGTTCTTTTTAGCAGATAAAAGTGAGACCCAAAGCATCTTCAAGAAGTTCGCTAGAAGGGCTCAAAATGAGTTTGAGCTCAAAATGAAGAAAGTAAGAAGCGACAATGGGACCGAGTTTAGGAACACCAACATAGAAGAATATCTTGATGAAGAAGGAATCAAACATGAGTTCTCTGTTCCATATACCCCACAACAAAATGTGGTTGTGGAAAGGAAGAATAGAACTCTTGTTGAAGCCGCAAGATCTATGTTGGATGAATACAAGACGTCCCATGGCTTTTGGGCGGAGGCGATGAACACCGCGTGTCATGCTATCAACCGCCTCTACCTCCACAAGCTAAGGGACAAAACGACATATGAGCTACTAACTGGTAACAACCCAAAGGTGCATTACTTTCGAGTTTTTGGCTGCAAATTTTTCATACTTAACAAGAGGGCCAAAAGTTCAAAGTTTGCACCTAAGGTACATGAAGGCTTTCTACTTGGTTATGGTACTAACGAACACGGCTACCGCGTATTCAATAATGCCACCGGCACTATTGAGTTAACGGTAGACGTGACCTTTGATGAATCTGACGGCTCCCAAAAGGAGCAAGTCAATGATGAGCTTGTAGGTGATGACATGTCTCCATCCGAAGCAATCAAGAAGCTTGCAACCGATGATGTGAGACCTATTGAGATTCAAGATGATGATGATGATCCGTCGCACACTCCACAAGATTCAAATGTCCATCATATGCATTCAAACGTACATGGTGAAGCTTCCGCAACTCCGATAGATGGAGGTGCAAATGATGGTGAAATGCAACATCAACTTGATGATCAAGCACAAGCTCAACATGAAGACCGACAAGATGATGGGGACATCCCCCACATGTGACGAAGATGATGAAGATGGACCCATTCAAAGGAGATCACTTGTGCCACATCCTAAAGTGCATCATACGATTCAACGGGATCATCCCGTTGAGAACATCTTGGGAGCATACGACATGGGGTAACGACACGTTCTCGTTTAGCAAGTTTTTGTGAACATTACTTGTTTGTCTCCTCTTTGGAACCTCTTAGGGTGGAAGAAGCACTTGATGATCCGGACTGGGTGATGGCTATGCAAGAAGAGCTGAACAACTTCACCAGGAATGAAGTCTGGTCCTTGGTGGAAAGGCCCAAGCAAAATGTGATAGGAACCAAATGGGTCTTCCGCAACAAACAAGACGAGCATGGCGTGGTAACAAGGAACAAAGCACGGTTGGTGGCTCAAGGTTTCACTCAAATCGAAGGTTTGGATTTTGGGGAAACCTATGCACCCGTAGCTAGGCTTGAGTCAATTCGCATATTACTTGCCTTTGCTACTCACCATGATTTCAAGCTATACCAAATGGATGTGAAAAGTGCATTCCTCAACGGCCCCCTCTCCGAACTGGTGTATGTGGAGCAACCACCGGGTTTTGAGGATCCAAAACTCCCCAACCACGTCTACAAGCTCGACAAGGCGCTCTATGGGCTCAAGCAAGCCCCTAGAGCTTGGTATGATTGCCTTAAGGACTTCCTACTCAAAAAGGGTTTTGAGATAGGAAGGGCCGACACTACTTTATTTACTCGCAAAGTCGATAATGATATCTTTGTGTGCCAAATATATGTCGATGACATAATATTTGTTAGTACTAATGTGACTTTTTGTGAGGAATTTAGTAGGATCATGACCAAAGGTTCCAAATGTCCATGACGGGTGAGTTGAAGTATTTTCTTAGATTCCAAATCAAGCAACTCAAGGATGGCACGTTCATCAGTCAAACCAAATATACAAGAGACATGCTAAAGAAGTTTGAGATGGACAAAGCCAAACCCATCAAGACCCCCATGCCTACCAATGGACATCTTGATCTAAATGAGGATGGTAAGTCAGTGGACCAAAAGGTATATCGCTCTATGATAGGTTCATTGCTTTACCTTTGTGCATCTAGGCCTGATATAATGCTTAGCGTGTGCATGTGTGCAAGATTTTAAGCTAATCCCAAAGAATGTCATATTATGGCCGTTAAAAGAATCTTTCGATACTTAGTGCACACTCCTAATCTTGGCTTGTGGTATCCCAAGGGCTCCACTTTTGATCTACTTGGCTATTCCGATTCGGACTATGTCGGTTGCAAGGTAGATCGAAAGAGCACTACCGGGACTTGCCAATTTATTGGAAGGTCTTTGGTGTCATGGAGTTCTAAGAAACAAAATAGTGTTGCCCTATCCACCGCCGAAGCCGAGTATGTGGCGGCCGGCGCATGCTGTGCTCAACTACTTTGGATGAAGCAAACACTAAAAGACTTCGGATGTGAGGAAAATAAGATTCCACTTTTGTGTGACAATGAGAGTGCTATCAAGCTAGCCAACAATCCCGTAAACCATTCTCGCACAAAACACATTGACATCCGACACCATTTCTTGAGAGACCACGAAGCCAAAGGAGATATCTCTATACGCCATGTGAGCACCGAAAAACAACTAGCCGATATCTTCACAAAGTGTAACACCCCTGGTGTTAAGTCCTAATTAAAATTTTAATTAATATGTTTAGTATGCATAATCATCTGGTATCATGGCATAAAAGCATTTCATGTTTTAAGCATTGATGTGGGGTTTCACATGCTTTAATATAAGTATTGCATGATCTTGTGTAATGCTTACATAAAGTGATGTGGATAGGTGTTGCATGAAATGATGAGTGTGAGTAGAAAACCTAAATTTTCTATGTTCCTTTTATTCTCTTTTCTATAAGTTAAAAAGTATGTTAAATTTCAAAGTGATTTCAAAAGCAAAGTTGTAGCTCTTGTTGAGAGTGACAACTTTGGTATTCAAAGTTTTCAAAGCTTTTGTATAAAAGTTTGAATAAATTTGAAATCTTTCAAACCCTGAATTTGACCCCAAAACTAGATTTCAAAAACTAAAAAGAATTAGACTTTGGTCCTTTAAGTAAAGTTGTAGAGAAGATCAAAAGAAACATCTTTTATTAAGGTAGATTTTCATGTTCTTAAAGAAAATCTGAAGTGATTTGAAAACAAGTTTGATTTAGTTTCAAATTGAAAATTAATTTCCAAACCCTAGTTTTATCCCCTTTTGGGTAGTACAAAAATTTAGCATAATTTTGATATGGGACCAAAAACAAAGTTGTAGATAATTTTATAAGTAACAACTTTTATATTGGTAAATTTGAAGTTGTTCAGAAAATTCAAAAGAAATTTTGAATCAGAGTTTGAATGCATTTCAAATTCAAATGTGATTTCAAAATCTAGGCAGATTTTGGGTGTGCTCCTTAAATGAAAGTTGTAGATCCTAATTTTTTGGAACAACTTTCATGTTGGGAGTTTTTCTCTGTTGTTCAGCCGTTTGGGGAGAAATAGGGGAAAGAAAATAGAAATCTTCTCTGCGCTACAGTAATCGGGAAAAGGGGGAAACAAGGCACGGCTGGTGCTCTGCACCGCCACACCGCCGTCGCCGCTTTGGCCGGCCGCGCGCCGCACGTTGCGTGTCCGCCCACGTCGTCAAGGTCAAGCAGGAGGTGTCGACCGCAGGCTCGTCCTTATCTCGCTCCCTCGTACACCGCCATCCTCTTTTCCTCTCCTCTACTCTCTGTTTCCCGGCCGAAAACAGAGGACCGCCACCACTGCCGCCGAGCTCCGCCTCAACGTGGCCACACCACCGTGGAGTGCCTCTCGCCTCCCCGTCTGGTGCGCTAGCTTTGCCTCGGTGTGCTAGAGCCTATCGGCCTCACCGTTTTCGCAGGCGCGGTCCAGACACGCCGGACCGCCGCAGCCGGACCGTTGGAGCCGCCGCCACCACCGCCCCACCATGGACAGCAAGCTTCGCGCCACTTTAGCTCCAATCAGCGTAAGCTTTAGGGTTCGGTGAGCCTTCTTATCACGTAGCCATCTTCGTTGTGGTCGCTACCGCCTTCTCCTCGTCGGACCGCCGTCGCGCTGCCGCCGTGCCCACGGCCAGTCGCCATGGCCGGTGTAGGGTCTCCCCTGAGCACGATATCGCTGACCTAGCTGCTTAGGGGTGTCCGTAGAGTCGTCCCGAGCATGTGAGTATCCTTAGCACCGCCTAGAAGCTCGCCGTGGTGAGGAGGGCGTCGTTTCCGCCGGACGGCACACGGGCAGAGCGCCGCCGTGAGTGGCTCCACCGTAGTCACGCTCTTCCGATGACCCTAGCTCCAGTGTAAACCGTGTCTGAGCTTCCCCTAACCACCCTGGAGCTGGTAGGCCTAGCGCTGCAGTCTCTACCACCTCCGTGACCATGGCGGAACATCGTCGTCCGCGCAGTTCGCGCTGCCGCCGCCGCCATGATCGCAGATGACCGAGCTCTAGAGCGTCCTCATCCAAACCAGTGCAAGCATCTAGTTTTGGTGAGCACTCTAGGGCATCCTCATCCATCCTTGAGGTCTCTATCGCGTTCCCGCCGCCGGGCCGCAGCTGCGCCGCCGCTTGCCGTCGGGCTGAGCCGCCATAGCCAGTGGCCGAGCCCCTCCAGTGCCCTAAACCGTCGTCTGAGCTCTCCAGTGGTTGCGTGAGATCATGATGGGTCTCCTGGTGACCTCGCCTCCGCCGGAAAACCCACCGTCGTCGATCTCCGTGGCCTACCTGCCGGCGAGAGCTCGGTCAAGGCCGGCAGAGGTCGGTTGACCTCGGGCCCCCGCCTGTCAGTGAGATGGGTGAGAGAGGGATGGGTAAGGAATGTGTTTTCGCTGCTTTTCTTTTCTATTCTGAAATGTTAATTTTGTGCTGATTGTTTGATTAATGCATAACTAAGTCATGTGTGCTCCAAAAATTATGAGATAAATTTTGTTGTGTTCCTTGTGATGTGCTCTATCTCTATCCATGAAAATATGAAACCTGATGTTTGGATGATTTTTGTATATGATTTAAATATGGCTTTTAATTATAAATGGGACTTTAATGATTTTTATAGGCTTATTTATAAGTCCAAAAATCATGAAACCAATTTTGTTACTGTTTTCATCATGTAACTAATCTTCACAAAAATTTTGAAGTCTTTTGGACAAAATAATTTTCATGCTAGTTTTATGCTTTGTTTATTAATTATTAATGCATAGAATTTGCTTAATTTGTATAGGCTCATATAATGATCCAAAAAATTGTGAAATTTGTTTTGCAACTATAGTTTATTATAATCAACCATCCCTAAAAGTTTGAGTTTAATTTGACAAACTTTATTTAAACCCTATTTTCAATAATTGACTAATAAACATTGTTAGTTAATTAAAATGTTTGGTTAGTGATTAGGGTTAACTTTGGTTACCCTAATGACTCTTTTACTTGATGGTTGGCTTTTCATGATGTTGATTTGCCAAACATGACTAGGTTGTAGAGCAAGTTATACACTTATTATTGCATGCATGTAGTGCACTTGATCCTGCATGCATGTGACGATAAGGCTTTCATGTATGAGTGAAGACCATGGGGTACATTTCCCTTTGTTATTCCATGGCTTGGTTGATATGTTGATAAACCTTAGTGACTTTAGTTAATCTATTTAATGTTGTTTTGATAATTGTTTGTTAAGCTAGAGACCATGGTTGGTGGGTTGCAAGTTGGTTTTGTTGGTTTGCAACTTTACCGTGAAGGAAAGTTATACTCAACTTTTCTTGTTTGTTTAACTTCTGTTATGCACTTGAATTGTCCTGCACCTTAGCATACATCACATGGCATCATACTAAAGCATACATCCTGTATCTACGTGTAGTGCACGAGAGTGTTGGAGTCGTGTTGATCAGCTTTGGTGATCACCCTTGTCGAACAAGCCTCGGAAGGAGATCCTTGTTGGACAAGCTTCATCGAGAAGACTTAACTTCTAGATGAAGGAACTAACCTTTGTGAATCATTCTTGGATCTTATCTTCCCTGCAACGAAGGCAAGCCCCGGTTCATTTAACCATTTTCTTGGATTTACAATTACACTTACTTGGATAATCTGATGCATTAAATGTTTATCAAATAAATGCTTTAAACCTGCTGATGCATGATCAACCTTGTTATCGATATATCATTCCTTGATACCTGCTTTATGCAAATGATAGAAATGCTCCGCCTTGCTTTCTCACGCTCCCGATAAATGTTTTGATACTTATCGTTTTGGGAATGATTATGCATCGAACCTCGGGTTGGTGTAGGGTGACCTGGATGTGTCGGTATAGGGTTAACCGTTGTTGGCCTGCTAGATTGAGAAACTGTGAAGTACCGATCATATACTCCGGTAAGCCCTGCCTTGGTGGTTCTTAAATGAGAACGGCTAATCGCGCACTGGGAGTGGAGAGATGGCGGGAGTACTAGCTACCCTCGTGGGTCGAAGTCCCGGATTGGAGGTGTACAAGTACTCTCGGGTGGCGCGGACCCGGTCTTGTTTGGAGGATCCGAGGTTGGGGTTGGTATATGTGTGATCACGGGTCTACATATATCGTATGATCGTGGAAAACTCCCAGATCTGGTTGAATCGGTTCGAATCGTCGTGCTCCTCGGTTAAGGAGACTCAATCTTTCGACCTGCACGGTAGAATAAAATGGAACTGGTTTAAGAAAGAATGAAGATGATCTTTCATGAATAATCACCTTTAATTCTTACTATATACTTAAATGTATAAGTAAAATTTGGGTCTAGGTTTACTTAGTAAGCTTTTATGCAAATGAAAATTCTGTTGAGCCTACCCAAACCAGCATGAACCTGAAGTCTTTTCTTTGACGGTAAGTCTTGCTGAGTATCGACCGTACTCAGGGTTTGTTAACCCTGTTGCAGGTTTCTAATAGGTGATGTTGATCATGATCATGTCAGTGGGCTTGACATGATCTGGTTGTTCTTCTTCTCCAACTTAGGTACTCCGCCTAAGTGTGGTTCCGTAATACTATTCTACTTCCGTAATACCAGTTATGTTTATGTAAAAAGTAACTTGTTCATGGTTTTGTAAAGTTTATATCTCTTACTTCCGCACTCCGATGGTATATTGTAACAAATGTTGTAATGTTGTAATTATTCCAACCTTCATGATGATGATCCTGTGGTTCGTGGATAATTCGGGGTTCTCTCGAGGACACCCGACGGATCTTTCCAGTGATGTGTTTCATGTGCACTGTCATTGGGCTCCTTATGACGATGACGTGTGCAGGTGGGCCACATTATCAGGAGGTTCTGCCACACAAAGCCTTTAGATGAGTCAAGATTTTGTGCTTTGAGGAGTGAACTAAATATCATTGATTCTCGTAACGTGGCTTGATGTCTTGCATATATTTGTTTTCACCACCTAGAGATCTAGACAAATGTTTTATCAAACTTTGTGTGCGATTTCAAAATCTATTTTGCATGCTTCTCTTATGTCCATAGCTATGTACTGCTTATATGAAATCTGGACATGATTGAAGTGTGTGTAGTATACCACACAAGGTTCTCCTAGAATAGCCTCTGTCCTTTCTGCTGATTTGAAGAGTCGGTAGTACCGCCATCTGGGGCGGTAGTACCGATGTTGGTAGTACCGACCCCTATGGGCGGTAGTACCGACCGAGTATGACCCAGTCATAAAAGGCCGCGGTGAAACCCCTTTCTACCTCATCCGGTCAACTGTTTTTCACCCAACCGCCGCCGCCTTGCGTTCGTTCTTTCGGCCGCCGCCTTCACGCCCTCTCTCTCCGATCTCCCTCCTCCTCCACCCAAATCCAAATCCGTTCGGTGGGAAGGTGCCTTGGTGCGTGGAGATCGTCTTGGTGGTGTTCTTGAAGCCCGTAAGTTCTTCCTTCATTGGATTTCGACCTCTTCTTCACGAGTAGCAAGGTACTAGGGTGTTCTAGGCCGATTTCTTTGGTAGGATTGCTTATCTAGTGTGTAGATGCTTCTAGGATGTATGGTTTGCAATTTCATGGGCGGTTTGTGTGATTGGATCGAAGGAAACCACACGCTGCAGTGCGGTCGGTAGTACCGACCACTACGGGCGGTAGTACCGACCGCGCGCAGTGAGCAGTTTTCTTCCCCGATTTCGATCGTCTTCTTTGCTACATCCTTTGAAGTTGTCTTTCCCCTATATCTCATGTCCGTCTATGTAATCTTTTTCTAGATGTCGCATAGCCGAAGGACCTCTCATGCTCGTACAACTAGTTATGATGATGAGGAGTATGCTGTCGTGGAGCATGGTGGTCTAGAGCAAGGGGAGACGCAGCGACGCAACCCCGGGCGTCGTGCTCGGCCAGGTGGGAGCAGCGAGGACGTCACTCGACAGGTTTGTGGACGTTCGTCCACGAGCCGTCGTAGTGTCGACGGCGGCAGGGGCAGAGCCAGTGGCAGTGGTGTTGGCGGCAGTGGTGCTGGTGGGAGCGGTGCAGGTGGGAGTGGTCATGCTGCTCCTCCACGTCCACCGCCCCCTATCATTGGTCCTCCCGGGCGCCTGCACAGCGTGATTGTGGGCGGAGTGGCTATGGGAGCTGGAGCTGAGCGGGAGGGTCGTTCCATCGATCCTCGTGTTGGACCTCCGTCTCCTCCAACATCCGGGTTGTTGCTGATCAACCGGGTGTTCTATTTGCACCCTGAAGCCGGTGCCTTGATGTCTTCTCCTGCTCATCTTGGAAATGTCTTGGATTACTCTGACAGGAAGAAGACTAACTTGTTGAGGACCCAGAGGTTGGAAAATCCATATCTATTTGTCAGGGATGATTCAGTAGACAGAAGGTTTTGGTCCCGCTTTCAGCAGGACTACTACGTGTCTGTCTGCTGGAAGAGTTTCTGTACTAAGAGACATCCTCCTCTTTTGAGCATAAGCGACTGACAATCCGCTCCTTGACAGACAAGGATTCAGAGGAGATTCAGGCCTTGGTGCAGAGGCTAGAGGACTGGAGGATACTCGGACTGATATCTGGGGAGCGCAGTTACAATAAAGAAATCATCTGTCAGTTCTGAGCCACCCTCTTTATTGATCAGCCGGCTCAGGTGCTGCATTGGATGACCCAGGGTGTGCACTACAGGTTCAATTTTGTCACTTTTGCCAGGCTGTTGGGGTTCAACAGTGAAGACAGGAATGCCCCTCGTTTGTCTGAGATGTATGGTGGGGGCATGTATCCTGAGCATTTGGAGAACTCTGGGATTTACATGGATGGCGCAGTGGTCAACTTCAAGGTCAATGGCCTGAAGCCTGCCTACTTCGTGCTCAACAACTTGATGCGCCTCACCCTGGACCCCAAGCTTGGAGACAATGATAATTTGAGAAATGATGCTCCGAAGGTCCTTGTCCAATTTGCTCGGCCAGATGGACGTTTCAGCATCTCTCATTTCCTCTGGCAAAAAGATCTCGGGTGTGTACAATGACCCGCACAAGGACCTGCCATTTGCTCCGTACTTAATGCACATCATTGAGCATGTTGTTGGAGCCACCTTCGAGTATGACCGGACCGTGAAGGAGTACAGTGTCCGCAAATTCTCTTCGTCCGGCAAGGATAAGGTTGATGAGGTGGTGAGATTCCAGCAACAGCGGCAGCTCCTGGCGAGGCTCATGGCCAGGAGCAGGCTCGTGAGGAGGTGCCTTCTGCTGCCGCTCCTCCTCTGCGTCGTGAGCCGCGTAGGAGTGGCGGTGTTCACTACGCCTCGGCAAGTTCTTTCAGTGGTGCTGCTACAAGGCCGAGCGTGATGAGCGGCAACAGCAGGAGGTGCGTGAGCACCTTGGTCTTCCTCCTCGTTCGCCGCTCCGACCCTTCCCAGACCCCTTCGCCGAGTATGATGCTCAGCCTCGGCGTGATGATGATAATGATGATGATGATGACGATGGTGGCCAGCAGCGGCCGCAGCAGCCGCCTGGTGGTGATGAGGCAGGGATCTTCTCCTCCTCCGTCATGTATCAGCCTCTTCAGTCGCCGCCCTCGTACCAGCCTCCTCCCTACTTCCCTGACTATGGTGCGGGTTCGTCCTTTCCGGGCGAATCCACATCATATCAAGGTGGTGGCGGTGGCTCCTACATGGGCTTTGCTGCCCCCGACGCTGATCCAGCAGGGAGTGGTGGCTTCCGCGACCCTTCTCCTCCGCTGGATCCTTCTTCCGCCCCTTCGTCGTCGTATCCAGGTGGTGATATTGGCGCCAGCGCGTACTCCTCTATCTTTGGTGGCTATGGTGGTTCGTCTAGTGGCTATACTAGTTTCTTCTTATTACTTTTCTTGCTTCCGCCTACCCCTTTTGGCATTTGATGTCAAAGGGGGAGTGTTAGGCTTATCTTGATGTAATAGCTAGCCCGTAGAGAGAGTTAATCTTTGAGAACTAAGTGTGGTTATGCTACTTGTTTATTTGTGATGTGCTGAGGATGTAAACATTTGTGCTTTATGTTAAATTCATGTAAGATTCATCCTCTATATTTCTGCTCTTGTCATGGTTGGTGATTGTTATTAGTGTTGGCTATCTCTTGATTATGCTATTTATGTGAATCACCATGCCATCATGTCTATGCATCACAAATTGATATATATGTTGTTGTCACACACTTAGGCACCCCACGGATTGCAAAATTTAGGGGGAGCTCTTGTTCTTGTGTATGCAACCTTGCTTTTTAGTCAAGGTTTGTAATTCATATCCAAAGCACAAACACGAACACATAGAGGGTTTTCTCTGTGTGGGCGGTAGTACCGACCATGGGTGGTCGGTAGTACCGCCCGTGGCTGCTCTGCGCGGTGCTCTAAACATCCTCTCTGTTCGCGCTTAAAATGGCCTGGCGGTAGTACCGCCATAAGGCCGGTACTACCGCCCCTCGGTGGTACCGCCCGTGGCGGTAGCAAGCCTTTTTTTACAACCTCTCTGGATAAGTTCAAAAATGACCTGGTGGTAGTACCGCCATAAGGTCGGTACTACCGCCCTCGGTGGTACCGACCCAGGTCGGTAGTAAGCTTGGTTTCGCAGACCTCTCTGTTTGTTCTCAAAATGACTTGGCGGTAGTACCGCCATAAGGCCGTACTACCGCCCCCCGTGGTACCGACCCAAGTCAGTAGTAAACCAAGTTTGCAGGGCTCTTTGGTCTAGCTTGAGTTTGACTTGGCGGTAGTACCGCCATAAGCCGGTACTACCGACCCTCGGTGGTACCGACCCTGATCGGTAGTAATCGAGGGACCAAGCCCCCATTTCTGCGGAGCTCTCTGTCCGCGGCCGTTTTGACCTGGCGGTAGTACCGCCATAGGGCCGGTACTACCGACCCTCGGTGGTACCGACCTGAGACCGGTAGTTGACTTTAGGTCAGATCCAGATCTGTGCGACCGTTAGTGACTGGTCGGTACTACCGACCAGCCTCGGGACTGGCAGAGTATAAATTGCTCTCCTCTCCTGTTTGACGGTCACCCACTCATTCCACTCACTTATTGCGACCTAACTTCAGACAAAAGAGCCTCCAAGCATTGTCTCCTCCTCCTCTCTCTCTTTCCCTTTGCTCCTAGATTCACTCACTTGCAAGATTTGAGCTAGGGAAGTAAGATTAGAGAGTGGGAAGCTTCGATCTATGACTTGAGCACTTGGTTTCCATTTAGCCGGCTTGATTTGTGTCTTTTACTCTTGAGCTCTTTGAGCTCTAGCCGGTTAGGTGTTCTTCGTGGTAGCCCGTATTGATTCATTTGTGAGGGCTCCCCGAAGCGTTTGTATTACCCCTGTGATTTCTAGTGGAGAAACTCTAGTAGCCTTTGTGGTTGCTTGAGTGAGGCTAGGAGGTGAAATAGACTCCGACCTTTGTGGTCCACCTCAACAACGAGGACGTAGGCACTCCTTAGTGGATTGGCCGAACCTCGGGATAAATCACCGTGTCCCGTGTGGTTGTTGTTGTCTCTACTTTGCATATTACTTGTGTTCTTCGTGTTCTTCCTCTCCCTATCTCTTTCTTAGGTTGAGAAGGCTCGATCCACACCGTGGAAAGCAACCAAGGCTTGTAAGGCTAGAATCGCTGTTTATCATACTTAGGGAAGTGGGGTTCATACTTGTATTACATTCATAACTCACTTACATTGGATTTGTAGTTCATCCTTAGGATCCCGGGAGTGTCGTTTGTTTGTGTCGGTAGTACCGGTGTATCACACCCGGTAGTACCTACCCAAACAAACCGGTAACACCGGTTGTTGTTTAACTACATTTTTTAGTGTGTGAAGTTTCAGATTGTCAATAATCACCTATTCACCCCCCTCTAGGCTGATTAGATCCTTTACCTATAAATATAAATCAAACATAATCCTATTCATAATTATAAAAACTTATTTAATTCTTGGACTCTCATATGCATAATAATAAAAATAAATCTGGACACATGAAACTAACTTATTAATTTTTGGACTGTCACATGCATAATAATAAAAAATTAATCTGGACACATGAACTAACTTACTAATTTTTCGACTGTCACATGCATAATAATAAAAATTAATTTGGACACACGAAAGTAACTTATTAATTTTTTGACTGTCACATGCATAATAATAAAAAATTAATTTGGATACATGAATCTAACTTATTAATTTTTCGACTATCACATGCATAATAATAAAAATTAATTTGGACACATGAAACTATAAATAGAAAATAGCCTTATCGTCCAATAGGAAGCTGACGCATCATCATGGTGCGCCATCTTTATCTACCCAAAAAAAAGAGATAAAAAATATTTCGAAAAAAACTGCAAAAATATAGAGAAATGGGCCTTTGAACCTTGGTGTACCGGAAAACAAGGTGCATGCTCTAACCGTTGCTCTAAAATGGGCCTTTGTTTTTAGCTCGGCGCCATGAATCATGGCACCGACCTCTGCCATGTCAGCGCCACGTCGCTAACCACGTCAATTAGACCCTCCTAGCTCGGCGCCATGACCTATGGCACCGAGCTGTGTTACTTCGGCGCCGTGAGTCACAGCGTCGAGGTAAGGGTCAAAAACGAGTATAGTTTTCTTAAGGGTCCAAACATGAATTTTTAATAGAAAAAGGTTAAATTATAAAAAATTAGGGCACACCGGCCAGTCCGGCCTGATGGTGAATTCTACATGAACATGCATGGTTTAACCGACCCATCACAACCATCACGGGAGGATAGGATCGGAGCCGATCGAGCGAGCACACACACGCTGCACAGCACGCATGCATGATGTTCGGGCACAGGTATGTAGACACACCTGTCGATCATATATACGCTAATCGAACCTCTCCACAACCAAGCATACATACATGTGCATGTCTGGCTGATTGACCAAAAACAACGACTGGAAAGGTGAATAGGAGCCATTTTTTTTTCTAAAAACTTAAGTCACTGACCAAACACAATCCAAAACTAAGAGAGAAGGTTACGCCTTGAAGGTTTCTAGGAAGGTTGTAGCTCAAAAGTTGCCTTGAAGGTTTCTAGAAAGGTTGTAGCTCAAAACTTGTTGTCAAAGGTTACAACCAACAAGGTTGCAAGGAAGGTTATGGCTGAAGTTTGAAAGTTGTGGGCGAAGGTTGCACGTGAAAGTTGTTAGCGAGAGTTGCAACTTGAAAGTCTGTGATGAAAGTTGTAACTTGAAAGTTTGCAACAAAAGTTTCCAAAAAGTTGCAAAGAAGGTTGCAGGATGAAAGTTGCATGTGAAAGTTGTAACTTGAAAGTTGTAGGCGAAAGTTGCAACTCGAATGTTTGAGGCGAAAGTTTCTAGAAAGTTTTGACCGAAAGTTTCTAGAAAGTTTTTGGCTGAAAGTTTTGACTGAAAGTTTTTGACTCGAATGTTTGACTGAAAGTTTCTACAAAATTTCAGCAAAAATCCCCACAAAGGAAACAAGGTGATTACGATCACCTTCGTGAAATTCAAGTACATAGAGGAATGATTTCTCTACGGATCACAACAAACAACTACGAGAAAGAACAAATTTCCTAACAGATGAAATAAAAATGGCAGTCTGAAGTGATGGGGCGAGATGAGAGAAGTCACCCTTATTTATAGCCTTGAAATTTCTCTAGCCTCAAATTGCCCCTAGGATACAAGAGCGAACTAACTAGCCTGAGGGTATTTTAGTCCAACTCCGGAGAATATGCTAAATATGGTATTTCGATGGCCACATGCCACCTCATGAGAATGCTTCGCTTCGGTGCAAGCTTCTCGATACTTGTCGGTGTTTCGAACCCGGGGGTATGACACCAACGAGTAATATGATCGCGTGCTCTCTTCCTGGATGGTGATGCAAGATGACACAAGGATTTATCCTGGTTCGGGCAAAGAAGGCCCTACGTCCAGCAGGGGAGGAGGTTCTTGTATTACTTGCACCTAAGTGCTTGTACAGGGGCGAATACAAGCTCAGTGAGCATGGACCGGAGTCCGGACTCGGGTATGTGTGAAAAAGCGTGTGCGTAACCGTGGACTCGCGCGTTGTCTCTGGCGCGCGAAGGGCTCTGGCGCCCCCTTTTATAGAACAAGAGGAGGCCAGGGTTTACACAGGATTGACATGTACAACGCTCGGTATGGCGAAGGGTAGGAACTATGTCTTGTCGAAGTCACTGTAGCCAACGTGGGTGTTGCTGTTGAGGCGTCCTTGATGCGTGGCCTCCATCCGGCGCGGACGTGGAGGCGTGGCGACGTGGAAGCCGTACAACACCCATCCCGGCACGTGCAGGACACGGCGGGGTCCCTCCGGTCTTGGGGTACCTGTCCTCCAATAGCGTGAAAGTAGCCAGGGCTCGAGGGGCTCAGAGCCGGCCTCGAGGTGGCGCCTGCGGGGGGTTCGAGTCCCCGCAGGTATGGGCAAGTCCCGGGAAACCCGATTGGGCAGCAGGTATCCGGGCCTCGAGACGTGGCTTGGACGTGCAACAGTGTAAGATATGGGTTAACAGTGCCGTACTGGTGCCTTTTTACCCATGCTTGTTGCGAAAACGAGACTTGACTCTGCCCTGGTTCACTGTGGTACACGTCGGGTTGCAGAGGACGTGAGTGGAGTAGGTGGATGCATTAAATGCGCGGTATGGGGTTGGGGAGCAGGAAGCTTCCTCTTCGTGGAGGGCTTCGAAGGGTAGTGGAGCGCTCGCTCGAGGCCGGGCGCGGAGGGCTCGGGTGAGCGGAGGTTGAGCTCCAGCTCGAGGCCTAGGGTGTGACAAGCCTCGAGGGATAGGCTATCGTGCTGGAGGGGCTCGAGGTCCCCGCGCGGGGTCCCGAGGAGCGGTGCATAGCTGTAGCGGGCTCGAGGGGTAGGCTACCAGGAGACGGTCGGTAAGGTTTTGGCAAGTCTAAGCTCCCTGGCGGTGGGCCAGCGTTGCAGGCTCCGAGGGGTTGGTTTCTTGGAAGGTTCGCCTAGCTGGGTTTATTAATTGATGTTCTAGGTTTAACCTATTTGTTTGCGTTGATTGGGGGGTACCCCTTTGGTGTTCCCCCGACAGTAGCCCCCGAGCCCTTGTTTGAGTGCTTGCACTCGAGCAGGGGCTCCCGACTGGGATCTCGAGGGTTAGCTAGCCGGTTCTCGAGGGTTTGGTTGCCTGATTTTGTGGGTGTCGCGCGAGCAACACCCGCGGGTGTAGCCCCCGAGGCCACGGGGGAGTGGTTAGGGCTCCCTCGTGGGCTTTTTTCTTGTGTGAGTGTTAGTTGCATTTTTAGGTTCGAGAGTGTCGAGCCCCCGAGTTTTTAGACCCTCTTTCGTCGAGGGGTGCCAGGCTGAACCGACGGCCGGCTCTTCGAGCTGTCCGGCACACCGGTTGCCCTGGCTTGTCATCCCGCGAGTCCTTTCGATCGGATGCGAGGGGGGATGCCTCGTACTACCACGAGCGGGCGAGTATCGAGGTTCCCGATGAGCTAGTAACGGGGGAATCCAAGTGAGACCTCGTGCCCCGTTCGATGGGGTCGACTGTAGCCCGGAGGCGATCTCATAAAGCATGGGTGCTCAGTTTGCAGGAGTGCCGGGTCCATTCGATAGGACCCGGTGGCTCGATGCCTCCCTCGAGGGGATCTCACTGCATGTCGTGCTCCCCGCCTTGGATACACGTGAGGGGCCTCGATGGCTTGGCCCTCGAGCGATGCTGCGAGTGGCGTCCCTTAGTGTCCCTGACTCGGGTGCTCGAAGCCGGCTGTCGAACCCTCTTCGAGGGCCAGCCTCGCTGCTTCGAGACTTAGGGCCGGGGCCCGTTTTACCTTCCTGAAGAAGCCTCCGTCGCTTGGAAGCCTTCTGCCCATTGGGCACGCCTTTTTAGGCGAGGTAGTGGAGATCGTGGCGCTAGGGCGACCGACAAGAAGTCGGAGCGGCGGCCGTGGTGGGCCCGGAGAAGTGGAGCGCGAATGCGGAGTTCCTGTAAGTGCATCTAGCCCTTAGTGGGTTTTGGTGAATTGAGTGACAAACATAATTAAAGGTCTAACAAGTTTGCTAAGTTATCAAAGGTTCAACAAGAAAAGCAAACTTGATGATATTCCACATAGTGTTGAAATGAAGGCCAAAATTGTGTATTGTTGTATTGGAAGATCATGGAAACAATCTTGTTCAAGCAAAAGACAACAATGCAAATAGAGTTGATGATATGGCTTCTATGTTGTGGGATACCATGGCATCATGAGAAAGCAAGCATATTTGGCAAATGACAAGTGAGACATGGATTGATAATTTGGAATGGTCTCAACAATGGGTTGCTTTTCATGAGCGAGAAGAGTTTGATAGTGAAATAGCTTTGATCAAGGTTGAAGAATGAATCAAGAATGCATAAGTGAGTAAATGGCAAGCAAAGTTGAAATGACAAAGGACACAACTCATATTGGATATAAGTCATTCTCTACTTTGGTTTGCTTGTATGGATAAATGTTTGGAGAATCACTTTGCATTGATTTGATCAAGCTAGAAGTATGAAGATGGAGATTGAAGTGAGTGTTGAGTGTCAAGCCAAAAGGAGAGGATATTAGGAATCGTGAATTGGCTTGACCATATTAATGATGATCCATATGTGTCTCTATGTGAGTCGAACTAAAGCTTGATTTATCTCAACATTCATATCTACAAGATGTTCAAGCAAGGATCACAATATTGAAGAAATGGTTTTCAATGGATGCTCAATATGATGTGACTTGAGTGTGGCTTGATAAGGTGAAGATAGCAAGGAAAGGGCTTCGAGGTACTAAGCGAGAGTGAAGGTCAAGGAGACGAGGTACTATGGCTAGAGTGAAGAAGAGAGTACTTGCATTGAGTCGAGGTACTAATCAAGCTATGAGGATTCATATTGTGTTGAGGATCAAATCATTAGTGGAAGTGACTTGAAGCCATGGATTGAACTCATATGTGTGGAAATGGTTCAAGTCACATGCTCAAGGTGTGCTTGCTCAAAGAAAGGAGACAAAGATGATTGCAACCCCTTTTGAAGTAATATCAAGAAGAAATGGCATATGAAGACATTGAAGACTCAAGTGGTTAAAATGGTTATATTTTCTTTGTCTTGAGTATAGTTATGCCGTACTATCAAGGGGGATGCAATACGAATCATAGACAAGTCTCAAGTGCTCAAAACTAACCGAACCCGAGTGCTAATATGAGAGAAAAACACTTAGCACTGCACCTTCACTTGTTGATCTTGGGCTTGTTCTCTGTAGGGTTGGATAGCCCTCGAAACAAGCTTTCCGGAAAGTCCAAGATCACTGAAATCGGAGTTCGGAGTAAAAAGTTATGGCGTTTTTCGTGAGGTCACCTGTGCTGTCTCAGGGAGCTGCGGCAGTGCCGCTCTGTCGAGCGGCAGTGCCGCTCCCCGGCAGTGCCGGGCTAAGTGCGGCAGTGCCGGGCCTGTACAGCCAGTAACGGCTAGTTTCTGACCTCCAACGGCTAGTTTTGGGTGTGGGGGGTATATATACCCACCCCACGCCTCCAGAGCTGGCTGCTGGTGCCCAAAACACTTCTAACACATCCAAAGCCATTTGAGAGCTCTCCCCAACCCTCTCTTGTAAGAAGTGACATGCTTAGTGCATGATTAAGTGTTGGGGCTGTGTGATTAAGAGCTAGAGAGCATATTAGAGCCTTCCAAACCTTGAGCACTTGTCGGGCTTCGTCGATCTTCGTTGTGCATCTTTTACTCTTGGAGGTGAAGCCTCCTAGACGGCTAGGCGTCGCCCGGCGAGCTCCCGTGCTTGTGGTGAGCAGCGGGAAGTTTGTAATCCTCTTGTGGAGCTAGTAGAATTACCCCTCACTTCAAGGATTTGGTTCCTTGACTTGAGACCGAGGAAGAGTTGCAAAGCTCTTGACCTAAGTGGTCATCCTCAACAACGTGGAGGTAGGCAAGCCTTGTGGCGAGCTGAACCACGGGATAAATCACTTGTCTCTTGTATTTACTTGTGTTCATTCATCATACTTGTGAGCTTGTGATTGATTCTAGGAATTGGCCCCGATCTATTTCATACACATATTTGGCTTGGTTGAGTTGGTTCTGCAGGTTCAGGAAACCAGAGCAACACTTCTATTCATATAGAATTGGTTTCCTGTGGCGAGTTTTGAATTGCAGGCTCGGGCAGTTTGTTGGCGCGGTGCAGTACCGGGCTGAGGCCGGCAGTGCCGGGGTGCGGCAGTTCCGGGCTTAGGGCGGTAGTGCCGGGCATCTCTAACAAAGTTTTGAGCTGTGATTTTAAACAGGCCTATTCACCCCCCCCCCCCTCTAGGCGACATCAAGGTCCTTTCAATTGGTATCAGAGCCTGGGCTCTCAATTACGGGCTTAACCGCCTTGAGAGACGATGTCGACAAGTGAGGAAGTATCTCTAGAACTTTTACTTTCCGATGGCTCAAATTATACATCTTGGTCTGCTAGTATACTTGATGTTTTTAGGGCCATGGGTCCTCAACTCGAGCAGATTGTAGATGTGAGCATTTCACCTCCTAGTGATGATTTGGACTATCTAACTAGAGAGGAGGTGAAATGCTTACAACTCAATGCTCAAGCTACTAATGTCTTATTTAGTGCCTTGAGTGAAGATGTACTTGATGCCGTCATATTTGGAGATGGTGAACCACTTGAGGATGCTCATCTCATTTGGACCACACTCAAAGAAAGATATGATAAGTCCAAATGTGATGAGAGGTTGCTCTCATTAGAGGAATCATTTGAGGAGTGCTCAACTTCACCAACAAATAAAGAGCCTCAAGTGATTCTCTCAAAAGGTTTAGGTGATCATGGCTCATCCACTCTCACACCAACAGATGCTTTTACATATGGTACTTCTATTTCCTCTAGTTCTTGTGAGACTAACATTTTAAGGAAGAAGAAGAGTGTGATCGGTGGAGGCCAAATGATGAGTCCACTTCACCGAGATGCTCAACTCTCTATGCCACATCTCATATGGGTCTCATGGCAAAGAAAGAGAAGAATGTGGCAAGTGAGAATGAGAGTTCAAGTGAAAGTGAAAGTGAAGATGAGAGTGATGATGATGATGAGCTTGATCCACTCCTTGCATGCCTAAGCAAGAAAGACAAGTTGATGGTGCTCAAGCTCATAGAGAAAATTGATGAGCAAGAAGAAGCACTTCACAAGCAAGAAGATTTTCTCATCGAAAAGATCAAATGCTTGGAGAAGTTGACCAAAAGGCATGAAAAGCTTAAGTGCTCTCATGCTACTTTGGTTGAAAGGTATGAAAACTTGTCAATTGAGCAAACTTGTACTATTAACTCTATCTTGGTTTCACAATTAGAAGATGAAAAATATTTGCTCAAGAACAAAGTGGAAAAGCTCACTAGCAAGAATGAGACATTGCAAGAAAATCATGATGAGCTCTTGTGCTCTCATGAGAAGCTTATGGATTCTCAAATCATGCTAGAAATCAGTCATGAGGTTGTGGTAACATTGGGGTAAAATCCTTCCAACCTCACAGGTGCACATGTACACAAGTTCAATTGTGATTTATCTCATGCTAACCCTTGTTCGCAAGGAAATATGTCTTGTGTTGATAATGTGCTGTAGAGTCTGTGATGACCTCATTGTGCAAGAGAATGATGAACTTAAAGAGAGGTTGCAAGGCTCAAGGACTTGATTCAATTGAAGGGCAAGTGCATTGCTCAACCTTCTCAAGATAACCGTGAGGACATGGTGAAGAAGCTTGAGAAGGGATCAACTGCAGCATGCATGAAACCCCATAAACAAGACACAAGTCCGACAATGGCAAAGCCAAGGAGCAAGTTGGAAAAGTGCATTTGTCCATAGTGCGGAAGTGCCGCGCCCACACACGGCAGTGCCGCGATGCGGGTAGTGCCGCGCACAAACGCGGGAAGTGCCGCACCTGGGCAAAATAGAAAAGCTCCCATGGCCGCCAAGAAAGAAGAGAAGGGCATGAGCAAGATTCAGAGAAGAAAAAGATGGCTCATGTCAAGTGCTCCAAACATGGGACACAAGCCTCTATGTGTTCCAACAAGATTGATGACCAAGCCACACTTTCAAGAAGAAATCAAGAAGAAGCAATAGGAAGTGTTATGGATGCAATGAGAAGGGTCATGAAATTGCATCATGCCCCTACATGAAGGACAAAGGCTTGACATCATCAAGTAAGAGGCTCACCGGTAAGGAAGCAAACAAAGAAGCAAGATAAGAAGATGTCTTACAAGAACAAACGCCGCATTTGCTACATTTGCCGAGGAAAGGGACATTTAAGTATGGATTGTCCCATGGGTAACACTCCTAAGCTCAAACTCATCAATTGATTTAAACTTGCTTAGGAGACCCAAAAATGACACTTGTGCTAGAAAGGTGATTGGTTCACCACATACTAGCACAAAGGCCATTTGGGTGCCTAAGTCTCTTGTGACTAACCTTGATGGACCCATCTTGGTATGGGTACCAAATTGTGCTTAGTAAGTGTTGTAGGTACTTGAAGGTGATATGAAGCCTTGGGGTGCTTAACTTTATTGAAAATATCATCTCAAGCTATCAATCTTATTAATATTGACTATTCTATCAAGATTGACCCAAGGATGAATTGATGGATATATCTCTAACTTCATACTCATCTCGGTAAACAGTACCTAATCCTTGCTAGCTAGCCACTTGACTTGTGTAGTCTATAGTAGTTCACAAATATGTGTAAGCTTATGAATTATTAGGAGTGGCTAGAGTACTTTGAGTTCAAATGAATCATCTTTCATATGATGCTTTTAATGGCTCTCTAGTAGAGCAAGATCTATTCATGTTGTAGGTAATGAGGAAACCACTTTGTGAGACAATCAAGAAAATGCCCTTGGTGATATAAGACCACAAGAAGTTCTGGGTACAAAGATAGGAGATCCTCAAGCTACTATTGCACCAAATTCCGCTGACATCTCTGATATGGTAATACCATGCCTCAGAGCGGCAGTGCCGCGCCTCAGAGCGGCAGTGCCGCCCCTATGCAGACAGTAGTGGCTGAGATAAGTCCAAGCAATGGATGAAGTCTACAACATGATGATAAGCAAAGTGAAGATGAAGAAGCCACCTCATCCATTATGTTTCAAGAAGGGGTGGTAACATCTAAATCTCAAGTGCAATTTATTTTCAAATCTTATCTCTTTGTGTCTTGTGTAGTCACTTAGGGAAAGAAACCACTTGAGGATATGTATTGGTTGTTGGTCATGGAAGAAAAGTATGATGAGAATTTCACAACAAGCAACATACATGACTTGGTGTTCTTTGTGGACCTTAAACCAAGAAATTTCAAGAAAGCTCAAGTAGAAGCACTTATCACTCAAATCTCAAGAAACTCTCTACTTAATGAAATCTTGTCATATGGTAGATTGGCAAATTCTCATTCTCATCTTATGGCCATCTACATGCTCAAATGGTTTGTGAGTATTTCTTGGCATAAGTTAAATTTGATTATTCTATTGTTGCCATGACCTAGACATAGAGTAAAATGCCATGTTCTTAAATGAATAGAGTGCTATGTGAGAAATTCAAATACTTAGAGCACTTATAAAAGGGGAATTTACTCTATGACTAGAGTTGTGAGACTAACCATTTCTCTAAGTGATTATGGTAGTCTCACTAAATGAGAATGTGTTTCTAAATAGAGTGTGCTATCATATCAATGCCATCAATCCAAAACTATGTGATGTGTTCTCTCTAGTTAATTCTGGGTTGATTCGTCTATGATTAGTCACTCACCATAATATGGCTTAAATCTGCCCCCCTGGACTTAAATGACCAACCATGCACATTCACACTTCCATCGACTCAAAAGAGTGTGCATGTGGCATTAAGGGAGATTTAGTCCATGTTATGAGGTTTCTCTATTTTGGTAGCCCATTTGCCTTCCACACATAAAGGGGTACTAAATGAGAAACTAGTGCTTGTGCTACTAATACCTCTTGTGTTGAGCTTATTCATAGGAAATCAATAAGAAGAGGTTGTGCTTATTCATTTGGATGCATCACAAGCCTAAAGGTTACTCTTCACCTAAAGCAAGATGAGGTGGTAGAAGTCGGAGTGTGTTGACTCACTCTCAAGATGTGGAGGCTCCTCATGTTGAAGATAATCTACAACCTACTGCTGATGTGCGAGCGGCAGTGCCGCTCAGCGGGCAGCACTGCCGGGCCACGGGCAGCACTGCCGGGCCACGAGCAGCACTGCCGGGCCATGAGCAGCACTGCGCGCCACCTCCACACACAGCAGCAGCTGACAACAGTCCATTTTTGTGGACCTAGAGCATGATGTTGAGGTTGAGTTGGATATGCTATATTAGAAGAATTCACAAGACTTCAATCATTGACAAAGAGGACTGAATGAAATCTGAAATTTTGAGTTAGCTGCTTTCAAGCATGAATTGGAGGTTCAAACACTGATGAATTGACCTGAAACTTTGTGAGCATGCTATATATATCTAGTACTTGTTGTTGTACAGTTGGGATTGCAGTTGGTTTAGAAGAAAATCAGTTTCAGATTTGAATTATGTCAGTTTCAGCAATGCAGTTTCAGACTTGAGCAATTTTGTGTGAAAAATTGATTTGACTGACTAAATGGAGTTCAAATGAGCTGAAATTTTTACAGAAGTTAAAGGACTCATAGATGCAGCTCTGTACCAAATTTCATGCATATTGGCTTAATGTGTCTGAGAGATATGAATTTTTCTCCAAGGAAGACAGAATCTGAAAAGTTGGATTGCAAGCAGCTTGAAGGAGTTTGAAATGAGTTGGAACATAGTGTAGACTTCTCCTTTGACCTCATTGTTGATGTGCATAGTGTGCTTTGTGTACTCTTGTATGCACAAATTGAGGGGGAGTTTACTTTCTATCTCATGAGACAAAATGCCTTCTCTCAAGCTCATATTGTGTAATCTCAAACATTGGAGAAAGAAGAACTTCAAAGGAGGATGGATAGTTCCAATGGAATCTTTGGGTGCTCCAAAGATTATTCTGGAGGTCTATAAACCAATAAACTGCTCTAGTTTTGTGTCGATGCCCCAATCTTAGTTGGAACATATTTAATGAGTTGAAGAAGAAAATAAAGAAGGTGGACTCTTGTCAAATTCTCTACTCTAGAGCTCATCAAGTCACATGGATCCATCCTATTGATCAACCAAGATCTTGTCAATAAAGAGTGGTAACTCCTAGTTCACAATTTGCAAATTTCATGAATTTACCATTTGCTTTCTATGTGAGTTGCTTTAGGTAGAGAAAGAACTAGGAACCTAATGTGGATCTTGGATGATCAAAAAGAGCTTTAATTCACCACAATCATCAAGTGAAAAACTATGGCCATCCAAATCATCAAGTCTCACTTTATGATGGTCATGTCAATGAAAATTATGTGGTGATCTCTCTACCTAAGTGGTGGTATGTTTTCTTGGCATAATTTCAATTGTTGCAAATTGGTGTGCCTTGACCAAAATATATAGTGAACTCCTCTAGACTCTTAAAGTGATTCAAGTGCATTTCACAAGTAATTCGAGTACTTGATGCACATATTAAGGGGGAGCTCATTCTATGTCTTGTGTCTTTGGAGACTAACATTTTCTTCTAGTGAACTTGTGTAGTCTCTTGGTGAGAATGAGTTTCTCATGGGTATGCTACATAGCCAAATCAATCCAAAATAGTAATGTTATCTCTCATATTCATTGGATTGCAATTTTAACTCTTATGTAGCTACTCTCCATAATATAGCTTAATCATTTCCCTTATTTAGACTTAATTGACCAAAAGTGCATATGTTTGCTTTCCACATACATATGTATGCACTATCAAATAAGGGGATTTAGTTTATGTTATGAGGTTTTGCAATTAGTGATCCACATGCTTTCCACATTCAAATGGTCACTAGTTGTAAACTATAGCTTGTGCAATTTAATGCTATCTCTTGTCTCCGTGAGCATTCCCTAGGTCGACATCTAGGTGATATTATGAGATACAAGCATCCATTCCTATTGGCATCAACTTGTGAAGATTCCTTCCATTGGTGTCAAACTATGAAGATCATATTTCAATTGATATTGGTGGATAATCTTTCAATTTGGTATATCAAGAAATATGTCTTCAATTGGTATCTCAAAATGACAACAAGAGCTAGCAATGGACTTTCAACTAAGATGAAGCACAAGTTTGAAATGTCTCCTTGAAGATGATGAAAAGGAGAGATGGGCACAAATGAGATCTTTTGCTTAATGAAGTGCTAGGCCCATCAAAGCACTAAATTCAAAATCATCATCATGGTGGAGATTATGAGGCTTAGAACAAAGGTATATCACTCTATGAACATTTGTATTACCTTTGTGCATCTAGGCCCTTACATGCTAGAGTGTGCATGTGTATGCAATATTTTGAGTCACACCATGAGTTTGTTCTTATGGTGACGATTAGAGAATGAGTTAGATATTTGGTTGATACCTCTTGTGGTGATTATGTGAGTTTGTCTCATGTTATGTCACCTATGTGAGGTATGAGCTAAATATGCTAACCTCTTGAGAATCTTGACTTAAAGTGTTGCATACTTTGTTTGGTAGAAAAACATAGAAGAGAAATCATATATGCTAAACTTTTACCTACCTCTATCCCTCACTTGTCTACCATCATTTCTTCCTTTTGGTGGAGAGATCCTTTTTGGAGATTAATGCCAAAGGGGGAGAAATTTTGGGGGACATTGTAAGGGAAGAGAGATTGATATGAGGATGGAAAGGGGTAAAGGAGAGGCATATAAGATTTATTATGTGGTGTGTGCAAGGGATAATTGATGCTCTTGACAAGAATCATTTATGCTATTGTGTGACATTCATGCCTTGAGTGCTTGTGCTTGTTTCTCTAGTGTTGGTCAGGCAAGTGCGGCAGTGCCGCTCTCTAGTGCGGCAGTGCCGCTCTCTGCTGGCCAGCAATCTCTGAGTGCATGAACTGTCTCATGAGCATCACGGTTATCATGTTGACACCTTGCACCCCACGAATGCTAAGATATAAGAGAGTTTCCACACTTTGTCTTAAATATGTGCATTTGGCATTTGAAGCCAAATTTGAAATTCCTTTCAATGCACACATTTAGGGGGAGCTCACTATATCATAGGATTCAAAATCTTAATGTTTATCAATCTCTTGTAAGCTTTAATTGTGTTGTCATCAATCACCAAAAAGGGGGAGATTGTAAGTGCATCTAGCCCTTAGTGGGTTTTGGTGAATTGAGTGACAACATAATTAAAGGTCTAACAAGTTTGCTAAGTGTATCAAAGGTTCAACAAGAAAAGCAAACTTGATGATATTCCACATAGTGTTGAAATGAAGGCCAAAATTGTGTATTGTTGTATTGGAAGATCATGGAAACAATCTTGTTCAAGCAAAAGACAACAATGCAAATAGAGTTGATGATATGGCTTCTATGTTGTGGGATATCATGGCATCATGAGAAAGCAAGCATATTTGGCAAATGACAAGTGAGACATGGATTGATGATTTTGGAATGGTCTCAACAATGGGTTGCTTTTCATGAGCGAGAAGAGTTTGATAGTGAAATAGCTTTGATCAAGGTTGAAGAATGAATCAAGAATGCATAAGTGAGTAAATGGCAAGCAAAGTTGAAATGACAAAGGACACAACTCATATTGGATATAAGTCATTCTCTACTTTGGTTTGCTTGTATGGATAAATGTTTGGAGAATCACTTTGCATTGATTTGATCAAGCTAGAAGTATGAAGATGGAGATTGAAGTGAGTGTTGAGTGTCAAGCAAAAGGAGAGGATATAGGAATCGTGAATTGGCTTGACCATATTAATGATGATCCATATGTGTCTCTATGTGAGTCGAACTAAAGCTTGATTTATCTCAACATTCATATCTACAAGATGTTCAAGCAAGGATCACAATATTGAAGAAATGGTTTTCAATGGATGCTCAATATGATGTGACTTGAGTGTGGCTTGATAAGGTGAAGATAGCAAGGAAAGGGCTTCGAGGTACTAAGCGAGAGTGAAGGTCAGGAGAGACCGAGGTACTATGGCTAGAGTGAGTGAAGAAGAGAGTACTTGCATTGAGTCGAGGTACTAATCAAGCTATGAGGATTCATATTGTGTTGAGGATCAAATCATTAGTGGAAGTGACTTGAAGCCATGGATTGAACTCATATGTGTGGAAATGGTTCAAGTCACATGCTCAAGGTGTGCTTGCTCAAAGAAAGGAGACAAAGATGATTGCAACCCCTTTGAAGTAATATCAAGAAGAAATGGCATATGAAGACATTGAAGACTCAAGTGGTTAAAATGGTTATATTTTCTTTGTCTTGAGTATAGTTATGCCGTACTATCAAGGGGGATGCAATACGAATCATAGACAAGTCTCAAGTGCTCAAACTAACCGAACCCGAGTGCTAATATGAGAGAAAACACTTAGCACTGCACCTTCACTTGTTGATCTTGGGCTTGTTCTCTGTAGGGTTGGATAGCCCTCGAAACAAGCTTTCCGGAAAGTCCAAGATCACTGAAATCGGAGTTCGAGGAGTAAAAAGTTATGGCGTTTTTCGTGAGGTCACCTGTGCTGTCTCAGGGAGCTGCGGCAGTGCCGCTCTGTCGAGCGGCAGTGCCGCTCCCCGGCAGTGCCGGGCTAAGTGCGGCAGTGCCGGGCCTGTACAGCCAGTAACGGCTAGTTTCTGACCTCCAACGGCTAGTTTTGGGTGTGGGGGGTATATATACCCACCCCACGCCTCCAGAGCTGGCTGCTGGTGCCCAAAACACTTCTAACACATCCAAAGCCATTTGAGAGCTCTCCCAACCCTCTCTTGTAAGAAGTGACATGCTTAGTGCATGATTAAGTGTTGGGGCTGTGTGATTAAGAGCTAGAGAGCATATTAGAGCCTTCCAAACCTTGAGCACTTGTCGGGCTTCGTCGATCTTCGTTGTGCATCTTTTACTCTTGGAGGTGAAGCCTCCT
This sequence comes from Coix lacryma-jobi var. lacryma-jobi, assembly GCA_009763385.1. Lineage (NCBI taxonomy): Eukaryota > Viridiplantae > Streptophyta > Magnoliopsida > Poales > Poaceae > Coix > Coix lacryma-jobi. Next base: position 3,186,367 of record CM019827.1, read on the forward strand.
AGACGGCTAGGCGTCGCCCGGCGAGCTCCCGTGCTTGTGGTGAGCAGCGGGAAGTTTGTAATCCTCTTGTGGAGCTAGTAGAATTACCCCTCACTTCAAGGATTTGGTTCCTTGACTTGAGACCGAGGAAGAGTTGCAAAGCTCTTGACCTAAGTGGTCATCCTCAACAACGTGGAGGTAGGCAAGCCTTGGTGGCGAGCTGAACCACGGGATAAATCACTTGTCTCTTGTATTTACTTGTGTTCATTCATCATACTTGTGAGCTTGTGATTGATTCTAGGAATGGCCCCGATCTATTTCATACAACATATTTGGCTTGGTTGAGTTGGTTCTGCAGGTTCAGGAAACCAAGAGCAACACTTCTATTCATATAGAATTGGTTTCCTGTGGCGAGTTTTTGAATTGCAGGCTCGGGCAGTTTGTTGGCGCGGCAGTACCGGGCTGAGGCCGGCAGTGCCAGGGTGCGGCAGTTCTGGGTAGGGCGGTAGTGCCGGGCATCTCTAACAAAGTTTTGAGCTGTGATTTTAAACAGGCCTATTCACCCCCCCCTCTAGGCGACATCAAGGTCCTTTCAGTTGCCGCGTTGTACCTGTCGACCAGCTGGAGATGCGGTTAGGTGGGCACATTAAATGCGTGCAGTTACATTTTCTGTCGTCGTGGGAAACCCCGCCCGCTGGGGTTTCTCCTATAAATATCGAAAGAGGGGAAGAGGAACCCATTACTTTGCCTTTGCCTTTACCGCCGCCGTAGCCTTCACGCGCCCTTTCCTCGGTTAGTCGATTGGGAATTTCCGGCGTCCGTCCGCTGCTCGGGTGGCGCGCGTCATCGCCATGGCTGCCCAGACACAAGCGCTGCCGGCCGAGGACTGGAGCCCGACGAAGGTGACGCAGCGCGAGATGGACTCGTTGGTGGCCCAGGGGCTTCTCCGTCCCAACCCGGAGGAGGGACCCGCGTGGTGGGCTGTCCGTCGGCGTATCACCGGGAGCCGCACCCGCCGGAGGGGTATGTGGTGAGCTTCACGCGCTACCACCGCATGGGGCTCGGTGTTCCGCCGAGCCGCTTCATGTGGGCGTTGACCCACCACTATGAGGTAGAGCTGCAACACTTCTCCCCTAACTCAATTTCGCACGCCGCCATCTTCGCCGCGGTGTGCGAGGGGTACCTGAAGATCGAGCCGCAATGGGAGATGTTCGTCCACCTCTTTCGGGGCGAGCTCTTCATCAAGGCCTTGAAGTCGAGCGGGAGGCGGCTCGTGCGCATGGGCTCCCTCACCGTCACTGCAAGGACTGGGACCTCGTTGGCCAATGTCCCCCGCGAATACCTCCGCTACAAGCTTTCCACCAACCAGGCCGGGTGGGACGACCACTAGTTCTACCTGCGGAATGAAGGTGGTCTCCTTCCGCAGTACACCGGCAGGGTCCTCACTCAGCGCCCGGAGAAGTGGACCTGGGGTGTCGCGGCGGACAGGCAACGCCACCTGGTTCCGCTGATGAAGATGATGAAGATGCTGGTGGACGAGAAGAATCTGACCGTTCAGGCGGTCATCTGGGCGTTCCATCAGTGAAGGGTTCTTCCGCTGGCGGACCGCCCCCTTCTTATGCACGAGATGGGGCCGAAGGCCCAGCTCGAGGCGCTAAATCAGTCGAGGATGGCCGAGGAGAGTCTGCCTCGGAACGAGGGCGTCTCCCGGGTGTCGATCACGATCCAAGGGTCATTCGACCCTGACGACACCAACCTAATCGCCATGGCACCCGACAAGGGGTGTCTCGACCTGGTAAGCCCCCCTCGAGCTAAGCTGTCCCGAGCCTCCTCCCCCTTCTTTTCTCCGAACCTTGTACATTCTTCTTGTGTTTTTTCTCGTCATGCTTCTTCTTCTTCGCAGGGGACGTTTACTTGTCGTGCGTCGAAGCCCCCAGTGAGGGAGTACGCCGCGGATACCCAGGTGAGGCGCCTCTCTGCTCAGAAAGACAAGGAGAGCAAGGATGCCACAAAGAAGAAAGAGAAAGACAAAAACTTGCATCGCTTGGCTCGGGAGCAGAGGCTGGCGAAGGCTCGTCGTAACCGACAGCCTGGAGATGGGTCCTCCGAGTTCAGCCCTTCGAGCTCGGAGGAGGAGAGTGATGAGGAGGAGGATAGTGACGACGAGGGGATGGATGCGCGTCTGAGGCATGCGGGGGTTGTCGACGTCCGGGCTGACCGTTCCTCTGTGCAGGAGGATGTCTTGGAGGTCCCTCGGGCGAAGGGATCGCGCGGGACGCAGCCGCGGAAGGCGTCGCCGAGCCCTGCCTCGTCGGGGGCTCAAGGCCCGTCGAGCTCCGTGCCGGACGTGCCCCCGGACGCAAGGAAGCCTCGGACCCGGGGCGCCGTCGCCGCGGCACAGAAGGAGGCCACGACCACGTCTGCCCATGCGGGGGGTCTCGAGAAGGGCCGACCCTCGAGAAGCGGCCAACACGTCGAGAGGGACTCCGGGTCCGATCGCCGCAAGTCGCCGAGGGCGGCGTCGAGCCCGCGGAGGAGCGAGCAACATGAGGGGGCGTCGAGCCCCCGCCATGATGACCGTCGGGTGAGGGAGCCGTGAGCGCTCCCGGAGCTCCTCACCGCACCGTCGTCGGGAGAAGGAGACCAACGCGGGGGACGCGACCGCCGGCACGTGCGCCGGAGCAGGTCCCGGAGCTCGCGCAAGGAAGGGCGCCACGAGGGACCGCTCGAGGGGGACGCGTCCCCCCGGGACAAAAGGCAGGAGGAGAGCTCCCACTGGGGTCGGGCCACGAGACGCATCGGGCGCTTTCCCCCGTCCAAGCCACGTGGAGACGGCTCAGGGGCGTGGCTCGAGCTATGGGGCGGGCTCGAAGCCCCTGAGCGGGTCCGGCGATTCGGGGAAGAGGCCCCGCCCTCGCTTTGGGTGAGTAGGTCTCCTTAATTTTGTTGGTAGGGAAACTTTACCTTTTTACCTTTGGTGATATGGGCTGTTTTCTGGCTTTTCAGGGAGAAGCGCCCCCGGCAGGAGATGGTCCCCGCAGCGTCCAAGCGGGCCAAGACCTCAAGTTCTGTCGAGGCCCAAGCACCTCGAGGTATGGCTCCTTCTTCCACTGGGGAGGCCGCTTGGCTGGCGAAGGCTCGAGCAGCCATGGCTCGGGGAAGCCAGATGGCCACCGCAGATCTCGGTGAGGCCAACGCCGTCGACCACAGGGGTCGAAGCTTTTTCCTGTTTCTGACGACATCGTTCTCCTTCTTCAGCAGGGACCACGGCTCCTGGCGCCGAGCCTGCGCCACCGCGTCCGTCGCGGCACCGCACCTCCTCTTCCTCCTCCTCGGGTGGCGCCTATCGAGAGGGCCACACCTCCCCCCGTTGCGACGACCATCTCGGGGGGAGCTCCCGAGACAAGCATGGCTCCGTTGGCATCTGGGGCTGAAGGGTCGGCGGCCATCGAGTCCCGGTCGACGCGAGCCGGCCCGCGGAGAAGGGGAAGGAGGGAGAGGCGTCGATGGAGAAGGTGCCGACGGTGGAGGAGCTCCTGGACGAGCTGGAGCGGGTGCCGCCCCCGTCGAGGCTCAACGCTGGAGGAGGAAGCATTCGAGGCACTGGCCGGGGCCGACGAGACGCCGGAGGACCCGATGAGGGGGGAGAGGTTGGCGACGAGCCACCCTTCGAGCGACCCGCTACCGCTCGAGTCCCTGCCTCTACGCGAGGCCGTACCATCGCCTCGGGCGAAGCAGCAGGAGGAGACGGCGGAGGTGCGGGGAGAGCCACAGCCGGTGCCGCCGGTTGGTGGTTTGCAGCTGGCGCTGCTTGAGCCGGAGGTCGAGGGCCCGCCCAACGTCGAGCTTGATCGACCGGCGTGGCATATCCCGACGCGCCGAGCTCCTCCCGCGCCATGATCCCCGTGGAGCGATCGGCTCAGCAGGGAACTCCGCGGGAGGCGGGGTTGATCTTCAGGGAGCTGGCCGCGCTCGTGGCGGAGGCGGGGCAGTCCTTCTCGGAGGAAGCGGAGAGGTCCGCGCAGGCGGCGGCTGCCCTCGCGAAGGCGCAGGCGCAACTCCAAGAGCTCCGTGCCGAGCTGGATCAGAACGCCCAGATGGCGAGCCGGCTCAACGCCGCACAGGCGGAGGCTCGGGCGGCTCGGGACGAGGCCGCTCAGGCAAAGGAGGACGCCACCACCGCGCTGTCCGAGGCAGAGGCGTCGAAGAAGGATGCCGCCGATGCTCGAAGTGAGGCCGCTACCGCCCGATCTGAGACGGAAGCGGCGAAGAAGGAAGCCGAGGAGAGAGGGCCCAAAGCGAAGCCGCCACCGCCCGATCCGCGGCGGAGGCGGCGAAGGAGGCCGAGGAGGCCAAGAATGGTGTCGCCACCGCCCAAGCTGCAGCGGAGGCGGCGCGGCAAGAGGTGATCCGGAAGGATCTGGCCCTTGCCGATACGGGCAAGCTGGTCGAAGGCCTCAGGGCCGAAAAGCTTGACGTGCTGTCCGAGAAGCGTAGGCTCGAGCAGCGCGTCGAGGGCCTCACCAGCGACCTCGCTGTTCTGGGCGCGCACTGCGATGGTAATTTTCATGCCTTGTCTTTGCCTTGATTTCGAGGTTTTTTTGTCACGTCGCGGTCTCATTCTTTCTTGCTTGTTGCATAGACGTCGAGAAGACCGCCGAGGAGCTCCGTGAGACGAATCAGACTCTCGTGGAGCAACTCCGGGGTGAGACCATGGTGGCGGAACGGGCGCGCTGCACCCTCGACCGGCTCAGCTCTATGTGGGGGTGCCGACCCGGTGGCCGCGGCGGAGGGCGCGGTGGCTCGAGGCGACGCCCTGGTCGACGCCCTGTGCTTCTTCGACGTGGCCGCGCGGGACCGCGTCAGGAGCGCTCTCCACCACGGCGTAAAGCAGCGTTTGCGGCCGTCCGCTCCGGCTTCCGCTACCCGGTCAACGTTGTTGCCAAGGGCTTCATCGAGATCGAGGGGAAGGACGAGGAGTGGAACGACCGCCACGTCGACAAGATCTTGGAGAAGGTGGAGAGGCCGGGGGCGGCGTTCGCCAAGCTCTTCGAGGAGGACGTGCTGCCTCCTGATGCGGACAGTGGTGTAGGTGGCCCCCTCCTCCTGGCCCGGATGTCGAGGCTGAGCCCGCGGCAGAAGAGCTTGGGGAGGAATTCCAGACGGATGAAGAATGAGGCCTGCGTGCCAAATTTGGGCATCGAGGCCCTTGTAAGAATTCAAATCATGACTTATGGCCCATCGAGGTCAATATGTGTATATGACTTGTTTATTTAAAGAAGCTGCTTTCTTTTCAAATTTATTCGATCACTTCTCTTTGTCGCTAGCTCGAGCTTCAACGGCTTGGTCCGTGTACCTTCGATACGCGTCACAGTTCCTCGAGGGGAGGCGTAGGTAGGGTACCGTAGCCCGGGGGCGTAGGTGGCCGTCTACGTCGATGCCCCCGACTCTTGGAGGCTCGGGGTATTTACGGATTTAGACGCTGCTAGTATGCTCGAGGTGCGAGTCGAGACGAGGGTTAATTTTTGAAAAGAACGCGCTTTTTCCGGAGTCTGGGGACGCGCTTTTTCCGGAGTCTGGGGAGGGGGGTTCCCCCTTCAGCCCCGAGGGAGGCTCGACCCTGAGCAAGGCAGGGTCGAGGCTACCTTAAGTTGCTAAGTAAATGAAAGGTGGTGCACGAGTTGGCTCATTCATATTCAACGTGTTCGTACAAAGCAAAAAATGAACAAGGCCTCGAGGCCCTTAAGGGTAGAAGCGACGTAGCTGAGATATGTTCCATGCGTTCGCCAGGATCCTGCCTTGACCGTCGTAGAGCTTGTACGTTCCTGGCTTGAGCACTTCAGCTACGGTGTATGGGCCCTCCCATGGAGGGGTGAGCTTGTGGCGCCCTCGATTATCCTGCAGCCGTCGAAGCACGAGGTCCCCCACCGCCAGGTCCCTCTTGCGCACGTGCTTGTCGTGGTAGCGTCGAAGTGTTTGCTGGTAGCGCGCGGAGTTGATGAGCGCCACGTCTCGGGCCTCCTCGAGCTGGTCCTTGGCGTTGGCGAGCCTTCATCGTTGGTTTGCTCGTTGTAGGCTCGAAGTCGAGGGGAGCCGTACTCGAGGTCCGTAGGCAAGACAGCCTCGGCGCCGTAGGTTAGGAAGAACGGAGTGAACCCGGTGGCTCGACTCGGCGTAGTCCTGAGGCCCCCAGCACCGAGGGGAGCTCTGCAGCCCACCCCTTTCCGAAGTTTTTGAGGGTCTTGAACAGCCTCGGCTTCAGCCCATGGAGTATCATGCCGTTGGCGCGCTCGACCTGCCCGTTGCATTGAGGGTACGCGACCGAGGCCAGGTCACGCGAATGTTGTTGTCGTCGCAGAAGTTGGTGAACTTTTTGCCCGTGAATTGGGTGCCGTTGTCGGTGATGATGACGTTAGGCACCCCAAACCGGTACATGATGTCGGCGATGAACTCGACAGCCTTCTCGGAGGTGGGGTCGCCTATGGGCTTGGCCTCGATCCACTTGGTGAATTTGTCGATGGCCACGAGCACATGCGTGTACTTTCCGGTTGTCATCTTGAGGGGACCCACGAGGTCGAGCCCCCAGACGGCAAACGGCCAAGTGATGGGGATCATCTGCAGGGCGTGCGTGGGCTGGTGGTGCGTTTGCTTGGCGTAGAACTGACACCCTTGGCAAGCTTGGACCAGGCGCTTGGCGTCTCCGATGGCGGTTGGCCAGTAGAAGCCTTGCCGGAAGGCGTTCCCTACCAGGGTCCTTGGCGCTGCATGGTGGCCGCAAGCCCCCGAGTGCATGTCGTCGAGGAGCCTGCGTCCCTCCTCGAGGGGGATGCAGCGTTGAAGGATTCCTGATGGGCTTCGACGGTACAGCTCTCTTTCGTCGCCGTAGATGACGTAGGTCTTGGCCTTTCGAGCGATGCGTCGGGCCTCCGTCTTATCCTCCGGTAGCACGCCTTGCGTCAGGTAGTCGAGGAAGGGCGTCCGCCAGTCGAGGGGTCGTGATGAAGAAGAGGCGGGCGTGTCAATCTGCATTGCCTCATCGGATGTCGAGGGGTCGTTCTCGAGGGGTGGCGTTACGGTCGTCGAGCCCCCGCGTCTGGCTCGAGGTGTGGCGTCGAGGGGCCAGCCCCCGGGCCGATTTTGACGGATGGCTCGAAAACGTCCCTCGAGAAGACATCTGGTGGAACCGTGCCGCGCGTGGACGCCAACTTTGCCAGCTCGTCTGCGGCCTCGTTGTATTTTCGAGCGATGTGGTTGAGCTCGAGGCCGTAGAACTTGTCTTCTAGCTTGCGCACTTCTCCGCAGTATGCCTCCATCTTGGGATCGATGCAGCTCGAAGCCTTCATAACCTGGTTGATGACGAGCTGCGAGTCCCCTCGAACGTCGAGGCGTCGGACCCGAGCTCGAGGGCGATGCGCAGCCCATTGACGAGGGCCTCGTACTCGGCGACGTTGTTGGAGGCGGGGAAGTGCAAGCGTAGCAGGTAGCGCATGTGGACTCCGAGGGGTGAGATGAAGAGCAGGCCTGCGCCTGCCCCCGTCTTCATGAGGGATCCGTCGAAGTACATGGTCCAGAGCTCGGCTTGGATTTGCGCCGGCGGGAGCTGGGTGTCGGTCCATTCAGCAACGAAGTCTGCCAACGCTTGCGACTTGATGGCTTTTCGCGGGGCGTAGGTGATGGCTCCCCCATTAGCTCGGCGGACCACTTGGCGATGCGCCCCGTGGCCTCCCGATTGTTGATGATCTCACCGAGGGGGAAGGATGACACCACCGTTACGGGATGAGCGAGGAAGTAGTGCTGGAGCTTGCGCCTCGTGATGATGATGCCGTAGAGCAGCTTCTGGATGTGCGGGTACCGAACCTTGGCCTCGGAGAGCACCTCACTGGTGAAGTACACCGGTCGTTGGACCGGCAACGCACGACCCTCCTCGTGCCTCTCGACGACTATGACCGCGCTGACCACCTGAGTGGTTGCGGCCACATAGAGGAGAAGGGACTCGGGGGGATCGTCACCCTGGGCTGGTCGTGGCGGCACGAGGATTGGCGCGGAAGTCAGCAACCCCTTCAACTTGGTTAGGGCGTCTCGGCTTCAAGGGTCCACGCAAAGCGTTCCGTCTTCTTCAGCAAGCGGTAGAGAGGTAGCGCCTTTTCCCCTAGCCTCGAGATGAACCTACTGAGAGCAGCTAGGCAGCCTGTCACTTTCTGTACGCCCTTGAGGTCTCGAATTGGGCCCATCCTCGTGACTGCTGAGATCTTTTCGGGGTTGGCCTCGATCCCCCGTTGTGAGACAATGTAGCCAAGTAGCATGCCCCGGGGCACACCAAAGACACATTTCTCGGGGTTGAGCTTCACATTCTTGGCCCGGAGGCACTCGAACGTGGTCTCGAGATCGCTGATGAGGTTCCCGACTTTCTTGGTTTTAACCACGATGTCATCGACGTAGGCCTCGACGGTTTTGCCTATGTGTTCGCCAAAGATATGCTGCATGCAACGTTGGTACGTTGCCCGGCGTTTCGAAGGCCGAAGGGCATTGTAACGTAGCAATACATACCAAAAGGCGTGACAAAAGAGGTAGCGAGCTCGTCGGATTCTTTCATCCTAATCTGGTGGTAGCCGGAATACGCATCGAGAAATGAAAGTACTTCACACCCCGCAGTGGAATCGATAATCTGATCAATTCTAGGTAAAGGAAATGGAACTTTTGGACACGCTTTATTCAGACCAGTGTAGTCTACACACATCCGCATTTTTCATTCTTTTTCCTAACTAGTACAGGGTTAGCTAGCCACTCCGGTGTGAAATACCTCCTTGATGAATCCAGCCGCCAAAAGCTTGTGCACCTCCTCGCCGATGATCCTGCGCTTCTCCTCGTCGAAGCGGCGCAGGCGTTGCTTCACCGGTCTGGACCCGGCCTGGATCTCCAAGGCGTGCTCGGCGACTCCCCTCGGTATGCCTGGCATGTCCGAGGGGCCCCACGCAAACATGTCGATGTTCGGCGGAGAAAGTCGACGAGCACTGCTTCCTATTTAGGCTCGAGGCTGGCACTGATGGCCAGCGTCTTGCCATCGGTCGAGGTTGGGTCGACGGGTATCAGCTTGGTGTGCTCTGCCGGCTCGAAGGCGCCGGCGTGGCGTTTTGCTTCAGGGGCCTCTTCGGTGGCCAGGGCCGCTAGGGCTTCGAGCGAGTCGAGGTGGACGTTGGCCTCCCCACGCTCGACGCACTCCACGTCGCAGTGGTACGCGTGCTCGTAGGAGGTGTCGATGGTGATGACCCCTTTCGGCCCCGGCATCTTGAGCTTCAAGTACGTGTAGTTGGGAACCGCCATGAACTTGGCGTAGCCTGGCCGGCCGATGATGGCGTGGTAGGTCCCTTGGAATCCAACCACCTCGAAGGTGAGCGTCTCCCGGCGGAAGTTAGCCGGCGTGCCAAAGCAAACCGGCAGGTCGATGCGCCCGAGGGGGTGAGCCTTCTTCCCTGGTACGACTCCGTGGAACCCCCCGACGCTGGGTCGGAGCTGATCCCTCGAAATCCCCAGGAGGTCGAGAGTCTCGAGGTATATGACGTTGAGGCTCGAGCCCCCATCCATCAACACCTTGGAGAACCGTACGTCGACGATGACGGGGGGTCGACGACGAGGGTACGCCCCCGGATTTACGACATGGTCCGGATGGTCGTTACGGTCGAATGTGATCGGCGCGTCGGACCAGTCGAGGTACTGGGGGGTGTCGTGGCGGAGTGCGAAGACCTCCCGGCGTTCCTTCTTCCTCTCCCGAGCTGAGAGCCCGACGGTTGGGCCCCGTAGATCATGAAGCAGTCACGCACGGGGGGAAACCCGCGTCCCCGTCGTCGCGTCGTTTGTTGTCCTTGCCCTTAGGCGTGCCTCCTTCTTGTCGTCGAGCTTGGCGTAGAAGCCCTTCAACAGTCGGCAGTCTTTTAGCTTGTGATTCACGGGGCCCTTGTGATAAGGGCAGGGGTCCTCGAGCATCTGGTCGAAAACAGCCCCGTCAGGGGGGCCTCGAGGTTTCTTATGGTCGAGGGCGCCCATGAGCACTTCTTCATCGTCGTCGCGTCGGCGTCGCGCTTCGCCTTTGACCTTTGCTTTTATTCTTCTTCTTTTTGTTGTTGTTGTTGTTGCGGTTCTTGGCGTCGTTGCCCTTGTTCGAGCCCTCCGGCGCGGTCACCGCCTTACCTTTGTCCGTGGAGCGGCCAAAGAATGCCCCCACTGCCTCGTCGCCTGAGGCAAAGCTGGTGACACGATCCATCAGGTCCTCGACCGTCCTGGGACGGTAGCGTCCTAGCTCATGAACTAGCTCTTGGCATATCGTGCCCGCGAGGAACGCTGAGATGACGTCCTCATCAGGCACGTGGGGGAGCTCGAGGCGCTGCTTCGAGAATCGCCGAGCAAAGTCGCGGAGGGGCTCGTCCGCTGCCTGCCTGCAACGCCGTAGATCCCAGGGGTTGCCTGGGCGCACGCAAGTCCCCTTGAAATTCCCGTCGAAGACCCTGACTAGGTCGGCCCAGTCGTGGATCCGATCCGGCGGGAGCCCTCGAGCCACCAGCGGGCGGTGTCCGAGAGGTAAAGTGGGAGTTGGCGTATGATCACACGGTCGTCGCTCTTTGCTCCGCCAGTTGGCAGCCTAGGCGGAAGTCCGAGAGCCAGAGCTTGGGCTCGACCTCCCCGTCATACTTCACGATGTTGGTGGTCGGTGGTCGGAAGCGGTCGGGGAGGGTTGAGCTGCGGATGGCCCGGCTGAAGACTCTGGGGCCGGGGGCTCGAGGACTTGCCGGTCCTCGTCACTGTCGTAGCGCCCCCTCGATGGGCGCTATAGCCACGCTCTTGGGCCCCCTTGTCCTTGCGCCGGCGGTTGATGTCATTGCGGGCGTCATTGGGGTCTCGAGGTGGCCGGTTGTCGACGATCCGTTCCCGGACTGGCCTAGCTCGAGAGGCGTCCGGCTGGTGGACGGACATCTCGCGCTCGTTGCGGGGCGTGTCTGCTGGTTTCCCGAGGCCGCCCCGCGCCGCCGCGAGGCTGAGCTCTCCGCCTGCTGCACAGCGGCTGTCTCGAGGAGGTTCTTCATTTCCCCAAGCATGCGCCTGGCGTCAGGGTTGGAGACGGCGGGTAGATCACGGAGCAGCATTGCCGCCGCCACCACGTTCTGCCCGGCTCGTGGGAAACGCACCTCGGGGCGTGCTGGTGCCCCGTCCTCGAGGATCTGCCGGTGGACCTCTCGAGCGCGGCCACGAACACCGGCGCCTCGAGGCTGGGCTGGTTCCTGTGCTATAGTTTTCTCGAGTTGCAACAGGCGCTGTCGCTCCTCCTCAGCCTTGGCGATGGCCTCCCGCAGCTGCGCGAGCTGCGCCGCCCGGTCGTCGCCGTGCTGAGATGGTGCAGCCGGTGCGGGGGTTCGTTCCTCCCCTGAACGCGTGATCCTCCTGCCGCAGCCACGTTTCCAGGCTCTTCGAGGTTGAGCGCGTCGGCCTGGTGTCGTCGTCGCCGTCGTCCTCGGCGTCGTCCACGACCCCCTCGAGCTGGAAGCACTCCCTGGTGGGGTCCCAGAGGTCAGGGTCGTGGTAGTCGTACTCATCGGAGTCGGAGCTGCTGATGCCGCGCCGCCCTGGCTCGTGCCGGGACTGCAGCTCGCGGTACCACTCCCGAAGGTGGCTCGAAGGCTCGTGAGAGGCCGCGGTCGACGTGCGCGGGGTAGACGATCTCCAGGTCGGTGGTGGCTCGTAGGAGTACGCCCGGACGCTCCTCCCGCTCTGCGGCCGCCCGGTCCTGACGGCGCTCGTCGAGGCGGTGGGCGTAAACAGCCGCGGAGTTGTTGAGGCCAAACGGGAACCGCTGGCGTCGGGCGCGGTACACCCCGTGCGGGAGGAGGCCTGGTGGTGTCGACGGAGCACGGCTCGGGGGCCTCTGGCCAGGCTCCCGGTCCGTGCGCGTGACGAACGCGAACTCGCTGGGGGAGTGCGCACGCGCCCTGGAAGTCTCCGGCCGTGCGCGGGCAGGTTTCCCCTCGGGGACTCTGCGTCAGCCGCGGGGAAGTGGGAGTGCGCCGCGGGCACCGCCCGTGCCGGCGTCGATGGTGACGACGGCGCCGCTCGCGAGGTGGCGACGCGTGGTGGTGGGTGGCGGACGCGCCACGCCCCGCCGGGGGTGGGTGGCGTGACGCCGCTCCTCTCGGGCTCTTCGTGGAGAGCAGGGTCAGCTCGTTGCCGTTGCCGGTGGCCAGGAACTCGAGGCTCCCGAACCAGACGACGACACCAGCCGAGAACGAAGGAGGGGATGAAGCCATCCAGAAAACAACGAGAGAAATCGACTCGGACACGCGAAGGCCCCTACCTGGCGCGCCAACTGTCGGTGTTTCGAACCCGGGGGTATGACACCAACGAGTAATATGATCGCGTGCTCTCTTCCTGGATGGTGATGCAAGATGACACAAGGATTTATCCTGGTTCGGGCAAAGAAGGCCCTACGTCCAGCGGGGGAGGAGGTTCTTGTATTACTTGCACCTAAGTGCTTGTACAGGGGCGAATACAAGCTCAGTGAGCATGGACCGGAGTCCGGACTCGTGTAGTGTGAAAAGCGTGTGCGTAACCGTGGACTCGCGTGTGTCTCTGGCGCGCGAAGGGCTCTGGCGTCCCCTTTTATAGAACAAGAGGAGGCCAGGGTTTACACAGGATTGACATGTACAGCGCTCGGTATGGCGAAGGGTAGGAACTCTGTCTTGTCGAAGTCACTGTAGCCAACGTGGGTGTTGCTGTTGAGGCGTCCTTGATGCGTGGCCTCCATCCGGGCGCGGACGTGGAGGCGTGGCGACGTGGAAGCCGTACAGCACCCATCCCGGCACGTGCAGGACACGGCGGGGTCCGGGTTTGGGGTACCTGTCCTCCAATAGCGTGAAAGTAGCCAGGGCTCGAGGGGCTCAGAGCCGGCCTCGAGGTGGCGCCTGCGGGGGGTTCGATCCCCGCAGGTATGGGCAAGTCCCGGGAAACCCGATTGGGCAGCAGGTATCCGGGCCTCGAGACGTGGCTTGGACGTGCAACAGTGTAAGATATGGGTTAACAGTGCCGTACTGGTGCCTTTTTACCCATGCTTGTTGCGAAACGAGACTTGACTCTGCCCTGGTTCACTGTGGTACACGTCGGGTTGCAGAGGACGTGAGTGGAGTAGGTGGATGCATTAAATGCGCGGTATGGGGTTGGGGAGCAGGAAGCTTCCTCTTCGTGGAGGGCTTCGAAGGGTAGTGGAGCGCTTGCTCGAGGCCGGGCGAGGAGGGGAGGGTGAGCGGAGGTTGAGCTCCAGCTCGAGGCCTAGGGGGCCTCGAGGGTTTGGTGTCGGGGCCCTCGTCCCCCCTCCGGTGTGAAGAGCCTCGAGCGGAGAGGCTATCGTGCTGGAGGGGCTAGATGGAGGCACGCGGTGCCGAGGGAGCGTTCTGAGGCTGGGGTTTCGTGGTGTCGAGGGTAGCGGGGTCGAGGGGTAGGCTACAGGAGCGGTCGGTAAGGTTTTGGCAAGTCTAAGCTCCCTGGCGGTGGGCCAGCGTTGCAGGCTCCGAGGGGTTGGTTTCTTGGAAGGTTAGCCTAGCTGGGTTATTAATGATGTTCTAGGTTTAACCTATTTGTTTGCATTGATTGGGGGTACCCCTTTGGTGTTCCCCCGACAATACTGTCATGTGTCGTCTCGTTCCTCTTTGGAACCTCCACCTGGGTTTTGAGACCCAAACACGTAAATTGTCAGCACTAAGTTTTAAAGCTCAAACTCAGAAACCATCCACCTTGAGTTTTGAGGCCCAAAACTCAGAAACCGTCCACCCCAAATTTTGAGACCCAAACCTGAAAACTGTTGCCGATAGTTTTTCGTGGCTCAAAAACCAAACGGGCACCATAGAGGGAGCATGTCTGCCAACACCCCGTCAACCGACATGTGTCACCTTGTCCTCGCACGCTCGACACACCAAGTCCTTCCGAGCCTCGCTCGACTCGCACATTCGTTGCCTTGACTTGGTCAACATGGTCACTCGTGTACTCTTGCACTTGTCGTTGTCCGAGATGTTAGCCACCGTGGCTGATTCTCCGGCCTTGCCTGATCTCTCAATTCAAGCCTCATGTCTGCCCTTTACCGCTCTCGGTCCATCAGCACGACATGTCTCTATTTGACGACCTTCACCTCATCATTGATCACTGTTTCCAAGCTCCATACCTAAGCCAAAAGACACGTCGACTCACACCACACTTGAGTCCGTTGACAATCATTCATCACCAAGGGCACATATCAACATTGTGTTATGACTTAGGACTTGTGACTTGCACTACGCACTGCACGGGTGAGAACCAAACGCCCGGCGCGTCGTACTCCGTACGTGGTAGTGACTGATACAAGGCAGCAGCTCCAAGTGTTGTTGGCATGTACATGTACGTATCAACTCTCTCTGCAACAGTACGTCCACTCATCAGTCGCCAACGTGCCAGCCTGCCCGCCGCCTCCCTAGCTCATGTCCCAGGTCCCAGACCCGGCCAGCTGCCTTCCTTTTAGTTTTAGCCTTATCTATAAAGTGGCCAACAAGCCCGTCGGCCGTCGCTCACGAGCACTGCCATGGTCGTCCAATCGTGTCCTCCAGCAAAAGAGAAAAGACGACCTCAGTAGTTACCAGCTTGTAGCTAGATCGCAGCGCTAATAAGGCACTACACGTAGCTAGCTCGCGGGACTAGCATACATTGCTATAGCGTCTTGCGACGTTTTTGGCAAATCGGTCGAGTTCATTGCATATATTATTGCCGCACGCAGGCCGGTCCCGATCGATCGAGCTAGCCAAAGGTAGGTCGCTACTACTACTTTCAAAGCTAAGCTAGCAGGCCGGCCGGCCATGTCGCGCCACCGGCGGCAGCCATCTCGAGCGCTCCCTCTCGACTTCAACGTCGACGGAGATGAGGAGGGGCCAGCAGCGGCAGCCAAGGGCGGCGCCACGTTGGTCGACGGGAGCCAGCAGAACCCCCCGCGTGCCGGTGGCAGCGGGGCTGGCAAAGAGCATCAGGAAGGGCAGACGACGAAGAAGACGCCGCCGCCGTCGGGCACTGCTGGCAGCCGGACTCCGTCGGATGGGACCGGCGGCAGCACCACCCGTGGTCGTTAGTGTCCAACACCGACGCAGCGGCAGCTAGCATTCCTCGTCTGCACGTGCGTACGGGTACGGCGCTATTTGATCCATTCCTATATATGTGTGTCTCCTATATCTCCTCCATCCGGGTTGTGTGTAACCTATATATATGCTCCATCTATCGTCATCGATCTGCTGCTTATGTTAACAGTGTGTCATCACGGTGGTTTCTTCATTGCGGGTAAAAAAA
The DNA here is from genome assembly GCA_009763385.1 of Coix lacryma-jobi var. lacryma-jobi. Lineage (NCBI taxonomy): Eukaryota > Viridiplantae > Streptophyta > Magnoliopsida > Poales > Poaceae > Coix > Coix lacryma-jobi. The sequence goes on from CM019827.1 coordinate 3,201,685, forward strand.
AAGGCTTTTGTTTCATTGTAAGCACAAGCTTCCATTCCCTCTGATGGGTGTGGTGGTTTGGATTTCTTGCTCAGGCTCGTCTTGCATACCATGCTGAGTAGGACATTGAAGAGGAGATTTTGCGACCCTCTTATTATCGGACCTGTTCACAGTTCGTGCAGTGCAGTGATCGCATCTGCATATACCTCTGACGGCGATCTCATCGGTGAGGAGGTCATCAGGGCCTGAATCATGCATGCATATGCGAGCCCAGAATGTCAGTGGAGTATGACCATGAAAAAAAAAGCTACACTACCGGCTAAGTCATTAAAAGATGCGGATGCTTAGGATCAATAATAGGGCGAGCTAGTTTCACCTGAATAAATGTTTTAATAACTGCAGTGACGATCAAAAAGAAAACTTGGCCGGTGATATATCTTTTCTTCCGACATTTTTATCCGCGAGGCGGAGGCCCATGGGATTGTGGCCTATATACATCACCCATAGGACATATCAGCATGATGTACAAGGCCCACTAAACTCTGTAGCAATTATTCCGTCTTGGCAAGATGGCTGGTTGTCGTGTTATTATTACAGAACGCAGAACTGCAGACTCATCATACCAGAAAATGGCTGTCGAGAAATGATATCACAAGTGTAGCTCGAGATGAATTTTGTACGTACTACCGAATCTAACATGCAATGGGGAACACCGGTTGCTCTTTTGTTTTTTTTTAATAAAATAATACCGAACATACTCACTGACAGTGGCGGATCAGGGGGGCCGGGGGCTGCAGCCGCCCTTGGCCCAAAAAAATACACATATTATACATATATTTTAGTTAAAATTAGTCTAATTTTTCTTTAAATTAGTCCAAAAATCTCCTGCGGGCTAAAAAAATAATGGAAAATTTAGTCCAAATCATTTAAAATGTACCAAAAACCTCATGTGGACCAAAAATACAAGAAAAATTTCGGTCCAAACTCGGCTCTCTATGTATTTAGCCCCCCTCATAGGCTCATTCTGGATCCGCCAATGCTCACTGAAAATATAATAAAGCGATGATGGTCTACATTACTGCCACCGAAATGTTCAGTCGCAGAGAATTATTCACGACATCATCATCGAGCATTCGCTCTAATGAAATGAACTCGGCATCAATCAATTCACCGGCCTATTCAGCAGAGCGAGAGTCTGCAGCAGGCTTCCCCAGCTGCTGCAGCCTGAGCGCGAGAGCCTGCAGCGCCAGGAGCAGCTTCCTGACCTGCTCCCTCGTCTCCGGGTCGACCAGGTTGCCGTCGCCGTCGAACTTCCTGGGCGGCTGATGCGCCTTGGTGAACACCTCCGGCTTGACGACGAAGTGGACGCCGAGAGCCACCCCGACCTGCCGGATGTGGTACTGCGACCGGTTGCCGCCGGATCCCCCCGACGCGCTGAGGATCGCGGCGGCCCTGTCCGCCCAGCGGTTCGGCGGCCGCGACGCCCAGTCCAGCGCGTTCTTCAGCGGGGCCGAGACGGAGTAGTTGTACTCGGGCGAGGCGAAGAGGAAGCAGTCGGCGAGGACTGGATTCATGTCCACTGGCTGCTGCGCCGGTCGTCGTCCTCCTCCTCCTCCTCCTGGACTGCTGCCCTCTTTCGAGTTTCGATGCTACTAGCGCGCTAGTGTTAGTTCCATTCCATTCCAGTCTCCAGATCTTCCGTTCCACGGTCACTGAGTCGAGCTCGAGCTGAGCTATTAACGACCGAGTCGAGCGAGCTAGCGAGTTTCGAGTTTTTCGTCCAGGCCTAGACGCACGAGCAGCGGCTCAGTTGTCATCTACTACTGTAGTAACAATCGACTTTGACAAGATCAACAATGCACGCAGTACTACTCAACCCAACCAACAAGTCGCAGTATGGGTAATTCTAGCAAATTACAAAACCGATTTGTGTTTGACTAAGATTCTGTTTGGATTCATCAACCAACTAATAGTTTTAACTGCTAAAAGTTAATTAGCTAGGGTGGATTCAAATGGACAGGTTAGCTATTTTTTAGATGGACACACATCTAACAATTACTGTATCTTACTACTAGATAGATATATCAACCTAACTAATAGCAACTAGAAGATTTTTTTTTCAAAAAAAAAAAAGACACGTTCGCTCCCTCACTTGTACATGTCTATATCCTGACGACATAGCCTTGCTATAGTTGCCCATATATACCATGTGTGAAGGATGAACACTAGGATAGTTACCTTTTGGCGCTAATAGCGGTGATTATTAGAGCAACTCCAAGAGAGTTGGTAAAAATGGATGGCTAAACCTATGATTTAGCTAGTCTCTAAAATAGAAAACTCTATAAAAAAAACAGAAAACTCCAACAGCCTTTCTATTATAGCAATACTAGATAGCTAGCGGCACATGCAAGCCATATATATTTACCATACAAGATTTTAGGAATAACAAACTTACTATTTTACAAAACAAGATAGCATAGTTGTTGGAGTTCACTTTTTACTCTAAAAATCTAAATATAGGATAGAAAATAAGGATAGCATGACTCTTGGAGATGCTCTTAGCATGCTAAATCCACTAAAAGCATCTTCAATGGTGACTTTTGAGCTAGCTCGCTCTAAGCATATTATCTCACAATTTAGGCCTTGTTTACATGCACCTATTTACCAAAATTTCCATCACATCAACCATCACATCAATGTTCGGACGTATGCATGGATCATTAAATATAGGTAAAAAAATAACTAATTGTACTTTTAGTATGTACATGTCGAGACGAATCTTTGGAGTTTACGTAGTCCATATTTGGACAAAGTTTGTCAAATAACAACGAAAACGCTACAGTAAAAATTTTGCAAATTTTTTTCATCTACACAAGGCCTTAATAGATGAGAGAGTAAAGTTATCTCTTGACAAGGACATGGTGGATTCTCTGAGATGGCATCGCTGGCTGACAGGGATGTGGGGGAACTAGTGATTGTTTGCCAGTTCTGCATATTTTAACAGAACCCTGTGAAATCATGTTTTGGTTGAGCGCGGTTGGTTGGTTATTCCAAAGCAGCATAGGGTGGAGGGATTTACCCTCCTCTCGTAATCGATTCGTCCACCATTTGCTCCTTCCAAATCCCAACCTGTGTAGCTTAAGCTTTAGTGATTTTTGCTCATATTTTGCCACCGGGTCCACCCCCGTGCCGCATCCTAGCCGCACAGCCACCCAGTCACTTAGTACGACCACCGACGCTCCGCCGTTCAGCCGGCGCTCTATGTTGTGTTTCACTTCGTCTGGTCCTCGGCACCTCGCCTCTCGGACAGACGAATTGTAATGAACTATGTATCTTCTCTTAACGAAGCACGTGCAGCGCACGTTCTTGAAAAAAAAATTTGCTGATATTTTGCCAAACTGTCAAATGGGGTATCCAAACTTTGTAATGTGACAAACCCGTACTAAAAAGGGTGTTTGGGCTTTGATCGTGACAAAACGCAAATGGATCGGGGCTGTTTATATCTCAAATGAGAAAGAAACATGATTTTGCATTACTTTAAACTTGGCATCGGAAGAAAAGGCCCGAAATATTCGGTCGCAGAGAATTATTAAAGACATCATCAAGCGCTAGTAGTACAGATTACAGACCACATAATTTTGGCACTAGGATTTTGCGATGATCTGCGCTCTCCCGACTGACAATCTAACGAGCAAGCGTCCTCGTTCAGACTTCAGAGTTCGCCGCAGCAGCAGGTTTCCCCAGCTGCCGCAGCCTGAGCGCGAGCGCCTGCAGCGCCAGAAGCAGCTTCCTGACCTGCTCCTTGGTCTCCGGGTCGACGAGGTTGCCGTCGTCGTCGAACTTGCGAGGCGGCTGGTGCGCCTTGGTGAACACCTCGGGCTTGTTGACGAAGTGGAGGTCGAGGAAGACGCCGACCTGCCGGATGTGGTACTGCGAGCGGCCGCCGCCGGAGCCGCCCGACGCGCTGAGGATCGCCGCGGCCCTGTCGCCCCAGCAGTTGGGCGGGCGCGACCCCAGTCCAGCGCGTTCTTCAGCGGGCCCGAGATGGAGTAGTTGTACTCGGGCGACGCCAACAGGAAGCAGTCGGCGTCGCGGACCCTGGCGCGGAACGCCTCGACGGCGGCCGGGAACACGCCGGCGCCGGGGCCCTCCAGGTCCGTGTTGAGCAGCGGCAGCGACGAGATGTCGACGTGGTCGATCTCCAGCCCCGGGATCGACTCCCTGCAAATCTGCGCGGCTGCACACAAACACGGTACCCACCCGGCACGGTGGTCAGCAGTCAGCACTCGACAGCCACAGAACGCTGGCGAACTTACCGGTGCGGATGAGGCCGGTGTTGGCCGACGCCCTCCGCAGCGAGCCGGAGATCGCCGCCACCCTCAGGACGGTCTTCCCCGCCGTCGAGCCTTCCATGCGTGAGGTGCCGTTGGTGCCTGAGCTCCTCCAGGTACCTACCTGGCGGCAACCTTCACGAAGTGTGCAGGTAAGTGCAGAGACGGGTGGAGAGGGCTGACGGCCGGCTGTATTTGTAGCGATGTGGTGCAGTAGTCATGGCTCATGCCGTGATTTGTTTGGTTTTGGGTGCATGGATTTACGCAGTTAATAGCTTAGCTGTTGAAAACTAGCTGGGTGCATATAAAAGACATATTTTATTCATCCTAAAAGACATTTTTACTAGCAGTTAATAGGAGCCGTGCCTTTACAACACAAGCACATACTTTACTAGCTGATTACTAAAAGACATTTTTTTTCCGAAAGGACTTCCTAGAATCCCTGCATCTCTATTGGTAAAGGCTCGATGCATAAGTTTGTCAGAAAAAAAAAAAACAATCGCATCAAAGTAACTGTCAAAAATAGTTAACCTTGGACCCGGTGATTAGACATGAAATAAATGATTACAGTCTAGATCATTTTGCACAGCTTTTGCCTAATTGTTTCTGTTCCTAGTCAGGTTGTTGCGTTGAGCGATGTCGTGGCGTCGTGAAGTAGAGTCGTAGTGACGGTAGCGGTGTCTGTTTGTGGCTTCAGCCGTGCTCTGGTCTGCAGCGGCGGCAAGTGGCGGCGAGAAGCTGTTGAGCTTGGTCTGTTTCGGCGCATGGCCATCCAGTGCGTTGTACAGGTTTTGCAGCTCTCTCGTCGCCGTGGACGGCCGGTGGCAAGAGCACATGTTTTACTTGTCTCGAAAGAACAACGCCGAGTTTGGGCGTGAAATTGACGCAGAATCTCCCTAGAACTCTAAAAAAATTGACGCAGAATCTGGGAATAACGGATCCAGGGCGGGGGACTCGTGCGCAGGCACGTCTAGAGTGTGGAAGCGCACGCCGGGCATTCTCCTAATCGTGTACCTGGAGTGTAGTACGACGAGTCGGCGACCAGTCGGCGATACGTCGTGGCCGTCCGGCAGCACGCCCCCGTGAGTTGATGGACACTGGCAGGCACAACTGCATCGTCTCCATGATTGCCACCTGCCAGTAGTGCATGCATCCCCATGATCAAGCTCGTCGTAGCCACCATCCTCGACGCCGTAACACCGTATCCGTCAATCGACGCCGCTTCCTCGCACATACGCTGTGTTCCTCTTGTGTCTTCCTCCATCACTGCTGCGAACCGCAGTATCAGGTGCAGCTTGGTCGCCACGTGATTAAAGTCTTATAAATGATTATAGAGGGAGTAATAATGATTAAAGTCAATTAGACAAGCATTAATTCGATAAGGAACCAGGCACCAAGGTGACAATGACAACGACTGCGGTGGAAGGCGTTGATTTACGGGCATCGTTTTTTTTCCATCTCGAGAGATCTGGGTACCGTTGCAGCCACGGAATTTACGTCAGAAAGCGAGACCAAAGGCTCGGGTCGGTATCGGGATCGGGACTACCCAAGGAGCTGCTGTCCTGTTTTTTTTTTTTTTTTTTTTTTTGAGCATCTGCTGTCCTGGTTAATCAAACGTGTTCGAAAGAGAAGATTTTTTTTTTCAGGGAACTATTGTTGGCTTGTGGGCAAACAGGCCAAAAGTCACAGCGACCTGATTGCAAAGGAAGTCCATGAATTAGCTCAACGGCCCAGTTAGCCCACAAGGCCGGCTGATGGACGGAAAAAGGTTCGACTCCAGGCCTGTTTGGAAGGGAATCAGATCCTATAACTTCACGTGGAATGACTGAATCGTGCAATCGCATATATTCTAATCTCTACCTGCGCAATAATTGACGCCCTCCCACGAGTTGGGTTACTGTAGCTTTTTTTTTTGCTTTTTTTACTTTCTTTTTTCTTTTTCTTTTACTTTTTTTCTATTTTTTTCTTTTTAAGATTTTGAAGGTATCCTTTTCTATTAAAAATCGGTGCGATGATAGCGCGTCTAATAATACAAACTCTAATTGTGAGACGACGCTCTCCCAATATTTTTTTGCGTTTTATGCTTATACGGTCAATGCCTTTGACACGACATGTAAATAGTTTTTTGAGCAGGTCGCATGTCGGTATAGTGACTGATATATTTAGAGATTGTTTAGTTCCAAGTTAAAAAGTTTTAGGATGTCATATCGGGTGTTTAACACTAATTTAGAGTATCAAATACTATTAACAAAACTAATTGCATAAGTGGAGAATAATTCGAGAGGCGAATTTATAAGTCTATTTATTACTAGTTATCAAATGTTTAATGTAACACCATATTATCAAAACATGAATTTATTAGGTTTAAAAAAGTAGTCATCTCACAAATTATTTTGAATTTATGTAATTGGTTATTTTTTAGTCTATATTTAATACTCTATGTAAGGTCAAAACATCTAATGTAATAAGCGGAAAATTTATAGGGTAAAAGCTAAACACATTTGTACTGTTTAGGGCGATCAAGTTTTCCGTACGTCTATACACAACAGAACAAAGGCACTTATGAAACTTTAACAATCGTACCAATAGCCGGCGCGGTGAAGCGTGCTAACCACCCTTGTACTTAGTGACAACCGGCCTTTCGGGATAATAGCTAAGGTCTTGTTCAGTTTGTAAAATTTCTGGAGAAAAGTTCCGGTAGCACTTTTGTTGTTATTTGACAAACTTTATTTAAATATGGACTAACTAGGCTTAAAAGATTCGTCTCGATATGAATAGACTAAAAGTACAATTGGTTAATTTTTACCTACATTTAATGCTCCATACATACGTCTAAAGATTCGATGTGATGAGTATTGTGCAAAAAATTTGGGGGAATATGGGGAACTGAACATGGCCTAACTTAGGCCACGTTCAGTTTCCCAAAACTACCTAACAAAATTTTCAAGATTCTCCGTCACATCGAATCTTTAGACGCATGCATGGAGCATTAAATGTGGATAAAAAACTAATTGTACTTTTAGTCTGTTGATATCGAGGCGAATCTTTTGAGACTAGTCGTCCATGTTTGACAAAGTTTGTCAAATAACAACGAAAGTGCTACATGAACTTTTGCACAAAAATTTCACGAAATGAACAAGGCCTCGTATAAAAAATTGTTTCATCTTAAAAATACGAGAACAACTTATAATGAGTATATTTGTTGTCATTTCTTCATCAAATCAACTTAATAATATATGTGCACACTACATAGATGCAGTACGTGTCATAATTAGAGTTTCGTATTCTGCTCAGAACTCATTGTCAAAGGCGAAGACACAGATCGCACACGCATCACGCATGGAGATGGACAATCTAAACACAACTCTGGGCTCTATCTCTAAACAAACATAAACATGCAAACAAACTTTATTGTGTACGTAGGGCAGATGCACGGTGTTTCCCATCGATCTTGCTCCGGCGGCAGGGTACTGCTCGGCCTTGCTCGCTAGCACAGCCGCGGGGCACTGCCTACCTCTCCTTGTGCGGCTCTGCTCGAGATCGGTGCTCGGAAGGCCCCGGTCGGTCGCCCGCACCTCGGCCGGGCGAAGAATAAGGGCTCGTCTCTTCATTCGCTAATGTCTCTCTCTCTCTCTCTCTCTCTCTCTCTCTCTCTCTCTCTCTCTCTCTCTCTCTTCTGTTTTGTTCACTCATCATCCAGCAGCAATTGCTTGCTTGTAAGCACCGACCGTGCGTGTGCTCTCTTCCTTTAAATGATTCTTCGATCGGCCCCGTGCTGGCTGGTGGACTCTTGCCATGCATAAATGCATGACTAAATCTGACAATGTTGGTTGGGATCCCAACCGACACCAGTCCAGAGAGATACGTGTTGATTAATTAATCTACACCAAACTAAACCCTTTTCTTCTAAAACCAACCCAATCTAAACTGTATTGTTATTTCAGCCCCGTCGACTCTCTCTGGCGCGCCGACGGGTTCGCAAAAATATGAAATGACTGAGACATCATCAATCATGGGTTGCCTGTGCTCAGTTGTTGTTGAAATGAGAAATTGGTGAAGTACTCTGCAGTATACACTCCTAGATCTCCCTCCTCCCTACTTAGTTTTTTGTGTTCTAATTTGGTTGTCTTTGTCATCTCTAGATACGTTGAAATTAATTGAAGAAAGTTTTGTTTGTCTGTGTGAAAACGAAACCTGCATGTTTGAGATGGAGGATGGCGGTGTTTTTTTCCAGCATGGACAACAAAGACCATGTCCATGTGGATGATTCATGTATTACCACAAGAAAGACCATGTAATGATTCAATGCATCTCTTTTGCATCACATTCCCATATATAAAAGAGAGAATTATTTATTTGGCCCTAAAAAAAACTCTGGTTACTTATGTGACCCTTTTATTTTTGAAGTTGTGTATATGGCCTCAAAACGAAATTTTGTTACTTATTTGGCCTTCCGTTAGATTTGAGGGCATAACGGTGTTAAGTATTGGGTAAAAGGACCATTTTGCCCCAGCGCCTAAAAAAAATAAAAAAAACAGTGTGTGTGCGTGTATATATAAACAATATATATACATGAACAATATATATAAACAATATATATATAATATATTATTTATATATAAACATATTATATATACTGTTTATACATTGTTTTTTTATTTTTTAGGCGCAGGGGCAAAATGGTCTTTTTACCAAACACTTAACACCGTTATGCCCTCAAATCTAACGGAAGGCCAAATAAGTAACAAAGTTTTATTTTGAGGTTATATACACAACTTCAAAAATAAAAGGGCCACATAAGTAACCAGAGTTTTTTGGAGGGTCAAATAAATAATTCTCCCTGTACAAAAAAGTCGACACTCTTGTTATACGGAAGCATCTCTTTATTTTCATTCAAAGTTTACATATATATTTTGAATGCATACAATAACCAGACTCGAATTGGCAGATGCTCAATCATCACACAAGCAATTGGATTGAACCGCAATCTCCCCTGAAGCATGAACTTTTAAAGCTATACATCCAAAGCCTGACCTTTTGAAGATCATGTACTTCCCTGAAGCCTGAACTTTTGAAGTTACGGCCGTTGCGTTGCACCGGCCTGGCATGTAGCAGCAGCCCACGGCAACGCCGCCCCTCAGGAGAGGAGGTAGCGTCTTGCTGGGAGCAGCAGAGCCCAAGCGCACTAGAAATTGGCAACCGGCGCACGGAGCGATGGCGCGGTCAACTCGTGCGAGCGGAGCAAGCTAGGCGGCGACGGCGTCGGTGCGGTGTTCTTGTGCGTGCACTAGCGTGCTCCTGCGTGGTTTAATGTTTTGGTGGGCTTAGATGGGCTGCTAGGCTGGTATTTCTATCACTTGCTGCGAACGGAACGAGCTGGACGCTTCGATGTTAACGGACGGCGGCGTGGACGGTGCGACCGCGCTTGGAGCAGTCACAAAGGGCGACTGCAGAGGATCCAATCCCACCGCACCCCGAGTCCCGCTCCCGCCCGCCCGGCTGGTTGGCAAAGCCGAGCTTGGAGTGCTCGACCGTGGCGCTGCGTAGTCAATGCGGGCGAGTGGTGTGGTGCAGACCTGCGTTCTGCGTGCTTGCTCTCCCGAGTCCCGACTCCCAGCCGGAGCCCTGGAGGCTGTAGCACCGCCACCACCAGCAAGCAAGCAGCTTTACGGCCTGCATGGGATTTATGCATCGGAAACAGCGCAAACTCGCGCCTTCCCGAGAAAAATAGTACAGCGGCACCGTACACATTAGGGCACTCACAGTGCAGACTCTATCGTACCCCCTCTGTCCCTAAATAAGTGTCGTTCTCGCTTCCCGAGAAAAAGTTGCCGGCAATTATATATTAATATTTATGTTAAGTAATTAGTATCATCGGAAAGATCTTTACATCTAGTTTTTTAACAAAATTATTTGGAGATATAAATATTGCACATATTTTCTACAAATTGAGTCAAACATGTGGCACGCACACCAACGGCGACACTTATTTAGGGACGGAGGGAGTAGAGTCTAAACTTATTTATTACACTCCTATTTATTGTATTTTGCTGATGTGGCAGTGTAGTTATTGAAGAAAGAGAGACAAAAACTAAGACTCCAAGTCTATGATATCTTCGAGGCAATAAACTCTATGTAGAGTCTGCACTGTGAGTGCCGTTACACCTGCACAGTATCGTCGTGCTTCGCCTCCCACGCACACGCAGCTGCTGCTAGTACTCCTTCCTACCTGAGCTTGTGTACGGAGCACATAGCAACGAGATTCCATCGAAGGCAATATAAATCATAAATAACTTTTAACTCATCTTTAGTTTCCCCAATTTTCCTCAAATTTTTCTAGATTTCTCATCACATCAATTTTTAGTTGCATGTACAGAGCATTAAATATAGATAAAAAATAACTAATTATACTTTTAGTATATACATGTCGAGACGATTTTTTTGAGCCTAGTTAGTCCATGTTTGGACAAAGTTTTATCAAATAACAACGAAAGTGCTACAGTGCTTATTCCAAAAATTTCCCGGAACTAAACACAAATATAAAATCATATGAATGAGTTTGTCTTGAAAATACTTTCATATTAATATATATATATATATACCACTTATTAATAAATATTTTTTAGTATAAAGAGAGTCAAAGTTGTACTTTAGAGACCATATCGATATCCAAAACGTCATCTATTTCCTATAATAGTACTCCCTCCATCCCTAAATATCTATCGTTTGCGCTTTCCAAGAAACAACTTTGACTAAATATATATTAGAAATATTAATATGTATGATATATAATTAGTATCGTTAGATAGATATTTGAATCTAGTTTTTTAACAAAATTATTTGGAGATATAAATGTTACATACATTTGCTATAAATTAAGTTAAATTTATGACACGTACATCAACGGTGATAATTAATTAGGAACAGAGAGAAGGCTAGTAGGACTAGGAATAACCCTACACAAGATGAGAATCGACCCCATATACTACGGCTCTGTTTGGGCCTCCGCTCACGACCGGGATGGAGGGTCTTGTTATCACTAAATAGAACGGAGACTGATAAGCGTCAATGGATCGTTATCACTTAATCACTGTGAAAAGAAAACATGTAGCTAGTGTAGTCGGCCGGCCCGGCCCGATGTCGTGCCGGTGAGGGTCATGCCGCCACGGGCCACCAGGCCAAACGGGCCATGCCGCTACGGGCCACGGGCCAGGGTAGCGGCCCAAGGCACGTCCCGCGGGCCATTTTTCATGTCACGCCAGCTCGTCGTGCCGTGCCAGCCCATGGCCCGCCAGTTAAAAAAACCCTAAAAATCTATATTATTTTCACAAAATGTTGAAATAATTCATCTTTTTTAACTAAATGTTAATCAATTCAATAGTATAATACTAAGGATGCAACTATATTACGGCCGGCAGTAATATAGGCTTATTGCACGGCCTTACTATTTTTAGTAAAACTGTATTATTACATTACTTTTTTGGCAAAAAACTGATCACGCTGCCTTGCTGATACACAGAAACACAAAAAATCCACTATATGTAATCCATATGTAAACGGCTTGCGCAACCCAGACCCAAATATCAACACAGTTTATGGGGAAAAAAAGAAAAGGCAAATCAGGCTCAAACATGTTTTTAAGGATTACATGTATACATTCACAAAAAGGACAACAAATTGAGAAAAAAAACACATCTAAGAAAAGAACACATTTGCATTTACAGTTTTAGAGCACATGTAATCCCTACAAAAAGCATGCATATTCTGCATCTTCTCTATAATATGGCTTATATCTTGCTTCTCTGTACATAACATCCATCCTGCATGTTAAAAAAGAAGATAACATATATTTTTAGGCAATTTAAGTGTCATCCATTAGGCAATACTGTCTTCCAAAATAGACAATTTATATATTTTAAAAAAGCAAGTGCACCAATATAGAAGAGTAAAATAGGAGACGTTTAAAATAGGAGTCGTGTTAAATAGAAATAGTGTTATGACAAGGCAAATAGCAATGCACCGGTATAGAATAAAATGCATAGAAATGAACATTGGGATCTGAGCTATCAAAAGAACTTTAAAACTATAGTGGCAATTCACTAGTACAGAATTACTGAGATATATCAGTTCATCACTCAAGTGTTGAGGAACCTGAAATCTATAGGCTATCAGTTTATTACAAATAGCTAAAGGCATGAATATACAAGCTTATTTTCATCATAGACATTCTAAAACATACATAGTTGATCTAAAAAAGATTAATAACTATACAACATAATAGCACAAGAATTATGGATGTTTGTGGAGCCTCTATTGGTGATGAGTAGGTGTATTTTTAGGCAATTTAAGTGTCATCTATTAAGCAACAATGTCTTTCTAAATAGACAATTTATGTATTTTAAAAAGCAAGTATTTCCAAATAGATCTTGCATTCTTTCTGATCTCATATAAAATTAGCTCAATCTTGAAATTAATAGGACTGTTTGCACCTTAAATTTGAAGAAACTAATGAGAGTATTGTGTTGTGACAAAAATGCGCTAATCAATAAGCTCAGGATTGTTTGCTCACCTTTGCATGTTATCATCCGTCTTTTTGCTTGACCATGGATGTTGATGCTCGCTAGCAAAGATCACCCCGCTGCTTGCAGTAGCAGCTCCACCAGAAACGTGGCTTTGCCTGCCTTATCTTTGTCAAGCATCTGGCAAGGAGGAGGTGCAGAGGACCCCGATTAACCATTCGAAACAATTGGAAGGCAAAACAGACCACACAACAAAGACTCTGTTCAATTAATAAAGTCCAGGGGCATGCTAGTGATCTTCAATTGATGAAACCCAACAAAAAAAACAGATGACTAATAATAAAAACATGTGTAACAAAATAGTGCATTGAACTGTTTAAAAGATAAATTGTGATAGCAAGATGTAGCAACTGAGAAAGAAGTACATAAAAATTACAAGTGAATGTTCCTGGAGCCTCTATTGGTGATGAGCAGTTGCTACTGATAATGTTGTAGTGGATTACATGTCTTAGGCAATTTAAGTGTCATTTCTTAGGAAACAATATCTTCCTAAATAGGTAATTTATGTATTCTTTAAAAGCAAGTATAATGTCTTTGTTCATTAGCAACCCACAGCCCACTCCCCACTTTATTTACAAAAAATATTGAGCTCCATTTTCATCTTTGATGCATTATATCTAGTTGTGTAAGGGGCAAAAATACAGATCAAGCAGACAATGATAGAGCTGCTTATTGATTTCAGAGCTAATGTCATACTTATTGTTTGCACAGGCATATTTATGTATACTAACAATATGTGTCAAGCCAATGTCTTGGGTAAATTTAAGTGGGACCAAACAACAGTACGTGCCTACTATATCTAAAATCAGGCAATTGCTTAAGAAACAAGAATAGAGAATGTTCCCAGAGCCTCTATTAGTGATGAACAAAGTAATATTGTAGTGGATTGTATTTTCTTACACAATTTAAGTGTCTTCTGTTGGGCAACAATGTTCTGTTAATTAGACAATTTATATATTCTAAAAAAGCAAGTACACCCATCACTGACCTTGTTAATCAGCCCATCATCGATGACGGCACTGCTTATCTTCTTGAACAGCTCGTACAACGTCTCGACCTTGCTCACGCTGATTGCAGGAGCAAACAATGAAACAAGCCACAGGCGAAGCCCACCCCGGACCCCAACCAGGGGCGAGCGTCAGTTCAATTCATTCCCCGGTGCGTGCAAAATAAAGCAGCGATAGAGCAGCAGGGGAGGGGAGCGGATTGGGTGGCGGGCTTACAGACGGTCTCCCTCGCGAGGACCTGGGGGTCCTTGAGCCCCCACGGCTGCTTGAGCTCGAAGTCGCAGCACTTGAGAAGGACCGCAAGCAGCTGCCTCACCCCGTCCAGGCACTGCACCATGATATGGTATGACCCCAACTCGAAGACAAGCTGCAAACAAACAGAACAACCAATTCAAATGCTTCGTCATTGAGCAAAGTGGTTGTGCCAGTCAACTGACCCGTTTTGTGGTGTTCGTGCAGGGCGGCGTCGGCCCTTACCCCGAGCCAGAGGAGGAGGAGGCCGCCACAGCGGCGTACGCGGAGCAGTGGCCGCGCTGGCTGCAGCCACTGCTCCCGGTGCGCTTCTTCGCGCACTGCAAGACGCACAACGACTCCCACCGCAGCGGCGAGTGCAACATGTTCTGCATCGACTGCTCCGCCGCCGCCGTGGGCACGCGTGCCCTGTGCTCGCTGTGCCTTGCGCACGGCCACCGCGGCCACCACACCATCCAGATCTGCCACTCCTCCGACCACGACGTCATCCGGGTCTCTGACATCCAGCGCTTCATGGACATTGCCGGCGTGCAGACCTACGTCATCAACAGCGCCCGCGTCGTCTTCCTCAATGAGCGGCCGCAGCAGCAGAAGCCGGGCTGCGGAGGCGGCGGCGGCAAGGCCTTCCGCCAGAACAAACAAGGAGGCGTTAACTCGAGGGAGGGAGGGAGGAAGGGGGGAATGGGGGGAGGGGACGCGATATCGCCTAACTGTAATCTAGTCATGTATCAATTCGATAGGAGGGGGGAGAAGACCTACCTGACATGGATCCACCGCCTCCGCCGCGGATCTGCCATGGCCACCACGCCGGAACCCTAAGGAGCTCGCCGGAACCCTATGCTCGATTGAGAGAGAGGAAGAAGCCGCGTCGGCCGTCGGGATGAGGAGGTGCGGCGCGAGCGTGGGCACGAACACGGAGACGCGGTCGCCGGCGGGGAGGACCTCGTCGAGCACAAGAGAGAGAGAGAGAGAGGGAGGGAGATGGAAGACAAGCAGTCGAGTGGAGTCTGGGGACGGATGGGCGTGTGCTGCAGGTGTCTAAGAATATGGTTGGAGACCAACGAGCGTGTGCGTGCAGGTGCGTAAGAATACGGCCGAGCGTTAAGAAGTCTTTACCTAATACTAAACCACACATATATATAATTGTCAACTCACATAAGTATCGTCATTTTCACTAAAAATATTAGTTTAACTGAACCACATACTAGATCGGGCCATGCCACGGGCCAGGATAACGGTCCAGGCACGGCCTGCACCCCCGGGCCGGGCTGGCCCGAGCCTAATGGCCACCGGGTCGTACCATGCTCGGGCCGGGTGAAAGGTCCTTGTTTGGTTTTGGTAATTGAGTGACAACTTAGGTGGACTAATATATGTTTGAAGTGAATTACACAGGTGATTAGTCCACAAGTGATCATGTGTGAGCAACATATGCCATAGAGGAGAAATGGCTTGGAATATGTCGCAAGGCTCACACATGTGAAGAAGGAGCTTAATGCACATGAAACATGACATGTGGTCATGTGGCTAAGATGGTGAAGATCAAGGCAAGACTTGGCTTGATGGACCGGTTGCGAAGGTGAAGGGCAAGTTGAGGCTTTGAAGCCGTTGGTACCGAGTGTCCGAGGGCTTAAGCAAGACTTGGCGCCAAAGGACCGAAGCGATGGTGAAGAGCAATGATGTCAGATCGATGGACCATGGAGGCCATGTGATGATATGAAGTGGATCATATCATTTGATGAAGAGGTTGTGCATGTGTTGCATCAACACCGGAGGAGATGGAATGGAATGCGCAAGGCAAGGTATAATTGTAGGGGCATCATTCAGGTCTATGTAGAGAAGTTATGAACTTTAGGTAGATGGCTTAATTGCAGGTTGTTTGCATAGGCATAGTGATCACTAGAGAACTTTTAGATGGAATACTTAATCATGGCGTAACTATTAAAGAATTCAAACATTATGTTAAATATCCGTAGCACGTACTAACTTGTTACTGTACGTTGTGTATGTTTGAAATCGAGTATGTTATACTTTGACAAGAGAAAAGTTCAAATGTTTGTGATGAATATGACACACACATGTTTTGTGTTAAGATGAGTGTTATGTGTGCCTGAAAATGATTGTGAAAATGCTAACACACATGCACATGTTGTTGTACACTTGGTGGTGTTGGCACATTTGCAAAGGAGAAGTTGTTGGAGTTGATTTGGATCAACACAGAGAAGAAAAGGAAAGTTTTCTGAGTATGGTCGGTAGTACCGCACAGGGGGGTCGGTAGTACCGCCCATGGGTGCTGCGTGCAACCTTCTCTGTGTTGGGGCTGATTTGGCCTGGCGGTAGTACCGCCATAACCTCGGTACTACCGCCCGCGGTGGTACCGACCAGAGGGTCGGTGGTACCGTGGCCCTGAAGGGTTTTGCAGGCTCTCTGTGTTGAGCTGAGTTTGGCCTGCCGGTAGTACCTCCATAGGGTCGGTACTACCGACCGTTCAAGGTTTCGAGGTGTGAGGAGTTTGGAAGCTCTCTGGAAGTGGCCAGTTTTGGCCTACCGGTAGTACCGCCATAGGGCCGGTAGTACCGGGCTCGGTAGTATCGACCAGGGGGTCGGTAGTACCATGGTATGGAGGAGTTTTGGATGCTCTCTGTGTAGATCCAAAGTTGGCCTGTCGGTAGTACCGCCATAGGGCCGGTACTACTGACCGTCGGAGGTACCGACCAGGAGTCGGTTGTTCGTTTTGGTCAACGCGTCGTGTGTAACGGCTAGTTCTGACACTGTCGGTACTACCGCCCAGGGGGTCGGTACTACCGGCCGAAGCGCAGAAAAGGGGAAACGGCTAGTTGGCCGCTCCCCTCTATATACAGTCGTTGGGGCCGGCTTTGGGCCGGCTGCTGGAGCACTCCAAAGCCTTGGTGGCTTGTGTGGATGTGCTTGTGAGCCCTCTAACACACATATGCTTTAGTGCTTATCCGATTGTGTGAGAGAGCGATCCTAGTGCGTTGCTTTGAGAGATAGCATCGAGTGGCACTAGGTGTTCGAGTTGCAAGCCGGTGGTGCTTATTACTCTTGGAGGTTGCCACCTCCTAGATGGCTTGGTGCGTGTCTCCGTCGTGAAGCCCGCGTGAAGATTGTGCGTGGCTCCGGAGAAGCTTTGTGAGGGGCATTGTGCTCGCCCCGCGGGAGATCGCGAAGAGCAACTCTAGTGGAAAGAGGCGTGAAGAGCGCCAAGTGGTCCGGCCGGATCAAAAGCTAGAGCTCTTGGTGAGCACTCCATCGTGGAGAGGTTGGCTTAGTGTCACCACTAGCGAGAGGATCGGCGGCAACCTTGGGCTTGCTTCAACGGGGACTAGCTTGGTGGCAACCAAGTGAACCTCGGAATAAAATCTTGTGTCCCCGTCCCTTGTTGCTCTTATTATTCTTGTTTCCTTGCATATTACGCTTGTTCTTGTGTTCTTCTTGTTCTTCCTCCCTCTATCACTCTATCTTAGGTTGGGAAGGCTCGATCCACATTTTGGCAACGAATCAAGACGTGAGGAAGCTACAATCGTCATCTACAACATCTAGGGAAGTGGGGTAATTGCTAGATCTGAGATTGCATCTCACCCCCTTCGATTTCGTAGCTTCCTGCAGGTGCTCGGTAGTACCGGCTTGGAAGCCCGGTAGTACCGGCATCGGTAGTACCGGCCCTACAGCTCGGTAGTACCGACTACCTGCTATTTGCACTAGCTTGTATTGCAATATTTATTCTTGTGCTAGTGTTTATTTGCTTAGTTTGTGTAGCTAAGTTGAGCTCTCTAATTTGACTTTGGTAGCCTTGTTATTGAGTATTGCTAGTGAGCTTAGGCTTTGTGCTTTGCTTGCTAGATTGCTTAGGAGCTCCCCCGTGCTTGAAGTACTAGTTGCATAGGCTTGTGTGACCTTGCTTCTAGAATTGGTTAGGTGAGCTCTAGCTAGCCCAACACCTTATTTGCATTGATTAGGATCTTTTGTAAGGTGTCATGGAGTATAGGTAGAGGGGTGTAGTCTTGGCTAGACCGATAGTTTTAATTCCGCATTTGTTTCGGTTAGCCGCTCCGCTGCGATTAAGTTTAATTTTAAAAAGGACTATTCACCCCCCTCTAGTCCGCCGTCTGGACCCTTCACCGGGCCAAAACACCGGGCGACGGGCTTCGTGACCATTTCTTCGGCTCTTCGCTGCCGAGGAACAAATCAACAAAACCATTTGCACGTGCAAGAACATCATGCAACGATCGAGAGCTTTTCAATTTCACCCACTAGTTGGAGTGCACTGTACGTTACATTACTCACGCCGCATCACTACTAGCAACAGAGAGGCAGCAGAAACGGAACCGTCTTCCGGGTATCCGTAACGGCAAGAGAACGTCAAACACACAGGCCAACCAAAGGCAACGACGCGCGGCCATGCTGCTGCTGCTGCCGCCGCCTGTCTCTAGAAACGGTGCAGAGGGTGGACCCCACGAGTGGGCGTCGTCTGCTGGTCCCACCCCCACGGACCCATCTCTGGCGGCTGCGCGTGCTGGCCCACGAGGCCGCCGCCGCTGCCTGCCGCCGCAGCGGCCACGCCGAAGCCACCCAGTCCCGCCACGTCGGCGGCGCTCGCTGCCACCTGCGGCTGGTTCGGATGCCTTCCCTCTTCCCGTCCACTGCCGCCGTCCCCGTCCTCCGCGCCAGGGGCGGGCAGCCGGTGCACTTGGGCGCTGCGGAACACGGCGGCCACCACGACCACCCCGTCCGCGGCGGTCATCTCCCCAGCCAGGGTCCCGCCGATCACCTGCCCGCCGGCGCCGGCCAGGGACACCGAGAACGGCGGCGGCGCGGGGCCGGCCACGGACGACGACGACGGCTGCAGCACGGTCCCGGACAGCGCCAGCACCTCGAACCGCCCGTGCAGGGTCACCGCGGAGGACGCCGCCGCCGCCGCCAGGCGCAGCGTGACGGCGGCGACGGCGCCGCGCCCGCAGAGCACGGACACGCCCACGCGGCGGCGGCGCGCGAACGCGGCCAGCGCGGCCACCACGTCGCACCCCGGCGCCAGCTCCAGCACCACGGGCCGCATCGCCGCCTCGCTCTCCCGCGTCACCACCACCGGCGGCTTCGGCTTG
Organism: Coix lacryma-jobi var. lacryma-jobi; assembly: GCA_009763385.1. Classification (NCBI taxonomy): domain Eukaryota; kingdom Viridiplantae; phylum Streptophyta; class Magnoliopsida; order Poales; family Poaceae; genus Coix; species Coix lacryma-jobi. The sequence goes on from CM019827.1 coordinate 3,220,950, forward strand.
TTCTTTGACCCCAGCGGCCGCCCGCGCGGGGGCTTCCGCGGCGTCACGGGATCCAGCGCCAAAGCCGGCGCGGGAGCCGGCTCCATCAACTCGGCGCCGCCGGACGCCCTCCCCTCGCCGGCCATGTCGGACGACCAGACCACTCCAGACGCCGAGGTGGCTTCCTGCTGTATGAAACAGTGGCTGGTACGGTACGAACAGCGAAATAGTAGTAGCTCCAGATAGACTCTCTTGGCTCTACTAGGAGAATATGCCAAGGCTATGGCACAGCAAGGTGAGTTCTATTCTATTTGTAGAGGCCTGAACCTGAGGGAGAAGACGAGGGAGGGGGCTCGCAGGCTCGCAGGTACTCGTACAGTACAGTAGTGATCTCCACCGCGTTGGTTTGCCCGTGCTCACGACTCTCGAGGCATGCTGAGACGGCGTCCAATCGGACCCGTCCTCGGGCAGCTGCCCCCGCGCTGCTCTGCCGCTTTTCGCCATGGATCTCGCTCGGGTCAAATCAAAATCAGGTTTTAGAGGTGCAGCCGTGCAGGGTTCCCAGCATGCAGCCTTGAGCAAGCAAACATTGGTGTGGTCAAAGGCAGGGGCTGACTGCGGCAAGAAACGGTCGCTGCCTGCGTCAATCATCCATGGCTTCCGGCTTCTCCTCGGCTCGTCGCTGCCGTTTCTCGCCGAAAATGGGTTTCTCTGAACTTGAACAGATGTTTTTTTTTTAAAAAAAAAAATAGTGTTCCTGAAGATTGTGATCACCCACCCGAATTACAGGAAAATGATGATGAATAGTGTTCCTGAAGATTGTGATGATGAATAGGAGATGATGCACGATGGGAAGGCAGAAGGCTCCCCGCGGGATGCTCCTGTCCTGTCTGACTGCGTGCTCCGGCTGCCGGCCGGCCGCGCGCGCACAGTCCACGACGCGCACGCAGTACACGTACGGGGTACGGGGTACGGCGGCAGACGCCGCCTCTCGCCAGTCGCCACCCGTTGGTGGCAAAAATTGCAGGGTCAAAAGGCTGGGAAACGTTGAGCAGCCCGTGGAGATGGCAGGCCTGGAAAAGGCTGAGGCCGTAGTCTTCCTCGTGGCCTGCAGCTGCAGTTTTCTCCGCCTCTGCTTCACCAGGCTAGGCAACTGTCGCGCGTGCTCCGTCGCCGCAGAGGCACTGGTGGAGCAGCGAAGCCTGTACGACCGACCACTCGACCAGTATCTGTTCATAACTCGACCACTCCACGTTTGGCAGACCACACGGACCAGCTTTACATCTAGGACAAGTTGTAGCTGCATTGTGGCATGTTTAATTGTTGTAGCACTTTTATTGTTATTTGATAAATTTTGTCTAAACATAGACTAACTAAGTTCAAAAGATTTGTCTCGATATTTACAGATAAACTATGTAATTAATTATTTTTTACCTACATTTAATATTTTATGCATGTGTCTAAAGATTCGATGTGTCTAAAGTTTTTAGAAATTTTTAGGAAAAATTCCTATAGCAATTTCTTTGTTATTTGACAAGCTTTGTCCAAACATGGATTAATATAACTAGACCCAAACGATTCGTCTCGACATATACATATTAAAAGTATAATTAGTTATTTTTTTACCTACACTTAATGCACTATGCATGTATCTAAAGATTGATGTGACGGAGAATCTAATTTTTTTTTGGAAAATTTAGAGAAACTAAACAGGACCTATATAGAGAAACAATTCCATATTGATTTCGTGAAGTAATCACTGTAGAAAGATGATTTTTCCCAGCGTCTTAATTTTTTTTACTGGCGGTTTGAGTTACCACGCGTCTGTAGAAATGAACCGGTGGACCTCAAGTCTAGAACCGCCTGTAGAAATGAATTTCTACAGGCGGTTTGTTAAGACAACCGCATGTAGAAATAGACATTTCTACGACCAGCAGAAATAGATGTGTTTTTTAAAATTTGATTTTTTCAAACTATCTCGGATGAGAAAACGCCCAAAATAAAAGTTGTTTGTCTCGAAAAGTTATGAAACTTTGTAAATTACAACTTTTTAATTTGAAGTCATCTTGTCAACGAAAAATATGTTTGAATGGTCTCAAATTTGAAATTCAAATTTTGTAAACGACCTCGGATGGAGAAATGACCAATACAAAAGTTGTTCGTCTCAAAAAGTTATGAAACTTTGTAGTTGACAACTTTTTGATTTGAAATCGTTTAGGACCTCAAACAAGCACTACTAGAGAAAGGGCCTTTAGCCCCGGTTGAAATGGGCTTTTAGCCCCGGGTATCCCAACCGGGTCTAAAGATTCACCTTTAGTCTCGGTTGGTAGTCCCGGACACAATTTTTGGCCGAGACTATAGCTCAATTGGTAGATCGTCCAAAGGTCTGTTCTCTAGTAGTGAAGCAAATTACACTCGGATTTGTATAATATGTGGGGAACTGAAGGGGTATTTGAACACATGTGAGTGTGTGGTGCAGTGGTAGGGTAGCCTTCGTGCGAGGCTGAGGTCGTGAGTTCGAATCCCGCGAATTTCGCCATGGGAGTGTTGAGGGCTCTTCTCCCTAATTAAAATATTTTTTCCTTCACAGGCCGTTCGCTATGTCAACCACCTGTGGAAAGAAGCCTGTGAAAATTCTTTCCACAGGCGGTTCACAAGAAACCGCTTGTGCTGTGGTCCTATTTCTACTAGCCCCCGCGCAGGCGGTTGATAAAAACGCATGTATAAATCGATCTACAACCGCTTGTGCTGTGGTCCTATTTCTACTAGCCCCCGCGCAGGCGGTTGATAAAAACGCATGTATAAATCGATCTACAACCGCCTGTGTAGTATCGCTCTATACTAGTGAATCATCTGAAAATGAACTACTCCTAGAATGCTAAAATGCTGAAAAAGGTAGGTTACCTTGCTAGGCAGAAGACGAGCTTCTACGGTTCTACCTATTGTTCATCTTAGAAAATCTGAAAAAAAAAAATCGCCTATAGAATTACCTCTACTTATCACATAGTAACCACTTCTCATAGAGAATCAGGGACAGCACCAACTGTAGCAAACAAGCTCTAAGGACTCGACTCTAGTGCTTAGCGCAATGTGCCGAGCCAAAGCTGGTCACTCACACCACCGAAATCTGGCCTTTACTGGTTCCATGTGTTCTCTAATTCATTTTAACTTAGAGAAATAAGAATAGCTCCACGTTATGTCGAAAAACATTACCACTACATTATTTTGTGAGCACATGAATGATGTTGATTGTCTTTTTCTTCACTTGTAATTGTGTGCAAACGGTCGTGATGCATGGAAGTTTGTTTCCCCGAACGATCACTGAGGTCAAATTCCCAACCATTATCCCTTAGCCTAACGGCATACTCTCTCCGTTCTAAAATAAGCGTACACATCTAGCACTTTGGTAAAGAAAACAAAGCTAGTATAAAATTATAAATATATCCCTCCTATAAAAATGTAATCAGTTAATCACTGCACTTTGAAAATAGTGAAAGTAGAAAATGATGTGCGCTTATTTTTTTTAAAAATAAAACATTAAAAGTACACTTATTATGAGACGAAGGGAGTATAAGAGTGAGGAGGGTATTGATTGGTCTAGTGGCAATCGGCAGATCCATCTTCCACCATTGTTCATGCAAGGGTTTGTTGAAGCGACAATGGCGAAGCTACAGGATGGTCCTTATGGGCCGTGAACCACCCTATGCTCGGCCTAACCGAAGCCTATGGATAGAGTCTCAATGGATAATTCAACGAAGAACGAACGATGCTCGACCTTCTGAATTTACTGGGACCAACGGTTCGTGTGGCCGCGTATTGACGTCAGACTCCGCCTCCGCAACGACACACCGCTACAACAATACAAGAATCGATCAGCGTGGGTGGGGTGGATGGAGCTAGCGACACAGAGAGAACATGGGAGGAGGAGGAAGCGTCCAATATGTAGGCTCTGTTTGATAGATCTCATCTTTGGCTCTGGTTTCTTTGGAGGAGCCCTACCAAACAATTTAGTAGCAGGGACCGTTTATAGTTTTTTATGAAAAAAAGATGATTTGGAGCTGTTTCGGAGAAGCCCCTGAGAATTTCATGATAAGCAGCTATTTTATACACACCTATAGCGTGCGACAAATACATAGTATCAACCTTCACGCAAGTGGTGAGGGAAGCAAAATATGTGGCTTTAATAATGATCGGTCTGCAGACACTTCTTTTATTTTTATAGAGATGCAAGCAGGCAAATTAGCAAATGATTGGAGTAGATGATTTATATTTTACACAAAAGGTAAATTAGCAAATGATTTATATCACGATTTTTTTAAAAAAAATGGTTCGCTCGTACTTCCAACTACTTGTGGCCCAAATCCCCCCATTCCTTGTTGGACGCGCAAGTGCTGCGTTAAAGGGCTGCAGGCTGGGCCACCCAGCAGGTCTCTCTCTATCTCGCTTCTCGCGTACCGGCCCGCGCTCGGTGCTCGCGGCGGGCCTCCAAAAACTGGTCAGCAAACCGAGCTGAGGTGAATTTTTTTTATTAATAACCCAATTAAATAAAAAATTTCATAAATAACACTGTCTATTTTTTTTTTTTGCAAAACTAACCCTTTTGCCACGTCGTCCCCAATGGCGCGGCAAAAGCGTTAGCCGCGCCATGCATGGCGGCGCGGCAAAAGGGCCACCGTGGCACCGCCCGGCCACGCAGTCTCGGGCGGGCCCCGCCTGTCAGTTTGCCGCGCCAGGCGGGCTGGCGCGGCTAGTGCGTTTGCCGCGCCAGGCGGCCTGGCGCGGTCAACGTCTTTGCTGCGCCAGGCGGGGTGGCGCGGCAAAGCCGATCTAGATCTGGCCGCCGCGCCGAGCAGCAGGCTCCTCCTCATTCCTCTCTTCTCCCAAACCAATTCAATCCAATCCATTCCATTTCATTCCTCCTCTCTTCATCTCCCTCCCCCAATCAAACTTGTCTACAAGAGGTATTTTGATCTATATTATTGTTCTTTATCCATATTTACAATGTAGGATTGAACCATATTTTTGTAAGTTAGGGTTTGTAGACAATATTTATTTTGATACTGTCGTGACGTTAGTTGTTAATTAATGATGGATTTGTTCATGTATTAGACTTTTTATATCTGTTTTGCTTAATATTTTGTTCATTTTGTGTACAATTTTTTATGTAATATTTGTTACGTCATTATGTAGATTTATAATTAATCATGAATGTATGTGTAGCGTTGACATATTTTTTATTGTTAGGATGCCGCGGCGTGGCAAAGCTAGTAAGGCAAGGTAAGATCGGTACATTGTTGATTTATTTGTCTGTTTTAATGAAGTAATTTTATGTTATGTTCATTTGTTATTGCGTTGATGATTGTAGGCAGCCTCTCACGGGCAATGCCTATGCCCGTTTGCCATTGCCTAGCGGTGTTCCGGTGCCCATGTGCTACTGCGGCGATGATTGTAAGGTCGCAATATCTGATGAGGAGCACACATACGGTCAGAGGTATTGGATGTGTGAGAATTATGCCTTTGACCCTACACCTAAACAGATCCGTATTGGACTGATGGTGAGAAGCTGATGGCTTGTTCTATACATGAATGAAAAATCATTTATATTTTATTACCTAATTGATTTAGTCGTATTTTGCAGGAGCCTCCACCACTATGTGACTTCGAGCAGTGGATCGACACTGAGATGAAGCCGGAGGACAAGGAGCACGTAGAGAGGATGAAAAAGTGGGCTGCGGAGGATAAGGAGCGTTTGGAGAAGAGACGCAAAGAAGAGGCAGCACAAAAGCAGCATGAGGAAGAGGCAAGAATGAGGGATGCAGCTAAGCGTAGGGGGGAGAGAGAGAAGAGGCTTGAGCGTGTGCGCCGTGCCAAGGCTGCCATGGAGCAGGATCCGGATGCTGTGAGGAAGGGAAAATGGCCTCGTTGCACTCAGTAGTGTGGTAGGTTCGGTAGTCATTATTGAGTAATGAACATTGTTGTCATTTGGTGGACTTGTTAGTGTATTGTACTCTTGGTTTGTACTTCCGTGTACCGTTTATTTCGGATCCTCGATTATGTAGTCTTGAACTGCACTTTGTTCGGCTTTATTATATGTTGTTGTATTGTTTGCGGTAGTTCATGTGTCATTGATTTTTTGTGGGATAAAGTACGAGAAATAGAATAGAGCAAACCATTACACAAACAACAAACTAGTACATGGCATGTGAGGACCTTTTACCGTAACTTGGTTAAAAGGTCCTAGACTAATCCTAACATGCCTTAGGTAATTGATTGGCACAACACAACACGCACATAGTGATCTAAGTAGTCTAGAAGCCGTCCCACATAGCAAACTGAGTAGACCCTTCTCCGTAATAGCCTCCCATTGCGGGTGGTGGTGGTGGTGGCGGTGGTGGGGGCGGAGGTGGAGGCCCCTTGTTCTTGTGATGCGGGCAGTTGCAATATGGATCAAGGCATATTGCTTCATCTGAACCGCCTGCATCGCTGTCGTCATCATCGTAGTCCTTGAGCATGCTTTTAACTTCTCTTTCAAGATCGTCGATACGACGCTGCAGATAATAGATGTATTCCTGATGCGGCCATATTGGAGGAGGATCCACCCATCTGGTGAAGCCGCAGTTTTCTTCGGAAATAGAAGACTGTCATTCACAAAATGACTAAGTATTAGCAAACATGAGAGGCATAGCAACAACAATTAAATAAAGTTACCCATGCTCGCGGGCATTTGAAGAAACGTCGGCCTGCCTCCAGGTCGTCGTGGAGCATCTGCACCAAACAGTCCTCACCATGGCGGCATTTTGGTCAGTCCTCTAAACGGTTATCATATCCCCTAAGAGGACGGTCTCGGCTGAAATCCTTTTTGCTCTCAACGGGAAAGTCATATAGTGCCTCTAAGAAGAAATCAGGACCAAGAGATCCCTCCCACACAATGGGAGGTCCCTTCCTCCCACCCTTTCCTCTCCCGCCTTTGGACGAACCTCCAGACATCTCTACTACGAACCTCGCAAGCTCTGCTGAAGTTGTTGAATATGCAAGGCGCTGATGGGTTTATATAGGCGGAGCCCTGGTTTTGAACTTGTGAATTATCTCAGCTGCATTGTGAGTGTGTAGTTAATGCAACTGAAAAGGCTATTCGCTGAAAAATCTAATCACTGAAAAGCCTATATACTGAAAAGCCTATACACTGAAAAGCCTATACACTGAAAAGTCTATGGGAATCAAAACTGCAGAGCACTTATGAGGACAGGACACGACACTGAAAAGGCTGTGCAAGGGAATCAAAACTGCAGAGCCAGCTTTTGCCGCGCCAACCCTGGGGGCGCGGCTGACGCTTTTGCTGCGCCAGGCGGGATGGCGCGGCTAATGCATTTGCCGCGCCACCGCGCCTGGCGCGGCAAAAGCGTCAGCCGCGCCCCCAGGGTTGGCGCGGCAAAAGCTGGCATGAAGTTCAGGCAAGGCCCCAAGGTTTCCCGCCGACTGGTCGAGTTCCTGATCGATCTTTGTCCTAATGTGTTGTCTCTGTTTGATCGAATGTGTTTTTTCCGTTTTTCCTGTCTTTTTCCGCAAACGGAATAACAAGGAACCAAACATTGACACAATTTGAATAAACGGAAACATAATAGCGGTCATAAAAACCAGGCTTAGTGGCTCAGGCTCCACGAAGTACATAATAGGGTTCTCAAACAAGTTATCTAACATATACATCACCTATCCATATAGTCTAACACTAAGCCTAGCTAGGTGTGTACGGCTGACGAGGCCGCCTCCGACGCCTCGGCTGCGACAGATCCATGTTCGGCGTGAACGTGACGTCCGTGCGGTCTCGTGCGCGTGGCTGCCGGCGTGGTGACCCCTGCGTCTGACTAGGTCCCTGCAACATTCAAAATAATGTTAGCAAACAACTTAAATATATCTGACGAACTTAAATGTATAGCGGTCAACTTATGTACCTGCACGTCCTCCTGAGTAGGTAGTGGAGCTCCACCTAGCTGTGAGTACCCCAGCTCCTGTGCTGCGCCCTGCTCTGGCCAAGGCTGCCAGCCAGGGCCGGTGTAGTAGCCACTAGGGTAGTCGTAAGCACCAGGTACCTGCCACGCCGTGTCGTCCAGGCCACCTCTGGAGGAGGACCCTCCAGCGTAGTGCGAGCTATGGCCGAGGGCCATGTAGCCTGCACTAGCCGTGTAGGGTGGTGTCGTGCGCTCGACGTACTGCTCCTCGTCCTCCTCCTCCTCCCCCTCCTCCTCGGGCTGCTCCTCTGCAGTGGGGCCCTTTCCGCGTGGATCCGCAGAAGTGCCTCCCGTCCGAGCGTCGGACGACGCTGCTGCTGCTGGGACAGTGTCTGACACCAAAGGGCTCGAAGGCTGAGGAAGGTGCGGTGGGGCCCACGCTGTGTCCATGCACCCAAGCTTCTGAGCAAGCTTCCTGCAGCCCTTCCTGATTTTCTGCAAATAAGAAAATAATAATAATAAATATTAGTACAGTTTATGACTTCTTAAAATTTACACGTGCAGTTCGAATGTGCTATGATACCTGCAGAAAAGCCTGTACCGGGGCGTGGTCCCCAGTAGAGCTGGTGTGGTGTATAAGCTGCGCTGCCTCGTCAGAGTACCGAGACAGCTGCGACGCTTGCCGACACAAGACCAGGGGGTAAGTGCACCAAGTACAGAAACACAAACAATAGTTGAAGGAGATGATATATTACCACGTAGCTGTGTAGAGGGGCTCTGTCAGGCTGAGTCGATGCCCTAGTGGTAGCATCGTAGGGGTCCTCGTCGTCGTCCGACTCGTCCTCAGCGGTGGCCTCGTAGTACGGTGGCTTAATGTGCAACCGGGTGCTCCGGTGCAGCCACTGCAGGTACTGGTCGAAGACGCCCTGGTCGTACGGCTCGCCGTCGTCAACGTCCTGCTGGTACCTGTTTGTCCAACTCAGGACATGATCGGCGTGCTCCGCGCGCCAATCAACGGGATTCTTCCGTCTGCTTTGGCGCTTCACCCTGCATTGCAAAGGAAACCCATCTGTTAGAGCATAAGATAGAATTTACTAGAGTAACTGAACAACACTGTGGAGGATACTTACTTGTGCAACCTCTGATCCGTGCTAATCAGAGGTGGAGGAAACTCCTGTCGTAGGCCGAACTGACGCATCACCCTGATGGGCAAGTGCATCTCGACCACGTAGAAGCAGATAAGAGGGACGGTGCAACGCCAATCTAAACGGTCCAGCTCCGTGGCGGGGTCGAACACGTTGTCGTACAGGTCCCAGGGGTCCCAACTGACCTGTTTGTAATGAACAGACATAGTTAGTCATGTTCCTTTTTCAATATAAAAAATTGAACTCATTCCGGAATTACCTGGTGCTGTGTCAGGACGTCCAGCAAGTCCGTGTACAGGTGGTAGCGGCGCTGGGGGTTGCCTCTAACTGCCTCTGCCGTGGACCAGACAAACAGAGCAGTGGGTCGGGTGTCCGGGTGCCTCCACACCTGCATTCCAATTTGAATCAGTTAAATGACTGTAAATTTGTAAAAGCACACACACGCAAGAGGTATGTACTTACCGCCTCCTCTCGTACGCTGGGACGACCCACAGGCAGCCGCTGCCAGGCCCAAACCTGGAGCAGGGGCAGACACCCTCCCAAGCTAGAGGAGGCCTGCCTCCGCCGGCACCCCTCGCACAGCTGTCTGTACAGCCATGCTAGAACAGCGCTCCCCCAGCTGTAGCCGGCGATGTTCTCCCACGGCTGTGCGAGGATGGGGACGAACATCCAGCTGATGGTGTTCCCCGATGAGTCGGGAAACAGGAAGGCCCCAATAAAGTGCCACAGCCACACTCTGGCATACCTCTCGACTACCTGTGGGTCAGCGTTGAGGGGGCAATACGAAAAGTGCTGGGTGATCCACGACGAAGGCACCCCAGTAGTCTTTCTGTTTGTTTACAAAAAGTAAAAGTTAGGAAAGGATAGTAGCACATCGTATGCAACTAAATTAGAAAAAAAATTAGCTTACTTGTTCCTCTTAGCGTCTGCGTCGTCGGGGGGCGTACGACCACAGAACTGGTGGACGGTGTCCATCCACGTGTCGGTGTCAAGAATCCCCGTCACGGGGAGGCCGCCCAGGCGTAGACCAAAAATCTTGGCCACGTCCTGTAACGTCACGGTCATCTCCCCACAGGCTAGGTGGAAGGTGTGCGTCTCGGGACGCCACCTGTCCGCCAGCGCGGTGAGGAGCGCGGGGTCGAGCTGCAACCCCACGTCGTTGGCAACGCGGGCTAGCACCAAGAAGCCCGCGCGCCGTAGGAAGGGCGCGTAGCGCTCGTCCCACCGGTGCCATAGGTGGGTGCGCGGCCTCAGCAAGGACAACCTCTCCGGAGGGGCGTAGTCGGTGAGCCTGTGCGCCCGGTGCTCGCCGTCGTAGAACGGCTCAAGGAGAGGGTACGCCGGAGGGTTCGCCATCCTGTTTAAACAAAACATGGTAACAGGTTAGTACAGCGTCAAAAATAATAAAGCATTAAAACAAATGAAAGACATATGTACAATAATAGCAAAAGCATTCAAATAATTAATATAAGTAAAGATAAAAATAATAAAGCATTAAAACAAATGAAGACATATGTACACCTGTTGTGTTTGTCTACGATGGAAGGCTGCATTATGCCCTGGCATGTGGCAAACAGAGCACAGGTTCGTGCTCGGTGTCTGGTCAAAGTCCCCCCGCCATACCTTCCATATTGTCCATGTCACCCTTTAGTCTCTTCTTCCTCCTCCTACCCTTACCTAACTTCAGCAGCTCAGGATCAGGCATGAAGTCTCTACCCAAGTATGGAGGCCATTGAGTGGGATCAAGGTAAGGCTCGAAGCTGCTCTGCCATATTGCGACGGTGTTGCTCCGGCGATAGTACTCGGACATATATGGTACGGCCTTGTAGTTATATCCGCGCGCTCTACAGGACGCAATCATGTGAGAGCAAGGGGCATGCATTATCTGCGGCACGTTACAACTGCATTCCACTCTTTGAAGATCGATCCGATAGTTGCGACCACCGTAGCGTTCCCCGCCCATGGTAGTTCCACCCTTTGCTCAAACATTATAGATTTGTCTGGTTGGTCCATAAGCCTCACAAGTTAGCTGCGTTGCCCAGATCTCATTTTCCTGAATGTGCTCCTTTCCCGCCTTTCCAAATTCACCATCCGTTTGTAGGTTGTCTTGAGCAATGGACCACCTTTTCACAAAATACTCGTTGGTCTTGTGAAACGAGTACTCAACGATTCCAGAAACGGGCAAGGCTCTAACACCGGTGAATACCTTGTTGAAAGACTCCGATGAGTTGGTGGTCATTATGCCGAACCGGAAACCGCCCTCATCGTAAGCAAGCGCCCACTTCTCCTTGTGTTCCATCTGTCTCTCGATCCAGGCCCTGGCAGCACTGTTTAACATTTTGTCCAACTCTTCCATTGTTTCTTTGAATTTGTGCTCAGTTTTAACACAACATAGCTCTTTCACCTTGGCACAAACCTCCTTTTTTCTCTGCCGACGCCAGAAATTGGCGGCAAAGTGACGCATGCACCATCTGTGCACTAGAGGAGGACAACCCTCTATCTCCTCCTCTGCGGCACGAAGCAACCCAACATGACGGTCCGAAATCAAACATATTGTCCGAGAAGGCCCTAACACTTGTATCCGTAGCAGGGCCATGAACCAAGACCAAGACTCAACGTTCTCCCCCTCAGCCAAGGCGAAAGCAATTGGAACTATCTGGTCCTCGGGATCAACAGCCGCCGCCATCATCAGCACACCCTTGTACGCTCCGGTCAAGAAAGTACCGTCCACAAGTATGACTGGACGACAGTACTGATACGCATGCTCTGTTTGTGCAAAAGACCAAAATACACGCTGAAGCACATGTGTAACCTTGCCGGTGTTGCGGTCTATATACTGCCCATTGGTGTGTGGAAACCATTTAAGGCCAGGGTTATAGTATGCCATTGCACACAAAATCCGAGGAATCCTGTTGTACGCTTCATCCCAACCACCCCAACGAATTGCAAGGGCGATCTGCTTCGCACGCCACGCCTTTCCATAAGTCACCTTATAGTCTGTGAATCCAAATATGGAGATAAGCAATTGTGAAACAGATACGTCGGCGTCATCATCAACAAATGCCAAAATGCGCCGTGCAAGGTATCTTGCCGTCAACTGAGGATGTTTTTCTTGTCCCTTATTTGTAAAACAGGTATGCGGTTGTACTACTTTACTGATCCTCCACTTATCATCAGTTCTCTTGCGAGCATTCAGCCTCCACGGACAACCAAGACTCAAACACTTGACGTGGTACCTCAAACTAATATCTGAATGGCTGACCGTGTACGGTCGATGATGATGCACAACATAGTTCTCAAGGAAAAGCTTCAGCTCAGTCATAGTGTTGAAAATCATACCCTTCTGAAGAATCCAATCTGTATGGTTATGCAGTGTTTGCTTGCACAGATTCAATCCAGTATCACAAACTGCCTGGTCCACCATACTGACATCCCTATAACTTGGAACGCCTCTAAACTGCATGTTAACCGACCTCAATTGCTGCAGCTCTGTCTCAGTCAAAGGATCGGGCGCAACATAATACCTCGCTTCGCTCAAACGCCGCCACGCATCAAAATGTGTATGATCCTCTGGTATATCAGTGACTAGTCTCCCTGGAGGCTGCATATTCTGAGGAACCGGTTGTGGCATAGCACGAACCGGTTGTGGAATACCACGAACCGGCTCTGGCATAGCAGAAATATAACTGTCCTCTTCTTCGTCATAGTCTGAATCATCATCAGAATCATAGTTTTCATCAAATAGTTGTGCCTCATGCTCCTCCTGCTCCTCCCGCTCTATGTCGGCCACATCAAAATCATTGTTTATTTGACCGACGTCAGTGTGGGCATCTTCAGTTGCATACACCGTCTCCTGCGTGGGGTGACCATCAACGTCTATAGTCATCGGAGCTGCATCGTCATCATCCCCTACCTCCTGTGCTTCACCATCGTTGCCATCATCGGACGCCTCTGCCTGCTTCCTCAAACCATCCACTACCACGATCTCACCCATTGTCGAATTGGATGCCATAACGATCGCCTGGTATTTTGCCCAGTCAGCCTGGTTGCGCAAGGGCAACAACGCATAGTTCGACCTAATCTTGCCACTGTCAAATCTCCCTTTCAACGAGAAATCACCATCAAACTTCTCCTTCAGACGCAACATAAGGTCCGTAAAGGAAGGACGCTCATCAAATACTTCGAGTTCTTGTTCCATGTTATCATCAAACAACTCGTCTCGTTTACTAACTGTGCCTCCATAAAACAATGTGAATACAGTGTCCATCTACAAAGTCAATAGTGCAACTAAGGTCAAGTGATGGTCAAGTGATGGTCTTCTCTAAAATACATAATGACATAAATACTAAGTTGTCTTCACTAACCTAACTAACATATTAACCTAAACCCTAAACCCTAGACTAAGTAACTAACCTAACTAAGTAACTAACTAACTAAACCTAACCTAACTAACCTAACTAACTAACTAACTAACTAAAACTAACCTAACATAAACCTAACTAACTAGCTAGCTAACTAACTAACTAACACACTAACTAACTATATAACTAACTAACTAACTAACCACCTAAACTAACCTAACCTAACTAACTAATCTAACCTAACAAACTAACTAACTAACTAAGCAAATAAATAAATAAATAACTAAATTACTAACCTATTTAACTAACTATTTAACTAACTATTTAACGCAAACTACACAAAAATAACAAAAAGAAAAAAAATACCTTCCGGTCGTGGACGATGGTGGAGACGGTTGTGGAGGGGGGCGCCGGTGGCGCCAGTGGCGGCCGGGGGCGGCCGGTGGCGCCGGGGGCGCCCGGGAGCGGCCGGTGGCGGCCGGGGGCGGCCGGGGGCGCCGGTGCGCACGGGGGCGGCCGGCCGTGACGGGGACGGGGACGGGGCACGACCGCGGCGGCGGCACGGCGGCGGGGCACGACGGCGGTGGCGGCGGCGGGACGGAGGCGCGGGCGGGCGAGAAGGAGGCGCGGCGGGGCACGACGGCGGCGGCGGGACGGACGGCGGCGGGCGGGCGGGCGGGCGGGCGGGCCAGATCTAGATGGCCTTTGCCGCGCCACCCCGCCTGGCGCGGCAAAGCCGTTGACCGCGCCAAGCCTCCTGGCGCGGCAAAGCCACCAGCCGCGCCAGCCCGCCTGGCGCGGCAAACTGACAGGCGGGGCCCACGCAGGCTTGCGTGGCCGGCCGGTGCCACGCTGGCACCGTTTGCCGCGCCAGCCCGCATGGCGCGGCTAACGCTTTTGCCGCGCCCTGCGGCACGGCGCGGCAAAAGAGTTAGTTTTGAAAAAAAAAATTAAACAGTGTTAATTTTAAAATATCTTATTTAATTGGGTTATTAATAAAAAAAAATTCGCTGAGGTCATCCTCTCGTAATACTCCTAGCCGAGGTCACGCTCTCATCCAACGACGACGACTCGAGTCACTCGACGAGCAGCCGGCTGCCAAGAGCCCCAAGACTTTTGCTCCTAGCCGCCGCCGTCGCTGTCGCCGTCGTCGCCGCCGCACTTTCTGATCGTCCCGTACTCCCGTAACACCAAACTACAGATACTTCCTCGATTTCTAAAAGAATATAATTATAGAATAATATTATGATTTAGTATATTATAAATTTAAACAATTATAGGTAAAAAGATATAAGTATTTATAATATCAAATAAACATCACTAGATTATTACTGAATATATGTTTATAATAAATTAATTTGAAATTATAAATATAAATAATATTTATTAGAAATCTGGTGAAACGTAAAGTACTTTAATTAGTATACTTATATATTTCGTCTATCCTTAAATAACTGTTATTTTCGCTTCTTGAGAAACATCTTTAATTAAATATATATATTGAAAATATTAATATTTATGATATATAACTAGTATTATTGAAAAGATATTTGAATCTAGCTTTTTAACAAATTTATTTAGAGAGATAAATGTTATGTGTATTTTATACGAATCGAGTTAAACTTGTAAGATACCAACCATAATAACACTTAGGTCCCGTTTGGCAGGGCTTCTTCACCGGCTTCTGAAGCCGTTTGGAGCTATTTTCAGCCAAACAGGGTAAAACAAAATGGCTTTACTGATGAAGCCCCTAAAAACGTGCTCTCACAGAGCTTTAAGATGGGAAGAAGCAAAAAAAAAAAATGGCTTCACCCGGCTCTCTCAACAAGCCCATAAATTATAGCCCCTTTAATTCATAATATTTACGCAGAATGCCATAAAAAAATTCGGTAACTTTTCCCCATCATCCGCTGTAACCTGCAATTGGCTTCGGTCAAAAAAAAAAAACTACCGTAACTTTTTTCCTCACCCGAGTGTGTGACCTGCGCTTGGCTTCTGTTTATTTTTTATTTTAATTTTCTGAATCTTATTTATAATTAATAAAATAGTAAATTTTATATTTTATATTTAAACTTGTATGATGCAAAAATATATCTAAATGTACATATGTAACACAAGAGTATCATGGACAATTAGCTATGTATGACACACAGAGAAGCCGTTTTGCCAAACAGGTCAGTAAAACGGTTTCGGCTTCACCGATGGAGCCGTTCGTGGAGCTGAAGCCAAAAAAAAAATAGCTTCACCACTGAAGTGAAGCCCTGCCAAACGGGCCTTAATAAAGGATGAGAGAGCAGAGTACTACACCATAGTTTTATGGGAGAATTATGTGGTAGGTCTCGGAAAAAAATCGGTTTAGATATCAGGCCTTTTCTTTTTCGAATTCAGGTGGAAGACCCTAAAACAAATTTTTCTTAGGTGGAAGGCCTTCTGTCCATTTTCAGCACTTGACGGTGTTAAGTAAGGGACAAAAAGATGATTTTACCCCTGAGTCAAAAAAATAAAAAAATAATTCCAATTGTTTATAATATTCTGAGTATATGTATATATTTATATTATTCTCCGTATTAAAAAAAATAAAATTATTTTTTCACTATGGAGAATAATATAAATATATACATATACTCGAAATATTATAAACAATCGGAATTCTTTCTTTATTTATTTATTTATTTTGACTTAAGGGTAAAATCATCTTTTTATCCTCTACTTAACACCACTAAGTACTGAAAATGGACGGAAGACATTCCACCTAAGAATATTTTGTTCCAGGACCTTCCACCCAAATTCAAAAATAAAAAGACCCGATATCTAAACAAACCAGGCCTTCTAGCTAATTCTCCCTAGTTTTATCCTTTCTTTAACAAGTAGTAGCATGGAGAGCACGCTAAAGTTGGCCAATGATTTGCACGAAGAATCGTGGAATCGCCGGTGGCGCACTGGAGCTGACCGAGCTGAGTGGACGAGGGACGCCTGACGTATTTATTGGCTTCCCCGCCGCGTTGAGCACTCGCCACTCGAGCACGGAGCACCAGCACGGCGACCGACCAACCCGTACCCGACTAGTCGGACTCCCCCGCCCCGCCCCGCCCCAACTCGAAGTCGAAGCATGGAAGTCGCGGCGGCGTCGGCGAAGCCCATCCTGCGCGTGGCCGCCATCTGCGGCTCCCTCCGCAAGGCCTCCTTCAACCGCGGCCTCCTCCGCGCCGGTACGCTTCCCCTCCTCCTCGTCGCTTCCTTCCTTCCTTCCTTCCTCGTGTCGTGCCTTATTATCACTACTACTCACGGCTTCGCTTCCTCGTCCAACTAACTACCCGGCAGCCGCGGAGGTGTGCGAGGACTCCATCCCGGGGCTCCGCGTCGACGAGCTCGACATCTCCGACCTGCCCATCATCAACACCGACCTCGAGACCGGCGGCGGCACCGGCTTCCCGCCCGCCGTCGAGGCCTTCCGCGCCAAGGTCTGCCAGGCCGACTGCTTCCTCTTCGGCGCGCCTGAGTACAACTACTCCATCGCCAGTACGTCCTTCACCTTCATCCCCCCCCCCCCCCCTACCTCCTTCCTGTCTTGCTTGCTCCTCGTTCGTTTGAGATCTCCTGCCCGCACGCGCCAATCGGAAGAGGATTGCCAAATGCTCGGAGCCGGCGGTAATTTGGGCGTGGAACGCCTCCTGCTGCAAACTTTAGGACGGCGTTTCACTTACATTCATTCAGCAACCAGCAGCACTGTTGTCATGAAGGCAAATTGAGCAATGCGATTCATTGTTCGATTTTTAACCTTCAGTTGAAATACAATTTAGGCATCCTGAACTGTACTGTGTACCTCAGAGGCCCCACTCACCATGTGGATTGATTCCAAATTAGGTTCAACTTGGGTTGGCATGGTGCGCGATTGGTGGGACCGATTTGATTCCCAATTATTGCAGTGCACAATGAGGGTGTTATGGTTCGCGTAATTCTCCGCCATACAGGAACTTAGGATTACGTTGTCAGTGACGGTGAAATTGGCTACAGTACCTGAAATAAAAACAGGGGCATTTGGCCTTTAGCAAAGGCGTGTCTCGCATGATATGTATGCTTTTTCTTATATATTCCTTTCTTGGAACCTTATCAACAAAGGAGCACGTCAATATTCTTTCCTTCATACGTACTTTCTGCTGACATTAATGTTGGTTTAGTTCACAGATTACTGGCTACTATACTAAGAAACACTCCTTTTTAATCCTCTTGTTTTTTCCTCGAATGCACAAAAGAGCTGCGTATCATTATTTTAAGAGGATTTTTAGCGCTCATACTTACTATCTATACTGGCACTGGCACCCCATTTACCCTTGAGCTGAAGAAAGCCCATTCCCCAAAATATCTTGGCTATTCCATTTCATTTGCTAGGAATGCAGCCACTTCCAGTTTGTGTATAGCCATTATGCTTGTTAACATCTATTCTAAATTTTAATGCATATAATTTTTGCGTATTAGTATTATATATGCTGTTATGGAGTGCATAGTTTCACTCCACTATCCTGGAGATGAAGCTATTATGTCATCCCAATGCCAATTAGTATCACTGTTATTTCTGCTGCCATTGCTTCCAGAAATTTAGCCGGTCCCAATGGTTGGTCTCTACTGATTAGCCCACCATATATAAACTGCACTTTTAATGAAACTATCAGCTTATTTTGTTCGCATCATTTGCATTCCATGTACTCACATGTGAACCTGCAACGCAGATTGTAACCTTCTGTGGCACTGAATACATGTACCATGCAGTCAATAATAGGTCCTGGACACTGATCATTGTATTTTTTTTCCTAGGCCTGATATCTTGAATTAGTTTTTATAAAAATTCTTATGGTGTTGTTTGCCAGGTAATTTGTGTTGCATACAATGCTAAGTATGCCATAGATTGATGTTGATTCCACATTGCTATTTGTTTATGAATTGGTGTCTGTCCATTTTGTCTGATTATGAATACACAATTTTTGGCATTTTTACGGATTTCATAGGTTAACTGACCTAACATTGATATGAGTCGTTAGTTTCAGAATTCGTGTAAGTGTTATTTTGTTCTAAGACGATGTTAGAATATCATAATGCCAAAACTACCCAAATTCACCTCTTTTTGGTTTGTGTTACTATCGTAGCCTGCATTTACAATTCACCATTTCTGCTCCGTTTACATGGTTTGTGTTACAATTGTAGCCCCCCTGAAGAATGCACTTGACTGGGCTTCTAGAGGAAAGAACTGTTGGGCAGACAAACCTGCTGCAATTGTGAGTGCAGGCGGTGGCTTTGGAGGAGGGAGGTCACAGTACCATCTCCGTCAGGTTGGGGTATTCTTGGATCTTCATTTCATCAACAAGCCAGAACTATGTGTTCAAGCATTTCAGCAACCACCCAAGTTTGACAGTGATGGAAATCTGATTGATGCTGAAATCAGAGAGCGGCTCAAGCAAGTGCTCTTATCCCTTCAGGCATTCACACTCAGGCTCCAGAAGGACTGAATCAACTCGGGACCATTGTAGTATGTGCTTCGCTGAGAAGAGTGTATGGCTCTTGCGTGTCTCATACCTTTCTTGGGACCTGTATTGCATTGTGGGTGGCCTGAAAATTGTAATAAATCTCTGGAGAAGTGTTATCATGTTTGCTGATAATATAATAATAAAGATTATGTTTACCTTTCCCAGCAACGTGAATTGATTTTCAGTAGTTGTCTTGTCTCAGCAATTTTTGAACTTTGGTGTTTTGTTGATTGAAAATCTAGTTTGAATTCGTTGATCTGCCGATACCGGTGTATGCCCCATTTCACTGGCCAGCGAGCTTGTGTATTACTTTGCAAATGATAGTTAAGGGTCGTGTATTTCTTTTATTTACTTCTGTTGACGTTCGAACCGCTTAGCGAGACTAAAACTAAGTGAAAGTTTACAGTTTACGATTATAAAAATAAAATTAAGGGGCCGTTTAGATCCCTTCATTTTAAAGAAATTGAAATCCACTTAATAAACTGACTATTTGACTTGGAATGTGAGATTCTACCACTTTCTAAAGTTCACATATAAGTCTATCTTAAATTCATATAAGGTGAGAGAGAGAAATTGATCTTATAGGTCATCATGCTATATTTTTACTTTGCAATTTATAATACTTTTTGAACTCACTCATCTATGGTAGAAATACAACACATGAGTATCTCTCTCGTATTTTTTAGATAAAGGATAATCAATATCCGGCCTCTACATCCAGGGATGTACACAGCCAATTATTACAAAGTTTTTGGACAAGCAAAGAGACAACCGTCTTCTTATAGATCGACCCGGGCATTACATTAAACAATATAAATGTTTCCATCCTTTATTCGATATCTCTAGGGCAATCATTTCTAATTTTTTTGTTCATCGTAGAGAGGATGTCCTGGGCTGTCTCGTCATGCTGCAACTGGGCCCAGGAGCGTAGCCAGTATACTCCCCTGAAGATGACCTGCATAATAGAGTTAGTTTTCATTTTATTAAAGATAACATCATTACGGCATCTCCAGATCGCCCAACAAAAGGCAGCGACCCCAACACATGGGTATCTCTCTCGTATAGCCAACAATAATATATAAATATAAACCATATGCAACTATATTAGTTTAATTAATATGTGTATAAATTATGATTCTTAAAATAAATTCAATTCCTAACATCCAAACAAGCCCTAAATAAATTCTAATCTCAATGGCCAGTGGCCCTGTGCCAACCAGAGCTCCATAGTTTTTCTCCATTGGTTATTGAATTTCCAGCTACTATATGCATCAACTGTTTTTGTTTAGACTGTCAGGTGATCTGCCATACTAATACTGCTACCAAGTGTAAGGTGACGAACTGAAGGAACTGTCAAGATTTGGCAGGATGTACTACAGTATTCCAGGTAGGACATCTTGTCCACAAGCTGTACATGATTGTGATTTGCCATTGCTTGGATCTGGTGCGCCGTTGCTGATATTATACTCCTCTGCATTTGTGAAAGACTGACCGCAGGAAGTCCTCTTAATTTATACTGCAATCATGTATTCATGCGGCAAGAGTTGGGTGAGAATAGTTGGCCCAGAAGCTGCTGTTCTAGTTTGTTTGCATAAGTATGACATTTCTGAAGCTGAATTGCCAAAGCTTGTGCCTTTTAAACATTCAGTACATGTATATACAGTAGAAACACAGATCAGTAGTAGCAATATCTCAAACGGCTTGTTGATTCTTCTCCCTGCAGGGTTGGATGCAATCATGCAAAGAGCCCATGAATCTCAGAGCTGCTTAAGGTGCCGAAGAACACGGCAGGGCCTGTATGTATCCCTCTCCATTTGGTACTTCTGAATTCTGATGCAGGCAAGTTGGAGAGACAATCACCATTGAGCGTCAGTATGGGACTTCTGGAGGCACACTTGTGGCTGCAATTGCAAATCAAAGAAAGGACCGACACGGGACCCCTCGAGCTGTCAAAGCAAGCAAGGCTAAAAGGCCAAAGTGGGTTCAGACCTAATCCAACCGAACCCGTCTGATTATTTGTGAACTCAACCCCTTACTTTTCAACCTCTGCTGGACTTGCAGGGCACGGCGTGGTGTGAAACAACCGACCATTGCTCATTGCTGCTGCACAATATTTGGAGGCAGGCACCAGCTGCCACTTTGCCACTACTCTGTCCACTCCTCAGCAACTGCAACTGCAAGGTTGCTTGCCTGTAGGCAGTTGCTCGAGTGGCAATGAAGACCATCATCACTGCACCCAATGGCAGGGATAAAGAAAGATGTTCACCCATCTCCTCCACTTGATGGTGCAAATGGGAGACCAAACAAAATGGGAAATATTTGCATGCAGGGGCGGATCTAGCGGGGGGCTGGGTGGGCTCCAGCCCTCCTACAGCTGGTACGTCAATGGAAAATTAGGGGTAATTATGAGAAAAATTGGTGGAGAGAAGAAGAAAAAATGAAGAAATAGAGAAAGAAGAAGAGATCAACCCCTCCTTTGATCGTGTTCTGCATCCGCCACTGTTTGCATGGTTCACACCATTTGAGGATTTGACTTTGCATTCATCGTGTGATTCATGCTTGTTCAAGCACTGTTTCACTCCCAGTCGTGATCGGCAAGATTGAAGGAAATGGAATGCTGCTTGTCAAATATTAGATGCACATGCACTGACTATTATTATAGACCTAGGTAGTACAGTATTAGACTCCAGTGATACCTAAATCAGTAGCACGTGGTGGCGATCACGGTTGCGCATGACGGCTGGTTCGGATGAGGCTAATGACTAACGAAACGAACCACTCTAACCACCACTGCAAATTCTGCAATAGTGATGGTAAAAGAACCAATATACAAAGCATAGTTCACCTATTAATCCCCAACAAAAAGGTAGATTGTGACGAGTTGAAACGAGACCTAACTCTTGGTCTTGGCTTTACTCCCTTGTTTTTTTCTGAGCGCGTGATGCTGCAGAGAAGCTTTCAGTTTCAGCGAGTAGTACACATGCTGTCCTAGCTAGCAACGAGATCTTTTTACTACTCGCGTATCATGGCTAACAGCTGAGTCAGTTGGCGTCATCAGCCAGGATTCTGCCACTTTTACCGGATCAATCAAAAGTAAAAAAAAAAAAAAGATGGTGGACAAGAGCGATGATGTGTGGCTGTTCAATCAAGAAAACAAATGCAAAGGCGTTCCAGTGCAGCCTTATTATTAGTCGTTTTCTGGAAAAGGTGTAGAGCACAAGCACCGTGACGTCATCGGATTTTTATAATCACGAAGTTTTGTGACGCCATGAATCCATGATCACCTGCCTTATCTCACTTTCGCATGAGATAACTGTATATCAGCCAATCTCAATTTGTTTCATAAAAAAACAATTATGCCAATTTTAAGTTGTATATATAGATCGTTTTGACTTTTGTAGATGCGTGTATCTTTTTTTTGATCAGGTACAAATTGGACGGACACAACCCACACACACCACACTCACACCACCACACGCGTGCGCGTCCGTACACACGCAAAGAGAGATTGAGAAGCTCGCCGTCTCCAGTGCGCGGGAAACGCGCACGCGTGCGTGTACCTGCAAAATCTGGAAAAAATCTAAAGAAAAGGTGCGACACCAGGGTTTGAACCCCGGTGGCTAGCGTCCCACTGGACTGCCCTACCACCGGACCACAGGCCCTTTCACTAGATGCGTGTATCTAGACACACACACAAAAAAAAGATACGTGTATTATTAGCAAAGAGTAAAATATATCGTCGGCAGCGGCGCGTGGTATAATGTCATCTAGGTTAATTCCCAACCTACCAAAATACACGTCTAGTCTAGTTGCTAATCGTGTCACGTGAGCCAAAACTTAGGTTAATCCACTTGCATGGATGCTCTTTTTTAGAAGTTTGGAGATGATCCTCCCTGAGCCAAAGTTCGAGGACTAGAGGTGCATCTTACTGCTGTATAGCAAAAGCTTCTGAGAAAATAGAACCATCATCTATAGTTTCAGACAGATCGAGGGAGTACTGCTCTATTAGACAACGAGTGGGGAAAAAAGGAAAAAAAAAGTACACTCTCTGTCTATAAAATAGTCAATTTCTAGAGTTGTTTTAAGTAATTTTTTTTAAACTTTAACTAAATTTCTAGAAAAAACTATTAAGATTGATGGTACCAAATTCACATCATTAGATATATCTTTGAATATATTTTCATAATGTATCTATTTTATATCATAGATGTTATTATTATTTTTCTATAAAGTTTGTTAAAGTTTAAAAAATTTGACTGACATGGATTCTGTGAATTGATTGACAGAGTGAGTAGAAACCATTAGTCGTCGTCGTCGGTTGGTGGTGGCGCTCATTAAGCCCGGTTGGGTGGCTTTCGCTGTCGATGGTTGCCACTGCAAGCGAAGGAGTGTGCTCTCCAGCTAGTCGATCGGGTTGACAAATCAAACAGACAGACAGAGACGACGACGCCGACTGACCGACCGGACCTGCAGTCCTCCACGCCATCCACTACTCGATCGATTGTCTGTCTGACGAATGAATACCCAGGCCACGTCGTCGTTGCGCTTGCGCCCGCCCACCTTTCCCCTACGTGCGGCCATCCTGCCGGCGACGTCGCCGCTCGCTCATCTGCCGCCGGCCTGGCCATGCACGCGCGACACCAGTACAGTCCCAAGCATGCGGCACCAGGACCGGGACCCGGCCACTTGTGGTTGTGGATGTGCCTGTGCTTCTAGAAGGGTGCAAGTGCGCGCAGCCATGGCCGTTTTTTTGGGAATTGGGACCCGGCCAGTTCGGGTCAAGAGATACGTACATACAGTAGTGCACAGAGGATCTCAGAGATAATCTAGTAGGAGTACGCTCTTATCTACTGTGTGTTACGACGTGCTGCTTAAATTCTCCAAGATCCTGATGGAGTCTTAATCGATAAACGTCACTGTCGTCCACGCTAACATCGATCAACAAGAGACCCTACTACACTAAAAAAAAAAGTAATTTTTTTTTTCCTTCACTCATCACCTCTAGTGTGTGCAAGCATGATGCGTGTATCATCCATGTCTTCTAGATAAACATGCAGGCGGTAGGCTACTTGTCTAGCAGCGCAACTACCACATGACAGTGAAACCAGCTGGGCGTGGTGGAGTTTAGGTGCACTGCAAGGCATCATCAGGGCGTGGGTGTGGACAAGGATCAGACGGACACCAGAGCCAACAAAAAGACAAGATGAGCTTCTGTGTGCTGTGAGTGGTGTGCCATATGGCTGATGAGCTGCTGCTACAGTACGTGCTCCATGAACCTGATGCGGCTAGCTAGCGTGCACTAGGAGAAGAAGAAGGAGAAGAGGTGGTTGGCCATGGCGCCGGCACCACCCCGGTCGGCCTTCGTTCGCGCCAAGCCAAACTGACGTCCGGTTTTGTTCGCCACCTACTCCCGACTTTGGAAAGTGTCGGCTGTAGCCTGCAGGTGCAGCAGTAGACCTGGCCGGTGTGGAAGGAAGGCATAGGAGAGGGTTTGGGTTTCCTCTCTTCTCCTCTTGGCTCTTGCAACTACCGGGCGGACACTCCACTACGCCCTCGCGTGCACAGCACACTCCCCGTGCTCTGCTCCTGCAAGCCACTACAAGACTCGGCACCCTTCTCTCCGTGATCAAGGCACCAGCACAACATTCTGCGCTTCTTCTTCTTCTTCTTCTTCTCCCAGCAGCCTCCCGTGATCGTCACCGCGACGAGTCCCTACTTTGATTTCTAATACAGTAACTGCCATGGAGCCTGCGAGGTTTCTGCGCGAGGATCAGAGCAGCACCCAGCTCGAGGAGCACGACGACGACGACGACGAGCAGCAGCAGCAGGAGGAGGACGCCCCCTGCGTGCTGGACATCTTCGTGCACGAGGCGCGGGGCATCCACAACATCTGCATCTACGGGGACCAGGACGTGTACGCCAGGCTGGCGCTGACGTCGGCGCCCGACGACGACGCCGCCGCCGCGCGGGCCACGCGCACCGCGCGGGCCACGCGCGTCGCGCGGGGCGCCGGCGCGACCCCGCGCTTCCACGAGCAGCTCCCGCCGCTGCGCGTCCCCCGCGGCCGCCTCGCCGTGGACGTGCTCAAGTGCGAGCTCTGGATGCGCAGCTGCGCCAGGGGCGTCCTCGACGACCAGCTCCTCGGCTTCGCGCTCGTGCCGCTCGCGTCCGTCGCCGCTGGGATCGTCCAGGGGGACTTCGAGCTCTCGTCCACCGACCTCCTCCACTCGCCCGCCGGCACCGTGCGCCTCTCGCTCGCGCTCCGTCCGGGGATCTCCGGCGCCGACCCGTCGTCCATCGCGTCGGAGGTGCTCATTCTCGGCCCCGCGCCCGCGCCCATGGCCGGCGTTGACTACTCGAGCATCGAGTTCACGGACCTTAGGGTGGAGCAGGAGAACGACGCCACGGCCGTGCAGTACCTGCCGTTCATGCGCACCGGCGACGGGGACGGAGACGGGGTGGCGCCGCGGCTGCCGGAGACCGTGGTGGTGGCGGCGGACTACTGCGAGATGAGCCCGAGCCCGCGCGGGGACAAGTCAGCGGCCGCGGCGTCCTCGGACGGCAGCACCAGCAGGAACGCCGCCGCCTCGACAGCCAGCACGGTCAGCGAGGACAGGGCCGTCTCTTCTTCCGCCGAGGCGGCAGAGACTCCTCTGCCGCCGCCGCCTCCGCACGACGTCGACGAGGCCACCACGGCGCCCGTGTCCCGCCGCTCGCCGGACACGCCGACGTCGCGCGGCGGGAAGGCCACCGAGGCCGACGTGTTCGCGGCGCCGCTCGGTGACATGGACATGGACATGGACATGGACATCGACATGGAGGCGGAGCAGAGCGCGATGCAGCGGCAGATCATGGAGATGTACCTGAAGAGCATGCAGCAGTTCAGCGAGTCGCTGGCCAAGATGCAGCTGCCGATTGAGCTCGGCCTCGATGACGGCGGCGGCGGCCAGAAGGAAGAGACGCCAGACAAGAACAAGGTGATCGAGCGGCAGGAGAAGAAGAAGAAGGATGGAGCAAGGGTGTTCTATGGGAGCAGAGCATTCTTCTGAAGTCTGAACCGAACAAAATCTGCAGTGAGAAAGACACATCTCTTGCAAACTTGTAAAGTTCGACATAACATTCATCCCACGGTTTGTTCTATCAATAGTTTCTGCTTGCCAATTGGTATTGTTAACTTAATTCGTTGGATCAGTAGAACAAGATCATACAATTTAGGAGAGAGTAACATGTGAGCTAGAATCTGGCGGCGACAAACAGTAGACACTAGCCTTTGTTCACAAGTTCTGAAAAGCCAAGTAAGAAGTGTGCAATTCTAGTACGTACTTAGTAGCAGTGTGTGAGAGATGGCATTGAGCTATTGCTTAGGGTGTTTAGGTGTAATTGTGTACAAAACTACAAATCAAAGTGTCATTTGATACATCTGCAAGTTGTGATCCTGAAGACAACAGACATTCCTTTCCAGCTTACACTTGCAGTGCTTCCAAACGAACAAAGTGATGATGCTGCATCATATCAGAGCCTCAGCCGAAAGGCCTGCATCTATAGATGGTCAACGGGTTGTGCCGGGCCGGCCCGGCCCGACAACAGGCCGGCCCGGCCTGTTAGAGGTCGGCCCTAGAAGGCCCGCCGTGCCATGCGGGCCATGCCTATCAGGCCCGCGGGCCTGACCTCTGGCCCAGGCACGGCCCAGTGGTAGAACGGGCCGGCCCGAAGGCCCGCCAGTAAAACTAGGATATATATGTGTACATATATATTTTTATATCTATAAATATGTATTTATGTATATTTATATTTACTTAAATATATTTATTTATAGTTATATATATATTTATGTTTATTCTTATATATATATACATTTATTTATACTTATAATTATAATATATAATTATGTATGTATAACGGGCCGGGCCGCCGGGCCTAGGGTCTGGCCCAGGCACGGCCCTATGGACGGGCCGGGCCAAAATGGCAGGCTTTGGGCCGGGCTGACGGGCCCGGGCTTTATGCCCATCTATACCTGCATCAAATAGATATGGGCCCATGCATGTTTTTTTGTTTCAGAAGCAAGCAACTGATTGATGAACACACATCATGTTAATTCCTCCCCCCAGGAGATGTGAGTACTTGATACTTGCATAGGAAATGATTTTTCCTTCGAGTAAATCAATAAGGCTGTATTTTTTTAGGTCGAGTTTGGCGATTGGAGAAGACAGGTTCATCTTTTTTTTTGGTCACACAAACACACAAGAAACTAAAAAACCTGAAAAATCCCCCAGTAGGCCAGAAAGACAGAAGTCACAGAATTCAAAACTCCAAGGCCCACACAACGCATAGTCAACGACGAAAGCCCAGGCCGTGGGCATCGAGAGAGCAGGCCCATTTTGGACCCAGCACATGAAGATGAAGGCCCAGCTTGGACCGTCGCCGTGTTAACTTCCAGGCCACAATTAACACGGCCGTGCATCAACTTAGCTGTGGCCACTGGGTCGCAACAAGAAAAGAGCTTACCTGTTGGCCGGTGGCATATGTACGGAGTATACTTCAGAGCAACTCCAAAAGACACCGCAAAAGCATTTCTACGAATTCTGCTCCACAAACTCCCTGTAGAATAGCTCCATAAAACCTAAAGTTTCTAAATCATCTTTTTAGGTGTTTACACAACTTCATCTTTTTTTTCTTGAACGGAGTATGTGGAGTTAAACTTATTTAACTAAAAAAACATATAACAAAGCTGAAAACATGGAGCAAAACACCCTGTACATCTCTCTATCTAGAGAGTCGTCTCATGATTATATCCCCATTAGAGAGAGACAACTCCAATGAACTATGTTTTGCTCTCTAATGACATGCTATAATTTTTCTCGTGTAAAAAATCATGATAGAACTAGCATATATTGAATTTAAAGAACAATATAGCCTCTGCATTAGTGGAGAGCGAGGAATGATGGTTTTAGAAAGCGAAAAATATGAAGAGTTGTTCATCATCAGAAAATCTATTGGAGTATTAATTTTTTTTCTAAGTTTTGTGATAAAAAAATCTTGAAGGGGGACTCTTGGGATGCATCTAATCACTAATATTCCTCTAAAAAATATATAATTAGAGTGTATTTTTAAAATACTATTCATTCATCCCTTAAAATTGCCGCTCTTCACGGGTTATGAAATATATAGTCTAGATAATATGAATATATTATGATGTCTACCTTGGATTTCATATGGGTTTTATTATTACGTGCAGGCTGATTACGTGCCTAGTGATACATACTCTATGTGTTAATTTGAAATTTTACTCCATAAAACTTAGTACAAACAATATTTTTCAGCACATGTATGGAATATTAGTTAGGCTAGACCAAAGATGCGGCTAGATTTTATATAATTATTTCTGTTGACTAGGCTAAATTTGAAAAGGGAAAACATCCACTAACCACACTAAATTTCAATATGGAAAACATTTGTTCAAACACATTATTTCAAATATGTTCTCTCTTTTGTTTATGTGCCACTAGTTCTACTATATATACTTATTAAAGCAACTTTAAATTACATTCATCTAAGGGAAGTCCCAATGGAAACTTTCACAAGATTGCTTTCGATAGTGAAACGAAATATGGATAGATGAAACTTCCATTTTCAATGAAAAACTCACATAATTTCATGAGTTATTTCTCAATGTGAAAGACGTTGCCACACCATAAAAACACTTGTGTAATAACTGTAAGGAAAATGAACCTCAACCCATTTATTTTGGATTTTGGTGTTTGATGATCAACATAACCAAATTGGACTAATGTGTTTGCAAGTGTTTGTTTTGTAGTCTAATAGGATGCACATGTGACTTGGACGAAGGCAATATGGTGATCAAGTGATCAACACCTCAAGCAAGACCCTACAATATGTATTAGAGGCTTACAAAGATCAAGCAAAGTCCAAGACACAAGAAATAGAGGGTCGGACACAAACAAAGTTAACGCTCAAGCTGAGACAAGAGCTGATTGAATTGGAACTGTCTCATGATTTTGGATTTGCTCAAAATGACATGGCATTGGCATAAAACTGTAGAGAATTTCATTAGCTTTCCGAAAAGTCCAAGATCATCAAAAACGGAGTTCGGAGCTAACAGTTATGCCTAAAATACGAAAGCATGTCTCTCTGAAAATGGAGCAACGGACGCTCCGATGCAGAGCAACGGAAGCGCGTCCGATGACCTCAAATCAGCCCAGAATGAACAGTGTGATGGTAGAGTCCGATGCCAGCGTCCGATGCATTACTGTAGCATCCGATGCCCCCAAAAAATAGGTCTAACGGTTAGTTTTGCAACGGCTACTCATCACATGAGCATAGGACGCGACACTGTAGCGTCCGATGCTCTAGAGAAAGCTGATTTCAGCCCCCCCCAATGGCTCTATTTGATTGGGGGCCTATATATACCACCTCCTACCGGCCAAATGAGGTGTGGAGGAGTGAGGAAACATACCAAGAGTGTTGCTACACCATATTAGTGCTTCCATATGCATAGTGCTTAGTGATTTACATGGTGATTAGTGTAGGTGCTTTGCGAAGTGCTTAGGCTAGTTAGACCACCGCTCATGCGCTTGCTCTAGGTTTAGGCCTAGTGTTTAGTGAGGTTTGCATACCCCTTGCTACTCGGTGCTTGCGCGCACCATTGTTGTACATCGGAGGGGCTTGTAGTCTTGCGAGACCACACCAACCGCGTTTGTGGTGTGGCCGCCACAGTGTACCGAAGGGAACAAGGCCCGCGGCGGTTCGACCGGAAGCTTGATAGTGGAGACGACGGGGAGCATCCGGGAGAGGCTTTGCCACAAGTGGCTTAACCGGAGACCCACTTGCGCGTGGAGAAGGACCGGAGCTATCTACGGAATTACCCGACCGGGAGCTTGGCCCTTGCGAGGGATTCCTTGCGAGGGGCTCCAACGAGGACTAGGGGGAAGCTTGTGTGCTTCTCGATACCTCGGTAAAAATACCAGAGTCATCGACGGGAGTTTGCATCTCTACCTTGCTCTTTAGCTTCCGCATTTACTCTGCTACCTTAATTATGTCTTTACCTTTCCTAGCTTAGCTGTTAGGCTAGTTGATAGGATTGGAACCTAAGTCTCATAACTCTTTTGCGGTAGAGATAGCAACACACCTAGCAAAACCATAGTTGCACTTTTATCTAGTTTACTTTCTTGCATAGGTTTTGACTAGGTGGTAATTAGAGGTCATAGTTAGAGTAAAGTTTTTAGTTGCCTAATTCACCCTCCTCTTAGGCGTCACGGTCCTTTCAATAACTTATTAAATGTAGATAAGGCTTATATGAAACTTTCATCGAGACTAGGCTAAAAGTCCAACACGTCAACTTTTATGACGACCTATTGTAAGTGCATCTAGCCCTTAGTGGGTTTTGGTGAATTGAGTGACAACATAATTAAAGGTCTAACAAGTTTGCTAAAGTGTATCAAAGGTTGAATAAGAAAAGCAAACATGATGGTATTCCACATAATGTTGAAATGAAGGCCAAATTGTATATTGTTGTATTGGAAGATCATGGAAACAATCTTGTTCAAGCAAAAGACAACAATACAAATAGAGTTGATGATATGGCTTCTATGTTGTGGGATATCATGGCATCATGAGAAAGCAATCATATTTGGCAAATAACAAGTGAGACATGGATTGATGTTTTTGGAATGGTCTCAACAATGGGTTGCTTTTCATGAACAAGAAGAATTTGATAGTGAACTAGCTTTGATCAAGGTTGAAGAATGAATCAAGAATGCATAAGTGAGTAAATGTCAAGCAAAGGTCAAATGACAAGGACTTAACTCATATTGGATATATGTCATCTCTACATTGGTTTGCTTGTATGGATAAAGATTTGGAGAATCACTTTGCATTGATTTGATCAAGCTAGAAGTATGAAGATGGAGATTGAAGTGAGTGTAGAATGTCAAGCCAAAAGGGAGAGAATATAAGGAACCGTGAATTGGCTTGACCATATTAATGATGATCCATATATGTCTCTATGTGAGTCAAACTAAAGCTTGATTGATCTCAACATTTATATCTAAAGGATATTCAAGTAAGGATCCCAATATTGAAGAAATGGTTTTCAATGGATGCTTAATATGATGTGACTTGAGTATGGCTTGATAGGGTGAAGATAGCAAGGAAAGGGCTTCGAGGTACTAAGCGAAGGTGAAGGTCAAGGAGACCGAGGTACTATGGCTAGGGTGAAGAAGAGAGTACTTGCATTGAGTCGAGGTACCAATCAAGCTATGTGGAGTCATATTGTGTTGAGGATCAAATCATTAGTGGAAGTGACTTGAAGCCATGAAGTTGAACTCATATATAGTGAAATGGTTCAAGTCACATGCTCAAGGGATGTTTGCTCAAAGAGATGGGATAGTCACAATTGGTTGCAACCCCTATGAAGTGACATTGAGAAGAAATGGCTTATAAAGATATTCAAGATTCAAGTGATTAATTGTTTATATTCTTTTATTCTTGAGTATTAGGAAAAGCCGGACTATCAAGGGGGATTCTAGAACAGTTTGCCAAACTGTGGAACCAATTTCTCAAAATCCCAGAATAACATCCTTATACCCAGCCAAACCAGCCAGCCAAATTTCATATTCATCAGAGCTGTTTGGCCAGGGCGGCAGTGCCGCCCATTATGGGCGTCAGTGCCGCCCTTCAAATCTGAGTCCGATTCAAATGTATAAATACAATCCAGAAACGTTGCAACGGTGTCTTCTTCCTCCTCCCGACATTCAGACCGTTGCAGCAGCTCTCAAACACAGTTCTCTCTCCCCCATTGTTGCTCCTTCACCTCCTCAAGAGATCTAGTGATTCCACCATTGAAACTTGAGAGAAAAGGCAGCAAAACACTCGTGGGGAGCTGATCTATTGATTCCCATAGTTTGAGAGCAGTTGGTTCATGTTTGGCCGGCGGTGCTAGCGTTCTTTACTCTTGGAGCTTGCTCCTAGTCGGCTAGGCGTCGCCCAAGAGCTTGCCAACTCGTGTGGCAGCCTTGGGAGGTTTGTAACAACCCTTTGCAGCTAAAGAAATCACCCCTCACTTCAAGAGTTCATTCTCTTGATTTGAGATTGAGGGAAAGAGCAAGCCTATGTGGCTAGCTCTCCTTGTGTGGATACCTCAACAACGTGGAGTAAGCAAGCCTTGGTGGCTAGCTGAACCACGAGATAAATCTTGTGTCTTGTGTGTTGTTTATATTCTTGCAAATCATATTCATGCATAGACATTGTTAGGGTTGTTGAGATTGATCTCTACTTGTGATACATTTCTGTGGTATACAGTCTTCGAGCTGTATCTTATCTTTCTGCTGCAGGGTTAAGCTGCTTAGAGTATCTAGTTTCTACCTGCAAAGTTTCGTTTCTGTTCGCTTATATTTTGAAGAGCGGCAGTGCCGCCCTTGTAGAGCGGCAGTGCCGCCCTCTAATCTTATTGAGTATCGAGCTGAGATTTTGCAGGGTTGTGACTAGATATCTTTGGTACTCAGTCTACCAGTTTGGACAGACTTGGACTTACGGTCATAGGAAGTCAGTGCGGCCCCCGAAGGGAGACAGTGACACTTCAGTTTTAACTTTTGTCTGAGCTGAATTTTTGTAAGCCTATTCACCCCCCCTCTATGCCTCCTAGGCGACATCAAGGTCCTTTCACCTATAGATAAGAGAGAAGAGTGTACTCGACTACAACACACGATATACTCGATAAATGCACCCATGAGGGCCATAATGATGGTATGACCCGTTGGCGCCGTAGCGACGACACCGTGACTACAATATTGCAAGACAACTAACACACGGTATACTCTGACAAACGCACCCATGAGAGCCATAATGATGGTATAACTCGTTGGCGTCGTAGCGACGATACCGTGACTACAGTAATATTGCAAGACAACTAAAGAGCCCACACGATCATTGGCGGATCCAGGGGGCTGCAGCCCCCCTTGGCCCAAAAATACACATAAGTTTTTCGCAAAAAATAGTATAATTTTTCTTCAAATTAGTCAAAAATCTTCCGCGAGATAGAAAAAATGGAAAAATTCAGTCCAAATCACCTTAAAATCTATGAAAAACCTATCGTATGTCAAAAATATAAGGAGAATTTTGGTCCAAACTCGGCTCTCTATGTATTTAGCCTCACTCGTGAGCCGATTCTGGATCCGCCACTGCACACGATCATATATTGCCACCTACCTCCTACATTGTTGACGTGGCTGCTTGCCTTAGGCCAATCTCAATGGTGAGTTTCATTTTGTTGTTTTCAAGACTGTCATGTCATATGAAATAAAATGAAACTCTCCATTGAGAGTGAGAGTTTCATTCTAAAGTTTTATAGACATTAAATTCCATGACTTATAGAGAGTTGGTATTCGTGCCAAGAGAGTTTCATCACGATGAAACTCATTTCTTCTCTCTTTTCTTAAATATAATGTCATGTCATCAAAAACACTTATGTGACAACATATTTAATGCAAATGAAACTTAAATAAAACCCTCATTGAGATTAGCATTATAAACAAGCTAGCACCTGAACAGCTATACTAATGGGAGTAATGGCCTCGCTCTGCTTGTCACCTCCAAAGAGGACTATGGCCGGGGGGTCCGAGTGGCTCGCACGGGGAGCAGGGCTGCCGGGCACACGCCGGCACGAGGCGTCCCCGTTCCTCCACGCTCGCCGAGCGTGTCGACACCCTCACGCGACGTGATGAACGCGCACCGTCACCGATGTTTAAAAATTGGCAGATTAAGATAAGCCCTAGCAAGCTAGGCTAGATCCGTGCATGATGATAGATGCTACTATAGTACTATAGGCTGGGAATATTACTATATACTGTACTCCTCTACTAGCCCTGATTAGTGTGCACTGCACTAAGGGTCTGTTTGGTTGGTGACCAGACCTTGCCACGCCACAGATTCGTCGTGCCACAGTTTTTCTGGCAGTCGTTTGGTTCACTGCCACAGCTATGGCACGCCACACTTTCTTAGCACCATGCCCCACACGTCATAGACTCATTTTCGTGCCAAACTTTGCCACAAGTGTGGCTTCGATTTTGCTCGCCACACTTTCTGTGGCAGCCACAGTTTGCCGAAGATCAGGCGTGGCAAGTTACGGTCACCAACCAAACAGGCCCTAATAGTATCGACTAATGCTGCCACTGGGTCGTTATAGTATACTGTATATTATATTAGGCAATGATAGTATAGTTATAGTAGCTAGCCCTGATCTGAACCTAACTGCATGCGTCACACATTTCTCACCACCATACGCTAAGCTAGGATGCATGGATTAATTAGCCTGCAGTTTTTTGTGACATACGATATATACGATATATAGTACACCAGTGGCGAAGCTAGAGTAAACTAGAGGGGGTGCAGTTGGCTTGTGGGTGCATACACATGTGTTGTGGGGGTGCATATATGGTGAAATTTTGAGAAAATCTACTGTTTTTTAAAAATTTTGGGGGTGCATTTGCAACCCCTCAGCTCAACTGAGCTTCGCCCCTGAGTACACTCCATAATCGTCCCAAAAGGATGCTATTCACACCTTCTTAAAGAGTTAGTCAGTCCCAACTTTAACTAAATATATGTATAATTTAAAAGTTCTAGTAATATTTATAATGCATATTAAGGGCAGCCATAACGCATGATGAGCTAGCTAGGTAGCTCTAAAATAACTTTTCTCTAATTAGTAGTATTAACTTTTAGCAACATATTGGACCTTATGATACGAGTAGACCCGCGCGACACATTCTCACATGGCCTTTGGAACATACTAGTATAATACTGTATATATATGAGACCCGGCTCTTTATTAAGAGAAAGATTTTCTTTCTCGATCTTCTATTAAAATATAACAATATACTTAGAGCTAGTTCATAAGTCATCATTGAAGGTGCCCGATAAAAACTAGCTGATAGCATTTTTTGGTAAAAAGATAGAGAAAGATAAAAAGCAATCAGCTAGTTCTTCATTATAAAGAGCTAAGCTCACACAATTCCAATATAATGATTTCTGTGTCTATGCTTACATGATCTTCTATATTAGTATATAATAAGCTACTCTTTCAAATATTTTAAGCGTCATATGAGTTACCTGTTTAAAACGACCACTAGAGACACCCTAAGTATCGAATAATAAAACATATTTTTTAATAAATCTATTTGAGTATATATTTTTTAATTTATTTCTATAAACTTAGTCGAACTTAAAAGGGTTGACTTATATTAAAACTAGAATGATATGTTTTTAGAGTAGAGGGAGTACGTACGTACGTCAATGGCGTTGATTACACTACAAGGAAGAGTGCTTTACATGACGATCACTTTAGTCATAAATAGTCGAAAAGACGTCACAGTTAACTTGTCATGACGATCGGAAAATCTGTCATGTATCTCACGTCATACATTTGCTGGACCAACTGGAGTCGTCACTGATTGTCATTTCATTTCGTCATAGAATAATCGACAAAGTTTGAGCGAAAAAAATCCAAAAAAATAGGGAAAATGTTTTTAAAATTAGGGGAGGGGCCCCACTTGCTAGCTACACCACCCATCTTACTCCAATCGTATTTTTTGTATTTTTTGTTATTTTTTTTGCACTTTGCATTAACCAAGATTCGAACTAGCAACCTCTCGCACATGCGCATGTAACCTCCACTACCACTCCACCCCTTTGTCATTTGTGTCTATAATCCATTTCAATTTCCCTCATGTTATGCTAACCAATGTGTAAATTGCTTGTTTGATGCTCTAAATTAATTCAAATCAAAAAGTTGTCAACTACAAAGTTTCATAACTTTTTGGGATCTACACTTTTTGTTTAGAAAGTTTCTCCATCCGAGGTCATTTACAAAATTTGAATTTCAAATTTGAGAATTTTCAAATGTAGTTTTCATTAACAAGATGGTTTCAAATTAAAAATTTAACAACTAGAAAGTTTCATAACTTTTTGAGATTTATGACTTTCCTTTTGGCTATTTTTCATCTGAGGTATTTTGAAAATTTTGAATTTCAAAATTTTTAAATTTAAATGCAGTTTTGCATGACAACATGATTTCAAATTAAAAGTTGTTAACTACAAAGTTTCATAAATTTTTGAGGTTTTCAACTTTCATAGAACTTTTAAAAAAACAAGGCCCATGATGGCAAAAAAAACAAGGCCCATGTTGGCAGGCCATATCAGCGTCATGTTGGATGTTGAGCTGTGACGAAACGAAAGTATCCGTCATAGATCTACCACTCAATTGCTAAGATATGCAAAAATAATCTGTGACGTTCAGATCGTCATATATAAATCACCTAACAAATAAAGAATATGATTCTATGATGCTTTCTTAGAACGTCATCGAAAACCGTCATGTAAAGCACCATTTCTTTCTTGTAGTGTTATTACTGTTGTGCCATACTGAAATTGATCGCCGATTAACTAGACCATCCTATCGTATCCCCATCAGTTTTTATTTACATGTAGTATTAGGTTTGTCCTAAGTCAAATATTTATATATTTAACCATCAATTTTTTTAAAAAAGATTCATGATATATGTCGATGATATGAGAAAGGGGTACCCAAAACCAAGGGCGGAGCCAGAAAATGATCATGAGGGGGGCCAAGTACTAGCTGCTAGTTTATTGGAGGGGCAAGTATCAAAAAATTTCTTCAAATATATGGTGAAATTTTATGTACATAGAAGGAGTACACCTAGCATGGGGTGTGCCTGGCCTCCCTCCGCCCCTCCCTCCCTCCGCCCCTGCCCAAAACCTCAATTAAGAAAAACACAACCAGGGCCAAGAAGATAACTGACACTACTTGGCCACCGGGCCAAAAGCCCATCAAGAGGAAGCAGGCCGCTGCGGCCCAACAATCTTAGTGTCTCACCCGAACCCTCCAAGCTAGGCCTCGGGCGAACGCCCGTTCTCCGTGTCGCCCAAGCCCTCCGAGCCAGGCCTCGAGCAAACGCGCGTTCTCCGTGATGCCCGAACCCTCCGAGCCAGGCCTCGGGAGAACGCCTGATTCCGTCCCGCCTGAGCCCTCCGCGTCGAGCCTCGGGCGAATGCCTCGCCATACGTCCTCGACCCCCCGCAACCAAGGGGTCGAGCCCCAACCACCTAGGCTTCCTAGCGAAGGAGGCAAGCCTCAATTACCCCGTACCTACCACTTGTATGAACCCAGGAGCATTAAATGCACTCTACCTGCTCTAGTCTAACTCATATGGCTACAACGAGTACCACAGTCGACCGTACCCTAGTAAAATCAAACTCTGACCGCCCACACCTGGGAAACAAGCACGTCGTGCAGAGTTGACATCCCATGCCGCGCACTGTACAACCTCGAAGGCACCCATCGAGACATATTCGTCTCCGCGTACCGCGCTTAACCCCGAGCTCGACCCATCCTGCGCGGCCTCGGACTCGTCCGCAGAGGTCTCGACCTCACCCTCGAGCACGGTTCCACCAGGACTGGTCAGCTCTCCAATGACTCCCGAAGCGACGTCTCTGCGCACGCCGGCGCATGGGCTTCGTCCTTCACCGCCATCGTTAGGCACGTCGCCACAGGACGAAGTACTTTGCTACAGCGGCACCGACATGACCGGCATCGTCATCACCAACGTTATCATTGACATCATCGCCTATGACAACCCTAGAACTATGTAACCCTATGCCTCCTCTTCGCTTATAAAAGGGGACGTCGGGGCTTAGGATAGGGCAGGTTAACTCAAGCATTCAAGCACTCAAGCACTCAAACTCCCGAGCTCTCCTCTATAGTCTAGAACCCTAGAGTTAGTTCCCTAGTTCCAGTTCCTTCCTCCATTCACCCTCCATTCACCCTGTTCTCTCTCGTTTACGCTTATATTCGCCCCTGTACGAGTACCCCGGTGCGAGATAACACGACCACCGCATCTCACACTGGACGTAGGGCGCGCTTTGCCTGAACTAGTATAAATCTCTCGTGTTCTTCTTGCATCATCATCTGGATCAGGGAGCACACACACATAAATTCACTCGTTGGTGTAGACCCCCGGGTCCGGAACGCCGACAATATATTATTCATATTTAGCCATCATATTTTTAAAAAAGATTCATAATATATGATTTATATTTAGATTCATCATGAAAAACCCTTTCATAATATGTAATCCATATGTTGTAGCTAGGACTGTAAAGATTTTTGAAATGTCTGGTCAAAGATACAGTAATGTTTTACTTAGGACATTTTTTTTGTGAAACCCAGTTATAGACGCAGACACTTACAAACACGAGTGCACATGCACCATATATGATTTATGTTTAGATTCATCTGGGAATAGATCCAGAAAAATACGAACAACCGTATCAAGTCGAGAACTTGAACCCTGGTAAGCAGGTTCCAACACAAAGGGCCTAATCAGTTGTTGAGCTACACTCAGTCCACTACTTAAGACAAATCTAATGTGACATATAAAAAAAGAATGTAGGGAGTAACCTTTGTTGTAAAAGTTAGGGTGTTCAACTCAATTCAATGTTAATATCTTATTCTCGATCAGGAAGTTCAACTCAATTCGTTTCTCCTAACGAAGCCCATAGGTCATGTGTGAGTGTGACACAGTGACGACACCTACCCGATCCACCATCTCAAGCCTATTAGTGTGTCCGTAATGACTGGATATTCGACTAACTATTATAACGTGGACAATGGAAAAGTAGGAGAGAGATGATCGAGAACGGTCACTAGCAATAAACAAATAGCTAGTTTATTTCACATAGCCAAAAAATTTGAGAGATAAATATATAGATATATAATAGTACAAAAATATATAAAATAATTTTCATTTTTGTCTCTCGTCTTCGTGTAATCTAGCTACCTAACTAGCACGGTTAGGAACGTCCTTATAGCTATATAAATAGCTAGGGAAACCACTTTGAAACTGCCTAAAGCTAAAGCTACTCGATCAAACCCTCCACCACCACCACATATAGTTAACAAACATCGCCTCCTGCTAATCCATCACAATAAAATTCTCTCATGTTAACATCAACTCATCCCCTCTCTACTGCTGCTAGGCCTTGCCTCATCTCTTGTTGGTGGTGCTCGAAGAATAATGTCAGCGTAGCCTAGCTCATAGGGATTCCCCCTTTCATCATCATCCCTCCTGAGATCTCACCAAGAACACACAGCAGCTAGCTAGCTACTCCGTAGCAATTAGCATGGAGCACCACCAGCTGTTCGACGACCCCTTCGGGATGAGCAGCGGCATCTCGTCGCTGGAGGCGGACATCTTCTCCGCCGCCGCCGCCGGCGGCCAGCTGCCGTCGCCGCTGTGGCCGGACCTCGACCTCGACGACGACTACGACATCCACGACCTCTCCGCGCCGGCCGCCAACGCCGCCACCTCCTCCGGCGGCGGCTACGGCTCTGGCGGCTCCGGCAGCCACAGGAAGCTCAACCACAACGCGTACGAGCGCGACCGCCGGAAGCAGCTCAACGAGCTCTACTCCTCGCTCCGCTCCCTCCTCCCGGACGCTGACCACACTGTACACATCGACGACCTAGCTATCTCGCTCATGCATGTGGTAGCATGCGAATTAATCGACGATGGATCAGTCGATCGATCTTGACGACGACGATGCATGTCTTGTTGCCTTGCTGTGCCGCAGAAGAAGCTGAGCATCCCCATCACCGTGTCCCGAGTTCTCAAGTACATCCCGGAGCTGCAGAAGCAGGTGGACAACCTGGAGAGGAGGAAGAAGGAGCTGACCAACGCCAACTGCAAGCCAGGAGTCCTCAACACCGCCGAGATCGTCGTAACTCCCATTGTTTCTGCTACTTGCCTCAACGACAGGGAGATCATGGTTCAGGTCAGCCTGCACAGCAATGTGGCCGCCACAGCTCTCCCTCTCTCCAAGTGCATAAAGGTGCTCGAGAACGAAGGCCTTCACCTCGTCAGCTCATCAACCTACTCCGCCTTCGACAACAAGACATTCTATAGCCTCCATCTTCAGGTGCGTATAGGGAGGACTGCTTCTCTAAATGATATGCTCTTCATTCCCTTGATGTTGATGTTGACTTGATTTTTTTTTTTTACTTGGCCCGCGCCTAACTAGTTAGTAATATTTGGATTGATTGATATATAAGTACAATAATCTAACACTTCTCATAATACGATAATTTATTTCGTCTAGCTAGGCTCATCTAAATTTAGTAGAGCATTACTTTTTCTCCATACTACTTAGCCCTAATATAAGTTAACAAGATATTGAATCAAAAAGTCTTTGAAAGACAAAGCTCTCTCTATATGGTTAACACCAGGCTCATAGATAGCAACCACTAGATCTTGTTTCAAAAAGGAATTAAAATATAAGAGCCACTAGCTAAATCGAGCTTTGTTTCAAAAGCAAAGAACATGGGGCTATTCATTCTTGTGGTCAATACCATTTAACTAATATAGAATTAGGATATAACTGAGGACCTGTTTGGTATGGCTTATTAATTGTAGCTTCAAATTCTCCTTTATAGGATCTCCTTTTCTCTCTCATCACGAGATAGTTTCTACTTCTAGGATCTAGACTACTAGAGCCGAAGCCCTAGGAAGCCTACCAAATAACCCCTGAGGCCTCGGTTCAGTTCCCCCAAAAGAGCCAAATTTTTTTCATAGTATCTGTCACATCAAATCTTAGATGCATGCATCAAGCATTAAATGTAGGTAAAAAAATAACTAGTTATACTTTAGTCTGTAAATGTCGAGACGAATCTTGTGAGCCTAGTCTATGTTTGGACAAAGTTTGTCAAATAACAATGAAAGTTCTTCAGTATCACTATGCAAAATGCTTCCCAACTAAAGAAGGCCTGAAACTAGTATGTAGGCGGTCACTTGTGGATCAAGATTCCAATCGCCTAGGCACACACATAAAAGTGGACATAGGCACAACAATCTTACTGTTTACTAGTTAGAGGTTGCTTCTTTCGAGCATCCATATTAATCAGCTACTAGACATGCGGGAAGAAAACTAAGTCCTATAATTTTTCATAAAAAAATC
Organism: Coix lacryma-jobi var. lacryma-jobi; assembly: GCA_009763385.1. Lineage (NCBI taxonomy): Eukaryota > Viridiplantae > Streptophyta > Magnoliopsida > Poales > Poaceae > Coix > Coix lacryma-jobi. Next base: position 3,261,941 of record CM019827.1, read on the forward strand.
GTTCCAATAATAGACTATAATAATAATTACTGACGACAACAACCATTACAAATTTAATTTACATATAAGTTATTCACATCTCTACCATTACAAAATTAAAACATACTAAGCACGTAGCCTCTAAATCATCATCCAATGCAAATTACTCACCTCCACAGTTATTCGCCATGTGCTTTTGCTTTGCCGTATGCCGCTTCTTGGGCACTCGGTATATGGGTCTCTTTGCCGAGTGCCCGACAAAATGCATTCGGCAAAATTCCGGGCACTCGGCAAAGCCGAGGATTCCGGTAGTGATCTAAGTTTTTACAACATCCAAAATTTATCTCTAAATTACCAATTTTCACCATTTGGATTAAATGCACATCTAAATTTCCCATATAAACATGTCCCACCACGGAGACCAAGTATGCATGCATGAGTGATAAGTATAATATTCAAGTTTTAGCAATAATAAAAAAATTCTTTTCTCATGAATCTAACAATAATGATATTGATAATGAATTTTAAATTATATTAATAATTTTTTACCATAAATTATGTAAGTTGCTAATTTTAGATAAAGCGCTATATATTAAAATATTATAACATAATTTGTACATCAATACTGTTAGAAACACACTTGCCCTACCTCCGCACACGTGCAGGGGAGTGGCGAAGGTGGCCAATCGTCAGAACCGAACGAAGGTACAAAGGAAACGGGAACAGTGATGTTGTGGCTCTATTCCCGAAAACCGTACCCATTACACTGTTTACCCTTTGGTATTTATAGGAGATACCAAAGGGCGCTGACCAAATTACAAAAGGGTACAAGAAAGATTCCTCTGCGCTATACAACCGGAAGGGCAAAATCGTACAAGCACACAACGTACTGAAACCCTAGCTTGCCCTCCTCATGCATCTGCCGCCACCCGGCTCGCGTTTACCCTCACGAGAACGCGAGGGTCTATCTCCGGCTCGCGGAATCATCCCTCCAATCGCGAGGTCCGCGTCCGCTCGCCATTCGTGGAGCCTGAGCCTCCTGGCGAGGGCGTGTGGGACGCGCGAAGGTCGCTTTCAATGTTCTGCACGCCTTTAACCTGCAAGAATTGTTAATCATCCCGAGGGTCGGGCCAATGCTCGAGGGTTAGAAAAAGGGGGCCGAGGGGCTTATCAGGGGATATCAGGGGACGAGGGTTTTCTCAAAGGGAAACAGGGCATTTGCGAGGGTCGCTTTCTGACTCAGCCCGCGCGACGTCACTGTCGAGGGTTCTTTCCCCCAACAAATACTTTAACTCTAAGCGCTTCATGTTTCTTAAAAAATCATACTATTACACTGAGAAATTTTCAATCAAGAAATTTGACATCTTGAGCCTTGTGGTTGAGGCTAAAACACCTATTTTTTTGTTGTACTAATAATTGGACACATAATCCTTATGTGAAAAATACAAAAAAGATAGCTTTGAATAAAACCAAGATCCATATGCACTTTTTTGTAAAAGAAACTAGCAGAAACTGATAAGATAAAAGTTGGGAAACAAAAGCAAGATTCATAAATTAAAGTTATGAATCACAACACACAAGAAATGGAAGAAGAGCTGCAAAGCTAAAGTTTAAAGTAAACACACGTTGAAGACACACATATGTATATATATGATACAAAAGGAAAAAATAGAATAATCTAGATGCAAAAACAAATAAGAGTACATGCTAATCAAAGTTTATTATAGTCAGTGGCGGATTTACAGGCCCCCCTACAGCTGGTATGCTAAAGAAAAATATAAAGGATGAGGTAGAAAATAGGTGAAAAATGAACAAATAGAGGAAGAAGAAGAGACCAGTCCTCCCTTCAATCATGTTCTGTATCCGTCACTGATTATAGTCAAATAAAGATGACACAATAACCTTGTAAGAAAACAAACAAAGAGATAGCAAATTAAGACAAGAGCTTTTGATTAATTTGGCTTCTATTTCATCCACAAATTATAATTATTGTCTTCGACAATTCCAGCCTATGCAAGATGAAATGTTGATATACTAGAGCAAATACACTATTTTTTATATATAGTGATGTATTCTGCACCAAGAACTACTTGTCTCAATTAAACAAGATTAACATATACAATTTAAGTTCAATTAGAGCCATTTTGAAACAAAGTTATAATCAGACAAACTATGCCAGTGTTTCTATTGTTATCTTAGACACCATCCACTACTGCAGAGAAGGGCTTTAGCCCTGGTTGGGAACGCTAGCAATCCGGGACTAAAGGTAGGGAGCCTTTAGTCCTGGGTGCTCCTAACCGGGGCTAAAGGCTCCCACGGGAAAAAATAAATGTGTGTCTGTGAGATTCAAACTTAGCACCTCTCGCCTCGCGCACACTTACCAACTCGGCTACACAACTCACGTGATATAGTTATGGACCTTTTTCTTTTAAATTCACTCGTGAGGGACCTTTATTCTCGGTTGGTAACAGACTAAAAGAACCTTTAGTCCCGGTTGGTAACACCAACCGGGGCTAAAAGGTCACCCTTTAATCTCGGTTGGTTTTATCAACCGGGACTAAAAGTCTTTAGTCCCGGACGTAATTTTTTTGTCGAGACTAAAACTCAGTTGAAAGATCGTCCAAAGGTCTGTTCTCTAGTAGTGATCATTTATCCTTAATTTTAATGTTTTTATACGATGTGTTCAAAAACATGATATTTACTAGTTGTTAGACTAAATTATAGTCTAGGAATACCATTTTTGTGCATTGGCTTATACCAAAATTATTACAACATTATCCTTGTTGAGTTGCCAGGTGTGAGGTGCGTATATATGCAGCTCACCAAGGTACACTAACCTTCTTAAATATTGCCAATGAGTTTGCGGTACATTCGAATCTTATCAAGTTTGCGGTAGATTCTCATAAATATCTACTAAATAGTCTATGATTTGACAATAGCGTGCTACAATAAATATATGGTAATGATGAATTAATTAAGCTTAATAAATTTGTTTTGTTAATTAGTCTCCATATATGTTATCAGTTTTATTATTAATTTATGTTTAATACTTTAAATTTGTGGCAAATATCTGATGTGATAAAAATTAAATTTAGTCTATGACACCAAACACCCTTATCTTCGCCACTATCTGCAGTTGTATTGTCACACACCTTCATGTCTTCGTTGTGTGTACATCCACCTATTCATATGTAGTCTTTGAAGAGGAAATGTATTGCATCAAGAAATTCACGTATAACTGGTAAAAAATTGTCTGATTCTTTTGGTATAAATAATATATTATTCTTGACATAGACACTAAAAATAATGTAAAAATATGTGAACTAAAAATGACAAAATAAATACACAAATTACCTGAGCCAACTAAGTTGTGCAAAAAAAATCTAAGTTGCTAGCAAAACTAAAAAAAATATATATATAAAACCTTATCCCTCTCTACATGCTGATAACAGAAATTAGAGAAATAAATGTACATGTAAAATTTGAAAAGATTTTTGGGATGGTATAAACTCACCTCTCCAACACAACTCCTTCAAAGGTTAGGCAAGATCTTCCTTCTCTTTTCCTTTATAATTTCTCGTCTCTAATGGAAGTATGTGAGCAAAAGTTAGAAAAAAGTAGTTAAGATTTTTACGGAAAATTGCTTGTGAAGCTAATAAGATCTCTCATGAGACAAACCTCGTTGTCGTCCCAGTGCTAACTTCATTTGTAGACATTTTACCTAATATCTTGTCGGGTACTAGTATACGTACTACTACAAATTAATAATGGCAGCTAGCAGAGCCTAGAGTTTTCAGGATCCAGCAGGGCCATGTGTTAACCCACAGATACAGGACACAAGACATCAACCAATGAGACCTCACATACAGTACAATTTTAATTTAAAATCAGCACGTACCATGCAATGCATCATCTGTGTATTTGTACACTGGGCTGAGGCCATAAAAAAATATTTTTTTACTATGAAAAATAATATAAATATATACATATACTCAAAATATTATAAACAATTGGAATTCTTTTTTTTTTTGACTCAGGGGTAAAATCGTCTTTTTATCGTCTACTTAACACCGTCAAGTGCTGAAAATGGACGGAAAGCCTTCCACCTAAGAAAATTTTGTTTCGGGGCCTTCCACACAAATTCAAAAAAGAAAAGACCCGATACCTAAACCGAGTTTTTTTCGAGGCCTTTCACCTGGTTCTCCCAAAAATATTTGACGACAACAAACCTAGAGCAGGTTGATAGATGGAGGCACTGGATACTAGTATTACGTTGACACTCTAGTAGTACAGTGGCCCATGCAACGTGTGATTCATGCATGGTCACGATGCATGATAGTGCTATTGTACTACGATGTGTGTCACTGGTACTACTACTAGCAATAAATTAAGGCACACTCTTTGACACTTAGGCCAAAATCTTAATGACGAGTTTCATTTTATTGTTTCTAAGACTGTCATGTCATATAAAATAAAATGAATCTTGAATAAAACTCTCCATTGAGAGTGAGAGTTTCATTCTAAAGTTTTATATGCATTAAATTTAATGACTCATAAAGAATTGATATTCGTGCTAAGAAAGTTTCATCTAGATGAAACTCATTTCTTCTCTTTTCTTAAATACAGTGTCATGTCATAAAAAAATACTTATATGACTACATATTTAATGTAAATGAAACTCTATTGAGATTGACCTTAGAGCTAACTAGGGAGAGAGGCACGTTTCGCTGCACCTGCCAAGTGCTAGTATGGATGACTAATGTTAGTGTGTCGGGTTCTGTGATGCATGATGTTTTTATTTCTCGGTATGTACTACACGTTGGTGCAGGAGAAGCAGAGCTGTGTGAAACGAATGCAAGCGATGGGAGGGCGGCAATCCCGCGCGGCTAGTTTTTATTATGGCCTTAACTATGTCATACTCTTCAAAAATAAACATCTTAAATAAATAAATCCAAACTACATTCATGGTAATTGGTAATTAAGTTGACAATAATACTATATGGCTGGCTAGCAATACTCAGAGATGACTTAATTACAACTTCCATCCTACCAATTCTTTGCACTGACAGAGAAGTCAAAGAACGATGAAGGAGCAGTGCCCAGCATTCTGCGGCGAACTGGAGAAGATCGTCAGGAAGAAAGCAGAGGCGGCAACTAGCTAGCCTCCGCCGGTAGACACAGTGCTGCCCTGTGCGGATCCCACGGCGTGCTACTCCATAACCATGAGCATGCAACTAGCTAGCTAATAAGTTATTCTAGTTAATAGTCTGTAAATGATGGACTGTTTACGTGGAAAATATGTAGTAGCAGTACTAATGCACGCATCCATGCTGACGGTGTACGCGTGTCCATGTGTGTGTTCTGTTGACACAGAAGAACTATATATGATGACTATTAATGTCGTCACTGCAAAATACCAATGATGGATGCATAATGTTTGGTTTCCTATTAACCAAAGTTCATAGACCCTTTGTTTCGTTTTTTTGTTAAAAGATTTCCAACATCTCTATATTTTAGAAATAGTACAGAAAAGTTTAATTCTCGTAAGGCCACGTACAACCCACAGACAAAGGACTGTATACAAGTTTTTAAAATTCATGACATGTCATACAACCCACAAATAAGAGTTATCTATTGGTTTGTCTATAAGTTATTTAATGCTTGTATATAGCTATGATCAATTATGAACATTGTTTTTGTATATCATTGTGTTACTAACTGATAAAATTAAATCAAGCGTAAACACGTTGAATATGATCATGTTTCTTTAATCCATCAATATAGATGATATATTATAAATATAAATATGTGGATATGATATATTATAACGACTAGTACACATGAGAGGAGCATAGCCGTACTACATCAGTTCACTGAAGGAATCAAATTCTCAGCTTGTATGTACACGGCAACAGCAGAGAGCAGAGAAGGTTTGATAATACAGATATGATCAGAGAGCAACGAACATATATGACAGATAGAATAATTTGAACATAAATATTTTGGTCATCAGTGAACAATACATTACAATTACTGAAATAATTTAAACATAATTCTTTTCTGGGATTTCAGGTTCACAAGAATGTGGAAGGGAAGGACTTTCAGAAAATACTTCACAGGAAAGTACTTTCAGAAAACATATCACAATGATCTTTCTACATATATAAAACATTTATGGACTAGAAACCAAAATGAGCTATTACTGAACCTTCTAACAAGTAACATCATTTGATGACTTAGCTAATTAAATAGATAAATCAAATCCATATCATCTGAGAGTTTTTATATAGCACCGGCTGGTACAACTGAATCACCTCTATTGAGCAGCAACTTCAGAGTTTCAGAGGGAGAGAACGAAAATCAAATTCCAACACACACAAAGCTTCTCAAACACACATGTACAACATTGTTGGGGATAACTAGTACTACATATAGGCATGTGCATTTGCTGAAAGTTTCTGATACCATTAAGCAAGCTAGCACTGCATGTACGAAATCCTGCTGCCGCTAGAATGAAAGACGGAATCCTTGCCGGCCGCCGGAGCAGCACTCCGGCGAACTCCGAAACTCACGAACTCACGCACGCAGGAAGTGAACACACTGGAATTTGGTGCCTTAGCAACTGCCTTAGCGTTTTCTGAATATATTGCTCCTACTTATACACAATGAGCTGCTAATTGCTAAAAGTGAAAGACATCGAGTGGCTGAGCTATCCCCAGCACTCCGCCATGCACGCCATGCCCCCCTATGACCCGGACAGTGCGCGCCATCCCACGCACTAGGCCATCTCGCGCAACTTGCGGCTGGCTCCGCCACGACGTGAACGACATGCACGCCATGGCCCTGGATACAAGGACGCGCTCGGGAGGTTTCTAACAACCAGGCCGAGCTCACCGCTAAGACTGCAACTAACTGAAGAAAACTGGAATGCAGGTTTACATGGCTTACACTTCACCCCCTAAACCTGACATTCCTTGCCAACCTTGACGACGCCTAGCTGCACACGAAGTTCACAGAAACGATCACGCGCCAGCGGCTTGGTCAATATGTCAGCAAGCTGCTCCTCCGTTCGAACATGCTCAATCCTCATCCTCCCATCTCCAACACAATCTCGGATGAAATGATAACGCACATCAATGTGTTTGCTTCGATCATGGAAAACGGGATTCTTACTGAGAGCGATAGCAGATTGACTGTCCATCTTCAGGAGGAATGGTGTACGTCGCTCGCCGTCAAGTTCAGCAAGCAGCTGTGCCAGCCAAATCCCCTGGCAGGCGGCCGTCGTACCCGCAATGTACTCAGCTTCGCAGGACGAGAGAGCGACCACCTTCTGTTTTTGTGACTGCCATGTCACTGCACAGGAGCCGAGGAAGAACAGTACGCCTGTGGTGCTCTTCCTTGTATCAATGTCGCCGCCCATGTCGGCGTCACTGTACCCGAGCAGCTTCAGCTCCCGTGCTCCACGCCTGTAGTAGCACCCGTAGTCGATGGTTCCGGCGACGTAGCGCAGAATCCGCTTGACGGCGTTGAGGTGCTCCAACGTTGGCTGCTCCATGAAACGGCTGACGTACCCGACGGAGAAGGCTATGTCAGGCCGGGTGTGCACCAGGTACCTGAGGCAACCGACCAGACCCCGGTACTCAGTAGCATCCACCGGCTGGGCGTTGCTCGTCTTGGACAGCTTCAGCCGTGGCTCCATCGGGGTGTGACAGGGATTGCAGGTCCCCATCCCCGCTCGGTCGAGGATCTTCCGAGCGTACGCCGTTTGAGCGAGCTTGATGCCGTCGTGTTCCTGCTGCACTTCAATCCCCAGATAGAAACAGAGCAGACCGAGGTCGGACATTTTGAACCTGGTTTTCATCTGTTCCTTGAAGTGGTTGATCTCGGCGGCGTCGTTCCCGGTGATGATGAGGTCGTCGACATAGACTCCCACCAGCAACCGGGAAGCTCCTCTCCCTCTGGCGTAGACAGCATGCTCTGACTCGCTGTGGCTGAAGCCCAGCTCGCCCAGAGTGCTGTCCAGTTTGGCGTTCCACGCCCTCGGTGCTTGTCGAAGGCCATAGAGGGCCTTGTCAAGCCGCAGCACCATATTCTCCTTCCCTGCAACAACGAAGCCGGGAGGTTGTCGAACGTAGACTTCCTCGTTCAGCTCCCCATTCAGGAACGCGGACTTCACGTCCATGTGGTGCACCGGCCACCCCTCCTGGGCGGCGAGGGCGAGCAGCAACCGCACGGACTCGATCCTTGCGACAGGAGCGAACACTTCATCGAAGTCCACCCCGGCCTGCTGAACGTAGCCCTTTGCGACGAGCCTCGCCTTGTGGTTCACGACCTCACCGACAGCGTCTCGTTTGGTCTTGTACACCCACTTGAGGCCGATTGGACGGTGCCCAGGTGGTAGTGGTACGAGGCGCCAGGTACTGTTGCTCTCGATCGACTCCATCTCCTCCAGCATTGCGCGACGCCATGGCTGCAACTTCTCTGCCTCAGTGAACGAGGCAGGCTCGCCCTCGATCTGCAGGTGGAGCTCTGCAGCAACCTGTCGTGCAGCAAGGCTAGGAGGCGACGTGTTCCCAAGGACATTGTCAAGCATGCGATACCTTGGCTCGACATCGTCGTTGTCAGCGTCCAAGAACTCCTCGGCGTTCGGAGGCGGCGACACGAACTCTGGTGCGAGGGGACCCGCGCCAGGTTCATGCGGCTGTGGTGTCGTCGGCGGTGCGGAGGTGTCCACCATGGGCGCGCCGGGGCTTGGCGCAGAAGCTCCACTGGAATGGGCCGAATGAGTCGGTGACTCAGGCCCACCCCCGGCGATGTCGATGTAGTGGTCCCCGGCGCCGATCTGCAGGTCGTGGTACTCCACCACGAGCTCCGTGTTGGTGGGGACTCCGTCTTCACGCTCCCAGGTCCAGGATGCTGTTTCGTCGAACACAGCATCCCGGGACACGACGACGCGTCGCGCCACTGGGTCGTAGAAGCGCCACGCCTTGGTGCCCGGCTCGTACCCGATGAACACGACTGGTGTGCCGCGGTCCTCCAGCTTCTTGAGGTTGGGCTTCACCTTCTTGACGAAAGCGGTGCAGCCAAACGTGCGGAGATAGGAGACGTCAGGGCGCCTGCCATGCCAGGCCTCGTAAGGCGTCACGCCTTCAAGGGCCTTCGTGGGCACGCGGTTTAGGATCCAGACGGCGGTGGCGACGGCTTCTCCCCAGAAGAAAGACGGCACGCCCCTGCCCTTCAGCAGGGCACGCGCCATGTTGACGACGCTCTGGTTCCTCCTCTCGACGACCCCGTTCTGTTGGGGCGTGTACGGCGCCGTGTGCTGTCGCTGCACTCCATGGTCCGCGCAGTATGACTCGAACTCGACGGAGGTGAACTCCCCGCCGTTGTCCGTCCTGAGAACGCGCAGATGACGCCCGGTCTCCACCTCAACCCGGGCCTGAAACTTCTTGACGGCGGCCAGCGTGTCGCTCTTGGCCGCCAGCAGGGCCACCCACATGAACCTGCTCTTGTCATCCACCAGAAGCAAAAAATACTGCTTACCGCCGGGAGTGGCCGGCGTGATGGGGCCGCATAGGTCACCGTGGACGAGGTCCAGCAACCCCTCTGCTCGCCGTTTGGCCTGCGACGGGAATGGCCTCCGCTTGAGCTTGGTGGTGACGCACTCGGTGCAGAGCTGGTGAACGCGGTCGATGGGAGGGAGCCCCTTCACCATCCTGTGTTTCTCCATCTTGTGCAGGGCGTCGAAGTTCAGGTGCCCGAGCCGCTCATGCCACAGCCACGCGCCGTCGGTGGCACGCGCAGCCAGGCAGAGCGGCCGAGCCAGCTGTACTCGCAGGAGGTAGAGGCGTTCCGTCGAACGCCTTACGCGCAGGATCAGGCGCCCCTTGTCGTCGCGGACGCGAAGCACCCCGCGCTTGATGTGCACATCGCAGTCCCCTTCATCGAGTTGCCCGAGGCTCACGATGTTGGAGACGAGGCGCGGGATGTAGTACACCCCCGTGAGTGGGAGGTGCTCGCCGGTCTTCCCTTCGAAGAGAACGGTGCCAATGCCCTGGATCTCCACCACAGAGCCGTCGCCGAAGCGAACGGTCCCGCGGATCGCCGTGTCGAGGTTGACGAAGGCGTCGCGGTTCCCCGTCATGTGATTTGTCGCCCCGGTATCCAAGTACCAGGTGGTGTCGTCGCGCCCGTTGTCGCCGCCGAGCTGCGCGAACACCTTGGCCTCCACGATCTGGAAAGGGCGAGGCGCCGGTGAGCTCTGGGTCGTTGGGGCGGCGATTGGGGTCGGCGCTGGGTGGAGTATGGCATGGGCCATCAGCAATGTGGGCTCTCTGTCCTCTTCTGCCTCCGCGACGTGGGCCTCGGCCTTGGGCTTGCTCTTGCACTCCTTGGCCCAGTGGCCCATCTTTCCACACCGAGCGCAGGGATCTTTGGATTGATTAGGCTTGTCGTCGTCACGGGTCAGCCCGTCGGCCTTCCCCTTGCCTTTGCCGCGTCCGCGCCCGCCGCGCTTCTTGCCGCCAGCGTTGCCGCTGGAGTTGGTCCCGCCGCCGGAGGAATTGCCGCCGCCCTTCCCACCGGCTTCGCGGATCTTGAGCCTGGCCAGCCACTCCTCCTCGCAGAGAAGCAGCCGCCCTTGGTTGTCGAGGACGGGCTGAGGCTTCCGGCGTTGCTCGACGGCACGCAGCCGCCCGGTCACCTCCTCCACGGAGATGGTGCGGATGTCCAGTAGCGTCTCGATAGAGATGGCTACCTGCGCCAGGTGTTCAGGCACGAGCTGGAGCATCTTCCTCACGATCTCGACGTCGGCGACGTTGTCGCCGAGGATGCGGAGGTCGGACGCCAGCGCGTTGATGCGGTTCGCGAAGTCCTCCGCGGTCTCCGACTCCTTCCACACCAGCGCATTGAACTCGCGGCGGAGCTGTTGGGCGTTGGCCTCCCGGACGCGATCGACGCCGACCCGGATGGCCTTGATCGCCGCCCAAGCTTCTGCGGCAGAGCTCCTCTTCTCCCGCAGGGTGGACAGCATGTCCGCCGGCACCGAGCGCAGGATCGCAGCGAGCGCCAAGCGGTCGTGGCGGTACTCGACGTCGTCGTCGTCGAACGGCTCGACGGCGTACCACCAGCCGGTTGCCTCGAAGTTCACCTGCATCAGCATCGACCACTCCTGGTAGTTAGTGCGGGTGAGCATTGGCCACTGGATCCCGGCTGCAGGGTTCTCGGCGCGCTGGACGACGAGCTCGCGGCGCCCACGGCGTGGCGCTGGCGATGGCGTGTACTGCCGCCCACCGCGCCCACGGCGGCGGTGTGGCGTGCGCGACCGATCTCCAACCGGTGCCGACCGGCGGTCCATTTGCCTCGATCTCGGCTCCGATACCAGATGAAAGACGGAATCCTTGCCGGCCGCCGGAGCAGCACTCCGGCGAACTCCGAAACTCACGAACTCACGCACGCAGGAAGTGAACACACTGGAATTTGGTGCCTTAGCAACTGCCTTAGCGTTTTCTGAATATATTGCTCCTACTTATACACAATGAGCTGCTAATTGCTAAAAGTGAAAGACATCGAGTGGCTGAGCTATCCCCAGCACTCCGCCATGCACGCCATGCCCCCCTATGACCCGGACAGTGCGCGCCATCCCACGCACTAGGCCATCTCGCGCAACTTGCGGCTGGCTCCGCCACGACGTGAACGACATGCACGCCATGGCCCTGGATACAAGGACGCGCTCGGGAGGTTTCTAACAACCAGGCCGAGCTCACCGCTAAGACTGCAACTAACTGAAGAAAACTGGAATGCAGGTTTACATGGCTTACATAGAATAGATAGATCCAAGAGAGCAGGATAGTACACGAAGCCACCAGAGATGAAGAGAGATCGGACTGCTTACTGGTGCATACTCTGTTGTTGTTGAACGACAATGAATCGACGGTGCCAGATGCAGTCACAGAGGACATCGCAAGATGCAGGCACCAGTGAGAATGATGTGTCGTCTGCGTCCATCCGTGAGGCGAGGACGAGGCGAAGTGCTTGTGTGGATGTGGCCCGCAACATGGAGGCGGGCGATCGCCCAGGTGCCGGTGTGAATGTGGCTGGGTCGACCAGCGCTGCCTCCTTGTCGGGATTGATTTTGGCAGGGAAAAAACGAAATAGCCCGCGCTGCATCTGGATCCAGTGGCGGATCCAGGATTAAAATTGACCTATGGCGGACTACTACGAGTAAACTCTATAAAAAAGTTAGCATGCGCGAAAATTATTACATATACAGCTATTTAATCTCTTTAAATCTATTTAAACACTGCATATGATAGTTAGCAATATCATTTTAAGTGTATTTTAGTCTATCTAAATGTTGTATAGATTATTTAAAATTATATTTAGACCGTTTTTTTGCCACACTGCTTAACCCAGTAGTAGCCAGTGTGAATGTCCAACACTGCAGCCAATAGGACGAGTTTTCTTCAGTTTGTAATCGTGGTGTAGCGATCAGAGATTCAGCCATTCAGGATTCGTCACTAATGGGTGGATGTCTAACGCCTGTAGACGTTCACGAAGGAGAACCGCCGAGCATGGAGCGTTAGATAGTACATAGCTCTTCACCTTCCACCTAGGCCGGTGGGCCCTGAATGCGTGGGCCTCACATCACATGGACGCAGCCCAATAGACCCAACGAACACTCGTCCACTCGTCCATCCGCACAACGCTCGTCTTCCTCCACAGTCTACTCGCAAAATAACGAACAGAAAGAGAAACAGTTGTAGAGGTCGGTCATGGCTACCAGGTCCGTGGGGGCTTGCTGGCGGGGAGGTATGGCGGCCGCCAGGGCTCGCCATACTGGTGGATCCGCCCCTGTCTGGATCTCACGCCATCGCTTAGAGACAACACGCTCCGTACAACGCTGCTCTAGGTCATCGACAAAACCTGGGAGCATAAGCCAAGCTCGTCATTTGGTGGTGAGACGACGGGTGTGCTCTCTCTCATTCAGTTCAGGACCGCAGGGTGTTTTTCGCAAAATACTCAGCTTACAGACGCCTCGTACAGACGGACTGTACATGTCCTCGTGAAACTCTCTGAAAGGATCGTGACGCCTAAAAGGAGGTGAATTAGCTAACTAAAAACTTTACTCTAACTATGGCTTCTAATTACCACCTAGTCAAAATCTATGCAAGAAAGTAAACTATCTAATTGTGCAACTATGGTTTTGCTAGGTGTGTTGCTATCTTTACCGCAAAAGAGTTATGCGACCTAGGTTTCAATCCTATCAACTAAGCTAGGAAAGGTAAAACACATAATTAAGGTAGCAAGGTAAATGCGAAAGCTAAAGAGCATGGTAGAGATGTAAACTTCCGTCGATGACTCTGGTATTTTTTTACCGAGGTATCGAGAAGCACGCAAGCTTCCCCCTAGTCCTCGTTGGAGCCCCTTGCAAGGAATCCCTCGCAAGGGCCAAGCTCCCGGTCCGGTAACTCCGTGGATAACTCTGGTCCTTCCTCACGCGCAAGTGGGTCTCCGGTTAAGCCACTCGTGACAAAGCCTCTCTCCCGGATGCTCCCCATCGTCTTCATTATCAAGCTTCCAGCCGCCGCGGGCCTTGTTCCCTTCGATACACGGTGGCGACCACACCACAAACGCGGTTGGTGTGGTCTCGCAAAACTACAAGCTCATCTGATGTACAACAATGGTGCACGCAAACACCGAGTAGCAAGAGATATGCAAACCTCACTAAACACTAGGCCTAAACCTAGAGCAAGTGCATGAGCGATAGTCTAACTAGCCTAAGCACTTCGTAAAGCACCTACACTAATCACCATCTAAATCACTAAGCACTCTGCATATGGAGGCACTAATATGGTATAGCAACATCCTTGGTATATTCCCTCACTCTTCCACACCACTTTTGGCTGATTAGAGATGGTATATATAGGCCCCCAAACAAATAGAGCCGTGGGGGGTGGTTTTCTGTAGAGCATCGGACGCTGCATTGGACGCGTCCTATGCTCATATGTTGAGTAGCCGTTGAAAAACTAGCCGTTAGACCTCTTTTTCGAGGACATCAGACTCTGCATCGGACTCTACTATAAAACTGTTTATTCTGGGCCATTTTAGAGAGCATCGGATGCTGTCATCAGAGCGTCCTGTGCTCCGGCATCGGACGCGTCCGATGCTCTTTTTTCAGCGAGACATGCTTTCGTATTTTGGACATAACTCTTAGCTCTGAACTCCGATTTCGATGATCTTGAACTTTTCAAAAAAAACTAATGAAAAGCTCTATAGCTTTATGCTGGTGTCATACCAGTTTGAGCAGATCTAAAATCATGAGACAGTTCCCAATTCAATCAGTTCTTGTCTCGGCTTGAGCGGCTCAACTTTGTTTGCGTCCGACCCTTTATTTCTTGTTTCTTGGACTTTGCTTGATCTTTGTAAGCCTTCATATTATAGGGTCTTGCTTGAGGTGTTGATCATTTGATCACCATATTGCATTCGTCCAAGTCACGTTTGCACTCTGTTGAACTACAAAACAAACACTTGCAAACATATTAGTCTAATTTGGTTATGTTGATTATTAAGCACCAAAATCCAAAGTTAAATGAGCCGAGGTCTATTTTTCTTACACTCTCATCATCTTTCTCTTAATCCATACAGTGTCACATCAACGTATTTAATGCACATAAAACACTACTCTCTCCGTCTACGAAAGAATCAATTCCTAGAATTGTCTTAACTCAAACTTTTTAAACTTTGACCAAATTTTTAGAAAAGACTATCAATCAAGATTGATGATACCAAATTCATATCATTGGATATATCTTCGAATATATTTTCATAATGTGTTCATTTTATATCATAGATGTTATTACTCTTTTCTATAAAATTAGTCAAAGTTAATAAAAGTTTTACGGACACAGATTCTAAGAATTGATTCTTTCATAGACAGAGGGAGTATGAAACTTCTATTGAGATTGATCTTATTTCTTTCATGGGCATGTCTCAATAGCTGTAAATTACCTGATTGACTATTATGAAAGCTTTGACAAACTGTCAGGTTTTGGAATGAGATCCTATGCAGTCGGTTAAATCGACTGTACTCTATAGCCAACCATCTGAGCCATTCAACATGAAATCTGACGGCAAAAAAAAAAAAATTCTCTGATTCCTTCACGAGCCAACAAGAACGATACGTCTTCACGAGAGAGAAGGCAAGGGAAGAAGCTAGAGGCACAACAGCGTTGCGCTTGCGCCGTGGTTCCACGACCATGCAGTGAGCAGCATCAGCCTCAGCACCTGCCGGTGTCGTCCATGCCGGAGTCCTCGCCATTGATGTCGAGTGTGATCAGCCTGCGACGTCTTTTTCTTTTTGGCACAAGTTCCGTCTTCTCCTCCCGCGTGTGGGTGAGGCATCGGCGATCGACTGCTGCTTCTGTTGTGTCCTGGCCTGGAAAATGTTCACAGGCCTGCACTCCGTCTTTCCATGTATGCTCAGATCGCATCAGTGCTCTTTTAATCTGTTTGTCATCCTCTACTACGTCAGTCCGTACTGGATTGATTAAACATCAACTTGCGTTCATCACAAACTAGAATCAGGACATATTTGATGGAACAAAAGAGGTGTCTAACCCATGATTGTTTTTTCTCCCTCATCAAACATACTCCCTCCAACACAAATCATAAAACATTTGATTTTTTTTATCTTAAGTTTGATCACTCATCTTATTCAAAAAAACAAACAAACAAAATCAAATTTAAGTCATTCTCGAAGAAGAATTTTTATTAATAAACAAAGACACCACAAAAGAAGTGGTATTTTGCATAAATTTTTGAATAAAATAAGTGATCAAACTTGATATCAAAAGACAAACGTCTTATCATTTAGAATGGACTAAGTATTTTAGTAGGCCGACAGCTTTCAGGACGGTGATGGTCACGGTGCCGAAGCAGCACTCAGTGAGAATTAAGGATGAGGATGGTGCTCCAAATGGTTATCCACGGTTCTCCCCTAGTTCAACTAAATGAACTAGATTGCAAAAATGAGGAGAGAAATTGTCTAGTTAATTCTTTAAATTGAACTAGAGGAGAACCGCGGATACTTATTTGGAGCATCATCCCCGTCTATAGTGAGAATGGCACGGTGCGGTGCTCGGTGAGGACGGCACTGTGCGACAATTGGCAAGGTCAGCGACGCCACGACAATCAATGGGGTGCTCGAGTAGGAGAGAAGACAACGGCGGCGACTATCCACGGGAGCTCTCGGCGCCAGCAGGACCTGTACGTGTGAGCTATGATGGGCCTTGCCATTGTGAAGCCCATGTCGATTTGGTGTAGTTTGTGTTATGTCTAGTACGACGCAATCCATCTAGGTGAAGTTAGACGATCTCGTTCCAGTTTTTACCCTTTGTTTTCGTAAAAATGAAAGACTTGCATGTTTTGTTACTGGCTCAAGAAGCCACATCGAGGCATGACACAGTGTTAAACCTTAAAAGAAACCAGATGATTTGGCTGAGTTGAATGTCAAGATCTGATGCCATTGTGGTAACTCCAAGCGCAATGATTCCATGATTAAGGTATGATTCTCATGATAAATATGACTTCTCCAACTGTTTGGCAGTCTTTTGTGCCGAGCTAAACCGGTAAGATTGAGGTATTTGTTGTTGATCCAGATCACCGCACAAGTTGTATATATTCTGAAGAGTAAAGTCCACCGCCGGTCACTGAACTTGTTCGTCTGTGTCATCCCGGTCCCTAAACTCGCAAATCGACCGTTTATGTTCTCAAATTTGTCCGGTTATGTCATTCTGGTCCCTAAACCTTTTCGGTTGTATGATCCCGGTCCTTAAACCTGCAAATTAATCATTTATGTCCTCAAACTTATTCAGTTGTGTCATCTGGTCCCAAAATTTTATTTTAAGTCTCATCAAGATCTAAACAAGATAATTTTAAAACTTTATATCAGCAAATAATTCATAACTTTTTCATACGAACTCTAATGAAGACAAACTTTATAACAAAATTATAGTTCTTGATGCAATCTATAACTTTGTAGTTGAAAAGTTTTTAAATTAAAATTATTTAGAGTCCCAAATATTATTTTATGATTACAGATTTTAAAATTTAAAATTTAAAATTATCAGACAATCTTGAATATTGACATGATGTATATAAAAGTTATAGTTTCAATGCAATCTACAATGTTGTAGATGATTTTTTTTAATTTAAAGTCGGTTAGTATCCAAAAAATTAATTTTACATTTTAAATTTTCAAATCTATAAACATACAACAATATTTAGGTACCCTAAACAGTTTAAATTCAAAAACATTTCAACTATAAAGTTGTAGATCACATCAAGAGCTACAATTTTGATATAAAAGTTGTCTTCATTCGAGATTCTATTAAAAAGTTATGAATTATTTTTTATATAAAGTTTTAGATCGTCCTGTTTTAATTTAGATGAGACTGAAAACCAAGTTTAGGGACTGGAATGACATAATTGAACAACTTTAAGGACCTAAATGTGTCATTTGCAACTTTAGAGACCGAAATGACACAACCGAACAAGTTTGAGGACCTAAACGGTCGATTTACGAGTTTAGGGATCGAGATGATACAGACGAACAAGTTTAGGGACCGATGATGGACTTTATTCTATTCTGAATCACCAAAGCATCTCGGCTCTGTTGGCTCCAACTTATTCACGGCTCATTGTTTATATCCTGAAACTTCAAAGAAGAGTAGTTGGTCTAAACTTTAGTGCAACCAAATTCTTTGGACAGAGAGACATGTACTAAACTTTAGTGTGATACAACAATCAGTTGCCTTGGAAGTATTTAAACAATCATAGTGTCTATTAACCAGTTGTGGTGAGTAATCTTTGTATGAAAAGTACATATCTTACTAACTTAATTTCCATAATTCTTGTAGAGCCGAGGTCTAATCATCTGGTAAAAGGGCTAGGCCAACCTCAAAGGCTGGGGACGCCTTGGGTAAGTGAACAGAGGCGCTGGTGGTAATGAATCATGGCCCTTATCCCTCCTTCACAATCTAATTTGACCCTTTTTAATTTTAGTTCAAAATCATATAATATTATGACCCGATTCTTATTGAGCCAGGTCTTTAAATTTGATAGGCTAAATTAGAGGGCCCTTTACCACCCCTAGCTAGATTTGACGGTGGCTTAAGCCTTCGAGTGGCAGCGTGTGTATGATTGCTTATCTCAATCTCCTATTCCCAGTGCAACATGGATTGAGTAACACAAAAGAATTGCATTCTGTGCCAATGCAGTATGGTTGAAAAGATTTATCTTCTCTATTTATATAAGGGGAATTGAGACAAATCCAGTTTCTTAATTAAAAAGCTGTTTTCCAGCGTTTTCTTATGGCATCTATATATTAATTTCTGTTGATAAATTTTCCCACCGTGGTATTTTAATTTCAAGTGAACAACCATGTACCTAATTGATTGCTGTGTACAAGCACATTGGTCAAAGGAACTGTTGGCTTAATTTGAAGTTGTTATTTAAGAATCGTCACTAGTATTACATAATTCTGTTGACATGTACTCCCCCGTCCAAAATTAATTATCTTTTTTTTCCATGCCATAAGTTTGATAGTTTATAGAAAATATATGCAATATTTATATCTCCAAATAAATTTATTAAAAAAAAGTAAACTCAAAGATCTTTCTAATGATACTAATTATGTAACGGGAACGTATCCTATGCAAACTAGACTCCTGTGTAAACTATGCAAACTCTAATCAAGACCATAAAAATCTAATCCGATGGCTGGTAATTTTAGCACTCAAACCCCTCACTCACCCTATCCGACTGTTACGAAACACCCCCATGAGTGGAGGGGTTTAAGTGCTAAAATTACCAGGCATCAGATTAGATTCTTGTGGTCTTGATTAGAGTTTGCATAGGATACGTTCCCGTATGTAACATAAATATTAATATTTTTTAATATATGTTTAGTCAAAGTTTCTCGAGAAGAAAAACAACAATTATTTTGAGACAGGATAGAGTAAGTAGTAAAAAAATAGCTAGGTGGGTAATCTGCATTACATAATTCTTTTCTAGGAGCACTCTATTTAAAGAGTTGAATCCCACGTCCGTTGAGGCTGCGGACAGTGTTGCTAGAGTTATATCATAGGATTGCTGGAGTTATATAGCACCACTGAACATTTGTGTAAAAAAAACACCTCATTCTAAGGAATCTTACAATCTAGGAGAGAACTCTCTATTTATGGAGGTGAATCTTACAATCCGCCGAGGCATACGGACAGTCTACTAGCAGAGCACAAGCATTAGCAGCCAGTGTGTGCAGTGGCGAATCTAGCTGAAAGTGTCATTGGGGTCATCGGGGTCAACTTCACTATGTGATATAAATTTTTTTAAGCATGAACAGTAATTTACTAAGGATTTTGCAAATTTTATCGGGGTCGGCGGACCCCGATAATTTAATGTAGATTCGCCCCTGAGTGTGTGTGGCAGCTTTGGGTGGGGTTTTAGATGGACGGAGGCAAGCTGGGCAGCCGTGCCGAGGACGTGGATGGCAAATGTGAACTCCGTTGCTCCTCCTCTAAAGTTGTCCAATACAAGTTGTCGCAAGGTGTTTATGATGCATGGAACTGCGAATGCTTCTTGTCCAGCCTTGAACTCCTCGTCTTGGCGGGCATTGTCAACCCTCTATCAAACAAAAATGCATGAGTGCCGAGATCAAATTAACAAAGGTATATAAGTGCCGAGATCAAATTAAAATACAAAGCAAAAGTGTATGACTAATGAGATCAAACTACAATGCAAAACAAAGATGCATAATGGACAAGATCAGATTACAATATAAAATTTCATGATTGATAAATGGTTGATTGACAATATACAATTAGGATTTAGGACATACCATGAGTGTAAGGTGTCTAAGTTGAGGAATATGGAGGAGCAGGTCTAGTAGGTCCAACATCTGCTGGGGTGTAGACATTTGCGCGTAGACTCTCAAGGTGCACAGATAAGGTAGAGGTGCAACCTGACGACCTTTCACCTGAATGTATTCATTAGTATGTTAGATCGAATATATCAAATAAACTATACATTATGTGTGAATATGCTAATCAATTTTAGTAGCTAATAAGAAAACCCAATATGGCACTATTCGTATCCATAAATTGTCAAAATATAACTAATGAGAAATATAATTGAAAGGATTGAAGCTATTCAATTTCTAATTAGGTCTCACCCCATCATGTTTCCCAGACAAACATGGAAATTAGGAATGAAACAGATCCATGACTATCTCAATAAACCATTTTTCAGTATTGAAGCCAATAAACACCATGTCCACCATGAGCATCCCTGTTAGAACCGCTGATGGATCCCCGGAGGTAATAGTCGTGGAAGGTGGGAGGTCGGGGAGAAGGCTCACGGCGGCGGCGTGCTCTTGACGCCGTCCTGCTGGGCGGCGTCAAAACAAGAAGGCAGGTGAACAGAACACGGTTGAGCGAGAGAGATTGAATCTCAATCTCCAGCTAAAACCTCTCATTAACCAAGTGTTTAGGCCTTATAGCCATCTCCTAACAAACTTCCTAATCGTGCTAACAAACTATGAAACCACTAACAAACTCCAACAAATCTGAACCGAGCTAACTGAGCGCTAAAGTTTAGGACGCCTTGGGCGTGGTCACTGCGCCGAACGCTCAGCCACGGCTGCGCTTCCTGCACTGATAGACGCAGTCCACCATAACATCACTCCCGCCATCGATAAACAGCTCGTCCTCGAGCTGGAATGCTGGGTACGCCATGCGAAACTCGTGGACGTGCTGCTGATGGCGCCCAAGCTGCTGATGGTGCCCTGCTCTCGTCGTGACAACGCGTCTGCTGCGGTGTTGAGGCGCCCTGGCCTGTACTCAACGGAGAGATCAAAGCCAAATAACTTACTGATCCATTGATGTTGAGGGACCATGGAGAGGCGCTGATCCAGCAGGGTGTAATGATCCGTTCGGACGATGAAACGACGACCCCAAAGATAGGGCCGACAATGGCGCACGGCCTGGACAAGGCCGATCAATTCCCGTTCATAGGCCGCCACCTTCAAGTGTCGGGCGGTGAAGGGCTTGCTGTAGAAAGCCAGTGGCCCCAGCCCTTGGTGTAGGACCGCACCGAAGCCGGTTCCAGAGGCGTCACAATCCACCATAAAAAGCTTGGTGAAGTCCGGGAGATGGAGTACAGGCACCGTGGCGAGCGCCGTCTTCAACGCGGTGAAGGTCGTGGTGGCCGCGTCAGACCACAGGAAGCTGTCCTTGCGGAGCAGCTGCGTGAGGGGCGCAGCGGCCGTGCCGAAATCCTTGATGAAACGTCGGTAGTAGCCGGCGAGGCCGAGGAACCCGCGGAGGCCCCGTGCCGAGCTGGGTTGCGGCCAGGAAGCCACTGCCTCCACTTTGTCGTCGTCCATGGCCACGCCGGACGCCGAGATGACATGGCCTAAATAGGCCACGGACGGAGTGCCGAACGCGCACTTGGACTTCTTGATGCGCAGCTGATGTTCTCGAAGCACGGAGAAGACAGCTCGGAGGTGCTGAAGGTGTTCTAACCACGATGCACTGTAGATCAAAATGTCATAAAAAACACCAGTACGCACTTACGAAGGAACGGGCATAGCACGATGTTCATCAAGCTTTGGAAGGTCGCCGGTGCGTTGGTGAGGCCGAATGGCAACACGAGAAACTCAAAGTGCCTGTGGTGCGTTCGGAACGTGGTCTTCTCGACATCGGCGGCATGAACCCGAACTTGATGATAGCTGGCGCGCAAGTCCAGTTTGGTGAAGAAGCGCGCGCCGTGCATCTCATCGATGAGTTCTTCCTTCCACCACGGGAATGGGGAATTTATCTTTGAGTGTTTCATCATTGAGCGCCCTGTAATCGACGCAAAAGCGCCAAGTATCGTCGTGCTTCTTGACAAGGAGTACGGGCGCGGAGAATGTCGAGGTGCTCAGCCGGATGATCCCCTAGGCAAGCATGGCCGAGCACTGAGACTCCAGTTCATCTTTCTGCAACTGTGGGTAACGGTAGGGCTGGGCTGCCACCGACGCCGTGTTGGGCAGCAGATTGGTGCGATGATCACACTCGCGCCGCGGGGGCAGACCTGTGGGCAGCTCGAACGGGTCGTCAAAGGCCAGCAGTAGGCGGTCCAGGAGCTCCGTCTCCATGCCACGAACGACGTGAAGGCAGCCTGTGGGGGGTATGTTAGTGCGGGGTGAGCCAAGCCCTTTCCACAGCACGCGCTTGCCGCGGTGCGTGAACGCCATGCAGAGGTCGTCGAAGTCCCAAAGGATGGGGCCCAATGTACGCAGGTACGAGACGCCTAGGACGATGTTGTAGCAGTCGAGCGGAACGGCGTAGCAGTCCACCGTGAAGTATTCCCCGCCGATGCAGATGGCGACGTCGCGAGCCTGGCCATGGCAGGCGACGCGGTCACCATTGGCGACCATGACGTGGGCGCCGCGGCTGTCGTGGAAGTGCAGGCCCAGGTGGCGCGCGACGTCCAGGCTGACGAAGTTCTGTGTTCCCCGAGTCAAGGGGCGCTGTGAGCTCGTGATTGCCGATGGAGACGCGGACTTGCATGGTGTCTTCAGTACAAATGCCAGCAATCGCGTGCAGCGAGAGTAGTGGCGGCACGCCATCAGCAGAAGTTGCATCGCCATCAGGAGCCTCTGGTTCGGCCTCGTCGAAGTTGGAGACTTCCAGGAAGAACAGGCGCTGGCACTTGTGGCCGCGCACATACTGCTCATCACAGTTGTAACAGAGGCCTTGGCGTCGGCGCTCGGTCATCTCGGCCGGTGTGAGCTTCTTGAAGGGACGCGGCGGGGGCTGGAGTGCTCGTTGGCGGCGTGAGCTGGACCGACGGCGTTGCAGGCGCCGGCAACGGCAGGGGCATCGAGCGCGGTGTGGCCTTGGGCGGCCTAGCTGCGGACACCACCGGCAAGGCGCTGATCCGGCGCTCGAAGGTGCGGGCGAGGCACATGGCGCGCTGCAGATCAGACAGCCCATGGAGTTCGACGTCGGTGCGGATGGGATCTGGGAGACCGCCAGTGAAGAGCTGCACCTGCTACAGCGAAGGCAGGGGCCCGGCATGAGCCAGCAAGGCCTCTTGATACGCGGTGATCGTGCCTGGAAACGACAGCCGCGCCAAGTCGGAGAGGTGGTTGGTGGCGAGCGGCGGCCCGAAGCACTGCTGGCAGAGGCCCTTGAAGAGCAACCATGAGATCGCGGCGACACCGCCCGCGTCATGCTCGAGGATGTAGTACCATTCCTGGGCCACGCTGTTCATGTGGAACGATGCCAACCACACCTTGTCGGCCTCCGGGGTGCGCTGCGCACGGAAAGTGCTCGCACTTGTTGAGCCACCCCAGGGGGTCATTACTGCCGTCGAATGTGGGGAACGGAAGCTTCTGGAAGCGCGGCACACCGAGGGCGCTAGGGTGGGCCTCATATGGTGGAGGTGGGGCGGGTGGGGCGTTGAAATTAGGTAGCGGCGAAGGGTAGTGCAGAAACACGATGGAAGTGATGGGCATCGAAAGAGTCGGTGGCGCGAGTGATGCAGACGCTGCTGTATGGACGACCATCGAGGAAGCGGCGGCCATAGAGGCAGGACCCGTCGAAAGGCTCCCAAAGCCCCACATTCCATAGGGCATGGACGTCGGCGGAGGTGGGGGGCCATGGCCATTGGAGCCAGACCGATTAGTCGAATTGCGGCCTTCCATGGCAAAAAGGCGGGTGGCGAAATTACCCATTTGCCGCTGCAGGCCGTACACGATAGCGATCAGCGTATCCATTGATGAGGAACCGGAGGGCGGCTGGGTGGATGGTGGTTGGGTGGATGTTGGGGCTGGTGGCTGGCTAAAAGCGACGGATGGCACCAACAATGGCGCGGTGGTGGTGGGAACACCGGAGGCGGACACGGAGGCGGGGGCAGAGCTCGACATGGTGCCTGATCCCGATACCAAATTGTTAGAACCGCTGGTGGATCCCCAAAGGTAGTAGTCGTGGAAGGTGGGAGGTCGGGGAGAAGGCTCACGGCGGCGGCGCGCTCTCAACGCCGTCCTTCTGGGCGGCATCAAAACAGGAAGGCAGGTGAACAGAACACAGTTGAGCGGGAGAGATTGAATCTCAATCTCCAGCTAAAACCTCTCATTAACCAAGTGTTTAGGCCTCATAGCCATCTCCTAACAAACTTCCTAATCCTGCTAACAAACTGTGAAACCACTAACAAACTCAAACAAATCTGAACCGAGCTAACTGAGCGCTAAAGTTTAGGATGCCCTAGGCGTGGTCACCGCGCCGAAAGCTCAACCACGGTTGCGCTTCCTGCGCTGATAGACGCAGCCCACCATAACAATCCCACACCTCAAAAAGGAAACACCTGATTACTACGTTCTCTTGAATATGTGTACTGAACACCAACACCATTAACTACTCCCAGATGACTTAGAGGTTAGAGCATCCATCCTAACAATTCTTTGTAGTGAAAGAACGATGAAGGACAATCTTCATTTAGATGTAATGCGTACATATGCTAATCAATCTTCATTTGGATGCAATGCAATTAGTACAACAAGCAAGCACGTGAAAGAATGTAAGGTTTAGGTACCTTTCCATTGAAGTGGGTGACATAGGACAAGTCGTGGCAGAAGAGCATGAGGCCGTGAAGCTCGCGCAAAGCCCCGGCTGTGCGCATGTCGATGGGCATCCTGGCGTCGCGGTCCTCCGGGCGAACGCCTGTATATAGAGATTGCAGCCTCGGCGTGTACTGGAGGGAGACTCCGCCCGAAGCCGTACACATCCACATCTCCAGTCGCTGAAGGTTGGTGGAGACGATACTGAATCCACCTGAGTCGCACCCGCTGGTCAGGCAGCAGTCCCCGAGCACCACCGTCCTGAGGCCGTACAGCTCGGAGATGACGACTGATAGCTCCTGGCCGCAAAAATCACACGCCGTAAGTCTGAGTTCCGCGAGGCCAAAGAGGTGATCGGCATCCAGGGGCCTCAGGTCGAAGAAGCAGAGCGAGAGGCTTCTCAGGCCGCCGGGGAGGCGGCGCAGGGGGAAGGAGCCGTCGTTCTTGGGACGGTTGGTGTTGACAACAATGAGCTCGTGCAGACCGTCCTCTCCTTTGGTGGCACGGAGGTGATCCATCCATTTCCCAACCACATCAGGCGAGGGGCAGCCTGACGGGGACTCGATGCGCAGGCAGCCCACCGGTCCTGGGTGCTCATCTAGCACGCCGCCGATGGCGGCGGTGCTCACGCTCTCGGACACATCGACTAGATCGGGGGCCATGGCGCCGATGGCCCCGACGAGCCCGGAGTCGTGGATCACCAGCTGGGCGCTCCTCCAGGCGTGCTCCCAGCGCCCCACCGTCCCCGCCTCCGCCTCCGCCTCCGCCTCCGCTTCGGCCTCCCCGCGCGGCCCGAGGACGTGCCCGTAGGCGAGGAGGTCTATAAACACCTCCAGCTCGCTGTACCGCTCCTCCTCGCCTAGCACGATGTTGGCATCCGGTCTCGGGGGGAGCTTATTGAGGGCGGTGGCGATTCGCTGGGGCGTCCGCTTTGTCATCTTCGATCGATCGATCTGGTCTGATCTGGATTAGGGTTTGATTTCCCCCCTTTTCTTGCCTCGGGTTCTATGGTTTGATTGATTTTTTTCCCCTCTTTCTTGTCTCGCGTTCTACCGTTGCAAAGCCCCCGCCCCGCCCCCGTTCGGGACTTTTAAATGCCAACGGAACGGGATGGCCGTGGGCCGACCGTCTCGAGCCGTGTGGGCGGCGGGCGAGCAGCTGCGACTGCGAGTAGATAGAACCAGCTTTTGATGGGAATTTTTTTGGGTGTTTTCCTCTAGTCACGTACTCTCTCCGTCCGATTGAGAGTGTCGCCCGGGAAGCATGTTTGTGAGGGGGACACGGTTTTCTAACGACACTTTCAATGGGACGGAGGGAGTAATGTACGATATGAACCAGCTAAAAAGGACGAGGAAAAAGACCATTACTTCTGTTACAAAACAAAGGTCGGTCATTCCTGTAATTCGAGCAAAATGGCCAACTGAAGATTCTGGTATACGTACATCCAACAATATAATGCTCGCCCTCAGCGCCCCTCACATTTTGTGATTTGTGAAGCAGCTCAGAAAGATGGATTCAATATCCTTGATTTGGGGGTTCTTTGCATCTATTCAGTTCAGACAATTTAAAGTTACTACCGAAACAGTACTTGACATCTGTTCAGGAGTCATCTGTTTCATACATATCTGACGTTGAAGCACTATCGTTTTGGCTGAAAAGTGTATAGGCTGTGCACATTGAATTAAAAAAAAACTCCATGTAAACATCTGCTGTCTGTCATTCTACCCCTGCATCATCTTCACCATTTATGTGTGGCCTCCTGCTTTCCGGGAATCCTGGTTGAGGGTTGGAAGGATGAAACTCTTCTGCGACAGAGTTTGGTCTTTTGCTTCTTATTCTTAGGGTGACAGAGTTTGGTCTTTTGCTTCTTATTCTTAGGGTGACAGAATTTGCTGCTTCATACTTCTGATACCGATCAATTCAGCCGTGCAATAGTGTTGGTACTGTTAGTGTCGAGTCAACTGGAAATCAATAGTTGACGCACATCTGGAAACAGTTTCTTAGGTATCGGTGATGAGAATATCAATTAATCAATCAGGACACTAGAATAGTGCCCGTGCAGGAAGCGGGGAGAGCAGAACTGCAGAAGGATTTTTTTTTTTTTTTTGAGAGGGAAGAACTGCAGAAGGATGCAAGGCCCGCGGATCCAGGGTGGGATTCGGCCCGGACACGTTCAAAGCTGCCGGAGCAGCATGAGCGTTCGTTCACGGGCCGTGGACCTTACAAGTCCTCCGCAAAAGAAGGCCCAGCCCGCCTGTCTGGTGCTCTCTTTCCGCGCAGTTTCCTTCCCCGACGCCGACTACCACCCACTGGCCACTATGCAAGGAGACGGCGGGACAAATGAGGTAGGGCGGACCGGCAGCCGACAGTCATGCCGGTGGCCGCTCGGCGGCTCGAGCGCAGGCGCGCAGCGACAGGGCTGCGGCCTCTGGCTGGAGCTTCGCGGCCGCACGGGCGTCACGTGGAGGACTGGAGCGGGCGAGCGCATGGGCGAGCGTGATGGAGCGGCGACCGGAGGCGCGTGCAGACGTGGAGGGCGGACCGCGGACGCGCCATCGAGCGTCGAACCGAGAGGAGCGATGGGACGAGGTCGAGCGCGGCGCCTCTACTGTCCTGGTTTGTTGCTTGCCCTAAGGCCTTTGAGCAATTGGGCTACGCGCCGATGGATGGACCATTGGGCCTTGTTGGCGAGACGGCCCAAGGGCGAGGAGCCGCGGACGCCATTGGCTTCATCGATTCGCAATCGTCCATCGCGGCGTCGCCCTCTGCTCGGACGGAGGCGGAGCCTGGTCCTTCTGCGCTGCGCCGTCGGCGGAGATGGCCAGATGGGGGTCCTAGATGTGGTGCTCGCCGGAGGGGAGGTAGGGCGGCCGCCCAACCTCGCCATATAGGTGGCTCCGCCTATGAATTCTATGATTAAGGTATGATTCTCATGATAAATATGACTTCTCCAACTGTTTGGCAGTCTTTTGTGTCCCGAACTAAACCGGTAAGATTGAGGTATTTGTTGTTGATCCACGTCACCGTACAAGTTGTATATATATTCTGAATCACCAAAGCATCTCGGTTCTGTTGGCTCGAACTTATTCACGGCTCATTGTTTATATCCTGAAACTTCAAAGCAGTTGGTCTAAACTTTAGTGTAACTAGGACAAATGCCCGTGCGTTGCAACGGGAGAAGAAAGAGACTCTAAAAATCTTTTAGGTTAAGTTTAATCCGAAGTTTAAATTTTTAAACTCTAACTATAAATAAACTTTTTTGGGTTTAGTTTAAAAAAATGAAAGTGATGTAAGTAGATCCATTTCAAAATTTAATTTTATATAGTACATATGGCTGTACGCTGTAACGGCAAAAAATACATTAGGATTGTTCGGCATGATTTATGGCGGTTTTTGTTATTTTGTTGTGATAGAAAAACATTGACTAACTTTGACTGATCATAACCTTTAGCAAACAAGGTCATTAACACAAAATAAGACATGGATGTTAAATACCTAAATATTTATATTTGTTCCTTTCTATTAATTTTTTGAGCTATAATTTTCTTTACGATGGATTCGTAATGTAGATTAACATTGATAATAATACTATAATGTCCAGTTTATCTATACCTAATAATAAAGAGCCCTCGTTGGTTGGAGCTTAGGGCCCTGATGGCAGCAACGGTGACCGATCTAAGAAGGGGCGGGGATGTCAGGTGGATTTGACGGAGCTCACCATAGCGCCATGGGGGAGGGGAGGAGTAAAAAGTGTTTCGTTGATGGTATAGAGCTCGGCGAGACCGGCTGATAATGTGGGGTAGAGAAAGATGAAGGCGAGGGCGACACAAGGAGAGGAGAAAACGGGTGAAAGAAGATACGTACGCACCCGCACATACGCTAAGCATCGCATTTTTTTTAAAAAAAAAATCAGTCAAAAAATGTGTTTAGGGCAGAGGAAGATGAAGGCGAGGGCGACACGAGGAGATGAGAAGACGGGTGAAAGAAGATACGTACGCACCCGCACATACGCTAAACATCACACTTTTTTTAAAAAAAATCTGTCAAAAAATCTGTTTCTGCAAAAACAAATTTTACAAATTTTAGAATAATAAATTTAGTCAAAATTGTTTCACGGGAGAAATATTTGTCAAAACTGACCCAATCTCGAAAACAAATAAATGCAGAAAGACCAAAGTTTAAATTGTTATGTTAATTTTGGCAGTGGTCCACGTGCCTTAATGATCTCACGTCGACCCCGTCCAGGTAAATATGGAGCAACGGGGTACGAGACGCTCTTCTTATAGCGTGAGCTCGTGGCTCGTCCGCCTTCAGCTGGTGAGGTGGTGCTAAACGCCCAGACCGAAACTGAAGAAGCGCTCGTCTCCGCTCTACTGCCGCTGAGGTCTCGAGGGCTACCGAGACTGGGCCTTTAAGTCCGGGCCGATTTCGTTGCAAAGAGGTCCGGACCGAGACGAAACAGCCAGACTGGATCGGTTTTTGCTCCAACCGGTGCTGTCGATCAGACGAAAGGGGAGGGGGAACGGACAGGCTATTAGTCCCATATCGGTCCCCTAATCTTGTGGGAATCCTAGTTAGTCTATATAAATAGGCTTGACGAAAACGGCCAGACAAAAAACAGTGAAGAAATTTTGCCTCTTTATTATTATTAGGTATAGATATAGATATATATACAGTAATCAGTTGCCTTGGAAGTATTTAAACAATCATAGTGTCTATTAACCAGTTGTGGTGAGTAATCGTTGTATGAAAAGTACGCACTTGTGTTGTACCTGTGTTGGCTATATATATTAGGGAGAGATAAATAAGAGGGATTAATTGCTAATCTCCATCATTAGCCATAGCCATTGGATTTAGATCCAACGATCCACGTGCGAGTTTTGATAGTTTCCACGAGAACCTGATTTCCATAGCATACGTTCCCAACTTAATTTACACAATTCTTGCAGCCGAGGTCTAATCATCTGGTAAAAGGGCTAGGCCAACCTCAAAGGCTGACCCTGTTTGCTTGAGACCCTGGCAAAGCTGCCTGGTCCAGGCAGCAAATCCAGGCCATCGATTTCGTGTGCCTGGGGTCGAGATTGCTGCCTGGCCGCAGTTGCCTCGCTGAAGCAATCATCCAAACAGAGGCGCTGGATTTGGCGGCGGCTTAAGCCTTCGAGTGGCAGCATGTGTATGATTGCTTATCTCAATCTCCTATTCCCAGTGCAACATGGATTGAGTAACACAAAAGAATCGCATTCTGTGCCAATGCAGTATGGTTGAAAAGATTTACCTTCTCTATTTATATACGGGGAATTGAGACAAATCCAGTTTCTTAATTAAAAAGCTGTTTTTCAGAGTTTTCTTATGCCATCTATATATTAATTTCTGTTGATAAATTTTCCCACCGTGGTATTTTAATTTCAAGTGAACAACCATGTACGGATGTACCTAATTGATTGCTGTGTACAAGCACATATATTGGTCAAAGGAACTGTTGGCTTAATTTGAAGTTATTTAAGAATCGTCACTAGTATTACATAATTCTGTTGACATGTACTCCCCCGTCCAAAATTAATTATCTTTTTTTTCCACGCTATAAGTTTGATAGTTTATAGAAAATACATGCAATATTTATATCTTCAAATAAATTTATTAAAAAAAAGTAAATTCAAAGATCTTTCTGTTTATACTAATTATGTAATATAAATATTAATATTTTTTAATATATGTTTAGTCAAAGTTTCTCGAGAAGCAAAAACAATAATTATTTTGAGACAGGACGGCATAAGTAGTAAAAAAATAGTTAGGTGGGTAATCTGCATTACATAATTCTTTTCTAGGAGCACTCTATTTAAAGAGTTAAATCCCACATCCGTTGAGGCTGCGGACAGTGTTGCTAGAGTTATATTATAGGATTGCTACAGTTATATAGCACCATTGAACATTTGTGTAAAAAAACACCTCATTCAAAGAGTTGAATCTTACAATCTAGGAGGAGAGAACTCTCTATTTACGGAGGTGAATCTTACAATCCGCCGAGGCATGCGGACAGTCTACGAGTAGAGCACAAGCATTAGCAGCCTGTGTGTGTGGCAGCTTTGGGTGGGGTTTTAGGTGGACAGAGGCAAGCTGCGCAGCCATGCCGAGGACGTGGATGGCAAATGTGAACTCCGCTGCTCCTCCTCTAAAGTTGTCCAAGACAAGTTCTCGCAAGGTGTTTATGATGCACGGAGCTGCGAATGCTTCTTGTCCAGCCTTGAACTCCTCGTCTTGGTGGGCATTGTCAACCCTCTGTCAAACAAAGATGCATGAGTGCCGAGACCAAATTAACAAAGATACATAAGTGCCGAGATCAAATTACAATACAAAGCAAAAGTGTATGACTGATGAGATCAGACTACAATGCAAAACAAAGATGCATAACTGACAAGATCATATTACAATATAAAATTTCATGATTGATAAATGATTGATTGGCAATATACAATTAGGTTTAAGACATACCATAAGTGTAAGGTGTCTAAGTTGAGGAATATGGAGGAGCAGGTCTAGTAGGTCCAACATCTGTTGGGGTGTAGACATTTGCGCGTAGACTCTCAAGGTGCACAGATAAGGTAGAGGTGCAGCCTGACGACCTTTCACCTGAATGTATTCATTAGTATGTTAGATCGAATATATCAAATAAACTATACATTATGTGTGAATATGCTAATCAATTTTAGTAGCTACTATGGCACTATTTGTATCCATAAATTGTCAAAATATAACTAATGAGAAATATAATTGAAAGGATCGAAGCTATTCAATTTCTAATAAGGTCTCACCCCGTCATGTTTCCCAGACAAACATAGAAATTAGGAATGTGAGACAGATCCATGACTATCTCAATAAACTATTTTTCAGTAGTGAAGCCAATATGAGCATCCCTGTTAGAACCGCTGGTGGATCCCCGGAGGTATAGTCGTGGAAGGTGGGAGGTCGGGGAGAAGGCTCACGGCGGCGGCGCGCTCTCGACGCCGTCCTGCTGGGCAGCCTCAAAACAGGCAGGCAGGTGAACAGAACACGGTTGAGCGGAGAGATTGAATCTCAATCTCCAGCTAAAACCTCTCATTAACCAAGTGTTTAGGCCTTATAGCCATCTCCTAACAAACTTCCTAATCCTGCTAACAAACTATGAAACCACTAACAAACTCAAACAAATCTAAACCGAGCTAACTGAGCGCTAAAGTTTAGGACGCCCTGGGCGTGGTCACCGCGCCAAACGCTCAGCCACAGCTGCGCTTCCTGCGCTGATAGACGCGGCCCACCATAACATCACTCCCGTCGTCGATAAACAGCTCGTCCTCGAGCTGGAATGTTGGATACGCCGTGCAGAACTCGTGGACCGGCTCCCAGGTGGCTTCTTCTTCCTGCAAACCAGTCCACTTGATGAGGTCGTGCCAGACGCCCCGGCGCAGTTGGGAGCGCAGGGCACGTTCTGGTTCTTCCAGCAGACGACCATGGCAAAGTGGCGGCAAGGTTGCTGTCACCGTTGGTGGAGGGCCGCGAAACGGTTTGAGGACGCCCACATGGAAGGTGTCGTGGATCTGCGCCCCCTCCGGCAGCTGAAGACGATACGCCACCTCACCAATGCGCTCCCGGGCCTAAAATGGCCCAGCATACCGCAGACTCAACTTGTCGCAGGCACCGGGCACCAGGGACTGGGTGGGTCGGTGAAGCATACGGAACAGGACCTAGTCCCCGACGCTGAACTCCAGTGGCCGATTGAGTGTGTCATAGTAGCGCTTGGCAAAGGCTTGAGCTTGGAGTAGACGGTCGCAGATGTTGGCGAGGAAGTTGTCCCGGTCCTGCAGCAGAGTGTTGACTGTCGTCGTGTGTGCCGAGGCAGGTGTTGTAGAGAGATAGGGAAAACACCTCACTCCCATAAGGGAGGGGTGGATTTCATATATATAGTCAAGATACAACTTGGAGTACAAGTTACATATGTTAGGACTATACATATCTCTAATACCCGCCCGCAGTCACAGCGGAAGGTAACTGGACGCAAAGACTGGACCTAAAGTCATTAAATAACTGTACAGGTAGTCCCTTAGTCATAATGTCCGCGAACTGATGAGCTGAGGGAACATGTAGAACTCTGAACTGCCCCAAAGCCACCTTCTCTCGAACAAAATGAATGTCAATCTCAATATGCTTCGTGCGACGATGATGAACCGGATTAGCAGTCATGTAGACTGCACTGACATTGTCACAATAGACAATGGTCGCCGAAGGAATGGAGATATGAAGCTCTTCAAGCAACTGACGCAACCAACAACACTCGGCAACTACATGAGCAACAGCACGATACTCCGCCTCCGCACTAGAACGAGACACCGTGGTCTGCCGTTTTGAAGACCAGGAAACCAGGTTGTCTCCGAGAAAAACGCAGTAGCCTGATGTAGAACGTCGAGAGTCTGGGCATCCAGCCCAGTCAGCATCAGAGTATGCCGTGATGGAGGACATGCTGCCAGTGCCGAGATGCAGACTAGCTTCGAGGGTGCCCTTCACATAGCGCAAAATGTGCTTGATTAGAGCAAGATGCGGTTCCCGTGGGTCGTGCATGAAGAGACAGACTTGTTGAACAGCATACGCGATATCCGGTCGAGTCAGCGTGAGATACTGCAAGGCTCCAGCAAGACTCCGGTATTCTGAAGGACTAGCAACAGGAGCTCCATCAGTGGCAGACAACTTAGACTTGGAGTCAACTGGTGTTGCCGTGGGATGACATTCAGCCATGCCGGCCCGTTGTAGAAGATCAACAGCATACTGTCTTTGGGACAAGTGAAGGCCGTCGGAGGTCCGAGTAACAGAGATGCCGAGGAAATGATGTAGAGGCCCAAGGTCTGTCATGGAGAACTCGGAGCTAAGACGGCTGATGATACATTGTAGAAGATCCGAAGAGGATACCGTGAGAATGATGTCATCGACGTAAAGTAGCAAATACGCCTCGTCCACTCCATCTTTGAAAATGAAGAGAGAAGCATCAGATTTGGCTGCAGTGAAGCCGTGCTTGCAGACAGGTGGCAAACCGCTGATGCCACGCACGCGGAGCTTGCTTGAGACCGTATAGTGATTTCTGCAATAGGCAAACATAGTCAGGTGTCGATGGGTCGATGAAGCCAGCCGGCTGATGTGCATAAACAGTCTCCTCAAGATCACCATGAAGGAAAGCATTCTTCACATCAAGTTGATGAATCGGCCAAGAACGAGAAGCGGCAATGCTAAGCACAGTCCGGATTGTAGCAGGCTTGACGACCGGACTAAAAGTTTCTTCATAGTCAACACCATGCTGCTGGGAGAAGCCACGGACAACCCAACGAGCTTTGTGTCTTGCAAGTGAACCATCAACATGATATTTGTGTTTAAAAAGCCACTTGCCCGTCACAATGTTGGCACCCGGTGGTCGAGGAACGAGGCGCCATGTACTGTTGTCGAGGAGAGCCCGACACTCATCCGCCATCGCAGCACGCCAATTGGGATCAGCCAGCGCACTGCGATAATTGGCAGGCAGCGGAGACGCTGATGTCGCAGAAAGACCCTTGTAGTTGACAGGAGGAAGAGCACCAGACTGTGTGCGTGTCACCATGCGATGAAGCAGAGGGTGGGCCGTTGCCAGCCCCTGCATAGGTCGACGAGGAGGTGCAGGGGGCTGCAGCAACCCTGAAGTGGCCCGAGCAGCAACGGATGGACGCTGCGGCCCGTGCACAACGCGAGGCAGCGGAGGCCTGCTGGCTGGTAGTGCTGACTGCTGAGGCACAACCGACGCACTGCCCAGACCACCAGCAGACGAAGATGTGGTGATGGCTGGTGTCGGGGGACCACAAAAGGGGTACCCCCGATCAACGCAAAACAAACAAGAGACCTAACTAGTCTAACCCTCTAAAGAACCAACCCCTCGAGGCCTACAACGCCGGCCCACCGCCAGGGAGCCCGGGCCCGCCGAAGCCTTACCGACCGCCTCATGGTAGCCTACCCCTCGAGCCCCGGCACATAGGCCTCGAGCCCGTTACAGCCGTACACCGTTCCTCGAGACCCTACGTGGGGACCTCGAGCCTCTCTAACACGGTAACCTGCCCCTCGAGCAACACCAGACATCGGATACCAGCCCCATATTGCGCATTTAATGCGTCCACCTACTCCGGTCACTTCCTCTGGTACACGACGTGTGCCACAGTGAACCGGGACCAAAGTCAAACCTCGTTTTCACCACAAGCATGGGCAAAAAGGCAAAAGTACAGCACTGCTAGGCCATACCCTGCACTGTAGCACACTCGAGCCACGTCTCCAGACCTGGATTCCCGCTGTACGGCCGGGTTTTCCGGGAGTTGCCCATACCTGCGGGGGCTCGAGCCCCCCGTGGGCGCCACCTCGAGGCCGGCCCTGCGCCCCTCGAGCCCTGACTGCTTTCATGCTATTGGAGGACAGGTACCCCAAAGATCCGGAGGAACCCTGCCACGTCCTGTACGTGCCGGAATGGGCGCTGCACGGCCTCCACGACGCCACGCTTCCACGTCCGCGCCCGGGATGGAAGCCACGCTTCAAGGACGCCCCAACAGCAACCCCCACGCCGGCTACAGTGACCTCGACAAAACAGAATTCCAACCCTTCACCGTATTGGGCGTTGTACATATCACTCCTGTGTAACCCTGGCCTCCTCTTGTTCTATAAAAGAGGACACCAGGGCCCTTCACGCTGGAAGCTAAAAAAAGGCTCTGAGACACTCCACTCTCACGGGTCCAGACGAGTGTACACGACACACACACGAGTCCAGACTCTCGCCCACGCTCGTTGAGCTTGTATTGCCCCTGTACAAGCAATTAGGTGCAAGTAATACAAGAACCTCCTCCCCCCGCTGGACGTAGGGCCTTCTTTGCCCGAACCAGGATAAATCCTTGTGTCATCTTGCATCACCATCCAGGAAGAGAGCACGCGATCATATTACTAGTTGGTGTCATACCCCCGGGGTCGAAACACCGACAGCTGGCGGAGCTGGCGTAGAAGACCGGCGTTGAAACACCTTGCCGCTGAAACGACGATCAGCCGACACTGGTGCTGGTGTTGGAGGCCGACGCTGGTAGGTGAGACCAAACCGACTGGTCCCGCCCGGAGGTGCAGCAGGAGCAGGACCAGGCAGCTGCTCAGCAGTGTGGACTGGGAGACCAGCCGGCTGCTGAACACGTTGGAGGTCACCCGTCTGTTGAACAGAAGGCCGAGCAGGGCCAGCCATGATGATGGCTGGATCGTTGTCGAGGTCCGAAGGCAACAGCTGCTCAACCTCTGTAACAGAGGGAGCGACCGAAGAAGTATCCTGCAGAAGAAAATCAAGCGAAGACACCGAAGACGGGGCAGCAGAAAAGGGAAATACCGACTCATCAAACACAACATGTCGGGATATAATCACACGCCGAGTGGAGATGTCAAGACACCGATAACCCTTGTGTGAAGATGGGTACCCAGAAAGATGCACGGCGCAGAGCGAGGTGCGAGCTTGTGGGTAGTCGTGGCACTAAGGTTAGGGTAACATAGGCAGCCGAACACGCAGAGGTGTGAATAATCCGGGATGGAGTGATGAAGGAGTTGGTATGGAAGCTGATTATTAACAGAGGAAGAAGGACGCCTGTTCAGCAAGTAGACAGCTGTAGCAAGCGCCTCTGCCCAGTAAGAAGGTGGCATGGAGGCATGAATCAGCAAAGTGCGAACAGTGTTGTTGGTGGTACGAATCATGCGCTCTGCTTTGCCGTTCTGTGGAGAGGTGTAAGGGCATGAAAGGCGAAGCAGAATACCGCGACTGGATAAGAAAGCATCCATGGCATGATTGACAAACTCTATGCCATTGTCAGCCTGAAAGCACTTGGGCACAAAACCAAATTGAGTTTGGGCGTAGGAAACAAAGTTGACAAAATGACCATAGACTTCAGATTTTTGGCGCAGCGGAAAAGACCAGCAATAATGACTAAAATCATCAATCATGATCAAATAATATTTATAACCTGAAGTACTAAGGACAGGGGAGGTCCATACATCACAGTGAATTAAAGCAAAAGGTTCAGATGTGGTGGAAACAGAACTACTAAACGGCAAGCGAGTGTGTTTGCCAAGCTGACAGGCATGACACAAGGATCTTGCTGCTTTATTACACTTGATGATGACCGACTGATTTTGAAGGAAGGTGATGGCAGAGGCTCCCGGATGACCAAGACGGTGATGCCATAAGGTGGACGAGACAGCAAGGTTGCAGCTGGCAGCGGTGGATGATGAAGCGGATGGTAAGGTGTAGAGATCACCGCTGCTATTGCAACGAAGAATCACGCGTCCCGTCCATGGATCCTTAACAGAAAAGCCAAAAGCGTCAAATTCGACAGAACAATGATTATCACGAGTAAATTGACGAACAGAAAGAAGGTTGCGCACAATGTCAGGCACAATCAGAACATTATTGAGGTAGAAGGACGTGTTGGTGGTAGGAAGAATAGAGGTGCCACGACTAACAACAGGTATAGAATGACCATTGCCCACAGTGATAGAAGAAGAAGAGGGAGGAAGACGGGTGAGCAGTATACCATCCGACGAAGCCATATGAGATGTAGCACCGGTGTCCAGAACCCAGGGATTAGCACCCTGTAGTGCCATCTGATTCAGGGCAGCAATGAGGCCTGCTTGGTTGAAGCCACCAGCTTGAGGACCCGGCGAAGAGGCAAATTGCGGCTGCTGGACGACGGTTGGAGCGGAGAACGCAGCAGGGGCGAAGGCTGAGTGCGCCTGTGGAGAGGCCCCAAGCAGCCCCTGTCCACGCCACTGCTGCTGCTGCTGAGGTGGGAGAGACCAGGGCTGCTGCTGTAGCTGCTGACCGGGCAGAGGACCAACACAGAGCCATTGGCCGCCTTGGGGAGGAGCACGTGATCCGCCTTGCTGTTGCTGTTGCTGCCGACCCCAGCCACCACCCTTTTTCTTGTTGCGGTTGGAGTTGGTACTACCACCCCTGCCGCCGTTAGGGATAGTGCGAGTACCCTGTACTTGTGCTGCGCCATAGCAGGCAGAGGCCCCGCGACATGCTGTGCCACAGGAAGGCGAGCTGGCGGAAAGGAGCGCGGTCTCAGAGGAGACCTTGCCTTCATTGGCGAGGCGAAGTTCCTTGAGAACGAGCTTCTGGCGGGTTGTGTTGAAGTCGGGCAGCGGTGAGGTGTCGGCGATGTTGTCCGCCGTGCTGGAAAAATGCGGATTGAGGCCACGAAGGAGGTTGAGGACGAGCTGAGATGGCGAGACAGCATGGCCGACATCTTTGAGAGCATCGGCGACGGTCTTCGCACGCTGACAGTAGTCATTGATGGAGAGGTCCCCCTGCCGCATAGATGAAAATTCCTCGTGGAGGAAGACAGCGCGGGGCTCCTTGTTGGAGAGAAACAAGCCCTCAATAGCGACCCAGAGTTGCCGCGCCGTCTGATCATCCTCCCTGGCGAGATCCTGGACATCAGGGGCAGCGGAGCCGAGTAGCCAACCATGGACACAGGCATCATCGATGGACCATTGGGGGTCAGTGGGATTGGCCGAAACAGTCCCATCGATGTGACCACGAAGGCCGAACTTCCCGAGCAAGGATTTGATAAAGGGCACCCACTTGTGGAAGTTAGGGTGCTGTAGCTCGAGGACGACGGGAACGTGAGATCGGACAGCGATCATAGCATAGGGGGGAACGATCGGGCCGGAACCCATAGCGCCGCTGGTGGCGGAGCCGCTGGTGGCCGAGGCGGTGGAGGACTCGGTCGACATTGGGGGCGCAGGGCTGGCGGCGTGAGGAGCAGAGGAGCGGGCGCATGGGAGCCGCGCGAGCAGGGGGAGGCCGCGCGAGCGGAAAGCGGCGCGAGCAGGGGGAAGCCGCGCGATCGGAAAGCGGCGCGAGCAGGGGAGGACGCACGAGCGGGAGGCGGCGCATGCAGAGGAGGGCGCGAGCAGGGGAGTCAGCGCGAGTGCGGGCGCGAGCAGAGGGAGCGGCGCGGCGCGAGCAGGGGAGGACGCGCGAGCGCGGCACACGGCGCAGAGGAGGGCGGCGCGTGAGGGAGGGCGGGCTCGCGAGGTTGCGCGAAGCAGAGGAGATCGCGCGAAGCAGGGGATCGGGGGCTAGGGCAGAGACCGGAGGGGAACCCGGACTGCTAATACCATGTAGAGAGATAGGGAAAACACCTCACTCCCATAAGGGAGGGGTGGATTTCATATATATAGTCAAGATACAACTTGGAGTACAAGTTACATATGTTAGGACTATACATATCTCTAATAGGTGTGTACGGCACCAGGGTTGGAGGCAGCCGGCCATAGACGACCTGAAACGGCGTGGCGCGCAAGGCGGAGTGGAACGCCGTGTTGTAGCAATACTCTGCTCACGGAAGCCATTCCAGCCAAGCGCAAGGTCTGTCCCCAGTAATGCAGTGCAAGTACATCGCGATCGTCTTGTTCACGGCCTCGGATTGGTCGATGGTCTGGGGGTGAAAGGCGGTGCGCATCCGGAGCTACACGCCGGCCATCTTGAACAAGTCGCGCCAAACGTGACCCGTGAAGATAGGATCACGGTCACTGACAATGGAAGACGAGAACCCATGTAGGCGCACAATGTCGTTGAAGAACAGCCGAGTGACCGACGAAGCCGTGTACGGATGCCCCATGGCGATGAAGTGGGCGTATTTGGAAAACCGGTCCACCACCGTGAGGATCACACTCTTACCATTCACCTTGGGAAGCCCTTCAATGAAGTTGAGGGAGATGTCGGACCAAATCTGCGAGGGCATGTCAAGGGGTTGAAGAAGACCCGCCGGGTGTAGAGTTTCCGTCTGGTTGCTTTGGCAGACCGAGCAAGCGCGCACAAATTCACGCACGGGCGCCCCATCATTGTTGATGTAGAAGTTGAGGCAAAGCCGCTGCAATGTCTTCTGGATCCCCTCGTGCCTAGATGTATGCGCAAGCTGGAGCACGGCGGGCAGGCCGTTGGATGTGGCTGGAATGTAGACGCAGGCGCCATGGAGGATCAGGCCATCCTCAACGTGCCACGGCGCACCCCGGGCTTCAGCAATGGAGTCACGGAGGTGTCGTACCTGCTCATCCTCCTGCAGCTCCTGGCGGAGGTCGGCATAGAGGGCGAACGAAGGCCAAGAGATGGCGCCCAAGCTGTTGATGGCGCTCTGCTCTCGTCGTGACAGCGCGTCTGCTGCAGTGTTGACGCGCCCTGGCCTGTACTCAACGGAGAAATCAAAGCCAAATAACTTACTGATCCATTGATGTTGAGGGACCGTGGAGAGGCGCTGATCCAGCATATACTTGAGGGCATAATGATCCGTTCGGACGACGAAACGACGACCCCAAAGATAGGGCCACCAATGGCGCACGGCCTGGACAAGGCCGATCAATTCCCGTTCATAGGCCGCCACCTTCAAGTGTCGGGCGGCAAAGCGCTTGCTGTAGAAAGCCAGTGGCCCCGCCCCTTGGTGTAGGACCGCACCGAAGCCGGTTCCAAAGGTGTCACAATCCACCATAAAGAGCTTGGTGAAGTTCGGGAGATGGAGTACAGGCGCCGTGGCGAGTGCCGTCTTCAGTGCGGTGAAGGTCGTGGTGGTCGCGTCATACCACAGGAAGCTATCCTTGCGGAGCAGCTGCGTGAGGGGCGCCGCGACCGTGCCGAAATCCTTGATGAAACGCAGGTAGTAGCCGGCGAGGCCGAGGAACCCGCGGAGGCCCCGTGCCGAGCTGGGTTGCGGCCAGGAAGCCACTGCCTCCACTTTGTCGCCGTCCATGGCCACGCCGAACGCCGAGATGACATGGCCTAAATAGGCCACGGACGGAGTGCCGAACGCGCACTTGGACTTTTTGATGCGCAGCTGGTGTTCTCGAAGCACGGAGAAGACAGCTTGGAGGTGCTGAAGGTGTTCTAACCACGATGCACTATAGATCAAAATGTCATCAAAAAACACCAGTATGCACTTAGGAAGGAACGGGCGCAGCACACTGTTCATCTAGCTTTGGAAGGTCGCCGGTGCGTTGGTGAGGCCGAATGGCATCACGAGAAACTCAAAGTGCTCGTGGTGCGTACAGAACGCGGTCTTCTCAATGTCGTCGGCATGAACTCGAACTTGGTGATAGGCGGCACGCAAGTCCAATTTGTTGAAGAAGCGCGCGCCGTGCAGCTCATCGATGAGTTCTTCCACCATGGGAATGGGGAATTTATCTTTGACTGTTTGATCATTGAGTGCCCTGTAATCGACGCAAAAGCGCCAAGTGTCGTCGTGCTTATAGCCATCTCCTAACAAACTTCCTAATCCTGCTAACAAACTGTAAAACCACTAACAAACTCAAACAAATCTGAACCGAGCTAACTGAGCGCTAATGTTTAGGACGCCCTAGGCATGGTCACCGCGCCGAATGCTCAGCCATGGCTGCGCTTCGTGCGCTGATAGACGCGGCCCACCATAACAATCCCACACCTAAAAAGGGAAACACATGATTACTACGTTCTCTTGAATATTTGTAGTGAACACCAACACCGTTAACTACTCCTAGATGACTTAAAGCATCCATCCTGACAATTCTTTGTAGTGGCAGACAAGTCAAAGAACGATGAAGGATAATCTTCATTTAAATGTAATGCGTGCACAGCTGATCAATCTTTATTTTGATGCAATGCAATTAGTACCTTTCCATTGAAGTGGGTGACATAGGACAAGTCGTGGCAGAAGAGCATGAGGCCGTGAAGCTCACGCAAAGCCCCGGCTGTGCGCATGTCGATGGGTATCCTGGCGTTACGGTCCTCCGGGCGAACGCCTGTGTATAGAGATTGCAGCCTCGGCGTGTACTGGAGGGAGACTCCGCCCGAAGCCGTGCACATCCACATCTCCAATCGCTGAAGGTTGGTGGAGACGATACTGAATCGACCTGAGCCGCACCCGCTGGTCAGGCGGCAGTCCCCGAGCACCACCGTCCTGAGGCCGTACAGCTCGGAGATGACGGCTGATAGCTCTTGCCCGCAGAAATCACACGCCGTAAGTCTGAGCTCCGCGAGGCCAAAGAGGTGATCGGCATCCAGGGGCCTCAGGTCGAAGAAGCAGAGCGAGAGGCTTCTCAAGCCGCAGGGGAGGCGGCGCAGGGGGAAGGAGCCGTCGTTCTTGGGACGGTTGGTGTTGACAACAATGAGCTCGTGCAGACCGTCCTCTCCTTTGGTGGCACGGAGGTGATCCATCCATTTCCCAACCACATCAGGCGAGGGGCAGCCTGACGGGGACTCGATGCGCAGGCAGCCCACCGGTCCTGGGTGCTCATCTAGCACGTTGCCGATGGCGGCGGTGCTCACGCTCTCGGACACATCGACTAGATCGGGGGCCATGGCGCCGATGGCCCCGACGAGCCCGGAGTCGTGGATCACCAGCGGGGCGCTCCTCCAGGCGTGCTCCCAGCGCCCCACCGTCCCCGCCTCCGCTTCCGCCTCCTCGCGCGGCCCGAGGACGTGCCCGTAGGCGAGGAGGTCTATGAACACCTCCAGCTCGCCGTACCGCTCCTCCTCGCCTAGCACGATGCTGGCATCCGGTCTCGGGGGGAGCTTATTGAGCGCGGTGGCGATTCGCCGGGGCGTCCGCTTTGTCATCTTCGATCGATCGATCTGGTCTGATCTGGATTAGGGTTTGATTTCCCCCCTTTCTTGCCTCGGGTTCTATGGTTTGATTGATTTTTTCCCCCTCTTTCTTGTCTCGCGTTCTACCGTTGGAAAGCCCCTGCCCCGCCCCCGTTCGGGACT
Source organism: Coix lacryma-jobi var. lacryma-jobi (assembly GCA_009763385.1). Lineage (NCBI taxonomy): Eukaryota > Viridiplantae > Streptophyta > Magnoliopsida > Poales > Poaceae > Coix > Coix lacryma-jobi. The sequence goes on from CM019827.1 coordinate 3,304,378, forward strand.
TTAAATGCCAACAGAACGGGATGGCCGTGGGCCGACCGTCTCGAGCCGTGTGGGCGGCGGGCGGGCGTTTCGTTTCGCTGCAAGCGGCGGTATTGCTCAGCTTTCAGAAACTCTTTAAATTTGTGTCGTTGCCAATCCAGTGGCCGGTGCTGCTTTGACGCGGCTGCCGACGGGCCCATCCGCGCGCTGTTGCAGGGATGCGCTGGGGCCGCTGCTATTGCATCGTGCTCTGCAGCGACGCCGGCAGGGCAGTTGCTACTTGCTATGCTGCCGCCGTTCCTGATCTCCATCCAATCTTTAATTGCCACAGCGATACCACGACAATTTCTTTTTGTTTCTTTTCATCAAGAAGGTAATGTTCCTTTTTTGCCATTGCTCGACCAAGGATGGATAATGAAGGGAAATGCACTTTTTTTTTTGTTTTTTCTCTAGCCACGTATGATATGAACCAGCTAAAAAGGACGAGGAAAAAGACCATTACTTCTGTTACAAAACAAAGGTCGGTCATTCCTGTAATTCGAGCAAAATGGCCAACTGAAGATGCTGGGAAGCCGATATACATCCAACAACAATATAATGCTCGCCCTCAGCGCCCCTCACATTTTGTGAAGCAGCTCAGAAAGATGGATTCAATATTAAGTTGATTTGCCAACTCCCAAATTCGCCAGACTTAGATATCCTTGATTTTGGGGTTCTTTGTAGGGAGAATTATTTATTTGGCCTCAAAAAAACTCTGGTTACTTATGTGGCCCTTTTTCTTTTGAAGTTGTGTATATGGCCTCAAAACGAAACTTTGTTACTTATTTGGCCTTCCGTTAGATTTGAGGGCATAACGGTGTTAAGTATTGAGTAAAAAGACCATTTTGCCCCTGCACCAAAAAAATAAAAAAAACAGTATATATATAAATAATATATATATGAACAGTATATATATAAACAATATATATAAAACAGTATGTATATATACTGTTTATAATATATATATATATACTTTATAATATATATATATATACTGTTTTATACACTTTTATTTTTTAGGTGCAGGGGCAAAATGGTCTTTTTACCTAATACTTAACACCGTTATGTCCTCAAATCTAACGGAAGGCCAAATAAGTAACAAAGTTTCGTTTTGAGGCCATATACACAACTTCAAAAGAAAAATGTCCACATAAGTAACTAGAGTTTTTTTGAGACCAAATAAATAATTCTCTCTTCTTTGTATCTACTCAGTCGAGACAATTTAAAGTTTAGTTGTGGTGAAAAGTGTATAAGGCTGTGCACATTGAATTAAAAAAAACTCCATGTAAACATCTACTGCTACTGGTGCTGTGGTGCATGTCATTGCATGTTTAGTTGCTAGCCATATAGTTTACCACAGCTAACCTTAGATAAGTGTGGAAGAAGTGTGGAACAGTTACCCAAACCAAAGAGACTCCGGAGTGACTAAGGGGGTGTTGGGGGTTCCCACCCCCTAAAGTTTAGCCACTAAAGTTTAGTGGAGGTCACTAGAGTTGTAGTGTTAAAAGTGACTTTTAGTGGGGGTGTTTAGAACTTTAATGACTAAAAGTGACTAAACTTTAGTGACTAAACTCTAGGGGTGGGCCAAACACCCCCTAAAGTACTGTAGTCCCTAACGGTCCCTGGTTCCTAGTGAGTTTGATCCAAACCGTGCCTGAGATCGAGACGAGCGTGACGGGGCAAAGCGTCCCGCACAGTGAGAGGTGCCCGGCGAGCGATGCCTCGGGGAGCTCGAGCTGTGCAGGCGCTATTTTGCAAGAAGAGGTTGAAATAGCAGGTTTTCCGGGTTTTGATAGCTCTGCCCGCCTGGAATCAGGTGGTTTTTGAGGGGTTTTTTTTTTTTTTTTTTTGTGAATCGGTGGTTTTTAAGTTTGGGGGTGTCTATTTTTGTTCTTCTTCCATTCCACGACGCAGAGGCAGAGGCAGAAACGCCGCCGCCGCCGCCCTATCCCCACCCCCGGCAGGCCATCAAATGCTGCCGTGCCGTCTCAGACGCCGGATATTCTCTGGTCGTCGCCCCCTATAATACTCTCCTTCCATCCCATCCCGGGCCGGAAACCAGTCAGCGCATCAGATCTCGTCTCCGACTCCGGTTCCGAGTCGAGCTGCAGCTGCGACTCCGACTCCGACTCCGACTCCGACGATTGGAATCCAACAAGCTCCTTCCGCCGCCGCTGCCTGCCTATATAAAGGGACGGAACAGGTCGGTATGTATCTAGGGTTTCCCTTCCCATTAGTAATCATACATATCCCCGTCCGTTAACCCGTCGATTTGTTCCGTCGTCTTTGCTAGCTCATCGTTTTTTGCTCATTCAAATCAATCCTCCGATCGAGATGTCGATGAATTTCCGCCACCGACAGCAAGGTCAACGATATCGACACGACTATATCTTTAGTGGGCCGGGGGCCTGGACGGTGCAGCCGATCCCCGCGTCCTCTTCCGTCGATCCTTTCGATTACGCCTTCAACGATGATCTGCTCGACAATCTGGATCTGTTCGACGATGAAGACGACGACGACGACGATTATCTGGCGGCCCCCGGTCATGGCAGCAGCAAGCGTTCTCGCGTCGCTGCAAGTAGCGAGGCCATCCAGAGCCTCCAGGAGGTGGCGGGTCGTTCTCGCTCCGGGGAGGAGTGCGCCGTCTGCCTGCAAGACTTCCGCGCCGACGAGACGCTGAGGGCGATGCCCTGCTCCCACGCCTTCCACCAACACTGCATCTCGGAGTGGCTCCTTCGCAACGCCGTCTGCCCTCTGTGTCGCCGCCGGCTGCCCGAGGAGGAGGACAAGAAGAGGAGGAAGATCTAGGTGTGCACAGCACAGAGTGTGTAGCTAGCTTGCATCATACTGCTTGCTAGTTGAGGCTGAGCATGCATCGCTTACTGCTGTTAATTCCTCTTCTTCTTGTAGGCTGGCAGAATAGGAGAGATGCGTATCATCATCCTAATCATTATTATGTATGTAATAATGCAAACGTACATTATTAGTATACAGTATTTGGTTTGTTTATGCTGTACTTCCCATGGATGCTATCTCTTCTCTTGGAAATAAATGATTAATGTTGGGGAATGCCTTTTTCTTCTAATCAGAAAGCAGATCACCCATATCATGCTTATATACAAGAAAAAAGAGCTCAATCTGAATTCAGAAAAGCACAGCTCACTCATGCCATGCTTGCATAGGAAATCTGCTGTCTGTCATTCTACCCCTGCATCATCTTCACCATTTATGTGTGGCCTCCTGCTTTCCGGGAATCCTGGTTGAGGGTTGGAAGGATGAAACTCTTCTGCGACAGAGTTTGGTCTTTGCTTCTTAGGGTGACAGAATTTGCTGCTTCATATTCATACTTCTGATACCGATCAATTCAGCCGTGCAATAGTGTTGGTACTGTTAGTGTCGAGTTAACTGGAAATCAATAGTTGACGCACATCTAGAAAGTATCGGTGATGACAATATTAATTAATCAATCAGGACACTAGAATAGCGCCCGTGCAGGAAGCAGGGAGAGCAGAACTGCAGAAGGATTTTTTTTTTTTTTTTTTTTTTTGAGGGGGAAGAACTGCAGAAGGATGCAAGCGGGCTAGCCTGCTTGTGCATCCTTAAAAGGCCCGCGGATCCGGGGTGGGATTCGGCCCGGACGAGTTCAAAGCTGCCGGAGCCGCGCGAGCGTTCGTTCACGGGCCGTGGACCTGACAAGTCCCGCGCAAAAGAAGGCCCAGCCCGCCTATCCGATGCTCTCTTTCCGCGCAGTTTCCTTCCCCGACGCCGACCACCACCCACTACCCAAGGAGACGGCGGGACGCGGCCCGGTCAACCGGAGAAGACGATGAGACTGCGCTTGACGCGCCAAGACAGACGGCCGAGTCCCTCCCGCCCACGCGTCTCCGATCATTCCCTGCTTCCCGCACGCGGCTTGCATGGCGTCATCAGCCAGGCACGCATCAGTAACAGAGAGAGGTTCATCAATGGCGACACAGAGAGAGAGAGAGAGAGAGAAGTTCGTTCTGGTTTCCAAGCAAAAATGCGTAAGCAGCAATCATATGTACATTTTGCTATTCGTGTTCGTCGTCTTTGATCGTTCCTAAATAAACGGAATGAAATTCCCGGCAAGCTAATTCATAACGCCTAGTGTGCCTACCGCGAGGACAGCACGGTCCTCGCCGCCGACCTCATCCACCGGCTCCGATCGCGCTCGGAGATGGTCTCCAGCCTGGGCGACCACGGCCTGCTCCTGCCGGTCCCGACGAGCTGCGCGTAATGCCGCTTCAGCTCGGGCGTGCTGCACAGCTCCGCGGCGTCCTTGTCCCTGGCCTTGGCCTTCGCGTTGGCATTCGCGCCGCGGCCGGTGGCGGCGGCGGCGTCGCAGGTGATGAGCTTCTCGATGAACTCCGGGAGGACCCTGATGAGCGGCGCGGCGCCGTCGGCGCCCTTGACGTGCTCGAACGGGCACCCCGCGACCGCAAAGAGGGGCTGCCTATTCCTCTTGCCGTTGCCGCCGCTGCCGTAGGCCAGCGCGGCGAGCGTGGCGGGCGTGAGCGCCTTGAGGCAGGCGGGGAGGCGCGCGGCGGGGAGCACGAAGTAGGTCCGGCCCGGCAGGAGCTCCTCGCCCGGGGACATGGCCGGGATCGGGAGGCCGACGAAGAAGGCGTCGGCGGGGCACACGGCGTAGCCCGGGAGCTCCGCCGCGACGTCCTCGGCCGTGACGATGACGACGGCGTCGTCGCCGCCGCCGCCTGGCGTCACCGCCAGCTGCCTCGTCCGCCCGCCCCAGTACACCAGCCGCACCGCCGCGGGCGACGCCGCCGCCGGCAGGTGCAGGCATGACGGGGAGAGGCCGTTGCCCATGTGTCGTCGATGTCTGAGGGATGAGTGCAGGAATTGAAGTGAGCTCGATCGGCTGGCTACCTGCGGGATGGCCGGCCGGGCTTGCAAGTTGTGACGGGCGGGTGGTTTCGGTAGGGGGGGCGGGCGGGCGGCTATATATGTGAGGAGGAGACTGAGCAGGATGGGAGTATGACCTCGGAGGATGGGAGGTTGAAAGAGAGGGGAGGTGTTTCATGTGCGTGTGCTGTGCTGGCTCTGGCCAGGGCGCCAGGCCAGGTCAGTGGTCAAAGGTGACGGCCATCTCCTTCCGAGTTCCCAGGCTTCTTCTTTTACTATTTCTTGCGAGGACGAAGCTGGAGAGGAGGCCTTTTGTTTTGGACGCGTCGCCGCGAGTGCCGACTTGGCGACAGGTGGAAGAAGCTGGCTGGCCCTCAATTCATTCTGGACCGCGCGTGCGTGCGTGCAACTGTGCAAGTGTATTGTTGCTGTCATGGCCAGCAGGCCAGCGGAGAAGAGCCGAAGAAGAGGAGGTGGGTGATGCGCGTGCGTCACGTTGGTGTTGGTGTGCAGCTTTATCCGCTCAGGCACAGATGGAGATGGCAACTTGCTTTGACAAAATCCCAGTCGCCACGCCAGCGTCTGCGTTTCTTTGGTCGCCTCTGTTTATCCCAGATTGCTCTCATGTAATGTCTCCAACAAAGCGTCCTGTACCCAAATTTGCGTCATGAACAGTGTTTTAGATTTTGAAAATATGCTCCAACACAGCACCCAAACAAAGCGCCCTATACCCAAATTTGGGTCATGAGCAGTGTTTTAGATCTTGAAAATATGCTCCAACACAGCACCCAAACACATGACGCATTTTGCGTAGCCAACGAGAGAAACCGCAAAAAACATCCTCGAGCGACGACGACGCAAATCGCTCGGCAACGCTCCTCTCCTACCCCACCGACACTCCTCCCCGCCCCCCCCCCTCGCTGGCACCGCTCTCCACCGACGCTCCTCCGTCTTCCACTTCACCGTCGGTGTTTCTCCTCTCCACCGGTGCTCTTTCCCCCGCTGACAGCGCTCCTCCTCCCCACCGGCTCTCCTCCCTCCCCACCGGCGCTCCTCCCCCGGCCCACTGGACCCCACCAGGGCGCGACGGCGGAGGAGGCGCAGGCGGGCGCGGCACCGGCAGCAGAGGAGGGGGCACAGGCGAGCGCGCCGGCAGAGGAGGCGCGGGCGGGCGCGACACCGACAGCAGAGTAGGGGCACAGGCGGGTACGGCGGCGAGGAGGCACGGGCAGGTGCGGCGGCGACGAAGGCACGAGTGGGCGCGGTGGCGACGGAGGCGCGTGTGGGCCCGATGCGATGTCGAAGAAGGCTTTGTGTCCTTCTGTTGGAGAAGCCACGATTTGGATCGCTCCCCTTTTTCCCGTACGCGACCTATACAAGTGAATGTGTTTTTTTTTTGCCTACCTGCTGTTGGAGATAGTCTAAAGTAAGAGACTCAGAGACACAAACGAGAGTAGAGACTAGGCAGTGTTGTTCTCACAGTCACAAAAGTTCCCACAACGCAGGTACAAGGAACATGGTACGTGGGACGTGGAATGCTTCCTGTAAAAGGATTTTCCACTGTTTTGACGAAAATGTTCCACGTTCCCGGTGACTGTGGTTGTTCATTAATCCATGGTTGTACATCTATATACATGCAAAGAGTTAACTTCTAAAATATGCCTATAAGAAGAACCATTGATTACTAATAAAGTGATTTATAACAATTTTTTTCGAGATCGGGGATATAGTCCGTTTTTTAAGCAGAGAAGAATGGTCAATAGACCTATACGTAGTTGATTTATAACAGCTTCATCGGCTCATCGCACATGTCCCATGGCGATATGTGTTATTATGTCTTTTTCTTAGGCCAAATATATGAATGTTGAAGAAGAAACTTAGGTTAAGATCTGAAAAGAGCAGCGGAGCCAAATACTTTTAGAAGTTCAAGAGTCTATCGAGAACTAATGGAATTAGTATGTGGAGTTGTTCATCTTTCACTTGGAATAGAACACATATCTCTTTGACGTACTGAATAAATAAGACTGTGGGGGTGTTTGGTTCACGGCCACGGCCGGTCACGCCACAAATTAGGCTCGCCACACGAATCAGTGGGTGTTGTTTTGTTTATGTTTGAAATAAAGCCGCTGTCGTTTTTTACATTATAAAATACGCCACAAAGTGTGGCGGACGAAACCCCCCGCCATCACCACACCTCGCCTCACCTTTGGCGTGGCTACGCATGGTCTCAACCAAAAAGCCCATGCGTTGCTTGCGTCTGCTGTTTCTCCGATCCTTTTTGGAATTGGAAGTTGACTGTTCTCCCTGCATTTGAACCTATCCATATGTGGACCATACTACCACATGTTGCCACCAATGCGTCAAATTCAGTAAACTGTGGGCTGTTGCCTTGTATTTTGATTCCGACCGCTCCAAATTGCAGTGTCAATGGAAGTCCCAAAACCAAACTACTCGTCTTGAATAAAAAAAAAAAAAAGAGAGGAACGGTGGCAGTGCTGTTCCAATCAAACCAATCAGCAGCCGACGTCCGCTGAGTGGAGAATCAGTCTTCGTGTGGGCTCCACCGGTTGCCCGTCATTCGTTGAACTCCTTGGTCATACTCAAATTATATTACACGTGCGCACTTTCAACGAGCAGTCCTCAGTCTCATCCAGATAACCCGTGTGTACTACTACAGCCATTTGAAAGTTGCACCTGGCTCTATACCTCTCTTTTAGGCCAAGTCAGCAACAAAAAGCTGGTGGTTCCAACTAAGTCTACCAAGAACATTTCAAAACACAGGGGATGTTCAGTAAGTATCCACTAAACTCGGTACATTACGTGTGTGTTCACTAAACTCCTCTTCTTTCATTGAATTTTCGAGCTGATTCGTTCGACCGTGAAGTCCCTTGCAAGAACAGTTCCTTCCAAGTGAATCTTTCCTTCATAGAAGTATCTAAAATCCACCGGAAAAATGTTACAGATAGTATATATTCGAGAATGGTAATTACAGTATCGTAGCCATTGATTTCCAAAAAAATGGTAGTAATTACAACGTGTTCGTCAGATCTTCCTAGCACTGCGATCTATCATGGATAGGCTTGCCTGCCGCTCACGTATGTCGCCAGGACATGCCCCGGAACATCGTTGGAGAATTCGTCCCACGATGTAGAGGGCAGCACCACAAAATCTGCGTATTTCCCTTCAGAGAGGCTGCCCACGGCATGGTCCAGGAAGCAGGCGTAGGCAGCAGACACCGTATGCCTGTGTGTTCGTCAGAGTGAGAGACCAATCCATTATCCATTAGCAGGGAAAAGAAAAACGATCGATCTGCAGAGCTTGGCGTTGCAATGAAAGCAGACTTACGCTTTCAGTGATTCATCTAGGGTCAAGCGCTCCGCAGGGATCCAGGGGACCTCCCATCCAGGAGGCTTACGGAACATGGCGGTTCGGATGGCTTGCAAGGGGTTGATGTCTGAAACCTGAAAGACAGTAACAGTATGCCTGGTAGCTGACAGTATGGTAACTGAAGAACCGAGTTCAGTTTACTGAAATGTCTGCAGAATTACGTACAGGCCAGTCAGAACCAAATGTTAGCTGTGCACCGCCATCTAACAGTGATCTAAATGTGTAGGAGCTTCGCTCAGCCCGTTCCAACCCAATCTTGTTTCCAGCAGAGTTGGCGTCGTCTAATAGATGATCTGGCTGTCAATAACAAAGCAGATACTTCAGAAGTGGAAGATTGCAGTGCACAATCTGATTTGTGAAGCATAATATACCGATTTTTTTTTTTGAAAGTAATATACCGAATATAATGTAGAAATGGGACGGAATACTGGAATAGTTTACCTGCACGGATGCAATGATACCATGCTTGCCAAAGCGGTTTGCTGCACCTGGAGCCAGATGTTGGGCATGCTCAATCTGATTCCATATGCAAATATTCAATTCAAATTCTACTAAGCAGACTGAGTTCGTTCTTAAACATACTAAGCAGAGTGCGAGGGAGCGAAACAATTCTGAAATAGATATCAGAACATACCCGGAATCTACGGTCCTTGACTCCATTTAAATCAACAACCTTGTCAATCATATCCAATAGCATGTCATTAGCTTTATCCCCAATTGCATGTATGGCAACCTGAAGAAAAGAACATTATTTTAAATTTCTAGAATTATGGTATTTAAACTGAAGGATAGAGGGTATATCAAAAAGAAAAATGTCTACCTGGAGTCCAGATTTGTCAGATTCTAGTGTTCTATTAAGTAGGCTGTCCAAATCTGTCACTTGCAAACCATAGTTACCAGGATCACCCTCATAAGGCTGTAAGAATCCATCCACAACTTACAACAAATGGGGAAAAAAAAAGTTTAAAGGCTACAACAAGTCTAGAAGAGGGAGGGAAAAACTATTTACGTCATGGAACAATGCGCTTGAAGAACCTAGAGAACCATCAAGGAAAGCTTTAACACCACCTAGATGGATCCACTGACTTAACGATCCACCATGTTCATCAATAAGATCCTAGAAGCAACAAATGTGTTATATTAACATAAAGTAAACAAATAACATAAAGAGGTAGTCACAATTCCAGAAGCAAACTTACCGAAACGCGAGACCATGTGGGCATTGGGAAGAATAAGCATACTCTCATAATCATTTTTTCCATAGAGTGAGCCCATTTATAGATTTCTGTAGTGATATCAATACTTGTATCAATATGCCAGGAGTCCAACGAAGGTCATAGATAAAATAAGACAAGTGAATCCTTCTAATTCTTGTCCATGCAATGGAAGCGAAGGTATTACAAAATACCTGTAAAATCTTGCCACATTTTCTCGGCTGAGGCCCCAGGGAAGTTACTTCCAACATCAACAACAGTAGTCACTCCCCTCATTAGGGCATGTTTACTTGCTCTAAGAAGAGCCTCTCTTCTTTCATGGTTAGAAACTTTTTCAATGACATCAAATATAAGCCTCATGGCAGTATCAACTAGAAGACCAGTAGGCTCTAAAAGTAATAATAGAGGCCAGATAATTTGGTTATTCCTAACCACAAGATTCAATAAAAATTAGCATGTGAATATAATAAACTGATAGAAGGCACATTGGGTAGTTGAAGCATAATCCCTGTTTTTTGGGCAATGACAAGCATAATTCTTTGCAGTACGATAATGCATAAACCACATGGATATTGTTAAAAATTGTGTATAAAGCTTCTGATCAGGTCCTTCTGATCATTTTAACTAATTAGATCAATAGATGAGCTACCATGGCAGTTTGCTTTCAAGTTTCTTGCTTTATTGTTCCATCGAGGACGTGCTCACGAAAGTGACAAAGTTTGGTTCAAGTGCACTTCACAAATTAAGCCGTGTTACCTCCTTCCGTTGTTCGCATGATAGTTCCACCAATTGGATCGTTTGTGTTTTTGTCAATCCCAGCAATCTTCATAGCTAATGAGTTGGCTACTCCCATATGACCATCCATGCGAGAGAGCCAGACCTGCATTTGAAATACTAAGAATCACTTGCTATCCCTCCCTGTTATCATGGCTTCTCAAAAAACATTCCAACGCACAAGTTTGAAAACACACTGGATTATCAGGTGATATGTCATCCAGCCAAGCAGCAGCAGGGAGGTCACCTCCCCAAAAATCATTGTTCCAACCTCCACCTAAAATCCACTGCCCAGGATGCTTATCTGTTCGCAAAATAAGACTCAGTAATATCGGTAGAAAGCTTTGGCAATACTAACCCGTTAACTTGATGAAAAAGAAGCAGTTAGATACGCTAAACAAACTATCTAATATGTTGGGAGCATGCTATGCAGAAACAAGCATTTGAATAAATTGCCATACCCAATCAGAGCATATTGCATAGTAGCTATTCAACGTAAAACACAAAGCATAACATAACTCTGACAAAGAACATACTCTTAACTGAATTTGAGCTTAAGTAGTCGAACCTCAGCAGCAGTTTGTGGCAGGAAAATGAATTGGAACAAAAAAAAAAAAGTAGTAGCGCATTACCTCTGACAGCTTCCTTGACCCTGCCAATGAAGTCATCTTTGCTTCTGACCCCTCGAAGTGGCACCCTCGCTAGCTGCAGAGTATCAGAGAGTAGCATTAGGAAGCTAGCACACTGCTGAGAAACAGTTTAGATACTGCATCATTGTAGCAGTATTATATGTTAGTAACTTGTCGATCATGCCAATTGGAGCGCACCAATTACTAACTAGTACTCCTACCTGCAATCCACCATCGATGAAGTGGACATGGGAGTCGATAAACCCCGGCAGCACCACGTTCCCACTGAGACTCAGATCATTCGTGTGGGGGCCCTTGAGCTCCTGCAAATACACACAACACTGCATACAGATACAGGGGCAGGCAGCAGCAGGGTATCAGCTCTGAACTAGAGAGATGGAGGGGAGCATCGACGGAGCGCGACCTTGACGGAGTCGTAGGTGCCGACGCGGAGCACGCGGCCGCCGCGGACGGCCATGGCGTCGGCGAAGGGGCAGGCGGGGTCGGCGGTGTAGATGGTGGCGTTGGCCAGGACCATGTCGGCGAAGCGGTCCCGCGGCGGCGTCCCTGCAAATGCGAGGAGAGGCGGGCGGGTCAGCCTTCATCGCGCGCGAGAGGGGGACCAGGAGAGAGTAGGGCGGGCGTACCTGGGAGGGGCCGGGGGAGGAGGACGGTGACCGTGGCTATGGCGACGGCCGCCGCGAGGAGAGCGCTCTGGGCGGCCAACGGCAATGGCATGATGCCTGACGAGAATTGGGATCCCTTCTCCCTCCGACGAATTGAAACTGCAAGTCTGCAACCACAAACCAAAACGGCGTGGCTGTTCTAGGTCCGTTCAAAATACCTGTTACTGACAGTACTTGTCAAAAACAATCAGCTGTCGCGACTGAACTCTCATCTCATCAAAAACCAAACAATCTTAAAAGAAAGCAGGAAGGGTTTGTCGGGATCGAACAGGAAAACGAAACAACAATATCACAGGATGAGTATATGAATATCAGGAGAAATTCGTCGATGGAGACGCAACAGGTATAGACAAGCTGCATGAGGAGTGGACCATGGCTTATGCCTTTATGGAGGCATTCGGTAAATCGACGATCTTCAATTATTCTATTGGCTGGATATTTAAGTGAAAATTTTACAAATACCATAATGAAATAGAAGAAAATCTTAAGTTCCACGCAGACTATTTAATAACATTATTATATAAAAAAATAATAAAATCAAAGTATGGTTCATAACTCAGCCGATCGTCTTTCTTGGGTAGTTTATCCACCCACACCCAAACCTACCACGTCCATGTGTGGCCTTGGCACACGTCACAACGTTGCTACCTACTACTAACAGTACTCGTATAACACAACAAACTTCGGCCAACAAAATAATAACGTTTTTCAGACAGAGGTAGTAGTGTAGTACACCGGGACTTAAGAGCCAAAAACTTATTGGAGATCCACCACTTGTTTGGGCAAGCAAAATAAGAAATACCTCCCCCTTTGGATAAAAGCAAGCTAAAATTAACCTCCATGTTATCTAAAGGGCAATTTCGCAGAGCTCTATGGAAGTGATTCTCCGTGAGAACCACTCCTCTCTAAAATCACCCCGCTAGAGAATCAAAGAGCAAAACTAGAGAATTTAAGAATGAAGCTCTGTTGAACAGGCCCTAAGAGCATCTCCAACACATTTTATAGAGATTTGCTATATTTCAGGCGTCTGAAATATAACATCTTTTCAGCGCAATGACTACAACCCTCAGATCTTCATCCAATGGTCCAAATCCATTAGCACAAATCACAAGAAACAAGTGACAATTTTTTTTCTACGAAAGAATGAAGACATAACTGTTCAGGCGCCTGAAATATAGGAAATGTGCAATTTATATGGTAGTACATTACCAATAGTCTATATGTCCCTTAAAACTACATATATGGTAGTTTTCTATTATTGGCAATGCATTATTTGGTCATCTCCTTCGAATGGGTCACCAAAATCTTCAGCATATAGACTCTCCCTAAATAAATCAATTTTTAGAATTTAAGTCAAACTTTTTTATATTTGGTTGAATTATAGAAAAAGTAAAATATTTGTGACAACAAATGAGCATATTATAAAAATGTACTCCGTAGTTCGTAATAACTACGTACTTCGTATTGTACACGTGTTCGGCCAAGAAAAAAATCAGAGAGAGATTAGATCAAGTCCGCGTCCACCGACTGCATGGGCAATATATAGCAGGCCGTGCCCTACTTTGGATCCTCGTCGAAACAAATCATGGCCGGTTCGCGCCGCCGCCGCCAACAACTCCAGCGGCAGAGGGAGAGGCAGAAGGCCGCCGCCGCCGCCGCAGCCGCAGCTGCTGCTGCCAATGCCCCTACTACCCAGTTCCACCACATCCCGCCCGATGTGCTCCCCGAGATCCACCGCCGCCTCGACTTCATCACGCGCCTCGCCTTCGCCTCCGTCTGCGGCGCGTCGGCGCAGCGACACATGTTGCCGGAGACGCCGTGGCTCATCCTCCCCGGGAAGAAGGAGGACAGGGCCAGGGTCCTGTCCCTGGCCGAAGGGAAGTCCGCCACCGTGCGCACCTCGGACGTCGCCATGCGCGGCCACGTCGCCATCGGCTCGTCCGGCGGGTGGCTCGTGACGGCCGACGACCGGGGCGCCCTGCGCATGGCCAACCCGGCCACGGGCGCGCACGCCGACCTGCCGGCCATCACCACCGTCCCGTTCATCCACCCGATCTCCGGCGGCCACTGGTTCTGCCTCGACGTGAAGCCCTTCGTGCGGGTCCGCTTCGGAGGCCAGCCCCCACCCCCGCCGGAGCCCGAACAAAGGTACGACTACCTGACGGCGAGGTCGTACACGGTCACGGCCGCCCAGATGCGGCAGTTCTGGTACCGCAAGGTCGTCCTCTCGGCGTCGCCGCGCCCGGACAGCTACGCCGCCATGCTGATCATGGAACGGTGCATCGGCGCCCCGGCCTTCGCGACGGCGGAGGACGCCGACCCCTCGTGGAGGATGGCGCGCTCCACCGACGCCGTCGAGGACGCCATACACCACGACGGCCGCTTCCTGTCCATCACCTACACCGGCCGCGTCGAGGCGTGGCAGCGCGACGCCGAGACCGGCGAGTTCACCAGCGCTGAGGTCGCGCCGAGGCTGGCATACGAGGACGAGCACCTGCGCCGCAAGTACCTCGCGGCGTCCACGGACGGGCGGCTCATGGCCGTGCTCAAGCACGCTAGGGACGAGGAAGATACGACTCACGGTTCCTACTCCTACTCGAGGGGCAGCAGGCACACGCGCGTCTCCTTCAAGGTCCAGATACTGAACCGCGCCAAGGGCCGGTGGGAGGCCGCGGCGGACATCGGCGACACCGCGCTATTCGTCGGCGTCAACGGGTCGCTGTGCCTGTCGACGAAGGAGCACCAGGGCATCAGGCCCGGCTGCGTCTACTTCACCGACGACGAGGTCGGGGCTGCCTGCCTGAAAAAGGCCAACTGCCCGCAGCAGCAGCAGAGATCCTATTCTTATGGCGAAACCGACGACACCGAGCTCAGAGACGTTGGCGTCTATAACCTAAAGGCCGGCAGGCGAGAGACTATACGTGCGCTCGGCGAGCATCAGCGATGGCCGCCGCCGGCGTGGTTTACGCCTTCCTTCCCGTGACCACCGCACGTCTGCACGGATCAATTTCCTAGATTTCCCTTTTCTCGCTACTTAATTTAGTTAGCTAGCTAGACGCAATCAATAACATGCAGCTAGCTAGCTCGATCATAAGCGGAGTACATCTTGTTTTACTATTTATCCTATCATATTGTACTGTTTTTTATCTACCATGCATGGAGCGAGTTCGACCAACAGAAAGTCTATTTGTATTAGACGAAAAAAATAAAAATAAAAACAAGTGAGCCTGTTTTACAAACTTCTGCGCAACAAACAAAGCAAAACTAACATAAGGTAGGATTTGATACATATTGGTGTTTTCATAGTTTCATTTGATGGTTAGAGTAACTTAGAGCATCTCCAACGGTTTTGCAAATGAGCTTTGCATTCTTGTTTTTCTAAAAAAATCTAAAAATCTCCTATCCAACGGTTTGGCAAATGAGCTTGACATTTTTAGCAACTTGACAAATACCGGGTGATATTTGACATATATGACAAGCTGCGGTTCGCTTGGCAAACGTCCTCGCGTGCTACTCCCGCGGGATATTTCCCTCTCGCGCGTACAATTTTTTTAGTTTTGCCAAGTCTAAATGCAAAACCGTTAGAGATTGACTATTTTTACCTTTGCCATATTAATTTGAGAGTTGGCAAATACCATATTTTGCCAAAAAAATGCAAAACCGTTAGAGTTGCTCTTAACGTAGGATTTGTCATAGGTGCTTTCCTGATTGAACGTACGATTGATTATTAGTAACACACCAACAAATTAAGGCAACCAGAATCGTGTGCCTAAAGTATTTGGATGGCAACCAAAATCGTGTGCCTAAAGTATTTGGAGACTCACACCAACAAATTAAGGCAACAAGAATCGTTTGCCTAAAGTATTTGGATAATTGGATGGCAACCAAAATCGTGTGCCTAAAGTATTTGGAGACTGAAATTCGTCTGACATATGGCTACTAAAATTAAGTGATGTATATTTAAACCCGCATATGTCCCTGTTGGAGCAACACGGGGTCGAAGGTCTTGCTCTACCACTAAATCTCCTCCCTTGTTTTTCAAACACGGTTGGAAGAAATTTAGCATTTCTATTTCTTTTTTAAGTTTCATTCATGCCACCCGCGCATATGTTGTTTGAACAGCACGAGAACCAGGCCGTAGTAGGTGCTTTTATTATAATAATATACTAGGTAGCGTGCTCGTGCGTTGCTACGGGATAACATAAAAATTATGCTAAAAATAAACAGATCACACGATAATAACAATATTATGAAATTAAATACCATATTTAAAAAAACATTTAATCTAGTGATGCGGCCAAGATAATGTTTCATAACATCGCAGACTCACAAACGTTATTGTATAGATCTTTCCGTGATACAGCTAAGATAATGTTTTATATCGACAGGAAGATATTTTCGATATTCATTTCTTTCGTGTGCCAATAAATCGATGAATAAGTTTTGCCGCATCACCATACGATCATGTACAAAGGTTATGTATATACATAAATATTTCTCTACCAAATAATTAATATTGCGTGAAATAAAAATCTCTCATAAAACCATAAAACAAAGTATGTTTTAGGTACCGTATAAATAATATATGTGCTTTTATTATAATAATATATATGTGCTTTGATTCACTGGCCGTCGCAGGATCGAATGCGTCTCTGGTTCATCGTTGTTTCACAAGGCTCGACAGGTCTTTCTCTTCACGGGGCTCCGGCGCGGCACCATCAGCTGGGGAGCTGAGACCTGTAGATGTCATGGCACGACGACGACGGCAGCAGGGGGCAGAGCCGCAGGGAGAAGGCGTACCGCGTCGGCGGCAGCAGGTACTGCTCATGCACGCACGGCGACCAGCTGTCGTCGCCGCCTAGTCCCATGTGGCTGTGGTCAAGATGCACCTGCAAAACAAACCATCACTCCTCGATCGACCACTTCGCAGCAGCTCAGCGACGGCCGCCATGCCGGCCAGGACTCCAGGAGCTCAAAAACAAAACAAAACAAAACACATCGCTTCCCCACCTCGATGTCGTCCCCCTTCACCAGCCTGTGGACGTGCGTCGCCCTGTCCAGCTCCACCGCGCCGTAGTAGCTGGCGCTCACCTGCATCGGCGGGGAGCCGCCGTGCGCCGACGCGTACAGGCCGAGCCCGCCAGCGTCGCGGAGCGCCACCCACCTGACGTCCGCCCGCCCGCCGCACTCCACGGGTGCAATGTACGGCACGTGCAGCTCCTCCACGCTGCTCTCGTACACGCCGACCTGCGCCGCCGCCTTGCGGTCCGGGTAGCACTCGAAGGGCCCCCGCCCGTACCAGGTGACGTGGCTCAGGGACCTCTCGGCGCCGAACACGACGCCCACCCGGGGAAGGGGAGGGAGGTCGTGTCTGGGGTTCACCTCGTAGTCGAGAACCACGTCGCCTGACTCGTGGATCCGGCAGAGCATCTTCACCCGGAAGAGAATGGACTCGGAGGCTTCGTCGTCAGGCTTCGGCAAGTGCCCAGGAACAGCGTAGTAGACGGTGGAGAACTCCACGGTGTTTTCCGGCGATTCCTTGATGGAGAACTGGCTGCTGTGGAACGAGACGTTGTCGAGGAAGGCTTCTCTCCACCGCGAAGCATATGGCTTGGTGAAGAAACCTCCTTTGTCGTTGTCGGTTGGTGCGCGCCAAAAGCATGGGAGTATACCCTTGCTCATAAGCTCAACGCCATTGACCTGTTGTTTGCAAAAGCACCATGAGTTTTAGGCTTTGGCAACTTCCCTTTCAAAAAATATGTCCCAGGTTTTCTTAAATGGGTAAAAGTGGAGGTATTAAGGAGACTGAAACATCAAATTCCAAAAGTAAGTTAAAAACTTGGGCGCTTGGCAAGAGTAATATAACTGGTACACATGGAAATGTAGTGAGAACGGTTCGACGATAGTATTAGAAAACAAATTTACAGAACTTTTGACAGAAAATGGAACTACCTGGTGGCCTAGTGGAGAAGGAATGAAGGATGCCCAATATCCCATGGTCAAATTTATGCTTGTTTTTACATTACAATAAGGAACCAATGAAGGAGGAAATTGCAGGTGCTTGCACTGACAACTATTAGAAGTCAGTTTGCCAAGAGTTTTCAATCACAAACCACGACTAGCTATGTCATACAGTACATTGCAATTTGCTCTACCTAAAGCCATTTACTATTGGAACCCTTCAAATTTTTTAGACCAACATAGTGCTGAACGTGCTTGTGCATCAGACACGATGGAGATGAACCAAAAATATATACATTTAAATACCTACGAGTACAGGGCATTCTATGACAGATTTAGTAGTCCACCTTATTTACACTTGCCTATGTTAGTACTTTTGGCATGTATTAATAGTTATTACTAATTGTCTACCATACAAGTATGGGCAGCATGTTTCTTTGCCCCCCATGAACATTCTACATACCTTCCAGCTGTCGATTGTTCCTAGTTGACTGTTTACTTTAATTTTCCAGGCATTATCCTTGCAGATGGTTACACTATCACCAATGCGTTCACAGACCAAAGGGCTACTGGAGAATGCTATAACCTGAAGATGATATTAAGCTGTAAGACAATGAGGAAGAAACAAGAGTAAAATGGTATTAAGGTGTAAGACAATGAGGATGGGACAGGACTCAGGAGTAAATAGTATTAAGCTGTAAGACAATGGGGATGGGACAGGAGTAAAATAGTATTAAGCTGTAAGACAATGAGAACAAAGGAGTAAAGTAGTAAACAAGATCAGCTGAGAAAACATACATTGGGGACAAAGTCATTTTTCCGAGGCAAACACAGTTGTGCTGAAGCCAAGAGATGACCAGCTTTAGCCCATCGTGTTTCATACCTCTGTTTCACATTTACAGACAAAAATACTTCTTTCGCTGCGCAAGCACTCCAAGGGGCAAACCAAGGTGATGATTCCATGTTGATGAGCTGACTAGTTTGCGGTGCTAAAGTTGGAACATTCAATGGACCAGAGCCCAAGATGCAACCATCTCCATGAAGAACCCAACTGAAGTCCAAACCTTCTGTTGTCTCAAAAAAGTGTACATTTTCAATCTGTGTGATAATAATGGAAATATTAGAAGCACATAAGAAAATAGCTTGGTGACTAGCAAACATCGATCAGAGGTTACCTTAAGCATATTATCTGCTGATGATATTTTGATAGGCTGGTGAAGGTATTTAACTTCTGCAACCAGAATTAGTTTAACAAATTGATACATAATACAAAAACATTTTTCTCTAGTATTTCCGGTTACCGTGAACAGCTGGGTGAATCGTCCGATCAGGCCACACAAGGCCATTGAGGCAAAAATTATAGTCATTTGGAGTATCTCCAAAGTCACCACCATATGCCCAAAATTTAGACCCATCTGAGTCCTCTTTCACTAAACCCTGAAACAAAAAAAAGGAAAAGGATAGTGGTGAGAAACAAACGATGGCATAAGAAAATAAACAAAATTCGTCAATGAAACATTTTACAGCATTTAACTTGTAGGCTGTAGCAATGTACTAGATTAGCTTGACAAGATTTTTAGGCAATGATGAAAGTTAAAGAAGTCAACTTGTTATAATCCTTTGTTCTATTTATCCACTCATCAAAGAAGCAGATCATAAGTCATAACTTAACCCAACCAGTGAGACACATAAGAAAGTCCTAGAGGGTAATAGAAACTAGAATCACGCAATGGTCAAGAGTGGATGAAAGTAAATAGGTGATACCTGATCAACCCAGTCCCATATAAAACCTCCTTGGAGTCCAAAAGTGTTGTCTATGGCCATCCAATACGCATCAATATTCCCATTACTGTTTCCCATAGCATGTGAATATCTTGAAAGCAAAAGGAAAAAAGAATTTTAATCAAAATCATATGAATACAGATAAACGGAATCATGTTATTAATATGTGAGATCACGCTTAGCATACTCGCAAAGAATTAGAGGTCTTGTTTCAGATGGATCTTTTGCTATCTTAACAATATCCCACACACGCATATACATGGGGCACACAATATCTGTGGATGATGTTCTGGAACCACCTCCCTCATAGTGGAGGAGTCTTGTTGGATCCCTTTCACGAATCCACCCTAGAAGAATGTTACCATTAGATAAGATACAGAAAAAAAAACTGACAGGTAAGAATGTTTTACCCGACATGGAAGCATGATTAGGTCCATATGAAGATTCATTTCCTAGGGACCAAACAATAATGCATGCATGATTCTTATCTCTCTCCACCATGCTAACAACACGATCAAGCATTGCATTTGCCCAAATAGGTTCCAGTGTAGGATGCTTGAACGTGCTAGATTCATCAAAACCATGTGTCTCAATGTTGGCTTCATCTATGACATAAAGACCAAAGATGTCACATAACTCATACCACCTCGGGTGCTGTGGGTAATGGCTATTTCTAACAGCATTTATATTGTTTTGCTTCATCAAAATCACATCCTGTCACAAATAGATAGATTGTAAGAATCTGAACCTGGGCAGATGATTAAATCAAACCAAAGAGATGTTATGTTAAAAACTTAAAATGTTCTCCAATATGACAGAGGAAGATATCGACCTTAATCATGCATGCTTCTAAATTTGGCTTTCCAAGGCGTGGATGGTGCTCATGTCTGTTGACACCTCTTAGTACAACAGGACATCCATTGACAAGCATTTGCTTGTGTGCCAGGACCACATTACGAATGCCCACTTGGCATGACTCACAGTCAATAAGCTTCCCATTGGCATCTTTAAGGAGAACAACAAGCGTGTATAAGTTGGGCTGTTACAGGAGGAAGAATAGTTAAAAGACATAGCTTTTATACAGTTGAACTTTAATAGTGATGTTTGGCAATAGAATTTCCCTGGGGTTATATCTCTTACATGCTCACTAGACCAAAGTTTTGGATTTTCTATTTTTCCACCAAGAACATAACCATGAAAACCAAGACAAGGGCTTCGAGTTGGTTTTGGCTTCGGTTTCAAATTGACTGCATTAGCATATGAAAGATCAGCATCTATACTGTTAGATAGTCCAGAGTTATCAAAGAGTGTTGCTTCAATAGACAAAGTTGGGACATGCTCCCGGTCTTGCTTGTGTGAGTCAATCTCCACCTCAACCTGACATACTAAATAACATTAGAAGTGAACTAATTACATAGCAATATCGGATTAAATAATTCCTTGACTTGTGCAAATTCAGCAACTACAATACCTATATTTTGTCATATGAGAAAAACAACGGGAAATGGCAAATGAGTTCCCCTAGAAAATGTGTTGCCTGTTGTTTGGTGTTGAAAAGATGGGGCATACAAAGCTATAGCAATCGAAGCAAGCACGAAAGCTGGATAAGAACATAATGATTATATGTTGTGATAACAGCATAAGATTCTAAATGTATCTACAAGTCCTTTGGTGGTTGGTTAATTGATTGATCATGTGGTTCTGAGTAACAGATATCAGTTGTTACTGTAAGAAATGTTTGAATTTTGTTCCTACCCAAAAGAATGAAGGAAGAAAGGTAAGAAATGGTCTTCAACCATCTTCATTAGTTTTTCCCAGAACATGTGTGTCATCAATCAAATCATCTCCACTAAGGCACTAACCAATTCGCATAACCGGATAACCCTGCCAAGATTGGGACTAGAGTTACCTCAATATCAGCTAAACTGAAATTCTCATCCAAGGTTGCTTTGAAGAAGTAATCTGTGATAAAAATCTGCAAAAAAGAACATTTGAGCACTTCATAACCCAAAAATTTTGGCAACCCAAGAATAATTTCTTAAGAAAAGGAAACGGAGAAAACAAATACAAATGTAAATGCAGTGTATAATCTCATCCCCCTTTTCAGTAAAACAATGCAGCCCGTGACTCTTCATAGCGAGAGGTTATAGAACAGAACAGTGGACTCACATTTACGTATTTAGTAGAGTATGTTAAACACTGACAGTCTAAGAGGAAAAGTTCACAGCTGATGGTCCATATTTTTTTGAGAGTGTAAGCATAAAAAGGATCATTATCTTGGTTTTGTGGAGATTGGCAAATGCCATGTGCATTTCTGCCTAGTAGAATTAACTGATGAGTTATTATGCCATGTCTTAACAAACTATGACATATTGCACTGAATTCAAGCTCAATTGAGGTCATTTTAAAAGCAAATATGAACCTTAAAGATCCCCTCTATTTTTTTAAGATGCAAAATAATAGCTAGAAATTCACTAAATACCATGTACGAAACAAGGAGTAACCTGTGGTTTTGATAGGAGGAGCACATCCCTGTGAATACCAGACAACCTCCAGTGATCCTGATCTTCAAGATAAGAGCCATCACTCCACCTCATAACTTGAACAGCAAGAACATTTTCCTTGTCCGAATCACAAGGATGGCAGCAATCAGTAACTTCAAACTCAGCAGGAAGCCTGCTGTCCTGGCTGCATTGATACATCAAGCAACACTCAATCAAACAAACAATTCATTACAGATCTATAATTACCAAAGTAGGTCAAAGCAGATAGAGCACTACAATAACACATTATGTATAATTAAAAATCTTCAAGAATTTTCTTCTCTCAAAAGTGTCTTAAAAAGAAAAAAAAAATACAAACAGCAGGTACCCAGCAGCCCAACACTCCTAAATCACAACCAAAATATTTAAGCTACCATATTTCGAAGCACATTTTATACATCTATAAGCATTTGGAAAACAATTCACAGCAGGAAAACATGTTTATAAGGATGGGAACTGGGGAGAATCTTTGCTTGTTTCAAATAGAAAAAATGAAAGATGTTAAATGGAAACTAATATGCTGAAAAGATCTATACGTGTAAACTTTTTGGATACCAGAAAACAAAAAATTTGTGGTTGCAGATTATCGTATATTTCACTTTCTTATCTTATATACAGAAACCTTTTAAGGGTAGTACACTATATGAGTCAGATACAGAAACAGTGACAATAATAACAGGCTTCACAGGATCCACTGGCAGTAAATAGGTGCGGTGCACAAGGGATTAGTTTACCATCAACATTGTTAACTTGATAAATTATTTGTCCTGTAGATTGCAGATTAAAATAGAGTACAAGGAAAGAAAACTAATGCATTTTGCGGTTTTTTAATACCTATAACCAACTGGTACTCCATTTACCCAAGCAAAAAATGCAGAATCAACAGCTTCAAAGTGCAGCAAGATCCTCCGACCTATCAGTCAGAAATCATAATCAGCACAGAATTGTGCAAAATGGATGACGGGGAATGTTAGGGACGACAGTAAGAGCTAGATCCATTTAAATGTCAGAGACAAAGGTGATATCCATGTCAAAGAATGGAAAAAAGTTCAGAAAATGGTATAAGACTCATCCCAGGAGACATTAAAGGAATAACATAGCAAATGGGGGAAAAGAAATAAATAAAAACATGTATATGTAACCAGCACAGAGCAGTTTGTCCAAGGAGATAGACAGCTATGCAATAAACATGCCTAGCCAAAACTTGTCAAGAACCGCACAAACAATGTGAAACCAACAAAGAACTTCACAACATGTCTGCTACTGTTAGCGATTCCATTTCAAGTTCATGAACCACATACCTTCTCGAACAAGACAAATATTTGATATAATGGAAATGTCATTCAAATCACCATCACAGGGAAGGGAGGGAGAGAGAAAAGAGAGGAGGATAGCGTCACTTTATCTAAAGTTCTTAGTATTCAAGTTGCTTATGCTAGTTTAAATGCAATAGAAGGATTCAGAACAGAGAACAGAAATTGGGTGGCAATTAGTGTCATGTGGGGCCGCACATACACACGTCAGCGGCGGGCCCGAGATGTCAGGCGGGCCGCAGCGCGCGCGGCAGCAGCGAACGACGCCGCGTCCAGCAGCCAGGCCAAGTCGGATGGCTAAGGGCTGGCCTTAATTCTAGGAGTTGGTTTCCTTATTTGATTAGTTTATTTGAGTTTCCTTAATTGCTACGATTAGTTTATTTCCAAATTTAGTTGGCCGATTGAGTATATATATGTAATTCCGTAAAACAATGAAGGAAGCAAGATCATTACCTTAATTCTCTCTCTTCCCAAACAAGCCTACGGTAGAGGGGCATAACCTCACCGGAGAAGACGGCCGACGGCTACGAGCTACGTAGCCGCGGTCCAGCCAGTCAGGGGTTTGACGCCCTTGACAACCTGGTATCACGGTCACGTCGATCCTCTCCCACCCGCTCCTCCAGTTCTTCCACAGCCGCCGCCCACCACCCTAGCCCTCCACCCTCGCCGCAGTCATCCTCCTCCTCCGCCCCGCAACCAGCACCCATGGGCGATCCCTCCATCGCCGACGTGATGGAGATGTTGAAATCCGTCACCACGGAGTTAAAAACCATGGAGGCCGACATGGCGGCCATGAAGGAGAAGTCTGCCTCGTCGTCAGACAGCGGCGCCGGCGGCCGCACGGAGGGGCACCGCGATCTGGATCGCCCCCCGAAATTCCAAAAATTGGATTTTCCCCGCTACGACGGCAAGACCGATCCGCTGCTCTTCATCAACAAGTGTGAATCCTATTTTCGTCAACAGCGCACCATGGCGGAGGAACGCGTGTGGATGGCCTCGTACAATTTGGAGGACGTCGCGCAACTCTGGTATATCCAACTCCAGGAGGACGAAGGCACGCCGTCGTGGGGGCGATTCAAGGACCTCCTGCACCTGCGGTTTGGGCCGCCCCTCCGCTCGGCTCCGCTGTTCGAGCTCGCCGAGTGCCGGCGCACAGGATCCGTGGAGGACTACTCCAATCGCTTCCAGGCCCTCCTGCCTCGCGCGGGCCGTCTTGATGAGGCTCAACGCGTCCAGCTCTTCACCGGCGGACTCCTGCAGCCGCTCAGCCACGCCGTCCGCATCCACAACCCGGAAACGCTCGCGGCTGCCATGAGCCTGGCGCGCCAAGTGGAGTTGATGGAGCTCGCCAGGACGGTGCCACCTCCTCCTCGGCCTCCTCCGCGCGACCTCCTTCAGGCTCCCGTTCCCCGGCCCGCGCTCCCAGCGCCCCAGCAGCAGTTGGCGCTCCCTGGCCCTCCGGTGGCCTTCCCGCAAGGGCGCGGCGAGGGCAATCAGCGCCGCCTAACCCCCGACGAGATGGTAGAACGGCGCCGTCAAGGTCTGTGCTTCAATTGCAATGAAAGGTACACCTGTGGCCACAATAGGTTCTGCTGACGCCTCTTCTTCCTCGAGGGCGTGGAGATCGACGACGCCGCGGACGCCGGTACTGCTGCAGCAGACGAGATCGGGGAGACAGAGGCCCCGGTCTTCTCCCTCCACGCGGTCGCTGGTTTGCCAGTCGGCAAGACTATGCAGATCCGTGTCTCGGTGGGCGCGTCGTCCCTCATTGCCCTCCTGGACACGGGATCCACCCACAGCTTCATCGGGGAAGAGGCCGCGCGCCGAACCGGGCTGCCAGTCCAGCTTCGACCGCGCCTGACGGCCACGGTCGCCAACGGCGAGAAAGTACCATGCCCAGGCGTCTTGCGCCACGCTCCACACACCATCGACGACCTCGGCTTTGCTATCGATTTGTTTGTCATGCCTCTTGCAGGGTACGACATCGTCCTCGGGACACACTGGATGGCCACCCTGGGGAAGCTGGTGTGGGACCTGGTCGCGGGCACCGTCTCGTTCCAGCACGAGGGGCGCACCGTATGCTGGGCGGGCGTTCCGGCCCCAGGCACGCACGGCCCCTACACCACCTCGGCCAGCACCTCCCTGCTTGACGAGCTCTTGGCGCGGTTCGACGACGTCTTCACCGAGCCGACCAGCCTCCCTCCGTCCCGAGGCCGCGACCATGGCATCACACTCAAACCGGGCGCGCAGCCGGTGGCTGTACGGCCGTATCGGTACCCGACAGCTCACAAAGATGAACTCGAGCGGCAATGCGCCGCCATGATGGCGCAAGGCATCATCCACCGCAGCGACTCGGCGTTCTCATCGCCGGTGCTCCTTGTCAAAAAGCCAGACAGCACGTGGCGGTTCTGCGTCGACTACAGGGCGCTGAACGCGCTCACAGTCAAGGATGTCTTTCCCATCCCGGTCGTGGACGAGCTGCTCGACGAGCTCCACGGCGCGCGTTTCTTCACCAAGCTGGACCTGCGGTCCGGGTACCACCAGGTCCGGATGCGGCCCGAGGATGTGCACAAGACGGCGTTCCGCACGCATGACGGCCTCTACGAGTTTCTCGTCATGCCGTTTGGTCTCTGCAACGCGCCGGCGACGTTCCAGTCCCTCATGAATGACGTCCTCCGGCCGTACCTACGTCACTTTGTACTTGTTTTTTTTATGACATTCTAATCTACAGTCAGACCTGGGCGGATCCCCTGCGACACCTCCGTGTCGTCCTCTCCGAGTTAGTGCTCCACCGCCTCTTCGTCAAGCGTTCCAAGTGCTCCTTTGGCGCGCCATTCGTCGCGTACCTTGGGCACGTCATCTCCGCGGCAGGCGTCGCCATGGACCCGTCGAAGGTCCAGGCCATCCATGATTGGCCGGTGCCCCGATCGGCACGGGCGGTGCGGGGCTTCCTCGGCTTGGCGGGCTATTACCGGAAGTTCGTCCACAACTACGGCGCCATCGCAGCCCCTCTCACGGCGCTCCTGAAGGAGGGGTTCGCGTGGAACGCCGAGGCAGCGGCGGCCTTCAGCACGCTCAAGGGCGCCATGACGTCCGCGCCGGTGCTGATGTTGCCGGACTTCACCAAGCCGTTCATCGTCGAGTGCGACGCGTCCACCCACGGGTTCGGGGCCGTGCTCATCCAGGAAGGCCACCCGATCGCCTTCTTCAGTAGACCCGTGGCGCCACGGCATCGATCGCTCGCAGCATACGAGCGTGAACTCATCGGCTTGGTGTTCGCTGTACGACATTGGAGGCCGTACCTCTGGGGGCGGAGGTTCGTCGTCAAGACCGATCACTACAGCCTCAAATATATCCTCGACCAGCGGCTCGCCACCATCCCGCAGCACCACTGGGTGGGAAAGCTCCTCGGCTTCGACTTCGCTGTCGAGTACAAGTCGGGCGTCTCCAACACTGTCGCCGACGCTCTATCTCGCCGCGACACCGAAGAGGACACCATGGGCGAGCTCCGCGTGGTGTCGGCTCCGCGGTTTGACTTCATCGCGCGACTCGGACAGGCCCAGGCCACCGACCCCGCGTTGGTCACCATCCACGACGACATCCAGGCTGGAAGGCGCACGACACCATGGACTATGCGGGACGACATGATCCTCTACGACGACCGCCTCTACATTCCGCCTGCATCACCTCTTTTGCAGGAGATCGTCGCAGCTGTCCACGCTGATGGGCACGAAGGGGTCCAACGTACGTTGCACCGCCTCCGCAGAGACTTTCATTTTCCCCACATGAGGCGCCTTGTGCAGGATTTCGTGCGAAGCTGCATCACTTGCCAGAGGTACAAGTCAGAACATCTCCTTCCGGCAGGGCTCCTCATGCCGCTGCCCGTTCCCACCGTCGTCTGGGCAGATATCGGCCTCGACTTCATCGAAGCTCTTCCCCGGGTCAACGGCAAATCGGTCATCCTCTCCGTCGTCAACCGCTTCAGCAAATATTGCCACTTCATCGCACTGGCGCACCCGTACACCGCCGAAACAGTGGCGCAAGCCTTCTTCGCCGACATCGTGCGCCTCCATGGCATGCCGCAGTCGATAGTGTCCGACCGCGACCCGGTGTTCACGTCGGCATTCTGGCGCGAACTGATGCGCCTCATGGGAACGAAGCTGCGCATGACAACGGCCTTTCACCCTCAGTCGGACGGCCAGACGGAGGCCGCCAACCGCGTCATCGTCATGTACCTGCGGTGCTTCACCGGTGATCGCCCCCGACAGTGGCTGCGGTGGTTGCCGTGGGCTGAGTACGTGTACAACACGGCCTACCAGTCGTCTCTACGGGAGACGCCGTTCCGCGTGGTCTACGGGCGCGATCCTCCGACGATTCGCTCCTACGAGCCGGGTGAGACACGGGTTGCAGCCGTCGCCCGCGACATGGAGGAGCGCGAGGCTTTCCTCGCTGACGTGCGTTACCGCCTGCAGCAGGCCCAAGCCGTTCAGAAGCACCACTACGACAAGCACGACCGCCCTGTTCACTATCAGGTGGGCGACTGGGCGCTGCTTCGTCTTCGCCAGCGGACTGCTGCATCCCTGCCACAGTCTACCGTCGGCAAGCTCAAGGCGCGTTACCTCGGGCCCTATCGGGTCATCGAGCTCATCAACGACGTTGCGGTACGTCTCGAGCTGCCACCGCAGGCCAGGATCCATGACGTCTTCCACATCAGCACCCTCAAGAAGTTCGTCGGTACGCCGCCTGACACGCCGCCCCCACTGCCGGATATCCACCACGGCTCCGTCGTGCCGGTGCCGGAACGCGTGGCGCAGACACGCTTGGCCCGCGGGATTCGCCAGCTCCTGGTGTATTGGCGCGGCGAACCGGCATCCTCGGCCACCTGGGAGGACCTTGACGACTTCCGCCAGCAGTACCCCACCTTTCAGCTCGAGGACGAGCTGGACCTCGAGGGGGGGAGAGATGTCATGTGGGGCCGCACATACACACGTCAGCGGCGGGCCCGAGATGTCAGGCGGGCCGCAGCGCGCGCGGCAGCAGCGAACGACGCCGCGTCCAGCAGCCAGGCCAAGTCGGATGGCTAAGGGCTGGCCTTAATTCTAGGAGTTGGTTTCCTTATTTGATAAGATTAGTTTATTTGAGTTTCCTTAATTGCTACGATTAGTTTATTTCCAAATTTAGTTGGCCGATTGGCTATATATATGTAATTTCATAAAACAATGAAGGAAGCAAGATCATTACCCTAATTCTCTCTCTTCCCAAACAAGCCTACGGTAGAGGGGCATAACCTCACCGGAGAAGACGGCCGACGGCTACGAGCTACGTAGCCGCGGTCCAGCCAGTCAGGGGTTTGACGCCCTTGACAATTAGCACCAACATATCATGATTGCTGTACAGAAAAAGAAAGATACCAAATATTATGCAAATAGTATTACCTTTCCACTCTTTGGGGATGTGAAAAACTGTCCTGTAACAACCCGTAGGATTATCAGCTGGCACAAATGGTGGGTTCAATGGGAAAGGATAAGTGATGTTTGTGTAGATTGGACGGTCAAACCCATGCATTTGCCAATTTGAGGGAACTGCAAGCAAGTAGGACTCACTTGAGAATGATTTTCAAATGATATGCATGAGAACATGCTAAACAACAAGCACCTTATCAGCTAAAAATCAAGTTGAAAAGGCAGAAGGAAGTTGTAGCACCGTGCCTGGCAACGCCACCCAATTTGAATCATCAAAATGAGCATCATAGAATCTCTCCGGAACACTTTCCACTGAAGGAGACAGAAGGAATTTCCAGTATCCACTTAAAGATTTGGCGTATGGTAAGCCCTTGGACCAAAAGGCAGCACTTTCCAAAGCACCACGAACCGCATCATCGTTCCAGACAGCAGTGTTAGAATTGAGGTAGTTCACATTCCTCCGTTCATGCCAATACTTCAGGGCTCCTATGGATATAGGAAAGAAAAGAAAGCAAACCAGTCAAACAATTTGGATACAGGAAACACAAAATCGGCTACTGGAAGAGTGGATTGGAACCTACCTTCCAGCGTGTCCTGTGAGCGCAATGGCACATGCGCCTCACGCTTTCTCCACTTGAAAAATGATGGGTCCTCCCAAGTTTTATGTGAAGGGCTTGAGGGAGGAAACATGGCACTGGCATAAGCTAAGGCCATTATGGTCAAACAGGGGCACCTCTTTCCTCAAACGAGCTGTAAAAGACACATGTCCTGAAAAAAAAAACATGAAAATGCCAATCTCATCAGAACAGCCGAAAACTGTATGTAGCATGGCACTTGAGAATGCTCTAATTTGGAGTATGCAAACCAGTTAATTGAACTTAGGATTACATCCTGTGAACAAACTACTATGGATTATTATATATACCAGACCAAAGTTGTTGTGGCTGCGGTAACAACTGGCTGAAGAAAATACAATTTCAGGATGGTCTGTAAAATGTCATTTTATCCAATTCCCTGTGGAGCACGCTTACTCACTCTGTATGGCTGCATCTGCAGCTAGGAAGGATCTCACTCTGTATGGCTGTATTTGCAGCTAGGAAGGATCTCACTCTGTATGGCTGTATTTGCAGCTAGGAAGGATGCCAGCTCATCTAGACTCCTGAACGTCACTCATCCCAATCTCGTTTCCACCTTCGCTGCTCCGAGCACCCGTCAATGCCTGCCTTCCACGCAACCCACTCCCCACTAAACGAAGCGCTCTACAGTCCACAGCCGCCATCCCGCCGCGGCCGCAGCCCTCCCCGAGATGGGACGACCACCATAGCCCATCACGAACGACTAGGAGGAAATGGAAATCTAACCTCAAAACCTCGGTTCCTTCCCAGATCGTGGTAAGAGGATGATGATCCGGAGAACGGCCCGAGATCCATCCTTAGACCCGAAAAAAACACTACGAGGCAAGCGATCGCATTCTATGCGGTGCGAGATGAGGATCCGTGTCGTACCTGCAGGCTGCAGTGGGCGCCAGGAAGAAGCGATTGATCGACGAGTGCGTCCGCTGCCGGTGCAGTGTGGGCTGGGCTGGGATTTATATTAGTCCTAGTGGGATTACTAGTTCCATCCACTGGTGCCACGATGAGTGTATGCTTCGTCAGAGAAGATTTCGAAATCGCATTAACTTCGCCTAAAAAAAGACGACTCGCATTTATTATTAACTTCGTCAGACGTGTTTGGCATCTCGTTCCTGCCCAGCCCGGCCGGCTAGCCTGGCTGTGGCCAGGTGAAGCCTGGTCCCCATGGTGCACCTCAATGTGTTTGGTGTTGTGTTCTGGTAGAGCCGTGCCTAGTTCAGATCGTGTTTGTTTGCTTGGCTAAAGAGATATGGATCACCTTCAGCTTAGAAGCTGGTAACATTACCCCCAAAAACCTCAATGCGGCATTTCGTCGAACACTTGCTGGGTGAACAAGAATGGCCCCTAGCACCAACTGAAATCATGCTCTGCAACCACCGCATCGGCTCGCTACCGGCAAGCAGCGCCGTGCTGCCTCGAGAGCCTGACCGATGGCGAGTCCCACTTATGGCTAGATGACTCGCAGGTCCGACATGTTCGCCATGCCCGGGTTCTGCCATGGCCAAGCTGCTGCTGCTACCTGGACGAGCAAATGAGGAAGCTGCTGCCATGGCCAAGCCGCTCGTCGTCACCATCCCTCGCTCTTGATGCCTTCTCGCGTGGCCGGCGCGACGGCGAGACCATGCCTGCACGCGGCTGGCTCGGTGCTGCGGTGGCTGCACCACACACATGGACGCGTGGTTTGTCTGTGCGACGCGGCCGGGGCAGGCAGCGGGGCCGCCATGGCTGGACGTGCGAGCTCAACGAGATGGCTGGACGTGCGAGCTCGACAAGATGGGGAAGAAGACTGGAGAGGACGAGAGCGGTGAGAGGTGAGACAGGAGCCGGAAGGTGACCCAAATCACCTCAACGCCTCACCCGTTGCTCCATGGGGCCGGGCTCCCAAAAAACGACCGATTTCACCGTTTCTGGAGAGCCGTGAGAGAGAGTGGAATTTGCACCGCCGGAACCAGGCCGAGGGAGGAGAAAACGCTACCAAACAGCAGAATGGACTCCCGGGGGCGCAGCCAGGCTCACGGGCCACCCTTGCAAACACGCCCTAAAAGGCGCTGTGGCATCGCACGAACAGACGAACAGGCAGTATTTCGCAATCGCGTTAATTTTCCCTGTCGCGACGAGCGACGAGTGACGACTGACAGGGCAGAGCAGGGCTTGCGACACGCGACGAGCGAGGGTTCTTACCGGAGCAATGGAAGACGGCGCACCAGCAGGAAGGGGATTCCGCGATCGAGGAACGAACTGACGTGTGGTCAATCCTCACCGGCGGAATTGGGTTGCGGAGCGGAGCGGAGTGGAGCAGTTATACACTTGGATTTTGGATTGAAGTGGAACACGGGTGTTTAGTTGTCGTCAGAGCAGCGGAGCACCCGCAAAGGGACGAACTGACGAACTCCTCCCAATCTCTTGTCGCATCGGGAGAGACGGAGAGTCCAGGACGCTACGCCGTCGGACGCAGATGGGCCTGGGACATGGCCCGCTTGCCTGGGGGAGGAGGATTTGGCTGGCTTGGGTTGGATCAGTTGAGGCCTGGTTTCAAA
This sequence comes from Coix lacryma-jobi var. lacryma-jobi, assembly GCA_009763385.1. NCBI lineage: Eukaryota > Viridiplantae > Streptophyta > Magnoliopsida > Poales > Poaceae > Coix > Coix lacryma-jobi. The sequence goes on from CM019827.1 coordinate 3,336,197, forward strand.
TAGGCCCGGTAGTGAAATACGAGCGAGCATCTCTCGAGTCTAGGACTTACTTTAGATGGACAAGTTTTGTCACAACGATCCTAACTAACTTAACTCGTGAAGCATGATTCTTTTCCGAACGGCACTCCCTATGTTCTGAATATTTGTTCTATGTCAAGATACAATAATTTTAATCAAAATTGTAAATATATATATATATGCATATGACTTTAAATTCATCTAATTAAACACTCCCTCCGTCCCCGAAAGAATGTAATTCTCGCTTTTCGAGAAGTCAAACCATTTAAACTTTCACTAATTTTATATAAAAATATGAAAAGTTTTTTTTATACAAAATAAGTATGGACAAATTAATTTTAGAATATATTTTCATAATAAATTTGTTTGAATACAAAAATACCAATAATATTTGCTATAAACCTGGTTAAACTTGAGATTTTTTTGTCGGCACGCATCCCATAATTATATTCTTTTGGCAATGGAGGCAGTAAGTTACAAAAAGAATATCTTATATTATATCTTATTGAAGTGGTAGATGTCAATACTCTTCTCTATAAATTTAATCAAACCTAACATATAGGGCCGTCTCGAGAAATTTGGGACCCCGGAGCGAGCTATCAGTGAGGTCTAAAATTTACCATATTCAAATATAATATAAACAAAAAATACTTTATTATATAGCTTTAATATGTAATTAAAGACTTGCTAGGATGGGTATTATGACCAAATCGTTGGCCTTTTTGGTTGCTCAAATTGATACTATGTTGGGACATGGTTTAATTAGTTTGGGAAACAAAGTGAAATATTTGTAGTGTGTCGGTGCTTATTAGACTGTTAGGATTGGCTAGTGACGTATAAGAGGCACTACATTCAACGTTTCTGTTGAAAAAGTGATGGAACCATGTATCGCTAAAGCACATGTTTAATCAATGAGTTTAGCCACTGACCTACTGTGTTATGTATTCTTTATACAGTACAAGTTATATAACTATCATTTGGACATGTAGCTAAATAAGATTATCATTACTAATGTGAGAAAATGAGGGCCCATGATTTTTGGGGGCCTGTGCAAGTGCTCACCTCGCACACCCCCATCAACGGCCCTCCTAACATAGTATGACATTGGATAAACTTGTATCCTTATATTTCAGAATGGAGGTATTAAGTGAGTGTTTGGGACTGCTCCGCTCCAACTCTACAGTGTCAAACACGTCCAGCTCCAAGAATTTCGTTGCACAAAAAAATAGAGCTGGAGGCCAACTCCATGTTTTTTCTGGAGTACCTCAAGGGGTACTACAGTTTTTGGAGTTTCGTCTTCCACATCAAGTTGTGAGATAATTACCCACATTGTCATTGATTAATTGTCTACTCATCTACTAATCCGTTTGACTCCTGTAGGTACGCGTCTAACCTTTCTTCCCCGCAATGTCTCTCGTTGGTCTCTCTTCCATCACCGCCACCCCCTTCATCAGTTCTTGTCTTTGTTTAATTTTCTACCATTAACAACTTACCAGACAATTATTTATATTTGAATTATGGCTCCAGTAATGTTCTATCATTTGTTTTCTATATTTCTTAAAAATATTTAGTGCAATTTTAATTAGGGGGCATAATAAACTATTTGTATGTAAACGATGTATTCTTAGAGTTGAAGCAGAGCTGTGTCAAACTAAACCATCTCTCACAAACTTCATGGTAGAGTTACTTCATTATGAAGTTCATAGAGCAAAGCGGTAAAAATGGAAGTGGACAGTCCTAAATATCCCCTTAAACTAAGCAACAACTTTTACGGTTATTGGTTACCATTGGTGTTTATCCCGTACTCTACTCACTAGGGGTCACTTCATATAACCAAAGTTTGTCAACCTGTATGTGTCATTAACGTGGCTCTTTTTTTTTCGTACATATAAGAGGACATTTGCTGTGTTCCATTCCGTACTTGAGTAATCTCAAGATTTAGCAGTCGAATCGCTCATAGACGATGCTTGTACACGTATGTGTCCACGATATTATTGTGCATGTAAACATCTGCGTCTCCGGTGCATTTTTTTTAATTATTGATTGATGATGGGAAAAAAAAATTAAGGTCCCAATTGTCCAGTCGACGCAGCTGTGTCTGTGTGTGTCCCCAGCCGAAGAAAGAGCCTTTTCCCTGTGTGCCATTATGAAAGTTGGCTTATTCCTCTGTGCCCCTCTAAAGTTGGGTCGCCCCTCTGTGCCATGACGTTTTTCTTTCTTTCCCTTCACGCCATTCCGTCTCTTCTCCATCCAAAATTCACCGTTAACTCGTCGGACATGTGGGCCCGGTTCGTCAGATTGACCACTTTGCCCCTCTCTTCCCTTCCTTATCCTCTTCTTCCTCCAGCAGACAGAATGCGATATAGTTCCCTATGGGTCCGGGCACAATAGCCTTCCCTCCTCTTAGGAAAGGCTATCTCCACTTTACTTCGATACCCTTCTCTGAAATGAAACAGTAGTATCCAATACGATATAGTTCCCTTCCCGAAAGGAAACTCTATATGTATATTGATATATGGTTCCCTCCTCCCATAAAACTATTATCTCAATGGCAACGATAATTGAAATCACAATAATGTACCGAAAGAAGCATATCATGATCATAGGACGGGCTACGATTGCTTATTTGCCAAGAGATCATAAAAATTATCAAAAAGGGAAAAAAAATACACTGCTATGTTTTGAGATTGTCTATCGTTTAGATCAAACCAAAGATTCCAGGGTTAATATTATAATAACTTTTTAAAGAATATAAATTTAATTTGCATATAAGAGCTAGAAAGAAAAATAGCCTAAGCAAAGAGCTCGTATATAAAACTGAAATACTAAAGGTACCTAAATAAAATAGTCCATGTATATAAATTATAGTTATTAGATTGCTAGATTTTAAATTGTAATTGAAAAAAACATTTTTGATTCCCGGAAAGATCCAAGCAAGAAAGTTACTACACCATTCTAAGTATAAAGTTTTTAAAGATAGTACGCCATTCATCTTCCAAAATATAAGAGCATAATTTATTTCTGAATCAAGGTTAGTGAAATACGTACGAGCGAGCATCTCTCGAGTCTAGGACTTACTTTAGATGGACATGTTTTGTCACAACGACCCAAACTAACCTTAACTCGTTGAGCATGATTCTTTTGCGCACGGCACTCCCTATGTTCTGAGTATAAAGAATCTAGTTTTGTCCTATATCAACGTACAATAATTTTGATAAAAAAAAAATTGTAGAAAAAAAAATATATACATATGACTTTAAATTTGTCTAATTAAATATGTTACAAAATATATCTTATATTATACCTTATTGATGTGGTAGATGTCAATACTCTTGTCTATAAATTTGATCAAATTTAACGTAGTATGGCATTGGATAAACTTGTATTATTCTTATAGTTCAGAACGGAGGTATTAAAACTAAGCAACAACTTGTATGGTTATTGGTTACCATTGTCCATTGCTGTTTATCCCGTACTCTACTCGCCAGAGATCATCATATAACCGAAGCTTGTCAACTTGTGTGTCTCTGTTTTTTTTCCGTACGTATAAGCATAGGCCATGAGCTGTGTTCCGTTCCGTACTAACTTCAGTAATCTCAAGATTGAGCAGTCGAATCGCTCATAGACGACGCTTGTACACGTATGTGTCCACCATATCATGCATGTAAACTTCTGCGTGTCGTGCCCGGTGCATTTTATAACTATTGATTGATGATGGGAAAAGAAAAATAAGGTCCCAATTGTGCGGTCGTCGCAGCTGTGTGTGTCCCCAGCCGAAGAAAAGAGGGAGCAGAAAAGCCCGAAACGACAAGCGTGGTACGCCAAATCTTGAAGCAGTTGCGTGCCCCCGCATCCGCATCGCATGCATGCAAATACTGTAGCATCCTCCACCTCCAGTCCACCACTCCACCGGCGGCAAGGCTGTCATGACAAGCAAGCAAGCAAGCAAAGCGAGGGGAGACCGGCCGGAGAGCCAGCAGAGACAGGGAGCGGACCACACCACATGGTGCCCAACTTGCCACACACATGCTCAGATGCAACGCATGCAGTAGACTGGCCATCAGCTCCTCATGCTCATGCGTGCATGAGCAGAGCCGGGGAACCAGGGAGGGCTCCAGCTCCAGTTCAATTCGGAGACGAGACGACCTTCCCCTTGTTTTTTTGTATCCCAAACAAATTCCCGGCGGTGAGGTGGGATCGCAGAGAGATCTCCGGATATTGCTAGCTTATTGGATCCGCGGGGATCCTGCCGGATCCTCCTCCCGCCCAACCACCAGTAGTTGCTTTGCTTCGATGCCGCCGCGAGCAACCCTCGCCCCCGTTGCCTAAAAAATTGCCGCGCCAGTAGCGTCATGCCAGTATGGCACACGTACTAGTACGAAACAGTGTCTTTTTAATTGCTAATCGTATTCTTCTTCGTCTGCATCTATCAGTGCTATAGCAGTTTCTTACTGTTACAGTTCACTCCTACTAGGAGTCTACCGTAGGTGATTTTTCTTTTCTCATGTGCTCCCTCCGTCCCTAAATAACTGTCTCTAGAAATCTGTGTTTCCCTCACAGACACGCTTTCCGGACGACACTTGAAAAGGGACGGAGGTGCGTTGCGTCTGAATGGACATGGAGATCTGTCTGTCCCTGAAACGTTGTTTGGAGGGGAGGGGACCGACATCAGATCGGCATCGGCGTGGCGTGGAGGGCCACTGGAAACGTTGTCCATGCGACAATGCTGTACTACTACAAGTTTTGCCTCCATCGTCAGGCAGGCCGACAGGGGAAAGAAAAGTTCATCTGCTACGGCCAAGAACGATTACCAATGCGTTCCGATTGTTACAGCATGTTTTATCTGAATATTCAGTGCATACATATTGGAAGAATTAGAAGAACTGAGCGAAAACAACATCAGCAGCCGATTGATCCATCCATCAACATCAACACGCACGCAAACGCAACAGGTACCATCACGGGTTTTCAGGCAGCAAGTCAGTACCATGATTAATAAGCCGATGAGTGGAATTAAAAATTGGCCTAAGCAACAAGAGCATCCGAGGCGCCTGCCTTTTATCTACACCTTCCTTTTTTTTCACCGTTCCTTCCTTCCTTCCTTCCTTCCCCTTCTTCCTAATGAACACACACAGCATGACAGCAAGGGTGTCCATGACCATGATGAGCACAACAAAATTTGCAGGCCGAAGCAGCAGCAGCTGCTACATTCTCTTCTTTCTCGGCGGCGGGCTTTTTGCCTCTGGACTGCATGCGCTGCTACATTAATGTAGTACGTAGGTAGCATGTGATCCGGTCGGTGGCCGTCCGATGATCAGGTCTCCACCGCCAGGCTGCTGCTCGTCGACGACAGCCTCGGCTTGGTGCTCTCTGGCGCCGGCGCCGGCGCCGGCACCGTCACTGTCAGCCCCTCCTCCCGCTGCTGCTCCATGTCCGCCGCCTTCCTCTTGTTGATGCCACCGTTGCAGTTGCAGTCGCCGGCGCCGGTTCCGTCGGAATCGGAATTGGCCACCACCGGCTCTGCCGCGGGTTCCTCCGGCCCGTGCGCCGGCTGCGTGTCCAGCTGCTGCTGCTGCTCGGGCTCCACAGACGCCTGCTCAGGCTCCACCACCACCTGGGGAGGCTTCTTGGGCTGCTTCCGTTTCAGCAGGTGTGACTTGAGCTTCTTCATGTCGGCCAGCTTCACGGGCTTCAGGAAGAACTCCTCTGCGCCATCTTCCAAGCACCTGGAGACGTTGCGATCGTTAGCTGGAAATGGGGGGAGGGGAAGCTGCAGATTGCTTGGATATGGAAGGAACAGCGAAGGGAAGAGAAGAATCGAATCCTCTTCTTCCCCCCTTTGGTTGGTTTCTGAGACACATACAGTACGAGTGATCACATCACATCACTCCAAGCCCAAGGACAGGGCAGACGTGTCAGAGATCTTTGCTCCCACAGGGAAAAGATCCGGTCTTTCGAATTTCAGCGCCCTTTTTTTGACTCAGCACAGCCCCATCCCACTATTCGCCCAGAAATCTTGACCACCGGACAGTGACCACAGGAATACGAGAACTTTTTTTATTTATTTGAACTAAAAAAAAATAAGTACGAGAACTCGAAGCAGAAATGGTTTTGGCATATAGTAGTAGTATAAAAACACAAAGATAATCAATCAATATAACTTTTTTTTTTCTATGCAACAAATCCATCCATTTGGTGTGGGTTTGTGTCCGAAAGATTTCGCGAGATCTTGGCCCACCACCACCACCACCACAGCACAGCGAGGCACTGAGAGGAACCTTTCCTATGCTTTACGTCGCTGTCACCGAGATATGGCGATCTATGCATGAAAACGCAGCGCGGCGCATTCAATTGCCCCACCACCACCACCAGCACCCCAGAGCCAAAGCCAAAGCCCCTCCGTTCCGTTACACGGCAACGTCAAGGGAGCTGTTCTTGGGAATTCCTGGCTTTTTTCTCTCCTTGTCCCGTCAAATCACGCTACTATGCGCCTCTTTTGTTCTTATCTGGAAAAGATCAAATCTTGGACATTTTGCCGCTCCCGGCTTTCTTTAAATTGAACCCAATTGGGCCCTTGCGGAAACTGATTCTCTCCCGTACAGGCGTAATTGACGGCGACTAAATAGCAATGGTCTTGATCGATTGAATTTATAAGTTATACTACGGCCTATTCTCCTTCACAAAACACCGCTAGAACGGTTAAAATTAGACCATCGGCAGAACAGCATCATTGTTAATTTTCATTTTGGCAAAAGTGAAAAGTCTAGATGATGAGGCAGAGGAAAGAGTTGTGCTGTATTAGCAAGATGGAAAGCAGGGTTTTGCAGGGATGTTTTATTTATCAGCAAGCTTTAGACCTACAAACTAGACATGCTTTAACTAATGGAGTACTCCTACTACAAGGCACAAATTTTCAGAGGCAAAAGTTGCAGATCTTTCAGTGCTCCAACCAAATTAAGAAATCGATCCCAACGCCTGAAGAAGCCTTTTTTGTGCAAGCATTAAACTAAATAATCCCAAGGCGACTTTTGTCAAAAAGGAGAAGAAATTAAAATAATGCCTCACTCATTCACTCGATCCATTCTGAATCCTTTCATGCAAACCTGGTAATCTAGCATGATGGCATTTTATTCCTTCTGCTCCCTAGACAACCCCCAACCCTTTCACAATGATCTGTACGTGTACCATGTAGTACCCACTGCGATGTTAATCAGTTGAGCTCTCAGACAAGAACAGGAAAACTACGATCATTTTCATCTGGTACACATCGGCAGGCTACCAGTCAAACAGTGGCTGATTCTACGCATGAACTAGCAGATCAATCTCAGCTGCGCCCTAGTTAAATTCTCCTGCTCCTGCCTAGTGTGTGTACTAGTGGACCAACTCGATAAATTGAATGCGGTTGGAGCTGCTCACCTGCTGATCCGCGCAGGCACATTCTCAGACGACATGATCACCACAGGAATGTCCTTGAGCGAAGAGGACCCCTGCATCCCAGAATCGGCGAGCAAAGATGAGATTTTTACTCCGCCGTGGTAGTCCGTGGACCAGCAGGATTATTAATGAGCGCCCGAACAGGGACAGGGGGGAGGAAATTTAATTGATGAAGGCCCCTCACCTTGACCCTCTTGAGCAGATCGTATCCTGTCATGCCTGGCATGCAGTAGTCAGTGATGATGAGATTCACATCGATCTCCTGTAGCAAGAGCAAGAACAGAGGTTGGTTGGTACAGAACGAACCGAACAGGGTGCCAATATATCCGAGCAGAGGAAGGAGGGGGATGGACTTGGAGAAGGCAACAGGAGGCGAGGGATCCATTTCCGTTTACCTGCTGCTGGTCAGGGGAGGAGGGAGACGGCGACGACGATGCGTCCTCCGCGTCCTTGTCCCTTAGCCCCAGCAGCTCCAGCGCCTTGCTCCCGGAATCCACCGTGGTCACTGAAGAACAGAGGACGCGAGCGATTGGAAACCGTGGTGGTCACTGTAGTTCCCTGTCCTGTTGGAGAGGCCGATCGAGGGGCGGCCAGGTGTCGCCGCGGCGGGGGCGGGGGGGCTCACCTTGGTAGGACGAGTTCTTGAGCAGCATCTCGATGAGCTTCCTGTCGACGATGCTGTCGTCCACCGCGAGGACGTGGAACCGCGACTCAGCATCCAACACCGTCATGGCGGCGTGGGACGGGAACAGGCGAACGGACGACGACCGGTAGTCCAGCACCACCGCACACGCCGCAGCGTGCGTCCCTCGGCTCCTTAACAGCTAGGCAGGGAGGCCGGGACCGGGACCGGGAGGCGCCGTCGCCTTCCTCCTCGTGGCCGCGGCGGGAACGGGGCAGCGGTGGGGCAAAGGTAGAAAGAAGGCTAGGTGGGCTGCTTTACTGAATGCGGCGGCCAGCGGCGGGGAGAGGGAGGCGGGGGATATAGGCGAGCGGCACAGCCATGGCACAAGGCACGTCACACGCACCGGCGTGGCCTCGATCGCCCCCCGGGAAAGCAAGATCCGACCGGATCACGCGCCCGAATCTCCACAGCAAATCGGCTCCATGATTTCTCCTCCCCTCCCGCCCGCCCGCTCCCACCCTGTTCCTCGCTTTTTGCACCCCGCGCGGTGGTCTCCGCGCCCGATGAGTTGGTTCTTGGCTTGGCTTTGCAGTGGTGTGGTGTGGGTGTGGGTGTGGATGCCAAGCAACTAGAGCCTGCCTGCCTGCACGGGACGCACCTCTCCGGCACAGCACAGGGCCTTCCTTGCTTCTTCGGTCTCTTCTGGCTCTCTGGTGGTCTACGGAGTACAGTAGACACAACAGGCCAACACCCCTCGTCCCCTCCTCCCCTTTCTACTGTGTCTCTCTCTCTCTGCTACCAATTAGGATGCGTTTCGTTGCTTTCACATGAATACATCTTACGCGGAGTACTCCCTCCGTCCCTAAAAAAAAATGTTGTTGTACGATGCGTGCCACAAGTTTGACTCAATTTATAGAAAATACATGCAACATTTAAATCTTCAAAAAAATTTGTTAAAAAACTAGATTCAAAGATCTTTCTAATGATACTAATTATGTACCATAAATACTAATATTTTGTAATATATAATTAGTCAAAATCGTTTCTCGGGAAGCGAAGTGGCACTCTTTTAGGGACGGAGGGAGCATACGTAAATGACTTGGGAAACAAAAGAATTTTTGGTTTGTTGTATGCGCAACAAATGCAGTAACCTTGTATTGTAGTTTGTAGATGTAACAATCACGTAAGATGTTCCATTATCTGTACGAGCAGGCAAAAAACCTCTTCAACTGACAGGGAGTGACCTCTTCAGATGTGTATGGACGACCCGTGAACCTCCTTTTGAGTGCATAGTATGGCACTACTGCAAATAAGGACTTATTCTGTACACCTGCGCATCCAAACTACATCCACTAAATAAAACTCTCTTTCTTAGATTATACTGATCTGTTTGGTTAGGACACGGAGCAGACTTGGCAAACCAAACATAGCTCTTATGTCATGTTTATTTTGAGTTGTAGCTTTTGAACTCAGCTTTTATTTTTATCTTTTGGTTTCTGCTTGTTTGTTTTTTTTTCTATTTTTCATATAAATTTTTAGCTTCTCAATAAATATGTAAAAACACTAAGAAAACTCCTGTCTATGTCAGCGTGTTTTCAACTTTTTATTTTATTTCTCTCAAAAGTTATCTTTTTGGTTTTTCAAAAAAAAAAAACTAGATCAGTAGTTGGATGTTTTTCTCAGCTTCTACTCTTTTGGTGACTACCAAAATATAACAAACACCATCGGGTTTTTTAATCACTTATCCTATTTTTTAGGTGCTTAAATTTTAAGATGTTTTCAGGCAACACTCTTATACTGCAAATTAATACAAGTAAATTGTTGCTTTTGTGTTTTTTATTTGTATTTGTGTCATAATATATCAATTTTTTAACCTTGTCTAACTATAGAAATAATTATAAATTGTTAAATTATCCTTCCTCTAACACATATCAGGTTTATGATTTTGACTAATAGGGTTTTTATTCTCAGAACAAAAAAAACTACAAATTGTGTCTACATAAATTGTCCTTACGCTGACACGTGCAACAACCGTTGCCTCAAAGAGAACTAAAATTTAGGCACATGAATTTAGCAACTCGCTTTTATTTAGCACATGAAATTTCTATATGCCACAAAGGTGGTGCTATTTTGAGCCTAGCATCATTTTGTGTCCTGTTGGCCGTCGCGGCAGCAAGTAATAAAGCATTCGAATTGGCTGGTCTGTGTACTGTGTTTGTTTGTTCAGAAACAACAAACAAGAGAGCCGCGGTGGAGCAGAAACTACCGGAGATGGGCAGATGGCTTGTGTGCCGTTCACTTCTGGGATGGACCGCGGGGGACGCAAAGCGGAGGTCGTCCTGCCCCTGCGTGGCTGGTCTGCCCACTGCCGCGTGGGGTCGGGCCGGGGCCGGTCTTCCGAGCAAAGCGGAGGGCCAACCGGAGGAGGCCCTTCTTCCAGCTCCTCGTCCAGTCCTATTGGCTGTTGGCTCTCGCCCGGTCACCGTCACGCTCATGGGCGGGGCCCGCGAGGATCCCGGGGCGAGATCCGCTGACGTCACCCCCGTGCTAACCCCCAGGCCCCACCCACCGTCTCCCCCCTCTCTCTCTCTCTCCTCGTCCTCGTTCCCGTCCCGTTGCGTTGCGTGCCGTGCTTGTCCCTCCGCCAGGTGGGGCCCGCATGCAAGGCTCCATGTGACCCGTCATGACCGCGCACCTCGGCGCCTTCGCATGGGTGGGTGTGGGTGCGCCGGTGGGGGGCCTCCACGTGCCCCAGGAGCAAGGTTAATGATATTACTCCCTCACTCCTTAAATCTTATTTCGGCTTTGCCCAACTTACCCCTCATTTGAACTTTATTCGGTTAAATCGGTTCCTACCGAGCATCTAGCTGAAGGCCCAATAACAGCCCACGATTTCCACTATAACAACAGTTTTCATTATGTCATTTTATGCCTTGGACTATGTGAATTATATTTGTGACTGTAATTGTATGAAAAATCCTACTTAAATACTGTCAAAACTTGCTATTAATACCGATATTATTATGTTTTTGTGTATTGTTCGGTATTTTGGTTCTAACCGGAACCGAACCAAAAGAACCGGAAAGAGGTCAGCTAGCGAGCACTTAATATCAAGTTAGAGCTAAAGATTACTCATAACTCATAAACATGCGCTAGTATCATTCTTGGTGAGCGAAAGTGAATACCCCAATTAATAATTGGGCACCCTGGATGATGGTTATAGTGCACATATTGTATAGCGTTTACTGAACACCTCAATTAATTAGGCAGTTTTAGTAGGAGTTTCATCTGAATTTTATTTGTATTTACTGAGCTGTCACATAAATGTTTTTTTAATGATGTGATAATATACTTTAAAAGACAAGTTTCATTTGTACGAATACTAACTTGTTATAAGTCGTGAAATAAGATATTTATCAAAACTATATAATAAAACTCTTTATTAAAAGTGGATGTTTCAATCAAATTTTGTTTTATTCTAAATAATATGATAGTCTTAGAAATAACGCCGTGAAATTCTTCGTTGAGACTAGCCAATACATATGACTTGCATCAACCGTATGTCTTAATGTCTGGCATTCACCTCTAGTCGTTTTGCAGTTCTGCTCGTCTAAACACCTTCGCAATCGCATTGATATGCGCAATTAAATAACCGGCGAAAATGCAGGCCAGAGAATCTGGTCTAGTAGGCCACAAAAATGATACCGAGGATTAGTGCTGACCCTGACTTTTTAAGGTTCTCGATAACGCATTCCTTCTCGCCATCGTCTCCCAAAGGCAAATCATTTGCCCAACAAAAAAGGTCACCTTTGACGAAAAAGTTGCGTATATAGACAGGGCGGCCTTTGAAGAATATAATGGAGTCAACAACGATATCTTTTCTTTCAGAATTAATACTCTTGGACCCCAATGGGAAAAGGAGAAGAAAAATTAAAACGAAAAAAAAAAAATAAGATGCACTAATGGTGCATATACCTTTTTTGTATAAAAAAATCCTTATAGTTTTGTTCTTCAAAGATAAATGTATACAACTTTGATCAAGGTTGTTTAAATATCAACATCTAGTACTAAAATAATTAGATGAATTTTAGTTAAGACAAAAGTAAAATGACCTATATGTATCTCAAAACAGTGTGAATATGTGTTAGCAACGGGGTTGAGTTTTATCAAGCACCTGTTTTTATTTTATCTAAATAAGAGCATCTCCGAGAGATTAGCCAAAAACTCTTTCCAAATATCCTGATTTAGCTATTCTCTAAAATAAAACTTTTTCAAAAAAAAACTAGAGCAGTCCAAGAGACTCTGTAAAAAATGTCTTCTCCATATTCAAACTTGCCATGTGACACGAGAACCATCGTGTTTCATGCGCAAGGTTGCATCAGTGGACAGTGACACATTTCGTCAAATGGATGGAGCACACTTATGTCTCACACTCTCACGTTATCAGGTCCTCGCCACCCCACTGCGAAGGCACGCCATAGCACAAGAGAGGAAGATTGTCGATGGGGCTTGGGACGCCATCAGGTCGAGCTGTTGACGTTCGAGGGCGTCGTGCAGTGAGGCCCGGGCTGGCGGCGCTATGGTTGGGCGGCGGAGGTGCCCCGCACTGCAAGGCGTGCAGCGAGTTGGACGAGGAGTGTCGCATGTGTTCGATGCTGGGACTGGAAGGAAGAACCGGCCTAGGTGCGGGCGTGCGTAGGCACGCACCGGTGCTACCGCAGGTCTAGGACTGACCGGCGTGCCCTCCGTGTGGAACTCGAGCGAAGGGGCGGGACACTCCATGCCATGTCTTCAGGAAGGCAATCCTTGCTGGGGAATCGGTGCGAGGAGGCTGATGGCGAGTGCCTTCGGCTCGCTTTCTCTAGCGACCGAGAAGCACGGAATAGATAGCTAGCTAATTTAGAATGACAGATAGAATACCTGTTGGAGATGATTTTTTGTCCAGTACTAGTTATATTTAGCTTTACAAAATAATTTGGCTAATCTCTTGGAGATGCTCTAAGTACTTGTTATAGCAGTACTTAAGGGCGAGCTTGGTTCCATTGTCGGACTCACTTCCTCATGTATCGCCGTAGGCATTCAGTTCTAACCGAACTGGTCGGTTCTCACCAAAAATTGACTTTTCTTGGCTACTGCTGACCTTTGCTAGTTGGCATTCTTTAACTAATGAGCTAACAATTAGAGCCAGTTTGATAGAGCTCCATCTAATTTTGATTCTCTATAGAAACTGATTTTCTGAGACAAGCGATTCTATGACTGAAAATGATTCTCTTTGATTCTTTAACATAAACTCTTAAAATCAGCATGGAGAATCACTTCACAGAATCAGGAGAAGCTATTTTTTCCAGCTCTCAGCCTTTTAGTTCATTTCAGAGAATCACTTCACAGAATCAGCAGAGAATCACTTATCGCTGAAAAACTGTTTGGCAGAGCTCCTGCGGGATTCCGCAGAGAATCAGCTCTGGGAGCTCTGCCAAACATGGCCTTACCAGCTATTGCAAACAAATTAGTCTACTTATCTGACATGTTTGGATCGTGTGGACTTTTAAGGTGGTAGTGCTTGATAGCTAAAGGTCATAAAAACAGACCCAATTTGTGGATGCTCGAGCAGAGGAGCCATCTTTTCTTCATCATAAGTGTGTATAGGTTACAATTACTCTTTTTCTTTGAGTCTGTTGATGCTTGAGCAGCTAGCGTCCGCTGTATAGGTCACTTACATAAGTGCGTAAGTGTGTACTAATTCCTCTTATGTTTAATTAAAGAGGACGAAGCACAGGAGATATCTTTTCTTAACAATCTGCTGCTAGCATATATATTTAGTAAGGGTCTGTTTGGATCCTTAAAATTGAATTCATTTTAAGAATCATAATTTAGACACATATTAATTATACTAACATGGTTATATATAAATTATATTTGTATATTATTGATGGCTATACAAGGGATACTCATATATATGTTGTATTTTTTACCGTATGTAAGAGAGTAAGTTGAAGAGAGTATTATAAGTTGCAAAATAGGAATATAAAATGGTGATGTATAGAATTCATTTCTCTCTCACACCCTATAAATTTAAGATAGATTTATATGTGAACTTTTAAAAATAGTGGAATGTCAAATTCCAAGCCAGATAGTCTAATTTATTGAGTAGATTCTTATTTCTCCAAAATAAAGAGATTCAAACAGCCCCCTAAACGTAAATGGATGGAATGTTAAGTCAAATCCACTGTGAGGTGCGGATAACCTTTGCTTAGCCGCTAGAGTGCTGACGGTATCATCCCTGATCGATGCAGGTGGGTACGAATGTACGATCCCACACTTGCTCCAAGGACAAGCTTGTTTATTACTGTACAGTACAGTACACTATCCTCCGATCCAGTGGATGCATGCATGCATGGATGTTACTCCTCCTACTAGTTTATGCACGGGAGATCTTCCTTTCCTCTTGCAGTTGCTGCAACTGGCCCTTGGTTTTGAAAAGGGTCGCGTGGCTAGAACTAGAAATCGCATCCATTGCAGACTAGAGTAGTGTCACTAGTGTGGATGTGGCCTTTATATATGTGTGTTGGCTGTGCATGTTCTGCCTATCTTGTTCAGTTGTTGGCCACAAGGCGCAACACAAGCGCCATTGGGGCATGGTGAGTTGGTGACATGCGTTCGTGATCTGCTTACGCAGATGGGCGATACGGACGGGATAATACACATCTATCCAGATCGAGGCCGCCTGCGCTGGAGCAAAACGCCATTAATAAAAACGAAAGACGGGGAAAGAAAGAAAGATTTGGTGCGACGTGACCATCCGATCCGATGGAGCGAGAAGAGAACTGTGGCGGTGGGATTCGATATCGATACGATCGAGATCGATACGCCCGAGACGGATTGGATGGAGACGGCAGAGGAGAAGAGGGCGTTAAGCAAAAACAAAACCTGGCATAGTACAGTAACAGTAGTACTGAATTACTACTGATACTAGGATCCATCCACATCCACCCGTCCTTTCCCCGCGACCATTCGAGGGAGGAGGAGGAGGAGGAGGAGGAGGAGGAGGAGAAGAAGAAGAAGAAGAAGAAGAAGAAGAAGAAGAAGAAGAAGAAGAAGAAGAAGAAAGAGAGCCTGACCCTGACTGCAGCGAGAGCGAGGGCACGTCGCCATATCAGTGCAGCTGCAGCGTTCTTGGTTACAGTTATCCCGTCTATATATGATTTGTTTTCTCCGCTGTTTCAATAGTGTTTCGTGCTGTTAATCATCTAAGCAGCACTGCATGTATGATGCATGTGCTCGCCCGCCCTTAGACTTCTACCAGCCAAGACGATCGAGTTTCTTTTACCCTTTCGCTTTTCCTTTTATTTTATTTAACCTAAAATAAATAAATAAACGCGAGCAGTTGTCAACTTGCTCGTCCTCCGAATCTGCTGTGATTTGAACGACCTCGACCTCCATACTTTACCGAACACGCGACACACGTTCACAAGTTGGGCCTATCCTTTGAAGATTCAAATCAGATTCACCTCAGCTTAGGCAATGATCGAGGTCCTGTTTGTACGTCACAGTATTATTAAGACAACATGGTATAATAAACTGCTGTTTTAGAACCTACTGTAGATATGAAAAATCAATTTTTTTTAAAAAAAAAGTGCACAGTGAAGTATTTTAAACTAAAAAAAAACTCAGTTTGGCAAATTTATCGTTTCCAAAGCCGTAAAATTTGTTGTATCTGAAAATTTCGTAGTACATGCTATTTGGTTTGGGGATGACGTGGGTTGAGTTGAACCGACCTAGTTTTATGGGTTCGGTTAAACATATCTCTTGTTTGGCTGGTGCGTTGAATCGATTACAGTTTTGTGTTTGGTCAAGAGAATATCCACAAGAGATATGCAAAATCAATTGATGGATTGTACAAAATCATTGTATTTTTTTCTTCTCTAAAACTCAAAATAAAACAGAGCCCAAATCCAGACCAAAAAGGCTCTGATGGAGCCCAGGCCCATCTGAATTGCTACAACTCTACAGTACTCCAGGTCCAGACGTCCAGTCCGGTTCGGCCCGGCCCTGACCCGTCGTCTCGTCAACCACACACAGGATGCTCTGAAAATTCCACTGCAGTAGCAGTAGCAGGGCGGGAAGGATAGGATATGCGTGTCCCAATCCCCAAATCCCAGCGGCGGCCGCGGAGCTGAGAATTTCCGGGAGCAGCATTATCAGTCTAGGACGGCGAGCGTAGACCAAATCATCAGTCACCAACTGAATCTCGTACGGCCGATTTCAGGAGGACTTCGCTACTGTTAAAAGGCCATGTTTAAACAGTTTAATGTTTAGTTCCCTTCATTTCCCAAAATTTTCCATCACAACAATGTTCGGACGTATGCATGGAGCATTAAATGTAGGTAAAAAAAATAACTAATTGTACTTTTAGTATGTACATGTCGAGACGAATCTTTGGAGTCTACGTAGTCCATATTTGGACAAAGTTTGTCAAATAACAACGAAAACGCTACAGGAAAAATTTTGCAAAATTTGTCCATCTAAACAAGGCCAAAGATGCACGCTCCTCATATCTTCTCTTGGAGGAAAAGGGACGCTCTTGGATGATGCATTGTACCTGTGTGTGACGCTGAGCTGAGGTGACACCTCATCAGATTACTGGGACTGCATTACCTGTTTGAGGCTTCACCTACTTCCTCGGTACCTAAAAAAAGTGACCTAAAAGGGTGGAGCAATAGTTTCTTTTTTTTTCGTGCTAGGGGCCTAATTCAAGAGCTCAATAAGTCGAGGTAGACATGACAGAACACATTCCCGGATAACAGTTTTATTGATTGTCTGGTTTCCCGGTGTTTCTGGTGATATAATCGGCATTAACCAGGGCCTGTTTATCACAAACTGGCATCGAGCCAATGCTAAAAGGTTTGATAGACAGGTCCCGGTGCAAACCAATCACATGTTTTTTTATGGGAAACCAATCACACATGTTGCACCAAGGTTTGGCGGCTATATAAAACAAGCTGTAGCTTGCTCAGTCTTGTTTCTCTTCTTCCCCTGATGCATCAACCTTTGCAGCTGCAGATGCATAGCTCACACTGCTATCCCTCATGTTCTTACACTGGCTTGACTGCTCGTAGCGAACAAAGCCAATCTTAATTTTTGTTGAGCAATGTTTCAACATCTGAAAAAAAAAATCATGCAGTAAATGAAGACATAGTAAAATGAAAGATACGCATTGACTAGATTGTCGACAAGAAAGCCATTTACATACATGAAGGAAAACACTGATGGGGTGGCGTCCACATATGGTATTCTCGTACTCCTGCAGGTATTCTTTGAACGCTACAGGATCACCAGTCTCTATGATCTCCATGCCCATACGGTCCAAGGCCTCAATAGACTTATGAATAGCACCATGTTTCTTTTCGTAGTATGTATAACTAAACCTGGTATGAGGATGGGATCAATAAAATTATTTCCATTTACCAGATGACGAAACAAATCAGCAACAAAGAAATTTTCAGATGCTAAAATAGGCAAATAACAAGAGTGTTGAGCACTTATGCCTATATATTGATATAAGAAGCACCAAGTGTTTTCTTTTCTATGTTCACCAACCTTTATGCGCACAGGTAAATTCCAGCCATGTTGGTTTCTGCGTCTTGCCTTTGTTTAACGATTTACTAACACTAAACAATAGTGCTAATACTCAGACACAAGGAGTGCCTTTGTCTAAGATTGAGACAAAATACTCACTAGCCTGGGTAATAAATTAAAGCATAGCTCAGCATACCATCACTGGACCAACGGACAAGATAAAGGGTTACAATGGACAATTGTTTGCTAAAGAGCTAATTTTTCCACTAGATCAGTTCTCGTGGCTATTCTTTGGTGTTGGTGTGGGGTGTTTGTAAGGGTTTCTTTTCCCCTTTTTCTTAATATAATGATATGCAACTCGCTTGCATGTTTGAGAAAAAAAAATGTTTTGTAGCAGCAGATTGTGGACAAGCTGCATCAACAAATGATATAGGTGCAGCAAGAAACAAGTTTGTAGAGAGTAAAGTAGGAGTGCTTTAAGTTTTTTCAACTCCTGTGTAGTGCGCGTTAGCCTTGGGGACTTGGGGTTGTGCTATAATGAGGCTTACCTTCTGAATTGACTAAGGGAAGGTTGTAAGAGGAAAACACATCAAAGAAAAATGAAAAGACTTTCTTCCTCCCTATCCTATCTACATTCCATAGTCTTATTCTCAGTCCTCTCAATTTTCTATTTCCATTGAGAAATTATCCTAGTTATACTTGTCCTGATATTTTTACAACAACCTGTAACAAATGAATATTGGACTACTACATATAAATTAATCTACTCTGGCAATGGCGTGTGGATGTTGGAACAGTCAGTGGAAAACTTTGTAATTTCATTGCTTATGTGAGTAATGAAATCTAGGTTTCGCCTGGCGTGGAAAAAAACAAAACCATGTTGTTTGCTTAACAAAATCCATGTCTCCAGAAATTCAGATATGCAATCGGAAAGAAGGTTGTATAGCCGACTTAAACATGTCCGATGAGTGGTGTGTGAGTACCAAACTGCAATTGATCTCAAGTAAAAGCGACTGTAGGAGCTCTGGTGCATTCTTTTTCTTGGAAAATATGCATATTCCAAATGAGGTTAAGGGCTCATGGTAAGCATAGGTACAGATGAAATTCTCTACCACTAACCACAGTACCATTTTGCAACTACATGATAAAAGACCTTTAGTATGTGCTTTGGGGAGGCTTCATAGGTTTCATAGCCAAAGTATCCAATCCAATCACTCCAGCCCCATGTTTCTCATTTCTCATCGGTTTCTTGCGAATTTCTAATCTAATCTCAGGACATCCGTGCCCACGTGATCATATATTCATCTTGACATCACTATTCGAAGTGGGGCTGCCAGTCTGCTTCTCCTGGCCCTCATCTTCCTAATCGCTAGCAATTATGAGTCAAGAACTGACAAAGGCAGCTGCTCTCTCCTGACTCATCAGACATGAAATCTGGGGAATGGGGTATTGGAGTGGTAGTTTATGACAATTAAGCAGTGGAGAGGGGCAGGTGAGGTCAACCAGCAGGTCCCACATGCCTTATGCCAAAGACACGCATGAAATACACTCAAAGATGTACAGAATTCATATTTTTTTTTTCAATGATAATACAAGCAAGAGACATGAGTAAGCAGACACATAAAAGCTAATCACTTACCGGGATCCCCAATGGCAGAAGTCTGACGACACAGAAAAAAAGTTTTTTGGGTCATCGACATATTTAGAGAGCAGCTGTCCATACATCTCTTCATTTTGGGAGCTAAGTGCACCAACAAGGATAGGGACGACTTTCACAGTATGTCTGTGAAATCAACACAGAAAGAGAAAAAAAATAAGTATGTGTAGAGACAAGGGTTTGGTTCCAAAAAGACTACTAAATGGATATAGACATATTCACAAAGGATTTACCCTTGAAATACTTTAGCAAGGTAGGGCAAATGCATTTCCATGCTATGTTCGGCTTCATCCACACTAAGATCCATAAATTCAAATTTTCCAGTAGCGCTGAGTTCCTCGATGACTAAATGGTGGAAATCAGTAGGGTGAAATAGAAAAAATATTCAAACTTTCATGCAGCATTGGAGTATCAGGAAAATAAATATTATAATAATGTACTCCCTCTGTTCCAAATCATACGACATTTTGGTATCGAGAAATACAAATAAAAACTTACACAAGACGTCCTTAGCAAAAAAAAATGCACTCTTAATATTAAACTGGTTGATTGATTAACATGCACAGTACATATACAGAACTAGGCTAAAAAAAATCAACCATTCAGATTGAGTAAGCACCCACCTTCCTGGTCTACTGGCAAATCCCCAATTGGGGTACAATAGACAGAAGCTCTGGTTAAAGCACATTTTGGAGTGTAGTAGTGATGAGAAGGGCCAAGCAGAAACACCCGAGAACTGAATTACATGAAGAGAGTGTCAGTTTTTGCATAACGTTAACATTGAGCATATTTTGAAGAGAAATAGTTACAATAACCAATTGAAAGTTGCTAGAATGATATTATAGAGTGCAGAATGAAGTGCATTTTTTGTGAGGGGTGGAATGAAGTACGCATGGAAACAACATTGAAATAATGTATGAATAACTCTTCACTTAAAGTCTTTACTGGTTACAAAGTAATACATTAGAAATTTTAAGAATGTAGAAACTTCATGTCTTGCATTGACTAAAGACCAGCTTCTACAAAGATAATATAAATGGTATAAGAAAACATCCATGACATTAAGTACTGACAGAATCGACAAGAACATTGATTTGCTATTATATCAGGAAATACTAGCAGAAAACTATAGCAACATGGTAAATGACTCACATGCTAGTTGGATCAATGTTGCCAAAAGCATAAGCTGCACACCGGCCTGAGTATGAATAACCAGCGTGGCTGTCGAAGCAAGTAAAGCATGTCACAACAGAATAGTACTAATCAGCAAGCATCCAACATCTAAATACCAACTTACGGTGCAATCACTGCCCTGACATCAGGAGACTTGGTTAGACCAGCTGCCCCCAGCCAACCATTGAGTTCCTCTTGCAGCTTCCTGGCTAATTGTAAACATGGAGCAGTACTTAGACTTTAAGAGATAACCCAACCCAAATAGTAAACCAAAGACTTAATCAAAAGAGGAAATGGGAAGCATCTTTTTTATATACCTTAAAAAGTTTATTATCAGTTGAAACTCTGCATCTGTAAAGGGATACAGGGTGCAGATGCTACAGCGATTATTACAAATGCGTTTACTGAAGAGGAAAAGACAATGCAGTGCATGCATCAATTATTGGTGTCCTGAATCAGTGGCCTGGTACTCAATGTGTCACCCACAGAGTAAACAATTCTGCAGTATAATTAGGCCAGTTATGCGGCCTCGGCAGTAATACAGTAACAGTTAGAGGCAGCAATACATTACTCCACTCCAAACAAACAGACAAACTACGAGGAAACTAAGTGAAACTACATCGACCACGTCAATTCATATGCTATATGCCTCGAACAAGTGAAACAAGGAGCGCCTAAAACGCAACATGACAGGAGAATTGTGAAACTGCAAAGTACCATTGTTCGTGTACCAAGAGCCGGCGTGCGAAGCCCTCCTGACGCGCTCCATCGATCGATCCAGAGATTCCTAGCCCGCCCTGCCTGTGCCTGCTGCAGTGCAGACCGGCCGTGCTACGTGCCGCCTCCTGGCCCCCTGCACGCTGCGCCTGTGCGCCGCGCCTCCCTGCCCACGGCGCTGCTAGGGATTGCGAGTCGGGTGGGCGGGTGCGGGATTGGGGAATGGGGATGGATGCCGATCGAGTCGGCCGTGCCCGTGCGTGGCGTGACTGCAAGCAGCAGCAAGCTGCTTAGCTAATCGCCACCATCTGTCAGGTTTGGGCTGGGCCGCCTCCACGATACGAGATGGCGGCAGGTGGAAAGATGGCCCGCAGCCTTGTGAGAGAGTAGCAGCACTCTGGAGGAATCTCTGGACGTCCGTTCCGCAAGATGGGCCGCTAACCAAAAAAAAATGTAGGCACGAAACGGGTCCATCAGCCTGGGCTGGTACTTTCAGTACCAGTGATCCTGTTGTGACAAAATCAAAAGGCTTGAACCAAACATGAAAGAGCTTGAACCAAAAGCAGTCCAGTTACTTTATTCCGTTTCCGTCCGTGGTGCAGTCTGAACCACAGGATTTTCCTGTGACATGCCAGCCCGCCCGGCCTGGGCCCGGGCCGTCGTCCTCGGACACAGAGAGTCAGAGCCACTTTACCCAGACGAATACGATGATTACTGCCATGATTGGTGCATGGAGCCAGCCTGCATGCGTATCCAGCCTTTCCGGGCAACGGGCATGTGGCCACTGGCAGTGGCCAGCCACAGCTTGGGTTGGGTGTGCTGCTCCTGCTACATGGAGCGCCACCGTGCGAGCGGTGCTGCTGCAGGAAGGCTATAATGGCCGGCTCGTCTGTCTCCGCCGTGGCGCCGCCCATCGCACCGGCTGGAAGGACGGACGGCTGGTGCACTACTGCTCGGACCCAGATCGCTTTCGCGGTCTCGTCAACAACAATGGAGCGAAAGATGCGATGGACACAGGCCCGGAAGCGAGATCTGATCTCTCTCGGTTCTCGTCGGTGTCCCGGTGGAGCCAGACCGATCCGATCCCAACCGTGCGTCAGTGTCACTTGTCAGGCAGGTGTACGCCGAGCTGCCACTGCCAGGGTCCCTTTGGTTCGACGGACTAAACTTTAATCCGTACCATATGTAATACTAATGAGCAATACTCCGAGATAAATCTATAAAATATATGCTACCGATGGTCTACTGTCTTAGCCCGCCGCTCACCGTCTCCTCTCCTGGGTCCCTAGGGCTTAGGGCGTGACGGCCGCCGCCATTTTCATCTTCTTCACCGTTGGTCCTCTTTCTCTCCCTCCGGTATCTCGCCGGAGATCGGAGAGAACGAGGATCCATCGTTTTTAATAAATTTTTAGTAGATCGAGTCATCTAGAGATAGAGTTTCTCCATGCCAAGGACCAATTGGTATTGGGGGTGTATTTCGTCCTCCTCCTTCCCGACGACGGCGAGGAGGTAGGGTGGATCCGGTCTCTCCATGGTGGCTCTGTTGAAGATGAGGACGACAACTTCGACGTCAACATCCACATCGACAAGACAACATGAAGACTTTTGTTTCCGGGCTTCGGCATCAAGACGGAGATGATGTCGCCGCCATGAAATAATTTTTTCCAGACCCTTCTTCGTTTTGTTGTGGTTGGACTGGCCATGACGAAGGATTAGGGAGAATAATTTTCAGATGAGTCTTCTTCATTCTTCGGTGGCAGAAAGAAGAAGAAGGAAGACACAAGGAAGAAAAAGAAGTTTCTCGATCAACTCCGCCTGCAGGAATGTTGGTCGTCCGTTGGGCATCTGTTCTTAAGCCGAAAACAACTGTTGCCGAGTATTTGCCTATGCGGTCATCTGTACGAAGCGTCAATCAGGTTTGGATTTGAGAGTTTAAGTCTTTCACGGCGTGGGTATAATATAAATAAGAATCGGTTTCTAAATACATGTTTTTGTTTTTTCCAGAGTACCTGTAATACGATGATGTACTCAGCTATATTTTAATATAATTCTTCTTTGGTCTCGAAAAAAATTCTAATCTACTGTCTTGGTTCTTTTATAGCTCCCCTTTTAGTCTACTCTCTCCATTCTTGATAATGTAATACATTTGTCGTTTCGTAAGGATTTAAACGATTTCAGGATTGGCTAGGTCTATATAAAAAAACTAATTATTTATAATATTAAATAAATACCATTAGTCCATTAAATAAACTTGATCATTTTTTTAAAAAAAATTGTCTTGTTTCAAATTTAGAATTATAATTTTATGGATGGAATGAGTACACACACCTGTTGCTTGCGGTCTTCCACAGTTCCTTCTTCCATGCGTGAACCTTGCAAGTATCTGTCTTCTCTCAAGGGCTCACTAGCTCAGGGCCAGGCCAACTCAGCTCAATCTTGAGCTCAAAAAAAAAAAAAGTCAGCTCAATCTCAGCTGCCGGATTTAAAGGATCTGTCTCTGAAGTCTGAACTTGTCAATGTACTTTCATCATTAAAAAAAAAACAAGAAAACTTGTTTCTGTCAACAAACGCAACGTGAGCCCCCCGTCCCATCCCGTTGCGGCGGTGCCCATATGCACATGCACGGTCATGTTCGGGCCGCGGCGTATATTATGGCCTTGTTTAGATGGAAATTTTTTGCAAAAATTTTTCCTGTAGCGTTTTCGTTGTTATTTGACAAACGTTATCCAAATATAGACTACGTAGACTCCAAAAATTCGTCTCGAAATGTACATACTAAAAGTACAATTAGTTATTTTTTTTACCTATATTTAATGCTCCATGCATATGTTCGAACATCGATGTGATGGTTGATGTGATGGAAAATTTTGTGAAATAGATGGAAGTAATAAGGGCATGTTCGTTTCAGGGCAAATTTTTTTTGCCCTGTCACATCGAATATTGCGGCCCCTAGTTTGTCCTATTAAAAATATAGTAATTAAAAAACTAATTTATCAGCCGGAGACTATTTCAAGAGATGAATCTATTAAACTTAATTAGTTCATGATTTGACAATGTGGTGCTACAGTAAACATTCGTTAATGATAGATTAATTTACCTTAATAGATTCGTCTTAGTAATTAGCCTATGGCCCTGTAATTAGTTTTATAATTAATTTATTTTTAATAGACTAAACTAGTGCCACAGAAACGAACACCCCCTAAATAAGGCCTATGAATGTATGTACGGCCCTCGGCGCCTGCTGCCTTGTCTGATTGTCATTTTATACTACTGCTACGTACAGTACTGTATGTACGCATGCGAGGCAGTAGTACGTATGCATCCGCGCTGGATTGGATGTACGTCGCGTCGCATGCATGTCTGCTTTGCACGAAAATGTCGCATGCATGTCTATCAACTGAACGGTACGTACTGTAGGTATGGATGCTTCGTCTACGTGCTGCTGCTCGCTTCCGTGAGGACCAATGAAGAATGAACATGTGCCATGCTAGGATGCCGGGCCCGGAAGAGGCACTGGCACTCTGGCAGTGGCAGCGGGCGGCGGGCAGCGGGCAGCGGCAGGCCCCAAAACCAGATCGAGGTGCTGGTGCCATGCGCTTAAGCCGGCGACGCGAGCCAAACTGCTGCCCCTCCCCTTCTGGTAATCTTGTTCTGGCAGTGCCAGCCTACTACTCCATGCATGTCACGTGGGAAGGAGGACGGGACGGGAGGTGGCTGGCGCCAAATTATATGGTTTATGGATGGCGAGCGCCGGGGGTGAATTGGGTGGTGGGATATCCATATACCATATCCATCGGTGGTGTCCCAAGTTAGGTGATTAACACGCAAGTAATTGCTTATTAGGCAATCAAATCTTTTGCTTCCTCCGCGGCGTCGACGGCGGCCACCACCACATGCATCGATCGATCACATGGCCGGCCTCGTGCAGGCGGAGCCGGCCGGGTTCCTGGTCCTTGCAGTCTGCGGGCCTCCGGGGGCGCACGTAGGGCCGGACCGGACGACGTCGATGACGACGACGTAGCGCGGTGGCATTCCCGATGGGAAGAGTGATAATAATGGATAGGATAGCCCAGCTCGCCTTTTCGAAGGTACTCCCTCCGTCGTGTCGTTAGAAAACCATGCCCCTCCTCACAAACACGCTTCTCGGACGACACTTTCAATGGGACGGAGGGGGTACGATAGCTAGCGCTAATCACCATACTGTAGAAAAGTACTGGGCAGCCGGCCGTGCCGTGCTGTGTGTGCATGGCCCCGGCGGCGTGGAGGGGGATAGCGTCCTGCACTCCTGCTCCTGCCGATGCGTCGCGCCGTGTGCCGGGCGTCCCGTTGGCAAATTGGCAACTGGCAACGCACGGCGGAGCTGGAAAAAAAAAAAGGAGATCCTCCAGCGAGCCATCGCGCGTGCGCGCCTTGGGCTGCCCGGCGGAGCAGATCGTACGGCGAATCGGCAGGGTATCGGCGGCGTCGCATTGCGCTCGCTCACCGTCGTCGTGCTGACTGTACTACGCGGCAAAAAGGCAAAGATGGGCAGGGGACACCCCCACCAGCAGCAGGACCACCAACGAATCCAAGACCTTCGCGTAGGCTGGCCTGTCGCGCGTGCCGACGAACCACGCCCACCCGCCCCGCCGAGGTCACCAGTTCACCATTGACTCCTGACACTAACGACCCTGGCCAAAGCGCAGAGGTACTCCTCCTCCTATAGTCCTATCCTATCCTACACCTACAGTAGGAATAGGACACGCAAAACGTGACCCTGGCCGTGGCCGTGGCCGGGTTGGCTCGCTCGCTCGGCTGGCTTTGCCTTTGCTGGACGATACCCCCTCCGTCCATAAAAACATGCAACTACGGGTTCCGTGCCCGGAAAAGTACTCAATGTTTGACCACGTTTCTAGTGAATAGTATTAATATTTATTAATCCAAACAAATTTACTATGAAAGTGCATTTCGTAATTAATCTAATGATGTTTATTTGATATCATAAATATTAATATATTATTATCTATAATTATTTAAATTTAAGATACTAAAACGTGATACTGTGTTAGAATTGTATGTTTTCTTGGACGGAGGGAGTACTATACAATTATCGGAAACTAACCAACCAACCCAACAAGTGTTCCGATCCATCTGCTGCATCCGGTGCGTGGACAGTCACTGGACACGGACAGCGATTAAAAGGCGAGCGAGCGTTTTAAAAGGCGCACAGTGGCCTCCACGTCCTGCACCTGCAACACCAACGCCCCGCCCCGCGAAAAAAAGGCAGCAGAGCACCGCAACAGCCAACAACAGTACGACCTGTGCTTGTGCTGCCCCGGCCCCCGGCCCCCGGCCTCCAGCTCCAGCCGGGCGCGTGCGGGTGGGTCCCTTTGTTCCTTTCTTTCTTTTCTTTCTCTATCTACTATGGGCCATGGCTGGCCACTTTTGCCGCGGAACGGAACGGAACGGCACTTCAGTTGTGCCCAATCCGGGCCATTGCTTAATGCTGCTATAATAGTGTACGTACCCCATTAGTACGTGCGTACCATATCTTTTTAATAACACAACAACCGTTAGTACGTAGTACTCCGTACCATTGTTTCTCCATCAGGGCAGGATTGTCTTGTGCTAAAAAAAAAAAAGGTGATCCTCGTTCTCGTACTGTATTTGCATGGGAGCGACGACCCGACGGGTAGGGTAGGGTGGTGGCATCCTGGCAGTTTGGCGAAAGGCGGCAGCTCAGCATTACCATATGGTAGTGGTACTGCCAGCACGGAAATGACCGCAGGACCATCGCCGCAGAGGATCCGGGCGCGGCCTGCGTGCGCATCGCAGCGTCCGGGTGATAACGAACGGCAGCTAGCGTCCACTTTCTGCAGTGATAAGGCCAGCTAGGCTGCTGGGAAACTGAGATTTTTTTATTTTATTTTATAGTACTGTACTCCGTATGTGTGTTCTGCCAACGTGACAGCATCAAACCCAAGCTAGCAATGGTCCATTTCTACTACGGAGTATCTCGTTGCCTTTGTTGGTTATCATGAGCAGCCAGTTAGATAGCTAGATAGATGATCGATTGCGTCGCCCCCACTGACAGATCAATCGCCCGGCTGTGCGGCTGGGGCTTGCCAGCCGCGCCCCTTACCCCGTACCCAAAAAGTTCCACCACCAACACCAACAGCAAAAAAGCACACGAGACCTCCTTGGACCATGGATTGGACCGGCCCTTCCGGGACGAATAGTAATAGAGTATCTAGATGGACTGGCGCATTTCTGTTACGGGCATGTGGTGGCGCTTAAGCTATCTCATTCTCCTGGGTGCATGCTTCATTACGCCTTTTCGTACGTACAGTATTAACTAATTAATTAAATCGAGGGGGTTCTAAATTTAGTGATGCCCCAATTGGCCATCATCATCAGTAGTCAGTCGAGACCGTGCCAACCTTAGTTAACCTGCCCCCGCCCGTGGCTGTAGCGAGAGGGCCCGTCGATAACGACAAATCCACGCGATAGGATTCATTCCCCCACTCAGATCGATCTCGCTCTCTTCTGCCTTCAGCCATGGAACCCTCTCCATCTGCTTCAGGCCGCCTCTCGCATCTAGCACCGTGTATCATCCTCTAGCGAGGACGACTAGCGGCAGCGTTGCACGTTATTGTTGTTTCCCATCAAAACAAAAGGCCTGGACAGCCGGATCATCCAACTCAGCTGACAGTACCCGGCCGGTTCTACTAGTAGTACAGTAGTAGTTTGTAGGAGATCGAGAACTGAAGAAGAGGCAGACAGGAGGACATGTTGCGTGCGCCATTGAATAGATCGATCTCGATGAAGATGGCGACTGACGATGCACACTAGCAGTAGTAGTAGCAGCAGCTCATCTCTGGTGGATCGCGTGGCGCCCGCCGACCGGCCATATCTCTTTCATCATCATCATCTCGATTAGCGAGAGACTGCGAGAGCGCGCGCCGATGAATGCAGCGAAACCGACCCCGGTGCTGCTGGTGGTCTCGGCCATGATAGCGCCCGCGCTACGTGCGCTGTCAGGGGTCATTTTCCACGTTAATTTGTACCAGTAGTATGTACTGTACTGTAGTAGTATAGTATATAGTACTATTTACTTATTTAAATTTTTATATATAGTTTGTTTGTGTGCACATCGATGATGGGTGCTGATGGCCGGTGATCACGTCAGGCAGGTTTGGCAAAGGAAGCACATGACGCTGCGCCCAGCAAATTAGGCCTCAGCCTGCTTGCTACTGGTACGACGTACACGTACGCGTACGAAAGTAGAGAGGGCGAAAAAGGAAGCACAGAATAAAAAGGGAGCTGGGAGCTAGCGGATTAGTTTTTTTTTTTTTGATTCAAGAGCTAGCGGATTAGTTGGCCCCGTACAAAGGGTCTACACTAGTAGTAGTACTATATCCTCGACGACGAGGCGGCGGTCGCAAAAGTTTGGCGATTTCAGTTGCGAGGCCGATAACGATGTTTGCAGTTGCTACATATAACGTACAATAGTAACACTACTACCTGAAAACGACACTTGTTGCATTGCATCAGTATTCATTCAGCTGTAGGAGGAGTAGCTGAGAAGGAGTGGTTGTCAGCGGTAGCCGGCCCACCGCCCGGGAAATTCTCTACTACGAGTAGTTCGTTTGGTCTATAAACTCGTTTTAATTCGTACATTTTTTTGTTCTCAAAGTAAATGAAAAAAGTATACTTAACTCCTCACCTATTAAGAGTTGTCTACTTAATGCCCCAACCTATGAAACCGTCTGTTTTAGCCCCCGAACTTTATAAAACCGATCAAATTACCCCCTCAGGTGGTTTTGCTACAGTAACATCAGTTTTCGTTTTTTTTCTTTTTTATTTATTTTGGCTGGATCTTTGAAAAAACATAGTAAATCACATAAAAATCGTAAAATGGAAAATATAATTTTATTGGACTCCACATGAGTAGATTTACACAATGAATATATAATATGATATGCTTTAGTACAAACCCTAAATAAATCTATAACTAAATTATACTTGATCCAATGAGTATAAAATTTTTACTATAGTTCAAGCATACAATAATTAGGCCACCATAAAAATTTGACTACAATTAGACCATACAAACTATAATTATGAATTATTTCAATTAATTATAAAAATAATAGACCTAAACCTACAGAAAAAACTTTGTACTAAAGCATATGATATTATATGTTTTCTGTGTAGATCTACTCATGTGAAGTATAACAAAATTAAATTTTTCATTTTACGATTTTTCTGTGATTTACTATGATTTTTCAAAGATTCAGCCAAAATAAATAAAAAAGAAAACCAAATCCGCCGTTACTGTAGCAAAACCACTGTCTAAAACAGCTCGAGGGGGTAATTTGACCGGTTTTATAAAGTTCAGGGGCTAAAACAGACAGTTTCATAGGTTGAGACATTAAGTAAACAACCCTTAGTAGGTGAGGGGGTAAAGTAGACTTTTTTCCAAAGTAAATTATCTACTATTTCAACTTGTCACTCCGCTCATAATTGGTGCCGAACAAAGCCTACCCCAAAAGTCTCCAACAGAGAGCGAGCAGAGGCACGCGGGCCGCGCGGCACGTGCTGTCCAACGACGGGTTCGCGACGCACGGGCGGGGGGCAGAAGCTGCGGCGTGACCGCTACCACACGAATGGAATGGTTCCTTTCCTTGTGTGCGGTGCAGGAGATGCAGAGCAGTCCTAGCATAGTGCCATCGTGCTGCTACTGGTACGCGTACGCCGGGGACCTCCGGCCGTCACTGCAGCTGGGCCCCGAGGAGGTGCTGCTGTGAACTAGCGCTAACAATTCTAACACAGTATCATAGTTTAGTGCCGAGTATCTCAAATTTAGTTAATTATTAATAAAAATATAAAAATATTTATGACATCAATATATACCATTAGATTCATTACAAAATATTTTTTTTAATAAATTAATTTAAAATTCTAAATATGAATAGCATTCAATGGAAATTTAATTAAAACTAAACTACTTTTGGTGGCACACAACCTATGACTGTGTTTAGATGCATACTAATTTTTTTTATATCACATCGAATGTTACGACATTAATTTAGTCTATTAAAAATAGATTAATTATAAAACTAATTACACCACCGGACGGTATTTAACGAGACAAAGTTATTAAGCCTAATTAATTTGATATTAGTAATGTTTATTGTAACATCATACTCCCTGCATATTTTAAAACATGTCATTTCAGACAGCGACACAGTCTCTAAAACATCACTTTGACCACTTGTTTCTTTAAAAATATTTTTTGGAAAGTAGTATATGCATATTTTTATGAAAGTATTTTTCAAGACAAATTTATTTATATGATTTTTACATCTCTAAACTCAATAATTTAAAAGTTATTTATGATTTATATTCTCAATGTTTAACTCAAACCTTGTTCAAAACGTCGTCTTTTTCAATATGGAGGGAGTATTATTGAATCATGGATTAATTAGATTCTATAGATTCGTCTCGCTAAACAGATTCAGACTGATAAATTAATTTTTATAATTAGTTTATATTTATTACTTCATATAATAGAATGTGTGTTATATTCGATGTGATAGGTCAGAGCAGCTAGAGAGCATGCTATCAGACGTCACGTCCGGGCTACCTGCCACGTCGTCGACCGCGAGGGAGAGAGCCGCCGGGCCGAGAGCTTTCTCACATTCGTGCGTGCAATCGTGCATCGCAGCGCCGAAAGCCATGCAGCATCGTCTACATACTCTCTCTATTCCTTAAACTGTCGCTTCGCTTCCCGAAAAATGATTTTTACTAATTTTATATTAAAAAATCTAAATATCAATGGTACATAATTAATATCATTAGAAAGATCTTTGAATCTAGTTTTTTAACAAAATTATTTAAAGATTTAAATATTACATGTATTTTCTACCAATTGAGTCAAATCTGTGGCACGCATCCCACGATGACGGTCTTTTAGTAACAGAGGGAGTACTCCAGTACCAGTAGTTTTTTAAAGATAAATCAACACATTTTTAAAATAAAAAATTAGTACCACATTTGTTATTTTTGAGAAAGATTGTTAGCAACAACTCGACCTTCTTCGTACGTAGATCACGCTCACGGCCGTGGCCTTGGCGCAGTTGGCCCTAGCCATGATGTCGTCGTACTCCACTACACTCGGGACTTTGTATCTCACCTACTAAACAACTCTAGTCATTTTTAATGGTTGAAATGTCAAACACCTCCACTAAAAAAGACTAAAAAGTCTTTTTAGTTCTTTTCTAGTAAGAGTGTTACTACTAAACGTGACTAAAGTTTAGTGACTAAAATTTAGTAAGTGAGATCCAAACATGCCCTCAGACACTTCACCAATCACTCCTAGCTAGCTACAACCAGCCACAAATGTTGCCCAACGCAAGCCAATTCAGGCTGAGCATCTCCAACAAGTTGGAAAAAAATGACTTGATATATCATGAGTTTTAGCAACTTGCTAATTCATTTGGCAAGTAAAAAAAGATCTCTCTCCAACAATTTGCTATTCTAACTCGCTAAAATCAAAGATTATTGCGCTAGGAGAGGAGGGGGGACAGTTTCGCGCGCGCGGGAGGGAGCCGGCCACGGTGAAATCGCGCGATAGCAACCTCACCCGCGCGCGGAAATTTACGCGTGCGGCACGGAGGAATAGGAAGTTGGAAAAGATAGCAAGTTCATTTAGGGAGTTGTTTGAGAAGAATATTTGTGTCTTTACCAAATTTATAAGAATAACAAGTGAGAATAGAGAGTTGTTGGAGATGCTCTAAGCTATAACACCCGCACAACAGTGGCAAAGTCAGAATTACAAACTTGGATATTCCTACTCCCACATCAACAACAAAAAAAATCAGTTATTTTTAGACTACAATGAGTGAAAATGCTACAAAACATGACAAGGCTATACTGAGAGGCCTTTTTTATGATTTTGGACTGGAATACGTGAAAATACTATAAAATATAGCATTATATATATATATAAAGGTGTAGCATCTCCGAGAACTCCCTATAATAGACTTGCCATATCTTTAGGAATAGCAAGTTGCTATTTTGTTTTCCAAGTTGAAAAAGTCCTTGTCTCCAACAACTCCTTAAACACACTTGGTAAAATAAAAAAAGGTAGCCCCATCAGCTTTTCCGGATCCAATTTCACGTCCGTCGTTTGAATCTGCATGTTATTTGCAGAAATTCGCTCGCCTACTCGGTGTCGGCACCAGACCCACATTCACTAGAGTCCAAGTTCGTCTGAAATGAGATGAAATAGGGAATTTGTACACAGAAATTCAGAACACAGTGAGTTGTACCTATCGAGAACAGACATGACGTAGAGGAAGTGCAGGCCGGCACCGACGCCCCAGAAGAAGTGCTTCCCCCAGAAGCACAGGACGTTGACGACTGCGAGGTAGGCCGTGAGGCAGTGCACGACGGTCCGCATGACCACCTTGCCGCCGTCCTTCCTCCAGGCCGCGGCCGCCAGCCACGCCCACGCGAGCGCGGCCCCGACGGCGCCCGCGACCTCGTAGTACTTCCAGTACGTCTCGGTGAGCTCGGAAGCCGGCACAGACGGGTCCTCGGAGCGGTAGACGGAGGGCGGCGGCGGCGCGGGCGCGGGGTCCGGCGAGTCGGCGGGGTTGGTGCCCCAGGGCTCCGCGGTGAGGGTGGCGTAGCGGCCGATGTTGAAGCGGACGGAGATTTTCGGGGATACGAAGCGAAACCGAGCGCGGAAGAGTACGCGCGCGTAGGCCTGATATGCCAACTGCGGGAATTTAGCAAGTCCGGTCAGGGAGTTGTTGGAGAAGGTAATTTAGATTTTTTTCTAAGTTACAAGGATGACAAACTAGTTTAGGGAGTTCTTAGAGATGCTCTAAAATAGTTAGGTATTCCTAATAATACAGAGAATACCCTTTGAATCCGTCCATGCCGCACAGTCGACCACTGCGACTGCTTAGTAATTGTTGCCGCGAGAGCTCTCCAAGGCTCCAAGCTTTGGTTAGAACATGTCAGAAAGAGACTAGGGTAAAGATATATTGGATAGAAGACACACGAAAGAAACGCCCGGTGAAATCACCCCTCACATATATCTTTTTTCAGCCATATCGATGGATCTTCGAATTGCGAAAATATTAGTAGAATAAGAAGGTATTAGAGAGAGGTTTTTTTAGTCCTACTAAAAAAACTAAAGAATAATTTTTAAAAATTGTTGAAAACAATGTAAGGACACCTCCTAACCCTGATCTCGAGGGTAGCCAAACCCAACCAAACCGAATAAAGAACCGAAACTTGGAGCGATGTCGAACCAAAACAATAATACTCACTTCCATATAACACCTTAAATCTCAATCTCTAAAAACCAAATTAATCCAGGATTTACCAAATTTATAAAAATAATATCAACATACCCGTCTTAAAAAAGATTTACTATAAATATTTCATGATTAATGCATATCATAAATATTGGTTTTTATACTCCTCTTGTCCCGAATAAATCAATTTACATAGTTATCCTATTTTTGTATTAAAACCAAGCCCGAGCTAAAAATATATATTCATGAAGAAAACGATGTAGCTAGATATAACATTAAATATATTACTTTCTCCGTTTCAAATTCTAAAATGTTTTTGCTTTCTAGTTTATAACTTTTATTCTCTCCTTAGATATACAATGTGTTCAGATATATAGCAAAAACAAGAGTAAAAACTGGCCGGTCCTCGAACTTGTACCAATGTGTCATCCCGGTCCTCCAACTCACAAAGTGTGTCATTTTGGTCCCTAAACTATGTTTCAGTTTTGTATTCATCCAAACAAGTATCCATGTATACCCGCGTACTGAGATAATACTTGATTGTATAAAATAAAAGAGTAGTGGGGTTACATATAAAATTGTATAGACATAAAAAATATATTAATATTTATAAACTTCATTAGAGTTGTTTTTGAAAAAAAGATTTTTTTTCTCTCATCCTGTCGCGCTCTCGTGATCAGCGGCGACGCCGATGAGCCCAAGCATGTAATGACGACGGTGGAGCAGCTGTGTCGTGTCTCGACCGGGCATGAAGCCATGGTCGCTACCGCGCGGGTCCATGGGGGTGGCAGCACTAGTGGGTACCATGTCTATGCGCGCGATGGAGCACGTAGCGAGCGCTAGTGGCCGTGGTGGGTGGCCCAACGTCGTGACCCAACTGTTGTTGATGGTGCAGGGTGGTTGCTCGAAGCGCGCCAAGCGGAAGGCGCAACACTTGTTGAAGTTGATCGACCGGTGGTGGCGGGCGACACAACTGCAGCAAGCGGTGGTGTGGCCCGGCGTGGGAGCGGCGACCCTCGCGACCAGCAGTACATGCACCTACCCCCGACGCGACGACGTGGTCCGGCGCTCATGCGCTCGCCTCTTCGGCATGGCAGCCGCGGCTGCACGCGCGCTTGCTTGCCCCTGACGCGACAGTGCAGCCGTCGGTGTGGGAAGCAACACAAGGTGGAGTTCGTAGTGCGCGGGCTAGTTGGGTTAGCTTCCCTCACTCAAGGATCAGCTCGTCGATGCCGAGCTCGGTGTTACAGCTTCCCCGACGCGACGACGCTGACACGTAAAGTAGCACAGGGCAGAGCACATGAGTAGTCGTGGCTATTGGTACATGGGCAAGCCGCAGCT
The DNA here is from genome assembly GCA_009763385.1 of Coix lacryma-jobi var. lacryma-jobi. Classification (NCBI taxonomy): domain Eukaryota; kingdom Viridiplantae; phylum Streptophyta; class Magnoliopsida; order Poales; family Poaceae; genus Coix; species Coix lacryma-jobi. The sequence continues at coordinate 3,371,052 of CM019827.1, forward strand.
CCACATGCACACGGCAACGCACTCACGAGCTGGCCATGCGTGTGAGAGAGAGGAGATGAGACAAAGCTGGCATGTGGGGTTAACCCATTTGGACATATATGAGATCCAAACAGAGTTTAGAGACCAAAAGTTGAAGGACCGGGATGACATACCGTTACAAGTTCGAGGACCGTCCATGAACTTTACTCAAAAACAGTGTATCTAGGAAAACCTCTAAAATATATTATAATTAGAAACAGAGGAAGTACCTATTAGGGCACTCACAATGCAGACTCTATCATAGAGTCTAAACCTATTTATTACACTCATATTTATTGTATTTTGCTGATGTGGCAGTGTAGTTATTGAAGAGAGAGGGTAAAAAAACAAGACTCCAAGTCTTATTTAGACTCCAAGTCTATGATAGCTTCGAGGTAATAAATAAACTTAGACTCTAAGTAGAGTCTGCATTGTGAGTGCCCTTATATATTTAATATCTCACATTTACTATATTTTAGATGTCTGAAAAAGTTTTGTCTTTGTCCTTTCATAGAAAAAAATTATCATTTGTTTTATGTGATTTGTGCTAATAGATTTGGATCATTGGGTGAAGATCTCAAGGTTGTAGTCGCCGCCTGAAAAAAACTATATTTCAGATACATGAAATATAGCAAATCCCTTAATATCTTTTTAATGTATAATATGAGTATTTTTTTTGTAAAAGTTGGTAAGACTTAGAAAAAAGACAACTTAAGATAATTTTAGAGGTCAATTTATTTATAGATAGAGAAAGTACGTACTATTTGATCAAATTTTATTCTGATTGACTATTAAAAAAACGAGATTTATGTTCTTCTCGCACCGATGCACTACTCCAGTAATAACGGAAACAATAAATAATTATACAAATACAGAAAAAGGTAAAAAGCTTCATTCCTCGTTCCCCTCCCTCCAGTGCCTCCACAGCCTCCCTCCATCTCTCTCCTCTTCTTCCTCTCTCCTGACTCCTCCGCGTCGCGATCTCTCTCCCCTCCCACCTCCCCGCACTGCCAAACCCCTCGCCCCCCGCCGCCTCCCCTTGCCTTCGCCGCCGACGCGCTCCGATCCGGCCTCCCGCTGCCCCGCGGCGCGCCCTGAGCTCGTCGCCCCGCGCGCACGCGAGCTGCCCTGCCCACCCAGACCCGCGCCGGCGAGCGAGCCCCCCATTGCGGCGGCGGCAGGACGCGGGTAGCGAGACCGGCTGTCCGCGCGCGCCTGTCCGTGATGGAGCGGTGCCGGCTCCGGGGCTGATGCGGAGGCCGCTGCCATGTCGGACGTCTCGTCGGATCTCGGCGGCATCCGGGCGGGGCCCGTGGAGCGTGACATCGAGCAGGTGCGTGCTGCTAACTCTTCTCTGGGTGGATCGATTTCCCCTGCCCCCGTCCCTGGTTCTACTGCGGGTGCAACTGAGATGTGGATGGGGAGATCATCATCTACCGCCTACGTGCTCTCCGTTCGCGTGGCGCGGATCGATTTCCCCTCCCTCGTCCCTGGTTCTACTGCGGGTGCAACTGTGGTATGGATGGGCAGACCATCGTCTATCGCCTACGTGCTCTCCGCTCATGTGGCGCGGAATTTCAGGCCAGCTCGTGCTCTTTGTGCGCCTACGTGAAATGGTGCCTGATTCCGGCGGAATTCATGGGCGTTGATGCTGTAGTTGCTGCTTTCCTTCTGTGCTACAATGGAGCTCAGACTGGACATTCCAGGTCGCTGTTCCCCTTCCTCTGCTGAAATTCCGGGAGCTAGGAAGGTGGTTGACCTGTTGGGCGTCCAACCACTAATTCGGCTGTTTAGAGTTCAAGCTGGGGCTATTATACTTCCCATTCCCTATTTTCTGGAGCTGAGGGGATCAGTCATCAGTGGGATGCTTTGGTGAACATAAGATTCATTCTGGGAGCGAGGACCCTTAGATGATACTAGTTTAGTTCTTTCACTTGCACGCTTGTGCCTTTTCCTCTTGCCGAGTTGGCCTTGGTGCCGTGCGTGCCCATTCTGTTGCAGCTGTTACATGACGCTGAAGTTGAGCGAGATTTGATGCATGTCGCATTGGGATTCGTGGATTTGTTAAGAATTGTTTGGGGATGGTTATTGTGGATTTCAACTCCTGTATGTTTTGAGAGGCATGCCCGACACATGACACACAAATGGACAGTTTAAGCTGATTCTACTACTGTAGTCCTATACTCCTATTTTTGGCACCAAGGAAGGTGTTGCAGTGTGCGGGGCTTTGGAATCAAGTGATGATTGATTTGTTTTTTTTCTTTATATGCACAATATATGTCTTAACATTCCGTTTGTGGCAAACTTATTAGACAGAGAGTGAATACAAGGCTGGATTACGATGCTTCAATACAAACTGCATGCTTTAACTGATTATGCTGACAAGTGACAAAATGACATGTTCATTTGTTTCTTACCCAATAATGCATTTCATGTTTTCTGCAATTAAGGGTCCACATTTGTCATACCAGATAATGTGTAACATAAGAGCTGCTGAGGGCACTGATCAAAACCCTGTTTCAGTTCTGGAGTTTATAGTGAGATGCTTCACAAGCTCCCTTCCAAGTGCATCTGACAAGATGCTAATAATACAAAGTAGTTCAAACAAAGGCAATACAGGAAAAGGTCATGCATAACTGAAAATATCACAATCATCGATAATATCTTTATCAAATCAGCAAGCTTAGTGGGTGTAGTTGAACTCATCACTAGAATTCAATTACTGTGATAGTGGTTATTTTGGTTTTATCCTTTGTTGTCGAAAAAGGAAATCATAAAAGAAGGGCACACATATCAGTCTTATGCTTAGTGAAAAAGGTCGATATGAAGAATGAGCTGTATGGCATCAGCAGCAAAGCAAAATTAATAAAAAAATTGTTTCATATTGTACATTGAACCATTAGCATCTGCTGGCACTTGCCTTTGTAAGTGTCTAGTGTTCTGTTCTATTATTATTATTATTTCATTTATATTATAAGACCAGTGATTTACCTCTGGTCTGTTTTATATTTCTAAAATGTGAAGTATGGAAGTTGCACACTCCTGGTTGCTTGTTTTTTTCCTTATATTGTTGACTTGATAAGTTGAGGTTGACATCATCCTTCTTTGCAGGCTATCACTGCTCTGAAGAAAGGAGCATACTTACTGAAGTATGGGCGTAGAGGGAAGCCAAAGTTTTGTCCATTTAGGTTATCCAATGTGAGCCTTATTTGGACTCTCCAACTTACAGTGTTTCTGTGTCTTCACAATCCTCTGGCTTATATGGTGTATTTTATACTTTTTTGTCTCCTTCAGGATGAATCTGTACTGATATGGTTCTCAGGGAAAGAAGAGAAACATCTAAGGCTGAGCCATGTATCCAGGATAATTCCTGGGCAACGGACTGTAAGTTAATGTTATTAGGAGTCCTAGACTCATTTTCTAGAAGATTATCCTGTCTACCAATTCCTCCCTAATAATAAGTTGCTTTGGTCAACAAGCTTCATATTAAAAATGTCTTGATTTTGTGTTGATGTTTGCTTGCCAACCCAAATGGATGAACTTAATAGCATTTTTGAACTCCTTATTTTTCATGTTAGCATGGATAAATATTTTTGTGAAGTTAAAAATGACTTGAACAACTCTTGTATTTGTATATGTCTTGCTACTTATGACGCCTATATTAAGGAGTTTAAGTTTCTTGTGTCAGGATACAATTGAATTCCATTGTTAATGAACAAAAACCATATGTTTTCTTAGAAGTATTTCCATTTTCCATTTTTGATGAACTTGGTTGTCTCACTTTACTAACTACACCTTTTTTTTGGATGATTCAGGCAATTTTTCAGAGGTATCCACGGCCTGAGAAGGAATGCCAGTCTTTTTCTCTAATTTCACATGATAGGTCATTGGATATAGTAAGTTCTCCCTGGTTCATATTTTTATATGTTCTCTTTGTTGGCTCTGTTGCTACAACACTCCTCCCCCCCTGCCCCCCCTCCCCCCTCCCCCCTCCCCCCTCCCCTTTTACTCTTAGTTTTGTATTCACATGGTAACATGATTTGTTTTGTTCATTAATATCAGATATGCAAAGATAAAGATGAAGCTGAAGTATGGTTCGCCGGGCTGAAAACACTGATTTCACGTTGTCACCAAAGAAAATGGAGAACTGAATCTAGAAGTGATATCCTTTCCTCTGGTGCAACTAGTCCGAGGACTTACACACGACGGAGTTCTCCTTTGAGTTCGCCTTTCAGCAGCAATGACAGCATTCACAAGGTATTGCTGTATCCATTGTACCTAAATGACTAGAAGACTAGAATAAACCATTTCAGTTTCAATCCTTAATTGTGCTGGGAAGCCTCTTCATAGATAGAAACCATCCTGTTTCCATGTGGGTTGAATCAGCAATTGCTCCACTCAAATTTGATTGTGGAAGCACCTTGTTTCCGCTGATGTGTTCAATTGTAGCAGGAAGCCTTGTCAGAATTTTGTTGTCACTAGAGGGCAAAGCTAGAAAGGAAAGATTTTTTTTGTTTTTCTTTTGTGTCAAATTGTTAGTGTACTTAATTTTACTTTTAATGATTTCTCCTTCCCTTTCACATTACTTTGCATTATATGTCCTCTTTTGTGATGTTGCCATTTATTTTTAGAAATGATCTTTGTCAATTATCTTATATCAGGATGGCAGTGACAATTACCGACTCCGTACTCCATATGGGAGCCCACCAAAGAATGGATTGGAGAAGGCATTTTCTGATGTCATGTTGTATGCAGTTCCTCCCAGGGGTTTCTTTCCATCAGATTCTAATGCTGGCTCAGTCCATTCTATGTCTTCTGGACACTCAGATAACACAAATGGGCACCCCAGAGGTGTCCCAATGGATGCTTTCCGAGTCAGTTATTCAAGTGCCGTTAGTTCATCTAGTCATGGTTCTGGTCATGATGATGGTGATGCTTTAGGCGATGTTTTCATATGGGGAGAAGGAACCGGGGAAGGAATCCTTGGCGGTGGTGGTTCAAGAGTCGGAAGCTCCTCAGGTGCAAAAATGGACTGCCTTGTACCAAAACCATTAGAATTTGCCGTGCGACTAGATGTGCAGAACATATCTTGTGGAGGAAGGCATGCTGCACTTGTTACTAAACAAGGTGAGATATACTCATGGGGTGAGGAATCAGGGGGACGGCTTGGTCATGGTGTTGATTGTGATGTGTCGCAGCCAAAACTTATTGATGCTCTTTCTCATATGAACATTGAGCTTGTAGCATGTGGTGAATACCACAGTTGTGCTGTTACACTATCTGGAGATCTTTACACATGGGGGGATGGCACATTTAAATTTGGGCTTTTGGGTCATGGAAATGATGTCAGTCACTGGGTACCAAAGCACGTGAATGGACCATTAGAGGGTATACATGTTTCATCAATTTCATGTGGACCTTGGCATACAGCCCTAGTAACTTCTGCTGGACAGCTTTTCACATTTGGTGATGGATCTTTTGGGGTTCTGGGCCATGGAGATCGTGAGAGTATCTCAGTCCCCAGAGAAGTTGAATCTCTCAAAGGGCTACGCACGGTGCGGGCAGCTTGTGGTGTTTGGCACACTGCTGCAGTTGTTGAAGTCATGGCTGGGAATTCAAGTTCTAGCAATTGTTCTTCTGGTAAAATATTTACATGGGGTGATGGTGATAAAGGTCGCTTAGGTCACGGTGACAAGGAACCAAAACTTGTCCCAACTTGTGTGGCTGCTTTGGTGGAGCCCAATTTTTGTCAGGTTGCTTGTGGGCATTGCTTGACAGTAGCACTAACGACTTCTGGGCATGTGTATACAATGGGCAGTGCTGTCTATGGACAACTTGGGAGTGCACAAGCTGAAGGCATGCTTCCTGTGCGTGTTGAAGGGAAGCTACACAAAAACTTTGTTGAGGAGATTTCATGTGGTGCTTATCATGTGGCTGTGTTGACTTCTAGGACTGAGGTGTACACATGGGGAAAAGGTGCAAATGGCAGGTTAGGTCATGGCGATACTGACGATAGGAATACTCCTACATTGGTTGAAGCACTAAAAGATAAGCAAGTCAGAAGTGTTGTTTGTGGAATTAATTTCACTGCAGCAATATGCATTCATAAATGGGTATCTGGAGTTGATCAATCAATGTGCTCAGGTTGCCGTCAGCCATTCAACTTGAGGAGAAAACGTCATAATTGCTACAACTGTGCTCTAGTATTTTGTCATTCCTGCAGCAGCAAAAAATCTCTGAAGGCTTCATTAGCACCAAATACAAACAAGCCTTACCGTGTCTGCGATAGCTGCTACAACAAACTGACAAAGGGACTTGAGGCAGAGATGCATTCTTCAGCTAAGCGAGCTGCTACTGTACCGGGATTCAGTGATACAGTTGAGGAGGATCTGGAAACAAGGTCAAATGCTCAACTATCAAGGTTGTCGTCAATGGAATCTTTTAAGCATTTGGATAGCAGATACTCCAAGAAAAATAAGAAGTTTGAATTTAATAGCACCCGTGTTTCCCCTGTGCCCAATGGGAGTTCACATTGGAGTGGACTAAACATTTCAAGATCTTTCAATCCTGTATTTGGATCTTCAAAAAAGTTTTTCTCAGCATCTGTTCCTGGATCTAGAATTGTTTCTAGGGCAACATCACCTATTTCAAGAAGAGCAAGCCCTCCACGATCTACAACACCAACACCTACTCTGGGTGGTCTAACGTCTCCAAGAGTTGTTCCCAATGATGGCAAGCCAACAAATGATGCACTAAGCCAAGAGGTTCTGAATTTGAGGTCTCAGGTACACATTTTGCTCCTCAATTTTAATGCTATTTGATTGATATGTTGATATTTGTATTTTGCTTTCAGTAGTTGACAATTTAAATCTACTGGGGTTTTAGCTGACACCGTGCTCAATTTCCAGCACTAGACAGCAGTGTTTTTTTGTGTTACACTCAACTTTTGATTTTAAGTTCTAAGAGATAGCTTACAAGTTTTTTGTTTGTTTACCCCCTGCAACCCTGCACTGTAGACATATATACCTTTTGTTTGGTAACAGTAACAGGTATGGATAATGGAAATTTATTAAATTTTAGCATATTATTAGCTTCCTTCTTGATACTAATATGGCTGACAACATATTGTCCTTTGGAGTTTCAAGATTTGAACCTCCTTTTTCCTTAAAGCTAAGTATCACCAGAACGGGAGGACTGCTGTTCATGTATTTAGTCCTTGACTTACAGGTGGAGAGTCTCACCAGGAAGTCTCAACTCCTGGAAGTGGAGCTGGAGAGAACTACCAAACAATTGAAGGAAGCTATTTCCATTGCTGGTGAGGAAACTGCAAAGTGCAAGGCAGCAAAGGAAGTAATCAAGTCACTCACTGCACAGGTAATTCTGCTTACTGCAGTCTTGCAATCTTGTCACTTTCTTATGCCCACATGTAAGTTTATTAGAATAATTTCAATATTAGCATTTAGGATAAAGGCCCTTGAGCTATGTTGTATATCTCATATTAAATAGCCCCTTCATGTTACTATGTTACAACCAGGAAAAGGAACTTGAATAAAGCAGTTTGTTTTAATGGAAAATCTGAATGCTTGAATATTTTGGAATCAACTAATGGCTATAAGATTCCACATTTAAATGTAGCCCTGTATATTCATGACTAATGGCTTATAAAGGGGGGAAAGAGCTTTGTAACTCGTGCCATATCATCTGATGGTCAACTCCATTCGTTATGTAACAGTTGAAGGGGATGGCAGAGAGATTACCTGGAGGAGCAGCCAAGAACACTAAGTTGCCACCTCTTCCTGGAATTTCCATTCCAAGTGACATTTCGTCTATGGCTACGGAGAGTGTGGGCAGCCCAAGCAGCTCCGGAGAACAAATCATAAATGGTCATAATGGATTGCTTGCTTCTAATGGGCCAAGTTCTGTTAGGAATAAGACAAGCCATCCTGAAGTCGGCAAGAATGGAAGTAGGCCGCCTGATGCTGAATCTTGCCATGATGCTGAATGGGTAGAGCAAGATGAACCAGGTGTTTACATTACTCTCACCGCGTTGCCTGGAGGCGCCAGAGATCTCAAGCGGGTTCGGTTCAGGTAGATGCATTTGAATCCTGCTCAGCAGGCAACTTCTATAGCTAGTGTGCAACTTACATTGTCTGTTGAGTTCTCATGTGGTTCAGCTCGTGACTTGCCATTTCTTTGTTTTTTGGTAAATATAGCCGGAAGAGATTCAGTGAGACACAAGCAGAACAGTGGTGGCAGGAGAACCGGGCGAGGGTATACCAGCAGTACAATGTCCGCGTGGTTGACAAATCAACCACCAGTGTCGAGAATGACATTGCGGCTAACTGACACTAGATTGACCTGGAGAAACATACTTGATTACAAGTGGAGCTGAGGCCATGTACCCTACCTACGTGAAGGCTCTCTCGTCAGTCAAGCTGGGTTGCTAACGTGGCTACCATTTTACCTAGCCCCTTGAGAAGAGGTGGTTTCCGCTCCCAGGAAAACAGGAAGGATTTTTTTATCTTCGGTTTTACATAATTCTTTACCCTTACCCCCTTCTCTTTTCTCCTTGTGTGAAAAGTAGAGTGCTTGAGCAGAGGTAATGTAAATGCTTAGTAGAAGCAGGCTAATCTATCTTGTAAATGCATAAGCAAGCATCGATTTTAGAATGTCTTGGAAATTTTCCGATATGATTGCAAATGCAAATGGCAAATCTGTGGGCTAACTGGTGATGGTTCCTGACGTTTGTAGTAGAGGCTGCAGCTCAGAGAGTCTTGTGTATACATATAAATTTGACGCAAGCGTGTTCCCGAGGTGAACACTGGAACTGGAAGGTGGGGGAAGCAAGCGTCTCGAGGGGGTGAACACTGGAAGTCGGAAGTCCCAAGTGATTTTGCTTAACGAGCAGAATGAAGTGGACTCGTAGATGTGTGTGATAAAGTATTAAACAAATTGTCTGCTAAACCCTACATAATTGACTCCAGGCGTCAGATTCAACTTAGATTGTTCATAAGAGTTACATTCAACTTAAATTGTTCATAAGGCCATATAGTACAAAAACTGCATGGGCGATACACCGATCATAAGTTCCACACAAGTTCTTCCACAGTTGAAAAACTGAGTCCTGGCCGTGAGCAGGATTTTTCTGCTGCAGGTGATACAGATTTCATCACAGATAATGTCCAATACTTATAAGGCTTCTTGAACTGGGAACACCGTGTTTAACAAAAGGAATGGAGTTATTTACACAAGAATCCCGAGAACACTTGATTGGAATCAAGAGCAGCTGACTTCCAAGCAATCAATTATTATTACCATTGCAAAGGAACGATCAAAAGGAAGAAACAGAAAAATCAGGAATTCAGTTAGTGCTACCAACAATCAATATGGGTTGCTGCTTTAGATCCTGTGCTACACAGAGCTGAGTTGCGCCAGATAGCTGCTTTCAGCAAAATCATGGAGGCTCCGATGAGACCGACCTCCTTCATTGTCAGTGCTGCCTGTTCCTTTATTCACTATTTTTCTGCAGGCGCTAGAATCCTGCAGACAGAAAATATAAGATTTGACAATAATGTGGCATTGAAATGTGGTGAACATGTCATGCACACAAACCTGCAGAAGTTTAAGCATTTGCTCTTCAACGGTACCACGCATAGCCAAAGTTTCCACATGTATTGGACGCGTAGCCCCCATTCGATGTGCCCGACTAATAACTTGTTCCTCCATACTGGTCGGAACAAAGAAAATGCAAGCGTCAGTTACAGATGAGTACCAACTGCCAATATGAATCCAAAATACTAAATCTGAGACAGACGTATGACAAAAAGACAAGGGCACAGCAGTGGCCAATAAATTCACACTTCACATTATATTAAGTCCTAAAAGAATCTATTTACCCTATGGAACCATAATGATTGGTAAATATAGTGGAACTGATGCAGCTGCATTTTAGTTATTTGATGAAGAAGTATCTGAATAATTAAATTACCTCCTATCCCATATCGGCTCCATGAGAAAAACATGAGTCACAAAACTCAAATCAAGCCCCAGTGCAGCAGTTCCATCCATGACTAAAGCCATACACGTTGGGTCCTCTTGAAACTTCATTAGTGCACTTCTCTGCATAGAATTGCAACAACATCCAGATAAACCTTAAAATATGTCTCAGATATTTGCCAAGGAGAGTTTACTTGTAATTTTGCCAAATAGGAAGTTAGTTTTGTAACATGTCAAGGAGTGAGCAGTGGGAACTAGGAGGCAATTGAGATAATAGAGTGGAAGAGATCAAGAATTTAGAGGTTAGTATAGGAAGCACTGAGCGAGATGGGGAAATATAAGATCTGGTGAACAAAAAAAGTTGAAAACATGAATGGGCAAGGGTTTGGTTCACTTCTGCAAATACTGACGGCATTAAGTCAACAGGATTCACCAGGCTTGAGTATAACTTGCATATTAAACACCACAAATAATAAAACATACCTTACTAGCTAGAGGCATTGGACTATACATTCCCGCATATATTATTCCAGCAATAGTCAGCTGAGCAGAAAGGAGACCAATGGTCAACTAATATTTCACATACTTATTAAGTAGAGACCAGGAGTATAAGCATTTCAAACTAACCTGCTGTTCAATCACGTGAATATGCTCTAGAAACTGAGAAAAAATTATAACTTTGTCCAACATTGACTGTGGTTGATAAGATAGTGTATTAGCATGACCAACACTATTGGTTATGTTATTCCCATGATTCATGTTTGCTTCTCGCAGACTTCTTAGCTTCTCGATCAAATAAGAAACTTTGCTGCTAGATGTTGATTGCCAATCGGGATCCCAATCATCCTAAGAAAATTACAAAATTACAGAAAACTTATTTTCAAGAGCACACAAAGTGCATAAAAATGGACAAAGCACGTACCTGCTTATACGAAGGCTGCAACTCAATTAGATCCTTAGGCACTGGCCATTTTGGGTTTGGATTTTCTGGTCTTGCACGAGTCTCAGGAGACTGCATCTCATAATGATTACCACAACCAGGTAATGTGCATTTTTCACTATCAAGAGCTACACAGTCAAGGCACAAAAGATGTTGACATGGTGTGATAACAGGCAAGCGACACCAAACTTTACACCTGAAAGCAATATGAAATTTGAATAAGGGAAATAATGTGATTGATACATAATATGATCTTATTACAAAAGCTCCTGTACCTGAAACAACTGGCACCGTTTAAAAGAGAATATCTTATCAACTGATATTCATCTGAAGAAGGATCAAGGCCCTGCTGCACCAATTCATCCATTGTTTCCTGTATATCCTGACCTGCCTCGGCTACTTTAATATGCCCGGCAACACAGCAAGATAAGCGGACATTCTTCAAAGTAGTAGCACGGAATTTCCATTGTTTGGGGTTAAGAAGGGATTCTACATGAGATGGGTCATTCCAATCAGCCATCAGTATATTTCGGCGTATAGTAACCACGAGTTCATTGTAACTTTTTGCATGCCCCTCATTGAAGTCTAGGAAGGTTATCTTCTTTATGCAAGGAGGAATATTTTTCAGGTCTGCTTTTCTTGCACTAATCATAGTCCTCTGAAGTAACTGCACAAGACGAACACGTCCCTCTTCCATTTGCGCCTCAAAAGGCCTATGGATCCCAGAGTCCCATGACTGGTAGTTCTGACCATAAGTTTCATCATGAAGAAACTTAAGCATGGGGTGAAGATGAGCAACCTGACTTGTTGGTGTATTTGGTGTAGGTGTACCAGTTAATATCCACCTATTTGATGCAACCAAAGCGACAGCCATCTGTAACTTGTTTGTCAGGGCAAGGCTGGAACCTAGTGTGTGCCCTTCATCCAGTATAACCCTGAACCAATGGATCTGCTTTAGTGCACTTCTCTTCTTTGGACCCCATTCTGCACTTAGTCTGCTAAATGTGGTTATGACAATGTCATAGTCCCAAGCAAGGTTGTGAGCAGATGGCCTCTTGTGGTCTCCCCACACAAAAACATTAAGGGCATCCGAGGACACATGGCGTTGTATCTGTGTTGTCCAGTGATCAATTAAGTTAGCAGGTACCACTATCAAGGTGGCTGTAGATAAATAAAATCTAGTTGAATCCAGTGGTTTTTCAAGAGCAGCTCCAAGTGCAGCCAAATCAAAAGCTAAATCATCAAGCATAGAGGGATAGTACCAACGAGTCACACCTTTCTCAATCTTTCTCACAAGGCCAAATGCTTGGAATATCTTGTAATATGGACGAGCACCCTTGCCTGTAGTTGCACGTGTATCTAGAACTGGGCGAGTCAAACCAACAAATTCCATCTCAAGAAGTTTTGTGGGAGAAAGTTTTGCTAACCATAACAAAGCCTTCTTGGTTTCTGAATTGATCATAGTAACATTATCTTTCAATATATTTGTGAAAAATGACACATTTTCCTCATTTCCAGGCAAAGAACTTTTCTTGTAAAATCCTGGCAAATAGGTTATCTTTGTCTTAATGTCCCAGGATTCCTCCACGGCAGTGCATTTCTGTCGTGTAGGATCGGTGTTCATAGTGCAAAACCACACTGTGGTAGAATCAAGAAGTGTTCCATTGGATAACCTTCGCCACTTTCTGCAAGCATCACACTGAACCCAGGTCTCACTTAACTCAGAGGTGGTGCCAATCTTCCTTTTATTGCCAACTGAAACGTCACTGTACGCATCCATGAGGTTTTTCCTAACTTGTCTCGAGTTTTTAGTGAACTTCAGTGTATGTGTAGCTGGCATTGAATGCACTTTGTTGTGTGATGATGACGGAGAATTCTCAATCGCAGCATGCAACATTACCTTAGTTGGATCAGGGCTTAGTAACCTACCTCTCTTTCTTGAAGATCTGGTACTGCAGACAGAATCATCTGGACTTGGATAATCTGTAATCACATCATCCCCCAAAAGCTTTTTTGACATAGACGAAGAGTTGTTTCTATTAGAAGAGCAGCTGGCACTTAATTCATAGTAACCACATTTTTTATCTGGCTTATGCATGCACCAACTCACATCCACCCCTTGTGGAGGGTACGCCATTGTTCCGTGGGTTTTCAGAATCAGAGAGAGTGTGGTTACTGTCTTCCCTAACCCAGGTTCATCACAAAACATACCTCCACAGAAATCATTTATGGTTGGAGCATCACCGGTAGATATTTCAGCAGATATAACATTTATGTAGAATGGGAAACCATCCTCAGTGCAGAAATCCTTGTACAAAGGATGTGCTAGGACATGCATGTTCTGCTCTCGCTTCAACATCCATTCGACAGCAGCCTCTTGATGGGGGAAGAGCTTAAGCTTCATGCAAGGCATAACAGAGGCAGCAAGAGTCCTTAGATGATGACAAGTTGCTGCCACTCTTATCAAATCTCTGGGTTTAAGTAGAATTAGTACTTTATGCAATACATCATCAGGGACGGACCAAATACCTAGTTCCAGTGCTCCTGCATCTGGTATTATTCTTGCTACCTGCATGTTCTTCTCCATCCTAACACCAGGGAGCGTCTTGAAGATTTCATGCAGGTCAAATGACTTCTCTTTATTTGATATTGATGCTATCTTATGGTCCTCACAACCAAGCACGTGACAATCGGTGCACCTCCAAATGGATTGGTCATCACAGTGTGTATTGTCATGAGAAGTCCAGTCAAAATCAAGCAAGGCTTTCCTAGCATCCCAGTTGCAACTGCCAGTCAAAAAAGGGAGTTAACCTCAGAGGAAGGTGGACAACAACACAGGAAATATTACTGACATAATGAATAGCTCTCACATTGCCCAACTCTCAGGATTGACAAATACTAGGTCTCTGAAGCAGGATAAGAAATTACATTTTTGGAAATAACGAATTATTAAATTTTAAAAGTAACAAACTTTATAATTGTTCAAATACACATAATATGCATGGTTAGATGGAAAATTTGAATAGGGACTTAATATGTAAAAATAGCCATATCTATTTGTGGTATAGGTACTGGCATTAACAAATCAGGTAGTGGAAAAACCACAATATGTATTCCAATAGCCCATTACAATTTACAAGGTCTCATCACATAGTCAGAAGGGAAGCATCCAATAGCCCATTTACAAGATCTCGAGAATCAGGGGCCAGGAAATACTAGGAAAAAATTAGAATGCTTGGGAATATAACTTACTAATATCATATGTATTCCCACCTTTTTTTTTGTTCGATGCCGGTTAGTTGAAATTTGAAAATTGAACTAACCAGTGTCATACATATGAGAGTGGAGGCAGCAGCACAGATATGTGTATCAGTATTGGATGGATACAGATACACCAATGTTCCAAAAAAAAACTATAATATGCTGATACATTTTAACATATTTTTCAAAATAAATAATGTATGGCACAAACACATGTGAAAGAGAATATATCCACAATAGGGAATAAGAGAAGTGCAAGCATTAATAGGACACAATAACTACTGGCAGACATCCCACTAACTCAGTAGAACTCAATAAACTCAATAGTCCATAAAGCAAGTAAGCAACCCCCCCCCCTCTCTCCTCAATCCTAATCTACCGTTCACACTAGATGCATCCTCCTTTCCGTTCCTTCCCAGAATAATTTTGCCCAGGCATATGCCCAGAAACTGCTTATCTTTTATTTTCCTGATCTCTGATGGCTCATGTTGGGTTTTAGCTCTGGCCTACCCCAACTTGCTTGGGACTAAAAGGCTTTGTTGTTGGAAAAGACAAGAAAGTGACCATAGCAGTCCAAACTCCAAATAGTGAAAAGAAATAATAACGGGCAGCATCGTTCCTGAAACAGGGTATTATATGAAAACCCTTCTTTTGCAAGGTTTCAGGCATATCGGGAATGCTTGGAACAGCCTAAAGGAAGGTACATTATGATTCAAAGTTGTTCCCCTCTGAATATTTCATCTGATTACGCACACGATAAACAACAATAAGTCCTACATACTAGCTGGCCTAATCCATTCTGACCTCATGCCCCCTGACCTCATCTCAATTGCTAAAGCCCCCAGACTCACCAGCCCATGGCCCCTGCATCCCCACTTATGCTGTTGCATTTGCTGAGGGCAGACAGGCAGGATCATCACCATGTCATCTAGTGAGGAAGCACCGAAGAAGCCTGTATTCTAGTAGCGTCAACCACCCGCTAGTAGTATTCAATTGTCACCTCATGTATAAGCTCATGCTTTTATCATGTTTGTTCACATACAGAGGTGAGCATTTGATGGCACAAAGATTAAATTCCCTCGGCAATTTTATTTATTCGGATTTCCTAGGACCAGCTCTCTGTTAGAGTATTAGTTGTTTTCAGGCACTTGGCTAGTAGCGTCCTACAGAAAGTCCAAGAAAGGAACACATAGAATACAATCGATCAGGATCCAAATTAAAAAACAGATTACTCAGAGCAACTGCAGGTTTGTTTTTATCAAACATTTAAGAGAAACCTTGATAAGCCCCGTAAATAAAAATGATATAAGAAAAAATTTGGACGCACAATGCAGGGCACATGCCGCCCCGCCCTCAGAAAAATCGCATTGCGTCGACAAAATTCCACCGGTACAATGTACAAATAAACACAGACGGAAGAGACGCACCTGACATGCTTGAATACGGCGGCGGCAGCGGAGCGCGAGCGCGGGAACTGCCACCCGGACCACACGGCGACGGGCAGGTAGACGTCGAGCAGGAGGACAGCCCTGGCCTCCATCCCGTCGCCATCCCCTTCGCCGGCCCTCCTGGTCACGACCCGCAGCAAAGTGCCCTCCACCTCCAGGCAGCGGTTCGCCACGAGCGTCCTGAGCAGGCGCACGACGCCAGGCGCGCGCCACCTGGGCCACCGCGGCTGGGTTCCCACGTCGTCGGGGAGCGGCGCGAGGGCCACGGCCCCGCACGCGGAGAGAGTGCACGGGGACAGAGGCGGGATAGACGCCGCCGCAGCGACGTCACCGCCGGGGACGGACACCACGGCGCGTAGGTAGCCGCTGAGCTTTCGGCGCTCCGCCGCCGCGATCATTGTGCGGCGAGGATAAGGTAGGGTTAGGTGTCGCGCGCCGCCATGGAGCGGGGTGGGTGCTGGCCTCGATGCCCGCTGGGATCCGGTGGCGAGCTCGGCTTCCGGGCGGTGGGGACTGGAGCGGAGATTGCGACGAGGAGGGGGAGGGAGGGGAGGCGGCGACGACGAGGAAGGGAACGGGCGGGCGGGGTCAAGCGTAACTACCGGGCGAGATGTGTGGGGTCCGCGGCTAACGGATCGGATCTGACCTGGGGATCGGAACTATGGGCTTCGATCGAATCGAATTCCTTTTTTTTGGTTGGGCCGGCAGCTAACTATGGGCCATTTTTCGCAGTACGTGGGCCACGCACGACGGTTTATGGCACACGGGTACGGAACGAGTTCCACGGACGTCTGCAGTGTTGGCACGTCTCAAATTGTCATCAAGGACAAGGTTACCGGATTGATCACTGATCACGAATGAGTAGATTAGTTAGATAAGAAATGCAAGGATCTGAAATAGACAATTTGCATTGCATATACTCCCAGTAGTCACTGGCATATATATTTTTCTGCAAGGACTCTAGTCACTAACGAGTCAGCCCCACATATCCAATTGAAGACATATCATCCTAGGGTGCACATGATCGATATGATGGAGTACCAAGATGTCCAAGCACACCATACATACAAATACAACAAATCTATCTACCCTACTAAAACACCAACCCTGTTCTTTGTTAAGTGTACAAAAAAAAACTTCTCCCGCTGAGAGAGTCTCCCTACGCACATACGTCAAACTGTACCCAAAAATCTAAATCTTTGAAAATGGATCATCCAGATTTATTTTAAAACATTCTCTCTCCTTACTCACTCACATCTAATGATCTAGATTAAGTATATGGTATTTCTCCATCATCCATAAAAGGGAACAACCTTGCCCACAAACAGCGTACGCACAGAAGCCACGATTTCCTCCTCCCTGATGCCGTGATTTCCTCCTTCCTCTCTAACGAACTAAAGAAAGGTCTAGGCCGCCTGCCAAAGTGTCGGCTTACGGCTTCCATGCGAATAGAACGCAGGCAATACCGGAAATCACCAAACCATACATGCATGCATGGCTTCGCTTGCGCACGGCCCATGCTCAACTACGCTAGCGTAGTTGGCATGTTATTATACTAGAAAAATGTACGGTACAATTACGAAAACTATCAATTATTTCTTAGAAACAATGACCAAATGATACTATATATTTATATATTTTTATTACTCGTAGACTTCTGATTATTCATTGGATTTAGTTTGTGTTGTTGGCCTAGCATCTGGTTTGAGTTTGAGTTGCTGGGCTACAAAAGTATTTATGGACTTTTGTTTTCTGAGCTCTGAGAAAACTAAGAAAAAAATGCTCTCTTTTCCATTGTCTATGTTATATATATTTTTTTTCTTCTTTTATTTCTATTATTAAAAAAATACTCATGTTGATAATTTGGTATTTATTTTTGATCATTACCTACTTAGATCCAGCACGTGGACCGTCCAATTCAAGAAGACGGAAACAACATGAGTTTACAGAGGCATTTTACGTGACTCCTAGAGTACAGAAGAGAGTGCTTGCTACCATATTGGTTCGTTTGCAAAAAAATAGATTATTAGATACATGCACTAGAAAATGCCATGATTAGTCTCACATCAACAGGTAAAGGCCAATGCCTTGACCTTTTTAACAATCAAACTTGTCGAATTTACCTAATATGTTACTTAATCATACAGAATTCAGATTTGACCATATCAACTACTCCCTCCATTCCAAATCATAAGACGTTCCAAGAATCTAGGAGAGTCAAAGTTTTCAACTTTGACCAAAATTATAGAGAAAAATATAAAGATTTATACCATCAAATATACATATTATGGAAATATAACTAATGGAGAATCTAATTGCACTTAGTTGATATCATAAATATTATTATCTTATTATATAAATTTGGTCAAAGTTGAAAAACTTTGACTCTCCAAAATTCTTGGAATGTCTTATAATTTGGGATGGAGGGAGTACCTACTAATGGTTTATTTCCTTTGCTTGTAACCAACTAGAGGCATAGCCTGCTTTAATTGAATGATATTATTCATATTCTGTTGCTTCACAATTTTTTTCTAGAACAGGCATCTTGTCAGTTCCTGCACATATAGTTGTGAAGAACTTCTATAGCTTTATTGCTAGCAGTTTCAGTGACATTGTAATTATTTCTCTGCCTAAACTGACACCAGTTCCAAATCCATTATCCATATGTACCATGGTTTATATATATACATACAATCATTCTAAATGTTTGCAAACTCAAAATCTCCTATGCTTGATTCAAATATTTGGCATAGCAGAGAAACGGTACAACCTGAATATTTGGATAGTTGTAGATGCATATATAACTTCTGAATACTAGAACCATAAGCTTGTTGAGAAGTAGACACATACGAACAACATGATCAAATAGCAATGATGACTAATAGCTATATGGCCAGAGTTACATATTGAAAGGATTTCCATGGTTAAGATAATGAAAAGAGAAAGATATAATGTGTTTTTTTTTAATCCCGTGCCTCATGAATCAAAAGGATTTCCATGGTTAAATGTATGCTTCTAAGTAGGTGTTGATTGATTAAATTTTGTTGAACAATTGGTTGAATTAAAAGGCTTTTTAAGAGGCTCCTATTACTCATGTACTAACCTATTCATTGAATTAATGTGTAACCTGGAATTTCAATTTACATTTAAATTTCTTATCCAGTTTTTAATTTTAAACAATGTAATATGTGCAATCTGATTTTTGCAATACTCATACATGAAAATATTAGCATGTTCATCCAAGCAAAGTGAGAAAGCAAAGAGGATGAAACAGTAGGTGATTATCTTGTTAGGATCGAATTGTTTTAAAAACCTTAAATGATCAATGACCTTGGTAGTTTAGATGGATGATTGTTAACCAAGTAATACTTATTTTTCCTAAGAGAAGAGGCTTTCTATTGCATTTCAATATAGCAACTAATTTTTTCCTTTCCTGTTGATTTGATGCAGGGGTGGAATAGGTGGCTAGATACATGATCAATGGGGCCATTCTAAATCATGCATAGTGTTCTCCATAGATCAATGGAAGCATATGTGAAGGCACGACTGTCCATTTATAACAGACAAGATAAAGGAACATGTAGGGCCTACCAAACAGGTCTGAAGTGCATCATCGGAATGTTAACATCACGTCTGAATTCTTTTGTTTTTAATATAAAACACATTCATACTTATATTATTGGAATATTTTTTCCTGTAGCAACGCATAGGCATTTACCTATCTATCTAATTAACAACGACGAGCAGATTAGTGGACCACCTTCGTAAATGGTTAAGTGGCCTCTAGGCAAAAGCTAGCCTCTGCTAACCATTTGCGAAGTCAGAGGCGTGGAAATCCTAAGTCATATGTCAATATCAATCAATTAACAGAGACAAACAAATTTAAAGAAATATGTTTCTAGAAATAGTTACATAAAAAACTATATTTTTTTCATATGAAGTTGGATGAAGATATATTTTATATAAAAATTATAGCCCTTGATGGAACTATAACTTTGTAGATGTTTTTTTTATTTGAAATCATTTAGAGTCCTAAATTATTATTTTAAATTCCTAAACCGTAAATTTTAAAATTTTCTAATAACCTCGTATGTTTATGTTGCCATGATATACACTAGAGTTGTAGCTTTTAGTATAATCTACAACTTTGTAGTTAAAATAAATCTTTTATAAATAAATTAGAGCACCAGATTTTTTTTCTGAACATGGAATTTGTTCTTTAGTTTGTAAAATAACCATATGTATAAACTGTTTATTTATGTTTGTAAGTAATTATGACTAATTTAAGTGTAAACTCCTCAAATAGGTGTTAACCCTCATTTCCGCCTATAGGTATATTGACCATCGTTACCATCGTTCGTTGACTGTGCGGCTATCCATACTGTAAAATATTTAACGGGTTAGGTTTTGAGCTGTGCTATCCGTAGCATATGTATAATTTTATTATTCAAAGTGCTCGGAACGTGTTGATGTACTCTCTCCGTACCACAAATAGAGTTTGTTTTGGACAGCGACACGGTCTCCAAAGCATAACTTTGACCACTTATTTTTTAAAAAATATTTGTTATAAAGTGGTATATATATACTTTTATGAAAGTACTTTTCAAGATAAATTTATTTATATGATTTTTACATTTCTAAACTCAATAATTAAAAGTTATTAATGATTTATATTCTCAATGTTTGACCGAAACATTTTCCAAAATGAACTCTAAAAGAGATATGGAGGGAGTATACAACTATCATATAATATATATTCTCCTCTCGTCTAAAAAGGATAATATGTACTTTTTAATTTATAATAATTACAGGTATTTTCTAAGGATGGCAACGGTTTGGTTTCGGGTCGGATATCCGTGGGTTTCAGGTCTAGCGGGTTCGGGTTTGGGGACGGGTTTTCACCCACGGTTTTGGGGTTCAGGGCTCCGAAACCTATCGGGTTCGGTTTTTCACCCGTGGATACCCAATGGATATCCGTTTAGAATGAAAACTCATGTTTTATAATGTACTAATAAGAAATTATTTACTTGGATTATTAAATTAATTCTAAGTTGACTTATGAAATTATTTATTATTTTTATGTCTCTTGATTATAGATGTGAATATGTATGTATATATATATATCACATATTGTTTACAGAAAATACTTATTGATGTTAGTATAGTGCAACACAAAACGGGTTTCGGGTATCCGCGGGTTTGGTTATGGTGATGGATTTTTACCCGAATCAGTTTTTGTGACGGGTTCGGGTTTCGGGTTTGGGTACACAGAGACTCCATCCGATCCGAATCCAACCCGTTGCCATCCTTAGGGCCTATTTGGAACGCGAGATTTTTTTTCCTGTTCATGCGTTTTTCCTGTAAAATTACTGCGTGATTCCCGTAAAATTCATGCGTTGCAAAGAGGCCGTTAGTATCTCCGGCGTATTTTTTTATCCAATAATAATCATCGCCTATCTCCACGCCCCCACCCTGTTCTCGGGAACTACAAAGTATAAACCCCGGTTCATCCCCGCTCAATCCCTCTCCACCATTCTCCACGAGCAGACCCCGTTTCAATCCTCCCCCCAACCCCCCACCCCAACCCCGCCCTCCTCACCACGAGTCGTCGGGAGAACTTCAATCCTCGTCGCCTGTGCGCAGACCTACCCCCGGATTTGCTATGGCGGAGGAATTCGACTCCTCTCCGCCACTGGCCGACCAGGCCCCGGCAGTCCTCACCGTCGCCGACTTCGCCACCGACGAGCCAGCCCCAGAGGCCGGGCGTTTTGAGGGTCTGTTGAGGAGGCTCTTACAGGAGGAGGGCATCGCGAGGGACCCTGCGTCGGCCTCCTACCTCCATGTCTTCCTAGAGCATCTGCGCGTGGATGAGGACCTTGGGTCTGGGACGGGACCCTCCACCGCATGCGCGCCCTCACCGAGAGCGCGGAGCTCGCCGCGGCCGAGCGGACTCGGCTGCGCCGGGCGACCGCTCAAGCCAAAGTGGCGGACGAGCAGCGCTTCCTCTGCGATCGGATGGCCGCGCAGTTGGAGCCGTGGATCTCGGCCAGAGCAATTATGCGCGTAGGCGCGGATCTTTCTGCGTCCAGAGAGGCCTTGATCCGTACTGCCGGGCTTAGTTTGCTCGAGGGCAGATATGACGGTACGTTGTGCGCTTGATTTTTCAATTCGGGTCGGATCTGCATGCGAACTGTATTGTTCTTGGGTTGGGCAGTCATTAGGTTTATTCTTTAAAACCACCAATCTGATGCGAATTCTTTCGAGGAGCTCCTGGACGAGTTGGAGCGCAGGCCGCTCTCAGCTGAGGGGCCGAAGCTGGAGGGTACGCCCGAGGTACCGGCCAGGGTCGCCAAGGCGCCGGAGGATCCGTCGAGGGAGGAGAGCTTGGGGACGGGCCTTCCTTCGATCGATCCGCCGCCGCTCGAGTCCTTGCCCTCACGCGAGGTCGTGCCGCCGCCTCGGGCAGTGGCGGAGCAACAGGAGGTGCCGGCGGAGGAACGGAGGGAGCCGGGGCCCGTGCCGTCAGCCGGTCAGCTCGAGGCGGAGGGGGATCTGCCCGACATCGAGCTCGACCGACCGGTGTGGCCGTTTCCCGACGCACCGAGCCGTCCCTCGCCATGGTCCCCGTTGAGCAGTCGGCCCAGCGGGGGGCCCGCGGTAGGTGCGGTCCATCTTCCGGGAGGTGGCCGAGCTCATGGCGGAGGCGGAGCAGTCCTTCTCCGAGGAGGCGGACATGTCCGCACGAGTGGTGGCTGCTCTCGCAAGGGCGGAGGTGGAGCTTCAGGATCTCCGCGCTGAGCTGAGCCGGAGCGCTCAGATGGCGAGCCGGCTCAACGAGGCCCAGGCGGAGGCTCAGAAGGCTCGAGACGAAGCCACCCGGATCAAGGAGGAGGCTGCCGCTGCTGCGGAGGCATCAAAGAAGGGGGTCGTCGATGCTCAAAATGAGGCCGCCACCGCTCGGTCTGAGGCGGAAGCGGCAAAGAAAGAGGCCGAGAAGGCCCAAACGAGGCCGCCACCGTCCGATCCGCAGCGGAGGCGGTGAAAAAGGAGGCCGAGGAAGCCCAGAGTGAGGCTGCCACTGCCCGGGCCGCGGCGGAGATGGCGAAGAAGGAGGCCGAGCAGGCCAAGGGTGGAGCCGCCACCGCTCAGGCCGCGGCAGAGGCAGCGCGGCAGGAGGTGATCCGGAAGGATCTAGCCCTCGTGGAGACGGGCAAGCTGGTCGAGGGCCTCAGGTCCGAGAAGCTTGTCATGTTGTCCGAGAAGCGCAGGCTCGAGCAGCGCGCCGATTTATCCTGGTTCGGGCAAAGAAGGCCCTACGTCCAGCGGGGGTGGAGACTCTTGTATTACTTGCACCGAAGTGCTCGTACAGGGGCGAATACAAGCTCGGCGAGCGTAGACCGGGGTCCGGACTCGTGTGCCGGTGTGTATGTGTACGTGTGTTCCAACGTGTAGGCTTTTTTGGTAAAAACCGAGTGCCTGTGCGTGAAGGGCCCCGACGTCCCCTTTTATAGAGCAAGAGGAGGCCGGGGTTACAAAGGGGTTGTCACAGGAGTTGGGGCGTACGACGCCCAATACGGTGAAGGGTAGGAACTGCGTCTTGTCGAAGACACCGTAACCGACGTGGAGGTGCTGTTGAGTTGTCCTTGAGGCGTGGCGACGTGGAGACCAGGCAGCGCTCATCTCGGCACGTATATGACGTGGTCGGGTCCCGCCGGGTCTCGAGGTACCTGTCCTCCAATCACATGAAAACAACAAAGGCTCGAGGGGCGCTGGGCCGGCCTCGAGGTGGTGCCTGCAGGGAGCTCGAGCTTCCGCAGGTATGGGCAAGCTCCGGGGAACTCGGCCAAACAGCGGGAATTCAGGCCTCGAGATGTGACCGGGGCGTGCCACAGTGTAGGGTATGGTCAAACAGTGTGTACTTGTGCCTTTTCACCCATGCCGGCGGTGAAAAGGGGATTTGACTCTGCCTTCGGTCCACTGTGGCGCGTGCTGCATCCCGGAGGACGTGACGAAGGTAGGTGAGTGCATTAAATGCTTGGGTGGGATTGGCATCCGATGCTTGGCGCTGCTCGAGGGCGTGATGTGCCTTCGAGGGGTAGGTAACCAGGTCAGGCTCGAGGTCTCCCGTTCAGGGCCACGAGGGGCGGTGCGCGGGCGAGGCGGACTCGAACCTTTTGTGCTAGGGCTCGAGGGGTAGGCGACCACGAGGCGGTTTGAGAGGCTTTGATGGGCTTAGACTTCCCTGTGGTGGGCCGGCGTTGCGGGCTTTGACAGGTGGGTTAGAAAGATCGGGCCCTTTATTAATTGGTGTTCTAGGTTTGACCTACTCGTTTTGCGTTGATTGGGGGTACCCCTTCGGCGTTCCCCCGACAATCATCAAGTAGGGGGCTCAGTAGTTAGCAGGTCTATTTGAGATTCTATGTTCATGCCTTATTTTGCATTGCATCATCATATTGCTATCACTGCAGTTACATTTTCTTCTGCAGTCTGTATTCCTTCTAGTGTTGTTTGCTGTACTAGTTTTTTTTTATATATTATTATTATTTTCAAAACGTGTTAGTCACATCTGGCTGCTATAATTTTGCCCAAATATATATCGATCCATAATCATGTTCTTAAAATTAGGTTATGTTACATTTGGCAAATTGCTGAATTAGACACCAAAACTATGTTGGATTCCGGCGCCCATATTGGATATGTCTGTACCAGTTTCTCTTTATGTTCTGATCAGTCTTAGGGGGTGTTTGGTTCCAAACCACTAAACTTTAGTCACTAAAATTTAGTCCATTTTAGTGGCTAAAATACCAAACACCCCCACTAAATGGGACTAAAAAGCATTTTAGTTCCTTTTAGTGGGGGTGTTTGGTATTTTAGCCACTAAAAGAGACTAAAGTTTAGTGACTAAAGTTTAGTGGGGTGGAACCAAACACCCCTAGTATAGCAATATACTGGTGTTTTAGGACTCTAAATGACTAAATTGCATTTATTTTAGGACTGATGGAGTATCATTCATTGACTAAATTGAACTATCACAGAAGTTAGTATAAAAAACATTCTGGTGTTAAATGCTATAGATGTCCCAATTGAACAAAACTGTTGGGTTAGAGGTACATTATGCTGGATTTTGATTTATCTTCTGTACTTTTTTGTTTTTTTTTTGTAGAGGCGTCACGATCAGTCAATTCCTTGGCAAAAACGGGTGTGCAACTTTCAGTGTCAGAGCTTCAATTCTTTGACCAAATATGCAGAAGAGTTCTCCAGAACCTAAGAAATGAAGCTTCTACCAAAGGGCTGATGATGGACCCAATGAGGAAGTTGTGAATTTCTTGATTGCAGTTGTTGACCTAATTGACAATTGCCTCCTTCCTCTCTGTCCGAGTGAAGACTCTGTTTTCTACAACTTGATGTACGTCTGTCTTTTTTTGGTTGTTGTTTGTCGATCTGTGTTAGTTATAAATTGTGTTGGCTTATCCTTGGGTTTACCTTTAATAGGAAGGGTGACATTCTGGCATTCCTTGCGGATACATATGATTCTGATCTACACAGTCGTGATGCAACTGCTGCTTATGAGGTACTAATTGTTCTTTCTGCCCACCACTTCAACAGTTCAATGTTTGTAACAGCACGCAATTTGTATCCATCGGCCTTTATTTATGTTTGTGTAGGAATCTTTTGAACAAGCCGTGAAGACATATGATGCGCTGCACCCATCTCGCCTAAGGGCTGCTATCAGTCTTGCAAGTTTTCTTGACAAGTCCAACTCACCACTAAGGTATGTCAAGCTTGTAGTTGTACTCTCTGACATAAACATTCACTTAAGCCTTTGGTTAAAGAGAAGCCTCAGTAGTACAAATCTCTTGTCTCCTTGCTCACTGTATTTAGTACCTATTATTATGACAGAGGTTACAGAATTGCAAGGGACGCAGTCCTGGGCATTGAAAAGGCCCTCAAAGGTGCAAAAACATGCGACTGCTGTGTACAGTTGAAGTCAGATCTCTTTCATCTGAACCTTTTAAAGGAACGGCTGCAAATCAAACTCAGTGGCCGAAAAGGTAATTGCTCCAGATAACTGATGAAAAAAAATTTATTCATCACCTGCAATTTTAAGTCTGAACTCCTTCACATAGGTGTGCTTCCATACCCGAGATGGTTCCCATGAAAGGACTCGAGGAAGAAGATCTGGAAGCCTATAAGCTGACAAGCTCAGCAGGGGAAGAAGACGATCAGGCGAATCGAAGACGCCGGCGTCCTTTACCACAGGACAGGAAGATGTGATATTCATGTGCACAGTGACCCTGTAGATTGTTTGTCAGACAAGAGTTAGTAAACAGGTAGTTAGTTGTGTTTTGATTTTGGGACCTTATGCGATGGTGCATACAAACGAATCTGCAATTAGGAGGTGGATATATTCAGAGTTCGTTGTTTTGTTCAGTTTTATTCTTTTTGATTCACCGTGAAAGAAGGCAGAGAAGCGAGAGGGATTTGTGATGTGAATGACTGAAAATGCCTCTTTGATTCATCTGGCTTGTGAAGTTCTGTATTTGTGATGTGGGTAGTTGGGTATCAGATTATGGGTAACTGAATGAAATGCTACTCCTGTTGGAACTCGAATCCAAATGGGGATTGCTTTTTTCTTTGAAACTAATCGGGATGGCTTGGTGGCGAGCGCCGCCGCTGGCTATCCCGCACTGCGCTCTCACTTGCCATGTGCCGTTGCAGCGCTCCCAGTGACGTGCACCACCGCCGCGCCTCCCCCGTAGGGGCCGGAACAGCCTCGAGCGGAACATCGGGGAACTCGCCTCGAGCTGGACCCATGCCGCCTTACCCTTGCTACTCCCCTAGTTTTAGTTTCATCAAATTATAAATCATTTCAAAAAATTTAGAGAATCAAAGATTTTTTAAAGTTTAACCGGAGTTATTGAGAGAAATACAAAAATCTATGACATCACATAGGTATATTATAAAAATATAATAACAAAGAATATAATGCTACTTGATTAGTATCGCAAATATTATTATATTATTATATAAACTTAGTCAAACTAAGAAATTTTTGACTGTCCAAGATTCTTAAAATTATTTATAATTTGAGATGGAGGAAGTACATATTATCCCTAAAAGAATCAATTTTTAGAGTTATTTTAAAGTTAAACTTTTAAATATTGATCGATTTTTTTTTAGAAAAAACTATTAAAATTGATGGTATAAATTTATTTCATTAGATATACCATAGAATATTTTTCATAATGTATCTATTTTATATTATAGATGTTATTATGTTTTTCTCTAAAGTTTGTTAAAGTTTAAAAAGTTTGACTGGTATGGATTTTAGGAATTAAATCTTACAGGAACAGAGGGAGTATTTGATCTTTCATATAGAGAAGAATACATCACATATCCACTATTATTTTTATAGAGAATACATCATATAGAGCAAATCTACTTGATTTCATAGATTTAATATATTTGATGTTCCATACACATCTCAATGAAACGTATAGCAAGTGATGATCACCATACATAGAGCCATCATGCATATACAGGTCCAGGATATAGATGCGCTACTAAAAGTCTTTGCTAAATGATTATGGCTAAGGGTGTGTTTAGTTGGAAGAATTTTGGGTGTAAAGTTCCCGTAGCACTTTCGTTGTTATTTGACAAACTTTGTCCAAATATGGACCAACTAGAGTCAAAAGATTCGTCTCGACATTTACAAACAAACTGTGCAATTAGTTATTTTTTTACCTACATTTAATATTCCATGCATGCGTCTAAGATTCGATGTGATGGAGAATATTGTAAATATTTGGGATCTAAACATGCACTAAATCTCATAGATCAAATGGTCATGACTTTTGGGAGCAAAAATGTCATTAAAACTACCCCAGCTCTGGCACCAGACGCCGCTCAGCCGCTGTCACAGAGTTTGTTGATCTTTTGGCGGGATGGAAGCGGACATGTCCATGAGAGCAAGGTTAATAAGAACGCCAGCAGCAGGCTGTTACCCGGCTGTGTACCAGTGCCATGTCACTTAAAGCCTTCGTCAGCAAAGATATGTATAGTGGATATGCTGTAAGTTGACTGTAGAGATATTTAATGTTTAGATGAGCACACTATCTCATGCGATCTATTGTACGTATGTTATATCTCTATAGCCATCTGCATAAATCAAATATACTCACTTCTTATTTATATCACCATAAATAAATACTACCAAATATGCACACAACAAAATCACTTACCGTGCTAT
This sequence comes from Coix lacryma-jobi var. lacryma-jobi, assembly GCA_009763385.1. Classification (NCBI taxonomy): domain Eukaryota; kingdom Viridiplantae; phylum Streptophyta; class Magnoliopsida; order Poales; family Poaceae; genus Coix; species Coix lacryma-jobi. The sequence continues at coordinate 3,398,965 of CM019827.1, forward strand.
GAGATCTAACATTCTTGGTCACAGGGCAAGGACGCATGTTGATCCAGCAATGAACCAATTCCTCCTTTGCTGTACCTGGCGAACCACTAGAGGGCCCGAGATCCGTCGTCTGCAGATGCCCGGCCTTCCGATCGAGCGGGCCCTTCGCAAGCACGAATGCAGATGTCCTCTATTGCTGATTCATCTTGTCTAGGAATTGAGAACACGATTGGATTGATTTTAGTCTTTATTACTCAATTTGGTGGACAAGGATTCAATCTGACGCAAGATGAATGTATCTAGAGAACCAATTTAGCGGGAGCGGGCGAGCGGCACAAAGATTTGCCATGCGGTGGAGGAAGAGGATGGGGAAGACACAAATAGACACCGCGCGCACGGGATCTGGATGGGGAAGAAACGCCGGCAAAACACCGATTCATTACACCAGCGCTGGCTGTAAGCGAGCGCTTTTTCTCGTAACGTGTGTCTCAGCCGGTCGTTAGCTGAACAACCCGCTTTCTTCTCTTTCCTCCTTTCTCTCTCCCCCAGCTCAGATTTTTATGACGTGGACAAACTTACAGCCTGCCCGTAAATAGGCTTAACTTTTGCGGATTCCCCAAAACCCGTAAAAATTAAGCCTATTTGTGGGCTCGCGGACATGCTCGCTTGACCTTCCAGTTCCAGCACGGGCCACAAGGCGATCTGGTGGTCACCCGCCTGGGAAATAGGAAGCTATCTGGCGGCGGTAGGAGTCGGAGCAGCGACGATGGAGGTTCCTTGAGGGGTCAGCGACAGATGCAGAGGGAGATGCATACTGTTTCTGTCATCAATGTAACTTAGCGTAGTGTCAGTGCCAGCACCGGCCGGCCTTTAGTCGGTTGAGTTAGGTTTATTTTCAACTCTGTTGTGCAGTGATGGGTTGTGCGGCTTGTTGTGGTTCAAGGCCCATGGACCATGGTGGAACTTTAGGCAGCGCTCTTCGCAAAGATGATGTCTGTGATGGTGTATTGTTATGTGTTTGTGTGATATGATCATTTGTCTCCATGAATGACAACGACCTGAAACTAGAATGCCCGTGGTTTAAACTGTGCAGCGAAACGTGATGTAGGTCGTGTTTGGTTTCTTGAAATTAAGTCCAAACTGATTTAAGTTAAGTCAGTTTTGAAAAAATAGCCAAACACACACCAGACTTAAGCTGACTTATTTGAAGTCCATCCTTAAGTCAGGTTTTGGTGACTTAAATTGACTTAAGTCTGATTTTGTCATTGTGCTTTGAATTCTTATAGTCACTTTAAGTCAGCTAAACCAAACAGTAAATTTTCTAAGTTTACACGCTCTGGTAAACTACAAATAAGTTCACTCAAGAACCAAACACAGCCGTAGTGAATGAAACTATTAGGGCACCCGTAGTGGCATGAGCTAGCTGGTAGCTCTAAGTCAACCTCTCCAATAATGCTAACTCTTAGCAATAGCTCATAGTATGATTAGACCCACATTACATTTACACATCATCTTGGAACGTGTGTATAAACCTAGCTCTTAAACAAGAGCTAACTCTTATCTTACTTGTATTAAAATATAACAAAAAATTTAAGAGCTAGCTTATAAGCTAGCCATTGCGGCTGCCCTTAATACAACAAGGCGTGGGCCACACATATTGTCTGTCTGCAGGAGACAAAACTCAGCCATGTTGATGGGCAGTTAGGACTGGAAGTTTTGGGACATACTAGCTGGATGCTAGATTTTCTGCCACCAGACTCAACCAGAGGAGCATAGTGCTTGCCCGGAATCAGGATTTGGTGATGGCCACACAAACAAGCGGGAGGGAGTACTCTTTATCCATGCAGATGACCATGAAACTCACCAACAGTTCTTTCAAGATCACCGTCGTCTACGGACTAACTGGGGCCAAGCCTACTGAAGAGCTCGCCGAAGCGTTAAAGTACGTAGCCCGACTCCACAAGTCTGACGATGACATCGAGGCTGAGGATAGTCGTTTCCCGGAGGCTGTGTTCGGGCAGGAGTAGGTGTGTGTGATGACCCTGCGTGGTCACGTGATGAGGTCCAGTATGTATCACCCATGAGTTGTACCCCCGAGATGTATCCACGATGCGCAGTACGAATAATGTATCTATTAAGTTATATAATAAGCAAACATGTTATGAGTGATCAGATTTTACTGCATCTTATGGATTTTTATCGTTTCTTTGTTTGAGTGCAGGATAGAAAAATGTTTTCCTTAAATTGTTGAAATGACTCTAATAATACTTGAAGCAATATCCAAACAATGAATCCATGCACTGAAATTCTGCGTATTTTGTGACACACATGTCGCTACGCCGCTCAGTACGCCTGAGCCACCCGCGTGATCCGACCCCTGAACCCGCTGCAAGAGCTGGGCGACTCCGTGGACGAGGACGCGGGGTAGAAATGGCCGTGGTCGTGGAGGTGGACGTGGAATGCCATTCAACATAGAGCAAACTCCACCACCAGCACGCGATGACCACGTTCCCGTTGATGGTCACGTGCCAATCGGCGCGGTGCCACCGCCACCGCCAGCACCACCAAGTCTGGATGAAGTGATGGCTCAGCAGACTCAACTGCTAGCTTGAAAGGTCCTAGTTTGGTTTTGGTAATTGAGTGACAACTTAGGTGGACTAATATGTGTGTGTTTGAAGTAAATTACATAGGTGATTAGTCCATAGGTGATCATGTGTGAGCAACATATGCCATAGAGGTGAAGTGGCTTGAAGATGTTGCAAGGGCTCATACATGTGATGAAGGAGCTTAATGCATATGTGACATGACATGTGGTCATATGGCTAAGATGGAGAAGATCAAGGCAAGACTTTGGCTTGATGGACCGGTTGCGAAGGTGAAGGGCAAGTTGGGGGCTTTGAAGCCGTTGGTACCGAGTGTCGGGAGGCTTAAGCAAGACTTGGCGCCGAAGGACCGAAAGCGATGGTGAAGAGCAAGTGATGTCAAGATCGATGGACCATGGAGGCCATGTGATGATGTGAAGTGGATCATATCATTTGAAGATAGGTTGGTGCATGTGTTGCATCAACACAAAAGGAGATGGAATGGAATGCGCAAGGCAAAGGTATATTTGTAGGGCATTTCATTCACCGGTCATAGGTGTGTAGAGAAGATTATGACCGGGTTTAGGATAGATGGCCGTACTATTAAGAGGAGCAAACTTGTTGCATATCGGTCATCTAGTGCCACTTGAGCGATCTAACTTGCGATGTTACTAAGATCGAGTGGCGTTATGAGTGAAAGAGAAAATCCTTTGAAAATGATTGTGAAAATGCTAACACACTTGCACATGATGTTGTACACTTGTTGGTGTTAGCACATTTGCAAAGGAGGAGTTGTTTGGAGTTGGTTTGGATCAAAACAGAGAAGAAAAATGGAGTTTCTGTGTGTTGTCGGTGGTACCGACCCTGGGTTTGTCGGTGGTACCGCCCATAGGTGCTGCGTGCAGCCTTCTCTTGTAATGGGGCGTTTTTTGGCCTGGCGGTGGTACCGCTATTACCTCGGTACTACCGCCGGCGGTGGTACGACCGGATGGTCGGTGGTACCGTGGCCCCTGAGGAGTTTCGCGAGGCTCTCTGTAGTTTCTGAAAATGGCTTGGGCCGGTAGTACCCGCCATTACCTCGGGTACTACCCGCCCACGGTGTGTACCGACGCAAGGTCGGTAGTGGCTGTTTTTCGCAGAGCTCTCTGGTCGCGGGCGATTTTAGGCCTGGCGGTAGTACCGCCATGACCTCGGTACTACCGACCTCGAGAGAACCGACCAGGGATCGGTGGTTTGCCTAAATTCTGCGCGATGTGAGGGTAACGGCTAGTTTGACCTAAGCCGGTAGTACCGCCCAGGAGGGGTCGGTACTACCGACCGGAGCGCAGAATGCCCAGTGAAGGGGCATAACGGCTAGTTGGCCCGTTGAGGCTATATATAGTCGTTGAGGCCGGCTTTGGGCCGGTGGTGTGGAGCACTCCAAAGCCTTGGTGGCTTGTGTGGATGTGCTTGGGAGCCCTCTAACACACATATGCTTTAGTGCTCATCTGTTTTGTGTGAGAGAGTGATCCTAGTGCGTTGCTTTGAGAGATAGCATCGAGTGGCACTAGGTGTTCGAGTTGCAAGCCGGTGGTGCTTATTACTCTTGGAGGTTGCCACCTCCTAGACGGCTTGGTGATCGAGTCTCCGTCGTGAAGCCCGCGTGAAGATTGTGCGTGGCTCCGGAGAAGGATTGTGAGGGGCATTGTGCTCGCCCCGCGGGGATCGCGAAGAGCAACTCTAGTGGATTGCGCGTGTCATTGAGTTACCCTCACTTGTGGGTGAGTTCTTGCGGCGCTCGACGTGTCGAGCTAGGTGTGGTGCCTATTAGCCGCCGAACTACCAAAGTGTGTGGTCGACACAACGGGGACTAGCTTGGTGGCAACCAAGTGAAACCTCGGGAGAAAAATCACCGTGTCAACTTCGTGTTCATCTTCTCGGTGGTTTGCAAACTCTTTTCACTAGCTTGTATTTACTTGTTCATATACATGTGCTAGTTGCTCTTATGATTAGTTGGCTTGTGTAGCGTGCTAGTTACCTTCCTTGCTTGTGTAGCATAGAAGTTGATCCCATGAGTGACTAGTTGACTTGTAGTCTTGCTAGTCACATTGCTTAGTTTGTGTAGCTAAGTTGAGCTCTCTAATTTGGCTTGTGTAGCCTTGTTATTGAGCATTGCTAGTGAGCTTAGGCTTTGTGCTTTTTGCTTAGTGGCATGTGTAGGAGCTCCCCGGTTGATTGAGTACTAGTTGCTTAGGTTTGTGTAACCTTGCAAGCTAGAATTGTTTAGGTGAGCTCTAGCTAGCCCGACACCTTATTTGCTTTGTTTAGGATCTTTTATAAGGTGTCATAGAGTATAAGTAGAGGGGTGTAGTCTTGGCTAGACCGATAGATTTAATTCCGCATTTGTTTCGGTTAGCCATTCCGCTGCAATTAAGTTTAAGTTTTTAGAAAAGACTATTCACCCCCCCTCTAGTCCGCCATCTCGACCCTTCAATTGGTATCGGAGCAAGGTCTCTCATTTGTGGTCTTCACCGACCCGAGAGGATGGCGACTTATGGGCTAGATGTTGAGTGTCCACACATTTTTGATGGCACACACTTTGCACGATGGAAAAATTGGATGATATGCAATTTTAAATTTATTAGTCCTCAAATGTGGTGGATCGTAGATGTGGGCCTTTCTCTTGTGTTGGATAGAAAGAATGCAACTCAAGCGCAAAAGAAATGCCTACATCTCGATTGCCAAGCTACTAACATTTTCTATCAATCTATGGAGGATAACATATTTGGTGAGATCATGGACTTGAAGTCCGCCCATGAAATTTGGATTTATCTCATGAGAAATATGGGGCGATCTCCGATGATGATGTTGATGAGCCCAAGGAGGAGGCGCATGAGGATGTTGAGCATGACCACAACTTGGTGGTTGTGGAGGATTGCTCCACCTCATGGTCAAGTGATGATGATGATGATCAATCCACAAGCTCACTTGACAAGGTTGATGGTGATGATTCAAGTGTTGCAAGTAATGATTCTACTCCAAGCACACTTGATGATGTTGATGGCTCATGCTCGAGCGATGATTGTGATACTACTACAAGCCCATCACCACATTGCTTCATGTCACAAGGTGACACCAAGGTATTTAATGCAAATGTGGTTGATCATGTTGATTCATATGATGAGCTTGTTAGTAGACTTGCTAGCATGACCATGTCTTTAGAAAATGAGAAAAATAAAACAATGAAATTAGCAAATGAAAACTCATTTCTAAAGAACTCATGTGAAGAACATAAGCGCTTACTTGATGTTCTTAAAGCTTCACATGATGATTTAATTGAAAAGTATGGCTCTCTCATTAAGAAGCTTTCAAAGAAAATTAAAAATAATGAGAGCTCATCACATGGATCAAATGATCAATTGCAAAATGTTGCTAACCCATGTGATGTAGGCAAGAAGAATGTATCCACCTCTTGTGAAGATTTATTATCTATGCCATGTTCTTCACAATTAGATGCTTGTTCTACTTCTTTGTCTTGTGAGACTAACCTTTTGAAGGAGAACAATGAGCTCAAAAGTGAAGTGAAGAATTTGAGCAACAAGTTAGAGAGGTGGTGTAAATCAAAGGTCACCCATGAGCACATGATGAAGAATCAAAGAAGCTATGGTGACAAGAGTGGCATTGGCTTCAACAAGAGCAATGTCAAAGGCAAGAGATGGGGCAAGAGAAGACATGAAAGAGAAATGAAGAAGCAAGAACAAGAAAAGCTATCTCATTTCATGTGCTATCAATGCCGTGAGATGGGACATCTTGCAAAAGCTTGCCCCAACAAGAAGAAGCCCAAGTTCAAATCAAGAACAACCATCATGATGGTGACTTGATGAAGAAGAAGAAAACAAGAAGGGGTGGAAGAGCAAGGCATCCAACTCATATCCATGATGCCAAGATGATGATGAGCAAGAATGAAGAAAAGGAGAAAGATTTGGCTCACATCAAGTGCTACAAGTGTGATGACATGGGACACTTTTGCCTCGAAGTGTCCTAACAAGCTTGAGAAGAAGGCTCAAGCAACTCATGAGAGGCAAGGCAATGAGAAGCAACAAATGAGCAAAGAAGAGAAGGCTCAATCAAAAAGAAGTTGCTACTCATGCCGGGAAAGGGGACACATGGCTCATTCATGTCCCCTAGGTATGACCCCTAAGCCTATTTCAATTATTAATGATTCTCTGCTTAGGAAGGATGAAAATGGTACCTCTAAGGCTACTATTGCAACTCATCCCGCTACTCATACTAAGGCTATGCCTAAGTATGTTGCTCCTAACTTGAGAGGACCCAAACTAGTTTGGGTACCATCAAAAAGTGGATGAATGTGTGTAGGTACCATGGCATTGGAGGCTTGACTCAATTGATTTCATATTATTCATCATGTGATTGATTCAAGTAATGAAGCCTAGTGCTATCCAAACCCAATGCCAAGACAAAAGAAGTGAAGTCCAAGTGCAAAACATACAAGTGCAAAAGATCAAGTTGTGATGTTTGATTGGAATTATTTGAAGGCTTGCAATCTAATTGAGTAGAAGCTTGCTATTTGGATGATCATGAGCTACTAAGGTATATCTCTAGTTGATCATGTTATTTTAGATGCATATGAGATGATCGAATCGGATATATATGCATATGTTGCTTGCTATAAGATGATTGAATGGATTTGATGCTTAGTGATCAAAATTGAGTTAGTTTGAATGGATATGTTCATGAGACTTCTTTTAGTAAGTGATTTGAATGGATATATGTCTTGTGAGAGTATTCAAACATGTTAGCTCAAGTTTGATTCATATTGGTAGAGTATAGCTCAATTGCTCAAAGTTGTCAAAAATCTGAAATCTAAGTGAGCTGAGAAGATAGCCCTGTTTAAGTGATCAAATCTTATTGGATTGGCTTGAAATTTGGTACACATGCTCTACACTTGTGATATTAGTCGCTGTGCAAAATTCATGATTATTGGATAAGATGTACTTTGGTTTGGAGTAGATCTTGTCAACTATTGTGCAGCAGTTTTCAGCATGTAGTACTATGGAAAGAATTGAAATCTGGTAGCAATCTAGAAAGCCAATGAAGCTCAAATTTTTATGGCTGCTAGAACACTTAGAGAGGCACATCTCCACCAAATTTCATAGTCATTAGACTTATATTTTGGGAGATATGCATGTTTCTTTGAGAAGGACAGAATCTGCCAGAAAAGTGACAAATATTGGATTAATCTAGAGTCACTTTGATTGAAAGGTCCTCAAGTTGGAATCATGTTTATAAGTGGTTGAGGGACCTATGTTTGGTTTTGAAATGAGCTAGAAGCATGACAAAGATGAGTACAAGTTCATTTGATTAAGAAGTGTATTTGGCACACGTTTGGTACTCAAATTGAAGATCAAGACCAACATCAAGATGAAGAGAAAGATGAAGTCCTAGTATCAATTGAAGATCTTTTGGAAGAAAGAAAAGGACTCAAAAAGGAACTCAAAGAGGAATTCAAAGTCACATTTCAATAAGAGTTCAAATGGATCAATCAAGCAAAGTCAATTCAAGTGAGTATCAAGGATGATTCTTTGGAGAGAGATCACTTCTCCCTTTTGTAGGGGCTTGCCGCCTTTGGTAGGTTAACCAAGTATGATACTTGGAAGGCCAATATGGAAGTGGTGATTCAAAGGATATTTGAGATGCTTAGTTGAAGCAATAAAAGGATTGACCAAGCAAAGCAAGCAACATGCAAGATAGTAAAGCAAATCATGACAATTCAAGTGGTATTCATATGCAAGCTATGTTCAAATGAAGAAGCAAGCCAACCACAACAAGATAGCGCACTTAATCATATGAGTGAAGATTTGTTCTATCAATTGGTATATATTGGTCTTCACCATGGACTTCACATTGCTATTTGGAGCTTAATTGGAATCAAATGACTATCCTCTACTCCAAGATAGCAAAGGTATCATTGTAATGTGCATGATCATATTCATCCCTTACTAGTATGCGGTTAGTGCATATAGTACATGCTCAATAGGATCATGCATAACAATTGAAAAGTTTAAATTCATAGCCTACCACTATTGCTTGATTGACTATATGATCTAGTGGATAGTATGTGAATTTGTTCATGAGCTAGTGAACCCAAGTACTTGATCTAGAAGATGAACATTCAAGTGTCTAATTCAACATGAGTAAGATAACCATTGAAAGATGTGTGAAGAAGCTTACTCTAGAGCAAACCGAGTTAGATATCTTATGCAATATTGCCTAGTTCAAGTCACAAATGAGAAGCTCATGAAGACGACAAGAGTTCAAGAAGAAGACAATAATGCAAATGGATATCAAGTTTAAACTTTCATTCAAGTGGTATCCTACAAGACTTCAAGTGATCCTCAACTATAAGTGATCAAATCAAGCAAAGCATCCCTCTCCAACAAGAGCTCAAGTTTATCAATTGGATGACCCATGCTATGACATAAGGGAGGTGCCCCACCTAGTGGTATCAAGGTCAAAGATCCTTCAAGTGGGTTTCATTCCAACACATATAGTAGTGTCCATCAAAAATGAAGCCTAAAGTGTCAACCATCTACCCTAGTGTCACCCTTTGTGAGAAAAGAGCATACCTTTTTATGGTCATTGATGACAAAGGGGGAGAAGTTATGGAAAAGATATGTCAATTATGATATGTCAAGGACAAAGAGGGAGAAAAGAAGATGGACATGGATCAAGAGGGAGCAAGATTGAAGGATCAAAATTCTTGGACAATGAGAGCACACAAGTAGGGGGAGCAAGCTCATGAACTTGGTTGTTGCATTTGATATGTGCATAATCATGTGCTTGCTTGCATTGCATAAGTTTTAAAATTTTATATGCATGCTTGTGTGGTGTATGCTAGTTATAGGATTTAATTGATGAATTGATAACTAGCATGCATAGGTTAATAGCTAGACTTGTGCTTTTAATGCAAAACTAGACCCTTGCTATTAATGTTGATCTCACGGGGTTTTCTAGTTTTTATGATGTCTAGCTACTCTTCGATGCTAAGGATGAATCAAAATGTGGTATGCACGCTTCAAAGGTAAAATTTCATCATGTATACCTTAGCATCACTTAGTAGTGCTAACACTCCCACAAATTTCATATTTATGCATGTGTGCAAGCTTGAAACCAAACCATTTGAGCACACATGTAGGGGGAGTTAACACTACAAAGTCGGGTTGTATGGTGCTTATCCAAATTCTCTTATATGGTCTTAATGTTGGATAAGTAACATAGAATCCAAAGAGCTTAATTTCCATATCTTTGTAGAGTTGTCATCAATTACCAAAAAGGGGGAGATTGAAAGGTCCTAGTTTGGTTTTGGTAATTGAGTGACAACTTAGGTGGACTAATATGTGTTTGAAGTAAATTACACAGGTGATTAGTCCATAGGTGATCATGTGTGAGCAACATATGCCATAGAGGTGAAGTGGCTTGGAAGATGTTGCAAGGCTCATACATGTGATGAAGGAGCTTAATGCATATGTGACATGACATGTGGTCATATGGCTAAGATGGAGAAGATCAAGGCAAGACTTGGCTTGATGGACCGGTTGCGAAGGTGAAGGGCAAGTTGGGGCTTTGAAGCCGTTGGTACCGAGTGTCGGGAGGCTTAAGCAAGACTTGGCGCCGAAGGACCGAAGCGATGGTGAAGAGCAAGTGATGTCAAGATCGATGGACCATGGAGGCCATGTGATGATGTGAAGTGGATCATATCATTTGAAGATAGGTTGGTGCATGTGTTGCATCAACACAAAAGGAGATGGAATGGAATGCGCAAGGCAAAGGTATATTTGTAGGGCATTTCATTTCACCGGTCATAGGTGTGTAGAGAAGATTATGACCGGGTTTAGGATAGATGGCCGTACTATTAAGAGGAGCAAACTTGTTTGCATATCGGTCATCTAGTGCCACTTGAGCGATCTAACTTTGCGATGTTACTAAGATCGAGTGGCGTTATGAGTGAAAGAGAAAATCCTTTGAAAATGATTGTGAAAATGCTAACACACTTGCACATGATGTTGTACACTTGTTGGTGTTAGCACATTTGCAAAGGAGGAGTTGTTGGAGTTGGTTTGGATCAAAACAGAGAAGAAAATGGAGTTTTCTGTGTGTTGTCGGTGGTACCGACCCTGGGTTGTCGGTGGTACCGCCCATAGGTGCTGCGTGCAGCCTTCTCTGTAATGGGGCGTTTTTGGCCTGGCGGTGGTACCGCTATTACCTCGGTACTACCGCCGGCGGCCGGCGGTGGTACCGACCGGATGGTCGGTGGTACCGTGGCCCTGAGGAGTTTCGCGAGGCTCTCTGTAGTTTCTGAAAATGGCTTGCCGGTAGTACCGCCATTACCTCGGTACTACCGCCCACGGTGGTACCGACGCAAGGTCGGTAGTGGCTGGTTTTTCGCAGAGCTCTCTGGTCGCGGCGATTTTGGCCTGGCGGTAGTACCGCCATGACCTCGGCACTACCGACCTCGGAGGAACCGACCAGGGATCGGTGGTTTGCCTAAATCTGCGCGATGTGAGGTAACGGCTAGTTTGACTAAGCCGGTAGTACCGCCCAGGAGGGGTCGGTACTACCGACCGGAGCGCAGAATGCCCAGTGAAGGGGCATAACGGCTAGTTGGCCGTTGAGGCTATATATAGTCGTTGAGGCCGGCTTTGGGCCGGTGGTTGGAGCACTCCAAAGCCTTGGTGGCTTGTGTGGATGTGCTTGGGAGCCCTCTAACACACATATGCTTTAGTGCTCATCTGTTTGTGTGAGAGAGTGATCCTAGTGCGTTGCTTTGAGAGATAGCATCGAGTGGCACTAGGTGTTCGAGTTGCAAGCCGGTGGTGCTTATTACTCTTGGAGGTTGCCACCTCCTAGACGGCTTGGTGATCGAGTCTCCGTCGTGAAGCCCGCGTGAAGATTGTGCGTGGCTCCGGAGAAGGATTGTGAGGGGCATTGTGCTCGCCCCGCGGGGATCGCGAAGAGCAACTCTAGTGGATTGCGCGTGTCATTGAGTTACCCTCACTTGTGGGTGAGTTCTTGCGGCGCTCGAGTGTCGAGCTAGGTGTGGTGCCTATTAGCCGCCGAACTACCAAAGTGTGTGGTCGACACAACGGGGACTAGCTTGGTGGCAACCAAGTGAACCTCGGGAGAAAAATCACCGTGTCAACTTCGTGTTCATCTTCTCGGTGGTTTGCAAACTCTTTTCACTAGCTTGTATTTACTTGTTCATATACATGTGCTAGTTGCTCTTATGATTAGTTGGCTTGTGTAGCTTGCTAGTTACCTTCCTTGCTTGTGTAGCATAGAAGTTGATCCCATGAGTGACTAGTTGACTTGTAGTCTTGCTAGTCACATTGCTTAGTTTGTGTAGCTAAGTTGAGCTCTCTAATTTGGCTTGTGTAGCCTTGTTATTGAGCATTGCTAGTGAGCTTAGGCTTTGTGCTTTTTGCTTAGTGGCATGTGTAGGAGCTCCCCGGTTGATTGAGTACTAGTTGCTTAGGTTTGTGTAACCTTGCAAGCTAGAATTGTTTAGGTGAGCTCTAGCTAGCCCGACACCTTATTTGCTTTGTTTAGGATCTTTTATAAGGTGTCATAGAGTATAAGTAGAGGGGTGTAGTCTTGGCTAGACCGATAGATTTAATTCCGCATTTGTTTCGGTTAGCCATTCCGCTGCAATTAAGTTTAAGTTTTTAGAAAAGACTATTCACCCCCCCTCTAGTCCGCCATCTCGACCCTTCATAGCTGCACTCGTTGAAGGTGCAAATCATCGCAATGGAGGCAACACAATGACTTCCAAAGGAAGCTTGAGGGATTCATCAAGCTCAGGCCACCTACCTATGATGGCACCGACCCTGACCCACTCGCTGCCAGTGACCGGCTACGAGAGGTGGAGAAGAAGCTTGACATCACCACATGTACCGATGAAGAATGTGTCAGAGCTGCTACACATTAGCTCACAGGTGTAGCCCGCGCCTGGTGGGACAGCTTCAGTGACTCTCATGAGAATCCAACCGAGATTACTTGGGATGAGTTCGTGGAAGCTTTCACCGACTATCACGTTCCTGAAGGTGTGATGCAAGCCAAGGCAGAAGAGTTTCGTAACATCAAGATGGGGAACGAGAAGGTTACTGAGTAGACCACCCTACTTCGCTTTGCACCATCCTCTATTGTAACTAGCGGAGAAGAGAAGTTGTACTATTACCGCAAGGGTCTCAGCTCACGTATCAAGGTGAATATGGGAGGTGTCAAGAGCTACACTCTGCGCGATCTCATCGATCATAGCATCCAGATCGAGAAGGATCACAACGAAGCTGGAGAAGAGTTCAGGGAAAGGAAGCGTAAGGCTGAAGGATCTTTTCGCAACACAAAACGCAAAAGGGCACGTGCAAACCATACTCCCAGCTACACTCGACCTGGAACCAGCAGGGGTGGAGGATCATACTCTGCTCAACACTCTCGCCCCTACCAGGATCGCACTCCAGCTCGCACTCAGGATCGTTCAGGAAGTTTTCGTGCACCTCAAGACCGTGCTGCTCGGAACCGCACCACACAGAACACCTCCACCTCCACCTGGAAGGCACCCGCGTCAACCCCCACCAGCGGTATGCCCTAGACGCGCTTCAAGTGTGGACAGCCTGGCCACAAGATTGCCAACTACCCAAAGAATACCAAAGCACCGCAAGCACCACCAAGAGCTCAACCTCAACCCTGAGAGTCTGCTTCCCGTGGCCGCCTCACTCACCTGAACACTGAGGATGCCCAAGATGCTCCAGATGTGGTGTACGGTATGTTTCTAGTTATTGGCATTAGAGCATCAGTTCTTTTCAATTCAGGAGCTACATGTTCATATATATCATCAGAGTTTGCACATAAGCATTGCATTCCAATCAGCCCACGCCAAATCCCTATCATAACCAGCTCACCCTTAGGAGACCTAAAGAGCACCCACATATGTAAGGGAGTGAAACTGACCATCGAGGGATTAGTCTTCACAGCTGATCTAACCCTACTACCTTCTACCAGCTTAGAGGTTATATTAGGAATGGATTGGCTAACCCAGCACCGAGGCATCATATCCTGTTCACCTAGATACATCCAAATAACCCATCCTACTGGCCAAGCCGTACGATGCACACCCCAAGCCGAGAGAACCACCACCCTCCTATGTGCCCTTAAATCCAAGGCCAAACCCCGGGATGAACCCTTGACAGTAGATGACGTACACGTGGTTAGGGACTATGCTGATGTATTCCCGGAAGAACTACCAGGGATGCCCCCAGATCAAGAAGTAGAATTTGTGATCGATCTGTTACCAGGGACAGGGCCTATTGCCAAAAGACCCTATCGCATGTCTGTTGATGAATTGGCAGAACTGAAGAAACAGTTAAAGGAACTTGCAGATAAGGGGTATATCAGGCCTAGTGCATCACCTTGGGGTTCACCCGTACTATTTGTGAAGAAGAAAGATGACACAATGAGAATGTGCATTGATTACAGGAGCCTGAATGCGGTAACCATCAAGAACAAGTACCCATTGTCGAGAATTGGTGATCTGCTAGATTAGTTGTGAAATGCCAAGTATTTCTCTAAGATTGATCTCCGATCGGGGTATCATCAGATGAGGATCAGAGAAGCTGATATTCCTAAGACGGCTTTTGTCACGAGGTATGGGCAATATGAGTTCACAGTGGTGTCTTTTGGGCTCACGAATGCACTTGCATACTTCATGAACATGATGAACAAGGTGTTCATGGAAGAGCTGGACAAGTTTGTCGTGGTATTCATCGACGACATTCTCATTTACTCAGCCACTGCAGAAGAGCATGAGCAGCATCTGAGAACCATGCTTGAAAGACTGGCACAACAACAACTCTATGGTAAATTCAGCAAATGTGAGTTCTGGCTGGAAGAAGTGGCATTTCTGGGGCATGTTCTATCAGCTGAAGGAGTAGTTGTTGACCCCGCAAAGATAGAAGCCATCAAAGATTGGGAGTCGCCTCGTAATGTGAGTGAAATCAGAAGCTTTCTGGGATTGGCGGGATATTATCGCCGGTTCATCGAGAATTTCTCGAAGATCTCCCGCCCGATGACCAATCTGCTGAAAAAGACACAGGACTTTGTGTGGTCTGATGAATGTGAGAATAGCTTCCTTGAGCTAAAGAAAAGACTCACTACCACCCCTGTGTTAGCTCTGCCAGACATCAATCAGAACTTTGTAGTCTATTGTGACGCCTCCCGTCAGGGACTCAGATGCGTTCTAATGCAGAATGGAAAGGTTATCGCATATGCCTCCCGACAGCTGAAAGATCACGAGCAGCGATACCCTACTCATGATCTCGAACTTGCAGCAGTGGTACATGCACTAAAGATTTGGAGGCACTACTTGATAGGCAACAAATGTGATATCTACACCGATCACAAGAGCCTGAAGTATTTCTTTACTCTAGAAGACCTGAATATGAGGCAGCATCGATGGCTTGAGCTCATTAAAGACTATTATCCAATAGTTTCATCTTCTTTCACCTTCAAATTATGTCCTTGTATCAAGTATGCTTCATTGATGATGGGGCGTGAGATGGGGATGTATGAAACATCGTGTCCTTCCAACGCACCAACACTATCGGCAATACGAGTTACAAGTGATGTGTAAGATATAGAAGTGGAAACCCGAAACATCTCTAGCATATGTAAAAACATTTCACGAACAAGGGTAATTTTAATTTTGTGGACTATCGCAAATAGTAATCTTAATTCATCATTTCTAATAAAGTGAATGTCCTGTCTAGGAAACAGAGTCATAGTTATCCAATGGTGTATAAGCCTCAAAGTAGGATGATGAATTTGCATATTGCGAGAGTGAAACTTACCAACTACTGTTTGGCCAGAAATCTTGCCACAAAACTTGTGGCGGTTAAAACTCTTAAGTGAGTGGCCAAGATTGGTAGAACATTTTCTATTAAAGCCGACATAAGACGCAAAATCCTTCCATGATACTAAATATTCAGTATTAAATATGCGAAAGGTAAAGCCATTCTTTACTCCTATCTCGGTGCATAAAAATTGGATGGTTAGGAAACGGGAACCTTCCTCATAGAGGGGGTCAACCTTTTCTCAACCAACCGCTTTGAAAATGGCGTGGAACCCGGAATCCATACCTATATTCTCAAGGAGGTCGAGGTCAAATTGTGGAGTGTGGACGAAGACACGGTCACGAAGGATCGTGTATGCTTGAAACTCCCGTTCTCCCTCGAGGAAGATGTTGGTGTCATCCGCGCTTGCAGTACCGACTTGGATTGCGGTCGGCGGAGAATCTCTTTGCACCGAACTCTCTTCTTGATCGGTAGAGTAGGGTGCACTTTGGCTTTCGCGAGCGCTTCTCCCTACCACCCTCTTCATCGCACCGGAGAGAGCTCTTACAAAACCCTTCATGACTTTTGTGGGATGGAACTAGAGAGGGGTTTTGGGCAAGGTCTTGCTGCTAATACCTTGCTCAAACTTTGTGGAGTTGGTTTGGAAATGGAGCATGAAGTTGGGAGATGGAGAGTGAGTGAGAAATGTGAGAAGGTGTGGATGAAATGAGCTCAACCAGCACCCTTGGTATTTATAGAGGCGGAAGTAGCCATTGAACCGGCATCTGATGCTCTTTTCTGGAAGCTGAAAGTGGATCCGTCCTCCGAAGACGAATATCACGGCGTTAGCCGTGTTCAGGAACGATCATCCGGGACATCGTTATCTTTTCCCGTGTCCAGGATGACGAGGTCGACGGGGATGTAGCTAGCTTTGATGCGGATCAAGATGTCCTTAGCTACCCCCTCTGGCCTGCAGATCGTGTTGTTGGCCATCTGGAGCATGATGTTGGTGTCTGGTGACGGACCACCAAGGATCTTCTTGTACACTACCTTGGAGAGGATGTTGGCGCTTCCTCTAAGGTCGCAATATGCATTGTGAAACTTGTGTGCCTCAATGGCACACTCAATGGTGGGTCGGCCTGGATCCTCATTCTTTGCCATGAAGGGTGGATCAAGATAGTAATGGTAGATGGACCGACTTGGGGGATTATTGTACCTCGTAGTGATGAGCTTGACAGACTTGAGGGGGGTCTCAGGTTGTCCTGAGATCTTCCACGAGTCGTTAACTAGGATAGCCGCCGCAATCTGAACTACTTGTGTCTCTATCATTTTCTTGAACCTCAGTTGGTTCTTCACCGCTGAGGCCAGGCCCTCGATCTTGGAGTTCATGCTCTCTATGGTCTTGTCGTTGTGGGCAAGCTTCTTGGAGATGCTCTCATTGATCTTTGCTTGCCCTAGCACAAAATCCTTGAATGTAGGTGTGTTGGAGTGGTAGCCCTGGTTACCTCCTTGATATGGAGGTCGATGCTGATTGTTCCATGAGTTTCCGTCTTGCGGGCGAAACCCATTGTTGATGTACGCAACATCTTCATGGGTCTCGGGGCAATCATTCCCTGAGTGCCCGGTTTCTCCACACACTTCGCACGTCATGTGTGCGTCCATGGCATGGGCGGTGTTTCTTTCTTCTCTATTCGCTGTCGCCTTCCAATTAAACAGATGTCGCCCAAGGCTCTGGCATGATATCTTTGATGACGATGGTGTCACAGAGCTCTAGGAAGTTCTGCAGGTGTCCATTCATGTCATCGCTTGGCAAACCACAGAATGAGTTTGCATGGACCATCATGATGAGGCCAGTCCTCAGCTCGAAAGCTTTGTCGCCCGTGTTGACAGCGCACCCAGTGGGCCCGTTGGCAACAACTGGGACAGAGACGTCACACAGAGTCTTGGCCATGGCGAAAGTTGAGCTTTGTGCAGCAACTGGTGGCTTTTCTATCGGAGGCGGAGCTACAGAGCAGGAAGAAGATTTCTTCTTTCTCCTATCGATAGCTTCTGGGTTATCGGTGAAGTTTTTTGGCAGAGAGAAACCACGCATACAATATCATGTTCTCATCCATAACAGAAAAAATAGTAAAAGATTATCCTGCATGATTAATTAGCAATTATACAAATATTAGTTCATGATCATGTTCTATGTGAACCTTTTGTATCTATGCCTTCCCCGGCAACGGTGCCAGAAATGCTTGTTGGCATTTCTTAGAGCAACCATAAAAGGATAGATTAGGATCTATCCTCGATAATCACGCCAGAAATACTTATTGGCATCTCTTAGCATCATCACTAGGATATACCATCATCCCTGGTAACGGCGCCAGGAATGCCTGTTGACATTCCTTAATGACATATGTTGGTTCCTAGCGATGCTAACAAAAGATGTCAGTGTCAGCCTCAGACGCAGTCGCTCTAGCTACACATCCGGTATCGGTGTCGAAGTGCGATGACACTTCATATACCAAGACGTCTGACTTTAGCGACGACATGAGAGGCTGGTCTGGTAAACCTGCGGATACATGGGTGTATGCCGAGTCTCGGAGTGATGAGTGATTGTCAACGGGTTTGATCGCATGTTCTTTGGCTTGTGTTCTGCAGGTGTCGAGCACGGAGACAGTGATTGAGGGCAAGGTGAAGGTCAAGTAGAGACGTGTCGTGCCGACGGGCTGGGAGCGGTGAAGGGCGGACGTGAGGCTTGGACTGAGGGACCGGTGGCCTGAGGATCAGCTGTGGTGGCTGGCAGCCTGAGACAGCGACGAGCAAAGACTTGCGGGCATGGTGTTGCTCGGGTCGAGGACCTGGGGACACGTGTCGGTGGACGGGGTGCATGGGCGGTGCATATCCTCTACAGCTTCGGTTTGGTGATAGAGCCAGAGAAAAACCATCGGGTGGACGGTTTCCAGGTTTGGCCTCAAAACCTGGGTGCGGACGGTTTCCGAGTTTGGCCACAAAACTCGGGCTGAGGACGGTTTCCAGGTTTGGGCCTCAAAACCTGGGCGCTGCGGGTTTGCTGAGTTTGGGCCTCAAAACTCAGATGCTGGTGGGCTGGTTTCCCGGTTTGGGCCTCAAAACCGGGGGTTGGCTGGAAAGGCTGGTTTCCCGGTTTGGGCCACAAAACCGGGGGTGCAGAGCGAGGGCAGCACGTGGCGGCAATCGGGAGGTTGCGTCGAGGCAACGCTACGAGTTGTGCGGGCATGGCCGTCGGACCCACCTACCATCGAGTTGGTCCAGAATAACCTTAGGGTTTAGCTAGTTCGCTCTATAATTAGAGAGGGGTAGAATAGGAATTAGAAATTAGGATAAGTAGAGGGAGACACCCTCCTCCCTTCTTATCTCAGTCATTTGCTCTTTTGCTTCTAGGGTTTCCTGCTCTCCCACATCCCTGCTGTAGCGAACCTGAGATCCACAGAGAAGAGAACAATACCTCTGTGCCCGTGAGATTTTGAGGAAGTGAGACCGTAATCTCACTGTTGTAGCGTGTGGTAGCCACACGGTTGCAAATTTGTGGCTGTGATTCGCGTTTTGTGCGTGTTCTTCGCGGAATCCTTTTTCTCCACGTTTTCCCCGTCGATCGATCTCCTTGTTCGGTGCGTGTTTTGCAAATCCATTTGAACCAAGATGTTCTAGATCGTGAGACACTTCTTTCCACCGAAGGAAATCATCTCTAACCTCACGAGCTAGTAGATCGGTCGATTTTTGTTTCGGGTTAAGTTTTTTGCCCTTCCCCCAAATTTCTTCGATTCATCGATTTGGAGATAGGTTTGAGCCATGATTCCTTAGAGATAGCTCACTATCCTCCCCGTGACTCCTCTCACCAAGTTAGATCCCTAGAGGATTCGTTTTGGGTGAGATCGAGTGAAATCGGTGGACGAACTGTGCATTTTCGGGGTGACCGGACGCTGGCGTTGGGCTGACCGGACGCTGGCACAGTGCGTCCGGTCGTTGAATGTTCGGTGCGATTTCCTGGTACTTGACCGGACGCTCGGCCTCCCACTGACCGGACTCGCCCTGGCTACTGTTCATCGGTTTGTCTTTGTGACCGGACGCTGACCCCTTGACCGGACGCTCTGTTCATCAGAGTCCGGTCCAACTCAGAGAGCTCCCAATTTGGGTTTTGCTCGACCGGACGTGTCCGGTGCCTGCTGACCGGACGCACCAGTGAGTCCGGTCAGAGCTGTCCTACACGTTTTTGTCCACAGTTTGCTCGTCCGATTTGCGATTTGAGATCCGCTTGTTGCGTTGGATTCCTGATTTTGTGCTCTACAGAAATCGGGCTTCTCGCTTTACAAAATAGCCTGAATCCCCCTCGCGTTGCTCGGGGGAGGTTGAGGTTACCCAAAGTTCATCCTGTCACTAGTTGACCTGCGTGAACTTGGGCGAGGGAATTTTTGTGGTGCCTCGCTGTGATCCTAGGGATCATCCACCCTCTTCCAAGGGTCGTGGGCATCACGGTTTCGGTCGAAGCTTCTTGGGGTTGTTTTTCGGGACAACGGCTTAAAGTTTCTGAAAAGAAATTGTAGCTCCCATTCACCCTCCCTCTGGTCGCTTTCTGGTAGCACTTTCGGTCCTTCAATTGGTATCGGAGCAGGTTAAGGATCTTCCACCTTAGCCAGTTCCAGATCCACATAAGGCGACATGGATCGCGGCGTGGGCAAACCGCCGTTTTTCGATGGGACCAACTATGCGTATTTGAAGATACGCATGTCGGCCTATCTCCAGAGCATGGGCTCTTCTGTTTGGGAGATTTGCAACAAGGCCGATTACGTTGTTCTGGCTGCTCGTGTCACTCGGCTTCAGATCGATGAGCACGAAGCCAATAGCCGGGCACGTAACGCTTTATTCTCCTGCTTGAGCATGTCCGAGTTTGATCGCGTTTCTCACCTCCCCACGGCTCGTGAGATTTGGGCGACCCTCATGCGCTTCCATGAGGGAACCACTCAAGTCGAATTCCGTCTCTACGAGTCGCACAAGCGGGAGTATGAGAACTTTCGACACATGCCTGGCGAGAGCATAGAAAGTTTATTCGCTCGCTTTCAGGTCATTGTCAACAAGATGCGAGCTAACAAGGAGCTATTGCCTTTCGACGATCATGAGAGGGCTTTGAAGCTTTTGCATACTCTCGATCGGTCGGTGTGGGACTCAAAGGTCCAGGCGATCATCGAATCGTCTAACTATGAGACCCTCACTTGCGACGAGCTCTTCAGTAAGCTCAAGTCTAGTGAGATTGACGCCATGTCGAGGGCTTCTTATGAGAATCCTTCTGGCCCGACTATGGCTTTGGTTTCTTGCTCTTCTACTAACCCCTCTGGTGGCTTTGCACTTTCATCTCTCTTTTCTGTCACAGAGGATCAGCTTGAGTCTTTGGGGGATGATGAGTTGGCTTTGCTTGCCAACCGGTTCTTGCGGTTCCACAACAACCGCATGAACCGTCGTCGCAGAGGAGGACGCTCGGGCTGTTTCGAGTGCGGCGACCCCGACCACTTCATCGCCAACTGTCCCAAGAAGAAGCAATCATCTGGGAAGGGCGATCATGGGCACAAGTACGATGTTGGCAAGCGCAAGGACAAGCACGTTCCCCCGAGGCACAAGCGGAGGGGCGGCTTTGACAAAGAGTACATCAAGAAGAAGTACTTGGAGAAGGCCCAGGCTGAGCAGCGTGCGTTTTTCGCCACGCTCAGCGACGTCGACGGCTCGGATGACGACTTCGCTTGCTCAAGCGATGACGAGTCCAGGAAGAAGAAGAGGATCGAGGACGAGATGAACGGACTTTGCTTCTTCGCCGACGACGAGGGCTTCTGCACCATGGCGCTTGGTGATGAGGTTGACGGCAAGCTGGAGCACACTCCTCGGAACGATGACGACACCTCCCAGGTATCTCTCACCCACGATGAGCTTTCTGCTGAGGTTGAGAAGCTTACTGCTGTGCTCCTTAGTCAAGATAAGCTGCTTAGGCGTGCTGCTAGAGAGCGCAAGGAGTTTAGGCAGAAGTGGGAGGACACGGTGAAGGAGTTGGAGTTTGCTAAATCCACTGTGGTCGTGTCGGAGGAGAGTGAGTGTGAGATGTGCACCAAGCACATGACTGACCTTCTCACTTTGAGAGGCAAGTATGCTGTTTTGGTTGGAGAGGTGGATGAGCTCCGGTCTAGGCCCATGTTGTTGGGTCCGTGCAAGACTTGTCCTGTCTTGCAAACCGAGTTGGCAGAGAAGAATGCCAAGATTGAGTCTCTTGAGAAGGCCAGCTCGGGTAGCACTTGTGTGACTAGGTGTGTTTTGTGTGAGGGTTTGGAGATGGAGATTGCCAATGTGAAGCATGGCAAGATGCAAATCGAGGAAGAAAACACATACCTTCGGACCATCTTGTCATGGGTCTCTTGTAGTGAGCCACAGCTCGGGATGATGATTTCCCAATTTAAGCGAGCTGCTGGAGGTCCAGGTGTAGGTTTTGCTCCGGGTGTTGATCTTTCTGCTTTTAGGAAGATTGGAGAGTCAAGTGGTCTGAACCCATGTGAGAAGCCCAACTCCACCACTACTCCCAAACTTACCAAGCTTCCACCCAAAGAGCCTCCTAAGCCTAACACCAAGGACGGAGTGGTTGAGGAACCTCCGAGAGCTCCACCCATGAACCAAGTGTGGCATCCCAAACCCAACCACCTGAAAAACAAGTTGGATACGATGCCACCTATCCAGGAGGAGCTTATGCCACAGAAGGGCAAAGTGAACCACACCCACAACCATGAGTACCAACAACCCCCTTTGAGAGCGGTGAGGTATCATTGTGAGCACTGTGGGAGAGATGGTCACTTGAGTGAGTTTTGTTTTAGGCGCAAGAGAGAGATGCGCCGTGCTAGGGAGATGGGCAATCCGGACATGTACCATCCTTTCCATGATGTGCATGTGCCGAACGTCCAGAGGAGAGCTCCGAGGAGAGCAGCTAGGCCTAGAGGTGCAGCACCTCAAGGTCCTAGGCGTCAGGGAGGAGGTGCCCGACGGGGTCATGACCTTGCAGGATACGGACCCCGTAGCAGAGGCTTTGTTCAGCGTTTCCCTCCACCGCGTTTTGACCATCGCGATGGACGCTCTTTCCTTAGCGGACCATGTTTTCCTGTGCGTGGTGATCGCTATCCCCATAGGTAGGCTAGGAATGGTTTTTACACTGACTGTTCTTTTGAGCAGCCGGCCCAACACTGGTATTCTTCCTACTTCACTAACCCCAGTGTTGGACCGTATGCTCACCCTATGTCTTTTTATTGATGTAGGTAAAACGGTTGGAGGACATTTGGTTGGTGGATTCCGGTTGCTCGAGACATATGACTGGAAACACCAAGTGGTTCTCCAGTCTTAGTCCTGTTGCCGGAAAGGAGTTTATCACTTTCGGCGACAATAGCAAAGGTAAGGTGTTGTCTCGTGGGTCGGTGCGGGTTAATGAGCACTTTGTGTTTCGCGATGTTGCTCTTGTTTCTAACCTGCATTTTAATTTGCTTTCTGTTTCGCAACTTTTTGATGATGACTATGAGATTCGTTTGAAACCGAATCTCAGTCGCATTTTAGATCCATAGGGCAATTTGATTTGTTTGATTTCGCCCTTTGGGAAATTCTTTCGCGCGAATTTCTTGGAGTCGTTTGGTATTTCCCGCTGTCTTTTGGCTAGTCCTTCCTCCTCTGATCTTTGGAAGTGGCATAGGAGGCTCGGTCACTTAAGCTTCGACTTGCTTGCAAGACTTAGCTCACTTGGCCTAATCCGAGGATTGCCCAAGTTGCCGATGGAGAAGGACCTTGTTTGCCATTCTTGTAGACATGGAAAGATGGTTGCCGCTCCCCACCATCCAGTGACTCAGGTCATGACTTCGCACCCTGGAGAGCTTTTACACATGGACCTTGTTGGTCCGGCTCGGGTGAGCTCAGTTGGTGGCAAGTGGTATGTCTTAGTCGTTGTCGACGATTTTTCGAGATATTCATGGGTCTTCTTTTTGTCTGAGAAGACTGAGACTTTCTCCTTCGCTCGCAATCTGATTTTGCGTCTTTAGAACAAGTTCCCTATGAACTCGATGCGAGCTATTAGAAGTGATAATGGTTCCGAATTTCAGAATTTGGATTTTGAGAAGTTTTGTAACTCTTTGGGTTTGTAGCATCAGTTTTCTTCCCCCTACACACCGCCCCAGAATGGTGTTGTAGAGAGGAAAAATCGGACCCTTGTTGAGATGGCCAGGACGATGCTCGATGAGCATAGGACTCCTAGGCGATATTGGGCCGAAGCTATGAACACTGCATGCTACATTTCAAATCGTATTTTTCTGAGAGCGTTCTTGAAAAAGACTTCTTATGAGTTGCGTTTTGGTAGACAGCCCAAGGTGAGTTATTTTAGAGTCTTCGGTTGCCACTGTTTTATATTGAAGAAAGGCAACCTGGACAAATTTGAGTCTCGTTCTTCTGACGGTGTATTTTTGGGTTATGGCACTCACACTAGAGCATATCGTGTACTTAACCTTGATACTAACCGAGTCATGGAGACATCTGATGTCACCTTCGACGAGACCATGGTTTGTGTTGGGAACACACTTGCCCCACCTCCGCACTCGTGCAGGGGAGTGGCGAAGGTGACCAAGCGTCGGAAAACAGTTGCGAAGGTAAAGGAAACTGGGACAGTGCTGCTGTGGCTCTATCCCTGACAAAAATCATCCCTTTACATTGTTCACCCCTTGGTATTTATAGAGGATACCAAGGGGTGATGGGATCAATTACAAAAGGGTACAGAAAAGATTCCCTGACTCCACGCAGGGGGGAGGGGTAATAACGTAAAAACACAGCTAAGGTAAAAACCCTAGTTAGCCTCCTTCCTGCGCGCCGCCACCTGGTTCTTATCACCTTCGAGAGGGGAGAACGAGTGCCGGACCCTCGATCTCGCTTGCCCTCGGGCCAGCGCTCCACTGACGCCTGCCAGACCCATCGCTCCAAGTGGAATGGCCTCGAAGGCCGGCGAGGGTCGCCTGCCGCGTTGTCGTCATGCCTTAACCTGCGAGGAGTGTAACAAATCGTTCGAGGGTCGGGCTCACGTCCGAAGGTCAGGAAAATGACCCCCAAAAAAAAGGGGGGGGGGGAAAGCCCTCGCGAGGCCGTGTCGGTCGCGCGAGGGTTGTCTCCGGCATCAGCTCGAGCGGCGCCTCTGCCGAGGGTCCTTTCCCCCAACAGCAGCCCCTCGTTGCCTTGGATCTAAAGAACGGAATTTAGGCCCAAGCAGCGCCTTTCGATGGGAAATGCAAAAAGACCCTCGGCAGCGACGCCCCTGGCTTCTTTGGGCTGGGCCGTTGGACTGTTGTTTTGTACTGTTGAAGCCCGTTTCGTTTTTTGCGCTGTGTTCCTTAGTTGTCGTGCCGATTTCGTCGGGTGAGGGGACTCGTCTCCCGGCCTATAAATAGAAAGGGTGGGTGAGGAGCTTGGATTGTGCCCTCCTCTGCTATAGCCATCCTGCTGTTGCGATTTGCTTGTAGCGAAGGTTTGTTTTAGCTTGCGTGCGAGGGTTGAGACGGGCGTTCGTTGTTCGATAGTGTCAGGAGCTAAAGGGATGGCCAGGTTGAAGCAGACTGCTCGCGCAGTTTCGCCCACTGTCGCGGATGAGGGGACTACCTTCGAGTTCGGTCTCAGCCGGGTTTGCGCCACTGAGATTGCATCTTATGTCAGGTGGGGTTGGATCGAGGAAGGCAAAGCGAGGACCAGTGCTGGGGAGACAGTGCTGAGGCCGGACGCAAATGAGGTTGTTGTGTTTGAGGAGTTCTTTTCAGCTGGTCTTCGCTTCCCTGCTGACTCCTTCGTGACTTCGGTTCTGCGAAGGTTTAATTTGCGCTTCCACCAGCTTACACCTTCTTGCTTCATGAAGATGTCAGTTTATGTCTGGGCCTGCCGATCTCAGGGGATTGTCCCTCATGTCGAGGGGTTTGTTCGTACTCATCGCGTTCATATGCAACCTCGCAAGTTTATAGACGGCGAGGGCAAAGCCAGTCTTGGTTAGTTCACGGTGTACACTTTCTGTCATCGCGCCGGCGCGGAGCTGCCGGTGCAGGCGCAGAAGAACAAGCGGAGCAGCGGGTGGCAGGAGTTTTGGTTTTATTATAAGCTCAGTGATAACGCCGAGCTTTGCGGTGAGCTTCCGTTGCTTGGAGATGTAAGCGCCGAAGCTAGGATGAGCGTCGAGGCTCACGCTGCTGTTGACTGCCTGAGAGTCGTTGCACGCTCTCAGTGTGCACGTGATTTAGTGGAGGAGTACTGCTGTGCCAAGATTTGGCCTCTCGGCCGGAGGCAGGCATGGTTCAAGGTAGAGAGTGACCCCAAGTATGAAGGTAGGGGTTTGAAGAGGCCGAATCTGGATCTGGACAAGGTTTGGGAGAAAACTCTTAAGAGGTTTCCTTCGCACGAAGATGGGGTCGAGGCCGTCTACAAGCGAGTTCAGCAGTGGACGGAGGAACTTGTTGGGAAACTGTCCACGCTAGAGGTTAAGGCGATCCATAGCTCGGTGGGTAGCGGAGGTCGGGTCAACAGACTGCTTGACACTCTTGGGATCCAGTATGCAGACTGGCCTGCTCCTTCGAGCGATGATGCGCCAAAGAAGAGGAAGCGTAAAGCTTCGGAAGAGAGAGAGATCGTTTCTCGGCCGAAGAGAGGTCGTGGTCGAGGCCGTGGTGGTGCTGGTGGCCGGGTGAAGACACTTGCGACGAAGGTCACAGTTGTTTCGGGTGCTGGTGGTACCTCTTCCCCCCCAGCCGTTGTTACTTCCGGTCGAGGTGTCGGTAAGGTTGTAGGGCGGGTGCCCCGAGTTGGGGGGATCGGTGCTTTAATTCAGATCTCGGACGACGAGGGTGACTCTGATGACGATGAGGTGGAGGAGGAGAAAGAGGAAGAAAAAGAGGGGGGAACGGAAGAGGACACGTCTGTTGAAGACAGTGAGACTTCAAGCAGCGAGGGTGGTTCTGATGAGGTTGTGAGCATTGGAGACGACCGTGGGAAAAAGATTGTCTCGTCCAGTGGTGGCGCTCCGGCTGACCGGAGCATTGACAACATAATTAGGGACTTGGAGCCGAGGAGTCCTCCGCGAGGGTCGATTCCCTCGTTTGCTGGATCACATTTGTGGGTCAACGGTTTTGAATTTTCCGGCGAACTTGAATCTGGGCGAACCCCGGGGAAGAGGCCGTATGGCGAGGCTAGCAGGTCGAGTCTTCCTGAGTTCGCTAAGAAGCTTGGTGTCTGCGATCCGGCGACTGAGCTATTCACAAGCCCGGACCTTCGGGATTGTCACCTGCAGTGTGGCCCGGAGGAAAAGCGTTTTTAGGCCGTATCTTCGGCCGTATTTGTGTGCCGGAGGCTGAGGTTCGTCTTGCCGATCAACCTGTTGGGGATACATTTGACGATGTGGATGTCAAATTGGCGGAGCTGATGCTCCTGAATCGCGCGGCTAGGCGTAAAGTTGGCTCTGATATAGAATTTATGAGTGGCCAAATCTCTGAGCTTGAGAGAGAGAATGCCAGGCTCAGCCGAAGCTTGGATAACAAGGAGATCGAATTGAAGAATGCTTCGGAGAGAGCCGTCAAGGCCCGAGCAGAGGCGGTAGAGCTGGCGAAGCGTAACGCGGATCTGATTGCGGCGGGCAAAGAGAAGGATAAGGCTCTGGCGTCTGCCGAGGGTCGGCTTGACGATTGGAATAAATCCTGGCAGATGAGTATGGAGAAGACTAAACATAAACTCGATTGCTGCTTGACCGAAGCTGGTGGTTCTGTTGGGGAGCCGCTGCCTGTTACTAATGCAGAGGCGTTCGAGGGTTGGCTTGCTAATGAGCTTGATGTCTTCTGCTCGCTAGTTGAGAACGCGGCCGATTTTGGCTGTTATGCCGGAGCCTTGGCCATGGCTGGCACCCTTGGACAGGCGGACTGTGAGCACCTTCGAAAGGTTAAGAAGCCCAACCATGTGTTTCCGACGGTTGATGAGGTGCGCCAGATGAAGGTCAATGATTCGGAGGTCCGAAACTATGCGATGCGTTTGCTTCGTAGGTTCTGGATTTCCGGTGGAGGCCGAGCCCTTGCGTTCGAGGAAGCCGCCGAAGCTACTTGCCAGGTTAGTACTATTGGAGAAGCGTAGTTTTCGGCTCTGTTTTGATGTTTTACAAAGTTAGTACTGGATTTTTGGGTTGTTTACCTCTGTTTGGTGTCTGTAGGCTCGGAGAGAAGCAATGCCCTCGCCGTCGGCCGCAGTTGATGCAGGAGGCAGCTCCGAAGCTATCCTTGAGCCTAGCGCTGTGGGGGTTTCGCTTGCCGAAATCGAGGCCTTGACTGGAGACGTCCCGAGCGCTGACGAGGCTGCCGTGGAAAAAACAGCAGCGGAAGAGAGGCCTGCTACTACCGTCGAAGCTACTGCAGAAGAGGCGACGATGGAGACGGCGCCTGCTGAAGCCTCGGGTGCTGCCATTGGTGAAGGTTTAGAAGCTGTCGATGACGAAGCTGCGGCTGATGGGCATGGGGAAGCTGGACAGGTGTGAACTTTGGCATTGTTGGGGTGAGATAGTCATTTTGTAAAAGTTGTGGTCGCTGTAAAGACTTGACGCTGAGACACTTTCTCTTATTTGATGCAAATGCAGGTTCCTGACGGAACCGTGCTAGACGTATTTGATGTGACGCCCTTGATGCTAAATTATCAAGATATTTTTGTAACTGGCGAATCTTGGGCTCGTGCTAAGCTGAAACATTCCTCACTGACCTTCGAGCGTTTTTGGTGGTCAAAGGTGCGAAGGTACGATTTAAAAAATAGCAGGTCGAGCCGTTTTTGGCGCGAGGCGGACTTTACTGACTGGCAGGCCACCCGTTATTTATTTGGTGCTTCTTCGTCCTCGCAAGTTGGAGTTGATGATGATATTGATGAGAACACAGCCTTGGAGTACTTGTTTGGGCGAACCGAACTAGAATTAGGTTCGGACGGATCGTTAGTGGTTCCAAAGGAGGAACCTTCGCAGGTCAGTGATGTAGGCCGTACATATATGTATCGGGCTAGAGTTTTGTCTGGGGAGCTGCCGATTGTTCCGGCAGCTCCTTTGTTGTGGGGACCCATTGTTGCGGTGGAGCCAGAGTTTGAGGAAGGTAGCGAGGGTTCTGGTGATTTGATGTTAATTGAAGGGAGCGAGGGTTCCTTGTAATTTTTGTAATTTTTCATGATTTGTTTGTCGTTGTGAAACTATTTTGTAAATGAACGGGAACACTGAAT
This sequence comes from Coix lacryma-jobi var. lacryma-jobi, assembly GCA_009763385.1. Taxonomy (NCBI): domain Eukaryota; kingdom Viridiplantae; phylum Streptophyta; class Magnoliopsida; order Poales; family Poaceae; genus Coix; species Coix lacryma-jobi. The sequence goes on from CM019827.1 coordinate 3,427,691, forward strand.
ATTGGTTTTATGTCGCTGCGATTCCTTACTCGTTATCGGATATTGACAAGGCTCGCTGGCTGCCCGGCACTGCGTTGTTTTGTCGTATGCAATGTTTAGCTCAGAAAGCGAATTAGCGAGGCTCGCGTTTCATTAAACTGAGATGTTTTAGTAAAAAACAGCGACGCCCCCCCTTTTTAGCGAGGCTCGCGTTTCATTAAACTGAGATGTTTTGGTCAAAACAGCGACGCCCCTTTCTTTTTAGCGAGGCTCGCGTCTCATTAGACAACTGTTTTTTAAAAAACAGCGACGCTCCCTTTCTTTTTAGCGAGGCTCGCGTCTCATTAGACAGCTGTTTTGTAAAAAACAGCGACGCCCTCTTTCTTTTTAGCGAGGCTCGCGTCTCATTAGACAGCTGTTTTTGAAAAAAACAGCGACGCCCCCTTTCTTTTTAGCGAGGCTCGCGTCTCATTAGACAGCTGTTTTGTAAAAAACAGCGACGCCCCCTTTCTTTTTAGCGAGGCTCGCGTCTCATTAGACAGCTGTTTTGTAAAAAACAGCGACGCCCCCTTTCTTTTTAGCGAGGCTCGCGTCTCATTAGACAGCTGTTTTGTAAAAAACAGCGACGCCCCCTTTCTTTTTAGCGAGGCTCGCGTCTCATTAGACAGCTGTTTTGTAAAAAGCAGCGACGCCCCCTTTCTTTTTAGCGAGGCTCGCGTCTCATTAGACAGTTGTTTTGTAAAAAGCAGCAACGCCCCCTTTCTTTTTTAGCGAGGCTCGCGTCTCATTAGACAGCTGTTTTGTAAAAAACAGCGATGCCCCCTTTCTTTTTAGCGAGGCTCGCGTCTCATTAGACAGCTGTTTTGTAAAAAACAGCGACGCCCCTTTCTTTTTAGCGAGGCTCGCGTCTCATTAGACAGCTGTTTTGTAAAAAACAGCGACACCCCCTTTTTTTAGCGAGGCTCGCGTTTTGCGAGGGTGTTCGACTTATTTGGGCTTCACGCCTCCCCCTATCTTTGGTGGGGGTGAAGTTTGCTTCTTGCGAGCCCCTGGCGTGTTTTGCGAGGGTGTTCAATCTTTTTTGGACTTCGCGCCTCCCCTTATCTTAGGTGGAGGTGAAGTTTGCTTTTGCGAGCCCCTGGCGTGTTTTGCGAGGGTGCTCGACTTTTTTGGACTTCGCGCCTCCCCTTATCTTCGGTGGAGGTGAAGTTTGCTTTTGCGAGCCCCTGGCGTGTTTGCGAGGGTGCTCGACTTTTTTAGACTTCGCGCCTCCCCTTATCTTAGGTGGAGGTGAAGTTTGCTTTTGCGAGCCCCTGGCGTGTTTTGCGAGGGTGCTCGACTTTTTTGGACTTCGCGCCTCCCCTTATCTTGGGTGGAGGTGAAGTTTGCTTTTGCGAGCCCCTGGCGTGTTTGCGAGGGTGCTCAACTTTTTTGGACTTCGCGCCTCCCCTTATCTTAGGTGGAGGTGAAGTTTGCTTTTGCGAGCCCCTGGCGTGTTTGCGAGGGTGCTCGACTTCTTTGGACTTCGCGCCTCCCCTTATCTTAGGTGGAGGTGAAGTTTGCTTTGAAAAGAGAAAAGGTTGTTTTTCGAAGCAATCTTAGCGGGTTTCCATCGATTGTAGCGCTCTTTGAAAAAGAAGTGCTTTTTCGATGTTTGCTAGTGAAAGTAATAACTTGGAGATTTTACTTTTTTGGGGTTCTAGCCTGTATTAAGGGTTTGGATACTGCCTCGTTAAAAAACCTTACGCCCCTTCGTAAGGAAAAAGAGTGCAGCTCCTTTTGTTTGTTACATTCATAGAAAATGGAAGAAACAACAAATTACATAATGCGAGGGCTCGCTAAGGCTCCGCTATGGGTAGTATTTGCGAAGGTCGTCGATGTTCCAGGTACGAGGCAGGATGTTTCCTTCATTGTCAGAGAGGTGGAAAGAGCCAGGGCGATTGCATTCTGATACAAGGTATGGACCGGTCCACTTTGGCTGGAACTTGCCCGCCATGCCGGCGTTTTGTTTCCGGATGAGGACGAGGTCACCCTTCTGCAAGTTTTTGATTCTGACCTTTTTATCTCTCCATTTCCTGGTTTCTTCTTGATATTTGCGAAGGTTGTGCACTGCGTTGCATCTTGCTTCTTCGAGTAAATATTTGTTGAGCAGCTGGCTTTTTTCTACTGGTTCGAGGGTTGTTCTTGGTGATTCGTGCTTCAGTTCTTCTGGTAGCACAGCCTCTTCCCCGAACAGGAGTTTGAAAGGTGTGAATTTGGTAGCTCTGCACTCCGAGGTGTTGTGAGACCAAGTGACCGAGGTTAGCTCTTCCGCCCATTTTCCCTTAGGCCTGCCTTGCAATTTCTTGGATATGGCTTGGAAAATTGTTGCATTAGCTCTTTCGACTAAGTCGTTGGATTGAGGGTGCCGAACTGAAGCGAAGCATAAGGTTGTACCGATTTGTGTGCAGAATTCTTTGAAAACTTCGCAGTCAAACTGGGTGCCATTATCGACGGTGAGATGCTTGGGGACGCCGAATCGACAAACTATTTGTTGCCAGAAAAACTTTTTCACTGCGAGGGAGGTGATGGAAGACAGTGGTCTTGTTTCAATCCACTTTGTGAAGTATTCCACGGCTACCACCGCGTAGCGAAGGTTTCCTAGAGCTGTCGGTAGTGGGCCCACGAGGTCCATTGCCCACCTTTGCAGAGGCCATGTTGGGCATATAAGCGTCGTAGGAGCCCTTTGGGCATTTTGGTTTTTTGCTGTTAGTTGGCAACCTTCGCATTGTTTGACGATGTGTTCTGCATCTTTTAGCGCTGTTAGCCAGTAGAAACCTTGCCGGAAGGCTTTTCCAACTAGTGCCTTGGGCCGTTGTGTGAACCCCAAATGCCTTCGTGGATAAGCTTAAGAATGTCATTTCCTTCGGACTGTGGGACGCATTTGAGCCAGGGCGAGGTTACAGAAGCTTTGTACAGAATGTTGTCCACAAACTTATACCCTCGTGCTCTTTGTTTTAGCCTATTTTCTTCTTCTTTGGAGTCTGGTTCGTGGAGCCCCTTGATGTAGGCTATGATAGGTGCCCTCCAGTCCTCACTCTGGATTGCATTGATCAACTTGGCGTTCTTTTCGAAGGTTTCGAAAGCTGATTGGGTCGCAACTTCGCGGAAAACATCGGGCGGTAGGTGTAACTGTTGTGCTGCTGCTTTAGCTAGGCAGTCTGCTTCGCTATTTTCTGACCTTGGTATTGCCTTTACTGATATGCCGAGGAAGAAGGACTCTAACCTTCGGACATGTTGAAAGTACTTGTGCAGCTCTGGATCTTTGGCCTTGTAATTTTTCTCAATGTGCCCCGCGATGACCTGTGAGTCTGTGTAGATGACTGCCCTTCGGACTGACAGTGACCGAAGCCTTGAGATAGCGAGTATCACAGCTTCGTATTCTGCGGAGTTGTTTGTACATTTGAAGTCAAGTCTTCTTGCGTATCTTAGCTTAGATCCGGATGGCGAGACTAGAATGGCCGAGGCCCCTGCGCCAGTTGCACCCCAGGCTCCGTCGACATACACAGTCCAAAATGGGCCTTGGTGAGGTTCATCTTTGCGAGGGTCTGGGGTCCATTCTGCTATGAAATCTGCTAGTGCCTGGGATTTGATTGCTGTTCGACCGACGAAGGTTAGGGCGTAGCTGTTGAGTTCAACTGCCCATTTTGCTATTCTTCCGACTGCCTCGATGTTTTTGAAAATATTCTCGAGGGGAAAAGCCGAGGGTACGTGGATTTCGTATGCTTGAAAGTAGTGCTTGAGCTTTCGTGATGCCATGACCACTGTGTACGCTATTTTCTCGAGCTCTGAGTAGTTTCGTTTTGGCCCTTCGAGGGTTTCTGATACGTAGTAGATTGGGGCTTGCCTGGTTTTGTTGTTCTCGTGCAGTTCTTTTATTAAGACAGCGCTCGCTGCATGAGGCGAGGCTGCGACGTACAACAGTAACAAGTCCCCTTTGCTTGGGTTGGTTAAAGCAGTCAAGCTGGTGAGATACTTCTTCAAGTCTTCGAAGGCTTGTTGCTGCCGGGGTCCCCAGTTGAATGGTGCAGTGCTTCTCAACGTTTCGAAGAAAGGTAACCCTCGCTCAGCTGATCTGGAAATGAATCTGCTGAGAGCTGCTAGTCGGCCTGATAAGCGCTGGGCTGCTTTTTTGGTTGTCGGGGGTTCCATGTTGATGATAGCGTCAATCTTGTCGGGGTTAGCTTCAATTCCCCTTGCAGAGACGATACAACCCAGCAGTTTTCCTTCACTTACTCTGAAAACACATTTTTCGGGGTTCAGCTTTAATCCAGCGCACCGAAGGTTGCTGAACACTCTCGATAGGTCTGAAATGTGGTTTTCTTTTATCTCGCTTTGGACAACCAGGTCATCAACATAGGCGGAGACGGAGTGTTCATCTTTGAAGACCTCGGATGTCATACGAGCGAAGGTTGAACCCGCGTTTCTTAGACCTTCTGCCATTCTCCGAAAACAAAAAGTTCCCGAGGGTGTGACGAAGCTTGTTTTCTCCTCGTCTTCTTCATTCATCCAAATCTGGTGGTATCCCGAGAAGCAGTCAAGTAGAGATAGCATTTGGCAGCCGACTGCTCAGTCAACCAAGGTGCTTATGTTGGGGAGGGGAAAATCATCCTTCGGGCAAGCCTTGTTCAGGCACGTGAAGTCTACGCACATTCGCCATTTCTTGTTCTTTTTTTGTACTAGTACCACGTTTGAGAGCCACGTTGGGTACTTGACCGGGCGGATGACGCCTGCGTCCAAAAGCCTTTTTACCTCAGCCCTCGCTGCCTCTTTCCTTTCTTCTGACATTTTGCGAAGCTTTTGTTTGACCGGGCGGTAGCCCGGCTTGATGTTTAGGCTGTGCTCTATCAGGGTTCTGTTCACTCCTCTTAAGTCCTCCGCGGACCAGGCGAAGGTGTCGGAGTTTTCTTTGAGGAAAGTGACGAGGTCGCTTTCTGATTGGGGGGCTAGGTTGGCTGAGATGAACACCTTTCTTTGGGCGTTACCTTCGAAGAGTTGCACTTGTTTGGTTTCTCCCTTGGGTGACACCTTTATTTTGTCAGTGCACACCTCACCTTCGTCATTGAGGTTTGTAGCTTGAGGTTTCGACAGGTTGTGGACATTACGTTGTCCTGGTGCTACTGTTCCCTCGGCTGCCCTTGCGATGTCTTGGTCTCCGTATACTGCGACCACTCCCTTCGGAGCGGGAAGCTTCATGTAGAGGTAAGCGGGGTGGATGACTGCGTTGAAAGTGTTGGTTACCCCTCAGCCAAATATGGCATTGTACGGATAGAACATGTCGACCACGTCGAAAGTTAAATGCTTGGTTCGGCAGTTGATCTGGTCGCCGAAGGTCACGGACAAAGAAATTTTCCCGATGGCTCTCACTTGTTGGCCGCCGAAGCCGTATAAAGGGTTGTCAGCAGGTTGTAGGAGGTTCCTATCAAGCTTCATGCTGTCAAAGGTTGAGGCGAACAGGATGTCTGCGGAGCTTCCTGTGTCGACCAGAATTTTAGTGACAGTCCACCCTGCTAGATTGGTCTCGATCACCATGGCGTCGGTATGAGGGTAATCTCTCAACTTCATATCACTGGAGTCGAAGGTTATGGGAATGTGGGACCAACGACCAAATTTATGTGGTCCTTCGACGGCTACATGGTGCACCCGTCTGGCATGTTCTTTTCTCTGCCGCTTGTTGCCATGGTCTTCATTTGAACCTCCGGTGATAGCTAGTATTACACCAAAGGTTGATGTTGGGTTGTTGATGGTCGTTTGGCTCTGGGTTTCGGATTTGACAGGTTGGGGCGCTGGTAAGGCGGGTATTGGTGGTGGTGGCGGTAGAGCATTGTTGAGTTGTTGGGTAGTTGAGGTTTGGGTTTGGGGGGTTGTTGGGTATGTGACTGTGTATGGTGGGTTTTGGCGTTGTGGGATGGTGGTTGGCTGATAAGAGGGTTGGTTGTAGAGTGGGTGGTGCGCGCGCGTAGATGGGTTGTTGTGAAGGTAGGCCGTAGTTTATGGGGGTATAGTGGTATGGAGAATTTGGTGAGTGGAAGTTTGGTTTCCTGGTGTGGTTGATGGTTCGGTTGTCTGCCGAAGCGGCTCTTTTGGACTCTTGGAATTCTTTTCCCTTGGCGAAGCATTCACATTGTTTGGTGGTGTGCCCCTTTCCAAGACCACAGAAATGACAATACATTTTTGCGGGGTCTTTTTGCTGGTTCCGTTGATCTGGCGGGGGTGGCAAACCTTGGGGGTTTTGGTTGTTCGGGGTTGAGTGCCCCGTCCTTGGTGTTCATAGTGTATTGGTTTGTTGATGGCACCGATGTTGCTGTGTTCTTGGCGAGGGTTGTTTACTCTTGGTTGAGACCCCGGCTGCGGCTTCTGCTGTGACCTTCGAGCATCGGACTTCGCTCTGAAGTCCATGTCTGCTCTACAGTATCTTTCCATTGTCTCGTGTAATTCCTCGATTGTGTTTGCCGGCTTCCTGGCGAATTTCGAAGAGCATGGGCCTGGGCGCAGGCCACTGACTGCAGCGAGGATGACAGCCTCGTCGGATATTCCCGGGGTTCTTGCTCTGATTTGGATGAACCTCCGCCAATAATCTTGAAGTGGTTCGCGCTCTTCTTGTTTGCAGTTGAACAACTCAATGGGGTTTGATGGGGCTGGTGTAATGCCTTTGAAGTTTGTACAGAGCCTGTCTCTGAGATTGGCCCAGGAATCCACTGTTCCGGGGCGGAGGTTGCTGTACCAGGTTTGTGCAATGTCTCGCAGGATGATGACAAAGGATTTTGCCATTGTTGATTCATCTCCGCCTGCTGCGGCAACTGCTGCTTCATAGCTCATTATGAATTGGCGAGGGTCGGAGAGCCCGTCGTAGCGGGGTAGGTTTTGTGGATTGTAGCACGGTGGCCAGGGTTGGGTTTGGAGTATTTGGGAGAGTGGTGACTTTGGGTCATAGGGCATTTGGTGTTGTTGAGGTCTTCGTTGGTTGCGAAGGTTAGGCTCTCTCTCATCTGGGTAGAGTTGGCGAAAGTTTGGCGGCCTCATAGGATGTGGTTCTGGGTGAATTGGTGGTGGTGGGGGTGGTGGATGGCGACGAAGGTTGTCTTGATCCTGCTCCTCATGCCCCTCTTGCAGTGGAGGCATTTCCTCATCATTCCATCCCTCGGCTTCGGCTTCAGCCACGGCGAGGGATTCCTCCATCCGGCGAAGCTGTTCCCTGGCCTCGTCCGCCCTTTGTCTGATCGAGCGCAACCGCTTGTGCCTCTCAAGCTGATCCAGGCGTCTCTTCTTCTCTTGCAACTCAGCTTGAAGTCTTTCGAGGGCCTCGAGGCCCAACTCTTCCTCATCTCTCCCCTCTCCTTCTCCAGAAAAGTGGGGGTGCGGCTGTGTCGCCATTCGAGCCTGGGGGCTCGGGACTTCGGATTCTGGGGTGACATCCTCTGCTCTCGAGGGTTGCACAATCTCCTCAGCGGGCGGAACCACTGTCGTCGTCCCACTGGCGACGCGTCGGTCCCTAGTTGTGGGCGCTCTCCTGTTTCCTGCCATTTCGAATTTTGATCCCCACGGACGGCGCCAAACTGTTGGGAACACACTTGCCCCACCTCCGCACTCGTGCAGGGGAGTGGCGAAGGTGACCAAGCGTCGGAAAACAGTTGCGAAGGTAAAGGAAACTGGGACAGTGCTGCTGTGGCTCTATCCCTGACGAAAATCATCCCTTTACACTGTTCACCCCTTGGTATTTATAGGGGATACCAAGGGGTGATGGGATCAATTACAAAAGGGTACAGAAAAGATTCCTTGACTCCATGCAGGGGGGAGGGGTAATAACGTAAAAACACAGCTAAGGTAAAAACCCTAGTTAGCCTCCTTCCTGCGCGCCGCCACCTGGTTCTTATCACCTTCGAGAGGGGAGAACGAGTGTCGGACCCTCGATCTCGCTTGCCCTCGGGCCAGCGCTCCACTGACGCCCGCCAGACCCATCGCTCCAAGTGGAATGGCCTCGAAGGCCGGCGAGGGTCGCCTGCCGCGTTGTCGTCACGCCTTAACCTGCGAGGAGTGTAACAAATCGTTCGAGGGTCAGGCTCACGTCCGAAGGTCAGGAAAATGACCCCCCCAAAAAAAGGGGGGGGGAAAAGCCCTCGCGAGGCCGTGTCGGTCGCGCGAGGGTTGTCTCCGGCATCAGCTCGAGCGGCGCCTCTGCCGAGGGTCCTTTCCCCCAACAGTTTGTCCTTCTTCTCGTTTTGAGCGTGCAGGTGATCATGAGGTCGGTGAGCCTCTTTTTGATGACGAGGACGAGGGTGCTGAAGGTATGGATGATCCAGCACCCCCTCCACCTGCTGTACCGCAAAGAGCGGCTTCTACGACGACTCACGGCCCCGACACGTCTTCTTCCTGGGGGCCGTGGGATCCACCACCCCGAGCGGTACCTTTTGTACCCGGGGAGGCACCAGCTGCGGTTGAGGGGGAGATCACTTCTACTCGGGAGGCGCCACAACACATTCAGCGCCAACACCCCCCTCAGCAGATGATCGGCGACATTGACGAACGTGTCACTCGGTCTAGGTCACAGCACATCTCTCACTTTGCTCATTCTGCTTTTGTTGCTAATTTTGAGCCCCGAGATGTTGGACACGCTTTGACGGATCCGGATTGGGTCAATGCCAAGCATGAGGAGTTAGAAAATTTTGAGCGAAATCGGGTTTGGGTTCTAGTTCCACCTCCTCCAGACTGTAAGCCTATTGGGACAAAATGGGTTTTCAAAAACAAGCAAGGAGAGGATGGCCACGTTGTGAGAAACAAGGCCAGGCTTGTAGCGAAGGGTTATAGTCATAAGGAGGGTATAGACTATGAGGAGACTTTTGCTCCTGTAGCTCGTTTGGAGGCTATTAGGATACTCTTGGCTTTTGCTGCATCCAAAGGTTTCAAACTTTTTCAAATGGATGTCAAGAGTGCCTTCTTAAACGGCTACATAGAGGAGGAAGTTTATGTTGAGCAACCCCCCGGTTTTGAAAATCCCAAGTTTCCAAACCATGTTTTTAAACTTCACAAAGCTTTATATGGTTTGAAACAAGCCCCTAGAGCCTGGTATGATAGATTGAAAACTTTCCTTCTAGCTAAGGGTTTTAAAATGGGATGTGTAGATAAAACGCTTTTTCTCCTCAAGCAAAGCAAAGACACTCTCTTGGTCCAAATTTACGTGGATGATATCATTTTCGGTGGTTCTTCTCACGCTTTGGTTGCCAAGTTTGCAGATACTATGAGCAGGGAGTTCGAGATGAACATGATGGGCGAGTTGACATTCTTTCTCGGGTTGCAAATTAAGCAATCCCGAGAGGGGACGTTTGTGCACCAGGGCAAGTATACCAAGGACTTGCTGAAGCGGTTCGACATGGGTGAGGCCAAGCCTCTTCCAACACCCATGTCGACGATGACGGCCCTGGATGCGGACAAGGATGGAGAAGCAGTGGACCAGAAGGAGTACCGAAGCATGATCGGGTCGCTGCTCTACCTGACGGCGACACGCCCGGACATCCAGTTCGCGGTGTGTCTATGCGCGCGCTTTCAGGCGTCGCCGCACACTTCTCACCGTCAGGCGATGAAGCGGATTTTCAGGTACCTTCGTTTCACACCTGAGTTCGGGATTTGGTATTCTGCTTCCTCCACCCTCTCCCTTTGCGGTTATTCCGATGCCGATTTTGCTGGTTGCCGTATTGAGCGCAAGTCCACTTCTGGGACTTGCCAGTTTATTGGTTCTTCTCTTGTATCATGGTCTTCTCGCAAGCAGTCTAGTGTCGCTCAGTCTACCACAGAGGCTGAATATGTTGCTGCGGCTAGCTGCTATTCTCAGTTGCTTTGGATGATGGTCACTTTGCGTGATTTTGGTCTGAGCTTTACTCGTGTTCCTTTGCTTTGTGACATCACGAGTGCTATTAGCGTTGCTAAGAACCCCATGCTTCACTCGAAGACCAAACACATTGATGTGCGCTTTCATTTTCTGCGAGACCACCAGGAGAAGGGTGATATCGACCTTCGCCATGTCGATACTCATCATCAATTGGCTGATATTTTCACCAAGCCTTTAGACGAATCAACCTTTAATCGGTTGAGGGGTGAGCTTGGTGTGTGTTTCCCCTTTTAGATGGGGGAAACATTTTGGCTCTTGTATAATAGACTGACTCTTTTCGTTTGTCCTTCTTTTCTTTTGCTTTTTTGCACACGCATTTACATTCTGAGCTTCATGTATATAATCACTAGAATGTAACTATGCTCTGTGTAGTATGCCCCGATGCTTATGTTGATGCTTGTAGCTTATGCTCTTTCTGATCACTAGTACATGTTGTGAGCTGAGCTATTTTGGAATGGTGAATTTGCTTAATGTACATAAAATCTGAAAATGTTCACCATTGAGATATGAAACTAGCATGTGTAGGATATATTGAGTTCACTCGTGCTTTTCATATATGCTAGATTGCTATGTCTCTAGTTCTGAGTCATTCACTTGCTTGGTATGTTCATATCCTGTTTAAAATTTGAACCAAGCTTTAGTGAATTGAAAAGATCAAGATGGGATTGCTTGTCAACACATCATGGTATTGAGACTGTTTCTCATTGCACTTTGAGTTAAACTTGAGCCGTGTAGTGTATGACCGAAACCGGCGCTTTAAGCTTGGCATAGGCTTCGCTCGGTTGAAAAGTTAGGCAATGATAAGCTTTCAACCTCTCGCAATCACATGCTGAATTTGAACTTGTGTAATTTCACCGCTGCAACTCCGATCTAAAACTGAAATCACAAGTGTATGTTTCATTCTTAAGCATGATGATTGAACTTTGCTAGGGGTAGTTCACCTTGTATACATGTTTAGCACTTGTTCGGATTTCTGCCTATACATGTGTAGTGCTATTTTGATGGTGAATATCTTTTGACTCAAAACTGCTCATTTTGCTTACATGTTCATATTTCGTATTTGGTGATCAGTTTGAGCCTTTGCTATGTGAGTGCTTAGTTGTGTCATTGAAGTTATACTGTTTAGAGCATCTTTACACTCTTTTGACTATATCCCTGAAGCTGCTAACTTGCATTTTGACTCATATGCATTTTGGAAGGGGGAGAGTTTCTCTTGTTACCTTTTAATGGTGCCTTTGCTGAGGGGAAGAACTTCCACTTGAGTAGTGCATTTTCAACTAAGGGGGAGAAAATTGACAAATCATGTGTTCCCTAAATGTTTAACTAAGGGGGAGAAAATTTTGCAAATCTTTTGCTTCCCGTGTGTTCAACTAAGGGGGAGTTTTTCCTGGTTGCTTGCACTTTTCAAGGGGGAGTTTGCTAGTTGTGTTGAGCCTTCGCCTCTTTCTTGAGGGACTAGCATCTTTGCTGCTTCTTGTTGACTGTAAGGTATTGGTATCGAGCTTTCATTGCTAGTTGTGTTGAGCCTCTGTGCCTCTATCTTGAGGGACTAGCACTTTGCCTCAATTTTCCAATTGGTTTTTGCTAGTGGTGTTGAGCCTGTTCTACTTCTTCTTGAGGGCTAGCTTTGCTTTGCTTGGTTGCGTCGAGCCGTTGCCCATGTCTTTGGGTACCAAGTTGTTTCACTTCTTCCACTTGACCTTCTTCGGCTTTGCTACGCTTTTGGGTCATTTGGTCGAGCTCTCTCTTCTCTTTCTTCCTTCCTTCTTCTATTTCTACTATGATTTGTGTGAGTAGTTGACAATGCACTCATCAAGGGGGAGATTGCAGATACATGGGTGTATGCCGAGTCTCAGAGTGATGAGTGATTGTCAATGGGTTTGATCGCATGTTCTTTGGCTTGTGTTGTGCAGGTGTCGAGCACGGAGACAGTGATCGAGGGCAAGGTGAAGGTCAAGTAGAGACGTGTCGTGCCGACGGACCGGGAGCGGTGAAGGGCGGACGTGAGGCTTGGACTGAGGGACCGGTGGCCTGAGGATCAGCTGTGGTGGCTGGCAACCTGAGACAACGACGAGCTGTGACGTAACGGCCCTAATCCCATGACCCACTGATCATTGTCAACCACTGACAGTCGATCCGTACAGCCAAGAGATTAAGACTGGTTCCGCCACTGGGCTACATCAGTGCCCGATGTCCGCAGGATCATCTCACAATTCAGTTACAACCTCTTGAACATATTGACAAATAACATCGGAGTAAATAGCGGAAGACTTAGATAACAATAGTGAAGTTATTACAGACCATAGTTCAAATAGATAGACTTGGCAGAGTAGCATATGGCAACAACTAAAGGATAAAGATACTTCACCCAGCCCAAGGGTGAATAATCACTCATCGGCCTCATCGGCCTCTTCCTGAACAACAGTCACACAGCAGGGTCCAAGGCATACTGAGGAATCTGCCATACCTGCAACATGGGTAATAGAACCCTGAGTACAAAGGTACTCAACAAGACTTACCCGACTAAAGAAAAAGGGAGAAGACTCAGGTATGAGAGGCTTAGGGTAGTCAAGGTAAGGCTTTAAGCAAGTTCAAGTATTTTGCAGAAAAACATTTTTCTATCCTTGTTCCTTATTTTGAAAAGACTCAAATATTCCTTGTTTCATCATAATCCTTGATTCATTTTACTTTCCAAAACAGACCTAGTTGAGAACCACTCCCTGTTGACAGTCAGTGACTAAGTCTCCATAACCGAGGAGCAGCGTTAATCCGGATAAATAATACTCAGCTGAGGGTCCCTATCCACACTGCATATGTAGCACCAAAGCTTGCATATGCCAACTCGTCTCCCACGATTCCTCCAAGATTGGGCCCGGTCCTACGCCACCCGAAAGTACAGTACACCACTCCAATCCGGGACTTTAACCCACGTGGGTACATGCTACTTCCGCCATCTCTCCACTCCCAGTGCGCGGTTGTCGGTCCAATAAAGGATTCCTCGGAGCCGAAGCTTTCCGTAGTATGTGAATAGTTGCAAGTCTTAGTCAGCAGGCCCCCATACAGGTGGTCCCTAATTTTTCCAGCCAGCGACAAGCACCTCGGGACTCTAACCCAAGAGTACAGGTCCTGTCAGTTTTTCACCCTGTCCCGGTCGGTGTCAACTGTTGAGTCCCGGACTACAACATGACGGCACCGTACGCAAGGACAACCTCTCCTTCCCATTGACTAAGTACGGATCAGATACTTAGCCAACAGTGGGAGTAAACCAGAAATTCCCATAAATATTCTTAAAGTGGTCACACCTTTGAAATTGGCATTTTTATTGCAAATCTAGTGTATAGCATTGCTAAGCATTTTTCAAATAGTTTTAAAACAGGGTTAGGGTTTGACGGTGGAGGTAAGTAATGCAAGAGTTAGGTCATCACACAACTCCTAAAACTTAATGCAGTAGTTTAACTTAAAACATTTAAGAAAAACTTTATAAAAGCAAGGAAGGGTTTAAATGCACCGGGGCTTGCCTTGAATGGCAAAAAGGACAGGCTCGGGGTCAGCAGTGCAGTTGACGGGGCTCGGGGTTGCCTCGGGGACAGATCCTTCGGTGGCTACCTCGACTTCAGGGCCTTCTTCCTCGGTCACTATACGTATGCAATGATGCATGCACATGAGTATGCTAGTAAGAACAAAGCGCATAGGACGAAACTAGAGTATAGCTTTGCAAAGTATAAGTGGTTGTTAAAGTGGACATAAAATTACTTATCCCTTTTTAGTAATATTAGCCAACTTTATTAAGCAACTTTTATTAAGCCTAAGCATGGACATAGCAAGGCACCACAAACCTCATAGACCAGAGGGGTAAGGGTCTATAAACATCAAACAATCCAAAAGTCACATCACAGGGCATTCAACACTAATCCTAATCACCTTTTTCTATTTTTCTTAATTATTTAAAAGGTCATTTTATGAAGATGCTCCAAAAATTACCAAATTAATCACATAAGTTTGTTATGGTATAAATAGATGGCAAAACAAATTTCATAATTTTAGGAGATCATTAAGGTGCTCAATTAAATCTAGGCATTAATTAACAAAAGACACTATTTAACAATTAAAATAAATGCCCAAAAATCAACTTGTTCCAAAAGACTTCAAAATTGTACCAGAGACTAAGAATGGCATAAGAAGCTCACAAAAATTTATCTCATGATTTTCGGAGTTATAAATCATTTTCTAAAAATCCAAAACCATCATTTATTAATTAAAAGGGAGATTTTTCATTTTCAAATTTTTGCAGAAAAGTCAAGTTTTATATTTTTATAAAATACTTCAAGGTGTAAAGAGTCTACCATCAAAATTTCAGAATTTTTGGATCAACACAGAAAATACCATAAAAAAGAGAAATCAGAGCACTATTCACATGTTTGAAGAAATAGAAAAAAGGCACTGTTCTTCTCCCTCGCTCACCGGCGGCCGACCGACGGCGGCGGTGCTGCTGCGCCGGCCTCTGCGGGCACTCCGCGGTGAAACCGAGGGCATGGAGAGGTTCAGGAGCTCACCGGCGGTCGATTAGAGGACTCAGCGCGGTGAAGGGATGAACGGAGGGAGGTGGCCGATGGTGACCGGCGGAAAGCTCACGGCGGCGATCGTCGACTCGGCGATTCCTGCGCAACACAAGCGACCGCAAGGGGTCGGTCAGAGGCGCAAAGGAGTAAGGAAGGTGATGCGGGGGTCAGTGGAGGATGATCAAGGCCGGAGAGGGAGTATTTCACGATCCCGACCTCGACGGGATTCTCGCCGGAGATGACAACGGCGAGCTATGCCGGGCGAATGGAGGCGGTAGCGACCAAATTGAGAAGTGGGGAAGCTTCACGAGCTCAAGGCGGAGCTTCTGGGCTCGTTGGTTGAGCGGCGGAAGGTCTGGAGTGGGCTGGCCACGGTGGCGGAGGTGAGGTTACTCCGGCGACATCGTCGGGCCTTTTATAGCCGCGGCGAGAGGCTGGCGGAGCGACTGTTCTGGCGCGGATAAGATCGCTCGAGGCATGCGCAATCGATTGCGAGGCCGAGGGTCAGCGGTTTGGCACGCAGGGCCCGGGCGTTGTGTTCGCCGGCGGCGAACACGCGGCGGCGAGGTGCTGCGGGGTGGGGGACGGGTGCGCGGGGTCAACTTGTGCACAGACGCGTGCGGAATGATGAACTGAGCATCGGCGTGGGGTTGGTTTGGGCGAAGAAGCTTCGGACACGCGGCGGCATGCGAATCCGGCGAGGGAGGTGGCCGGGCCCCCCCCCCTAGCTCGCCGGGGAAGATGAACAGGCTATGGCCCTAGGGTTTGACTTTTGGCTGGTATCTGTATTTTGCGAATTACTCCCAAAATTTGAACTGGGCAACAAAAACTCAAAACATCAAAGTTTGGCAGAAAAATGAGATCTACAACTTTGTCAATATGAACATTTTCAAAATCCAAATAGTTTTTGAACCACATTTGAAATCAGAAAAGGGAACACTTTGGGATTTGAATAAATTCAAAATTACTTTTGATTTTACACTGAAAGTTGGAAATCTGCAAATATGAAAGTTGTTTATTTTGTCAAAACCTACAACTTTGCTAATACACACTTTTTCTGAAACTCATTAGTTTTTGAAATAATTTTGAAAACTCAAAAAGGGACAAAAACTGGAGTTTGAATGAATTTGAAATAACTCAAAAGTTTGTACTACAACTTGAAAATTTGTAAATACCAAAGTTGTTTATCTTGGCCAGATCTACAACTTTGATTTTTGGGCCAACCTCAAATTTTGAATAATTTTTGAATTACAAAAAGAGGGATAAAATCCAGGGTTTGGAAATCAGGGTTTTGCAAAGGGATTTGAAATCCGATTTTGATTTTTGAACTTTGGCCAACACAACAAAACTTCAAGACACCAAAGGAACAAGAATTACACAAAGCTAGTCACAGAGATGAAATTACCATTTTGCCCTTGTAGAGAGAAGTGGGCTAATTAGGGTTTTTGCAATAGAGGTACTTCACATAAAATGATACACTTAGCAAAATGCTTACACATGAAATCATGATCAAGATGCTTAAAGATGATAATGATGATATGTCAAGTTAATTACATGTTAAACACCAGAGGTGTTACACGAGCGAAGACTTGCGGGCATGGTGTTGCTCGGGTCGAGGACCTGGGGACACATGTCGGTGGACGGGGTGCACGGGCGGTGCATCTCCTCTACAACTTCGGTTTGGTGGTAGAGCCAGAGAAAAACCATCGGGTAGACGGTTTCCAGGTTTGGGCCTCAAAACCTGGGTGCGGACGGTTTCCGAGTTTGGCCACAAAACTCGGGCTGAGGACGGTTTCCAGGTTTGGGCCTCAAAACCTGGGCGCTGCGGGTTTGCTGAGTTTGGGCCTCAAAACTCAGATGCTGGTGGGCTGGTTTCCCGGTTTGGGCCTCAAAACCGGGGGTTGGCTGGAAAGGCTGGTTTCCCGGTTTGGGCCACAAAACCGGGGGTGCAGAGCGAGGGCGGCACGTGGCGGCAATCGGGAGGTTGCGTCGAGGCAACGCTACGAGTTGTGCGGGCATGGCCATCGGATCCACCTACCACCGAGTTGGTCCAGAATAACCTTAGGGTTTAGCTGGTTCGCTCTGTAATTAGAGAGGGGTAGAATAGGAATAAGAAATTAGGATAAGTAGAGGGAGACACCCTCCTCCCTTCTTATCTCAGTCATTTGCTCTTTTGCTTCTAGGGTTTCCTGCTCTCCCACATCCCTGCTGTAGCGAACCTGAGATCCACACAGAAGAGAACAATACCTCTATGCCCGTGAGATTTTGAGGAAGTGAGACCGTAATCTCACTGTTGTAGCGTGTGGTAGCCACACGGTTGCAAATTTGTGGCTGTGATTCGCGTTTTGTGCGTGTTCTTCGCGGAATCCTTTTTCTCCACGTTTTTCCCGTCGATCGATCTCCTTGTTCGGTGCGTGTTTTGTGGCGGAACCGTCCTGAATATAAGAGTTCAAGTACTGTCTTAGTCAAATCTTTGACTTCGACTCATACTTGATCCCATATAACCCCGGTAGTCCGGAAATCTCGAAGGATTTCTATCATCGTACATCACACAGGATCGCATCGTTCAAGGATTACATTCGTAAAGATACATCACAGGGAAACGAAACCAAATTTAAAATATCAGAGTGCGAATTTAAAACGGAGTTATTACAATACCGAATTTAAAAGTGCGGAAGCTGAAATAAGTTTGAAACACGACCACTACACATGTGGTCCAAATAAAACATTGTTTGATACTTAAACTCAACACAACTCACTCTTCCCTTTTTAGATAATGTGCCACTAAAAGTCTCAGACCAGCAAAAGAAAAAGGGAAGCTTCTGGACTACCCTGCCCTGGGCCTACTCCTCATCACCTTCCACCGGGTGGAGGCAGTGCTTACAATAGCCAAAGTAGACCTGGCCATCTGCAACAAACGGGATAAACCCTGAGTACGGGAATGTACTCAGCTAGACTTACCCGTCCAACTGAAAATAAAGACTCCAAGGGTATGCAAGGTCTTTTGGGTGGAGCTGGGATCTTTTAGTTGCGAAAAGCACAAATTCAGATAGGAGGTAATTAATGATAATGATGAGCTGCCATTTTTAGACATATTCCTTAATTCTATGTTTTTCACCTGAACTAGAGCACTCACTTGAATCTATCAATCAATAATATAACCATATCCAGTTGACTTCTCCACATTTTAGTTGAACCTTTTAAGCATCACATGGAGTTGTATCGTGGTGAAGCTCGCCATAGTTTCCCACTAACCGGGGGAGACGGCGACTCGAATCGAATTCCAAACCAGCTGGTGAAAGACCTTTAATACCAGCCCACACTTTCCCCGTCGGGTCCATGCATTGGGCAACCGCTCGATGCTTGTTCGTGGTGGTAATCGTCGCGGCTCACAGCACGGACCGCCTAATTGAACCTGGCGATGGCCTCACGCGGCAGATCGCAATTTCCATACTAGAGGGCACGACACGGGTTGAGACCGGCCCGAACAGCTTCTACCGGCTTTGGGGTCGATGATTACGGCACCGACATATCCCTAAGTAAAAGGGCGCGTTCAAAAATGAACGAGGGCCAACATCGATACAAACCTACACGATCCAACGGACGGACTGCCCCAAGTTTCCAAACTTGTGCCTTGCCTTCCAGTTGACCGTATTTCACTACAACTCAGGTTCTTTTCCACGATAGCAAATATAGCCAACCGTGATCCGGTAACTACCCATCAGGGTATTACGGAAACATCCTTAACAACTACTTTTATTAAGCAGACTAAGCAATTCTACATTATAAAAGTAACATGATAACAAGGCAGGTAATAATCAATAATCAAGGAATGGTAATGCAGCAAGTAGGATTCAATCAACTCCTAACCTAATGCATCACAATATAAAAGGACTCAAGTAAATTTAATTGTAAATAATAGGAGACTTAGAATGCTCCGGGGCTTGCCTTGGGAGAAGACTGAGGCCTCGTGGGAGGGGCACTCAGGCAAGTTAGTGTCGCTTGCGGGGTCGGCTTCCTCGGTCTGCTGAAGCTCCGGGATCTCCTGCTCGACGTTTGTCTCCGGCTCCTGGTCTTGCTCCGGAACTGTCGATCCTATTGTATGCGGTAAATCGAATAATTAATGCGGGTGCAGGATATGGTGATATAAAAAGAACATTTCTTGCAAACCAACAAAACCAACTTGTTGAACCACTTTTTGACATTGAGGCAAATACTTATTTATTTCATAAAACAAAATCCATTTATTTACTTATTTCTTATTTAATATTTCAAAAGAATTTGAGTTTGAACTGCAAGTGCACTTTTCTAGATTCAGAAAAATCCACAAAAATTCCAAAAGGCAATTAACACTCACTGGACTCCCCTGAACACTTTTCAACCAAAAATAAAATACAGAACTGCAGATATAAAAATAACAAGTAAACTGCTCAAAAGGTGCTTTGAACTAACTTTTTATTCAAAAAGTGTCAAACAGTAGATTTCATAATTTTCCTAGCTTTTTCTACTCATACACATTCTACTGTAGTAATATTGCTGACAAAGCATAAATATGTAAGCCTACACAAAATAAACAAATCTATTCTAATTTAAACCATTTGAACTACACCCCTACTGCAAAAGGGTGCTAGGCTCCACTTCATATGTTTTCCAGATTTTACTTCACATTTTATGCTTATCAAGAAAGTTCCATGAACAGAAACATTATATTATTTCTTTTATGAATTTCCAAAGAAAATCACAGAAAGGTACATTTGTAAAGCAACTTCAGATTTCTCCATACAACAGCTCATGCTTGTATTTTTCTTAGCTTGAGCATGGCACTCAGAGACTACACCATTTTTCCCATTTTTTATTTTGACATATAAAACACCTTAACATTTATTCTAAGAAATCAACCAAAAAGGACTTTTAATCATAACAGAAACTTTTTCTACATATATAGTGCATCATATATTTTTCAAAGGTGCAAAACAGGTTAATAAACTTACACAAAATTTTCCAGAAATTATCTCGACCAGAAAACACTTATTTCCATTTATCTCAACAAAAGCATATAAACTGAATTAAATAAAAACAGTAAAATAAACTTCTACCAAAAATACTTTCATATTTTTCCATGATAGATCTACTCATAAGCAAGCTAGAAAAACTGAAAGTACTTCATTTGAACTTTTAAAATGAGCTACACAAAAATAACAAGCATCTCTAGAAAAATAAAAGAAAAAAGAAAACATTTGAAATCATCCCGGCTCACTGCGTGCACCCGGTCCATGGACCAGCGAGAGACTGACGCGCGGGGTCCATGGGTCAACGGGACCCACCCGTCAGAGAGAGGAAAACATGGGAGGTGTTGACCGGCGAAAGCTCGTCGGCGGTGAGGTCTCCGGCGGCGAGGCTAGGCTAGTTAGACTCGTCTCGACGAGGCGCATCCCGTGGTGGTGTTGGTTTGGCCAGCGTATGGCCGGAGCGTGCCGGCGGCGAGCGGCGGCGCACGGCGGCGATGGCGACTCACGGCTCCGCCATTTCCGGCGGTGGCCGGAGAAATTGGGGGAGGCAAAAGCTCCTACGAACCCTAGGGAAGCTACCAAGGGGGTTGGTTTGGCTCGGATGGCTCCAGGGGAGCTTGGCCACGTGAGAGGTCCGCGGCGGCGCCCATGGCGCTCGGCCGGGGAGAAGAGAGAGATGGGAGGCGGTAGCGTTGAGGCTTGTTGGCGTTCTCACCTTGCCTTGGCTCGGTGAAGCTCGAGGATGAAGAAGAGAAGGCAGTGAAGCTTGGGTCGAGGAAGAACGGCGGCGCGGGCTCCGTGGTGGCGACGACGGACCGAAAGAGGCGCTTCGTCCTCCGGCGGCATCGGGGCTCGGTCGCGGATGACGACGTGCGCACGGCGTGTGCACGGCGTAGGCGGAGTGGTGACCGAGGTTAATCGGGCGGTGATGGACGGTGAGGGCTGGAACACGGTGGGGGTTCTTGCGGTGGCGGTCGCGGCGAGAGCGAGAGTGCTCTCGGCTCGCGTTCGTGGGAGAGGAGAGTGTGAGCGAGAGTGGAAGAGTGTGTGCGGTTGGGAGAGAGGGCGAAGGGTGCTTGGGGTCTTGGCCGGGGGCCTTGGCCGGCCGGTGGTGGTGGCGGGGCCCGGCGACGCGACGGGCGCCAGCAGCGGCGCGGCGAGCGAGGGCGCGCAGCAGGGCTCGGCAGGCGAGGCGCGCGCGGAGAGGGCGAGCGCGATAGCTTGCGTGATCGCGCGGGCATGATCAGGCGAGGAGTGGGCGAAAGAGATATGGAGCAGGAGACGACGGCCACGTGGCGTAATCGCCGGCGTACGGCGCGGCGCGGTCGGCGACCGGCGCTGCGCGGGCGAGCGGAGCTGGGCCGGCGCTGCGCGGCGCGGAGCTGCTGGGCCGGCGCTTGCGCGGGCGAGCGGCGCGCGCGGTTGGGCCGAAAGGTCAGATGGGCCGAAAACGAGGGAGCGGGAAGAATTCATTTTCTTTTTCTTTTTCCAAATATTTTCCAAGTTTGACCACTCAAAAACAGTTTCAAAAACTCCAAACTAGGTTTTGACCCAAATATAAAAGTTGCTCGAAATAATTTTCTCTACAACTTTCATATAGGACACTTTTTCTAAAAACCATTTTTAAATCCTCCATATAAATAAAGCCAATTTCGAAATACAAACCATTTTGTTTGACTTATTTTTATTTAACAACTATTTTGAACTAGGTTAAAACTCCAACATGAAAAGCACTCTACTCAATGTTCTCTATTTTATAAAACTCTTTGCCAAAGCAGAGATCCACTTAAATCATCAAGTCAAATAGAAATCCAAAATCCAACAATTTAAACAAAGGCAAAAAGCACTCTTATGCACATGAAATGATGCAATGCATTGCTTATTGTGACGGAACGACCCTAATCCCATGGCCCACGTGTCCCTGTCAACCTCTGACAGCCGAACCCATGTTCCATGTGATTAAGACCTGTTCGCCACCGGGCTACATCAGTGCCCAATGTCCGCAGGATCATCTCACAATTCGGTTACAACATTTCATACTTTTACAAATAACATCGGAATAATGAGCGGAAGACTTAAATAACATTAGTTTTACAAAACAGGGTTCCAAATAGAAATTAAGGTGCAGTTATTACAAACCAAGTTCTTGATAATAGAAATAGACATAGTCAACATAGTGGAGAATAGCAAAGATACTTATAATCACCCAGCCCGAGGGTGTACAACTATTCTTCGGCCTCATCGACCTCTTCCTGGACGATGGTCACGCAGCAGGGTGCAAGACACATCGGGGACTCTGTCATACCTGCAGCATGGGTAACAAACCCTGAGTACTGGGGTACTCAACAAGACTTACCCGACTAAAGAAAAAGGGAGAAGACTCAGGAATGAGAGGCTTAGGGTAGTCAAGGTAAGGCTTAAGCAAGATCAAGTATTTTGCAGAAAAGCATTTTTGTAAACCTTATTTTATTTTTTGAAAGATTCAGTATTCCTCAATTCTTCATCGTTCATGATTCATTTTATGTTTCAAAACATACCTAGTTGAGAACCACTCTCCGTTGACAGTCAGTGACCAAGTCTCCATAACCGAGGAGCAACGTTAATCCGGATAAATAATACTCAGCTGAGGATCCCTATCCACACTGCATATGTAGCGCCCAAGCTTGCATATGCCAACTCGTCTACCACGATTCCTCCAAGAGTGGACCCGGTCCTACGCCACCCGGAAGTACAGTACACCACTCCTATCCAGGTACGACGACCACGTGGGTACATGCTACTTCCGCCATCTCTCCACTCCCAGTGCGCGGTTGTCGGTCCAATAAAGGATTCCTCGGAGCCAGAGCTTTCCGAAGTATGTGAATAGTTACAAGTCTTGACCAGCAGGCCCCCATACGGATGGTCCCTAATTTTCCAGCCAGAACTATACCTTGGTTATATCTCACCCAAGCGTAATAGTCCTGTCAGTTTTTCAACCCTGTCCCGGTCGGTGTCAACTGTTGAGTCCCGGACTACAACATGATGGCACCGTACGCGCGGACAACCTCTCCTCGCTATTGACTAGGTACGGATCAGATACCTAGCCAACAGCCGGGGAGTAAGACCAAAATCCCATAAACATTCCTTAAGTGATCACACTTTTGAAATTGGCATTTTATTGCAAAGTCTAATTCAATAAGCATTGCTAAGCATTTTCAAATACTTTTGAAAAGCACGTATCAGGTGTATCAGTGGTCAAGGCGGATTGTGCATCAATTAGGATAGCACACAACTCCTATAAACCTAATGCAATAATTTAACTCAAAAGCATTTAAGGAAATCATTTTATAAATTCAAGGAAAGGGTTAAATGCACCGGGGCTTGCCTTGAAGAGCAAAGAGGGCAGGCTCGAAGGCGGCAGGGCAGTTGTCGGAACTCGGGGTAGCCTCAGGGACAGGTTCGTCGGCGGCTGCTGCCTCGATCTTGACTCCTTCTTCGGTGACTATACGAATGCAATGATGCATGCACATGAGTATGCTAGCATGAACAATGCAAAACAGGGCATACAACATGAACCCTAATCATTTTTTTCTATTTTCCTTAATTATTTAAAAAGGTCATTTTGTGAAGTTGCCCCAAAAATTACCAAATTAATCACATAAGTTCATTATGGTGTAGATAGATGGCAAAACAAATTTCATAATTTTTGGAGGTCATTAAGGTGCTCAAATAAAATCAGACATTAATTAACAAAGGCACTATTTAACAATTAAAGATAAATGCTCAAAAATCAACTTGTTCCAAAAGACTTCAAAATTTCACCAGAGACTAAACATGGCATAGGAAGCTCACAAAAATTTATCTCATGATTTTTGGAGTTATAAATAATTTTCTAAAAATCCAAAACTATCCATTTATTAATTAAAAGAGGGATTTTACATTTTTAAATTCTTGCAGAAAAGTCAAGTTTCATATTTTTATAAAATACTACACAGTGCATGGAGCATACCATATTTTTCTCAAGATTTAAGGAACAACAGATTAATTCACAAAAAAAGAGAAAACAGAACACTATTCACACTCTTTCAAAAAGGAAAAAAGAAAAGAGCGCTGTGCTCCTTCTTCGCAGGGGCTCGGGCGAATCGCTGCGAGGCGGACAGCAGGGCTCGGGCGAGGCGGAAACACTCGGCCGTCCGAGGCCTAACTGGTAGGCTCGGGGGAGACGGAAACAAGCGTTTCGTCCGAGGCCTGGCCGGGAGGCTCGGGCGAAACGGAAAGCAAGCGTCCGTCCGAGGCCTGACTGGGAGGCTCGGGCGAGACGGAAAGCATGTGTTCGCCGAGGCCTGGCTCGGGCGAAGCGGAGAGCATGTGTTCGCCGAGGCCTGGCTCGGGCGAAACGGAGAACGTGTGCTCGAGGCCTGGCTGGGAGGCTCGGGCGAAGCGGAGTGGAAGCAGAGACCGGAGGCTTCGGGTGCTTACCACGGGTCGGAGGCAGGGCTCGGCTGCTTCGAGGGAGCGCGGTTCGCAGGCGTGCTCGAGGGTGTGGCTCGGGAACGTGCTCGAGGGTGAGGCTCGACACGTGCTCGAGGGTGAGGCTCGAGGGTGAGGCTCGACACGTGCTCGAGGGTGAGGCTCGAGGAAGGAGACGACCGCGGCGGCACTCCGGCGATTCGGCGACCCTGTACACCAGGCACGGCCACCAGTAGCTGGTTAGGAACGCAAGAAGGCAAGGAATGAAGGTCAGAGGCCAGAGGGAGGGGAGGTGGAGCGACGGCGGCGAATTCCGTCGACCCGAGTCAGACGGCTTCTCACCGGCGCTGAGGAAGAAGGACTTGCACTCGGCGGTGGGAGCCGGTAGCGGTGGAATTGAGGGGTTGGGGAGCTGCGCGACGTCGAGGCGAAGCTGCTGGGCTAGGTGGTTGAGCGACGGAAGCTCTGGACTGGCCTGGCCACGGTGGCGGAGGGGATGAGGAGGTCTGCCGGCCGGCGGTCCCTTTTATAGGCACGGTCGGGGACGGTAGAGAGCACGGGATGGTGTGGATGAGCTCGGCCGAAGCGTGCGCACTCGATTGCAAGCTGGCGGGAAGGACGGGCGTGCACCCAGGGCCTGGGCGAAGGCTCGCCGGTGACGGCTACGCGGCGGCGACGCCCTGGGCACTGTAGGGGACGGGGCGGAGGTCAGCGCTTGCGCGTGCGGGTGCGGCATGATGGCGCGGGCGCAGGCGACAAGTCGGGGGCGGGCGTGCGGCTGCCCGGCGCGCGTGGCGCAAGCGGCGCTGGCGCGCGGCCATGGCCGGGGCCCCCTCCTGCTCTGTGCCGGCTAGAGGTAGGGGATGAACAGGGCTAGGTCTAGGGTTTGACTTTCTGTATTTCGCAAATTACTTCCAAAACTTGAACTGAGCAGCAAAAACTCAAAACACCAAAGTTGTTCAGAAAAAAGAGATCTACAACTTTGTCAAAAAGAATATTTTCAAATTCCAAACAGTTTTTGAATTAAATACGAAATCAGAAAAGGGGACACTTTTAGGATTTGAATAATTTCAAAATTACTTTTGATTTTACATTGAAAGTTGGAAATCTGCAAATATGAAAGTTGTTCCTTTTATCAAAACCTACAACTTTGCTAATATACCCTTTTTCTGAAACTCAATAGTTTTTAAATAAATTTTGAAAACTGAAAAGGGGACAAAAACTGGAATTTGAATGAATTTGGATTTACTTCAAACTTTGTACAGAAACTTGAAAATTTGTAAATACCAAAGTTGTTTTTCTTGGCCAGATCTACAACTTTGCTTTTTGGACCAACCTCAAATTTTGAATAATTTTTGAATTACAAAAAGAGGGATAAAATCCAGGGTTTGGAAATCAGGGTTTTGCAAAGGGATTTGAAATCTGATTTTGATTTTTGAACTTTGGCCAACACAACAAAACTTCAAGACATCCAACTGAACAAGAATTACACAAAGCTAGGCACAGAGGTGAAATTACCATTTTTGCCCTTATAGGAAGATTTGGGCTTTTAGGGTTTTTGAAACGAGATTGCTACACAAGTACTAAGCAAACATAAATGCAAGGCAAGAATGATTAATGACTAATGATGATGACATGTCAGGTTAATTACAGTTAAACACCAGAGGTGTTACACTTATGCTTCTTAGTAGCTAATTGCAGTGCCTAATGCAGTGCTTGACACTAGAGTGTGACAGCCCTTCCCCCCTTAAAGAAATCTTGTCCCGAGATTTGAGTTACGTACCAATCTTTATAAAAAGCGGGTAGTTTACGCGTAAGTACTCCTCTGTTTCCCAAGTCGTATCGTTGGGTCCGTGATTGCTTCAGAGAATCTTGTAAGTCTTCACCGTTCGGTTACGCGTCTCTCGGGTCTTGGTATCCAAAATCTCCTTGGGCTCTCGTAGTACTCCAGATCCGATCTGATAGTGACGTCTGGGATCCGAACTTCTTCTTGTTCTGGAACTCGAAGACACTTCTTCAACTGTGATACGTGGAACACTGGGAAAACTGCGCTCATTTCTGGGGGTAACTGTACTTCGTATGCCCCTTCTCCCTTCTTTGCTATGATCTGGTAAGGTCCCACATATCGAGGTGCTAGCTTCTTCTTAATTCCAAAACGTTGGACTTTTCTCATGGGTGAGACCTTAAGGTAAACATAGTCTCCTACTTGAAATTCCAGGGGTCTTCTCCGTGTGTTGGCATAACTCTTTTGTCTGGATTGTGCTACCTTAATGTGATATTGTACTGTTTGCACAATCTCTTCCGCATCCTTTACGTAATCCGACCCATAGAATCCTCGATCTCCTGATTCTACCCAATTTACTGGGGTTCTGCATCTTCGTCCGTATAATACTTCAAAAGGTGCCATCTTTATACTCTCCTAATAACTGTTGTTATATGAAAACTCGACAAGGGGTAACCACTTTTCCATGATTCTCCTGAAGATAGAACACAAGCTCGGAGGATATCTTCCAGAATCTGATTCACTCTCTCCGTCTGTCCTGCAGTTTGGGGGTGATAAGCGGAACTTCTTACCAACTTAGTTCCTAGTTCTTTGTGCAACTGTTCCCAAAAACGTGCTATGAACTGGGGTCCTCTATCAGAAACAATCCTTTTTGGAACTCCATGCAATCTCAAGATATTCCGAATATATAGGTCTGCATACTGATGAGGGTGGTGCGTAGTCTTAACTGGTATGAAGTGAGCCACTTTAGATAACCGATCCACGATAACCCAGATAGAATCATTTCCTTTTTGAGTAGTGGGAAGACCGGTGATGAAATCTGATGAAGGACGGCCCGATCTTCCGTGAGGTAGCGATAGGTTCGATTGGTGGAGAACTCGACGTTGGCGATCCGGCTTCAAATCAGACACGATTCGAACCCTGCAACCGTTACACCACTGCTCCGTTGGTTATCAACCAAGCACAACTTGATTGACCTCGCCAAGAAGGCTAATCCTGCAAGCGAATCGAAGAACACAAGCAAGAAGGTAAAGCACGCAATCTGAAATTGCAGATATGAATATCACGAATATATTAGAGGGGTTCAAGAACTCGGTTCCAAAGGACTAATCGACACAGTGGAGGAGATCAAGAACGGGGGCCCTGGATCACTGTAAAAGGATTTGTCACCACAGTTACAATGAACGATTCAGTTTCTCGGTGGAAAACTAAACTCAAAACAAAACCCAAGACCTAACGACGGCGGCGGCGGCTAAATATAGGGTTTAGGTCGTCGCCCCTGCTGGACGCGCCCCCTAATGGGCTCTAAGACGATACACGGCCCAACGGACCAAAATACGGTGACGCAGCACCCTGGCAGATTCTGGACGCTGACTTGTTTCGACGATTCCCGTTGACTCCGGACGTATTTTGACGTGATTCCAAAGCCATTGGTTAGCTTATCAAATTATCTTTCCAAGCATATCTGGTTCGTCGAAAACGGAGTCCGTATGCATCCGGGGCGTTGATTTTACTCGGGACTGCTCCTGAATTCCGAGGGTGACGTGAAAACTGAGTTGGAGTCGGATTGCAACTTGGGGAAGACCATGGCGTCGGTGAGTCCAACTTGGCGATGTCCTCATCAAAATCCATACTGATTTCTTCCCATTTTCACTCTGGGATTGACAACGGTTGTAACAGTCCGGCAGGTCTCAGGTGTATAGCTTTTATCCTGCAGCAAGTATCACATCTGGCGACATAGGCTGCGACTTCTTTCTTCATCTTTGACCACCAATACCTGGTTCTCAAATCCTGGTACATCTTACTGCTTCCTGGATGGATAGATAACTTTGAATTGTGAGCTTCATTCAGAATTCTTTCTTTCCTTTCAGCTTTGTATCTTTAGGAACAACCAACCTTTGATTATACCATAGAATTCTCTGCTCATCTGTTCGGAAGTTCAAAGAACTACTAGTTTCCAACCTCTTCTTAATCTGACAGATCTCTTTATCGGTCTTTTGTCCTTCGATGATGTCACTTTCTAAGGTGCACTGAAGAGTGATATTGTTCAGCATAACAGGGTGCATAAGGTTAAATCCATCTTCCAACAGTGGTTGTAGGGAGTTGCAATGAGTCTTGCGACTCAAGGCATCGGCTACAACGTTTGCTTTTCCGGGGTGGTAATGTACTTCCAGGTTGTAATCCTTAATCAGCTCTAGCCATCTTCTCTGCCTCATGTTCAACTCTGGCTGGGTGAAGATATATTTCAGACTTTTATGATCCGTGTACACATGACATAGATTTCCCATAAGATAATGTCTCCAGATCTTGAGTTCATGCACGACGGCTGCTAATTCCAAATCATGAGTGGGATAATTCTCTTCGTGCGGTCTCAACTGGCGAGAAGCATAGGCGATAACTCTTCCATTTTGCATGAGTACACATCTGAGTCCAATCTTGGATGCGTCACAAAACACATCAAAAGGTTCCTCCAAGTTTGGCTGAGCCAAAACGGGTGCGGATGTCAACAACGTCCGCAGAGTGCAAAAAGCTGTTTCACACTCTGGAGTCCATTCGAACTTCTTATCCTTCTGCGTTAAACGGGTCATAGGCTTGGCTATTCTTGAAAAATCCAGAATAAACCGACGGTAGTATCCGGCCAAACCCAAAAAGCTGCGTACCTCATGTACGGTAGTGGGTGCTTGCCAATCCATAACTTCATGTACCTTAGAAGGGTCCACAGAGATTCCTTCCTCTGAAAGGACGTGACCAAGGAAAGGTACCTTCTTCAACCAAAACTCACACTTGCTGAACTTAGCATACAACTTGTGCTCTCTAAGCCGGGTCAGAACGACTCGTAGATGCTCAGCATGGTCCTTCTCATTCTCAGAGTATACCAAGATATCATCGATGAACACTACAACAAACTTATCCAACTCTGGCATGAAGACCGAATTCATCAGGTACATGAAATGTGCCGGTGCATTGGTCAATCCAAAGGACATAACTAAATACTCATAGAGTCCGTATCTGGTAGAGAAAGCTGTTTTTGGCACATCTTCTCTTCTGATCTTAATCGGATGGTATCCTGACCTCAGGTCAATCTTGGAGAACACCTTTGCCTTTGACAACTGATCAAACAAGACATCGATTCGGGGTAAGGGATATTTGTTCTTTATAGTTACTGCATTAAGCGGTCTGTAGTCCACGCACATCCTTAAAGTTTTATCCTTCTTCACAAAGATAGCGGGACATCCCCAAGGTGATGAACTAGGGCGTATTAAACCCTTATCCAAAAGCTCTTGCAACTGAACCTTAAGCTCTGCTAACTCTTTAGCGTGCATTCTATACGGTCTCCGTGATATGGGTGCCGTTCCAGGGATTAACTCTATAGCAAACTCCACATCCCTATCTGGCGGTAGTCCAGGCAACTCATCAGGAAAAACATCTGGAAACTCACACACTATTGGGATCTCAGCTATCTGCTTTGCTGTGACGTTGAACAACACTCTGATCTCATGGGGGTTTCGAGGTAACTTGAACCGAAAGGTAGACCCACTACGAGGGCTAACCATAGAAACTACTCGCTCTGCGATATCAAGGTTGACTTTCCAGAGTTTCATCCAACCCATACCCAAGATTACATCCAGACCTAGACCAGGAATTACGATAGGATCCACTATGGCCTTCTTATTCCCAAAGGTCATTTCCACTCCTTTAACCATTTTACGCGTGGAGAGAACAACTCCGGCAGAACTTATCTGATATCCCCGGTCTAACTCTATCAACTCAAGATTACTTCTTAAAACAAAGTTCTCACTTATGAAAGAATGCGATGCTCCAGAATCAAACAGCACAACTGCGGGGCATTGATTAACAAGAAACGTACCAGCGGTGACAGGCTCTCCTTCTGGCACTTCTTCCACGGTGGTGTGGTGCACATGTCCCGTACGAGGTGGGGGCTGAGTGTACTGCTTCTTTGGGCGAGGGCACTGACGTGACAGGTGTCCAGTCTGACCACAGTTATAGCATGGACCAATCACATATGGGGTCTTGGGACCTCCTGCACTTCCGGCTTTGTTCTTGTTCTGCATCAGGGGAGCGGTGTAGGGCTTCTGGAAACTGGGACGGGGACGGTTGGTGGTGCTCTTCCTCTGCGGGGGACGGTATCTAGCTCCTGTAACAGGTGGGCGATACGGGGTGCGTGCTCCGAAAGGGGTCCTCTGTTGAGACGAACCTCCTTCGTTCGCACGACGGCGTGTCTTTGTCGCCAGCCGGCTGTCATTGGCCTCTTGGTTGAGACAGTCACTGACGAAGTCACTGAAGGTGGTGCGGTGACTGTTGCCCATCTTGGAAAGCATGGCGGCACTCATGCCATGCTTAAAGCTTGCGATCTTCTTGGCCTCCGTGTCCACAAAGTCTGGGGCGTAGCGAGCTAGGTTGTTGAAACTGTGGAGGTACTCGGACATAGACCTGGTTCCCTGGGATAACCGCATGAACTCTGCAACCTTCATTTCCATCAGACCACTAGGGATGTAGTGGTTGCGCATAGCGGTGGAGAACTGTTCCCAGGTGACGCGTGCATTTGCTGGCAAGGATGCACGGTACTAGGCCCACCATAAACCTGCGGGTCCTTCCAATATGTGTGCGGCGTATTCTGCCTTGAGCTCTTCCGTCAGACGAAGCAGACGGAACTTCTGGGTGATGGAGTTGAGCCACTCATCAGCCTCAAGCGGTTCGGTGGCTTCCTTGAACACAAGAGGGCGAGTGTCCAAGAAGTCACGATAGGAGCTGTACTGGTTGGGCTCCGGGCCTTGGCGCTGTTGATGCTGTTGCGCTGTGTTGTTGGCGATATTGCGGAGGGTGGCCTCCATGTGCCTCTGCATCTCCTCCATGTTCCGTTGGCTCCCCAAGAACTGGCCGAAGAACGCTTCCGGCGTCATCGGCGGCGGTGGGGGAGGTGGCAGATTCTCCTCCTGTCCTGCCCCCTGTCCACGCTGGCTGCGAGTGTGTGCCGACATCTGCATATCCCATTAATAAGCAATCATTAGGTGATGTTACATCGATCATGAATAAATACTGCGATGTACATAATTCGAAAATTTAGCACACGACCAAGTATAATTACTCATTTCCATACAACATCACAAAACAATCGCTCGAAATTAGACATGCAAACGACGGATTTCCATAAAAGATGCCGGATCGAAGTCCGGACTTTGTCCAAAATCTTACATGCCATCAACCATTTTAAACATAAAACCAGCACATGTTTAGGGTGTTACATCACTTAGCGAACAAGCTCAAGCTATACAAAAGAAAACGATCTCTAACAGCTAACGCTCAGGGGTCTCCAGCGGCGGATGCAGCGTCCTCTGCGTCGACGTCGATCATCGGCTCGTCAGCGTGATCCTCCTCTGGAGGAACGTCGGGACCAAGGACCTCTCCATCCTGGGGATCCTGGGCCTCGGCGGCGGGAACCTCGGCAGCTGCTGGGGCGGCGGCCTCCTGTGCGGCATGATGCATCTGATGGACGGCCTCGTGGAGCTGGTCGATGTAGGCCTGCTGTCCGTGGATCTGATGTATCAACAGGTGGGCTCCCTCTCTGAGCTGGTCGAGCGCGGTGCGGGCCTCATCTCTCTGAAGAGCGGTGGTCAGGTACATCTGCTCTGCAACTGTCCTGGAAGTAGACTGTGCTGCTGCTGTGGTGCGGGCGTCGTCACGCTCAAGAGTGACCTGCTAAATCCTCTCCTGAAGGCGAGCAACCTCAGCGTCAAAGTCCTCCTGTAGCTTCCTCTTGCTCTGGTAGGTGGCGGTGAGGGTAAAGGACACGCTCTCGAGAGTGCGCTCCAAACTCTCACATACACCTATCAAAGCTCCAGTGGCGCTCATCGCAGACGTCTCGCAGTAGAACCTTTCTTCTGCACTTCCCGTCAGAACTGACTCCACGGTCTGCTTCCAGCGTAATGGAAAAAGTGATCCACGGGGAAACACTCCTGCCATAGCGCTAGCTAGGTCGGCGGGGAAGCGGGCGATGATATCCTTCAGCACAAGATACGCTGCCCTGTTGGCTCCATCCTTGGCACAGGTGCCTCTGGTGATCTCTGTCCACCCTGTCCAGTGAGGCTTGGCAGGCAAGGCTTTGACCTTGATCTCCACCATGACCAAGGAATCCTGCCCGTAGATCTCCTTCTGCCACGAGTACCTGGGCTCCTGTCCCTCCTCATAGCCCACGGCCTGCAGAATCCTCCAAAGGATAGTCGGCAACCCGAAGTAGGACAAGAACGTCTTCCGGGTCAGCTTGGTGGCCAAGCGGTGACGCGGAACTCCTCTGCCTCCGGTGGCCTTGCGAGCGGTCAGCTTAGTCCGGGCCATCTGTAGAAACAAAAAGGGTTTCGAACTCTCGTGAGACGGATATTAAGTTGGCAAATTTTATAGAAAAGAGACAACTTTTAATTTAAGGGGAGGTAATGTAAATGCATGAATATAAACATGATGCATGATCGTATTTACGTTCTCACTCACTAATAATGACTCGTAAGTCCTAACGTTCTAGTCGGTGGCAAGAACGATCTCTCATGCGTTATCTACACGTTCTACTCGTTCGCATAGTTAGTGTACCTGCAGAAGATCCATTTCAGCCCAAAGAAATTCTCAATGATAAAACAACTGAGTATTGGCTAATATGCGCAAAATACATAGAAGCCAACACTAAACACCATGCACCAACATAGAAAACACCCTTGAAAACATTGATACCCTCGTATGTGTCCGTGTGGAGCTCGCACATACTTGGTATAAGAACTCTCACAATAGACCGACGGTTGGACGGTCATGCTCTCATATCTCACAAAATCATTTTATGCATGTTTTCGCGATCGACACATTCTCTTTTTTCCGAGAATGGACCAGCAAATAAAGATCCAGCATGAAACAAAACCCTGAACCTTGTTAGGAGTTAAGCCACCTGAATCCTAGTATAGGGCTTAAGGACGAGACTGGGCACACTTAGTAATCGAAAATAGTTTTGAAAGTAGTTTTGAAATACCCATTTTAGTTCGAAAATAGCTCTCTACGGAGGTAATCACTTGAACCATGCTCTGATACCAGCTGTGGCGGAACCGTCCTGATTATAAGAGTTCAAGTACTGTCTTAGTCAAATCTTTGACTTCGACTCATACTTGATCCCATATAACCCCGGTAGTCCGGAAATCTCGAAGGATTTCTATCATCGTACATCACACAGGATCGCATCGTTCAAGGATTACATTCGTAAAGATACATCACAGGGAAACGAAACCAAATTTAAAATATCAGAGTGCGAATTTAAAACGGAGTTATTACAATACCGAATTTAAAAGTGCGGAAGCTGAAATAAGTTTGAAACACGACCACTACACATGTGGTCCAAATAAAACATTGTTTGATACTTAAACTCAACACAACTCACTCTTCCCTTTTTAGATAATGTGCCACTAAAAGTCTCAGACCAGCAAAAGAAAAAGGGAAGCTTCTGGACTACCCTGCCCTGGGCCTACTCCTCATCACCTTCCACCGGGTGGAGGCAGTGCTTACAATAGCCAAAGTAGACCTGGCCATCTGCAACAAACGGGATAAACCCTGAGTACGGGAATGTACTCAGCTAGACTTACCCGTCCAACTGAAAATAAAGACTCCAAGGATATGCAAGGTCTTTTGGGTGGAGCTGGGATCTTTTAGTTGCGAAAAGCACAAATTCAGATAGGAGGTAATTAATGATAATGATGAGCTGCCATTTTTAGACATATTCCTTAATTCTAGTTTTTCACCTGAACTAGAGCACTCACTTGAATCTATCAATCAATAATATAACCATATCCAGTTGACTTCTCCACATTTTAGTTGAACCTTTTAAGCATCACATGGAGTTGTATCGTGGTGAAGCTCGCCATAGTTTCCCACTAACCGGGGGAGACGGCGACTCGAACCGAATTCCAAACCAGCTGGTGAAAGACCTTTAATACCAGCCCACACTTTCCCCGTCGGGTCCATGCATTGGGCAACCGCTCGATGCTTGTTCGTGGTGGTAATCGTCGCGGCTCACAGCACGGACCGCCTAATTGAACCTGGCGATGGCCTCACGCGGCAGATCGCAATTTCCATACTAGAGGGCACGACACGGGTTGAGACCGGCCTGAACAACTTCTAACCGGCTTTGGGGTCGATGATTACGGCACCGACATATCCCTAAGTAAAAGGGCGCGTTCAAAAATGAACGAGGGCCAACATCGATACAAACCTACACGATCCAACGGACGGACTGCCCCAAGTTTCCAAACTTGTGCCTTGCCTTCCAGTTGACCGTATTTCACTACAACTCAGGTTCTTTTCCACAATAACAAATATAGCCAACCGTGATCCAGTAACTACCCATCAGGGTATTACAGAAACATCCTTAACAACTACTTTTATTAAGCAGACTAAGCAATTCTACATTATAAAAGTAACAGGATAACAAGGCAGATAATAATCAATAATCAAGGAATGGTAATGCAGCAAGTAGGATTCAATCAACTCCTAACCTAATGCATCACAATATAAAAAGACTCAAGTAAATTTAATTGTAAATAATATGAGGCTTAGAATGCTCCGGGGCTTGCCTTGGGAGAAGACTGAGGCCTCGTGGGAGGGGCACTCAGGCAAGTTAGTGTCGCTTGCGGGGTCGGCTTCCTCGGCCTTCTGAAGCTCTGGGATCTCCTGCTCGACGTTTGTCTCCGGCTCCTGGTCTTGCTCCGGAACTGTCGATCCTATTGTATGCGGTAAATCGAATAATTAATGCGGGTGCAGGATATGGTGATATAAAAAGAACATTTCTTGCAAACCAACAAAACCAACTTGTTGAACCACTTCTTGACATTGAGGCAAATACTTATTTATTTCATAAAACAAAATCCATTTATTTACTTATTTCTTATTTAATATTTCAAAAGAATTCGAGTTTGAACTGCAAGTGCACTTTTCTGGATTCAGAAAAATCCACAAAAATTCCAGAAGGCAATTAACACTCACTGAACTCCAGTGAACAATTTTCAACCAAAAATAAAATATAGAACTGCAGATATAAAAATAACAAGTAAACTGCTCAAAAGGTGCTTTGAACTAACTTTTCATCCAAAAAGTGTCAAACAGCAGATTTCATAATTTTCCTAGATTCTTCTATCATACACATTCTACTGTAGGAATATTGCTGACAAAGCATAAATATGTAAGCCTACACAAAATAAACAAATCTATTCTAATTTAAACCATTTGAACTACAACCCTACTGCAAAAGGGTGCTAGGCTCCATTTCATATTTTTCCCAGATTCTACTTCACATTTTATGCTTATCAAGAAAGTTCCATGAACAGAAACATTATATTATTTCTTTTATGAATTTCCAAAGAAAATCACAGAAAAGTACATTTGTAAAGCAACTTCAGATTTCTCCATACAACAGCTCATGCTTGCATTTTTCTTAGCTTGAGCATGGCACTCAGAGACTACACCATTTTTCTTATTTTTTATTTCGACATATAAAACACCTTAACATTTATTCTAACAAATCAACCAAAAAAGACTTTTAATCATAACAGAAACTTTTTCTACATAAACAGTGCATCATATATTTTTCACAGGTGCAAAACAGGTTAATAAACTTACACAAAATTTTCCAGGAATTATCTCGACCAGAAAACACTTATTTCCATTTATCTCAACAAAAGCATATAAAGTGAATTAAATAAAAACAGTAAAATAAACTTCTACCAAAAATACTTTCATATTTTTCCATGATAGATCTACTCATAAGCAAGCTAGCAAAACTGAAAGTACTTCATTTGGACTTTTAAAATGAGCTACACAAAAATAACAAGCATCTCTGGAAAAATAAAAGAAAAAAGAAAACATTTGAAATCATCCCGGCTCACTGCGTGCACCCGGTCCATGGACCAGCGAGAGACTGACGCGCGGGGTCCACGGGTCAACGGGACCCACCCGTCAGAGAGAGGAAAACAGGGGAGGTGTTGACCGGCGAAAGCTCGTCGGCGGTGAGGTCTCCGGCGGCGAGGCTAGGCTAGTTAGACTCGTCTCGACGAGGCGCATCCCGTGGTGGTGTTGGTTTGGCCAGCGCATGGCCGGAGCGTGCCGGCGGCGAGCGGCGGCGCACGGCGGCGGCGGCGACTCACGGCTCCGCCATTTCCGGCGGTGGCCGGAGAAATTGGGGGAGGCAAAAGCTCCTACGAACCCTAGGGAAGCTACCAAGGGGGTTGGTTTGGCTCGGATGGCTCCAGGGGAGCTTGGCCACGTGAGAGGTCCGCGGCGGCGCCCATGGCGCTCGGCCGGGGAGAAGAGAGAGATGGGAGGCGGTAGCGTTGAGGCTTGTTGGCGTTCTCACCTTGCCTTGGCTCGGTGAAGCTCGAGGATGAAGAAGAGGAGGCAGTGAAGCTTGGGTCGGGGAAGAACGGCAGCGCGGGCTCCGCGGTGGCGACGACGGACCGAAAGAGGCGCTTCGTCCTCCGGCGGCGTCGGGGCTCGGTCGCGGATGACGACGTGTGCACGGCGTAGGCGGAGTGGTGACCGAGGTTAATCGGGCGGTGATGGACGCTGAGGGCTGGAACACGGTGGGGGTTCTTGCGGTGGCGGTCGCGGCGAGAGCGAGAGTGCTCTCGGCTCGCGTTTGTGGGAGAGGAGAGTGTGAGCGAGAGTGGAAGAGTGTGTGCGGTTGGGAGAGAGGGCGAAGGGTGCTCGGGGTCTTGGCCGGGGGCCTTGGCCGACCGGTGGTGGTGGCGGGGCCCGGTGACGCGACGGGCGGCAGCAGCGGCGCGGCGAGCGAGGGCGCGCAGCAGGGCTCGGCAGGCGAGGCGCGCGCGGAGAGGGCGAGCACGATAGCTTGCGTGATCGTGCGGGCACGATCAGGCGAGGAGTGGGCGAAAGAGATATGGAGCAGGAGACGACGGCCACGTGGCGTAATCGCCGGCGTACGGCGCGGCGCGATCGGCGACCGGCGCTGCGCGACGCGCGCGAGCGCGCGCGGGAGCGGGCGCGGCGAGCTGGGCCGGCGCTGCGGAGCTGGGCCGGCGCTGCGGAGCTGGGCCGGCGCTGCGCGGCGCGGAGCTGCTGGGCCGGCGCTTGCGCGGGCGAGCGGTGCGCGCGGTTGGGCCGAAAGGCCAGATGGGCCGAAAACGAGGGAGCGGGAAGAATTCATTTCCTTTTTTTTCCAAATATTTTCCAAGTTTGACCACTCAAAAACAGTTTCAAAAACTCCAAACCAGGTTTTGACCCAAATATAAAAGTTGCTCGAAATAATTTTCTCTACAACTTTCATATAGGACACTTTTTCTAAAAGCCATTTTAAATCCTCCACATAAATAAAGCCAATTTCGAAATACAAACCATTTTGTTTGACTTATTTTTATTTAACAACTATTTTGAACTAGGTCAAAACTCCAATATGAAAAGCACGCTACTCAATGTTCTCCATTTTATAAAACTCTTTGTCAAAGCAGAGATCCACTTAAATCATCAAGTCAAATAGAAATCCAAAATCCAACAATTTAAACAAAGGCAAAAAGCACTCTTATGCACATGAAATGATGCAATGCATTGCTTATGCTTCTTAGTAGCTAATTGCAGTGCCTAATGCAGTGCTTGACACTAGAGTGTCACATGTTTTGCAAATCCATTTGAACCAAGATGTTCTAGATCGTGAGGCACTTCTTTCCACCGAAGGAAATCATCTCTAACCTCACGAGCTAGTAGATCGATCGATTTTTGTTTCGGGTTAAGTTTTTTGCCCTTCCCCCAAATTTCTTCGATTCATCGATTTGGAGATAGGTTCGAGCCATGATTCCTTAGAGATAGCTCACTATCCTCCCCGTGACTCCTCTCACCAAGTTAGATCCCTAGAGGATTCGTTTTGGGTGAGATCGAGTGAAATCGGTGGACGAACTGTGCATTTTCGGGGTGACCGGACGCTGGCGTTGGGCTGACCGGACGCTGGCACAGTGCGTCCGGTCGTTGAATGTTCGGTGCGATTTCCTGGTACTTGACCGGACGCTCGGCCTCCCACTGACCGGACTCGCCCTGGCTATTGTTCATCGGTTTGTCTTTGTGACCGGACGCTGACCCCTTGACCGGACGCTCTGTTCATCAGAGTCCGGTCCAACTCAGAGAGCTCCCAATTTGGGTTTTGCTCGACCGGACGTGTCCGGTGCCTGCTGACCGGACGCACCAGTGAGTCCGGTCAGAGCTGTCCTACACGTTTTTGTCCACAGTTTGCTCGTCCGATTTGCGATTTGAGATCCGCTTGTTGCGTTGGATTCCTGATTTTGTGCTCTACAGAAATCGGGCTTCTCGCTTTACAAAATAGCCTGAATCCCCCTCGCGTTGCTCGGGGGAGGTTGAGGTTACCCAAAGTTCATCCTGTCACTAGTTGACCTGCGTGAACTTGGGCGAGGGAATTTTTGTGGTGCCTCGCTGTGATCCTAGGGATCATCCACCCTCTTCCAAGGGTCGTGGGCATCACGGTTTCGGTCGAAGCTTCTTGGGGTTGTTTTTCGGGACAACGGCTTAAAGTTTCTGAAAAGAAATTGTAGCTCCCATTCACCCTCCCTCTGGTCGCTTTCTGGTAGCACTTTCGGTCCTTCAAAACCAATTTGTTTACAGACAGGGTACGCAAGCGCACAAGGTTACCATTGTAGCATTTCACCGGGAGTATTCCAGGTATCGTTATTTATATTTTTACCACAAGGAAGGCTAGATGCGAAGGATTCCAAATATACCTCCTTCCAAATACACCTATGACAAGAACATAATACTTGCATAGTTGACCAATTAATCATAGCAGAAGGATAAACGGTAGTTTGGATAGTGGGATCATCACACACACATCCTAAGATAAATGGAGCTTCTACGGGGATAGAAGAATGAATAAAGAATTAAAAGAATAAAGAATATCCTACGGAGCATAGATCCTAAACAAAGTAATGTTAATGAATCAAGCATACATGTCGTGATCATGTTAACGTTAATATTAGGTATTGGACGAATTAGGAGACCCAAGAACATTGGTCTGCCAGCAGGATACACCGGAAAATTTAGACTCCTACCCCAAAGCCGAACATGGGGGATTACAAGTAAGCCTGGGCATTCGGTTAATCGAAACCGATCGGTTCGGTTTCTCGGTTATTTAGAAATTTTGGTTACCTATAAATCAGGAACTAATCGGTTACTTCACAATGACAAAACCGAGGAAATTTGGCTTCGGTTACTTCGGTTCGGTTTTGGTTATGACCGAACTAATCGGGCCAACAGATTATACACGAAATACACAAGGAAAAAAATAAAAAAAACATGTTCAATGTCGTCGCCCTACTGCTCCTCGCTCCTGGATGCTGATGCAGTCGCTTGGAGCCGCATCTCCAACCTCACCGCGTCGTCGGAGGCCGTATTGCCTTGGCCCTGCGCGTCGTCGATGTGTCAGCGCCGCTGCCATGTCTCGTCGCTGCGCGCCGCAACCTCGCCGCACCGTCGATCGGTTCTATGGCTAGAGAGAGCATCAGCAAATGAGAGAGAAGTGTGGGGAGGGGCGTGCGGCGAACCGGGGAGGGGAGGGGCGCAGTCGCGCAGAACATCGGGGGAGGGGCATGCGAGGAGCCGTGGAGGGGAGGGGCGTAGAACATGCAGGGAGGGGAGGGGCGCTTGAGTGTGTCGGCCTAGTGTGCGGCGCCTGAGGGAGGAATGGGGTGGAATAGGGTTTGGAGAGGTTGCTTATATACTAAGGCCTGTTGGGCCAGGCCTTTTGTTTCTGATTATTGGGCCTCATCTTATTTTGGTTATTTCGGTTAACCGAGACCAAGAAACGAATTAACCAGACTTATTTCGGTTACTTGGAATAAGGAACCAAAATATTCAGTTTCGGTTATTTCGGTTTTGGTTCTGGTTAATTCGATTCGGTTCTCGGTTTTTTGTGCCCATGGTGAATTACAAGGGACAGATAGGGTTATCACCACCTGCTGCCTACCACCTGAACCGTGGACTAAGTCAGGCATTCACCCATCTCCATATACCCGAGAACCACTCTCGTGTGCATAAGAGAACCCCCTCGGGTCCCCAACCCTACGGATTGACAGGAAAAGGGCACAAGCGCACCCGAAGGCACGACGAAACACCACCCAACACTTAACATTAAGCAAGCAAGATCTAAACATGTTGAATGAAGAACAATATTTATGTTCATGATGAACATAGGCCTAAAACTATGAACTAGTTCTAGAACGATGAACAATGAACAAGAACATAGCTCTAATTCAAGAACATAACAATGTTGATCATAAGAGAACAAGAACAAGTATGAAAAGAGAAACTTAGTATTCATACCAAGTTGATCCTTACAACTTCTTCTCCTCTCTTGCAAGTAGTACTTGCTCCAACTACTAGAGAAACTAATCTAAGGTAGAGAGCTCCAAATACAAAGTGGAATGAATGAGAAATGTATTGATGTGAGATGATCTTGAGAGGGAGCTCTACCCTTACATTTATACTACAAGAGGTCAGTTTCAGGTGATGTAGATATAGAAATCCCATGGAACCGCCTATGCATGCCGCCATGCAACCGCCAGAGAAAGTCGGTGACCAGTGGGGCCAGGGGCGGTGCGCCCGCACCCCTGGTGAGGCCGCACCCCTAGTGGGCCCGCTGGCCACCGCCTTTGTGTGGTGGGCCGTCAGCTTGGTGCTCATGGTTGCATTGGTGGTTGCTAGCCCAGTTGTGATCCTTAGGTGGGCTTCTTCCTTATTCCTTGGATTTACGCTTTGCCGAAAAGCGTATTCTTCTTAGCTTTTCCACCGTATTCATTACTGTTACCTGTAAAACAATAATTCTCTAATACTAGTGGAAATAGGTCAAAGTGATAACATATGTATGTAAGTGTGCTTTGTTTTGTCCTTGGTTGGCTCATAAAAGTTGTTGGTAAGCACCGCCAACACCCACCTGCATATATATACCTATCCTTTGAGTCCTACTAGTACAAGTTCGAGTAGTGCTATGCTTAAAATGAACGGTAGCGTGGGTGACCTGTCGTTGCTCACATAGTAGGTGTTCTCTCATAAAACTGATGTTGATGGAAAAAAACTGAGTCAGGGTAGGGATGTGGTTGGGTTCTAGTGGGTGTGATAAGTTATGTCCCGCGGCCACGGGCTTAGCTTCAGTTGCACTATTTCCCTGCTTGTGTCACTTAGGAACCGTCTGTCGTTGTGGATGGTAGCCGGGTCACAGACTTACTTATCCCGAACACATACTTGCTACATGGGGACGGGAAGGCTAGGTGATCTCTTGCCTCAGTTTTTGGCTCTTTCCGGATCGACTGTTAGATGCTTGATGGGTGGAGGTCCTTGCACCACTCACGGCTAGGCCGATGAGGTGGGGGCTTGGAGTCGCAGTTTGGACGGGGACCTGGACCCCTTGGCAGGAGGTCGGCGAGTTAATCTTGTTTGTACCTCGGTGCAAATAAGGCGTGTGTTTTGGGTACCCAGCTAAGCTACATTGATTCGCAAATAACCGTTGTTTAAACGACGCCAACATGGCTATGGTATGACGCCGTAGTTTAATAACTGGAACTTAAGGATGGAGAAATGAGACTAATTGCTTACCTCTTGTTTGAAAATAGAGTAGGTACTTACATAGAAAATAGGAGTAACAACTAATGTGGCTAAATAAAAATGTTACAACCTTTTCTTAAAAGCGCTCTTTTGCAAACGAAAGAAACCAGAGCCATATAGCCTTTCAAAATCTTTGAGAGTCGGGATCTATATTTCTCATCCAGGTAAGTCTTACGAGTACACTCAAGTACTTGAGGTTTGTTTAACCTTGTTGCAAGTGCAGCTTGAGGAATTGTGTGGAGGACTCATCTAGTGGGCACAAATCGAGTCCTTGTATCTTCGCTTTAGTTCTTCGCTAGATGTTTACTTTCGCATCATTTACATTTCCGCACTTGAACAATAGTTTGTAATAATTAAACTTTTAAAGACTTGTAATGTATGGTTTGGATTGTGTTAGGTAAGCTCTACTCATTATTGAATCCTGACGTGAAATGTGGATTATTTTGAGTTCTCCATCGGGGTGTGCTCGACGGAATCGCCAAGTTCAGACACTATCAAGTGCGCTTAGTGCCTAATAGAAGGCAAGTGTACTTGGAAGTGGATTTGCTTAGGCGGTTGTGTCACAGAAAGGTTGACACAACTCTTTTCACCAAGAAGATAGATAAAGGTTTATTTGTGTTGCAAATATATGTTGAAGACATTATCTTTGGTTCAACTAATTAAGAATTTTGTGAAGAGTTTCGTAAATTGATGATACGGCGCCGTAGCAGGGATGAAGCGCGGTAGGAAGTGGGCGTGGCAGGGATGCAACAGGACAGGGAGCGCGTGCGCCAAAGTGAAGAGAGCCAGGAGAAGGTGCCGCGGATGCGGTGACGCGAGCGCACGCGATGCTAGTTCGTTTTCATTCGTTTTTGTTTTCTCTAGCCTGGCGTTGGTGGGCCGTGAACAATTTAATTGGTAGGAGGGCCATGTTACTGATTAGTTGGGCTGTATCCGGACGCGCTACGGACGTCCAGACGCAGCTGGATCTGGTTACACCTCATTAAACTTTAGTCACTAAATTTTAGTTATTTTTGTATTAGTGGCTAAAATATCAAATACCCCCACAAAAATGAAAGTTCATTTTAGTGAGGGTATTTGACATTTTAGATTTTTAGTCATTATAAAAGAGACTAAAGTTTAGTGCGTAAAGTTTAGTGGGTGGAATCCCTAGTCTTTTTAGTTGTGAGAAGAAAATTTAAAAAAACTCGTGATCTGTTGGACGGCCCAAAAACAATCCAGCCCTGTGACGCAGCAATCTTGTCCATGTTTATAAGCCCTCCCTCATCCATTCTTTTGGTTCCCCATTCTTCCTCACAGCCGCCGCTGCCCATCTCTCTCCTCCGATCCGGCCACGCCGAGGAGCCCCCTGCGCTACCAGCGGGGCTGTTCCGTCTCTTCCGTCCACGTCGAGGTGTGGGGCTGTGCGAGGCGAGGAGCTGAGCACCGGTGGGCTGGAGCCTGGAGGGCGCGACTGCGCGAGGCCGGGGGTCTGCGTCCACTCCGGTCTGCCCCGTTGCTGTGGTCGGCGGTTCCGCTATCTCGTCTGGTTTCTTCTTTCTGGTGAGGACTAGCGGCGGAGTCGATGCTCGTCGGGATCGAGCCTAACTCGCTCGGACGGAAACAGGCGGTTCCCACCTGTCGTTGCCAGCCCCAGGTGACCTGCCGGATTTTATATATCGAGGGAAATATATAGAAGTAATACTTCTGCTCCGTTTCTCCTTTTCTTTTTGATTCAATTGGAATTCGAATTGGAGTTCGAGTTCGGCCGGTAGTCAGATGGGTGAAGAACTCCGGCGGATCGGATTTTGGTTCGTTCTCCGATTCGGCCTATTATACGTTCCGTATTTGGTACGATGATATCTACTACTTGTATATATAAATATATAATACCCCTCAACCGTCTTTCGCATCGCAAACAAAGGGCAGTGTTGCGTTATCTCGCCTTCACTTCCTCCTGAAACGGGTTGCCTTCGCATAATAAGCGGCGCCCGCGCCCCCACCAACGGCCTACGGTGAGAAACTTGTAAAGTTCTAATCTTTTGATTTGGGGTTGAAATTGGTGCCTCAATTTTGGTATTTTTTTTATTTTTATAGGGAAATAAAGCGAATATCTGTACGGTTACAGTTAAATTGGGTGGTGTTGAATCTCTGGATAGTATTTTCTTACTTCATTTGAATTGAATAAGTGAAGGAAGCCTCAGGAGGCGTGCTATGGATCCACCTTCAGCATGCAATGTGAGTTCAATCTCTTATTACTACTTTACTTTTCATGTCTCAGACGAACTGCATAGAATCACCATTTTCGTGAATGAAAATCAAAATGTTTTTTTTCTTTTGGAGAGGAAAGCAACATGTTATTGTTATATTATCAGCATAAATCTTCTTATTGCTGCTTTACTTTTCATGTCTCAGCCGAACTGCATAAAATCACCATTTTCGTGAATGAAAATCAAAATGTTTTTTTTTTCTTTTGGAGAGGAAATCAACATGTTATTGTTATATTATCAGCATAAATCTTCAACAGCACATTTTGCTTTCCCTTACTGTCCCTTTTCACTGTTTAGGAAAGCCAACATAAAGATGAAGACAGACTGAGTGCTCTCCCTAATGACATCCTGCTCAACATCCTCGAACGCCTGGCTTTGTGCAGTGCCTTCCAAACTACCATCCTCTCCAGGCGATGGAGGCACCTCCCACTCA
The DNA here is from genome assembly GCA_009763385.1 of Coix lacryma-jobi var. lacryma-jobi. Lineage (NCBI taxonomy): Eukaryota > Viridiplantae > Streptophyta > Magnoliopsida > Poales > Poaceae > Coix > Coix lacryma-jobi. Next base: position 3,471,947 of record CM019827.1, read on the forward strand.
TGCTCTCAACCCTTGTCTTGAATGTTGACGAGTTTATGGAATGTTCTGACCATCGAACACTGCGTACACTGATGACTTCCTTCTGTAAAGCAACAAATAAGCTGCTTGCATCGAAAAGGGAGTGTGCCGTCAAGGATCTCCGCCTAATCTTCTACCTTGCAGACCCAAGTTACCTGCTCTCCATTGGCCAGGCTGTTAGCAATGCCATTGAGAGTGGGAACATAGAGCTTCTAGAGTTCAATATATGGCCGGTTATCAGACCCACAAGATGCAGTGATGAGCATCTTGTATTATTTGGGCAGCGCTTCATGTCATTCTTAGATGCATGCCCTAGTGTGTTCAGATGGCTGACAAGCCTCACCCTACGTAGAATGCGATTTGGTGAGGCTGACATCCAAAACATCTTGGACGCATGCCAGAAGCTGCAGGCCCTTTCTTTGGACTCGTGTGAATTAAATAACTCAGGTTCTGTGCTGAAGATAGATGCACCGAACTCCCACATAGTGCTGCTAGAATTTGTCAAGTGCTATTTCTCACAAGTTGAGTTGATCTGTGTCCCACAGTTAGCTCGGTTAGTTTATGATACTTGGATTTCCATTAACCCTCCGTTGCGATTTGGCTATCTCCCGCTACTTCATAACATATGGCTTGGATCCACTCTAATGTCTTGGCAAGTAAAATTCGCTTTGAGCGGGTTTCTATCTAACACCAGAGACTTGTCAACTCTTTATCTGAATTTCCATGATGAAATGGTAAGTGATCTGTATTGATTTTTATATCAGCAGTATCCTTAGTTTTAATTGTGCTATTCCTTTATTAGATAGGTGTCCTTAATTCCTTATCCTTTCTGTCTGATGCAGATTTGGTTCCAACCTGAAGGACCTAAAAAGCTTGCTACTATATTCCGCTGTCTAAAAACTGTACATCTCTATGATATATTTCCTGAATGTGACCTTCAGTGGACTTCATTATTTCTTGAAGCATCACCACTCCTCAATAGTCTTTATGTCAAGGTATGTTATTATTTTCTAGGATACAAGAAAACAATTTTAAACATCAGTGTATAGCTTTTGGAACTCCGCCTATGTTGGGGTGTCTATGGTGGCTCAACATAGCAGGTCCCAAGCCCTGGTTAAGGAGGAGGGTTGTGATAGGCTTGGCGAGCCAACGTAAAAACCTAGCTAACCTTATGGAGATGAAACCCAAAAGAATCCCGTTGGGGCGTAACCCTCTTAGCGACGCGCCATGTCGGAACCCGGACATGGTGTCAAATGAGCAAGGGCCGGGTCGTCACCCCCGTGACGCGCCGTGTCGTGATCTGGGCATGGTGCCAAGTGAGCAAGGATCGGGTCGTCGCATCCTTAGTGGCGCGCCACATCGGCGCCCGGATGTGGTGAAAAATGTGCAAGGGTCTTCTCATCTGACTCGGCGGGTGAGAAGGGTAAGGAAGCTAGTCGAGCCAACTAGGTTTCGTCTAGGCAGTTGGAACGTAGGGTCCCTCACGGGTAAGTTAAGAGAGTTAGTTGATACAGCGGTTAGGAGGCGTGTAAATATCTTGTGCGTCCAAGAGACTAAATGGAAGGGTCAGAAGGCGAAGGAGGTGGAAAATACTGGTTTTAAGCTCTGGTACACAGGGACAACTTCAAATATTAATGGAGTAGGAGTTTTGATTGACAAGAGCCTGAAGGATGGAGTAGTGGAGGTGAGAAGACAAGGAGATAGGATCATCTTAGTTAAACTTGTCGTTAGTGATATGGTTCTAAACGTAATTAGTGCTTATGCCCCTCAAGTAGGCCATGATGAGAGTGTTAAGAGGCAGTTCTGGGAAGATTTGGATGGCTTGGTTAGAGCTGTACCTAGCAGTGAGAAGCTCTTCATAGGAGGGGACCTAAATGGCCATGTAGGGTCTTCAAGTGCAGGTTTTGAGGCGGTTCATGGTGGTTTCGGTTATGGTAGTAGGAACCAGGAGGGGGTGGATGTCCTAGTTTTTGCTACAGCTTTCGATCTGATGATAGCCAACACTTTCTTTAGAAAGAGACCTTCCCATTTAGTGACCTTTAGTAGTGGTCGTTCTTCTAGCCAGATCGACTTTGTCCTTACAAGAAGGGGGGATAAACACACTTGCGAGGATTGTAAGGTGATACCTGGGGAATGTGTGGTTTCTCAACACAAGCTATTGGTGGCCGATTTTCGCTTCCTGGTGCATGCTCGTAGGGTCAAACAAGCCAAGAGTGCGAGGACAAAGTGGTGGAATTTAAAGGGAGACACATTGAAGGGCTTCAAAGAAAGAGTTATTGATGAGGGCCCTTGGAAAGACGAAGGAGATGCAAACAACATGTGGGAGAAGATGGCAACTTGCGTTCGGAAGGTTGCCGCAGAGGTGCTTGGAGTGTCTAAAGGAAGTGGTCGCGATCCAAAAGACACTTGGTGGTGGAATGAAGATGTGCAAAAGGCTATTAAGGAAAAAAAGGAATGCTATAAGTGCTTGTACCAAGACCGGTGCGCGGACAACATAGAAAAGTACAAGGTGGCTAAGAAGGCTGCAAAACGAGCGGTGGGGGAGGCGAAGGGGCGGGCTTACGAGGATCTTTACCAACGTTTGAATACGAAGAAAGGAGAGAAAGACATTTATAGGATGGCTAGGGCTCGTGATAAGAAGACAAGGGACTTCAACCAAGTCAAGTGCATTAAGGATAAGAGGGAGCAACTCTTGGTGAAGGAAGATGAGATTAGACATAGGTGGCAAGAATATTTTGATAATTTGTTCAATGGGGAGAATGAGAACTCCACCGTTCGGTTGGATGACTCATCTGATGACACCAATAGGCGCTATGTGCGGAGGATCCAAGAGCAGGAGGTTAGAGAAGCTTTGAAAAGGATGAAAGTGGATAAAGCGATGGGTCCTGATGGTATTCCAATCAAGGTGTGGAGATGCCTCGGGGATATAGCTGTAGTATGGCTAACCAAGTTGTTTAACAATATCTATCGTTCAAACAAGATGCCTCAGGAGTGGAGAAGAAGCATATTGGTTCCAATCTACAAGAACAAGGGAGACGTCCAAAGCTGCACTAATTATCGGGGAATTAAGTTGATGAGCCACACGATGAAGTTGTGGGAGAGAGTTATTGAGCATAGATTGCGCGGGTCGACGCGGATATCCATGAACCAATTTGGTTTCATGTCTGGAAGGTCAACCATAGAAGCAATCTTCTTAATAAGACAAGTTATGGAGCGGTTCAGGGAGCAAAAGAAGGACCTACACATGGTTTTCATTGACTTGGAGAAGGCGTACGACAAGATACCAAGGAATGTTATGTGGTGGGCTTTGGACAAACATAAAGTCCCAACAAAATATGTTACCCTCATCAAGGACATGTACCACAACGTCGAGACCAGTGTGCGGACAAATGATGGTGACACTGATTTCTTTCCGATTAAAATAGGTCTTCATCAAGGGTCAGCCTTGAGCCCATATCTCTTTGCCTTGGTTATGGATGAGGTTACGAGGGACATACAAGGAGATATCCCTTGGTGTATGCTTTTTGCAGACGATGTAGTGTTAGTTGATGAGAGTCAGACAGGAGTAAATAGGAAACTAGAGTTGTGGCGGCAGACCCTTGAGTCCAAAGGGTTTAGAATAAGCAGGACTAAGACTGAGTACATGAGATGTGATTTCGGCAATGCTGCACAGGAAGAGGAAGAGGTGAGCTTGGAAGACCAAGTGGTGCCTAAGAAAGATGTCTTCCGGTATCTTGGATCGATGTTACAGAAGGATGGAGATATTGATGCAGATGTTAGCCATAGGATCAAAGCGGGGTGGATGAAGTGGCGCCAAGCATCTGGTATTCTCTGTGACAAGAGGGTACCACAAAAGCTCAAAGGCAAGTTTTATAGGACGGCGATTAGACCGGCTATGTTGTATGGAGCAGAATGTTGGCCTACTAAAAGAAGACATGTCCAACAAATGAGTGTTGCAGAAATGCGTATGTTGCGCTGGATTTGTGGCCACACAAGGATGGACCGAGTCCGAAATGACGATATTCGTGACCGGCTAGGGGTAGCACCAATTGAAGAAAAGTTGGTCCAACATCGGTTGAGGTGGTTTGGTCATGTCCAAAGGAGACCTCCGGAGGCACCAGTGCATTGTGGAGTTTTAGCCCAAGATTTTCATGTGAGGAGAGGTAGAGGTAGACCGAAATTGACGTGGGGGGAGGCAATAAAGAGAGATCTAAAAAGTTGGGATATACCTAGAGATCTATGTTTGGATAGAAATGCATGGAGAGCAGCCATTGACGTGCCTGAACCATGACTAGGGTCTCTTGTTGGGTTTCAACTCTAGCCTACCCCAACTTGTTTGGGACTAAGAGGCTTGGTTGTTGTTGGTTGTTGTTGTAGTGTATAGCTTTTGGCTGTGACCTCTCTTTTGATTATATATATAACCCTAGACTTTCGGCCAAGATTTTAAGCTATCCTAAATTCCTGACATTAGTAGAAATGTAGTCATAATTTATATGCTAGATAGCTACTTTTGGAGCTTTGGGGACTATTCTGGTGATACCTTGGAATGAGTAAAACAAACTTGATCTATAAGGCACTGATAAAAACATGTAGACACATGTTCTCATGGAAATTATATTATTGACTTTTACTATTTGTTGACAGATTTTGTTTGTACTAAATCTGTCAGATTTCTATACGTTTGATTGTGCTTTAGTATTTGTGCTACAACTATCTACTGGGTCACGTTTATTAAAAAAATTGACAGATTTGACCACATAAAATTTGTCGACAGATAACTAGACACTCTTATATTGTATATTGTTTCTGCTTGATTTGTCCTTTGACATATTGAAGTACACTTTTGTGCCACATTTGAATTCATGGTGTCTAATTGGTGTGCAATTATTGATCTCTTGCAGATATCACGTCACATGTGTGGACGGAACAATCATGTTGACAATGCTGACAAGACCGATGTGCTATGTGAAGCATCTTCTTCCAAGCATTATAATTTGAATTCATTGGCTATTATAGGTTTTGCAATGGAAGAGAAGCTAATAAGTTATATAAAGCTTGTCATCGGACGAGCTGTGGCTTTGAAGAATATTTACCTGTATGATAAGGAGCGATGTCAAAGTTGTGACCTTATGAAACAGAGTTCAGTGCCTCTCAGACCAAGCTTTCCAATCAATGAGGAAGAGAAGAATCTAGTTAGGAGGCAGCTCACCCATGGATTGTCACCATTGTCCATAGACATAATCATAGAACCAAACTGACTGCAGCAAATGTTAGTCCATGCTGACCACATCATGTGATGGAACCATGTATAAGCTTCAAATGTATAAGCTTCAAGTAATTTTTATCATGTTAAAGTGTAATGTAAATGAAAGAAATGATTGGAAGAATTGGTAATTTTTCATTGATCACTATCGTATATTTTTTCATGGATGCCGGTTCTGGGTTGCCCATCCTTCGGGTTGGCGGTCGGCTTATGTTCCCAACGGACATGACTGTCCTGGATGCAACTGTTTCACAACAGTTTGCTGTTGGTACATTATGTGTTCAACTGCATCAGTGTTTATTTCATTTATTTATTTGTCAATTGTATGCTGAACTGTGCACCTGCTGCTTGCTGGAGATGATGGCATGTATCTAGGGGTGATAATGGATCATGGCCTTTATTTTTCCTTCACAGTCTAATTTGGTCTTATCTAATTTTAGTTCAAAATCATATAGTATTATGACTTTATCTTTATCGAGTCCGATCCAAGCTAAATTAGAGGATCCTTTACCACCTCTACATGTATCACTCAAATGCTTAGCTTTTTCCGGAAGTGTTTCAAAAAATATGATTTGAGTGCTGACCTGACTTCCTATCACGGTTCGCGGGTATGACTCTTTGATACACGGTTTTCTCAGCTTGGCAGCAAAGCCCTATGCAAACTGACATAGGCTGGTTTTAGAAACCACCTCAACTTTTTTTTTTTGTCTATTTGAGTCTAGAACTCTAGATCAATCCAAATTTGATTCAAACTTTTTGATCTTGTGGAAACTTGCAGATTATGTTTTGAGAAGGCTTTCTATTGAGATAAGACCACACCATCTACATGCTAGACTACTAGTAGAGTATCATAGGTACGCAAACAATCAAAATCATTCTACTACTACTTTTCTATTACTTTTAGCTCTTCCAATCCTCTCTCAACAAGATTCATTGGTGCTCTAGGTAGCTTTGCTGATTAAAGGATAACTTCATTGTGCTCCTACTCGATGGGTCTTTCTAGGTAGTGTTCGCGAGCTTTTTGGATGAAGAACGGGTGTTTACACGCACAGTTGTGTGCTGGACCGTATGTGGACTTGGACATGCTAGTCCTTAATGGTGTGGTCCTACACTTTTTAGCGCGTGGACATGCTAGTTCTTGATGGTGTGGTCCTAATTGACATCAACACACTTTTTCGCGACTCCGGGTGCGGAGAAGAGAAGAACAGATGAGGTCGAAATCTTCTAAACATTCCCTTTGTTTTTTGTCTTTTGCTTCGTAGATGAGATTGAAATCTCCTAGACATAGCCAGGGTAAAGAGGACTCGGGTTTTTCGCTATGCTCAGTTAGTCCGTAGACGACGGTGATCTTGAAAGAACTGTTGGTGAGTTTCATGGTCATCTGCATGGATAAAGAGTACTCCCTCCCGCTTGTTTGTGTGGCCATCACCAAATCCTGATTCCGGGCAAGCACTATGCTCCTCTGGTTGAGTCTGGTGGCAGAAAATCTAGCATCCAGCTAGTATGTCCCAAAACTTCCAGTCCTAACTGCCCATCAACATGGCTGAGTTTTGTCTCCTGCAGACAGACAATATGTGTGGCCCACGCCTTGTTGTATTAAGGGCAGCCGCAATGGCTAGCTTATAAGCTAGCTCTTAAATTTTTTGTTATATTTTAATACAAGGAAGATAAGAGTTAGCTCTTGTTTAAGAGCTAGGTTTATACACACGTTCCAAGATGATGTGTAAATGTAATGTGGGTCTAATCATACTATGAGCTATTACTAAGAGTTAGCATTATTGGAGAGGTTGACTTAGAGCTAACAGCTAGCTCATGCCACTACGGGTGCCCTAATAGTTTCATTCACTACGGCTGTGTTTGGTTCTTGAGTGAACTTATTTGTAGTTTACCAGAGCGTGTAAACTTAGAAAATTTACTGTTTGGTTTAGCTGACTTAAAGTGACTATAAGAATTCAAAGCACAATGACAAAATCAGACTTAAGTCAATTTAAGTCACCAAAACCTGATTTAAGGATGGACTTCAAATAAGTCAGCTTAAGTCTGGTGTGTTTGGCTATTTTTTCAAAACTGACTTAACTTAAATCAGTTTGGACTTAATTTCAAGAAACCAAACACGACCTACATCACGTTTCGCTGCACAGTTTAAACCACGGGCATTCTAGTTTCAGGTCGTTGTCATTCATGGAGACAAATGATCATATCACACAAACACATAACAATACACCATCACAGACATCATCTTTGCGAAGAGCGCTGCCTAAAGTTCCACCATGGTCCATGGGCCTTGAACCACAACAAGCCGCACAACCCATCACTGCACAACAGAGTTGAAAATAAACCTAACTCAACCGACTAAAGGCCGGCCAGTGCTGGCACTGACACTACGCTAAGTTACATTGATGACAGAAACAGTATGCATCTCCCTCTGCATCTGTCGCTGACCCCTCAAGGAACCTCCATCGTCGCTGCTCCGACTCCTACCGCCGCCAGATAGCTTCCTATTTCCCAGGCGGGTGACCACCAGATCGCCTTGTGGCCCGTGCTGGAACTGGAAGGTCAAGCGAGCATGTCCGCGAGCCCACAAATAGGCTTAATTTTTACGGGTTCTGGGGAATCCGCAGAAGTTAAGCCTATTTACGGGCAGGCTGTAAGTTTGTCCACGTCATAAAAATCTGAGTTGGGGAAGAGAGAAAGGAGGAAAGAGAAGAAAGCGGGCTGTTCAGCTAACGACCGGCTGAGACACACGTTACGAGAAAAAGCGCTCGCTTACAGCCAGCGCTGGTGTAATGAATCGGTGTTTTGCCGGCGTTTCTTCCCCATCCAGATCCCGTGCGCGCGTGTCTATTTGCGTCTTCCCCATCCTCTTCCTCCACCGCATGGCAAATCTTTGTGCCGCTCGCCCGCTCCCGCTAAATTGGTTCTCCAGATACATTCATCTTGCGTCAGATTGAATCCTTGTCCACCAAATTGAGTAATAAAGACTAAAATCAATCCAATCGTGTTCTCAATTCCTAGACAAGATGAATCAGCAATAGAGGACATCTGCATTCGTGCTTGCGAAGGGCCCGCTCGATCGGAAGGCCGGGCATCTGCAGACGACGGATCTCGGGGCCCTCTAGTGGTTCGCCAGGTACAGCAAAGGAGGAATTGGTTCATTGCTGGATCAACATGCGTCCTTGCCCTGTGACCAAGAATGTTAGATCTCATAGCACGGTAAGTGATTTTGTTGTGTGCATATTTGGTAGTATTTATTTATGGTGATATAAATAAGAAGTGAGTATATTTGATTTATGCAGATGGCTATAGAGATATAACATACGTATAATAGATCGCATGAGATAGTGTGCTCATCTAAACATTAAATATCTCTACAGCCAACTTACAGTCTATCCACTATACATGTCTTTGCTGACGAAGGCTTTAAGTGACATGGCACTGGTACACAGCCGGGTAACAGCCTGCTGCTGGCGTTCTTATTAACCTTGCTCTGATGGACATGTCCGCTTCCATCCCGCCAAAAGATCAACAAACTCTGTGACAGCGGCTGAGCGGCGTCTGGTGCCAGAGCTGGGGTAGTGTTTAATGACATTTTTGCTCCCAAAAGTCATGACCATTTGATCTATGAGATTTAGTGCATGTTTAGATCCCAAATATTTACAATATTCTCCATCACATCGAATATTTAGACGCATGCATGGAATATTAAATGTAGGTAAAAAATAACTAATTGCACAGTTTGTTTGTAAATGTCGAGACGAATCTTTTGACTCTAGTTGGTCCATATTTGGACAAAGTTTGTCAAATAACAACGAAAGTGCTACAGGAACTTTACACCCAAAATTCTTCCAACTAAACACACCCTTAGCCATAATCATTTAGCGAAGACTTTTAGTAGCGCATCTATATCCTGGACCTGTATATGCATGATGGCTCTATGTATGGTGATCATCACTTGCTATACGTTTCATTGAGATGTGTATGGAACATCAAATATATTAAATCTATGAAATCAAGTAGATTTGCTCTATATGATGTATTCTCTATAAAAATAATAGTGGATATGTGATGTATTCTCTATATGAAAGATCAAATACTCCCTCTGTTCCTGTAAGATTTAATTCCTAAAATCCATACCAGTCAAACTTTTTAAACTTTAACAAACTTTAGAGAAAAACATAATAACATCTATAATATAAAATAGATACATTATGAAAATATATTCTATGGTATATCTAATGAAATAAATTTATACCATCAATTTTAATAGTTTTTTCTAAAAAAAAATCGATCAATATTTAAAAGTTTAACTTTAAAATAACTCTAAAAATTGATTCTTTTAGGGATAATATGTACTTCCTCCATCTCAAATTATAAATAATTTTAAGAATCTTGGAGAGTCAAAAATTTCTTAGTTTGACTAAGTTTATATAATAATATAATAATATTTGCGATACTAATCAAGTAGCATTATATTCTTTGTTAGTTATATTTTTATAATATACCTATGTGATGTCATAGATTTTTGTATTTCTCTCAATAACTCCGGTTAAACTTTAAAAAATCTTTGATTCTCTAAATTTTTTGAAATGATTTATAATTTGATGAAACTAAAACTAGGGGAGTAGCAAGGGTAAGGCGGCATGGGTCCAGCTCGAGGCGAGTTCCCCGATGTTCCGCTCGAGGCTGTTCCGGCCCCTACGGGGGGAGGCGCGGCGGTGGTGCACGTCACTGGGAGCGCTGCAACGGCACATGGCAAGTGAGAGCGCAGTGCGGGATAGCCAGCGGCGGCGCTCGCCACCAAGCCATCCCGATTAGTTTCAAAGAAAAAAGCAATCCCCATTTGGATTCGAGTTCCAACAGGAGTAGCATTTCATTCAGTTACCCATAATCTGATACCCAACTACCCACATCACAAATACAGAACTTCACAAGCCAGATGAATCAAAGAGGCATTTTCAGTCATTCACATCACAAATCCCTCTCGCTTCTCTGCCTTCTTTCACGGTGAATCAAAAAGAATAAAACTGAACAAAACAACGAACTCTGAATATATCCACCTCCTAATTGCAGATTCGTTTGTATGCACCATCGCATAAGGTCCCAAAATCAAAACACAACTAACTACCTGTTTACTAACTCTTGTCTGACAAACAATCTACAGGGTCACTGTGCACATGAATATCACATCTTCCTGTCCTGTGGTAAAGGACGCCGGCGTCTTCGATTCGCCTGATCGTCTTCTTCCCCTGCTGAGCTTGTCAGCTTATAGGCTTCCAGATCTTCTTCCTCGAGTCCTTTCATGGGAACCATCTCTGGGTATGGAAGCACACCTGTGTGAAGGAGTTCAGACTTAAAATTGCAGGTGATGAATAAATTTCTTTTTCATCAGTTATCTGGAGCAATTACCTTTTCGGCCACTGAGTTTGATTTGCAGCCGTTCCTTTAAAAGGTTCAGATGAAAGAGATCTGACTTCAACTGTACACAGCAGTCGCATGTTTTTGCACCTTTGAGGGCCTTTTCAATGCCCAGGACTGCGTCCCTTGCAATTCTGTAACCTCTGTCATAATAATAGGTACTAAATACAGTGAGCAAGGAGACAAGAGATTTGTACTACTGAGGCTTCTCTTTAACCAAAGGCTTAAGTGAATGTTTATGTCAGAGAGTACAGCTACAAGCTTGACATACCTTAGTGGTGAGTTGGACTTGTCAAGAAAACTTGCAAGACTGATAGCAGCCCTTAGGCGAGATGGGTGCAGCGCATCATATGTCTTCGCAGCTTGTTCAAAAGATTCCTACACAAACATAAATAAAGGCCGATGGATACAAATTGCGTGCTGTTACAAACATTGAACTGTTGAAGTGGTGGGCAGAAAGAACAATTAGTACCTCATAAGCAGCAGTTGCATCACGACTGTGTAGATCAGAATCATATGTATCCGCAAGGAATGCCAGAATGTCACCCTTCCTATTAAAGGTAAACCCAAGGATAAGCCAACACAATTTATAACTAACACAGATCGACAAACAACAACCAAAAAAAGACAGACGTACATCAAGTTGTAGAAAACAGAGTCTTCACTCGGACAGAGAGGAAGGAGGCAATTGTCAATTAGGTCAACAACTGCAATCAAGAAATTCACAACTTCCTCATTGGGTCCATCATCAGCCCTTTTGGTAGAAGCTTCATTTCTTAGGTTCTGGAGAACTCTTCTGCATATTTGGTCAAAGAATTGAAGCTCTGACACTGAAAGTTGCACACCCGTTTTTGCCAAGGAATTGACTGATCGTGACGCCTCCACAAAAAACAAACAAAAAAGTACAGAAGATAAATCAAAATCCAGCATAATGTACCTCTAACCCAACAGTTTTGTTCAATTGGGACATCTCTCGCATTTAACACCAGAATGTTTTTTATACTAACTTCTGTGATAGTTCAATTTAGTCAATGAATGATACTCCATCAGTCCTAAAATAAATGCAATTTAGTCATTTAGAGTCCTAAAACACCAGTATATTGCTATACTAGGGGGTGTTTGGTTCCACCCCACTAAACTTTAGTCACTAAACTTTAGTCTCTTTTAGTGGCTAAAATACCAAACACCCCCACTAAAAGGAACTAAAATGCTTTTTAGTCCCATTTAGTGGGGGTGTTTGGTATTTTAGCCACTAAAATGGACTAAATTTTAGTGACTAAAGTTTAGTGGTTTGGAACCAAACACCCCCTAAGACTGATCAGAACATAAAGAGAAACTGGTACAGACATATCCAATATGGGCGCCGGAATCCAACATAGTTTTGGGTGTCTAATTCAGCAATTTGCCAAATGTAACATAACCTAATTTTAAGAACATGATTATGGATCGATATATATTTGGGCAAAATTATAGCAGCCAGATGTGACTAACACGTTTTGAAATAATAATAATAATATTAAAAAAAACTAGTACAGCAAACAACACTAGAAGGAATACAGACTGCAGAAGAAAATGTAACTGCAGTGATAGCAATATGATGATGCAATGCAAAATAAGGCATGAACATAGAATCTCAAATAGACCTGCTAACTACTGAGCCCCCTACTTGATGATTGTCGGGGGAACGCCGAAGGGGTACCCCCAATCAACGCAAAACGAGTAGGTCAAACCTAGAACACCAATTAATAAAGGGCCCGATCTTTCTAACCCACCTGTCAAAGCCCGCAACGCCGGCCCACCACAGGGAAGTCTAAGCCCATCAAAGCCTCTCAAACCGCCTCGTGGTCGCCTACCCCTCGAGCCCTAGCACAAAAGGTTCGAGTCCGCCTCGCCCGCGCACCGCCCCTCGAGGCCCTGAACGGGAGACCTCGAGCCTGACCTGGTTACCTACCCCTCGAAGGCACATCACGCCTCTCGAGCAGCGCCAAGCATCGGATGCCAATCCCACCCTGAGCATTTAATGCACTCACCTACCCCCGTCACGTCCTCCGGGATGCAGCACGCGCCACAGTGGACCGAAGGCAGAGTCAAATCCCCTTTTCACCGCCGGCATGGGTGAAAAGGCACAAGTACAGCACTGTTTGACCATACCCTACACTGTGGCACGCCCCGGTCACATCTCGAGGCCTGAATTCCCGCTGTTTGGTCGAGTTCCCCGGAGTTTGCCCATACCTGCGGAAGCTCGAGCTCCCTGCAGGCACCACCTCGAGGCCGGCCCAGCGCCCCTCGAGCCTTTGTTGTTTTCATGTGATTGGAGGACAGGTACCTCAAGACCCGGCGGGACCCGACCACGTCATATACGTGCCGAGATGAGCGCTGCCTGGTCTCCACGTCGCCACGCCTCCACGTCACCGTCCGGGATGGGAGCCACGCCTCAAGGACAACTCAACAGCACCTCCACGTCGGTTACAGTGTCTTCGACAAGACGCAGTTCCTACCCTTCACCGTATTGGGCGCCGTACGCCCCAACTCCTGTGACAACCCCTTTGTAACCCCGGCCTCCTCTTGCTCTATAAAAGGGGACGCCGGGGCCCTTCACGCACAGGCACTCGGTTTTTACCAAAAAAGCCTACACGTTGGAACACACGTACACATACACACCGGCACACGAGTCCGGACCCCGGTCTACGCTCGCCGAGCTTGTATTCGCCCCTGTACGAGCACTTCGGTGCAAGTAATACAAGAGTCTCCACCCCCGCTGGACGTAGGGCCTTCTTTGCCCGAACCAGGATAAATCTTGTGTCATCTTGCATCACCATCCAGAAAGAGAAGCACGCGATCATATCACTAGTTGGTGTCATACCCCCCGGGTAGAAACACCGACAGTTGGCGCGCCAGGTAGGGGCCTTCGCGTGTCGAGTCGGTTTCTCGCTGTTTCCTGGATGGCTGCTTCGACTCCTTCGTTCTCTGCCGGTACCGTCATCTGGTTCGGGAGCCTCGAGTTCCTGGCCACCGGCAACGGCAACGAGCTGACCTTGCTCTCCACGGAGGGCCCGAGCGGAGGGCGTGTCACGCCACCCCGTGCGAGGAGCGTGGCACGTCGCCCACACCACCACGCGTCACCACCTCGTGAGCGGCGCCGTCATCACCACCGTCGCCAGGCACAGGCGGTGCCGGCAGCGTACACCCACTTCCCCGCGGCCGACGCAGGGTCCCCGAGGGGAAACCTGCCCGGCGCGCGGTCGGAGACTTCCAGGGCGCGCGCGCGCCCTCCCAGTGACTTCGCGTTCGTCATGCGCACGGACCGGGAGCCAGGCCAGAGGCCTCCGAACCGTGCACCATCGACGCCACCCAGCCTCCTCCCGCACGGGGTGTACCGCGCTCGGCGTCGGCGGTTCCCGTTCGGCCTCGACAACTCCGCAGCAGTCTACGCCCGCCAGCTCAACGAGCGCCGTCGGGACCGGCCGCCCGTGGAGCGGGAGGAGCGCCCGGGCGTGCTCCTGCAGGCCATGGCCAACCTGGAGATCGTCCACCCCACGCGCGTCAACCGTGGCTTCTCGCGAGCCATCGAGCCGCCTCGGCAAGCCACCGTCGGGGAGTGGTACCGCGAGCTACAATCCCGGCACGAGCCAAGGAGGCACGACGTCAACGGCTCCGACTCCGACGAGTACGACTACCACGACCTCGACCTCTGGGATCCCACCAGGGAGTGCTTCCACCTCGAGGTCCACGTGAGCGATACTGAGGACCAGGGCGACGACGGCAGGCCGACGATCAACCTTAAGGACCCCGGCGACGTGGCCGCGGCGGGCGGATCGCGCATCCAAGGAAGGAACGAACCCCCGGCACCGGCTCCACCGCCTCAGCACGACGATGGCCGGGCGGCGCAACTCGCACAGCTGCGGGAGGCGATCGCCACTGCCGAAGAGGACCGACGGCGTCTGCTGCAGCTCGAGAAGGCCATTGCGCAGGAGCAGCCCCAGCCTCGAGGCGCCGGCGCTCGCGGCCGCGCTCGAGAGGTCCACCGGCAGATCGTCGAGGATGAAGCACCGGCGCGCCCCGGGGCATGCTTTCCCCGAGCCGGGCAGAACGTGGTGGCAGCCGCAATGTTGCTCCGCGATCTGCCCGCCGTCTCCAACCCCGAGGCCAGACGCATGCTCGGAGAGATGAAGAACCTCCTCGAGACAGCCGCTGTGCAGCAGGCCGAGAGCTCAGCATCACGCCGGCGCGGAGCGGCCTTGGGGAAGCCGGCAGACGCGCCCCGCAACGAGCGTGAGATGTCCGTCCATCAGCCAAACGCCTCTCAAGCCAGGCCAGTCCGGGAGCGGATCGTCGACAACCGGCCACCTCGAGACCCCAATGACGCCCGCAACGAGCTCATGCGATTGCGGGGGGCGAATGCCAGGGCAGAGGAGGACGCGCTACAATACCAGCATAACCCCCGACGCAAGCACAAAGGTGGCGAGGAGCGAGGCTATAGTGTCCATCGAGGAGGGCGCTACGACAGCGATGGCGACCGGCAAACCCTCGAGCCCCCGGGCCCCAGGGTTTTCAGCCGAGCAATCCGTACCTCGATCCTCCCCGACCGCTTTCGACCACCAACCAACATTGTGAAGTATGACGGGGGGGGGTTGAGCCCAAGCTGTGGCTCTCTGACTTCCGCCTAGGCTGCCAATTGGGCGGGGCCAAGGACGACGACCGCGTGATTATACGCCAACTCCCGCTCTACCTCTCGGACACCGCCCGCCGGTGGCTCGAAGGGCTCCCGCCGCATCAGATCCACGACTAGGCCGACCTGGTCAGGGTCTTCGACGGGAATTTCAAGGGAACCTGCGCGCGCCCAGGCAACCCCTGGGATCTGCGACGCTGCAGGCAGACGACAGACGAACCCCTTCGCGACTTCGCCCGACGATTCTCAAAACAACGCCTCGAGCTCCCCCACGTGCCTGATGAGGACGTCATCTCAACGTTCCTCGCGGGCATGACATGCCAAGAGCTAGTCCACGAGCTAGGGCGCTACCGTCCTAAAATGGTCGAAGAGTTGATGGATCGCGTCACCAGCTTCGCCTCAGGCGACGAGGCAGTGGGGGCCTTCTTTGGCCGCCCCACAGACCAGGGCAAGGCGGTAGCCGCACCAGAGGGCTCGAGCAAGGGCAGCGGTACCAAAAACCGCAACAAAAAGAAGAAGAACAAAGGCAAAGGTCAGAAGGCGAAGCACGACGCCGACGACGACGACGATGAAGTTCTCGTGGGCGCCCGCGAGAACAAGAAGCCTCGAGGCCCCCCTGACGGGGCTGTCTTCGATAAGATGCTCGAGGGTCCCTGCATCTACCATCAGGGCCCCGTGAACCACAAGTTAAAAGACTGCAGACTGTTGAAGGGTTTCTACTCCAAGCATGGCGACAAGAAGGAGGACCCGCCTAAGGGCGGGGACAACAATCCACGCCACGACGGGGACGCGGACTTCCCCCCGGTGCGCGACTGCTTCATGATCTACGGGGGTCCGACCGTCGGTCTCTCAGCTCGAGAAAGGAAAAAGGAACGCCGAGAGGTCCTTGCACTCCGCCACGATGCCCCCCGGTACCTCGACTGGTCTGATGCGTCGATCACGTTTGGCCGTGACGACCATCCAAACCACGTCGTAAACCCGGGGGCATACCCCCTCGTCGTTGACCCCGTCATCATCGACGTGCGCTTCTCCAAGGTATTAATGGATGGGGGCTCGAGCCTCAACATCATATACCTCGAGACCCTCGACCTCCTGGGGATCTCGAGGGACCAGCTCCGACCCAGCGTCGGGGGGTTCCACGGAGTCGTGCCAGGGAAGAAGGCCCACCCCCTCGGGCGCATCGACCTACCCGTCTGCTTCGGCACGCCAACCAACTTCCGCCGAGAGACGCTCACCTTCGAGGTGGTCGGGTTCCAAGGGACCTACCACGCCATCATCGGCAGGCCCGGCTACGCCAAGTTCATGGCGGTCCCCAACTACACGTACCTGAAACTCAAGATGCCGGGGCCGAAGGGGGTCATCACCGTCGACACCTCCTACGAGCACGCGTACCAATGCGACGTGGACTGCGTCGAACGCGGGGAGGCCAACGTCCACCTCGACTCGCTCGAGGCCCTGGCCGCCCTGGCCACAGAAGAGGCCCCAGAAGCAAAACGCCACGCCGGTGCCTTCGAGCCAGCGGAGCACACCAAGCAGATACCCGTCGACCCGACCTCGACCACCGACGGCAAGACGCTGGCCATCAGTGCCAGCCTCGACCCCAAATAGGAAGCAGTGCTCGTCGACTTTCTCCGTGCGAACATCGACATGTTTGCATGGAGCCCCTCGGACATGTCGGGCATACCGAGGGGAGTCGCCGAGCACGCCTTGGAAATCCAGGCCGGGTCCAGACCGGTGAAGCAACGCCTGCGCCGCTTCGACGAGGAGAAGCGCAGGATCATCGGCGAGGAGGTGCACAAGCTTTTGGCGGCTGGATTCATCAAGGAAGTGTTTTACCCCGAGTGGCTAGCTAACTCTGTTCTAGTTAGGAAAAAGAATGGAAAAATGCGGATGTGTGTAGATTACACTGGTCTGAATAAAGCATGTCCAAAAGTTCCATTTCCTTTACCTAGAATTGATCAGATTGTCGATTCCACTGCTGGGTGCGAAGTACTTTCGTTCCTTGATGCGTATTCCGGTTACCACCAAATTAAGATGAAAGAATCCGACGAGCTCGCGACTTCTTTTATCACGTCATTCGGCATGTATTGCTACGTTACAATGCCTTTCGGCCTTCGAAACGCCGGGGCAACGTATCAGCGTTGCATGCAGCATATCTTTGGCGAACACATAGGCAAAACCGTCAAGGCCTACGTCGATGACATCGTGGTAAAGACCAAGAAGGTCGGGGACCTAATCAGCAATCTCGAGACCACATTCGAATGCCTCCGGGCCAAGAATGTGAAGCTCAACCCCGAGAAATGTGTCTTCGGCGTGCCACGGGGCATGCTGCTTGGCTACATCGTCTCGCAACGAGGGATCGAGGCCAACCCCGAAAAAATCTCAGCGGTCACAAGGATGGGCCCAATTCGAGACCTCAAGGGCGTACAGAAGGTGACAGGCTGTTTGGCCGCCCTCGGCAGGTTCATCTCGAGGCTAGGGGAAAAGGCGCTACCCCTCTACCGCCTGCTGAAGAAGACAGAACGCTTCGCGTGGACTGTCGAGGCCGAAGAAGCCCTAACCAAGCTAAAGGGATTACTGACTTCCGCGCCAATCCTCGTGCCGCCACGACCGGCCCAAGGTAACGATCCCCCCGAGCCTCTCCTCCTCTATATAGCCGCAACCACCCAAGTGGTCAGCGCGGTCGTAGCCGTCGAGAGACTCGAGGGGGGCCACGCGCTACCGGTCCAGCGGCCGGTGTACTTCATCAGTGAGGTACTCTCTGAGGCCAAGGTCAGGTACCCGCACATCCAAAAGCTGCTCTACGGCATCGTCATTACGAGGCGCAAGCTCCAGCACTACTTCCTCGCTCATCCCGTAACAGTGGTGTCATCCTTCCCCCTCGGGGAGATCATCAACAACCGGGAGGCAGCGGGACGCATCGCCAAGTGGTCTGCCGAGCTGATGGGGGAGGCCGTCACCTACGCTCCACGGAAAGCTATCAAGTCGCAGGCGCTGGCGGACTTCGTTGCTGAATGGACCGACACCCAGCTCCCGCCGGCGCAAATCCAAGCCGAGCTCTGGACCATGTACTTCGACGGGTCCCTCATGAAGATAGGGGCAGGCGCTGGTCTGCTCTTCATCTCGCCCCTCGGAGTCCACATGCGCTACCTACTGCGCTTGCACTTCCCCGCCTCCAACAACGTCGCTGAGTACGAGGCCCTCGTCAACGGGCTGCGTATCGCCCTCGAGCTTGGGGTCCGACGCCTCGACGCTCGAGGTGATTCGCAACTCGTCATCAACCAAGTCATGAAGGCCTCGAGCTGCATCGACCCCAAGATGGAAGCATACTGCGGAGAAGTGCGTAAACTGGAAGACAAGTTCTATGGCCTTGAGCTCAACCACATCGCTCGGAAGTACAACGAGGCCGCAGACGAGTTAGCCAAGTTGGCATCCACGCGTGGCACGGTCCCACCAGACATCTTTTCAAGGGACATTCTCGAGCCATCCGTCAAAATAAGCCCAGGGGCTGGCACTTCGACACCGCCCCTCGAGCCGGACGCGGGGGCTCGGCCTTCGATCCCACTCCTCGAGGACGAAACCTCGACACCTGCTGAGGCAATGCAGATCGACGCACCCACCTCTCCTTCAACGCGACCCCTCGACTGGCGGACACCCTTCCTCGACTACCTAACACAAGGCGTGCTACCGGAAGACAAGACGGAGGCCCGACGCATCGCTCGAAGAGCCAAGACCTACGTCATTTACGGCGACGAACGAGAGCTGTATCGACGCAGCCCATCAGGGATCCTTCAGCGCTGCATCCACCTCGAGGAAGGACGCCGAATCCTCGACGACATGCACTCGGGGGCTTGCGGCCATCATGCAGCACCAAGGACCTTGGTGGGGAACGCCTTCCGTCAAGGCTTCTACTGGCCAACCGCCATTGGAGACGCCAAGCGTCTGGTTCGAGCCTGCCACGGGTGTCAGTTCTACGCCAAGCAAACGCATCAGCCCGCGCATGCTCTGCAGATGATTCCTATCACTTGGCCGTTTGCCGTCTGGGGGCTCGACCTCGTGGGTCCCCTCAAAAGGACAAGTGGAGGGTACACGCATGTGCTCGTGGCGATCGACAAATTCACCAAGTGGATCGAGGCCAAGCCCATGGGTGACCCCACCTCCGAGAAGGCTGTTGAGTTCATCGCCGACATCATGTATCGGTTTGGGGTGCCCAACGTCATCATCACCGACAATGGCACCCAGTTCACGGGCAAAAAGTTCATCAGCTTCTGCGACGACAACAACATCCGCGTGAACTGGGCCTCGGTCGCTTACCCTCAATGCAACGGGCTGGTCAAGCGTGCTAATGGCATGATACTCCACGGGCTGAAGCCGAGGCAATTCAAAACCCTCAAGGATTTCGGAAAGAGGTGGGCCGCGGAGCTCCCCTCGGTGCTGTGGAGTCTCAGGACAACGCCGAGCCGAGCCACCGGGTTCACTCTGTTCTTCCTAACCTACGTCGCCGAGGCCGTCTTGCCTACGGACCTCGAGTACGGCTCCCCCCCGACTTCGAGCCTACAATGAGCAAACCAACGACGAAAGGCTCGCCAACGCCAAGGACCAGCTCGAGGAGGCTCGAGACGTGGCACTCATCAACTCCGCACGCTACCAGCAAACGCTTCGACGCTACCACGACAAGCACGTGCGCAGAAGGGACCTGGCGGTGGGGGACCTCGTGCTTCGATGGCTGCAAGACAACCGAGGGCGCCACAAGCTCACTCCCCCGTGGGAGGGCCCGTACACCGTGGCTAAAGTGCTCAAGCCAGGAACGTACAAGCTCTACAACGATAAAGGCAGAATCCTGGCCAACGCGTGGAACATATCTCAGCTACGTCGCTTCGACCCTTAAGGGCCTCGAAGCCCTGTACATTCTGTTACTTTGTACAAACATGTCAAATATGAATGAATAAACTCGTGATTTATCTTTCATATCTCTTAGCAACTTAAGGTAGCCTCGACCCTGCCCTGCTCAGGGTCGAGCCTCCCTCGGGGGCTGACAGAGGGGACCCCCCCAGACCCCGAAAAAAGCGCGTTTTTCTTTTCAAAAAGTTTGACCCTCGTCCCGACTCGTACCTCGAGCGAACCAGCGACGTCTAAGTCCAAACGTATCTCGAACCTCCAAGAGTCAGAAGGTGTCGACGTAGACGGCCGCCTACGCCCCTGGGCTACGGTACCCTACCTACGCCTCCCCTCGAGGGGCTCGCGACGTATCGAAGGAACACAGACTAAGCTAGTAGAAACTCGAGCTTGCGACGAAGGGAAATGGTCAAACGAACGCGAAAAGAAAATAGCCTTCTTAAAACAAAAAAGTTATATATACATACGGGCCTCGATGGACCCTGACTCGTGACATAAATTCTTACAAGGGCCTCGACGCCCAAATTTGGCGCGCAGGCCTCAGTCCTCGTCGGTTTGGTACTCCTCCCCGAGGTCTTCCGCGGCGGGCTCAGCCTTGACACCCGGGACAGAGGGAGGAGGGCCTTCTACTCCGCTGCCAGCGTCAGGGGGCAACACGTCTTCCTCGAAGATCTTTGCGAGCGACGTCCCCGGCTTCTCCATCTTCTCCAAAATTTTGTCGACGCGGCGGTTGTTCCACTCCTCGTCCTTCCCCTCGATCTCGATGAAGCCATTGGCGACAACGTGGACCGGGAAGCGGAAACCGGAGCGGACGGCCGCAATCGCCTGCTTCACGCCATGATGGAGAGCATGCCGGACATGGTCCCGCGCCGCTACGTCGAAGTAGCACAGGGCGTCGACCAAGGCGTCGCCCCGAGCCATCATGCCCTTTGCCGCGGCCACCGGAGGGGCACCCCACATGGAGTCGAGCCTGTCAAGGGTAGCGCGTGCCCTCTCCGCCACCATGGTCTCGTCTTGGAGTTGATCCACGAGAACTTGGTTCGTCTCGCGGAGCTCCTCGACGGTCTTCTCGACCCCTGTGCGACAAACGAGGAAGAATAAGACCGCGGCGTAATAAAAACCTCGAGGTCAAGGCAAAGATAAGGTATAAAAATCACCATCGCAATGCTGGCCCAGAGCGGCGAGGTCGCTGGCGAGGCCCTCGGCGCGCTGCTCGAGCCTGCGCTTCTCGGACAACATGACAAGCTTCTCGGACCTGAGGCCCTCGACCAGCTTGCCCGTCTCCACGAGGGCTAGATCCTTCCAGATCACCTCCTGTCGCGCTGCCTCCGCCGCGGCCTGAGCGGTGGCGGCTCCACCCTTGGCCTCCTCGGCCTCCTTCTTCGCCGTCTCCGCCGCGGCCCGGGCGGTGGCAGCCTCACTCTGGGCTTCCTCGGCCTCCTTTTTCACCGCCTCCGCTGCGGATCGGACGGTGGCGGCCTCGTTTTGGGCCTTCTCGGCCTCTTTCTTTGCCGCTTCCGCCTCAGACCGAGCGGCGGCGGCCTCATTTTGAGCATCGACGACCCCCTTCTTTGACGCCTCCGCAGCAGCGGCAGCCTCCTCCTTGATCCGGGCGGCTTCGTCTCGAGCCTTCTGAGCCTCCGCCTGCGCCTCGTTGAGCCGGCTCGCCATCTGAGCGCTCCGGCTCAGCTCAGCGCGGAGATCCTGAAGCTCCACCTCCGCCCTTGCGAGAGCAGCCACCACTCGTGCGGACATGTCCGCCTCCTCGGAGAAGGACTGCTCCGCCTCCGCCATGAGCTCGGCCACCTCCCGGAAGATGGACCGCACCTCCCGCGGGGCCCCCCGCTGGGCCGACTGCTCAACGGGGACCATGGCGAGGGACGGGCTCGGTGCGTCGGGAAACGGCCACACCGGTCGGTCGAGCTCGATGTCGGGCAGATCCCCCTCCGCCTCGAGCTGCCCCGGCTGACAGGCTGACGGCACGGGCCCCGGCTCCCTCCGTTCCTCCGCCGGCACCTCCTGTTGCTCCGCCACTGCCCGAGGCGGCAGCACGACCTCGCGTGAGGGCAAGGACTCGAGCGGCGGCGGATCGATCGAAGGAAGGCCCGTCCCCAAGCTCTCCTCCCTCGACGGATCCTCCGGCGCCTTGGCGACCCTGGCCGGTACCTCGGGCGTACCCTCCAGCTTTGGCCCCTCGGCTGAGAGCGGCCTGCGCTCCAACTCGTCCAGGAGCTCCTCCACCGTCGGCTCCGTGCTCACCAACGCCTCTCCCTCCTTCCCCTCCTCCGCGGCCCGGCTCGCGTCGGTCGGGGCCTCGAGGGGCGCAATCTCCTCAGCCCCAGACGCCGCTGGGGCCGTGCTTGCCTCCGTAGCTCCCCCCAGGACGGTCGATGCGGCTGGGAGGAGGGTGGCACCCTCGGTAGACGCCGCAGGAGGAGGAGGAGGAGGGGGAGGAGGAGGTGGTGGGACCGCTGCGGCGGACGTGGTGGTGGCGGGCTCGATGCCGTAAGCTGCGGCCCCTGTCATAAAAGATAACAGCGCCGTCAAGACCAGGAAAGATGCCTCGACCCCTGCGGTCGATGGCGACGGCCTCACCAAAATTTGCGATGACCATCTGGCTTCCTCGAGCCATGGCAGCTCGAGCCTTCTCTAGCCAGGCGGCTTCTCTAGCGGAGGGAGGTGCCATACCTCGGGGTGCTTATGCCTCAGCAGAGCTCGAGGTCTTGGCCCGCTTGGACGCAGCGAGGTCCACCTCCTGGTAGGAGCGCTTTCCCCTGAGAAACCAGGGATGGCATGCATCACCAAAAGTAAAAAGGTAAAGCCTCATTAACCAACGAAATCTAAAAATATTACTCACCCAAAGCAACGACCGGACTTCTTCCCCGAGTCACTGGACCCACTCGGGGGCTTCGAGCTCACCCTATGGCTCGAGCCCCGCTCCTGGGCCGTCTCCATGTGGCTCGGATGGGGGGAGGGCTCCCGATGCCTCCCGTGGCTCGACCTCGACGGGGAGCCCTCCTTCCGCCCCACATCACGAGGGGGCGACCGTATTTCCCTCGAGTGGTCATCCTGGCGCCTGTCCCGGCGCGGGCTCCAGGACCTACTCCGGCGCTCGTGCTGACGGTCACGACCCCCCGCATTCGCCCCTGTGTCCCGGCGGCGGTGCGGCGACGGACTCCGGGGACGCTCGCGCCCCTGGTCACGGGACGGCCGGGGGCTCCCCCCCCCCCGACGGTCATGATGGCGGGGGCTCAACGCCCCCTCTTGATGCCCGCTCCTTCGCGGGCTCGACGCCGACCTCGACGGCTCGTGGCGGTCGGACCCAGAGCTCCTCTCGGCGTGGTGGCCGCTCCTCGAGCCCCGGTTCTTCTCGAGACCCCCCGCCTGGGTCGACGCGGGTACGGCCTCCGTCGGCGCCGTGGCAGCGGCGCTCCGGGTCCGAGGCTTCTTTGTGACCAGGGGCGCGTCCGGCCTGGAGCTCGACGTGCCCTGGGCCCCCGACGAGGAGGGACTAGGGGCGGCCTTCTGCTGCCTCGCCCCGCGCGGTGCCTTCGCCGGGGGGACCTCCAGGATGTCCTCCTGCATAGAGGAGTGGTCAGCCCAGACGTCGCCGAACCCCGCGCGCCTCAGACGCGCATCCATCCCTTCGTCGTCACTCTCATCATCATCATCCTCCTCCTCCTCCGAGCTCGAGGAGCTGAGCTCGGGGGACTCGTCCCCAGGCTGCCGATTGCGGCGAGCCTTCGCCAACCTTTGCTCCCGAGCCGACCGACGCAAGTTTTTGTTTTTCTCTTTCTTCTTTCTGGAATCCTTGTTCTCTTTTTCCTTTTGAGCAGAGAGGCGCCTCACCTGTGCCTCCGCGGTATCCTCCCTCACCGGGGGCCTCGACGCGCGACACGTAAACGTCCCCTGCGAAAAAGGAATCGGATGAAGAAAAGACACGAGAAGAAGGTGCAAGATTCGGAGAAGAAAGAAAGAGAGGGAGGCTCGAGACGGACTAATTCGAGATGAACTTACCAAGTCGAGGCATTCCTTATCGGGCGCCATAGGGATCAGCTTGGAACTCTCCGGGGCAAACGATCCCTGGATCGTGATCGCCACCCGGGAGATGCCGTCACTACAAGTCAGCCCCTCCTTGGCCATCCTCGACCCGTTCAGCGCCTCGAGCTCGGCCTTCGGCCCCATCTCGAACAAGAAAAGGGGGCGCTCCGCCAGCGGAAGAACCCGTCGCTGGTGGAACGCCCAGATTACCGCCTGGACGGTCAGCCCCTTCTCGTCCACCAGCGTCTTCATCATCTCCATCAGGGGCAGCAAATGGCGCTGCTTATCCGCCACGACGCCCCAGTTCCACTTTTCCGGGCGCTGGTCAAGGACCCTACCGGTGTACTGCGGAAGGAGCCCCCCCTCGTTCCGCAGATAGAACCAGTGGTCGTCCCATCCCGCTTGGTTAGTCGAGAGCTTGTAGCGGAGGTACTCGCGGGGGACGCCGGCCGACGAGGTCCCAGTCCGCATGGTGATGGCGAGGGAGCCAGCGCGCACGAGCCGCTTCCCGCTGGACTTCGACGTCTTGGTGAAGAGCTCGCCCCGGAAAATGTGAACGAACATCTCCCAGTGCGGCTCGATCTTCAGGTACCCCTCGCACACCGCGGCGAAGATGGCGGCGTGCGAGATCGAGTTGGGGGAGAAATGCTGCAGCTCCACCTCGTAGTGGTGGGTCAACGCCCGCATAAAGCGGCTCGGCGGGACGCCGAGCCCCATGCGGTGGTAACGGGTGAAGCTCACCACGTACCCCTCCGGCGGCTGCGGCTCCCGGTGATCCGCCGATGGGACGATCCACCACGCGGGTCCCCCCTCCGGGTTGGGGCGGAGAAGTCCCTGCGCCACCAGCGAGTCCAACTCGCGATGCGTCGTCTTCGATCGGCTCCAGTCTTCGGCCGGTTGCGGCGGAGTCTTGTCGGCCATGGCGACGACGGCGTGGACTTGGGCGGCGGATGGGCAGCAGAGGAGGATACGGATGGCGGGCTCAGGAAGAAGATGCACGGGAGCTGTGGCGGCTATGGAGGCAAAGGCGAAGTAAAAGGCTCCTCTCCCCCTCTCTCGGTATTTATATAAGAAACCCCAACGGGCGGGGCTTCCCACGGCGACGAAAAAGGTAACCGCATAACATTTAATGCGCCCACCTAACCACGTCTCGAGCCAGATGCAGGGTACACGCGGCAGCTCTCCATTCGCTCCACTACCCGGGCCCGCCACGACCGTCGCTCCGGCTTCGCGTCCGCCGCCCTCTCTGACGGATTTCGCCTAAAAAGGCGCGTTCGCCGGGACAGCAAGGTTCCAAGCGGTGGAGGCCTCTACAAGAAGGCAAAAACGGGCCCCGGCCCTAAGTCTCGAGGCAGCGAAGGCTGGCCCTCGAAAGGGGGTTCGACAGCCGGCCTCGAGCACCCGAGTCAGGGACACCAAGGGGCGCCAAGCACGGCATCACTCGAGGGCCAAGCCCTTGAGGCCCCTCACGTGTATCCAAGGCGGGGAGCACGACATGCAGCGAGATCCCCTCGGAGGGAGGCATCGAGCCACCGGGTCCTATCGAATGGACCCGGCACTCCTGCAGACCGAGCGCCCATGCTTTATGAGATCGCCTCCGGGCCACAGTCGACCCTATCGAACGGGGCACGAGGTCTCACTTGGATCCCCCGTTACCAGCTCACCGGGAACCTCGATGCTCGCCTGCTCGTGGTAGTACGAGGCATCCCCCCTCGCATCCGATCGAAAGGACTCGCGGGATGACAAGCCAGGGCAACAGGCGTGCCGGACAGCTCGAAGAGCCGGCCGGTCGGTTCAGCCTGGCACCCCTCGACGAAAGAGGGTCGAATAACTCGGGGGCTCAACACTCCCGAACCTAAAAAATGCAGCTAACACCCACACTCGCACAAAGCCCACGAGGGAGACCTAACTACTCCCCCGTGGCCTCGGGGGCTACACCCGCGGGTGTCGCTCGCGCGACACCCACGGAATCAACGCAACCAAGCCCTCGAGATCAAGTAGATAACCCTCAGAATCCCGGTTAGGAGACCCAGCTCGAGTGCCAGCACTCGAACAAGGGCTCGGGGGATACTGTCGGGGGAACGCCGAAGGGGTACCCCCAATCAACGCAAAACGAGTAGGTCAAACCTAGAACACCAATTAATAAAGGGCCCGATCTTTCTAACCCACCTGTCAAAGCCCGCAACGCCGGCCCACCATAGGGAAGTCTAAGCCCATCAAAGCCTCTCAAACCGCCTCGTGGTCGCCTACCCCTCGAGCCCTAGCACAAAAGGTTCGAGTCCGCCTCGCCCGCGCACCGCCCCTCGAGGCCCTGAACGGGAGACCTCGAGCCTGACCTGGTTACCTACCCCTCGAAGGCACATCACGCCCCTCGAGCAGCGCCAAGCATCGGATGCCAATCCCACCCTGAGCATTTAATGCACTCACCTACCCCCGTCACGTCCTCCGGGATGCAGCACGCGCCACAGTGGACCGAAGGCAGAGTCAAATCCCCTTTTCACCGCCGGCATGGGTGAAAAGGCACAAGTACAGCACTGTTTGACCATACCCTACACTGTGGCACGCCCCGGTCACATCTCGAGGCCTGAATTCCCGCTGTTTGGCCGAGTTCCCCGGAGCTTGCCCATACCTGCGGAAGCTCGAGCTCCCTGCAGGCACCACCTCGAGGCCGGCCCAGCGCCCCTCGAGCCTTTGTTGTTTTCATGTGATTGGAGGACAGGTACCTCAAGACCCGGCGGGACCCGACCACGTCATATACGTGCCGAGATGAGCGCTGCCTGGTCTCCACGTCGCCACGCCTCCACGTCACCGTCCGGGATGGGAGCCACGCCTCAAGGACAACTCAACAGCACCTCCACGTCGGTTACGGTGTCTTCGACAAGACGTAGTTCCTACCCTTCACCGTATTGGGCGCCGTACGCCCCAACTCCTGTGACAACCCCTTTGTAACCCCGGCCTCCTCTTGCTCTATAAAAGGGGACGTCGGGGCCCTTCACGCACAGGCACTCGGTTTTTACCAAAAAAGCCTACACGTTGGAACACACGTACACATACACACCGGCACACGAGTCCGGACCCCGGTCTACGCTCGCCGAGCTTGTATTCGCCCCTGTACGAGCACTTCGGTGCAAGTAATACAAGAGTCTCCACCCCCGCTGGACGTAGGGCCTTCTTTGCCCGAACCAGGATAAATCTTGTGTCATCTTACATCACCATCCAGAAAGAGAAGCACGCGATCATATCACTAGTTGGTGTCATACCCCCGGGTAGAAACTGTTTATCTTCTCTGTTTTCTATAATTCAGAATATTGGCCCGTCATATTATTTCAGTAGTACTGTTGAATATGTTGCAGTAGTTGTCTTCTATTGTTTCGTAAGTTATGCAGTGCTGCTGTCAGCTATATATTCTGAGCTGCTGTCTGTTACATATTTTCTGAATGCTGAAGTAGCTCTGTTACGTTGTTTCAGTAGTTGCTGCATATATGTTTCAGTGAGCATGTTACATTGTTTCACATGCTTTTTTGCAGTAGATGATTTATTATGTTTTATCATCCTATATATGATTCACATGCTTGTTTCACATATGTACCACACTGCTATGGTCATATGTGATATTATGAAATCACTATTATATTATATCTATTATGTCGTCATCATAATGTTAATTTACGAAATTAAAATGACATGGAAATTGCCTTTATATCTAACAATCCAAAAACCTAATAATAGGCATTTTTGTGTCAGTGGTTTTGCTGTCGTGTTAAAGCCTGATGCTTTTGATGGGAAAAACTTCTTGGTATGAAGAGCTAAAATGGAATTGTGGCTAATTGCTATGTCATGCTTTCATGTGATTGAGGGAAGCCTGCTAACTTGTCTCCTGAGGATGAGGCTAAGTTTGAGGTTGATGACAACCTCTTTCGAGGAGCAGTGATTAGCGCACTTGATGCAAAATTCCAGAAAAGCTACATCATACTTCCCACGTGTAAAGAGCTGTGGGATGCACTTGTTGGAAAATTTGGAGTTACTGATGCTGGTAGCGAGCTGTATCTTATGGAGCAACTGTATGACTACAAGATGGTTGAGAACCGATCTATAGTGGAACAGGCTCATGAGATTCAGGCACTGGCAAAGGAACTTGAGCTTTTTCCTTGTCCTCTTCCTGACAAGTTTGTGGCTGATGGTATTATCGCTAAGCTGCCACCGTCATGGAAGGACTTTGCTACCTCTCTCAAACATAAGAGACAAGAGTTCAATGTGGAAGAGCTCATTGACACTCTTGATATTGAGGAGAGGGCGAGAGCAAAGGACAATGGAAAAGGTGTTGAGACCTCTACTGCCAATGTGGTGCAGAAGAGAAACTCTAAATTTCGCAAGTACAAAAAGAAGAAAAACCAAAATAAGCAACAGATCATTCCTAAGACCAATCAGACAACACAATTTAAGAAAAAGGACAACAACAACAAGAAGAATGGAGTATGCTTTGTCTGTGGTAGTGATGCTCATTGGGCAAGTGAGTGCCCTGATCGTAAATACCACCAGGACAATAAATCAGCAAATGTTGTGACTACTGACAATGGTGAAGAAACATATGGGTATGGTAATTCTTTACCATTCGTTCTTTCCGTTTGTAATTCACCTAAGTGGTGGATGGACAGTGGTGCAAATATACATGTGTGTGCTGATGTATCTCTATTTTCCTCCTACCAGGTCGGGAGGTCTAGCGCCTTGTTGATGGGAAATGGGTCGCGTGCTCATGTCTTTGGTGTTGGTACAGTCATTCTGAAGTTTACTTCGGGAAAGACGGTGTCATTGAAGAGCGTGCAGCATGTGCCCTCTATCAAGAAGAATCTTGTTAGTGCTTCCATGTTGTGCCGAGATGGCTACAAAGTTGTTCTTGAGTCGAATAAATGTGTTTTGTCTAAATATGGTATGTTTATCGGTAAAGGATATGATTGCGGAGGTTTGTTCCGCTTATCGTTGCATGATGTATGTAATAAACTGGTGAATTCTGTTAATATTTCTGATGAGTCAGATTTATGACATTCACGTTTTTGTCATGCAAGTTTTGGTTGTTTAATGCGGTTAGCAAATCTGAATTTAATTCCTAAATTTAACTTGGTCAAAAAGTCTAAGTGCCATGTGTGTGTTGAATCAAAACAACCCCGCAAGCCACACAAGGCTGCTGAGGCGAGGAACTTGGCACCTCTAGAACTTGTGCATTCTGATCTATGCGAGATGAACGGAATTTTGACTAAAGGCGGTAAAAAAATACTTTCTCACCTTTATAGATGACTCCACTAGGTTCTGCTATGTGTATCTCTTAAAATCAAAAGATGAAGCGTTTAATTATTTTAAGCCTATAAAGCTGAAGTAGAGAACCAACTTGAGAGGAAAATAAAACGTTTAAGGTCCGATCGAGGTGGAGAATTTTTCTCTAATGTGTTCGATGAGTTCTGTGTGGAACATGAGATTGTTCATGAGAGGACACCGCCATACTCACCACAATCCAATGGGATTGCTGAAAGGAAAAACCGTACTCTAACAGAGCTGGTGAATGCAATGTTGAGCACAGCGGGATTATCCAAGGAATGGTGGGGTGAGGTGATTTTGACAGCGTGTCATGTCCTGAACAGGGTTCCAACAAAGAACAAAGAGATCACACCATTCGAGGAATGAGAAAAGAGAAGATTAAATCTCTCATATTTACGCACTTGGGGTTGTTTGGCTAAGGTGAATGTGCCAATCAACGAGAAGCGTAAACTTGGGCCTAAAACTGTTGATTGTATTTTCCTAGGTTATGCTTTTCACAGCGTTGGGTGTAGGTTCTTAATTATTAAATCTGATGTTCCTGATGTGTATGTTGATACAATCATGGAATCGAGAGACGCAACATTTTTTGAGAATGAATTTCCAATGAAGAATACACCTAGTGAAACTATTGAAACAAGTCATGAGACTATAATGCACCATGAACCAGAACAAATAGATCATGCTGAGGATACTCATGTGCACATCCCTGAGGAGGATGATACTATAGTTACTCGAAAGAGTAAGAGACAAAGGGTTGCAAAATCCTTTGGTGATGACTATTGTCGGTGTTTCGACCCCGGGGGTATGACACCAACTAGTAATATGATCGCGTGCTCTCTTCCTGGATGGTGATGCAAGATGACACAAGGGTTTATCCTAGTTCGGGCAAAGAAGGTCCTACGTCCAGCGGGGGGAGGAGGTTCTTGTATTACTTGCACCTAAGTGCTTGTACAGGGGCAATACAAGCTCAATGAGCGTGGGTGAGAGTCTGGACTCGTGCGCGTGTTGTGTGGACTCGGGTGGCCGTGTGCGTGAAGGGCCCTGGTGTCCTATTTTATAGACCAAGAGAAGGCCAGTGTTACATAGGAGTGGCGTGTACAACGCCCAATACGGCGAAGGGTAGGAATTCTGTCTTGTCGGGGTCACTGGAGCCGATGTGGGGGTTGCTGTTGAAGCGTCCTTGACGCGTGACTTCCATCCTGGACGCGGACGTGGGGGAAGGCGACGTGGAGGCCGTGCGGTGCCCATCCCGGCTCGTACAGGATGTGGTAGGGTCCCTCCGGATCTTGGGGTACCTGTCCTCCAATAGCATGAAAGTAGTCAGGGCTCGAGGGGCACAGGGCCGGCCTCGAGGTGGCGCCTACGGGGGGCTCAAGCCCCCGCAGGTATGGGCAAGTCCCGGAAAACCCGGCCGTGCAGCGGGAATCCTGGTCTCGAGATGTGGCTCGAGTGTGCTATAGTGCGGGGCATGGCGTAACAGTGCTGTACTTGTGCTTTTTCGCTCATGCTTGCGGTGAAAGAGGAGGTTTGACTCCGGCTCCGGTTCACTGTGGCACACGTCGTGTACCAGAGGATGTGACCGGAGTAGGTGGACGCATTAACTGCGCAGTATGGGGCTGGTATCCAATGTCTGGCGCTGCTCGAGGGGGGGACGATGTGCCTCGAGGGATAAGTTGTCGTGTTAGAGAGGCTCGAGGTCCCCACGTGGGGTCTCGAGGAACGGTGTACGGCTGTGTTGGGCTCGAGGCCTACGTATCGGGGCTCGAGAGGTAGGCCACCATGAGGCGGTTGGCAAGGCTCTGGCGGGCCCGAGCTTCCTGGTGGTGGGCCAGCGCTGTAAGCCTCGAGGGGTTGGTTTTTCTTTAGGGGGTTGGACTAGTCAGGTTCAACTTATTTGTTTTGCGTTGATTGGGGGTACCTCTTTTGTGGTCCCCCGACAGTAGCCCCCGAGGTCACGGGGGAGTGGTTAGGACTCCCTCGTGGGCTTTCTTACAAGTGTGAGTGTTAGTTACGTTTTTTAGGCTCGGGAGCGTCGAGCCCCCGAGTTCTTCGACCCTCTTTCGTCGAGGGGTGCCAGGCTGAACCGACCGGCCGGCTCTTCTTGCTGTCCGGCACGCCGGTTGCCCTGGCTTGTCATCCCGCGAGTCCTTTCGATCGGATGCGAGGGGGGATGCCTCGTACTACCACGAGCGGGCGAGTATCGAGGTTCCCGGTGAGCTGGTAACGGGGGAATCCAAGTGAGACCTCGTGCCCCGTTCGATAGGGTCGACTGAAGCCCGGAGGCGATCTCATAAAGCATGGGCGCTCGGTCTGCAGGAGTGCCGGGTCCATTCGATAGGACCTGGTGGCTCGATGCCTCCCTCCGAGGGGATCTCACTGCATGTCGTGCGCCCTGCCTTGGATACACGTGAGGGGCCTCGAGGGCTTGGCCCTCGAGCGATGCTGCGAGTGGCGCCCCTTGGTGTCCCTGACTCGGGTGCTCGAAGCCGGCTGTCGAACCCTCTTCGAGGGCCAGCCTTCGCTGCCTCGAGACTTGGAAGGGCCGGGGCCCGTTTTTACCTTCTTGAAGAAGCCTCCGCCATTTGGAATCCTTCTGCCCGTTGGGAGCGCCTTTTTAGGCGGAAACCGTCAGGGGTGGAGATCGTGGCGCCAGGGCGACGGACAGGAAGTTGGAGCGGCGGTCGTGGTGGGCCCTGGTAGTGGAGCGAATGGGCGCTGCCGCGTGTACCTGTCAACCGGCTCGAGACGTGGTTAGGTGGGTGCATTAAATGTATGTGATTATTATTGGATAAAAAATACGCCAGAAATACAAAATACCAGTAATTATTATAAATTTAAAAGTAAATATTATCCTTTTTAGACGAGAGGAGAATATATATTATATGATAGCTGTATACATCAACACGTTCCGAGCACTTTGAATAATAAAATTATACCTATGCTATGCATAGCACAGCTCAAAACCTAACTCGTTAAATATTTTGCAGTATGGATAGCCGCACAGTCAACGAACGATGGTAACGATGGTCAATATACCTATAGGCGGAAATGAGGGTTAACACCTATTTGAGGAGTTTACACTTAAATTAGTCATAATTACTTACAAACATAAATAAACAGTTTATACATATGGTTTATTTTACAAACTAAAGAACAAATTCCATGTTCAGAAAAAAAAAATCCGGTGCTCTAATTTATTTATAAAATATTTATTTTAACTACAAAGTTGTAGATTATACTAAAAGCTACAACTCTAGTGTATATCATGGCAACATAAACATACGAGGTTATTAGAAAATTTTAAAATTTACGGTTTAGGAATTTAAAATAAAAATTTAGGACTCTAAATGATTTTAAATAAAAAAAACTAACTACAAAGTTATAGTTCCATCAAGGGCTATAATTTTTATATAAAATATATTTTCATCCAACTTCATATAAAAAAATATAGTTTTTTTATGTAACTATTTCTAGAAACATATTTCTTTAAATTTGTTTGTCTCTGTTAATCGATTGATATTGACATATGACTTAGGATTTCCACGCCTCTGACTTCGCAAATGGTTACACTACACCACAGCCCAAAATTAACGTCAGTGGGGAGACGCTAAAAATGAGGATTTAACGTCGAACTATCTGACGTTAAAGATGGATAACGGGTGGACCGTCGTTATATCTCAGTTTTACAATAGACCATCCGACGTTAATTATATTTCGCTTCAACGTCGGACGGTGGGACGCTATATCTTACTTTTAACGACCCACCGCTCGTCGCGATCCACTATCGCGCCAGATTATCACATTTGGCGCCTAACCTTTTAATGTAGGCCTACATGTCAGAAAAAAAAATTAGCCCGCCATTTCAGCCCGCCAATGCGCCAGCCCATTTTATTTCTCTCCTGCCGCTGGTCACGTACTAGTAGTATGCTGATGTGCTAAAAAAACGTACTAGTACCTTCCTGCTCATCTTCCAGCGTACGCTGGAAGCCAATCTCCCCTGGCGCAGACCCAAAACCCGCCGCCGCACACCCCTGCCTGCCAATCCATCGAAAAAATTTGCAGCGCCTTGCAGCCTGCCGTACCTCGACCGACCGCCAGCCATCGGCCCCCTCGCTGGTTGCTCCTGACCTCCTCCAAGCGGTCAGTCAACGGGATAGCGGCGAGCTCAGCTCGGCCCCTCCCGGTGGCGACCTCAGCTTCGCCCACTCCGCACCAGCGACGACAGCTTGGCCAACGACCTCAGCTCGACGACATCTCTAGGTAGCTCGTGCGCCCACAAAGGTACGTCATTGGCATCGTTTCTATACACACCCTAACCCTAACATAACATGGCTACTTGTATTCCGATCTGATCTGGCCTAAAATTCTAGGGAGCAAGTCTCTTCAGCCCAGGCCCCCTCGCTCTTGCGCCCTCCACTAGCGACCACATCGGCGTGCCACAGCTGAACTTGCGCCCTCCGCCCTCCCAGCCTCTGGCACCTGCTCTAGGCCACCAGCGCTAGGGGCCTCCACAGCTTCGTCATCTCCTGCCGGCCAACACTAATACCGGTGCTAGGTGCCGGCTGCCCCAGCTCCAGTAGTCCGTGGTTCCTACTGCTGCACATCACAGGTCATGGTAAGATCAATGTTTATTGGGATCCCGTGTTTATTTCTGGAAGCTACTATGGGAATAAATTATTTTAGTACTGCTGAAGAGAGTTAAGACCTCTGCATTGCCTACACCCCCACCTCGTGAATGGATTTCAGTTCAGGTTCATTTAGGAGGTGCCATCTCCCTTTGCAGTCTGCACTTGTATTTGTTGTGGTTGTATTCGCCGGATCCAAATGGCCTCCAAAGCCATCTGATTTGCTAGCTGCTAGTACTACTTGAATAATCAGGTGTGCCTAAGTAGTAGATTGTGAGAAGGCAGGATCTTTTCCTCTAGCAAAACAAAACATTGCAAAATTTACCGCAGAGGTGCAGAGCTATGAAGCCTGATGAAGAACTGAAACTGAAACAGCCTGAACATCTGATGCCTTATGCCTTGCCTAGCAACAAATTTACCACAACAATAGTGCTGATATAAACAACCATATTTCACTTTTTCTCTAGCAAATTTTTAGATGAACATGACACCAATGAACAACAATGAATTTTTAGATGAACATAACACCAATGAAAGCAATTTTTTATTTTTAGACCTAGACTGGGATGACACATCATTAAAATTTTGTGGACTGGATTTGGACTTTACTCTCTTTTATTTTTTTATAAAATTTGAGATTTTTCACTTGTTCATAGTTTCACATAAATTGGCCCCCTCCATGTTTTGTCCAGGCTCTGCCACTACTGTTAACATACTTTCTTTCCTAATTATACTAACTAAATCATGGATCTGTGGTTTCCTCTATCATAACCAACAGGTTATCTTTGTGGTTGCCTGAGGCGTACAAGAAGAAGTAGCTGATTGGACCTTTGCCCGGAGACAAGCCACAACATCTATAGGCACCTCCTCGCCAAGCACTAGGAGTCAGCTCGTGGATCAGACTAAGGAGTATCAGGTAAAGCTCTCTACCACTTCACTGCAAATGTTGCTGCTTGTCTTGCATGGAAACTTATGCTGAATATGATTGGCGATATGTATGCACAATGTGGTTGAATTTGATGCCATGATCTGTTCTTGTGTTTATATTTTTAGAGTTTATTTGGTCAGCTTCTGGTTCCCCTAGTAAAGGCTGATGGATAAATCTTGGATTGATGATAATGCTAGGTAAATACAATAACTTAATAGATACTGGAAGGGGTATACATAGCCTAAGTGGATTTTTAACACAAACTTTCATGTAGGCATGGCAAGGCATATTTGCAGGGGGTGAACCGTTTCTTAGCTTTTGCATTTAGTAATGCTGCTGTTGGTAGCAAGATACTTTATCCTTGTAGAAAGTGTTCCAACTCTTTCTGGTATGAGGCTAGTGAAGTCCATGAACACTTAATATGTGATGGGTTTCTAAAAGGGTACGGAACATGGAATTTACATGGAGAACCCACCTCGTCTGTGAATCGTGAGAATTGTGACATTGATGTTGATGGTGTTGAGGTCATGGATGAGCCTGATGAAGATGATGATATCTCTGGTTTGCTTAGGGACTTAGCTGGTGGTTTAGATGATAGAGGTGATTTTGAGGACAATAGTCCTGATCTAGATCCTTGTGAGGAGCTAGTTGCTATTCAAAAGCTGGTTGAAGAGAATAGCAAGGATCTGTTCCCTACTTACAAGAAATATACCCAACTCCGATTTCTTATTAGATTACTACATATCAAACTCCTTGGAGGATGGTCTGATAAATCATTTAACCTGCTACTAGACCTACTCAATGATGCATTCCCAGATGGTTCAGCCGTAGCGAAAACCTTTCATGAAGCTAAAAAATTGGTGAAATCCATAGGAATTGGGTATACTAGTATTCATGCTTGTGAAAATGATTGCATTCTCTATTGGAAGGAGAACATAGATTTGAATTCATGTCCAAAGTGTAAGGTTTCACGGTGGAAATCAACAAGGAAGACTCTAGACGGGAAACATGTATATAATGTTCCCAAGAAGGTTCTCCGCTACTTTCCAATAAAGAAGTGTCTCCAAAGGTTATTTTTGTCCTCTAAAACAGCAAGCTTGACGAGGTGGCATGATGAAGGCCGAAAAAAAGATGGTCTCCTGAGGCATCCTGCAGATTCCCCTCTATGGGAGGACTTCAATAAAAAGCATCCAACCTTTGCTGCTGATAGCCGCAATATTCGTCTTGCATTTGCCACCGATGGCTTCAATCCATTTAGAACCATGAATAATAGCTATAGCATTTGGCCTGGCATTTGTATTCCCTACAATTTCCCACCTTCAATGTGCATGAAGCAATCAAATTTCATCTTATCTTTTCTCATTCCTGGGAAAGATTCTCCTTGTGGTAATTTTGATCTCTTTTGTCAGCCAATTGTCAATGACTTGTTAGATATGTTTGAAAATGGTGTTAGAACTTATGATGCTTCCACGGGTGAGTACTTCCAGTTACGGGCAGCAGTATTGTGGACTATTACTGATTTTCCAGGTCTAGGATATGTGTCTGGATCTGTCACATCTGGTGAAGCAGGATGCCCTGATTGCCACTTCTTTACTGATTCAATTAGACTTGGTAGTGGTTCCAAGACATGCTATATGGGTCATCGAAGATTCTTGCATGAAAACCATCCATTTAGGTTCGACGCTGATAAATTTGGTGGTAAAACTGAGTTCAGACCTGCACCTAAACCACTTTATGGAGAGGAAATTTTGGAGTGCACTAAAGACCTTAGTACTAGTTTTGGCAAGGATCCATCTGGGAAGAAACCAGCAAGAAAGAAACGCAAGGAAGGTGAACCATTAGTCATTTTCAAAAGAAGATCTATTTGGTTCAAGCTTCCATATTGGAAAGATTTGATGTTGCGACATAATTTTGACTTTATGCACATAGGCAAAAATGTCTGTGAAAGTTTATTGAACACATTCTTGGGCACTATTGGAAAATCTAAGGATAACTTGAATTCTCGCTTAGATCTTCAAGCTCTAGGTCTTAGAACTGATCTTCACCCAATTGAAGTGGAGGACCAATTTTATTTACCACCAGCCCCCTACTCAATGAGTCCTGGTGAGATAAAATTATTTTGTAAAGTACTAAAAGGGGTGAAGTTTCCTGATGGTTATGCATCAAATATACAACAAAATGTACATGTCGGTGAGAGGAAGGTATTTGGGCTGAAGAGTCATGAGTGCCACATTATTCTACAAGATTTGCTACCACTTGCTGTGAGAAAAATACTACCAGAAATAGTCAGTGCTGGAGTGATTCGTATATCCAACTTCTTCAAGAAACTTTCTGCCCCTGTCATTCGAATAAGTGATATGGAAAGCCTACAGGCTGACATAGCTGAAACCTTGAGCCTTCTTGAGACTATATTCCTTCCATCTTTTTTTGACATTATGGTACACTTGATGGTACATCTTCCTGCTCAAGCAAAAATAGCTGGTCCTGTCCATTTTCGCGCAGCATGTGGCCTGTGGAAAGGTAACTATCTTAGGCCACGTGTCTTACTGAAGACATATATAAACCTACTAGTTATGTACCAGTGTCAATTAATGTGCATATTATTTTTGTGTATAGGTTTCTTATGAGATTAAAGGGCTCTGTACGTACAAAAAGTCATCCCGAGGGATCAATTATGGAGTGGGCTAATTTCACTGGGTGCCTTACACTTTGTTCTCGCTATCTACATGGTGTGGGACAAATTACCCGTCAACCTAGAATAGATGAAGATGACAGTACACCTCCTTTCTTCTGTAGCATTGGTCAAGGCTTGGCTGGAAAATGCACATTTAGTTTAGACCACAAGACATGGGTGCAAGCTCATAGATATGTTTTGTTCAACTATGACAACATTGCGCCTTACTTGGAGTAAGTTATCAAAACCACTTGAATCGTATAATCAAATTCCCCTGCATTCTGAAGTCACAGTAATCTTTGCAGTAAGCATGATGAATATCTTTTCTCCATTGGCCATCGAAATAAACGGGACATCAACCGGATGCGTCATGCATCCTTTCATGAGTGGTTTAGGTTGCATGTAAGTGAAAGTAAAACCGAAGACTTGCTATTTATGATAGATTTTACACATTTTAATAGCAGTCTTTCATAATCACAGGTGGGAGAAATGTGTGAGGAAGCACCAGATGAGATAAAAATTTTGGCCAAGGGGCCAATGTTGAATGCACGCAAGTATAGCAGCTATAGTATTAACGGATTCTGTTTCCACACAGAATCCTATGATGAGGGAAGACCTATTCAAAATAGTGGGGTTGCTATAGTTGCTGAGGCAACAACCTTTGATAGGGGCAATAATGATGACAGTACAATAACAAAAAATGCCTATTATGGAATTATAAAGGAAATTGTTGAACTAAATTATCATCACAAAGGAAATGTGGTTCTTTTCAAGTGTGATTGGGTTGACAACCGTGTGCAGGACAAATGGGTACAAACTGATAATTTGGGGGTTACATCTGTTAACTTTAAGCATTTATTCAATACAGGCAAAAAAGATATCAGATGAGCCTTTTATTTTAGCATCACAAGCAATTCAAGTATACTATGTTCCCGAAGCAATTGATCATGAGTGGGCTGCTGCTGTTCAGTCAAAAGCAAGAGATGTGTATGACTTAGATAATTTAGAGAATGAGCACATGGATAATGACAATGGAGTGGCATGGCCACTACATGATCTAAGTGCAAATGTTAGAGTGGATATTGTAAATGGGGTAGTCCCTTCTTTTAGAACTGATATAGATGGAACACTTGTTGTTCCCCAAAAGAAAAATCCTAAAAAAAAGTCTACAAAGTAAGTGTTGTTGAAGTGATGCCTGCTGCGTATATTTGTTATTGATAGTTTTATTGATCCCTTCCATAGACTGCTCATATTTGGGTTCTTTGTTTAAGGAAAACAAATGGAAAGCGCAAGAGGAAACAATAGCAATGGGGGAAAGACCATGTATGAGCTAGAGAGGGATGAAAATGTTGCAGAGAATGAAGAGATGATGGCATCACTTGGTCTCATTAATATTAATACGTGCAATGAACCTAGGAAAAGAGCAAAGGTCATCTCTTATATAAATTGTTCTACTACAATGACTTTGCTCATTTAATATTGCTGATATTTACATAAATTGTTCTACTACTACCTTTTAGAGAACTCATACCACAAGTGTTCAAGCAACCAGGATTCATAATCTGCGGCCAAGGCCGCAAATAAGCCATGCAATGAATGTGAATGGGCAAGGTGAAGAAGATGTAGTTGAAGAAGATGTAGCCGAAGAAGATGATTGGGAATTTGAATCGATTGGAGATTTCTTATGTGATAATGAAGGTCTTGTATATATCCTAGCAGATTTTCTCAAGTTATTTATAGTTGATTTTTGTTATAGCAGATTTCTCCATTTATTTATAGCAGATTTTCACCACAATACACAAGAGAAGAGAAATGGAAGAGGTATCAGTAAATTGGATGAAGTCTTTGCAAGGAAACCTGAGATGCCTAAAATCAAAGTTATGGTCAATGAATATGGTCAGCCCGTTGGTGAGAATGCTAGGAGGTTTTCTGGTGCTGTTGGGGTCCATGTGAGACAAAAAATATCAATTGCATGTGCTGATTGGAGGCTTGTTGATGAGGACTTAAAGGATGCAGTATGGTTAGACATGAAGGTAGCTGCTCTGGTTTTATTTGTAGACCTTCATTTTTTCTCACTTCATGATAAGTACTCATTTGCTACTTTCTCTTCACACTAGGAATACTTTGATATTGATGATAAAGCCTATGACTGGGTTTTGGATGCTGCTGGAAAGAAATGGAAGGATTTTAAAGCAAACCTGAAGAGACAATTTTTTAAAGGAGAAATAACAGAAGAAAAATTAAGGACAAAATAAGGTAAACGATTGAATGATGATGATTGGAACTTTCTCAAAAAGCATTGGTCAACCCCAGAATCTGCAGTGAGTACTACTAATTTATGCTTGTTGGTTACAACCATCTTTGTTGCTTGTTGTTTGCATTGATCGTTCTGATAGCCGTATTTGTCATAGGCTCAAGCTGAAATTGCCAAGGCCAACCGTGCAAAGTTGTCCATACATCATACAACTGGTAGCAAGAGCTTTGCTTGTAATAGGCATGAACTGGTATGTCAAACTATATCTGATTTTTATCAATACGTAACGTGCTATATTTAAGTACTAAAAGTGAAACACTTATAGGCTAATGAACTAGGGCGCCCTCCTCGAAGGGACGAACTCTATATCAAAACACATACAAGGAAAAATGGAATTCCATCAAGGAATGCAGAACCAATTGTTGTAAGTTTTTCCTTGAACAAGTATCACTATTTGAAATATTAGTTTTGGCATATTAACAATGATATTCTATTTGTGTAGAATAAACTTAAGTCAGTTATTGAAGCCCATCCTGAATTGACCGAAAAATCCATCCAAGAAGGTGATGCATTTGCTGCTACTTGTGGAAATAAGGAACCAAAAGGACGTGTTCGGGTTTTGGGCCTAGGACCAACTCCCCAAACTATTGGTACACCAGGTGTCAAGGGTTACACTCCAACAAGGGTTCAAATGCAAGTTCGAGAGTGTAAAAGGAAAGAAAGTCACCAAGCAGCTCTAGAACAACGCATAGCAGAATTAGAAGCTGAATTGGCGCGTGAAAGGTTGGCACGTGAAAGGTCAATTATGGAAAATGCCTCCCAAAATGGTTGTAACTCACGACACCTTGAGGTAAATTATTTGTACATTCTTTGATTTCAATTATGAGTCCTTAATACTAGTATTGATATGTGACCTTCAACTAGTACTTAGAATATACATTCTGATTTCTGTCACTTTGCTCTAAGTACTTCCCACTTTTATGTTTATAGAGCCCAAGGTCTGAAGAAAATTATGTTGAGACAAATCATGTTGCTGAATTTCCTGAAGATGGTGCTTATGCAGATAACTCTAATGAGTATGAATACGTGCTTGTGCGTAGGACCAACTTAGCCCCACCAGTCCAGCAGCCCCATCGGTCCAGCAGCTTGCCATTTATGCAGCCCAACACCTTTCCCACAGCCTCATCTATGCAGCGCCCTCACTCTAGTCCCATTCCTACAACCAGAGTTGTTCAACCCCCTCAGACTAGCCCCATTCCTACAGACTCGGTTATTCAGACCCCTCAGTCTAGCCCTGATGGTGCAGGCCTATCAAGGAATGGTGATGCAAATCACGTCTCACATGATGACTATGTAATATTCCCATCATATTTTTCCTTCTAGTCTACTGGTGATTTTCTAATTAATACAATTCTCATAAATACATTGTTTGCTTCAGATCGGTGAAGAAATTATACTCTATGCACTCCATAGAGATGAACCTGTGGCCAAGGGAACAGTTATTTCAGTTAATCCCAGCTGCGTGCACGCAGGACAAGCCCTTGGAAAGAAGCATTGTCTAGTTGTTGTCAGGTTTGTGATGAAAAGGGATGCAATGCTACCTCGCCCATATCCTGGTGTAGAAGAGATGGCTGATGCTAAGGACATGTCAATTGCATGGCCATATAAAAGGGTAACAACCAACACTTGTCATTGTTTGTGGTTGTCATATGTAATGAGTGCCTAGATTTTCTAATGGTTGATATTTCTAACAGCTCAAGGTCTGCAAGCCTAAAAAACAATCCCATGGAGGAACAGGTGTGCTATTTTGAATTTTTTCTCATCTCCATGTCATTTAGGATGTCAGCTTGCTGCCCTTGTACATATTACATTGTCAGATATAAGTTATTAGAACCTATGTATATTAAAGTTAAGGAGTGTTGATTGTGTTCTTAGCTTAGCAGCCCTTATAGGCCCTTTCATCTAGTTAAGGAGTGTTGATTGTGTTCTCAGCTAGCTGATTGTGCAGTCAAGTAGTGAACTTAGATATTTTCTTAGAAGTGAAAATTTGCTTGTGCACTATTCTCAAGTATATTGTGACTGCTGATTTTTAAAATATTCACAAGTATATTGTGATTGTGCTGATTTTAAAATGTTCAGAATATATTTCTATTATGTAGTAGAAAATAAGTTTAGAAACCAGTTTAGACATGTATGTAACCTGTCATTTGTTCCCATGCTATTGCTTGCTTCTGTACATTATGGTTATGCACACTAGTGACTAGTACATTCTATAGACTACAGAGTTGATGACCCAAGATGAGTAGAGACTGTAATGTGTGTTTTATTCTGCACAGATGAGTAGAGACTGTTATATATTGAACATATGAATTTCAACTCTTCCTTTACAGGTGCTGGGAGAAAATATCTAGAAGTAGAGTGCAGCCACTAATTGGATCAAAGTGCTCATGACGATGTGTTTTGGAAATCCTAGCTATAGATGAAAACTAGAGGTGGATCGTTTTGTAAAAAGTAGAAGAAAACTATGAGACAGATTGTGGAACTGAGTATCTCTATTCTAGCATTTTGGCCAAAACTATGTATTTCATCTTAGCTTTTGTTAGCCATGAATTATGTAAAATGGCATGACCTGTTGATGAATTTAATATAACTTGTGAGCTCTTCTGGTCCAGTTTACATGTGCTTGATGTCTGTAATGTTTGAATGTATGATATGGTACTGTTGATTGTATGACTAACATATAAACAATACATGATATTATGTGTTAATTATGTGTATGTATATCGATGGACAGTTCGTCGTTATAGATATATATCATCAGACAGTGGGACGCTATAAGTTTACAAAAACGTCAGAAGGTCTGTCGCTATATCTTTTATATAATGTCAGACGGTCCGACGTTAAAGGTCGGTCCGACGTTATAAGTTTTTAGCGTCGCCACTATCAACGGCTGATATATCTGACGTTATAAGTTTATAACGTCGGACCGTAGGACGTTGAAGCGTCTTATAACGACCCTCCGTCTGACGCTATATTTGGGCTGTGGTGTAGTGTTAGCAGAGGCTAGCTTTTGCCTAGAGGCCACTTAACCATTTACAAAGGTGGTCCACTAATCTGCTCGTCGTTGTTAATTAGAGAGATTGTTTGCTAAAATCGTTTTGTAGTAGTGATATTTTTGATGGGCAAAATAGCCGATTTGGTCCCTGAACTATTACTTGAGGCTCAGTTTCATCCCTGGACTTTTAAAACGTTCATTTTAGTCCTCAAACTCTACTTTTAGGTTCAATTCCATCCTAGAACTATGAAAATGATCATTTCGGTCCTCAAACTTTGCATTTTTGGCTCAACATCATCCTAAAACTATGAAGAAGACCATTCCAGTCCTCAAACTTTGAATTTTTTGTCTTTAAACTTTTATTTTCAAACTCAACTTGTAGTGTTAGGCTCAATTAATTACCATTGGTATACAAAATAATATTTTTTATGTATAGGCTAAAAACAACTCATATTTAAGAATATAGCCCTCTATATTATTATTTATCTTAAAATATAAACATAAATGTTGAAAGTGGGTATCCGATTCGATAGTTGAGACAACACTGGGGACAATAAT
Source organism: Coix lacryma-jobi var. lacryma-jobi (assembly GCA_009763385.1). Taxonomy (NCBI): domain Eukaryota; kingdom Viridiplantae; phylum Streptophyta; class Magnoliopsida; order Poales; family Poaceae; genus Coix; species Coix lacryma-jobi. The sequence continues at coordinate 3,515,653 of CM019827.1, forward strand.
ACCAAACGATGTATGTCCATCTCAAATCACGGGTGGTGTTGGACAAGGATGAAATTGTGCCAAAATGCATGGATGAAATTGTGCCTAAAATATAAAGTTTTCTTTTTTTGGTAGACAAAGTTGAGTTAAAAACAAAATTTTAAAGACCAAAATGCACTTTGATAGTTTTTGGATGAAATTGAGCCCAAAATGCAAGTTTGAGGACTGAAATGATTATCTTCGTAGTTCTAAGAGGAAACTGAGCCTAAAAGTAGAGTTTAAGGACATAAATGGATGTTTTGAAAGTCCAGTGATGAAACTGAGCCTCGAGTAATAGTTTAGGGAGTAAAATGGCTATTTTGCATTTTGATGCAAATTCAAGATCGTTATTACTTAAGATTATGCTTCACAATGGCGTCTATGGATAACACTTAGATGTAGGTTTAGGGATTATAGTGATAGAGATAGGTAACTATTTGGATATAGCGGACTAGATCTATTAACTATCACTGTCAATGATGATTAGAGTCTAGCAAACTTATATTTTGATTTTTCTAGCATATATAACGAGGATTAACATGATGTCTCTGTTAAAGTCTTCAATTGGTATGTAGTAAGATTTAGGCTCTTCGCTTGAGCTAAAATCCGATTTTAATATCATACAAATCAATCGTAGAACAATATTTTTCTCTCATAACATATCAGCCGTTTCGGCTTATCAGTCGGTTTAGTTTATCTTTTTTTCCCTCCAGCGGCAATAGTAATGGTATGATGTGCAAGCGCGAAATTGTGTGTGTAGCTAGTGCCACTACTACAGAAAGGACTTTTAGCCCCGGTTGAAACAACCCTTTAGTCTCGGGTATGCCAACCGGGACTAAGAATCTGGGACTAAAGGTCCCGGGTGCTTTCAACCGGGACTAAAGGTTCTCAAGGCCCGGGTGCTTTCAACTTTAGTCCCGGGTATGCCGACCGGGACTAAGAATCCGGGACTAAAGGTCCCGAGTGCTTTCAACCGGGGCTAAAGGTTCTCAAGGCCCGGGTGCTTTCAACCGGGGCTAAAGGTTCTCAAGGCCCGGGTGCTTTCAACCGGGGCTAAAGGTTCTAGGAGAAAAAATAAATGTGTGTTGTGTGAGATTCGAACTCAGCACCTCTTGCCTCACGCACGCTTACAAACTGAGCTACAGAACCCATTTGATATAGTTTTAGACGTTTTCCTTTTGAATCCACTCGGGAAGGACCTTTAGCCCCGGTTGGTATAAAAGGACTTTTAGTCCTGGTGGGTAACACCAACCGGGGCTAAAGTTAGTCTCGGTTGGTGTTACCAACCGAGACTAAAGGTTTTTAGTCCTAGACATAATTTTTAGCCGAGACTAAAGGTCAATTGATAGATCGTCCAAGGGCCTGTTCTCTAGTAGTGTGCAATCATATATTATATTAACTGACAAAAAACTATTTGACACACCACACCAATGCATTTTACGTGCCTTTAATTTGTTCAGTATCCAAGCAAGGACCTTCTACTCGATCTAGTCGTGATGGTTAATGTACTTGCGTCGCTCTATAATAAGCGGCACAGGATCAGCCGGCGCCACGGAGCCAGAAGAGGTGTGGAGGTCGAGCTGATCGATCCGGGGCCATCGTCAGTCGTCACGCAAACAAGTTTAGGGGAGGCAATCGCAACGAACAACATCGACGGAGCCCGAGGCAAAAGGTCGTGGTGGCCAACACGACGACGCACCACGTGTTGAGCAGTCCTGGCACCGTTGCGGTGTTCGCGGGATGGGAAATGCTGTACGCGAAAAGAGCGCGGGAAAAGATGGGCTGGCAATGAATCGAAGGCCCAGGACGAGGAAGACGAACCCTGCGGTGTTTGGGCCGGAACTGATCCAGTTTGCCGTGTGCGTGCGGGTTTTAAGGGCGCGAATGCAACGTGTTTTCAATAGTCAAATCATCGTTTACAGAGTCATTTAAATAAAAACCGTTTTCTACATCCTTTTATTCTCTACTAATAATAACAACAGTTTTTATATGCCTTGTGTGTACTTTAGAAAGTCGTTTCCGTTTTCTATCTCGGTTTAGTGAGAATTTCATAATAGATAATGGTTATATTGGATAACTAATTAAAGAGTTTGTGGATAGTGTTTTTTTTTCACCAAAAACATCTATTCCTAGCCATTAGAAAAAGATTTAAAAAGTATCTTGAAGTTGCTCTAAGAATGTTCTCCCCTACTTAGGCCTTGTTTGGTTTAGCTCCCCTTTATGACTAAAGTCCTCTAAACTTTAGTGACTCCTAAATTTTAGTAGGAGTGTTTGGTACTTTAGGGACTAGTTTTAGTGACTAATTTTTTGTGGGGCTAACCAACACTACTACATAAACGAATTTGCGCAGCGTTGTCTTTTTGCCCTCCGTGACAGATGTTTTTTTTGCCGTGTGTGGTAAATCCCACGATTTAACGCAGCGGTGGTAAATTCATTTGCCACAGCGGACATCTTAAGACGTCCGCCGCGGAAAATGCCTATTTTTCGCAGCGAACGCTTTAAGATGTCCGCTGCGGTAAATCAGATTTACCGCAGCGGACATCTTAAGAAGTCTGCTACGGAAAATGAGCCAATTTTCAAATCATATTTTAAAACAGTAAATTAATTCGAATGAAAAAAATCCAACTATAAAGATGATCACTGAACGCATCTTGGCCCCTAGTGGTTTCGGTGATTGGATGAAACACAAGATTACTGTGACTAACGTGTGTTTTGCAGAAACAGGGATGAGTTAGGTCACGGTAATGGCGACGATACGGGCATATGGAGTTCATGTCCCCTGGCGATGGATATCGTTTCGGTTTTCAAAGGATGGACAACGAAGACGGTGGTAGACTAGGCTAAGTGTCATATGGTGTTGGAGGACACTTAGGTAGTCTTAGGTCTTTGTTTTTTCTTTGGCCGTACTATAAAGGGGAGCGTGAATCAGTAGCTTGACCTAGATGAGTCTATTGAGGTAAGTGTGGTGCACACTTGTTATTTCATAGCCCTAGGTAGCTCAGAGAGATGCCTTAAGTCGAGAGGATCAAAAGTCGTTTAGGCCGCGCGCGATCCGAGTTGATTCTGCCCTTGTAAAGGGCATCGGACGCTGGCCAGGTGGGCATCGGACGCGTCCGATGCTCACCCCGACTAGGGTTTAGTCTGGTGCGTGGCATCGGACGCGCCAGTGTGTTCACATCGGACGCGCCCGTGCCACTGTTCACGTGGGCGTGAACTGAAGGCCGCATCAGACACACGCATCGGACGCTGGCCATGCAGAGAGGTTCCAGAGAGGGTAAATCCACATCGAACGCGTCCGATGTGGTGGCATCGGATGTTGTCAGCGTCCGATGTCCCTTTAAGCAGTCTGACAAGAAGGTACAGTAGACCGTTGGACGAGGTCATCGGAGCGTCCGATGCTAGGCATCGGCGCGTCCGATGCCCCTGTAGAATACCTGTCTTGTGCTGTTTTTGGATGGCCGGTTGGGGGAGTATATATACTTCCTTCCCTCCATCCATTTGAGTGTTCTTGCCACTTCCATCAGCTGAGAAACACCTTGTGAGTGTGAGTGAGTGCAAGAGCCCTAGTGAGGTAGAGTGATTTGCTAATTGTGAGAATTAGACACCTCCTAGTGAGAATTGAGTAGCAAGTGTGCATCCATCCATCTCTTTGGCCTTGTGTTGGTCAAGTGAGAGTCTAGCTTGTTACTCTTGGTGATCGGCATCACCTAGACGGCTTGGTGGCGATCGTGAAGCTTGGAGAGCATTCGGAGGCTTTGTGGATGACCCAAGCAAGCTTGTAACCGGTAGTGAGCGATTCACCGGGCCGGAGTGGCGAAGAATCAGCTCATAGTGAGCACTTGATCCTTGCGCGGATCAAGGGAGAGAGATACCCTTGCGCGGGTGCTCCAACGAGGACTAGGGGGGTGTGTCGACACCTCGATACCTCGGCAAAAAGATCGTCGAGTCATCTCTACTCTCTTACTTTCGCATTTACATTCAAGCAATTCAATTCCGCATTACTACTTGTTGTTCATTCTATATTGAATTGCTTTGCTAGAGTTAGAGTGGCTTAGTCTTGATCTTTTGTGTGGTAGAATAAAAGAGAAACACACTTCTAGGCACTAGGGGGTTAATTGGAGCTTGATAGGTTTAATTCTTGCAAGAAGTTTTAGAAAAGCCCAATTCACCCCCCCTCTTGGGCATCTTGATCCTTTCAATTGGTATCGGAGCCTCGTGCTCTCGATTTAGGCTTAACCGCCTAGAGTTAAGATGTCCGGAGGTGATGGACCACCTCCCATGTTCGAGGGAGACGACTTTCCATATTGGAAAATCCGTATGGAGTCGTACCTAGAAGCGGTTGATGTGAAATGCCGCGATGCCGCCATAACCGGTTTTGCCAAGCCTAAGGAAGGCACAAGCCTCACGCCAAATGAGGAAGAAAATGAGAAGTGGAATGCAAAGGCCAAAAACATTCTTTTTAGGGGCATTTGCAAGGATGTGTTTAACCGCGTCCGGAACCACAAGAATGCCCATGATCTATGGGATAACATTTGTGCTCTCCATGAGAGGACCAAGAGTGAGCGTGAGGAGAGATATCACTTAGTTATGCAAAAGCTTCATTCATTTGATATGCATGCTAATGAAAGTGCAAATGAAATGTACTCACGTTTGAATGTTCTTGTAGAAGAACTCAATGGACTTGGCCTCACACAAATGCAACCATCCGATGTTGTGAGGAAGATTCTTCGTGTCCTTCCAATTGAGAAGTATGGACACATCGTGACCGTGCTACATCAAGGCGATCTTTCCACTGCTACACCAACTCAAATCTTGGGAAAGATCAATGCGCATGAGATGTACATGCACATCACACCAAGTGGTGGCTCCTCCACTGACAAGAAGAAGGACTTGGCCTTCAAAGCTAGCCATGACAAGAAGGGCAAGTCCAAGGCTATTGTGGTGCATCATGAGAGCACAAGTGATGAAGAAGATGACTCCAACATTGCTCTCATGGTGAGGAGGACCACCAAGATGTTGAAGAAGCTTCACAAGAATGGAGTCAACTTTGACTCAAGAAAGAAGAAGTTCTTCACAAGTAGCAAGAGGAGGCCAATCTCCGAAATGGATTGCTACAATTGCGGTGACCTTGGTCATCTTGCTCATCAATGCACCAAGCCCAAGAAAGAGAGCTACAAGAACAAGAACAAGGGCAAGAAGTATGACTCATCAAGTGAAGATGAGAAGAAGGATGAAAAGCCCTACTACAAGAAGGATGGCAAGAAGAAGAAGCAATACCACAAGAAAGGTGGGAAGGCTTACATTGTTGGTGATTGGCTCACCGACATTGAATCCTCCGGTAGCTCATCAAATGAAGATAGTGATGATGAGAAGGAGAAGGTGGCCGCTCTAGTCATTGGTTCCTCTACACCACCACCACCACCGTCGCCATCATCATCTACACACCTATGCCTTATGGCCAAGGGTGACCGGAAGGTACAAAATGATGATGACTCTAGTGATAGTGATAGTGATGGTGAATTTGAGTCATGAACGGTAATTGCAATTACAACTCGTCCTTGCTCTATTACTGATACATTGTTCCCACTAACATGACACTCTTTTTGCAGACTGGTCGACCAATGCTCCAATTCGATACACACTGTATCAACAACCCTCCTCCGGTCAGGGTGGTGGTCAGAGTTGTGGTCAGGGTGCACAAGGATCAGGTCATCGGCAAATAGGTATGTATGGTGCTTCCGACTAGTATGTAAACCATAACCACCCCTACCTATATACTTGAGAACTAAGACAATCCTCTTGTGGATCCTCATGCAACTCTCTTGATGGAGGAGCCTGCCGATTCAATAGAATCAGAAGACACCATAGTACCGGAGACCTCAATGGATGACCTCGATGATGGCATTGAAACCATTTCGTCACATATGGGCACTGAACTTCTTTCCAACTACGACGATTAACCAAAAGTCATACATGTTCGATCATATGCCTCCTCTTGTTGTTATTATAAGCTGATATTGTCTTTCCAACTTTGAATTGTTTGTTAATGCACGGTTGAGTGTTCAGCTCATATGACAAGAAGAATTCACCGATGAGGAGCATGTCATGATCGATGTCGTTTTTATGTTTTCGTTTGTCTTGCCTCTTGAGAATTGGACCCGTGGTCAAAACAATCATTATTCGTGTGTAATGCTACAGATTTGATGACATTATTTGTATGGGTAATGCTCCAGAGCAGACTTATTATTTGTGTGTGTAATGCTATATGAAACTTGTTATTTGTGTATGTAATGAAACTTGTTATTTTTGTGTATGATATGCTCCAGATGTAAAGGTTCAACCAACCGGTTCACAGAACCGGGATTAAAGGATGTACCTTTAGTCCCGAAAACGTAGTCCCGGCTCGGTGACTAGGACTATAGACCCTTACCGACCGGGACGAAAGGTATGTTCTCTACTAGTGATGGGGGGATATCTTAGTTTCCACGGTGGATGAGCTGATTAATCCTATTGATGGAAGATGAGATGTGCAATTAATTCGATCTATATTTTGGTCTGTTGATGCTCATAGAATTCTTTAAATCCCTCGGTTCTGGACATGAGGATGTGGTGGCTTGGCATCACAACCGCAATGGCCTATTTTCAGTAAGATCTGCTTATCATGTCCAATGAAATTATAAGTTTGGAAACCTCAATAATAATGCATTGCCTGGTAGTACAGGCCCCAACCCAGTATGGAGCCAATTGTGGAAGCTCTCAATTCCAAGTAAGATCAAAATTTTTGGATGGCGAGCTCTCCATGGGTGCTTACCGTGTCATGTAATTTTGGCGAACAAGCATATATTTCCAATATGGGGAATTGTCCCAGGTGTTTAACAGGAGCAGAAGATATTAAGCACGCCTTATTCTCCTATAGTTGAGCAAGTGAGGTTTGGCTCTCTCTTGGTATGTGGGAATCAATTGAAAAATTGTTGCCGGTGGACATATCAGGATTAGTAATAATCAGGAGATTATTCGGCAAGGAGGTGTGGTCGAGGGTTTTAAAAATGTGGGCCTCGCTGAAATTATACTTACATGTTGTTGGTTTATTTGGTGGCAGTGTAGACAAGTTAAACATGAGGAAGAAATTCAGAACCCATCAAGAGAAGCTATGTCAATTGCAGCGATCTCAACGAATTATGCTCTAGCGCCTAAGACTTCGACAATGGTCAACAAATGAAGAAATAAAGGGGGTGGGAAGCACTGGAGCAGTTATAAGAGACTCCTCCTGTGGTTTTATCGCAGCTTCGTACAACTATATCTCTCATGTGTTGGACGCTGCTATGGCGGAAGCTTGAGCTTTGAGAGACGGACTATTACTAGCTCAACAGATTGGTTCCAATCGGGTGCAAGTCCAAGCGAACTGTATGGAGGTGGTTGATACAATGCTAGATGGAGGTTTCTCAGCTACAGCTTCAGTGGCAATATATGATGAATGTTGCCTGCTCTGGAAGAATTTTGCTGAAATTTCTATTAGCCACTGTAATAGGGTGAGTAATTTAGTAGCTCATGAGCTAGCTAGGCAAGCAATGGTAGAGGAAAACTCTTGTGTTTGGATAGATGATCCCCTGCATCTATTCGTCAACTACTTGTAAACGATGTAACTATTTTTCTCGAATTAATAAAGCTTGCCGAATGGCTTAACCTCAAAAAAAAACTTGTAATGTTATGTCATCCTAGTCCTAAATTCTAAAAACGATCGTTTAGGTCTATAAACTCTATTTGGGTGTCAAAATAGTCCAAACGGATCTAGATATATGATGGAGTAGAACCATACTACAACAAATAAAGGGAAAGCAACCCAAATAAAAAGCGTGATCAGATTTAGCGCGTCGGGTAAAGCTAACCACCACACGTACCGCCCTTGCAACAATGTTATCATCACTCAGCTACGTCCTACGTACGTGTGGCCTACTTGGCGGGGAGAACTTGGACTTGATGGTGTCCACGACTCCGGCATCGGTCTGGAACGCCCGCGCCAGCACGTCGGTAGGCAGCGGCGGCGCGGCGCCGAACAGCGCTGCGGCGGCCGCCAGCGTGCCGGGCATCTGGCTGTCGAACGCGGAGATCGCCACCGCGGGGGCGGCGCCGACGCTGCGCTGGAAGTGGAGGAGGCCGCGCGGGAAGACGAACACCTCGCCCCTGCTCACGGTGCGGCTGAAGAGCCGGGCGCCGGCCGCGGTGACGAAGCCCACCTCCAGGGTGCCCTCGGCGACGAAGAGGATCTCCGTGGCGCGCGGGTGCGCGTGCGGCGGGGACACGCCGCCCCACGGCGCGAAGTCGGTGCGCGCCATCGACACGCCCAGCGTGTTGAGCCCCGGGACCGCCAGCACGTCCGCCGCCGTCACCGCCGACCCCGTCGGGTTGCCCGTGTACACGTCGGCCGCCGCCGCTAGCCCCCCGAAGAAGAAGTCGTCCGCCGTCACGTTCGCCTCCGGCTTGCACGGGAACCCGTTCACACGCAGCGCTGTAGATATATATGCGAGAGGAGAGAGAGAGAGAGGTGGGGATGAGATGAATAAACGAAAATTCAATCAATGCGTGCATGGGAAGTGATACATGGATCACTTACGGCCCTTGAGGGATTTGTAGTCGGCGACGCAGATGTCCTGGAGCATGTCGGGGTCGCCGGCGAGCACAGGCGGAGCGGCCATGGCGAGGAGCCCGACGACGGCGAAGCAGGCGCCGAGGAGAAGGGCGGGGAGCTTGAGCTTCTTCAGAGCCATGTTTCTCGTGGCGGTGGTTTCTAGCTAGCTGATTGAAGGCTGAAGCTGGCGCAGTTAGCTGTGTTAGTTATTACGTGAGTGAGTGTGAGCTGTATCTCGGTCGTTTAGGACGTAAGGAAAACTTTAGGTTTTCTGGTTGATGGAAAAGAAGGGTAGGGAGCTGTGCTATTTATGCAATGCAATACAGCTTAATGAACAGCCCGTGATCAATAAATGGAACCTGATGGAGTGCGCGCGACGACGACGATGGGTACGTACGTGTTTATTTATACATATATACAGCTAGCTAGGTGATGTGAGAGTCGAGAGATCGAGCAGCAGATCGAAGATGTTACGTATCAAGTTTCGATTGAGAATGCAATATTCGTACGTGTGTAATCGTCCCCGGCCGGCCGGTCTTTTTATGCAAATTTATTAATTTCGACACACGCATGTGATGCATGGATCCCCGCCGTAATCCCCGGTTGTAATAACTCGAAGTTTCTGTAAACAGTAACTTGCACGTTACTATATAATTTCCAGTTATTATTTTCTCTCCGCAGAACGCAGATCGATCCGTTTTCGCGTGACTCAAGCAACGTGAAAATAACGTGCATGCATACACGAACGGTACCGGGTGGATGAAATCGACGTTTAATTATGCTCAATCATCATTCACGTTGAATAACTATATATCCGCCGTTCATATATTTTGGCGTTCTCACGGCACAAAGTAGGAGTGGACCAAAAAAAAAACATACTCCATCCGTCTCAAATTATAAGTCATTCCAAGAATCTTGGAGAATCAAACTTATATAAGTTTGACCAAATTTATATAATAAAGTAATAGTATTTATGAGATCAACTACGCATCATTAGATTTTTTCATTAGTTATATTTTCATAATATACTTATTTGATGTCATAAATCTTTATATTTTTTTCTATAAATTTGGTCAAACCTTGAGATGCTTTGACTCTCCAAAATTCTTGGAATGACTTATAATTTGGAACGGAGGAAGTACCAAAGAGCCTTTTGGTTCTCGATCGGTTCCTGGATACATGGTTTTCATGTTCGCAAATACGTACGTACTGATTTCAGGAGTATTTCACATGTTGAGTCAGTTTTTTTGATCAGGTATAATTTAGACGCACACAACTCACACACACCACACTCACACCACCACACGCATACACACGTGTGCGCGTCCGTACACACGCAAAGAGAGATTGGGAAGCTCGCCGTCTCCAGGTCGTCTCCAGTGCGCGGGAAACGCGCAGTACCACCGAATGCGCACGTGTGCGTGTACTTGCAAAATCTAGAAAAAAATCCAGAGAAAAAGTGCGACGCCAGAGTTTAAACGCTGATGGTAGCGTCCCACTGGACTGCCCTACCACCGGATCACAGGCCTTTCGCACATGTTGAGTCAGTTTGCTCGGCTACTCGATGATCCAAACTACCCAGCAACACGCATGCTCGCCCTGCTACCTTGTCCGATCAAACTATATCAAAGCCTTATCCACTGCTTATGCCTTTTATGGATCTGTTTAGGCCACTCCTCGTTTCACCTAAATATGTGAAGCTCCACAAATTCTGATCTAACAAAAAAGTTAGAGCAGTGAGAGCGCACTAAAAAAACTCCGATTTTATGTGAAGCTGCTCCACACAGTAGTCAAGATTCGAGAAACCTAACCAATTGTTCGTTCACCCGAACTCTCATCCTTGTTAAAACCGAACACTACTGGGATTGAAAAGTACTAGTACTCATTAAGTCATTATTAATTATTATATCTATGTAATTCCATCAGTAAACCTGATGAGGGTGTATATTTGATTATTTGGCGATTGGGATTCAAGTATATCTTGATCCATGACGGTTTATACCAACTTTACTCACTACAGGAAAACCTAACTTTGCCGAGTGTCAAGCTCTTTGCCGAGTGCTAAATAAAAAAATACTGAAAAAAAAACACTCGGCAATGAAATTCTTTGCCGAGTGCCAAAAAAACACTCGACAAAGAGCTCTTTGAATTGCTGAGTGTTTTTTCTAACACTCGACAAAGAGCTCTTTGCCGAGTATTTTTTGGCACTCGACAAAGCATATTTTCAAATCATATTTTGAAGCAATAAATTAATTTAAATAAAAAAAATTAACTACAAAGTTATTTAACTCATCAAGATGAACAATTTTAGTTTTAGTGATTTCTTCATTTGACAAACTAAAAATAAATTTGTTCACAAATCTTATCTCTCCATAGTTTATGAAACTACGAGAGTGATATATAAGATTTGTGAATAATATTAGAACCATAATGTTAGATGTACAAATAGTCAAACAAACTTTGTAGATCTTGAGAGGTTATGAAAGTTTGTGTTGGCAACTTTTTAATTTGAATTCATCTAGTCAGACATACAAAACTGCGTCTGAATTTAAAAAATTTAAAATTCGAATTTTTCAAAAGACCTTGGATGGATAAATGACCAAAATGAAAGTTGTAGATCTCGAAAAGTTATGAAAGTTTATAGTTGACAACTTTTTAATTTGAAATCTTCTTGCAAAACTATATTTGCATTTTAAAATTTTAAAATTTAAATTTTTAAAGTACCTCATATGGAGAAACGACCAAAATGAAAGTTGTAGATCTCAAAAAGTTATAAAACTTTGTAGTTGACAACTTTTTGATTTGAAATCATCTTGTCAATGAAAACTATATTTCAAATTCTCAAATTTGAAATTTAAATTTTTATAAACAACCCCGGATGGAAAAAATACCAAAATAAAAGTTGCAGATCTCGAAAAGTTATCAAACCTTAACTTTGTAGTTGACAACTATTTGATTTAAATTTTTTTAGAGCCTCAAATGAGTAAATTACACTCGGTTTAGTATAATATGTGGGCGCAGTGGGAGATCGAGGAGGCTTCGTTCGAGGGCGGGATCGAATCCCACCTGCCACATTAGTCACGAATTTTGCAAAAAAAAATGTTGTGACTTGCTTCTTCAATGGAGATGGGTGGGCGCTATCTAGTGGGGTCCTTCCCCGATAAAATAATTTTTTTCTGAGTTTTTTCGGTTTTTTATTTTGTCGAGTATTTGTTCACTGTGTGCTCTTTGTCGAGTGTGGCACTCAGCAAAACCTTTGCCGAGTATATTTAGGGCTTTGCCGAGTGCCACAGTCACTCAGCAAAGCCAAGAAATCTAGTGATTTGTTGTCCAAGACTTGCTTTAGAGAATTAGAGGCACTTGAATTCACGATGTCAGTATTCATTTGATGCTTTCCACTTGAGTACATGTTGTCAACAATCCCTACCTAGAGCGTTTTGCACGCCGGCCACGCTACTAATTCATTAGCTGCATGCATGCGCACTGAACTGCTTGGGAGGAACCGAGGCATTCCAAAATAAAATACGACACCAAGGTCAACCTCAATCAGAGTTTCATTGAGTTTTATGGACATTAAATACGCTGATGATGTGACACTGTTGATAAAGAGAGATAGAGATGACGAGAGTTTTACGAGAGTAGAGATAGTTTTATGGAGATGAAACTCTTTTATACTGTTTTCAAAATATAGAAGTGTTAAAAACTGTGACATAAAACTAGAACTGAGAATGACCTTTAAAAGTAGATGAAAAAGTGAAATGCACCATGAGTTTCTAATTAAGAATTTCTTGTATGGGTCTATGAACTATCGGAGTGATCATCTGGGTCATTTAACTGTTACAAGTATAGTTCATTCGAAGTGTTAATTCAGGTTTATGATTGGATCTTGAGTGAACTCAGAATGAACCACAATTAAAGTTAAATGACGACCTAGATGATCACTTTAGAATTTATGGATCCAGATAAAAATTAATTCAAGAACAATTTAAGGAAATATGGTGCAGATGATGATGGACCACAGGCCACGCATATATGCGTATAAAAAATAATTCAGAGACAGAGGTCAAGGTTTTTTTTTTGGAATGTGAAAGTTTTACGGTGATTTTTATTGGACGAAGAAAATGAAAATACAAGGTCAGGGTGATATATAGAGCATCAACTTCATCTTTCTGTAATGGTGTGATGGATTAGGGGATCCGAAGTTCAGACAACATATGCTAGCTATATATGACACGATTAGTGATATGGTAGGATTAATTCTTGCTAGTTTGAGTCCAACTTTCAAACACAGATCAATATGTGCTAGCTGTTAGCATTATGTTACACTTATTACACGCGTTTGAGAACAATAATTGCGCTGCTTTCTGGATGGAGAAGGAACAGGAACTATCCCCAAATCCATTATTCCCGCGGCCGTTCAACCGTTTCCGATCGAGGTCCTACCACGCTAGAAGGCGGTCCATAATACGTTGCTTGCTTGTCTCATTTGTTACGTGGTGCTGAGTCATTTGAGACCAAATCACATAAGTGCTTGTCTGTTCTTTGCCTCTTTTCAGTTGCAAGATACGTCTAACTTTTTTTCTTCTTTTTCTTTATATTTTTTAATATATTAATCTATCTATTTTACATGAATATATACACACTAGTTAATAATATAAATTAGTGCACCATTTTTTTTTGTTTTCTATAGTTTCGTGTTTCGGTTAACCCAATTCCATTACTACGAGCATTCATCCGTTTTAATTGTAGCGAATGATCCGACCACATGCAGGTTATATTCCCTTTTCTGGTTCTGTCTCGCGCGCTGAGTTTGCGCACCTAGACGATCGCAACGATACCCGCTTCTTGTACGTGAATTCCACCCTCCCTCGTCTACGTATCATCTCTGCTTCCTTTATCATTATGCTGATGTCATACTAAAAAATAAAATATTTATTTTAACATGCTATAACTTCTGAACGGTGTATCTATTTTTAATTCCGTTTGCACTTATGTGTTCTATATAACGAGACGAATAGAACTAGATTTCACCTGCATATGTTTTGAAGATTTTTTCTAATAGCAATTTATGTGTATATTAACTTATAACTTACAATTTTATACACACGGGTTGTATTGAATAACTTATGTACACAAGTTGGATAGAATAACTAATCTATAAGTTGTGTTTGATAACTTTTGTACTTAAGTTTTTTTAAGTTATAAGTTAATTTGTTCCTTTTTGTGTGAATAATTTTTGTGTTTGTAAATTTTGACATAAGTTATAAGTTAATTTGTTCCTTTGTATTTAATAACTTTTGTGTTTTGAAATTTCGGCATAATTATAAGTTAATTATTTCTTTGTGTTTAATAATATTGATACATAAGTTTTGTTTCATACTCCCTCCGTATCACAAATAGAAGACGTTTAGGACAGCGACACGGTCTCCAAAGCATAACTTTGACCATTTATTTCTTTAAAAATATTTGTTGTAAAGTGGTATATATATACTTTTATGAAAATACTTTTCAAGATAAATTTATTCATATGATTTTCACATTTGTAAACTCAATAATTTAAAAGTTATTCATGATTTATATTCCCAATGTTTGACTAAAACCTTTTCCAAAACGTCTTCTATTTGCGATACGGAGGGAGTAGCATGTAAATAAGTTGTGTTTAAGTTTTTGTCGCATAAGTTATATATTATAAGTTAGTACACATAAATTGTTACTAGAAAAAACATTCAAAACATATATAATTATGCGAAAAAATAAGTTGTACATAAATAAGTTATATTTTCATAACTCTTGTGTTTTCATATTTTTCATATAACTTATCGTTATAAGTTGTACGTATAAGTTATACATATAACTTTGTAGCTTTCAAAAAAAAATATGATTTTGTTTAAAATAAAAAACTTTCTAAAAAAGGAAAATTGTGGATTTTTTTTTTTGCCAAAAAGGGAAAGTTGCGGGAGCTGTCTAATCGTTCGCCAGATTTGAGTCTGGTGAACGTTCGCTGTTTAGTGGAGCCGGAAACTATCCCAGACCGCCTAGCTCTGCTCACAGTTTTGACGCCTCGGGTCCGTATTTGCCTCGACTCGAGACGAGCGACCCGCTCCCCGCCGCCGCCACCGCCCGTCGCTCCTTCGCGCCGCCGCCGTCCTCCGCTGGTCCCCCTCTCTCCTCCCTCCGGCCTACGCCGGTGGTTGGAGAGAGTGGGGATCCATCGCTTTTGATACTTTTTCCTAATAAATTGAATTTTTTAGGGTTTGAGTCTCTCCATGCCAAGTATTATGGTATTGGAGATTTATCTCCTTCTTCTCCTCTTCGGCGACGGAGTAGGGGAATGATGGAATTGTCTTCTCCATGGCGGCTTCGTTGAAGATGAAGACAACTTCGGCGTCAGCATCTTCACCAGCATGACGACATGGAGATTTTTGTTTCCGGATGACGGCATCAAGGCGGAGATGATGTCGTCGTCATGGAATAATTTTCTCCGGTCTTTTCTCTGTTTTGTTGTGGTTAGATCTGGCCACAATGAAGGACTAGGAAGAATAAGTTTCAGATCAGTCTTCTTCACTCTTCGGTGGCAGAAAGAAGAAGAAGGAAGACACAAGAAAGAAGAAGTTTCTCAACTCCACCTGCAGGAATGTTGGCCGTCCGTTGGGCATCTATTGTCTGGCCTAAAACAATTGTTGCCGAGTATTTGCCTGTGCGGTCATCCATATGAAGCGTCAAATAGGTTTGGATCTGAGAGTTTGAACTATTCACAGTGTGGGTGCAATATAGATAAAAATCAGTTTCTGGATATATGTTTTTTCCAGAATACTTGTAATGTGACGATGTACCCAGCTATATTTTAATATAATTCTTATTTCGTCTAAAAAAACAGTTTTGACGCCTCCAAATTCTGAATGACGATGTGTATATATGCATGAATGCATGGACGACGACATGACTTATTATCCGACATGAGTATGTTGCAAGAGCAACAAATATTCAGGTACTACCAATCAGGGCACTCATTACTCTGGATTTGCACACCGACAGAAACACACCACCTTACACATACAAAGAGAGCAAGAGGCTCATTCAGAAATTCAAACGCAACAACAGTGAACTGTCGGTGAAGCCATGGCCATCATGACCCATCACAATTGCTTTACAGCTAGAATACAAAGTGACAGTACTTGTTCAATTAAATCACACACTGGATCGGCGGCGTAAGTAGTACGCGCTAGCTCGTTATTAGTAGCGTATGGTAATACGTATAACGTACGTACTACGTGCATGGTGCTTGCATTGCATGCATGACATGCCTACTTATTGGGCGGGAACTTGGACTTGATTGCCTCCACGAGGCCGCCGTCGACCTGGAAGCTCCTGGCGAGCACGTCCGTGGGCACGGGCGGCGACGCGCCGAAGAGGGCCTGGGCGACGACCTGCGTTCCGGGCAGCTGGCTGTCGAAGGCGGAGAGGACCGCGGCGGGGCCGCCGCCGTTGTTCCTCTGGTAGTGGACGAGGCCCTTGGGGAAGACGAAGACCTCGCCGGCGCACACGGTGCGCGCGTAGAGGCGGTTGGCGGTGGTGACGAAGCCGACGTCGAGGGAGCCCTGGAGGACGAAGATGAGCTCGGTGGCGCGCGGGTGGACGTGCGGCGGGTTCACGCCCCACGGCGCGTAGTCGATGCGCGACACGGACACGCCGCGAGCGTGGTGAGCCGGGAGAGTCTCCACGTTCGCCGCCGTCCCCGCGGAACACACCGCGTTACCCGTGTTACCGGCGCTCGCAGCGCGGTGGAGAAGAAGTCGTTCGCCGTCACGTTCTCGGCCGCTTGCAGGGGAACCGTTCAGACGCAGTGCTGCAAGGTATATATATAGTCATTATTATATATATATACATTCAGAGATCACCGAAAAACAGTGTGCTACTTGCTAGTAGCGCGGAGATCGATCGATGACTTACGGCCCTGGAGGGATTTGTAGTCGGCGACGCAGATGTCCTGGAGCATGTCGGGGTCGCCGGCGAGCACTGCAGGGGGGCGAGCGCCAGGAGGACGGCAGCGGCGACGAAGAAGGAAGTGGCGAGCTTGATGGCCATGGTGGTCCACGTCAAAAAGTAAGTAGCTACTATGTGCAAGTGCAAGAAGGGGAAATGGCTGGCTTTTGTGTTTTGGTCTGAGGACAAGGAGGGAGGGGCAGCTGGTATTTATAGCGGTGGCTCCCAGACCTAAAGCTGTGCTAGTACTAGTACTTGTTGCTGGTCCATGTCCATCGCACGTACTGCATGGATCGAACGACGTACCCATGCATGTCGAAAGATGAATGGACATATATACAGTATAATACTAATAAGGTAGGCTTTCAGTATATGTGTTCTTCTCGTTGTGTAGGTTGTACGTCTTGTCTCCGTGTGTGTTTGCGCGTTGTGTTGTGTGAGAGAGAAGAGAGAGGTGGATTACGCGTGCACGGACCCACGCAGTGATCGCGATGAGACCCGCGCGCGGACGTGTATACATATATACGTGTGTGTGACGATAGATATGAATATGCATGATATCCAATCTAGCTATTTATACATTCCGGTCGCGTGATGTAATCAAGACAAGGGATCTCAACATTAGCCTTTAAGTTCCTGACTCAAAAGATACAACTCTGACAGAGATAAGCTTTAGAAAGAGCTTATCGATTTTAAATATGATACTATAGGCGAATATTTTGCTGTCTAGATCAGCTGGTGCGTCTAATTTCTTTAAAGGTTTTATGTAGTGGGTAGTCCAGACCGCTAAAATGGGTTTTAGATGGAAAATAAGAAATGGTAGGTCAGTTCGACCGTGCCTAGCAGGCCCACGAGCCTGACCTCCGGCCCAGGCCCGGGCCCGGTCGTAGGACGGGCCGGCACGAAGGCCCCGCCAGGCCCGCCGGGCCCACCAGGCCCGCTAGTGAAAATATGATATATATGTGTATATATGTGTTTTTATATTTATAAATATGTATTTATATATATTATATTTACTTATATATATTTATATATAGTTTATATGTATTTATGTTATTTTTATATATTTATATATATCTATGTATATATGTCGGGCGTGCCGGACCAGCCCGCCGTGCCGAGGGTCAGGCCCAGGCACGACCCTATAGACGGGCCGGGCCGGCCCGGGTCCGCTGACCACCGTGTCGGGCCGGGCCAAATTGGCAGGCTTCGGGCCGGGCTCACGGGCTCGGGCCTCATGCCCAGGTATACTTCAGACGACGGTCCATCGCATCGCATGCATGGATCAGACGACGTACGCATGCATGCATGCACGTGGAAAGATGAATTGATGGACTTGGAGTCTCGGAGAGAGATATATCCCAAATCCATTTCCGCGAGCGTTCACTCCATCCCAGTTGAGCGAACGATCTCAAGTGGTCAAGTCCGATGCACGTTACTACAGGGTGGGTGGTCGAGTCGGACGCACGTTACTACAGCCGCAGGTACGTTAGTCTGTCCGTTGGCCTGTTCAAGTTAGATGCATGCGGCCACCACTTTATCGTTTTTATTATTACATTTTCTATTTTTCATTTATCTTTTATTATTTTATAGGTTAACTAATTTATTTTTTTAACTATTTTAGAGGGTGTTTAGTTTCTGACTCAAAAACTTTTCACATATCACATCGAATGTTTGCATACACGAAAATAAAGGCTACTGAGAAAAGCTCACGTATACATATCTCTTCTTATCTTTTTCTCTATTTATTTTTCATTTTTTTCATTTTTTTATTTTACCTTTTTATTTTATATAAATTATTTTATACATAATTTTTGTATTTCTACCAATATACTGTGATATTAATTTGTACGTCTAAATTCTTGAAAACTTATATGTATAGCTTTATATCTAAGTCATTTATAAGTTATATATCTAAGTTATACAATCAAATTATACATAAATCTTTTCTTTTAAAAAAATTACTAAGTTCTACACAAAAATTTATACTACCACAATTTTTAATATAATATTTTATGGAGGTGAACTTCTTAGCACAAGTTTTTATCAAAACTTAGTTGGGCAAGTTTATAATATGTATAAATAACACAAGTTGTATTGATTAAATTATGTAAAGTTGTATGAACTAATTTATGTATACAAGTAGTGTTTTGATAAACTTTTATACATAAATTATGTTTTCATAATTTTTATGTTTCTAAGTTTTACTATAAGTTATAACAATCAGTTTCTTTGTGTATAATAACTTTTATGTTTGCAAGTTTTGGCATAAGTTATAAATTAATTTGTTTCTTTGTGTTTAATAATTTTTTTAAATAAGTTATGTTTCATAATTCTTGTGTGTCGGTGTTTCGACCCCGGGGTTTGACACCAACGAGTAATATGATCGCGTGCTCTCTTCCTGGATGGTGATGCAAGATGACACAAGGATTTATCCTGGTTCGGGCAAAGAAGGCCCTACGTCCAGCGGGGGATGGTTCTTATATTACTTGCACCTAAGTGCTTGTACAGGGGCAATACAAGCTCAATGAGCGTGGACCGGAGTCCGGACTCGTGCGTGTGTGTGGTGCGTGATCGTGTGCTCGTGTTCTGTCTCGTGTGTGTGTGGTGCGTGATCGTGTGCTCGTGTTCTGTCTCGTGTGTGTGTGTACGCCTGTGCGTGAAGGGCCCTGGTGTCCTCTTTTATAGTCCAAGAGGAGGCCAGGGTTGCAGGAGAGTGGCACGTACGATGCCCAATACGATGAAGGGTAGGTATTCTGTCTTGTCGGGGTCACTAGAGCCGGCGTGGGTGTTGCTGTTGAGCCGTCCTTGAAGCGTGGCCTCCATTCCGGGCGCAGACGTGGAGGCGTGGCGACGTGGAGGCCGTACAACGCCCATTCCGGTACGTACGAGTCGTGGCAGGGTCCCTCCGGGTCTTGGGGTGCCTGTCCTCCAATGGCATGAAAGCTATTAGGGCTCGAGGGGCGCCGGGCCGGCCTCGAGGTGGCGCCTACGGGGGGCACGAGTCCCCGCAGGTATGGGCAAGTCCCGGAAAACCCGATCGCACAGCGGGTAGCCAGGCCTCGAGTCGTGACTCGAGTGTGCAACAGTGCAGGGCATGGTCGAACAGTGCTATACTGGTGCCTTTTTACCCATGCTTGTGGTGGAAAAGGAGATTTGACTCTGCCCTGGTTCACTGTGGCACACGTCGGGTTCCAGAGGACATGACCGGATTAGGTGAACGCATTAAATGCGTAGTATGGGATTGGCATCCGATGCCTGGTGCTGCTCGAGGGTGGCATGATGTGTCTCGAGGGATAGGTTACCGTACTAGTGAGGCTCGAGGTCCCCGCGTGGGGTCTCGAGGAGCGGTGCAGGGCTCGAGGCCTATGTGCCGGGGCTCGAGGGGTAGGCTGCCATGAGGCGGACAGTAAGGCTTCGGCGGCCCTGGGCTCCGTGGTGGTGGGCCGGCGTTGTAGGCCTCGAGGGGTTGACTTTTTAGAAGGTTAGACTTGTTAGGTTTGTTATTAATTGGTGTTCTAGGTTTAACCTATTTGTTTTGCGTTGATTGTAGGTACCCCTTTTGTGGACCCCCGACAGTAGCCCCCGACCCCTTGTTCGAGTGCTGGCACTCGAGCAGGGCCTCTCTACCGAGATCTCGAAGGTTAGCTAACTGGTTCTCGAGGGTTTGGATGTTTTGATTCCGTGGGTGTCGCGCGAGCGACACCCGCGGGTGTAGCCCCCGAGGCCACAGGGGAGTGGTTAGGACTCCCTCGTGGGCTTTTTCACGAGTGTGAGTGTTAGTTACGTTTTTTAGGTTCGGGAGTGTCGAGCCCCCGAGTTTTTTGACCCTCTTTCGTCGAGGGGTGCCAGGCTGAACTGACCGGCCGGCTCTTCGAGCTGTCCGGCACGCCAGTTGCCCTGGCTTGTCATCCCGCGAGTCCTTTCGATCGGATGCGAGGGGGGATGACTCGTACTACCACGAGCGGGCGAGTATCGAGGTTCCCGATGAGCTGGTAACGGGGGAATCCAAGTGAGACCTCGTGCCCCGTTCGATAGGGTCGACTGAAGCCCGGAGGTGATCTCATATAGCGTGGGCGCTCGGTCTGCAGGAGTGCCGGGTCCATTCGATAGGACCCGGTGGCTCGATGCCTCCCTCCGAGGGGATCTCACTGCATGTCGTGCGCCCCGCCTCGGATACACGTGAGGGGCCTCGAGGGCTTGGCCCTCGAGCGATGCTGCGAGTGGCGCCCCTTGGTGTCCCTGACTTGGGTGCTCGAAGCCGGCTGTCGAACCCTCTTCGAGGGCAGCCTTCGCTGCTTCGAGGCTTGGAAGGGCCGGGGGCCGTTTTTACCTTCGTGAAGAAGCCTCCGTCGTCTGGGAATTCTTCTGCCCGTGGGGCGCGCCTTTTTAGGCGGAAACTGTCAGGGAGGGCGACGGACGCGAAGTTGGAGCGGCGGTCATGGTGGGCCCAGGTAGCGGAGCGAATGGGGAGTTATCGCGTGTACCTGTCAACCGACTCGAGATTTGGTTAGGTGGGCGCATTAAATGCGTGCGGTTACCTTTTTTCCGTCGTGGGAGACCCCGCCCGTCGGGGTTTTCTCTTATAAATACCAAGTGACGGGAGAGGAACCCTTTACTTTGCCTTTGCCTTCACCGCCGCCGTAGCTTCCACACGCTTCTTCCCGAGCCAGCAATTGGGAATCTTCCCGGCCGCCCGTCCACCGCTCAGATCCGCGCCGTCGCCGCCATGGCCGCTTCGTCCCAGGTGCTGCCGGCCGAAGACTGGAGCCCGACGAAGACGACGCAGCAAGAGCTGGAGACGCTGGTGGGCGGGGGCTTCTCCGCCCCAACCCGCAGGAGGGTCCCGCGTGGTGGATTCTCCGTCGGCGGACCACCGGGAGCCGCACCCCGCGGAAGGGTACGTGGTGAGCTTCACGCGCTACCACCGCATGGGGCTCGGCGTCCCGCCGAGCCGCTTCATGCGGGGGCTGGCCCACCACTTCGAGGTGGAGCTGCAGCACTTCTCCCCCAACTCCATCTCGCACGCCGCCATCTACGCCGCGGTGTGCGAGGGTATCTGAAGATCGAGCCGCACTGGGAGATGTTCGTCCACCTCTTCCGGGGCAAGCTCTTCCACAAGGCCGCGAAGCCGAGCGGGAGGAGGAGGTCGCGCGCGTGGGCTCCCTCACCATCACCGCGAGGACCGGGCCCTCGTCAGCCAACGTCCCCCGCGAATACCTCCGCTACAAGCTCTCCACCAACCAGGCGGGGTGGGACGACCACTGGTTCTATCTGCGGAACGAGGGCGGGCTCCTTCCGCAGTACACCGGCAGGGTCATCACCCAGCGCCCGGAGAAGTGGAACTGGGGCGTCGCGGCGGACAGGCAGCGCCACCTGATGCCGCTGGTGAACACGATGCGGTCGCTGGTGGAGGAGAAGAAGCTAACCGTCCAGGCGGTCATTTGGGCGTTCCATCAGCGGAGGGTCCTTCCTCTGGCGAACCGCCCCCTTCTCATGTTCGAGATGGGGCCAAACGCCCCGCCTGAGGCGCTGAACCAGTCGAGGATGGTCGAGGAGAGGCTGTCTCGGAACGAGGCTACCTCCCGGGTGACGGTCACGGTCCACGGGTCGTTCTGCCCTGAGGAGACCACCCTGATCGCCATGGCACCCGACGAGGGGTGTATCGACCCGGTAAGCCTTCCTCAAGCTAGGTTGCTTCGAGCCCCCTTTCCTTTCTCTCTCTTCGAACCTCGTTTATTTTCCTTGTGGTTTTTCTCATCAAGTTTCCTTTTTTGCAGGGGGCGTTCACATGTCGCGCCTCGAGGCCCCCGGTGAGGGAGGACGCCGCGGAAAGACAGGTGAGGCGTCTCTCTGCTCAGAAAGATAAGGAAAGTAAGGAACAAAGAAGAAGAAGAGAAAGGGAGGAACCTGCGTCGAGGGGAATGGGAGCAGAGGCTAGCGAAGGCTCGCCGTAACCGGCAGCCTGGAGAGG
Organism: Coix lacryma-jobi var. lacryma-jobi; assembly: GCA_009763385.1. Classification (NCBI taxonomy): domain Eukaryota; kingdom Viridiplantae; phylum Streptophyta; class Magnoliopsida; order Poales; family Poaceae; genus Coix; species Coix lacryma-jobi. Next base: position 3,538,254 of record CM019827.1, read on the forward strand.
AGTCCCCCGAGCTCAGCTCCATGAGCTCCGAGGAGGAGGATGACGATGACGAGGAGGAGAGTGACGATGAAGGGATGGATGCGCGTTTGAGGCGCGCGGGGGGTCGTCGACATCCGGGCTGACCGCTCCTCTATGCAGGAGGATGTCTTGGAGGTCCCCCGGCGAAGGGATCGCGCGGGACGCAGCCGCGGAAGGCTGTGTCAGGCCTAGCCTCGTCGGAGGCTCAGGGCACGTCGAGCTCCGTGCCGGACGTGCCCGCTGACGCGAGGAAGCCTCGAACAAGGAGCGCCATTGCCGCGGCGCAGAAGGAGGCAACGACCGCGTCGACCCAGGCGGGGGGTCTCGAGAAGGGCCGACCCTCGAGAAGCGGCCAACACGTCGGGGAGGACTACGGGCCCGACCGCCGCGAGTCGTCGAGGGCGACATCGAGCCCGCGGAGGAGCGGGCAGCATGAGAGGCGTCGAGCCCCCGCCACCATGACCGTCGAGGGGGGAGCCCCCGGTCGTCTCGTGACGGGAGCCGCGAGCGACCCCGGAGCCTGTCACGGCACCGCCGCCGGGAGAAGGAGGCAGACGCGGGTAGACGCGCCGGAGTAGGTCCCAGAGCCCGCGCCGGGAAAGGCGCCAAGATGACCGCTCGAAGGAGACGCGGTCGCCCCCCAGGACAAGAGACCAAAGGAGAGCTCCCGCTGGGGTCGAGCCACGGGAAGCACCGGGAGCCTTCCCCCCATCCGAGCCATACGGAGACGGCTCAGGGCGTGGCTCGAGCCAAGGGGCGGGCTCGAAGCCCCGGCGGGGGCCCGGCGATTCGGGGAAGAGGCCGCGCCGTCGCTTTGGGTAAGTAGCGTCCCTCAACTCCGTTGGTAGTGAGGCTTTACCTCTTTACTCTCGAGTGATGTGTGCCATTTCTGGTTTTTTAGGGAAAGCGCTCCCGGCAGGAGGCGGACCCGCGGCGTCCAAGCGGGCTAAGACCTCGAGCTCTGCTGAGGAACAAGCACCTCGAGGTATGGCTCCTTCTTCTGCTGGAGAGGCCGCTTGGCTGGTGAAGGCTTGAGCAGCCATGGCTCGAGGAAGCCAGATGGCCGCTGCGGATCTTGGTGAGGCCATCGCCGTCGACCACGGGGGTCGAGGCTCTTTCCTGATTCTGATGACTTTGTTCTCCTTTTCAGCAGGGACCGCAACTCCTGGCGCCGAGCCTGCCGTTACTGCGTCCGTCGCAGCTCCACCTCCACCACCTCCTCCTCCACCTCCCCCTTCAGTGGCGCCTACCGAGCAGGCCACTCTTCCTCCCGTCACGACGGCCATCTCGGGGGGATACCCGAGACAGGCGCGGCCCCGTCGACGTCTGGGACTGAGGGGGCAAAGGCCCTCGAGACCCCAGTCGACGCGAGCCGGCCCGCGGAGAAGGGGAAGGAGGGCGAGGCGTCGGTGGAGAAGGTGTCGACGGTGGAGGAGCTCCTGGACGAGCTGGAGCAGGTGTCGTCCCTGGTCGAGGGCTCAACGCTGGCGCTCGAGGCACCGGCCAGGGACGACAAGACGCCGGAAGACCGGTGTGAGGGAGGAGGAGAGCTTGGGGACGAGCCACCCCTCGAGCGACCCGCTACCGCTCGAGTCCCCGCCTCCACGCGAGGCCGCGCCGCCGCCTCGGGAGGGGACAGAGCAGCGGGAGGAGACGGCAGAAGGGCGGGGGTGCCGCAGCCTGTGCCGCCGGTTGGTGGGCCGCAGCTGGCGTCGCTCGAGCCGGAGGAGGGGGACCTGCCCATCGTCGAGATCGATCGACCGGTGTGGCCGTATCCTGACGCGCCGAGCCCGACCGGCGCCGTTATCCTCGCCGAGCGGTCGACTCGGCAGGGGGCCCCGCGGGAGGCGCGATTGATCTTCAGGGAGGTGTCCGAACTCGTGGCGGAGGCGGAGAGGTCCTTCCTGGAGGAGGCGGACAAGTCCGCGCAGGTGGCGGCCGCCCTCGCGAAGGCGGAGGGGGAGCTCCAGGAGCTCCGCGCTGAGCTGGGTCGGAATGCGCAGATGGCGAGCCGGCTCAACGCGGCGCAGGCGGAGACCCAGGCGGCTTGTGACGAGGCCGCCCAAGCTAGGAGGGAGGCCACCACCGCTCTGGCCACGGTGGAGGCGTCGAAGAAGGAGGCCGCCGACGCCCGAAGCGAAGCCGCCACCGCCCGGTCTGCAGCGGAGGCGGCGAAGAAGGAGGCCGCCGACGCCCAAAGCAAAGCCGCCACCGCCCGGTCTGTAGCGGAGGCTGCGAGGAAAGAGGCCGAGGAGGCGAAGAGCAAGACCGCCACCGCCCTGGCTGCAGCGGAGGCAACGCGACAGGAGGTGATCCAGAAGAATCTGGCCCTTGCGCAGACGGGCAAGCTGGTCGAGGACCTTAGGGGCGAAAAACTCGACGCGCTGTCCCAGAAGCGTACACTCGAGCAGCGCGTCGAGGTCCTTACCAGCGTCTTCGCCGCTCTGGGCGTGCACTGCCAAGGTAATCTTCATGCCTCGTCTTGCTTTGATTTCGAGATTCTTGCCATGCCGCGGACTTACCCCCTTCTGTTTGTTGCACAGATCTCGAGAAGACCTCCGAGGAGCTCCGCGAGACGAATAAGGCTCTCATGGAGCAACTCCAAGGTGAAACCATGGTGGCGGAACGAGCGCGCGCCACCCTTGACAGGCTCGGCTCCATGTGGGGCGTCGACCCGGTGGCCACGGCCGTGGGCACGGTGGCTCGAGGCGACGCCCTGGTTGACGCCCTGTGCTTCTTTGACGTGGTCGCGCGGGACCGCGTCTGGGGCGCTCTCCACCATGGTGTAAAGCAGGCGCTCGCGGCCGTCCGCTCTGGCTTCCGCTATCCGGTCAATGTCGTCGCCAAGGGCTTCGTCGAGATCGAGGGGAAGGACGAAGAGTGGAACGACCGCCGCGTCGACAAGATCCTGGAGAAGGTGGAGAGGCCGGGGGCGGCGCTCGCGAAGCTCTTCGAGGAGGACGTGCTGCCTCCCGATGCGGACAGTGGTGCAGGTGGCCCCCCTCCTCCTGCCCAGACGTCGAGGCTGAGCCCGCGGCAGAAGACCTTGGGGAGGAGTACCAGACCGACGAAGAATGAGGCCTGCGTGCCAAATTTGGGCGTTGAGGCCCTTGTAAAAATTTATGTAATGACTTATGGCCTGTCGAGGCCAACATGTGTATATGACTCGTTTGTTTAAAGAAGTTGTCTTCTTTTCAATTTTATTCGATCATTTCTCTTTGTCGCTAGCTCGAGCTTCAACCGGCTTGGTCTGTGTTCCTTCGATACGCGTCACGAGTTCCTCGAGGGGAGCGTAGGTAGGGTACCGTAGCCCGGGGGCGTAGGTGGCCGTCTACGTCGACGCCCCCCGACTCTTGGAGGCTCGAGGCATTTACGGATTTAGACGCTGCTAGTATGCTCGAGGTGCGAATCGAGACGAGGGTTGAATTTTTTGAAAAGAAAACGCGCTTTTTCCGGAGTCTGGGAGGGGGGGTCCCCCTGTCAGCCCCGAGGGAGGCTCGACCCTGAGCGAGGCAGGGTCGAGGCTACCTTAAGTTGCTAAGTAATATGAAAGACAATGCACGAGTTGTTCATTCATATTAACGTGTTTGTACAAAGCAACAAAATGAAGAAGGCCTCGAGGCCCTTAAGGGTAGAAGCGACGTAGCTGAGAAATGTTCCACGCGTTCGCCAGGATCCTGCCTTGCTCGTCGTAGAGCTTGTATGTTCCTGGCTTGAGCACCTCAGCTACGGTTATGGGCCCTCCCATGGAGGGGTGAGCTTGTGGCGCCCTCGATTATCTTGCAGACGTCGAAGCACGAGGTCCCCCACCGCCAGGTTCCTCTTGCGCACGTGCTTATCTCGTGGTAGCGTCGAAGGTTTGCTGGTAGCGCGCGGAGTTGATGAGCGCCACGTCTCGAGCCTCCTCGAGCTGGTCCTTGGCGTTGGCAAGCCTCTCGTCGTTGGTTTGCTCGTTGTAGGCTCGAAGTCGAGGGGAGCCGTACTCGAGGTCTGTAGGCAAGAAGCCTCGGCGCCGTAGGTTAGGAAGAACAGAGTGAACCTGGTGGCTCGACTCGGTGTAGTCCTGAGGCCCCACAGCACCGAGGGGAGCTCGGCAGCCCACCCCTTTCCGAAGTTCTTGAGGGTCTTGAAAAGCCTCGGCTTCAGCCCGTGGAGTATCATGCCGTTGGCGCGCTCAACCTGCCCGTTGCATTGAGGGTACGCGACCGAGGCCCAGTTCACGCGGATGTTGTTGTCGTCGCAAAAGTTGATGAACTTTTTGCCCATGAACTGTGTGCCGTTGTCGGTGATGATGACGTTAGGCACCCCAAACCGGTACATGATGTCGGCGATGAACTCGACGGCCTTCTCGGAGGTGGGGTCGCCTATAGGCTTAGCCTCGATCCACTTGGTGAAATTGTCGATGGCGACGAGCACATGCGTGCACTCTTTCCAGTTGTCATCTTGAGGGGACCACGAGGTCGAGCCCCCAGACGGCGAACGGCCAAGTGATGGGGATCATTGCAGGGCGTGCGCGGGCTGGTGCGTTTGCTTGGCGTAGAACTGACACCCTTGGCAAGCTCGAACCAGGCGTTTGGCATCTCCGATGGCGGTTGGCCAGTAGAAGCTTGGCGGAAGGCATTTCCCACCAAGGTCCTTGGCGCTGCGTGATGGCCGCAAGCCCCGAGTGCATGTCGTCGAGGAGCCCTGCGTCCTTCCTCGAGGGAGGATGCCAGCGTTGGAGGATTCCTGACGGGCTTCGTCGGTACAGTTCTCGTTCGTCGCCGTAGATGCGTAGGTCTTGGTCCTTCGAGCGCATGCGTCGGGCCTCTGTCTTGTCTTCTGGTAGCACGCCTTCGGTGTCAGGTAGTCGAGGAAAGGCGTTCGCCAGTCGAGGGGTCGTGATGAAGAAGTGGAGGCGGGTGCGTCGATCTGCATTGCCTCAGTGGATGTCGAGGGGTCGTTCTCGAGGGGTTGGCGTTGAGGGTCGAGCCCCCGTGTCCGGCTCGAGGGGTGGCGTCGAGGGGCCAGCCCCCGGGCCGATCTTGACGGATGGCTCGAAAATGTCCCTCGAGAAGACGTCTGGGGGGACGGTGCCGCGCGTGGACGCTAACTTAGCCAGCTCGTCTGCGGCCTCATTGAACTTTCGGGCGATGTGGTTGAGCTCGAGGCCGTAGAACTTGTCTTCTAGCTTGCGCACTTCTCCGCAGTATGCTTCCATCTTGGGATCGATGCAGCTCGAGGCCTTCATGACCTGGTTAATGACGAGCTGCGAGTCCCCTCGAACGTCGAGGCGTCGGACCCCAAGCTCGAGGGCGATACGCAGCCCGTTGACGAGGGCCTCGTACTCAGCAACGTTGTTGGAGGCGGGGAAGTGCAGACGCAGCAGGTAGGGTAGCGCATGTGGCCGAGGGGTGAGATGAAGAGCAGGCCCGCGCCTGCCCCTGTCTTCATGAGGGATCCGTCGAAGTACATGGTCTAGAGCTCGGCTTGAATCTGTGCTGGCGGGAGCTGAGTGTCGGTCCATTCAGCAACGAAGTCCGCCAACGCTTGCGACTTGATGGCCTTTCGCGGGGCATAGGTGATGGTCTCCCCCATTAGTTCGGCGGACCACTTGGCGATGCGCCCCATGGCCTCCCGATTGTTGATGATCTCTCCGAGGGGGAAGGACGACACCACCGTTACGGGATGAGCGAGGAAGTAGTGCTGGAGCTTGCGCCTTGTGACGATGATGCCGTAGAGCAGCTTCTGGATGTGCGGATACCGGACCTTGGCCTCGGAGAGTACTTCACTGGTGAAGTACACCGGTCGTTGGACCGGCAATGCATGACCCTCCTCGTGCCTCTCGACGGCTACGACCGCGCTGACCACCTGAGTGGTTGCGGCCACATAGAGGAGGAGAGGCTCGGGGGAATCGCCAACCTGGGCTGGTCGCGATGGCACGAGGATTGGTGCGGAAGTCAGCAACCCCTTCAACTTGGTTAAGGCCTCCTCGGCTTCGACAGTCCACGTAAAGTGTTCCGTCTTCTTCAGCAGGTGGTAGAGGGGTAGCGCTTTTTCCCCTAGCCTCGAGATGAATCTGCTGAGAGCGGCTAGGCAGCCAGTCACTTTCTGCACACCCTTGAGGTCTCGAATCGGGCCCATCCTCGTGACTGCTGAGATTTTTCGGGGTTTGCCTCGATCCCCCGTTGTGAGACAATGTAGCCGAGTAGCATGCCTCGAGGCACACCAAAGACACATTTCTCGGGGTTGAGTTTCACATTCTTGGGCCGGAGGCACTCGAACGTGGTCTCAAGATCGCTGATGAGGTCCCCGACTTTCTTGGTCTTAACCACGATGTCATCGACGTAGGCCTCGACGATTTTCCTATGTGTTCGCCAAAGATATGCTGCATACAACGCTGATACGTTGCCCCGACGTTTCGAAGGCCGAAGGGCATCGTAACATAGCAATACATACCAAAGGGCGTAACGAAAGAGGTAGCGAGCTCGTTGGATTCTTTCATCTTAATCTGGTGGTAGCCGGAATACGCATCGAGAAATGAAAGTACTTCACATCCCGTAGTGGAATCGACAATCTGATCAATTCTAGGTAAAGGAAATGGAACTTTTGGACATGCTTTATTCAGACCAGTGTAATCTACACATATCCGCATTTTTCCATTCTTTTTCTTGACTAGTACATGGTTAGCTAGCCACTCCGGGTGAAATACCTCCTTGATGAATCCAGCCGCCAAAAGCTTGTGCACCTCCTCACCGATGATCCTGCGCTTCTCCTCGTCGAAGCGGCGCAGGCGTTGTCTCACCGGTCTGGACCCGGCCTGGATCTCCAAGGCGTGCTCGGCGACTCCCCTCGGTATGCCTGGCATGTCCGAGGGGCTCCACGCAAACATGTCGATGTTCGCACGGAGAAAGTCGACGAGCACTGCTTCCTATTTAGGCTCGAGGCTGGCGCTGATGGCCAGCGTCTTGCCATTGGTCGAGGTCTGGTCGATGGGTATCTGCTTGGTGTGCTCCGCCGGCTCGAAGGTGCCGGCGTGGCGCTTTGCTTCAGGGGCTTCCTCGGTGGCTAGGGCAGCTAGGGCCTCGAGCGAGTCGAGTTGTACGTTTGCCTCCCCACGCTCGACGCACTCCACGTCGCAGTGGTAGGCGTGCTCGTAGGAGGTGTCGACGGTGATGACCCCTTTTGGCCCCGGCATCTTGAGCTTCAAGTACGTGTAGTTAGGGACCGCCATGAACTTGGCGTAGCCGGGCCTGCCGATGATGGCGTGGTAGGTCCCTTGGAACCCGACCACCTCGAAGGTGAGCGTCTCCCGGCGGAAGTTGGCCGGCGTGCCAAAGCAGACAGGCAGGTCGATGCGCCCGAGGGGGTGTGCCTTCTTCCCTGGTACGACTCCGTGGAACCCCCCAATGCTGGGTCGGAGCTGGTCCCTCGAAATCCCCAGGAGGTCGAGGGTCTCGAGGTATATGATGTTGAGGCTCGAGCCCCCATCCATCAACACCTTGGAGAACCGTATATCGACGATGACGGGGTCGACGACAAGAGGGTATGCTCCCGGATTTACGACATGATCCGGATGGTCGTCACGGTCGAACGTGATCGGCGCATCAGACCAGTCGAGGTACCGGGGGGCGTCGTGGCGGAGTGCAAAGACCTCCCGACGCTCCTTCTTTCTTTCTCGAGCCGAGAGCCCGACGGTTGGGCCCCCGTAGATCATGAAGCAGTCGCGCACCGGGGGGAAGTCCGCGTCCCCGTCGTCGCGTCGATTATTGTCCTTGCCCTTGGGCGCGTCTTCCTTCTTGTCGCCGAGCCTGGAGTAGAAGCTCTTCATCAATCGGCAGTCCTTCCACTTGTGATTCGTGGGACCCTTGTGATAAGGACAGGGATCCTCGAGCATTGTTTCGAAGACAGCCCCGTCAGGGGGGCCTCGAGGCTTCTTGTGCTCGAGGGCGCCCGCGAGCACCTCTTCGTCGTCGTTGTCATCGGCGTCGCGCTTCGCCTTCTGACCTTTGCCTTTGTTCTTTTTCTTTTTGTTGTTGTTGTTGCGGTTCTTGACGTTGTTGCCCTTGCTCGAGCCCTCCGGCGTGGCCACCGCCTTACCTTTGTCCGTGGAGCGGCCAAAGAAGGCCCCCACTGCCTCGTCGCCTGAGGCAAAGCTGGTGACACGATCCATCAGATCCTCGACCGTCCTGGGACGGTAGCGTCCTAGCTCGTGGACCAGCTCTTGGCAGGTCGTGCCTGCGAGGAACGCTGAGATGACATCCTCATCAGGCACATGGGGGAGCTCGAGGCGCTGCTTCGAGAATCGCCGAGCGAAGTCGCAGAGGGGCTCGTCCGCTGTCTGCCTGCAACGTCGCAGATCCCAGGGGTTGCCTGGGCGCACGCAAGTCCCCTTGAAATTCCCATCGAAGACCCTGACTAGGTCAGCCCAGTCGTGGATCTGATTCGGCGGGAGCCCTTCGAGCCACCGACGGGCGGTGTCCGAGAGGTAGAGTGGGAGTTGGCGTATGATCACGCGATCGTCGCTCTTCGCCCTGCCCAGTTGGCAGCCCAGGCGGAAGTCGGAGAGCCATAGCTTGGGCTCGACCTCCCCGTCATACTTCACGATGTTGGTCGGTGGTCGAAAGCGGTCGGGGAGGGTTGAGCTGCGGATGGCCCGGCTGAAGACCCTGGGGCCCGGGGGCTCGAGGGCTTGCCGGTCCTCGTCGCTGTCGTAACGCCCTCCTCGATGGGCGTTATAGCCACGCTCCTCGGCCCCTTTGTCCTTGCGCCGGCGGTTGATGTTGTTGCAGGCGTCGTTGGGGTCTCGAGGTGGCCGGTTGTCGACGATCCGCTCCCGGACATGCCTGGCTCGAGAGGCGTCCGGCTGGTGGACGGACATCTCCCGCTCGTTGCGGGGCATGTCTGCTGGCTTCCCCGAGGCTGCCCCGCGCCGGCGTGAGGCTGAGCTTTCGGCCTGCTGCACAGCGGCTGTCTCGAGGAGGTTCTTCATTTCCCCGAGCATGCGCCTGGCGTCAGGGTTGGAGACGGCGGGTAGATCGCGGAGCAGCATCGCGGCTGCTACCACGTTCTGCCCGGCTCGCGGGAAGCGCACCTCGGGGCGTGCTGACGCCCCGTCCTCAAGGATCTGCCGGTGGACCTCTCGAGCGCGACCACAAACGCCGGCGCCTCTAGGTCGGGCATGTTCCTGCACCAGAGTTTTCTCGAGCTGCAGCAGGCGTTGTCGGTCCTCCTCAGCCTTGGCGATTGCCTCCCGCAGCTGCGCGAGTTGCGCCGCCCGGTCGTCGCTGTGCTGAGAGGGTGCAGCCGGTGCCAGGGGTTCGTTCCTCCCCTGAACGTGTGATCCGCCTGCCGCAGCCACGTCTCCGGGCTCTTCGAGGTTGAGCGCCGGCCTGGTGCCGTCGTCGCCGTCGTCCTCGGCATCGTCCATGACCCCCTCGAGCTGGAAGCACTCCCTGGTGGGATCCCAGAGGTCGGGGTCGTGGTAGTCGTATTCGTCGGAGTCGGTGCTGTTGATGTCGCGCCGCCTTGGCTCGTGCTGGGACTGCAGCTCGCGGTGCCACTCTCCGATGGTGGCTCGCCGGGGTGGCTCGACGACTCGTGAGAAGCCGCGGTCGACGTGCGCGAGGTAGACGATCTCCAGGTCGGCGGTGGCTCGTAGGAGCACGCCCGGACGTTTCTCCTGCTCCGCCGCCGCTCGGTCCCGACGACGCTCGTCGAGGTGGTGGGCGTAGACAGCTGCGGAGTTGTTGAGGCCGAACGGGAGCCGCCGGCATCGAGCACGGTACACCCCGTGCGGGAGGAAGCCGGGTGGTGTCGACGGAGCACGGCTCGGGGGCCTCTGGCCAGGTTCCCGGTCCGTGCGCATGACGAACGCGAACTCGCTGGGAGAGTGCGCGCGCGCCCTAGAAGTCTCTGGCCGCGCGCCGGGCAGGTTTCTCCTCGGGGACTCTGCGCCGGTCGCGGGGAAGTGGGTGTACGCCGCGGGCTCCGCCTGTGCCTGGCGACGATGGTGACGACGGCGCCGCTCACGAGGTGGCGACGCGTGGTGGTGCGGGCGACGCGCCACGCCTCCCGCGCGGGGTGGCGTGAGACGCCCTCCGCTCGGGCCCTCCGTGGAGAGCAGGGTCAGCTCGTTGCCGCTGCCGGTGGCTAGGAACTCGAGGCTCCCGAACCAGATGACGGCACCAGCAGAGAACGAAGGAGTGGAAGAGGCCATCCAGGAAACAACGAGAAATCGACTCGGACACGTGAAGTCCCCTACCTGGCGCGCCAACTGTCGGTGTTTCGACCCCGGGGGTCTGACACCAACGAGTAATATGATCGTGTGCTCTCTTCCTGGATGGTGATGCAAGATGACACAAGGATTTATCCTGGTTCGGGCAAAGAAGGCCCTACGTCCAGCAGAGGGGGATGGTTCTTGTATTACTTGCACCTAAGTGCTTGTACAGGGGCAATACAAGCTCAATGAGCGTGGACCGGAGTCCGGACTCGTGCGTGTGTGTGGTGCGTGATCGTGTGCTCGTGTTCTGTCTCGTGTGTGTGTGTGGTGCGTGATCGTGTGCTCGTGTTCTGTCTCGTGTGTGTGTGTGTACGCCTGCGCGTGAAGGGCCCTGGTGTCCTCTTTTATAGTCCAAGAGGAGGCCAGGGTTACAGGAGAGTGGCATGTACGATGCCCAATACGATGAAGGGTAGGTATTCTGTCTTGTCGGGGTCACTGGAGCCGGCGTGGGTGTTGCTGTTGAGCCGTCCTTGAAGCGTGGCCTCCATTCCGGGCACGAACGTGGAGGCGTGGCGACGTGGAGGTCGTACAACGCCCATTTCGGTACGTACGAGTCGTGGCAGGGTCCCTCCGGGTCTTGGGGTGCCTGTCCTCCAATGGCATGAAAGCTATTAGGGCTCGAGGGGCGCCGGGCCGGCCTCGAGGTGGCGCCTACGGGGGGCTCGAGTCCCCGCAGGTATGGGCAAGTCCCGGGAAACCCGATCGCACAGCGTGTAGCCAGGCCTCGAGTCGTGACTCGAGTGTGCAACAGTGCAGGGCATGGCCGAACAGTGCTATACTGGTGCCTTTTTACCCATGCTTGTGGTGGCTGCCCTGGTTCACTGTGGCACACGTCGGGTTCCAGAGGACATGACCGGAGTAGGTGAACGTATTAAATGTGTAGTATGGGATTGGCATCCGATGCCTGGTGCTGCTCGAGGGTGGCATGATGTGTCTCGAGGGATAGGTTACCGTACTAGTGAGGCTCGAGGTCCCCGCGTGGGGTCTCGAGGAGCGGTGCAGGGCTCGAGGCCTATGTGCCGGGGCTCGAGGGGTAGGCTGCCATGAGGCGGACAGTAAGGCTTCGGCGGCCCTGGGCTCCCTGGTGGTGGGCCGACGTTGTAGGCCTCGAGGGGTTGGCTTTTTAGAAGGTTAGACTTGTTAGGTTTGTTATTAATTGGTGTTCTAGGTTTAACCTATTTGTTTTGCGTTGATTGGGGGTACCCCTTTTGTGGACCCCCGACATTGTGTTTTTATATTTTTCATATAATTTATCGTTACAAGTTGTACATATAAGTTATACGTGTAACTTTGTAGTTTTCGAAAAAAAGTTTTTGTTAAATAAAAAACCTTCCAAAAAAGGAAAGTTGTGGTAAATTTTTTTTGCCAAAAAAGGAAAGTTGCGGAAGCTGTCTGATCGTTCACTAGAATTGAATCTTGTGAACGTTCGCTATTTAGTGGTGTCGAAGATATATAGTACACGTACGCGTGCACGCAATGAGGAGGACGTGTATGATATCCAATTAAGTCATTCAATACTTGTCCTCATGCGTATTTCCTCCGTACCGGTAAAACAAGTATTTTAGATAAGTTTTAAATTAAATATTAAAAATATAAATATGATAATTTTTAAGTTGCTGAGTTTAAAAATGTAAAAATTTAAAAATATAAATATGATAACTTTTTAGTTGCTGAGTTTAAAAATATAAAAATCATATGAATAGATGTGTCTTAAAAGTCATATAAGGTCTTTGTTGGACTGACTGTCTAGCCACCGAATAACGGAGGTGGACAACTAGCCCACCTTGCCTTAGAGCTCCATTTCCAAATGTCTCGTGAAAATTTTTGTGCAGTAGTGTATGATCTGACCCATCTCATCTCCTGCACCGGCTAGCTCGTAGTACGACGTTATGTATGGTGATGGATCTAGCTATTTTGGTCGTGTGATGTAAATAAGTTACAAAAGAGTGGTTTAGTATGCCCTCATGTGCATCCATTGTGCCGCTCATGGTTCTTTTTGCCATCGGAGCTGTTAATTTTATCTTTGCCACGCCAAATCGATCAAACTAAAGGTGGAGCTTTGGTGTGTAGAGATCAGAGTACAGTGGACCATCATGACCTTGAGAGTGAGGTAAAAAATGCGTTTTATACTGGACAAAAAGGCATAATCTTTATCTGAAGGAGTTTTTTTTTTACGGATTATCTGAAGGAGTTGACACACCCACACGGCGTACGTCCGTCCAGGGAGAGATCACGAGTTTTTGGCTGAGAATATATTGGTACACGACACCCCAAGACGACTCGGCCGGCCGGCCGGGCCGCCTCCGATCCGATCTGATCAGATGGCTGGGCCGCTGGGGAATCGAATAAGTACAGTACATGGAGTACACGCTAGCAATGAATCATGCACCGTAGGTCCGTAGTAGCCTCGCCGTGTCTGCCCCTGCAGGAACTGTACGATCGATCGAGTGCATATTATCGATCGATCGGTTGGCCAGATGAGGAGCCAGCCGGCAACCACCCCCCGGCCTGCCTGGAATTTAAGGGGGTGTTTGGTTTCGCACACTAAACTTTAGTTATTTTTAGTGGCTAAAATGCCAAATACCCCCACTAAAAGGGACTAAATATGTTTTTTAGTGTTTTTAGTGGGGGTATTTAATCCCTTTTAGTGGTGTGTTTGATATTTTAGCCACTAAAAGAGACAAGTTTAGTGGGGTGGAATCAAACACCTGGATCAGATCTCGCGAGAGAGATTCGTTTCACTATGCAGTCACGTCCTGTACGTGCCAGTATATATATATATATATATATATATATATATATATATATATATATATATATATATATATATATATATGATGCAGCAACCACTGTACGTACAGTTATTGGTGACTTGTTCCTCGAATTGATCGACCAAGCACAAAGCAGTACGCGCGCAGTTGTTGATGCCATGCATATAGGAGTACGCATGCAGTTGTTGATGCCCATATCATGTATGTATACAGTATATATTAGGAGTACATACTCACGACACACTGTGTTTATGGCGATGAGACGTATACCCAACGAGCACGTACTATACGAACTGCACATCACTTGATCGAGTACTTGACTCCATGCCTATACTTCTACTCCTATACTACAACAACAACAACAACAACAACAACCAAGCCTCTTAGTCCCAAACAAGTTGGGGTAGGCTAGAGTTGAAACCCAACAAGAGACCCTAGTCACGGTTCAGGCACGTCAATGGCTGCTCTCCATGCATTTCTATCCAAACATAGATCTCTAGGTATATCCCAACTTTTTAGATCCCTCTTTATTGCCTCCCCCACGTCAATTTCGGTCTACCTCTACCTCTCCTCACATGAAAATCTTGGGCTAAAACTCCACAATGCACTGATGCCTCCGGAGGTCTCCTTTGGACATGACCAAACCATCTCAACCGATGTTGGACCAACTTTTCTTCAATTGGTGCTACCCCTAGCCGGTCACGAATATCGTCATTTCGGACTCGGTCCATCCTTGTGTGGCCACAAATCCAGCGCAACATACGCATTTCTGCAACACTCATTTGTTGGACATGTCTTCTTTTAGTAGGCCAACATTCTGCTCCATACAACATAGCCGGTCTAATCGCCGTCCTATAAAACTTGCCTTTGAGCTTTTGTGGTACCCTCTTGTCACAGAGAATACCAGATGCTTGGCGCCACTTCATCCACCCTGCTTTGATCCTATGGCTAACATCTGCATCAATATCTCCATCCTTCTGTAACATAAAATCTGCCGCGCCGGGTACACACGCACCTATATGTCCAGCTGATTATGTATATATATATATATATATATATATATATATATATATATATATATATATGTACGTGCATGTATATACAAGACGCACTTGATGGATCGAGTACTACTTGACTCCCATTATGCCTACAATTAGTACTACAGAAAATCTGCTGACGGGGGGTGCCTATATATACCTACATACACGCGTACCGTACCTCTATATATATCCAGCTGATTTATTATGTATATGTGTACGTACACATTATATTGTTTTGTTGAGTAATAATATACCTATAATCGGCCGGCCGGGACCAATTATTGTTGCATGTATACTATGTATGATATGTACACGCATCTGGATGCTTTCACTTCTTCTCCGGGATCATCAATAGTACACGTATGGAGTGCGTTGTCCGTACGTAGTGAAAGTATCGTGCCACTGCCAACAAATAAAACTGTGATTATTACTTGACAGGTGCATGGAGATTATATGGATTGTGGTTAATACTACTATATATTATATTGACTTTTGGCGCGCGAGTTCTCGCAAAACTAGCTTGCGATTGCATGACACGGACACGGCGCGTGCTAAACCGCGAAAACTGCGTCCCCCACCACATTGTCGGTTCGAAGCTCTTTTATTATGCATGTACGCAAATATATATATAGGTGATCACACTTCTTTTTCTTTCTGCTCTGTATTAATTAAGAGTTTTGCTATATTTCAGACACTTGAAATATAATATTTTTTTAGACGACGACTATGACCTTCAGATCTCTATCCAATGGTCCAAATCTATAGCACAAATCATAAGAAATAAATGACATTTTTTCCTATAGAAGGACAAAACTGTTCAAACGCCTAAAATATAGAAAATGTAATTAATTAACTACGCGTGATCGATTAGCTCGCACCATGCAGCATATACAAGCATGCATACATCATGCACGTACCAAACTGTTATAGTATAAAGTTACGAACACTGTACGTATAGCATGTATGCTTAGTTGCTTACTATATATATATAGCTATCATTTAGACAGATCGAGTATAAAACTAGTACTACAAACACTGCAGTAGTACCTTACATATGCACCTACTGATCTACTGTACAGAGTATGCATATGCATGACAGCATGAGGAGTACGTGCATGACTCACGAAGTGCACTACCATCAATCTCTCGATCCTCGTTAAGGGCTTATTTAGTTCTAGGCTATAAAATTTTTAGGTACCACATCGAATGTAAGTATTGTATGAGATGTTCAGATATTAATAAAAAAATAAATGAATTATGGAATACGTTCTTAAACCGCGAGACAAATTTTTAAGCTTAATTAATTCATCATTAGCACATGTGCACTAGCAGTGCAGTACTCTCGCTCTTCAGACTCTTTGCTCACAAATAAATTTTAATTGGTATTCTGTTGTTGTAAATATATTTATTTTTCAATGACAAGAAAGAGCGAGAGCCAATATTAATCCCTAGTTCATAGTTGAGCAGCCCTTAATTTAACTTTAGTTTGCTTTGTTTTTAGTAAAATAAATCTGTCGGTAAATAATCACCGCTGACGTTTGGAGGGAGATTATCACCAGTCATCGACAATTGGCATGATGAGGTTTAACATTGTAGATGCCAATTTTATCAATTCAGTTTGCGAGGTCAGTGTTAGCAAATGAAAGGGTGCTTTGATCCTGTGCCCACAGGGATAGCAACTATAGGTCATCGATCTTATCATCGATGGCTGCACAGAAAATTAGACATCCAACATAACAGTTAGCTAAATATTAAGGGTGAAGCCTTGGAAGCGCTCTCTGTCCTACGTCGTTCCCGCTGACTCATTAGCAATGTTTCTTTCATCACTTTAGCTAAATATTAGATATTGTGTCACATTGTCCAATGTTTTGGGGTTATTTAGCAGATTCGATAGGAGGCTACACTCCAGCTAGCTTTGTTGTTTTATGGGGTCATGTTTACCCAGAGCATCAACTACATCAACAAAAGCCAGATCGAAGGGAAGAAGAGAGGAAGGACCTAGAAGAGAAAACACAATCTTTAGTACTCAATCATTTCGTGGCACCAGGTGTGGCTGAACCATCTACGACGGGGAGTGAAAGGAGGAAGCTTAGATAAGAGAATACACTCTCGCTTTGTTTTTTTAGAGAGCTTGATCAGCGAGAAAAAGTGTTTGGCCTGAGCCCAAAAGAGGTTGATCCACGTCATTCTCGCCAAGCGAATGATCTTTGCTTTGCCGGAACAAAAAAAAACCACCATCTCGCTCTTTCTTACTTTGTGATACCTAACTTTTTCAAGGGATATTAGGGTTGGGGATGTTAGATTTAATGTGGGTATGACCCATATTTTATTTAATTAAATCAAATAAATTCTATGACCATATTAGATGCTAGGTGCAATAAAATAGTGGACTAATTGTAGTTGATGGCTAGATTTGTAACGGTCATGATTATGGTTGCGGTTACTAGTAACTCTCATGGTTATGGTTGCAGTTACTAATAATCCCCATGATTATGGTAGAGGTTACTGGTCATTGAAGGACGCTTCATGACGTCCAGGTTCATCCTCTACATTTCATCTTCTATTTTGTCTTGCTTATAAAAGGAGATCTCTCCTTAAGCTGTGGTGAAGAGCAAAAGACTGTACCACTGTTTTTCTGTTGAGTTGCTTCCAAGTTTCCACGTCCCAATCTTCTGCGCGCACGGAGAGTTGGGAGAGCAGGCCTCCGGAACCATCATCCGCATCGAAACACCTACTCGGGTGTGCGGGCGATAAGGTTTTTGGGGAGCGTCATCGCGACTGCTCGCTTCTGATCTGATCGGCTCTTTTTCCCGGTGATCGACTACTCTTTTCGGTGGACGTTCGAGGGACTGTACTGCGAACCTCTCCCTGCATCGACTGTGGTCCACGACTTCGAGCAACACATTCACAATGAATGTGAATGGAGCCGCCGGTGCCTCCGGCACTGGTCCCTCTGCAGGGTATATTTCGTATATCCCTCATGCTTATTTTTCCGTGAATTTTCCTATACTATTTATTAGTATCATCTACGTTCTTGCAACTGTTAGATCACACCAGCACATATCTGTATGCACGAACCTTTTATTTATCGCAATTATTTTCTGGATTAAACTGCTAGAGAAATTGCCTAAATTTCTAACAATCCAAAAAAACTTATAGGCTTTTCTCTAGTACTGGATTTGCGAGCATGCTGAAACCAAATGTTTTTTAGGGTACTCATTACAAGAGGTGGCGACAGAGATGCATGTTATGGTTGACTGCTATGCATTGCTACTTTGTTGTCGAACCTAGAACTGTTGGTCCACACACTCCTGATGAGGATTATGTGTTCCAACATGCTGATGTCATGTGCAAGGCCGCAATATTGGGTGTGCTAGGAGACACCATAGTCGATGCATATGTGCCGCTACAAACTGGTAAAGAGATGTGGGATGCACTTGAGGCCAAATATGGAGTCTCTGATGCCGGTAGTGAATTGTATGTCATGGAGCAGTTTCATGACTACAGGATGATTGATGACCGTTCTGTGGTGGAACAAGCTCATGAAATACAAACATTGGCAAAAGAGCTCGAAATATTTGGTTATGTATTGCCTGAAAAGTTTGTGGCAAGATGCATTATTACAAAGCTACCACAAGCTTGGACAGATTTTGCTACTTCTCTAAAACATAAGAGACAGTTCGGAATTGCCGATCTCATTGGCTCTTTAGATGTTGAAGAGAAAGTGAGAGCAAAAGATGTTCGCGGCAAGAAAATTATTGAGGGAAGTTCTAGTTCCCATGTGGTGCAGAAAAATTCTCATAATTTCCACAAAAAGAAAAACCAGAAAGATCTCAAACAAAGGAACACTACATCTTTTAAGAAGAAGAAGAACAAAGAAAAAGGGAATTGTTTCACTTGTGGCAAAACTGGACACTATGCGAGAGATTGTCCAGATGCCAAGTGGAAGCCAAAGAAAAATTCAGCAAATGTTGTTGAGATTGGCGAAGGAACATCGGGGTATGGTAATTTATTACATACCGTTCTTTCATTATTTCATTCACCTGATTGGTGGGTTGATACAAGAGCCAATATACATGTGTGTGCTGATATTTCTTTATTTTCTTCTTATCAGGTCGGGCGGACTTCCTCCTTGTTGATGGGGAACGGGGCACGTGCGGCTGTACGTGGTGTTGGTACGGTCGATCTGAAGCTTACTTCGGGAAAAACCGTGCAGCTAAAGAACGTGCAACATGTCCCTTCAATAAGGAAGAATTTAATTAGTGGATCTTTGTTGTGTCGTGATGGTTACAAACTTGTGTTTGAATCGAATAAATGTGTAATCTCAAAATTTGGAACTTTTATCGGTAAAGGCTATGAGAGCGGAGGCTTGTTCCGCTTGTCTTTAACTGATGATCTTGGTATTAAATCTGTGAATCATGTATGTCACAACGAGGAGGCGAATGTTTGACATTCGCGTTTATGCCATGTTAATTTTGGTTGCATGTCACGCTTAGCTGGTTTAAATTTAATCCCGAAATTTGATTTGGTCAAAGGTTCTAAATGTCACGTTTGTGTTGAATCAAAACAATCTCGCAAGCCACACAAGGCTGCTGTGGCGAGAGTTTTGGCACCATTAGAACTAATTCATTCCGATTTGTGCGAAATGAATGGCGAGTTGACCAAAGGCGGTAAAAGATATTTTATGACTTTTATAGATGATTGTACTAGATTTTGCTATGTGTATTTACTAAAATCAAAAGATGAAGCGTTGCATTATTTTAAGGTCTATAAAGCTGAAGTAGAAAACCAACTTGAAAAAAAATCAAACGGTTACGCTCTGATCGCGGGGGAGAGTATTCCTCAAATGAGTTTTCTGAGTTTTGTGTGGAGCATGGAATTATTCATGAGAGGACACCGCCATACTCACCACAATCCAATGGGATTGCAGAAAGAAAGAACCGCACTCTAACTGAATTGGTTAATGCCATGTTAGAGACAGTGGGACTATCTAAGGAATGGTGGGGTGAGGCAATTTTGACAGCTAGTCATGTCCTGAATAGAGTGCCCACTAAAAACAAAGAAATAACACCATTCAAGGAATGGGAAAAGAAGAGAACAAATCTCTCTTACTTGCGAACATGGAGTTGTTTGGCAAAGGTAAATGGGCCAATTAATAAGAAGAGAAAACTTGGACCAAGGACCGTTGATTGTGTCTTTCTTGGTTATGCTATTCATAGTGTGGGTTATAGATTCTTAATTATAAATTCTAAAGTATCTGATATGATTGAGGGTACTATTATGGAATCGAGAGATGCTATATTTTTTTAAGATGAATTTCCAATGAAAAATACACCTAGAGGGTCTGGTCATGAGTCTATTTCTTTTCATGAAATTGTTGAACCCATAATACATGCTGATGAAATATCCCACTACTGGAAACTTGAAATTCCCTGACCAACATCAGTGAAAACTGGAATTACCCTGTCGAGCTAGCCCTGACGGTATTTTTATTTTCCCTGACGGTAAGTGCACCGTAAAAAATTTTATGGAGATATTTTTAGTTTTTATGACGATAAGTACATTTTCATGAAAATATTTTTATTTTCCCTGACGGTAGTGCACCGTGAGTGAATTTCAAGTTTCCAGTAGTGTCCCAAGGTGAAAATCTAGAGGAGGATAATAATACAGTCACTCTAAAGAGTAAGAGACGAAGGATTAAAAAATCCTTCGGTGATCCCTAAACCCTAAACCCTAAACCCTAGATGCACTATTTCTCCTATATATGCTGTATGGCAGGTTGATTGATTTCTTAATGTGATCCGAGTGGCTTATTTAAGCAGGGATATTGGCCTGCAGAATATCCTAAAAGGAACACACCTATATGAGTTCGACTGCTAGTCACAGTCTATGAGATTTGGGTGGTCTCTAGATACTCGCGAAAGGCCCAGGAGTTTGACTTATATGCTCCAATCAGAGGGGATGCTTAAGGCAACCATGTATCAGTAAAGGACTTAGGTGAAACTTGTTTCGCACAAAACTGTCAATTCAAGGCTTAGTCCATTGTTCAGTTGTCAAGAAGTGTAACCTCTGTTCTAGGTGGATGTTCAACTTAACAGTCTCCATCGTAACACTGGTATATCAAACAACAGTAAAATCGGGAGTATTTCATATGCGTCATAGAATTTGGTGGGGATTGTTAGATTTAATGTGGGTATGACCCATATTTTATTTAATTAAATCAAATAAATTCTATGACCATATTAGATGCTAGGTGCAATAAAATAGTGGACTAATTGTAGTTGATGGCTGGATTTGTAACGGTCATGATTATGGTTGCGGTTACTAGTAACTCTCATGGTTATGGTTGCAGTTACTAATAATCCCCATGATTATGGTAGAGGTTACTGGTCATTGAGGGACGCTTCATGACGTCCAGGTTCATCCTCTACATTTCATCTTCTATTTTGTCTTGCTTATAAAAGGAGATCTCTCCTTGAGCTGTGGTGAAGAGCAAAAGACTGTACCACTGTTTTCTGTTGAGTTGCTTCCAAATTTCCCCGTCCCAATCTTCTGCGGGCACAGAGAGTTGGGAGAGCAGGCCTCCGGAACCATCATCTGCATCGAGACATCTGCTCGGGTGTGCGGGCGATAAGGTTTTTGGGGAGCGTCATCGCGACTGCTCGCTTCTGATCTGATCGGCTCTTTTTCCTGGTGATCGACTACTCTTTTCGGTGGACGTTCGAGGGACTGCACTGCGAACCTCTCCCTGCATCGACTGTGGTCCACGACTTCGAGCAACACATTCACAATGAATGTGAATGGAGCCGCCGGTGCCTCCGGCACTGGTCCCTCCGCAGGGTATATTTCGTATATCCCCATGCTTATTTTTCTGTGAATTTTCCTATACTATTTATTAGTATCATCTACGTTCTTGCAACTGTTAGATCACACCAGCACATATCTGTATGCACGAACCTTTTATTTATTGCAATTAGTTTCTGGATTAAACAGCTAGAGAAATTGCCTAAATTTCTAACAGTGGAGTATAATAACCTATTTTTTGAGTATGCCCTAGAACAACCACTCCTGGATCAAATGTAGGAACCTTCTTGATTTTAGTTTTTTCATGTGTAATTTGGGGATCCATATAATATTAGTCCTCTTCACTTTGAAGAAAGGTAACGTTGAGATCTATATGTGTATAATTAATATTATATTTTTTTATGCTATACTGATACATATACACGGGCATATATACTTCTATTATTCACTAATAAGACTGAAAAGAGGGATTTAACTAGGCCTCTTGGTCGCTTGTCGTTTAATTTGAAGCTATAAACACAAGGATTTCGCATGCAATTAAGGCCGGGACCCTTTCAAGTTTCAAATCAGGTTACTATATATAATTGCGTGGAGGGGATGATGATGTGATGCAGTGTTGACATTTTTGCACCGAAATGAAATGAAAGGAACATACAGAAATTAGCTAGCCACCTGAGCCTGATAATAATTTCCCGTACGTGCATGCATATGTCCTTCTCCTAACGGCCGTACAATGACAAGCTAATTGCCAGGATCGCACGCCTGCTAATTGCTGAGATTAGACACTTAAACCCCCCCGTATTAGTGAGAACGGTACGGTATCAAGAACCATACACCCTCACGTTACATTTTTCATTCATCCTCAAATCAGAGAAATTAAAGTTGATACTATAAGGTTCTCTGTAGCTGGGCCGTCTGTGGGCCCGCACTAGAATTATTTGTTGGGTCTGTCTTTCACATTGAAGTCAGGGTGAGGCCCAACTTACTTAAGGTTGTCCCACACACACATGCTGTGCTGTACTGCTGTGTGCATGACGAGCCACGACCTCCTCCCCTCCTGGTGCGGTGGTGCCTGCAGATCGGCGGCGGTGGCCTGACCATCGACGCCAAGACCGGCGGGCGGCAGGTTGTTCGACGCCGTACGTGGGCGCCTTCTTATCCGGCGGCGACAATATCACCTGCTGGTGGCTGGTGCAGTGCAGACTGCAGAGAGTGCGAGAGCCGAGAAGGGACGGTGCACCGTGTGCGCTCGGCCCTGAACCACATTTTCTGCCGCGCCGCCACCACCAGCAGTGAGCAGCAAATATTAATGCACGCACGCATGTGGTTTAAACCTGTTCACTTGCCTCGGTCTCCAGTTGGCAGTGCACGTCTAACGTCTCTGGTGGCGGTGGGTGTGACGACGTACGGTCTCAGTACGTCCTTTTTTTTTTGCAGACAAGGGAGTACGTAGCTCTACCTGCCGTGGCCGTGTTGCAGTTCCTGGACCACACACACACTGCCAGGAGATGTTTGCTTCAGCCATAGACAAAGACAACCAAGCCTCTGTTCGGTTCTGTTCCATTACTGATTTGAACGGATTAAAGTTAGTTTATAACTTAAGAACAGAGCTCATCAACATACGTCTCATGCATGATGCATGTAGAATTTGTGGCCTCAATTACAAGTTTACAACAACGTGAGAAGCCAGCCAACAAGAGCACACCCGCTGTCAAGATTGACGTCGACACAGCTCTTTGCTACTTTTGGATGACAAAATAATGCTAAAATTAGGTTTTGATCTTAGTTGGACATTTTTTTTTTGTTATTGCGCTAATGTGCTGTCCTGTAATAATTGATCTCACCCTCTTGTCTACAAGAGATGATACCCGATAGGTTTCCATTATCTAAAATACGTAGGATCAGTAAAACACGACAACAATGCATGACTGAATCATTTGCTAGTAGATATGCTTTCATATAAGTATATTCTTTACCCTGCCTGTAGCTGCTAATGGATTTACAACCGTCTGTGATAATGGATTTACACTGACGGTTGATGGCTCTAAACGGATCTCTTTCATACTACAGACGCGTGATAACTAAAACCGCATGTGGTATGTTTTGAGGAGCGCCAGTTATGAGCTCTTTTCTACAAGTACAAGGCAAATTTATATTTGACACCATAAAGCTAGCAAACGGAGAGATGACCGCTATATCAGTGGTAAATAATTAGAAATCTTGTGTTTCTCCCACACACACACTCTCTCTCAGTCTCTCGCAACACAGTAATAGTAGTAGCAACATTGCACGGCCGGATGCCCGAAGCCGGAGGAACCCTTTTCCTCTGCTGCACATTGACGTTGGGATTCATTCCCCCGTGTCCCTATCGCTCTACACTACTGTTGGGGACGAAGATTAATTACTTTGAAACCCAAACGTCAATTAAAAAGTATAAGATGATTGCACTGTTCATTATATGGTCGTACAATATATGCCGCGCCAGAGGAGGTATTTATAGGGGCCTCGACTTCGTATTTGCATACAAATGACTATTTTGTCCTTTGTTTTATTCAGATTAGAAGGGCAAAGTGGTAATTTATTCTTCACAAGTTCTCCTTCTGATTTTCCCTTAGATTTGCTTTATATTAGTCATTCTCCATTTTTATGGACTTCACATCTTGCTCAGTTTGAGGCAGAGTCCTTCTCGATCTTTCAGTTCTTGAGTCTTGATTGAAGTCGTAAAGATGTCTTCACACTCTTGATTCTAGGATGTTTTCTTTATTCCATCTTCGCTCTTCTTCTTACACTTCGCGATGTCAAAAGACTATCTTTAGCTCATTTGTCCTGTACGTATACATATTTTGATATGAATATATATATATATATATATACTATATACCTAATATATATATAATAAAGAGGCAAAATTTCTCCACTGTTTTTGGTCTGGCCGTTTTCGTCTGGTCTACTTGGACCGATATGGGACTAATAGGATGTTACTGATACCTGTTCGTTTGTTTATTCCGCAAGGATATGATGAGCTCGGCCCAAAAAGAAAAGGCCCACGGTTCTTGACCGCCGGAATTTCGTCTCGGCCCGGTCCTCTTTGCAACGAAATCGGCCTGAACTTGAAGGCCCAGTCTCGGTAGCCCACGAGACCTCAGCGGCAGTAGAGCGGAGACGAGCGCTCGTTCAATTTTGGTCTGGGCGTTTAGCACCACCTCACCAGCTGAAGGCGGACGAGCCACGAGCTCACGCTATAAGAAGAGCGCCCCGTGCCCCGTTGCTCCATATTTACCTAGACGGGGTCGACGTGAAATCATTAAGGCTCGTGTACCACTGCCAAAATTAACAATTTAAACTTTGGTCTTTCTGCATTTATTTGTTTTCGGGATTTTCGGGATTGGGTCAACCTAAAATATTTTTAGAGTCTCTTTCTTCTCCCGTTGCAACGCACGGGCATTTGTCCTAGTGAAAGTATCAAACTCCAAAGCTCTGGAGCTGGCTTTTTTCTAGCAATGTCAAATCCTCAATAGCTACCTAATCAAAACCCCCGCCATGCATGCATTTTTTTCCCTCCACTGCCATCGCCAGATTTAACCAGTCACCATAGTCTTAGCATGGAGCGCGACCTCGGTATGTTGCTCTTCTACTACATACTCAAAAGTCAAAACCATTTCTTCTCACCATAGTAGTCAAATCCCCAATAGCTACCTAATCAAAACACCCTCCCCTGCCTAACGAAACAGGATCCCAGAGATATATCATGACAATGATTACTCGGATTATACCTGGAAAGTTTAGAAAGGTGGCCTAAAGACACGGAGCAAGACGACATGATCTTTAGGATACTTGCTTAGACTTAGTCAGATTCTTAAGGAAGTTATCTTATATAATTAGATAAGAACTTCTCTATTGTAACCGACTAGGACAAGGATATGCACCCTGCTCTACCGGACTATAAGGTGAGGTAGGGGCATACCCCAGACAATTAATCAATCCCAACACCAAGGCACATGCCGCAATATTGGACTAGGGTATTACGCTACTCCAGCGGCCTGAACCAGTACAAATCGTTGTCTTTGTGTTCCCGCCGAGTCTTACGAACGTTGAAACCCACCGAACAAATTGTCTCGGGTAATCCCTAGACGAGTTGTCAGTTAACAAAACCGACACCTTGGTGCGCCAGGTAGGGGCTTTCGGCAAATCCGTGCTCGAGAGCTCGACGGACCTCATCAACATGTTCCTAGCGGGATCAATTTTCATTTTTGGCTCATGGATTTGTATCGCGGATGATCAAGGCAATCTTCACCAACATCTTCAGTAAGAATCAGAACCACAATGAAAGGACCGTGACGCCTAAGAGGGGGGTGAATTAGGCAACTTAAAACTTCTACTCTAAACTATGGCATCTAATTTCCACCTAAGCAAAACCTATGCAAGAAAGTAATAAACTATCTAATGTGCAACTAAGGTTTTGCTAGGTGTGTTTGCTATCTCTACCGCAAAAAGGAGTTATGCAACCTAGTTCGCAAACCTATCAACTAGCAAGAGTAGGCTAGGAGAGGTAAAGCACATAAACAAGGTAGCAATGTAAATGCGGAAGCTAAAGAGTGTGATAGAGATGCAAACTCCCGTCGACGACTCCGGTATTTTTACCGAGGTATCGAGAAGCGCTCAAGTTTCCCCCTAGTCCTCATTGGAGCCCCTCGCAAGGAATCCCTCGCAAGGGCCAAGCTCCCGGCCGGGTAACTCCGTGGATAGCTCTAGTCTTCCCCACGCGCAAGTGGGTCTCCGGTTAAGCCACTCGTGGCAAAGCCTCTCCCGGATGCTCCCCGCTGTCTTCACTATCAAGTTTCCGGCTGAAGCGACGAGGGCCTTGTTCCCTTCGGTACACGGAGGCGGCCACCTCACAAACGCGGTTAGTGTGATCTCGCAAGACTACAAGCCCCGCCGATGTACAACAACGGTGCGCGCAAGCACAGGTAGATAAGAGGTTTTCAACCTCACTAAACACTAGGCCTAACACCTAGAGCAAGCGCAAAGCGGTGGTCTAACTAGCTTAAGCACTTCGCAAAGCACCTACACTAATCACCTAGTATATCACTTGAGCACTTTGGTGGCTAGAGCAACTAAATATGTGTCTATACACTTGGTACACTTCCTTGAGCTCTCAAAACCTGTTGTTTTGGCCGGCCATGGGGGTATATATAGAGCCCCAACCAAATAGAGCCGTTGGAGAAAGTCATGGACTTCACAGCATAGCATCGGACGCTGGAGTCGTGACCATCGGACGCGTCCGATGCTCCTTTGACGGCTAGATGCCAGCCTGGCACTGTGTCGCAACAGCTACTTAGCGTCCGATGATAGATCAACAGACGCGTCCGATGCTCACAGAGCCTCTCTGGAACCTCTCTGCATGGTCATCGGACGCAGGGTCCTGTAGCGTCCGATGTTAGCAACGGAGCGTCCGATGTTCGCTGTGCAGGTTTACACAGTGTCACAGTCGCGTCCGATGCCTCGGTCTTCAGCGTTCGATGCCTCTGCTGGCGCTGACACGAGCTAGGGTTTACCAACGGAGCGTCCGACGCTTGCGTGGGCAACGTCCGATGCAGCGTCCGATGTCCCTTTCTTCTCATTTCTTCGCGATTTCTTGCGCCGTCTTGGTTCCATTCTTGTGCCTTGGACTTTGCTTGATCTTTAGGGTCTTCAACTGAGCTTCTAGAGTCTTGCTTGAGGTGTTGATCATCGGATCACCACGTCGCCTTAGTCCAAGTCACATTTGCACCCTATTGGACTACATAACAAACACTTGCAAACACATTAGTCCAATTTGGTTATGTTGTTCATCAAACACCAAAATCCGAAGTTAAATGGTCCGAGGTCCATTTTCCTTACACACAAATCACGCCAAAACTTCATGATCTCATTGAAGAGCTAAAGAATCTCTCAATTCTGAGCTTTCAACGGGAGCAGAAAGAGCTAGAGACATCCGAGTCCCACCCGGATACGGCCCCTCGATCCAAGAAGTACTCAGACTCTGACTTGCAAGATCCCTTTGGGCTACATAACTCTGCTTCTATCTATGGAAGAGTGACCAAGTCCCATCTTCACAAGCTTTAGTAGATTCCTCTAACAGGGGCTCAACAAGGGCTCGTGTTTAGTGCAAAGAGCTTCTTTACCGAGTGTCAAAAAAATAATTTGACAAACTGAAAATAAATTTGTTCATAAATCTTACATATCTCTCTAGTAGTTTATGAAACTACAAGAGTGATATATAAGATTTGTAAAATAATGTTAGAACCACAATATTAGATGTACAAATGGTCAAACAACTAAAATAAACTTTATAGATCTTGAAAAGTTATGAAAGTTTGAGGTCAAATTTTGTCATCCAAAACTGCGTCTGAATTTTAAAAATTAAAAATTCAAATTTTTCAAACGACCTCAGATGGAGAAACGACCAAACTAAAAATTGTAGATCTCAAAAGCTATGAAACTTTGTAGTTGATAACCTTTTATTTTGAAACCATATTGCCATGCAAAACTGCATTTGAATTTAAAAATTTTAAAATTTGAATTTTTCAAAATACCTCAGATGGAAAATGGCCAAAATGAAAGTTGTAGATCTCAAAAAGTTATGAAACTTTGTAGTTGATAACTATTTAATTTGAATTCATCCTATCAATGAAAACTACGTTTGAAATTTCTCAAATTTGAAATTCAAATTTTATAAATGACCTTAGATGGAGAAACTTTCTAAACGAAAAGTGTAGTCTCAAAAGTTATGAAACTTTGTAGTTGATAACTTTTTGATTTGAATTCATTTAATGCCTTAAACAAGCTACGGTTTAGTATAATACGAGGGAAACTCAAATGGAATATATAGACACAAATCACAGAGGGGTGGAGTGGTAGTGAAGGTTATACGCGCGTGTGCCAAAGATCACCGGTTCGAATCTTGGTTGATGTAAAATGCAAAAAAAATCACGAACAAATACTGTGGGAGTAGATGAGTGGTGTTGTTTATGACCAAAGTGACGTACAATATTATAATTAATATTTTGAGTTGTAAATATTTTTTAAATAAGAAAAGTTTTAACTATAAAGTTTTAGATCTTGTCGAGCTCAGCAATTTTGATATAAAATTTGTTTTCATCTGACTTCGTTTAAAAAAGAATCTGAAAAATGAGGCTGTAAATGAGGCTAGAAGCTGTACATGCAGAGAAGTTGAACTCGGAAGACGATTGTTCAGGTACAGCCGTACAGCAAGAGGACCAGGACCAGGCTGACTGCTCACAGTTTGACGACGTCAAATTCTGTATGCATGCACGGTGTCTCATTGAACCTTGTCGGACCAGAGTTTTATTGCACGGCTGCAGCTTGCCCAGCAGAGCATCAACATGTAAGATTTTATACTTATAAAAAAACATGTAAGATTTTATTATCCGAGGAATATATGTTGCACGCAAGAGCAACAATTTTCAAACAACAATGATGACACTCATTTCTGTGGATTTGCATTGACACAGATACACACCACCTTACACAGACAAATGACTCATGCAGAAATTCAAACGCAGCAACAGTGAACTACGGGTGCCATGATCATGACCTCACCCAGAACTAAAACCCAACGAAATGACCCATCACACTTGCTCTACAGCTATATATATAGCTAGAATACAAAGTGATACTTCAATTAAATCACACGCTCGTTATTAATAATGCCGTCGTATACTATACGTGTACGTGGCGCTTGCATCGCATGCATGAGCATAGCATGGCTGGTCTACTTGGGCGGGATGAACTTGGACTTGATTGCCTCCACGAGGCCGCCGTCGACCTGGAAGCTCCTGGCGAGCACGTCCGTGGGCACGGGCGGCGACGCGCCGAAGAGGGCCTGGGCGACGACCTGCGTTCCGGGCAGCTGGCTGTCGAAGGCGGAGAGGACCGCGGCGGGGCCGCCGCCGTTGTTCCTCTGGTAGTGGACGAGGCCCTTGGGGAAGACGAAGACCTCGCCGGCGCACACGGTGCGCGCGTAGAGGCGGTTGGCGGTGGTGACGAAGCCGACGTCGAGGGAGCCCTGGAGGACGAAGATGAGCTCGGTGGCGCGCGGGTGGACGTGCGGCGGGTTCACGCCCCACGGCGCGTAGTCGATGCGCGACACCGACACGCCCAGCGTGTTGAGCCCCGGGAGCGTCTCCACGTTCGCCGCCGTCACCGCGGAACCCACCGCGTTACCCGTGTTACCGGCGCTCGCCAGCGCGTTGGAGAAGAAGTCGTTCGCCGTCACGTTCTCCGGCCGCTTGCAGGGGAACCCGTTCAGACGCAGTGCTGCAAGGCATATATATATAGTCATTATTATATATATATACATTCAGAGATCACCGAAAAACAGTGTGCTACTTGCTAGTAGCGCGGAGATCGATCGATGACTTACGGCCCTGGAGGGATTTGTAGTCGGCGACGCAGATGTCCTGGAGCATGTCGGGGTCGCCGGCGAGCACTGCAGGGGCGGCGAGCGCCAGGAGGACGGCAGCGGCGACGAAGAAGGAAGTGGCGAGCTTGATGGCCATGGTTGGTCCACGTCAAAAAGTAAGTAGCTACTATGTGCAAGTGCAAGAAGGGGAAATGGCTGGCTTTTGTGTTTTGGTCTGAGGACAAGGAGGGAGGGGCAGCTGGTATTTATAGCGGTGGCTCCCAGACCTAAAGCTTGTGCTAGTACTAGTACTTGTTGCTGGTCCATGTCCATCGCACGTACTGCATGGATCGAACGACGTACCCATGCATGTCGAAAGATGAATGGACATATATACAGTATAATACTAATAAGGTAGGCTTTCAGTATATGTCGTTCTTCTCGTTGTGTAGGTTGTACGTCTTGTCTCCGTGTGTGTTTGCGCGTGTGTGTGTGTGAGAGAGAAGAGAGAGGTGGATTACGCGTGCACGGACCCACGCAGTGATCGCGATGAGACCCGCGCGCGGACGTGTATACATATATACGTGTGTGTGACGATAGATATGAATATGCATGATATCCAATCTAGCTATTTATACATTCCGGTCGCGTGATGTAAATCAAGACAAGGGATCTCAACATTAGCCTTTTAAGTTCCTGACTCAAAAGATACAACTCTGACAGAGATAAGCTTTAGAAAGAGCTTATCGATTTTAAATATGATACTAATAGGCCGAATATTTTGCTGTCTAGATCAGCTGGTGCGTCTAATTTCTTTAAAGGTTTTATGTAGTGGGTAGTCCAGACCGCTAAAATGGGTTTTAGATGGAAAATAAGAAATGGTAGGCAGGTTCGTCTCTAGGAAGATAATTGGCTGAGTTCTTCTAGTTTAGCTATTCAGTTTTGGTCCTTATATAGAATTGCTAATGAGAAGAACAAAACTATGACTGAGCTCTGGGATGGCTCTGTCCTTAGCTGCACTTTGAGGAGAAATTAGGAGAAATGTTAGTGAGAGTCTATATAATGTTTGGTTAGAGGTTCTAGAATTAGTTTCTACTATCAACCTCTCTGAAGATGAGGATGAGCTGGTGTGGCTTTTCTCTTCTTCTGGAGTTTATTCTTCCCAGTCTCTTTATAGAGTTACTAATTTTTAGGGTGTTGTCCCTGTTCATGTTCCAGCTCTCTGGCATATTAAGATCCCTCCTAAAGTTCATTTTTTCCTTTGGTTGTTGTCTAATAATAGAGTCTTAACTAGGGATAATCTGGCTAAGAGATGAAAAGTAGAAGACCCGTCTTGTTTTTTTTGTACTGTACCAAAGTTCTCCCAACACATGTTCTTTGATTGTGTGGTAGCTAAACGGTGTTGGGAGATTATTTTGAGTATTGTTGGTTCCTCTGTAGGCTCGGGTTTGGATGTTATAAGGAAGTTTTGGTTAAATGAGAAAAGACATGGTCTTTTAAATATTATCACTTCTGCTATTTTGTGAAGTCTTTGGAAACTCAGGAATGAGTTTTGTTTTCAGAATCTTGGATGGCAAAGTATGAATTCTCTTCTTTTCAAGATAGTGGGCCTTCTTCAGAGCTGGGAGCTTCTATGCCCTCCGGACAACAAGAACAATCTTCTCTGCTATATGAAAGAATCAGAGATGCGGCCAAGATGTCTTTCTGGCTAAAGTGGGAAGAAACTTGAAGATGACTCGAGGTGATGAAAGTGGGTCTTTACTTTCTACTGATTTGAAGGTCGCTAGGTTGATGTCATGCCCAGTGGAGGAGAACAATGTGATCCGCTGGTAGATGCTGTTGTCTTGTCCCTTGGAGGTTTTAGTCTGCGTCTGTCCCGGACAGCTTTTTTTCAGTTTCCTGTTTCAGATCGTTGTTCTTTGTCAGTGTTCCTCTTAGTAGTTTTCTTGAACTTCCCCTCCTTCGGTTGTTGTGAAGGTTTAATGGTTTCACCTGGGTTGTATTGACATTTTGGTCTTTTGGCTAATAAAGTTGAAAGGCCGGGGTGTTTTGCCCTCGAACTCTAAAAAAATATGCTCCCATGTGCATCCTGTTGGGGGAAGGGACCCTCGGCAGTGGCGCCACGCAGGCTGGCCCGAAAAATGACCCAAGCACGCCATCACAAACCTTCCTTTTTCCCATTCATTGGACCCTTCGGATGCGGTCTCGACCCTCGGAGTTCATTGTGTCTCTTGCAGGTAAAGGCACGCCGAGAACTCAGAAAGGTGACCCTCGCACGTTCCGAGGTTCCTTCGCCGGAGTCGTCAAGCTCGGCGAATGGCGAGCGGGTGCGGACCTCGCGACAAGCGGAGCCGAGGGTCTGGCCCTCATTTTCCCGCGAAGGCGAGCAAGACCAGATGGCGGCGGGCAGGAGGAAGGCAGAGTAGGGTTTTCCACTCTGCCCGTGTTTGTACGGTTCTACCCTTTCCCTGTACAGTGCCGGGGAATCTTTTCTGTACCCTTTTGTAATTTGGCTGGTGTCCCTTGGTGTTCCCTGTAAATACCAAGGGATGAACAGTGTAAAGGAGGGAGATTTTTTTGGAAGATAGAAAAAATACTCCAACCAACTTATTTTCATGTACCTTCGCTTGCACCTTCGCTTGCGGGTACCTTTGTTAGCTTCTTCGCCTGCGTTTGACAGTTGTTCACCCTCGCCCCGAACCCCTGCTCTGCAGCGGAGGTTGGGCAGGTGTGCTTCCAACAGTTTGGCGCCGTCCGTGGGGAACATAAGTTCGTAATGGCGGGAAACAGAAGAGCGTCCTCAACCAGAGACCCTCGCGTGACTAGAGAGGCCACGGCGACGGTCCAGCCTGTGGAAGAGAATGTAGAACCCTCGGAAACAGAAGAAGTTGCTCTAGGGACAGAGGTCCCGGGCCCTCACACTCGGCTGGTATCACAGACACACCCGCACACCTCCGGAGGTGATGGGGAAGGAGATGAGGAGGAGTTGGGCCTCGAGGCTTTAGAGAGACTTCAAGCTGAGTTGCAGGAGGAGAAGAGACGTCTGGACTAGCTTGAAAGGCACAACCGGCTGCACCTTATCAGGCAAAAGGCGGATGAAGCAAGAGAGCAGCTTCGCCGAATGGAGGAGTCCCTCGCAGCAGCTGAGGCCGAAGCCGAAGACTGGAATGACAGGCATATGCCGCCACTTCAAGAGGAGAATGTTGGGCAAGGACAGGGCAACGCTCGTCAGCCACCACCACCCCCACCACCGCCAAATTTTTGCCAACTCTACCCAGAAGAGCGAGAGCCAAATCTTCGCATTCAGCGAAGGGCCCAACAACATCAGATGCCCTACGACCCAAGATCACCACTTTCCCAAATACTGCAAACTCAACCCTGGCCACCATGCTACAATCCACAAAATCTACCCCGTTATGACGGTCTGACTGACCCTTGCTAGTTCATAATGAGCTATGAAGCGGCAGTTGCCGCAGCAGGAGGAGATGAATCAACAATGGCGAAGTCCTTCGTAATCATCCTTCGCGACATCACGCAGACTTGGTATAGCAACCTTCGCCCCGGAACTGTGGATTCTTGGGTCAACCTCAGAGACAGGCTCTGCACAAACTTCAAGGGTATCACAGTTGCGCCGTCAAACCCCATTGAGCTATTCAACTGCAAACAGGAAGAGCGTGAACCACTGCAAGACTATTGACGAAGGTTCATCCAAATCAGGGCCAGAACTCCGGGGATCTCTGACGAGGCTGTCATCCTCGCTGCAGTCAGCGGTCTGCGCCCAGGCCCATGCTCCTCGAAATTCGCTAGGAAGCCGGCAAATACAATCGAAGAACTACATGAAACAATGGAGAGATACTGTAGAGCAGACATGGACTTCAGGGCAAAGTCCGATGCTCGAAGGTCACAACAGAAGCCGCAGCCGAGGCCTCAAGCGAGAGAAAACAACACTCGCCAAGCACAAAGCAACATTGGCGCAATCAACAAGGCAGCCCCCTTTGAAGACCAAAGAAGGGGTGCTCAACCTCCGGGAAACCAAAATCCACAAGGGTTCCCACCCCCACCGGACCAACGAAACCAACAAAAAGATCCCGCGAAAATGTATTGTCATTTTTGTGGTCCTGGGAAGGGGCACACCACCAAACAATGCGAATGTTTCGCCAAGGGAAAAGAGTACCAGAAATCCAAAAGAGCCGCTTCGGCAGAAAACCGAACCATCAACCACACCAGAAAACCAAACTTCAACCCACCCAATCCTCCATACCACTACACCCCCATAAACTACGGCCTACCTTCGCATCAACCTTTCTACGCACACCACCCTCACTACAACCAAGCCTCTTATCAGCCAACCACCATCCCCCAACGCCAAAACGCACCATATACCGTCACATTCCCAACAACCCCTCAAACCCAAACCCAAACCAACCAACAAGTGAACAATACTCTGCCACCACCACCACCAATACTAGCATTGCCAGCACCCCAATCTGCCAAATCCGAAGCCCAAAACCAGACAACCATCAACAACCCAACATCAACCTTCGGTGTGATTCTAGCCATCACTGGAGGCTCAAACGAAGACCATGGCAACAAGAGGCAAAGGAAGGAACACGCTAGACGAGTGCACCATGTAGCCGTCGAAGGACCGCACAAATTTGGGCGATGGTCCCATATCCCTATAACCTTCGATTCTAGTGATATGAAGTTAAGGGATTACCCTCACACTGATGCCATGGTGATCGAAACTAATCTAGCAGGGTGGACAGTCACCAAAATTCTGGTCGACACAGGAAGCTCGGCAGACATCCTGTTCGCCACAACCTTCGACAGCATGAAGCTTGACAGAAACCTCTTGCAACCCGCTGACAACCCACTATATGGTTTCGGTGGTCAACAAGTAAGAGCGGTTGGAAAAATATCTCTGCCCGTAACCTTCGGAGACCAGGTGAACTGCAGAACTGAGCACATAACCTTCGACGTGGTCGACATGTTCTACCCTTACAATGCAATATTTGGTCGAGGGGTCACCAATGCATTCAATGCAGTCATCCACCCTGCATACCTCTGCATGAAGCTTCCTGCTCCGAAGGGGGTCATTGCAGTATATGGAGATCAAGACATTGCAAGGGCAGCTAAGGGAACAGTAGCAGCGGGACAACGCAACGTCCACAATTTGTCAAAGCCTCGTACAACAAACCTCAACACCGAAGGTGAGCTATGCACTGACCGAGTAAAAGCTTCACCCAAAGAATAAACTAAACAAGTCAAACTCTTTGAGAGCAACTCCGAAAGAAAGATGTTCATCTCAGCCAACTTAGACCCCCAGTTAGAAAATAACCTCGTCCTTTTCCTCAAGGAAAACTCCGACACCTTCGCTTGGTCTGCAGAGGACCTCAAGGGAGTAAACAGAGCTCTGATAGAGCATAGCCTAAACATAAAGCCAGGCTACCGCCCAGTTAAGCAAAAGCTTCGCAAAATGTCGGAAGAAAGAAAAGAAGCAGCGAGGGCTGAGGTAAAAAGACTCTTGGACGCAGGTGTCATCCGCCCAGTCAAATACCCAACATGGCTCTCAAACGCGGTCTTAGTCGAGAAAAAAAACAAGAAGTGGAGAATGTGCGTAGATTTCACGTGGTTGAACAAAGCCTGCCCGAAGGATGACTTCCCCCTACCAAACATAAGCACCTTAGTTGACAGAGCAGCTGGTTGCCAATTGCTTTCTCTCCTCGACTGTTTCTCGGGGTACCATCAGATCTGGATGAATGAAGAAGATGAGGAAAAAACAAGCTTCATCACACCTTCGGGCACTTTTTGCTTTCGAAGAATGGCAGAGGGCTTGAGAAACGCAGGATCAACCTTCGCTCGCATGACATCTGAAGTCTTCAAAGATGAACATGTCATCTCTGCCTACGTCAATGATTTGATTATCCAAAGCGAGCTCAAAGAAAACCACATATCAGACTTGGCAAGAGTGTTCAACAACCTTCGGACCGCCGGATTAAAGCTAAACCCCAAAAAATGTGTTTTCGGGGTGAGCGAAGGAAAACTGCTAGGTTGTATCATCTCAGCAAGGGGAATTGAAGCCAACCCCGAGAAAATTGATGTCATCATCAATATGGAACCCCCGACAACCAAAAAAGCAGCTCAGCGTTTGTCAGGCCGCTTAGCGGCACTCAGCAGATTCATCTCTAGGTCAGCTGAGCGAGGGTTACCTTTCTTCGAAACATTGAGAAGCACAGCTCCATTCAATTGGGGACCTCGGCAGCAGAAAGCCTTCGAGGATTTGAAAAAGTATCTCACCAACTTGACCGTCCTGACAAGCCCGAGCAAAGGAGACTTTCTACTGCTGTTATGTCGCAGCCTCGCCTCACGCAGCAAGCACAGTTCTGATTAAAGAGTTGCACGAGAACAACAGAACCAGGCAAACCCCAATCTACTATGTATCAGAAACTCTCGAGGGTCCCAAACGAAACTACTCAGAGTTCGAGAAGATAGCATACGCCGTGGTCATGGCCTCAAGGAAGCTAAAACACTATTTCCAGGCACACGAAATCCAAGTACCTTCAGCATACCCCCTCGAGAACATTTTCAAGAACAATGAGGCAGTCGGCAGAATAGCAAAATGGGCAGTCGAGCTGAACAGCTACGCTATAACCTTCGTGGGAAGAACAACGATCAAATCTCAGGCACTAGCAGATTTCATAGCTGAATGGACCCCAGACCCTCGCAGAGATGGCGCCCAACCAGATCCATTTTGGACAGTGTATGTCGATGGAGCCTGGGGAGCAACTGGAGCAGGAGCCTCGGCCATTCTAGTGTCGCCATCTGGGTCGAAGCTAAGGTATGCAAAAAGACTCGACTTCAAGTGCACAAACAACTCCGTAGAATACGAAGCCGTGATACTAGCACTCTCAAGACTTTGATCATTATCAGTCCGAAGGGCAGTCATTAACACAGACTCCCAAGTCATCGCGGGACACATTGAGAAAAATTATAAAGCAAAAGATCCAGAGCTACAAAAATATTTCCAATATGTCCGAAGGTTAGAATCATTCTTCCTCGGCATAACAGTGAAAGCAATACCGAGGTTAGAAAACAATGAGGCAGACAGCCTTGCTAAAGCAGCAGCTCAACAACTACAGCTGCCGCCTGACGTGTTTCACGAGGTAACAACTCAATCAGCATTCGAAACCTCTAAAAAGAATGCCAAGCTAATCAATGCAATCCAGAACGAGGACTGGAGAGCACCCATCATGGCCTATATCAACGGACTGCATGAACCCGAGTCCAAAGAGGAAGAAAACAGACTAAAACAATGAGCTCGAGGGTACAAAATAGTGGACAACGTTCTGTTCAAAGCCTCGGTAACCTCGCCATGGCTGAAATGCGTGTCACAGATTGAAGGAAATGACATTCTCAAGCTTATTCACGAAGGTATCTGCGGTTCACACAACGGCCCGAGGGCTCTAGTTGGGAAAGCTTTCCGTCAAGGTTTCTACTGGCCAACAGCATTACGAGATGGAGAAGACATCGTCAAACGATGCGAGGGTTGCCAACTAACGGCAAAAACGCAAAACGCCCCAGGGGCCCCAACAACTCTGATATGCCCAACATGGCCCTTGCAAATATGGGCAATGGACCTCGTCGGTCCACTACCAACAGCTCCAGGAAACCTTCGCTATGCAGTGGTAGCTGTGGAATACTTCACGAAGTGGATTGAAACTAGACCACTGACTTCCATCACCTCCCTAGCCGTGAAAAAGTTTTTCTGGCAGCAATTAGTTTGTCGGTTTGGAGTCCCCAAACACTTAACTGTCGACAACGGCACTCAGTTTGACAGCGAGGTCTTCAAAGAATTCTGCGCACAAATCGAAACAATCTTGTGCTTCGCCTCAGTCCGGCACCCTCGATCTAATGGCTTAGTTGAAAGAGCCAATGCAACAATTTTCCAAGCCATATCCAAAAAATTGCAAGGCAGGCCCAAGGGAAAGTGGACGGAAGAACTAACCTCGGTCACCTGGTCCCATAACACCTCGGAATGCAGAGCCACCAAATTCACACCTTTCAGGCTCCTGTTTGGGGAAGAAGCTGTGTTACCAGAAGAATTAAAGCATGTTTCTCTCAGAACAACCCTCGAATCAGATGAACAGAACCAGCTTCTCAATAGAGACTTACTCGAAGAAACAAGATGCAGCGCAGTGCACAACCTTCGCAAGTATCAGGAAGAAACAAAAAAATGGAGAGACAAAAAGGTAAGAATCAAAGAATTAAAGAAGGGTGACCTCGTCCTCATTCGCAAGCAAAACGCCAACATGGCGGGAAAGTTTCAGCCAAAATGGACGGGACCATACGTAATAGTAGAATGTAATCGTCCCGGGTCATATCACCTCGCTGACAACGAAGGAAACACCCTGCCTCACACCTGGAATGTTGACGACCTTCGCAAATTTTATCCATAGCGTAGCCTTAGCGAGCTCTCGCAACATGTAATTTGTTTTTTCAACCTTGTCTCTTTTCAGTTCCATGTTTGTAACAAAAACATAGGAGCTGCACTCTTTTTCCTTACGAAGGGACGTAAGGTTTTTTAACGAGGCAGTATCCAAATCCTTAATACAGGCTAGAACCCCCGTGTTGACGCAAAACGTGACGCCTCACGTCAAGGCACACAACAAGCCGAACGAGGCTGGCTTCAATCGGGTGCCCGGAGCGTACTGAATCCGGAAACGTGCCAGTCGGTTTGACCTGAAAACCAACAAGGGATAAAAGTGTGAGAATACCTTGGAACATGCCGGATGAGACCAGACAGTTCCATATGTACGGCTTTGAAAGCCAATCACGACGGCACACAGCTATAGAAGCTGTTTGTCGGAACAGATTTATAATGTCATTCGGCAAGTATAAAAGATAAAGCTTGTAAACATATTGAATGCCGAACGCATAAGTAACAAGAAGATAAAAGGGCAATTTGTAAATATAAATCTGTTCAGATGACATATACATAGGCTAATTCAACTAGTCTGCCGCACGTCTAGCCTTCATAAACCCGTCAGGTGTAAACTCAAGCAAAGCTAATCCACCGCATGATACCACTTGCTGTAAATCTACACCACTCCTTATAATTAGATTAATCCACCGCATGATACGATCTAATTATAAGAAGCTAAAAGCACACGTACATCTGGACAGATCTATAAAAACTCATTACCCATGTAAGCTTAACCAGAATCGGCAAACTAGCCGAACTAGGGTCCATGAAGAAGAAACATACAAGCCAAGCATGGTTAAACTAATCTAAAACCTGCACCTGCCGCACGGCACCCAGCTCTATCAAAGCCTAAACATGATCGACATGCATGAACCCACAACATGTAGCAATCTAGATTGAAAGTCAGTTCGACCATTATGATCTTATAATCAGCAAAGCACAAACAAACTCGTGCGACAAGGCCGAACGAAGATCAATCTAGATTGGGCAAAAGGTGTTGTATGAATTAAATGAATAAAACATATAACACATGATAACTTGATGAATCTATTAGATCTGCCAAATCTAACAGAGCCGATAACTATTTTTACTCATGACTTAATCCGCCGCACGATACAAGGCATAAGCAAAAACTTCCCATCATAAGCTTAAATCCGTCGCACGATACTAAGCTTAACGTACGAGACTACTTGCATCATATCTAAATCCACCGCATGATACTAGACATGATAGCAAGGTTGCTGGTACTTACGGAGGTCAACGGATCGATGATTCCTCTCGAAGAACTCGACGACACGACTAGGGACTCGAAGATGGCACGGGGCCGGTTTGTATTGATGTGGTTGTGAACAGTTTTACAATGGTCGAGGACTTATATTTATACCCCGGACGAAACATGAATCCTAGACGATTACGATTAAAAATAAGGAAAGATACAAATCATATTCCTAATTCTTTCGGCGTCTTCCATCTCCACGTATCTTCCCGCGTAAGCCGGCCTTACTTGTATCGCCCATCTCCCGAATGGGGCCACTGAATTACGAAATAGCCGACCGCACAAGTACTCACCGAAAGTCTTAAGGATCAAAACAGCCTCCCGAATGCCTACAGAATACTTCTCTTTCCTGCTAGCTGGACCCATCTGTCATATCCTCGTGTGTGCAAAAATCTGGTGTTAACACCCCGAAAAAAGCAAAACTCCAAATTGTTACTTTTGCTAACAAACATTGAAAAAAGCAGTTCTTCTTCAAGAGCGCTATAATCGATGGAAACACCCCGAAGATTGCTTCGAAAAACAAACTTTTTCAAAACAAACTTGGAGAAAAGTCGAGCACCGTAGCAAAACACGCCAGGGGCTCACAAAGCAAACTTCACCTCCACCTAAGACAAGGGGAGGCGCGAAGTCCAAAAAAGTCGAGCACCCTCGTAAAACACGCCAGGGGCTCGCAAAGCAAACTTCACCTCCACCTAAAACAAGGGGAGGCGCGAAGTCCAAAAAAGTCGAGCACCCTCGCAAAACACGCTAGGGGCTCGCAAAGCAAACTTTACCTCCACCAAAGACAAGGGGAGGCGCGAAGTCCAAAAAAAAAGTCGAGCACCCTCGCAAAACACACCAGGGGCTCGCAAAGCAAACTTCACCTCCACCTAAGACAAGGGGAGGCGCGAAGTCCAAAAAAGTCGAGCACCCTCGCAAAACACGCCAGGGGCTCGCAAAGCAAACTTCACCTCCACCTAAGACAAGGGGAGGCGCGAAGTCCAAAAAAGTCAAGCACCCTCGCACAACACGTCAGGGGCTCGCAAAGCAAACTTCACCTCCACCAAAGACAAGGGGAGGCGCGAAGTCCAAAAAAAAAGTCGAGCACCCTCGCAAAACACACCAGGGGCTCGCAAAGCAAACTTCACCTCCACCTAAGACAAGGGGAGTCGCAAAGTACAAAAAAGTCGAGCACCCTCGCAAAACACACCAGGGGCTCACAAAGCAAACTTCACCTCCACCTCTCTTCAGCGAAAAGCGAGCCTCGCTAAAAAGAAAAGGGGGCGTCGCTGTTTTATTAAACGCCCCTCTTCAGCGAAAAGCGAGCCTCGCTAAAAAGAAAAGGGGCGTCGCTGTTTTATTAAACACCTCTCTTCAACGAAAATCGAGCGTCGCTAAAAAGAAAAGGGGGCGTCGCTGTTTTATTAAACACCTCTCTTTAACGAAAAGCGAGCCTCGCTAAAAAGGAAAGGGGGCGTCGCTGTTTTATTAAACACCTCTATTCAACGAAAAGCGAGCCTCGCTAAAAAGGAAAGGGGGCGTCGCTGTTTTATTAAACGCCTCTCTTGAGCGAAAAGCGAGCCTCGCTAAAAAGAAAAGGGGGCGTCGTTGTTTTATTAAACACCTCTCTTCAACGAAAAGCGAGCCTCGCTAAAAAGAAAAGGGGGGCGTCGCTGTTTTATTAAACACCTCTCTTCAACGAAAAGCGAGCCTCGCTAAAAAGAAAAGGGGTTGTCGCTGTTTCATTAAACGTCTCTCTTCAGCAAAAAGCGAGCCTCGCTAAAAAGGAAAGGGGGCATCGCTGTTTTATTAAACGCCTCTCTTCAGCAAAAAGCGAGCCTCGCTAAAAAGAAAAGGGGGCGACGCTGTTTTATTAAAACACCTCTCTTAAACGAAAACGTACCACGCAAGTTAACTGCGAGGGTCAAATGTTTTTCCTCAAATTATGAAAATGAATCACAACCGCATCAAAGTCTTATAATTTTGCAATCATTTACAAATCAAACACAGTATGGTACACAATCAACAGGAAATATAAGATTACAAGGAACCATCACATCCCTCAATAACATCAAATCATCAAAACCCTCGCTGCCCTCCTCAAAACCCATTTCCGCCGGAACTATGGGTCCCAACAACAAAGGAGCTGCAGGAACAATCGGCAGTTCCCCGGGCAAGACCCGCGCCCTATACATATATCTACGATCTACATCACTAACTTCCGAAGGCTCCTCTTTTGGAACCACAAGTGATCCATCCGGACCTAGATCTAGATTGCTTCGCCCAAACAAGTAATCCATAGCTGTATTCTCATCGATATCATCATCAATAATAGCTTGCGCGGACGAAGAAGAACCAAACAAAAAACGTGTGGCCTGTCGATCAGTATAGTCTGCCTCGCACCAAAAACGACTCGATCTACTGTTCTTCAAATCATACCTTCGCAACTTCGACCACCAAAAGCGTTCAAAAGGCAGTGAAGGGTGTTTAAGCCTAGCTCGAGCCCACGATTCACCAGTTATAAAAACATCTTGATAATTTAGCGTTAGTGGCGTCACACATCAAATACTTCTAGCATGGTTTCATCAGGAACGTGCATTTTCACAGCATTAAAAGAGTATCTCAGTGACATCAAGTTTTTTCCCACCACCCAACATATTACAAAATGACCATCTCTGTCGAGTTATCCTCAGTTTTCACACCTGCTCGGCTCCCCCTTGCTCATCCGCCCTAACCTCGCCAGCTGCAGCTTCCAAACCCTCGCCGGTCGCAGCATCCAAACTCTCAGCAGGCGCTTCGACCGTCGCCGCCTCTTCAACGTTAGCTTCTCCAGTGATCGGAGCGTCCTCAGCCGAGGGTACAACCTCGACGGATGGAACCTCCGCAGAATTGGGCGCAGAAGCGGATTCGGAACAACGAGCAACGTCGTCAGTCGCAGGCGGTGAAGGCATCGCGTCCTTCCGAGCCTGCAAGGAAAAATAAGGGCGGGTCCTAAAAAATTAATACTAACCCCTTCATCACAGAAACAAACCCAAAACCAAATCTTTTCCAGTACCACAGACCTGACGAGTAGCCTCGGCAGCTTCCTCGAAAGCAAGAGCACGGCCGCCTCCAGCAATCCGGAACTTGCGAAGCAATCGCATCACACAGTTCCGAACCTCAGCGTCATCAATCTTTATTTGGCGCACTTCGTCAACTGTCGAGAAGATATGATTAGGCTTTCTGATCTTACGAAGGTGCTCGCAATCTGCTTGACGTAGTGTACTGGCCATCGCTAAAGCTCCGGCATAGCCACCAAAGTCGGTCGCATTACCAACCAATGAGCTAAAGACATCAAGCTCATTACACAGCCA
The DNA here is from genome assembly GCA_009763385.1 of Coix lacryma-jobi var. lacryma-jobi. NCBI lineage: Eukaryota > Viridiplantae > Streptophyta > Magnoliopsida > Poales > Poaceae > Coix > Coix lacryma-jobi. The sequence continues at coordinate 3,580,642 of CM019827.1, forward strand.
ACCTTCGAAGGCCTCCGCATTGGCAGCAGGCATCGGTTCCCCGGCAGAACCTCCGGCTTCGGTCAAGCAGATATCAAGTTTGCTCTTAATCTTCCCCATACTCCTCTGCCACGCCTCCAACTGCGAAGCTACCTCCGACGACAGCTCACTTATGCGATTGTTTGCTGTTGACAAATCTTTGTCTTTCTGACGGCAAGCCGCCAAGAGTTCAGCGTTACTATTTGCAACCTCCTGCGCCTCCTCTCGGGACTTCTTAACCTTCTCCAAAGCAGCCTTAAGTTCAATTTCTTTATTCTCCAAACTTCGGCGAAGGTCCTTGTTATCCTTCTCAACTTCAACCAATCGGTCATTCAATTGGTGAAGATTATAACTCGCCCTCCGGCGCGCCGAGCGGTTTAGGAGCATCAACTCAGCCACCTTGACATCGATGTCATCATGAAGGTTGTCCAACGGCTCGTTGGCCAGTCGAAGCTCCGCTTCCGGCACACAAATACGACTAAACACTCGACCAAGAAAACGCCTTTCCTCCGGAGCACACTGCAGGTGACACTCTCGAAGGTCCGGACTCGTGAAAAGCTCTGTCGCCGGATCACAGACTCCAATTTTCTTAGCAAAATAAGGAAGGCTTGATCGCCTAGCCTCGCCATACGACCTTTTTCCAGGAGTCCATTCCGATTCAAGATCTCCAACAAACTCGAACCCGTCAACCCAGACATGTGACCCCGCAAACTCCGGAATAGACCCTCGCGGGGGATTCTCAGGCTCGAAGTCTCGAATGATATCATCGATACTTCGAGCAGCTGCAGCGTCAGCGCTAGATAAGGCAATCCCCTTCCCGCGATCATCCTCGATGGACACATCCTCATCAGAGTTACCTTCGCCACTGGGGGTGTCACTAATCTCATCGGATGAGTCTTCTTCAGTGTCCGTCTCCTTTCCAGCCTCCTTCTCCTCCTCCTTCTCATCATCATCGAAAACACCTTTGTCGTCTGAAATCTGGATCAAAGCACTAACCCCACCGATGCGGGGCACCAGTCCACCAGCCCTACCAACACCTCGGCCGCTTGAAACAATGGCCGACGAAGAGGAAGTACCAGCAGTACCCGAACCAACAACGACTTTCGTCGCAAGCGCCTTCACCCGGCTGCCGGCACCGCCGCGGCCACGACCACGACCCCTCTTCGGCCGCGAAACAATCTCTTTCTCCTCCGCAGCAGCACGCTTCCTTTTCTTCGGTGCATCCTCGCTCGAAGGAGCGGGCCAGTCAGCATACTGGATCTCAAGAATGTCGAATAGCCTGTTAACTCGACCTCCGCTACCTATCGAGTTGTGGATAGCCTTAACTTCCAATGTGGACAGCTTTCCAACAAGTTCCTCCGCCCTCTGCTGAACACGCTTGTAGATGGCTTCAACTCCATCCTCACGCCTGGGAAACTTCCTGAGAACATTTTCCCAAACCCTGTTTAGCTCCACCTTCGGTTTCTTCAAACCTCTACCCTCGTACTTGGGGTCATTCTCAACTGCAAACCACACCTGTTTCCGGCTAAGGGGCCAAACCTTGGCACAACAGTACTCCTCGACTAAATCGCGGGCACACTGAGAGCGCGCGACAACCCTCGGACAGTCGACAACAGCATGCGCCTCGGTGCTCATCTTAGCTTCAGCGCTTACGTCACCGAGTGGCGGAAGCACACCACAAAGCTCGGCATTATCACTAAGCTTGTAGTAGAACCAGAACTCTTGCCATCCGCTGGTCCACTTGTTCTTCTGGGCCTGCACCGGCAACTCCGAGCCGGCGCGATGGCAAAAGGTATACACCGCGAACTGACCGAGGCTGGTGTTACCTTCGCCATCAACAATCTTTCGAGGCTGCATATGCACACGATGAGTGCGAATACAACCCTCGACGTGGGGGACAATGCCCTGGGAGCGGCATGCCCAGACATATACTGACATCTTCGTAAAGCATGAAGGCGTCAGCTGATGGAACTTCAGGTTAAACCTCTGTAAAACCGAGGTCACAAAAGAAGCAGCAGGGAAGCGCAGACCAGCAAAAAAGAACTCTTCAAACACAACAACCTTGTCGGGGGACCACAGGAGAGGTACCCCCAATCAACGCAAAACAAATAGGTTAAACCTAGAACACCAATTAATAACAAACCTAGCAAGTCTGACCTTCTAAAAAGCCAACCCCTCGAGGCCTACAATGTCGGCCCATCACCAGGGAGCCTAGGGCCGCCGAAGCCTTACTGTCCGCCTCGTGGCAGCCTACCCCTCGAGCCCCGGCACATAGGCCTCGAGCCCTGCACCGCACCTCGAGACCCCACGCGGGGACCTCGAGCCTCACTAGTACGGTAACCTATCCCTCGAGACACATCATGCCACCCTCGAGCAGCACCAGGCATCGGATGCCAATCCCATACTACGCATTTAATGTGTTTACCTACTCCGTTCATGTCCTCTGGAACCCGACGTGTGCCACAATGAACCAGGGCAGAGTCAAATCTCCTTTTTCACCGCAAGCATGGGCAAAAAGGCACCACTACAGCACTATTCAGCCATACCCTACACTGCTGCACACTCGAGTCACGACTCGAGGCCTGGCTACCCGCTGTGCGATCGGGTTTCCCGGGACTTGCCCATACCTGCGGGGACTCAAGCCCCCCGTAGGCACCACCTCGAGGCCGGCCCTGCGCCCCTCGAGCCTTGCCCGCTTTCATACTATTGGAGGACGGGTACCCCAAGACCCGGAGGGACTCTGCCACGTCCTGTACGTGCCGACGTGGGCGCTGTATGACCTCCACGTCGCCACGCCTCCACGTCCACGCCCGGAATGGAGGTCATGCTTCAAGGACACCTCAACAGCAACCCCCACGCCGGCTCCAGTGTCTTCGACAAGACATACTTCCTACCCTTCGCCGTATTGGGCGCTGTACATGTCTCTCCTATGTAACCCTGGCCTCCTCTTGCTCTATAAAAGAGGACACCAGGGCCCTTCACGCGCATGCGTACACACAGGCAGCCAGACACACGGTTCCACGAGACAGAACACGAGCACACGATCACGCACCACACACACACACGAGTCCGGACTCCGGTCCACGCTCATTGAGCTTGTATTGCCCCTGTACAAGCACTTAGGTGCAAGTAATACAAGAACCTCCTCCCCCCGCTGGACGTAGGGCCTTCTTTGCCCGAACCAGGATAAATCCTTGTGTCATCTTGCATCACCATCCAGGAAGAGAGCACGCGATCATAATTACTAGTTGGTGTCATACCCCCGGGGTAGAAACACCGACAGTTGGCTCGCCAGGTAGGGGCCTTCGCGTGTCCGAGTCGATTTCTCGTTGTTTCCTGGATGGCTTCTTCCACTCCTTCGTTCTCTGCTGGCACCGTCATCTGGTTCGGGAGCCTCGAGTTCCTGGCCACCGGCAGCGGCAACGAGCTGACCCTGCTCTCCACGGAGGGCCCGAGCGGAGGGCGTGTCACGCCACCCCGCGCGGGAGGCGTGGCGCGTCGCCCGCACCACCGCGCGTCGCCGCCTCGTGAGCGGCGCCGTCGTCACCATCGTCGCCAGGCACAGGCGGTGCCCGCGGCGTATACCCACTTCCCCGCGGCCGGTGCAGGGTCCCCGAGGAGAAACCTGCCCGGCGCGCGACCGGAGACTTCTAGGGCGCGCGCGCTCTCCCAACAAGTTCGCGTTCGTCATGCGCACGGACCGGGAGCCCGGCCAGAGGCCCCCTAGCCGTGCCCCGTCGACGCCACCTGGCTTCCTCCCGCACGGGGTGTGCCACGCTCGACGCCAGCGGCCCCCATTCGGCCTCATCAACTCCGCAGCTGTCTACGCCCACCACCTCGACGAGCGCCGTCCAGACCGGGCGGCGGCAGAGCGGGAGGAACGTCCGGGCGTGCTCCTACGAGCCACCGCCGACCTGGAGATCGTCTACCCCGCGCACGTCGACCGCGGCTTCTCACGAGTCGTCCAGCCACCCCGGCGAGCCACCATCGGAGAGTGGCACCGCGAGCTGCAGTCCCAGCACGAGCCAAGGCGGCGCGACATCAACAGCTCTGACTCCGACGAATACGACTACCACAACCCTGACCTCTGGGATCCCACCAGGGAGTGCTTCCAGCTCGAGGGGGTTGTGGACGACGCCGAGGATGACGGCGACGATGACACCAGGCCGGCGCTCAACCTCGAAGAGCCCGGAGACATGGCTGCGGCAGGCGGATCACGCGTTCAGGGGAGGAACGAACCCACGGCACCGGCTGCACCATCTCAGCACAGCGATGACCGGGCGGCGCAGCTCACGCAGCTGCGGGAAGCCATCGCCAAGGCTGAGGAGGACCGAGAACGCCTGCTGCAGCTCGAGAAAACCCTAGTGCAGGAACAAGCCCAGCCTCGAGGCACCGGTGTTCGTGGCCGCGCTCGAGAGGTCCACCGGCAGATCCTCGAGGATGGGGCACCAGCACGCCCCGAGGTGCGTTTCCCGCGAGTCGGGCAGAACGTGGTGGCGGCCGCAATGCTGCTCCGTGATCTACCCGCCGTTTTCAACCCTGACGCCAGGCGCATGCTCGGGGAAATGAAGAACCTCCTCAAGACAGCCGCTGTGCAGCAGGCCGAGAGCTCAGCCTCGCGCCGCCGCGGGGCGGCCTCGGGAAAGCCAGCAGACGCACCCCGCAACGAGCGTGAGATGTCCGTCCACCAGCCGGACGCCTCTCGAGCCGGCCCAGTCCGGGAGCGGATCGTTGACAATCGGCCACCTCGAGATCCCAATGACGCCCGCAACAATGTCAACCGCTGGCGCAAGGACAAGGGTGCTGAGGAGCGTGGCTATAATGCCCATCGAGGAGGGCGCTACGACAGTGACAAGGACCGGCAAACCCTCGAGCCCCCGGGCCCCAGGGTTTTCAGCCGGGCCATCCGCAGCTCGACCCTCCCCGACCGCTTTCGACCACCGACCAACATCGTGAAGTATGACGGGGAGGTCGAGCCCAAGCTATGGCTCTCCGACTTCCGCCTGGGCTGCCAACTGGGCGGGGCAAAGAGCGACGACCGCGTGATCATACGCCAGCTCCCACTCTACCTCTCGGACACCGCCCGCCGGTGGCTCGAGGGGCTCCCACCGGATCAGATCAACGACTGGGCCGACCTAGTCAGGGTCTTCGACGGAAATTTCAAGGGAACTTGCGTACGCCCAGGCAACCCCTGGGATCTACGACGTTGCAGGCAGACAGCGGACGAGCCCCTCCGCGACTTCGCTCGGCGGTTCTCGAAGCAGCGCCTCGAGCTCCCCCACATGCCTGACGAGGACGTCATCTCCGCGTTCCTCGTGGGCACGACATGCCAAGAGCTAGTTCACGAGCTAGGGCGCTACCGTCCCAGGACGGTCGAGGATCTAATGGATCGTGTCACCAGCTTTGCCTCAGGCGACGAGGCAGTGGGGGCCTTCTTTGGCTGCTCCACGGACAAAGGCAAGGCGATGGTCACACCGGAGGGCTCGAGCAAGGGCAACAACGTCAAGAACCGCAACAACGACAACAAAAAGAAGAAGAACAAAGGCAAAAATCAGAAGGCGAAGCGCAACGCTGATGACGACGACGATGAAGAAACACTTGTGGGCGCCCTCGAGCATAAGAAGCCTCCAGGCCCCCTGACGGGGCGGTCTTCGACAAAATGTTCGAGGACCCCTGCCCTTATCACAAGGGTGCCGTAAATCACAAGTTGAAGGACTGCCGACTGCTGAAGGGCTTCTACTCCAAGCTCGACGACAAGAAGGAAGACGCGCCTAAGGGCAAGGACAACAATCGACGCGACGACGGGGACGCGGACGGCAACTTCCCCCCGGTGCGCAACTGCTACATGATCTACGGCTCTCGGCTCGAGAAAGAAAGAAGGAGCGCCGAGAGGTCTTTGCACTCCGCCACGACGCCCCCCGGTACCTCGACTGGTCTGATGCGCCGATCACGTTCGGCCGTGACGACCATCCGGATCATGTCGTAAATCCGGGAGCATACCCTCTTGTCGTCGACCCCGTCATCGTCGATGTACGGTTCTCCAAGGTGTTGATGGATGGGGGCTCGAGCCTCAACATCATATACCTCGAGACCCTCGACCTCCTGGGCATTTCGAGGGACCAGCTCCGACCCAGCGTTGGGGGGTTCCACGGAGTCGTACCAGGGAAGAAGGCGCACCCCCTCGGGCGCATCGACCTGCCTGTCTGCTTTGGCACGCCGGCCAACTTCCGCCGGGAGACGCTCACCTTCGAGGTGGTCGGGTTCCAAGGGACCTACCACGCCATCATCGGCAGGCCCGGCTACGCCAAGTTCATGGCAGTCCCCAACTACACGTACTTGAAGCTCAAGATGCCGGGGCCGAAAGGGGTCATCACCGTCGACACCTCATACGAGCACGCGTACCACTGCGACGTGGAGTGCGTCGAGCGTGGGGAGGCAAACGTCCAACTCGACTCGCTCGAGGCCCTGGCTGCCCTGGCCACCGAGGAGGCCCCTGAAGCAAAGCGCCACGCTGGCACCTTCGAGCCGGCGGAGCACACCAAGCAGATACCCGTCGACCCGACCTCGACCAATGGCAAGACGCTGGCCATCAGCGCCAGCCTCGAGCCTAAATAGGAAGCAGTGCTCGTCGACTTTCTCCGCGCGAACATCGACATGTTTGCGTGGAGCCCCTCGGACATGCCAGGCATACCGAGGGGAGTCACCGAGCACGCCTTGGAGATCTAGGCCGGGTCCAAACCGGTGAGGCGACGCCTGCGCCGCTTCGACGAGGAGAAGCGTAGGATCATCGGCGAGGAGGTGCACAAGCTTTTGGCGGCTGGATTCATCAAGGAGGTATTTCACCCGGAGTGGCTGGCTAACCCTGTACTAGTTAGGAAAAAGAATGGAAAAATGCGGATGTGTGTAGACTACACTGGTCTGAATAAAGCATGCCCAAAAGTTCCATTTCCTTTACCTAGAATTGATCAGATTGTCGATTCCACTGTGGGGTGTGAAGTACTTTCGTTCCTCGATGCGTATTCCGGCTACCACCAGATTAAGATGAAAGAATCCGACGAGCTCGCTACCTCCTTTATTACGCCTTTTGGTATGTATTGCTATGTTACAATGCCCTTCGGCCTTCGAAACGCCGGGGCAACGTACCAGCGTTGTATGCAGCATGTCTTTGGCAAACGCATAGGCAAAACCGTCGAGGCCTACGTCGATGACATCGTGGTTAAGACCAAGAGAACCGGGGACCTCATCAGCGATCTCGAGACCACGTTCGAGTGCCTCCGGGCCAAGAATGTGAAACTCAACCCCGAGAAATGTGTCTTTAGTGTGCCTCGAGGCATGCTGCTCGGCTACATTGTCTCGCAGCGGGGGATCGAGGCCAACCCTGTAAAGATCTCAGCAGTCACGAGGATGGGCCCAATTCGAGACCTCAAGGGCGTACACAAAGTGACGGGCTGCCTGGCTGCTCTCAGCAGGTTCATCTCGAGGCTAGGGGAAAAGCGCTACCCCTCTACCGCCTGCTGAAGAAAACGGAGCACTTTGCGTGGACCATCGAAGCCGAGGAGGCCCTAACCAAGTTGAAGGGATTGCTAACTTCCACGCCAATTCTCGTACCACCACGACCAGCCCAAGGTGACGATCCCCCTGAGCCTCTCCTCCTCTACGTGGCCGCGACCACCCAGGTGGTCAGCGCGGTCGTAGTCGTCGAGAGACACGAGGAGGGTCATGCGCTACCAGTCCAACGGCAAGTGTACTTCATCAGTGAAGTGCTCTCCGAGGCCAAGGTCCAGTACCCGCACATCCAGAAGCTGCTCTACGGCATCATCATCACGAGGCGCAAGCTCCAGCACTACTTCCTCGCTCATCCCGTAACGGTGGCATCATCCTTCCCCCTCGGAGAGATCATCAACAACCGGGAGGCCACGGGGCGCATCGCCAAGTGGTCTGCCGAGCTAATGGGGGAAACTATCACCTACGCTCCACGAAAAGCCATCAAGTCGCAAGCGTTGGCGGACTTCGTTGCTGAATGGACCGACACCCAGCTCCCGCCGGCGCAAATCCAAGCCGAGCTCTGGACTATGTACTTCGACGGGTCCCTCATGAAGACAGGGGCAGGCGCGGGCCTGCTCTTCGTCTCGCCCCTCAGAGTCCACATGCGCTACCTGCTGCGTTTGCACTTCCCCGCCTCCAACAACGTCGCTGAGTACGAGGCCCTCGTCAACGGGCTGCGTATCGCCCTCGAGCTTGGGGTCCGACGCCTCGACGTTCGAGGGGACTCGCAGCTCGTCATCAACCAGGTCATGAAGGCCTCAAGCTGCATCGATCCCAAGATGGAAGCATACTGCGGAGAAGTGCGCAAGCTAGAAGACAAGTTCTACGGCCTCGAGCTCAACCACATCGCTCGAAAGTACAACGAGGCCGCAGACGAGCTGGCTAAGTTAGCATCCACGCGCGGCACCGTCCCACCAGATGTCTTCTCGAGGGACATTTTCGAGCCATCCATCAAAATCGGCCCGGGGGCTGGCCCATCGACGCCACCCCTCGAGCCGGACACGGGGGCTCGACCCTCAACGCCACCCCTCGAGAACGACCCCTCGACATCCGCTGAGGCAATGCAGATCGACGCGCCCGCCACTTCTTCATCATGACCCCTCGACTGGCGGACGCCCTTCCTCGACTACCTGATGCAAGGCGTGCTACCAGAAGATAAGACGGAGGCGCGACGCATCGCTCGAAGGGCCAAGACCTACGTCATCTACGGCGACGAACGAGAGCTCTATCGTCGAAGCCCATCAGGAATCCTTCAGCGCTGCATCTCCCTCGAGGAAGGACGCAGGCTCCTCGACGACATGCACTCGGGGGCTTGCGGCCATCACACAGCGCCAAGGACCTTGGTGGGGAACGCCTTCCGCCAAGGCTTCTACTGGCCAACCGCCATCGGAGATGCCAAGCGCCTAGTTCAAGCTTGCCAAGGGTGTCAGTTCTACGCCAAGCAAACGCACCAGCCCGCGCACGCCCTGCAGATGATCCCCATCACTTGGTCGTTTGCCATCTGGGGGCTCGATCTCGTGGGTCCCCTCAAGATGACAACCGGAAAGAGCACGCATGTGCTCGTGGCCATCGACAAGTTCACCAAGTGGATCGAGGCTAAGCCTATAGGCGACCCCACCTCCGAGAGGGCCGTCGAGTTCATCGCCGACATCATGTATTGGTTTAGGGTGCCTAACGTCATCATCACTGAAAATGGCACGTAATTCACTAGCAAAAAGTTCATCAGCTTCTGCGACGACAACAACATCCGCGTGAGCTGGGCCTCGGTTGCATACCCTCAATGCAACGGGCAGGTCGAACGCGCCAACGGCATGATACTCCACGGGCTGAAGCCAAGGCTATTCAAGACCCTCAAGAATTTTGGAAAAGGGTGGGCTGCAGAGCTCCCCTCGGTGTTGTGGGGCCTCAGGACTACGCCAAGTCGAGCCACCGGGTTCACTCCGTTCATCCTAACCTACGGCGCTGAGGCTGTCTTGCCTACGGACCTCGAGTACGGCTCCCCTCGACTTCGAGCCTACAACGAGCAAACCAACGACGAGAGGCTTGCCAACGCCAAGGACCAGCTCGAGGAGGCTCGAGACGTGGCGCTCATCAACTCCGCGCGCTACCAGCAAACACTTTGACGCTACCGCGACAAGCACGTGCGCAAGAGGGACCTGGCGGTGGGGGACCTCGTGCTTCGACGGCTGCAGGATAATCGAGGGCGCCACAAGCTCACCCCTCCATGGGAAGGCCCATACACCGTAGCTGAAGTGCTCAAGCCAGGAACGTACAAGCTCTACGACGGTCAAGGCAGGATCCTGGCGAACGTATGGAACATATCTCAGCTACGTCGCTTCTACCCTTAAGGGCCTCGAGGCCTTGTTCATTTTGTTGCTTTGTACAAACGTGTTGAATATGAATGAGCCAACTCGTGCACCGTCTTTCATATTACTTAGCAACTTAAGGTAGCCTCGACCCTGCCTTGCTCAGGGTCGAGCCTCCCTCGGGGGCTGACAGGGGAGAACTCCCTCCCCAGACTCCGGAAAAAGCGCGTTTTCTTTTCAAAAAATTCGACCCTCGTCTCGAGTCGCACCTCGAGCATACCAGCTGCGTCTAAATCCGTAAATACCCCGAGCCTCCAAGAGTCGGGGGGCGTCGACGTAGACGACCACGTACGCCCCCGGGCTACGGTACCCTACCTACGCCTCCCCTCGAGGAACTCGTGACACGTATCGAAGGAACACAGACCAAGCCGGTTGAAGCTCGAGCTAGCGACAAAGAGAAATGATCGAATAAATTTGAAAAGAAAACAGCTTCTTTAAACAAACGAGTCATATACACATGCGTTGGCCTCGACGGGCCATAAGTCATGACATAAATTTTTACAAGGGCCTCGACGCCCAAATTTGGCACGTAGGCCTCACTCTTCATCGGTCTGGTACTCCTCCCCAAGGTATTCTGCCGCGCGCTCGGCCTCGACGTCCGGGCCAGGAGGAGGGGGGCCACCTGCACCACTGTCCGCATCGGGAGGCAACACGTCCTCCTCGAAGAGCTTCGCGAGCGCCGCCCTCGGCCTCTCCACCTTCTCCAGGATCTTGTCGACGCGGCGGTCGTTCCACTCCTCGTCCTTCCCCTCGATCTCGATGAAGCCCTTGGCAACGACGTTGACCGGGTAGCGGAAGCCGGAGCGGACGGCAGCAAGCGCCTGCTTCACGCCGTGGTGGAGAGCGCTCCTGACGCGGTCCCGCGCGGCCACGTCGAAGAAGCACAGGGCGTCGACCAGGGTGTCGCCCCGAGCCACCGCGCCCTCCGCCGGGGCCACCGGGTCAGCACCCCACTTGGAGCCGAGCCTGTCGAGGGTGACGCGCGCTCGCTCCGCCACCATGGTTTCGTCCCGGAGTTGATCCACGAGAGTCTGATTCGTCTCGCGGAGCTCCTTGGCGGCCTCCTCGACATCTATGCAACAAACAGAAAAGAGTGAGTCCGCAGCGGGGCAAGAATCTCGAGATCAAAGCAAGACGAAGCGTGAAAATTACCCTAGCAGTGCACGCCCAGAGCGGCGAAGTCGCTGGTGAGGACCTCGACGCGCTGCTCAAGTGTACGCTTCTGGGACAGCACGTCGAGCTTCTCGCCCCTAAGGTCCTCGACCAGCTTGCCCGTCTGCGCAAGGGCCAGGTCCTTTTGGATCACCACCTGCCGCGCTGCCTCCGCTGCAGCCAGGGCGGTGGCGGCTTCGCTCTTGGCCTACTCAGCCTCTTTCCTCGCCGCCTCCGCTGCAGACTGGGCGGTGGCGGCGTCGCTCCGAGCGTCGACGGCCTCCTTCTTCGCCGCCTCCGCTGCAGACCGGGCGGTGGTAGCTTCGCTACGGGCGTCGACGGCCTCCTTCTTCGCCGCCTCTGCTGCAGACCGGGCGGTGGTGGCCTCCCTCTTAGCTTGGGCGGCCTCATCACGAGCCGCCTGGGTCTCCGCCTGCGCCGCGTTGAGCCGGCTCGCCATCTGCGCGTTCCAACCCAGCTCGGCGCGGAGCTCCAGGAGCTCCCCCTCCGCCTTCGCAAGGGCGGCCGCCACCTGCGCGGACTTGTCTGCCTCCTCCAAGAAGGACTTCTCCGCCTCCGCCACGAGCTCGGCCACCTCCCTGAAGATCAACTGCGCCTCCCGCGGGGCCCCCTGCCGAGTCGACCGCTCGGCGAGGATAACGGCGCCGGTCGGGCTCGGCGCGTCAGGATACGGCCACACCGGTCGATCGATCTCGACGATGGGCAGGCCCTCCTCCTCCGGCTCGAGCGGCGCTAGCTGTGGCCCACCAACCGGCGGCACAGGTTGCGGCTCCCTCCGCCCCTCCGCCATCTCCTCCTGCTGCTCTGTCCCCTCCCGAGGCGACGGCGCGGCCTCGCGTGGAGGCGGGGACTCGAGCGGTAGCGGATCGCTCGAGGGGTGGCTCGTCCCAAGCTCTCCTCCCTCGCCGGGTCTTCCGGCGTCTTGTCGTCCCTGGCCGGTGCCTCGAGCGCCAGCATTGAGCCCTCGACCGGGGACGGCACCCGCTCCAGCTCGTCCAGGAGCTCCTCCACCGTCGGCACCTTCTCCACCGACGCCTCTCCCTCCTTCCACTCCTCCGCGGGCCGGCTCACGTCGACTGGAGTCTCGAGGGCCATTGCCCCCTCAGTCCCAGACGCCGACGAGGCCGCGCCTGTCTCGGGTATTCCCCCCGAGATGGTCATCGTGACGGGGGGAAGAGTAGCCTGCTCGGTTGGCGCCACTGAAGGGGGAGGTGGAGGAGGAGGTGGTGGAAGTGGAGCTGCGACGGACGCAGTAACGGCAGGCTCGGCGCCAGGAGTTGCGGTCCCTGCTGAAAAGGAGAACAAAGTCGTTAGAATCAGGAAAGAGCCTCGACCCCCGTAGTCGACGGCGACGGCCTCACCAAGATCCGCAGCGGCCATCTGGCTTCCTCGAGCCACGGCTGCTCGAGCCTTCACCAGCCAAGCGGCCTCTCCAGCGGAAGAAGGAGCCATACCTCGAGGTGCTTGGACCTCGGCAGAGCTCGAGGTCTTGGCCCGCTTGGACACCGCGGGGTCCGCCTCCTGCCGGGAGCGCTTTTCTCTGAAAAACCAGAAGCGGCACATATCACCAAAAGTAAAAAGGTAAAGTTTCCCTACCAATGAGATTGAGGAGCACTACTTACCCAAAGCGACGGCGGGGCTTCTTCCTCGAATCGCCGGACCCGCTCAGGGGCCTCGAGCCCGCCCCTTGGCTCGAGCCACGCCCCTGAGCCCTCTCCGTATGGGACGGATGGGGGGAAGGCTCTCGATGCTTCCCGTGGCTCGACCCCGGCGGGGAGCTCTCCTTTTGTCTCTTGTCCCAGGGGGGCGACCGCGTCTCCTTCGAGCGGTCATCTTGGCGCCTTTCCCGGCGCGGGCTCCGAGACCTACTCCGGCGCTCGCGCTGACGGTCACGCCCCCCCCCCCCCCCCGCGTCTGCCTCCTTCTCCCGGCGGCGGTGCGGCGACGGGCTCCGGGGTCGCTCACGACTCCCGTCACGAGACGACCGGGGGCTCCCCCTCGACGGTCATGGTGGCGGGGGCTCGACGCCCCCTCGTGTTGCCCGCTCCTCCGCGGGCTCGATGTCGCCCTCGACGACCTGCGATGATCGGGCCCGGAGTCCTTCTCGACGTGTTGGCCGCTTCTCGAGGGCCGGCCCTTCTCGAGACCCCCCGCCTGGGTCGACGCGGTCGTGGCCTCCTTTTGCGCCGCGGCGATGGCGCTCCTAGTTCGAGGCTTCCTCGCGTCAGGGGGCACGTCCGGCACGGAGCTCGACGGGCCCTGAGACTCCGACGAGGCTGAGCCTGGCGCAGCCCTCCGCTGCTGCGTCCCGCGCGATCCCTTCGCCGGGGGGACCACCAGGATATTCTCCTGCACAGAGGAGCGGTCAGCCTTGATGTCGACGACCCCCGCGCGCCTCAGACGCGCATCCATCCCTTCGTCATCACTCTCCTCCTCATCATCGTCCTCCTCCGAGCTCGTGGAGCTGAGCTCGGAGGACTCCTCTCCAGGCTGCCGGTTACGACGAGCCTTCGCAAGCCTCTGCTCTCGAGCCACCCGACGCAAGTTCCTTTCCTTCTCTTTCTTCTTCTTGGCATCTTTACTCTCCTTATCCTTTTGAGCAGAGAGGCGCCTCACCTGTATTTCCGCGGCGTCCTCCCTCACCGGGGGCCTCGACGCGCGACTTGTGAACGCCCCCTGCCCAAAAAAAGAAAACTTGATAAGGAGAACCACAAGGAGAGTAAGCGAGGTTCAGAGAAAGAGAAAGGAGGGGGGGCCTCAAGACAGTCTAGCTCGAAGGAGGCTTACCGGGTCGAGGCACCCCGCGTCGGGCGCCATGGCGATCAGGTTGGCCTCCTCTGGGCGGAACGACCCGTGGACTGTAACCGACACCCGGGAGATAGCCTCGTTCTGAGACAACTCCCCCTCGGCCATCCTCAACTGGTTCAGCGCCTCGAGCGGGGCGTTCGGCCCCATCTCGAACATGAGGAGGGGGCAGTCCGCCAGAGGAAGAACCCTCCGCTGATGAAACGCCCAGATGACCGCTTGGACGGTCAGCTTCTTCTCCTCCACCAGCACCTGCATCGTGTTCATCAGCGGCTCCAGGTGGCGCTGCCTGTCCGCTGCGACGCCCCAGTTCCACTTCTCCGGGCGCTGGGTGATGACCCTGCCGGTGTACTGCAGAAGGAGCTCGTCCTTGTTCCGCAGCCCGTCCTTGTTCTGCAGGTAGAACCAGTGGTCGTCCCACCCCGCCTGGTTGGTGGAGAGCTTGTAGCGGAGGTAGTCGCGGGGGACGTTGGCCGACGAGGGACCGGTCCTCGCGGTGATGGTGAGGGAGCCCACGCGCGCGAGCCTCCTCCCGCTCGGCTTCGCGGCCTTGTGGAAGAGCTCGCCCCGGAAGAGGTGGACGATCATCTCCCAGTGCGGCTCGATCTTCAGATACCCCTCGCACACCGCGGCGTAGATGGCGGCGTGCGAGATGGAGTTGGGGGAGAAGTGCTGCAGCTCCACCTCGAAGTGGTGGGCCAGCCCCCGCATGAAGCGGCTCGGCGGAACGCCGAGCCCCATGCGGTGGTAGCGCGTGAAGCTCACCACGTACCCCTCCGGCGAGTGCGGCTCCCGGTGGTCCGCCGACGGGAGAATCCACCACGCAGGACCCTCCTGCGGGTTGGAGCGGAGAAGCCCCCGCTCCACCAGCGTCTCCAGCTCTTGCTGCGTCGTCTTCGTCGGGCTCCAGTCTTCGGCCGGCAGCACCTGGGACGAAGCGGCCATGGCGGCGACGGCGCGGATCTGAGCGGTGGACGGGCGACCGGGAAGATTCCCAATTGCTGGCTCGGGAAGAAGGCGTGTGGAAGCTACGGCGGCGGTGAAGGCAAAGGCAAAGTAAAGGGTTCCTCTCCCCTCACTCGGTATTTATAAGAGAAAACCCCGACGGGCGGGGTCTCCCACGACGGAAAAAAGGTAACCACACGCATTTAATGCGCCCACCTAACCGAATCTCGAGCCGGTTGACAGGTACACGCGGCAACTCCCCATTTGCTCCGCTACCTGGGCCCACCACGACCGCCGCTCCAACTTCGCGTCCGTCGCCCTCCCTGACAGTTTCCGCCTAAAAAAGCGCGCCCAACGGGCAGAAGAATTCCCAGACGACGGAGGCTTCTTCACGAAGGTAAAAACGGGCCCCGACCCTTCCAAGCCTCGAAGCAGCGAAGGCTGGCCCTCGAAGAGGGTTCGACAGCCGGCTTCGAGCACCCGAGTCAGGGACACCAAGGGGCGCCACTCGCAGCATCGCTCGAAGGCCAAGCCCTCGAGGCCCCTCACGTGTATCCAAGGCGGGGCGCACGACATGCAGTGAGATCCCCTCGGAGGGAGGCATCGAGCCACTGGGTCCTAACGAATGGACCCGACACTCCTGCAGACCGAGCGCCCACGCTTTATGAGATCACCTCCGGGCTTCAGTCGACCCTATCGAACGGGGCACGAGGTCTCACTTGGATTCCCCCGTTACCAGCTCACCGGGAACCTCGATACTCGCCCGCTCGTGGTAGTACGAGGCATCCCCCCTCGCATCCGATCGAAAGGACTCGCGGGATGACAAGCCAGGGCAACTGGCGTGCCGGACAGCTCGAAGAGCCGACCGGCCAGTTCAGCTTGGCACCCCTCGACGAAAGAGGGTCGAAAAACTCGGGGGCTCGACACTCCCGAACCTAAAAACACAACTAACACTCACACTCGCAAAACAGCCCACGAGGGAGTCCTAGCCACTCCCTCGTGGCCTCGGGGGCTACACCCGCGGGTGTCGCTCGCGCGACACCCACGGAATCGAAACAACCAAACCCTCGAGAACCAGTTAGTAACCATCTAGATCTCGGTAGAGAGCCCCTGCTCGAGTGCCAGCACTCGAACAAGGGATCGGGGGCTACTGTCGGGGGACCACAGGAGGGGTACCCCCAATCAACGCAAAACAAATAGGTTAAACCTAGAACACCAATTAATAACAAACCTAGCAAGTCTGACCTTCTAAAAAGCCAACCCCTCGAGGCCTACAACGCCGGCCCATCACCAGGGAGCCCAGGGCCGCCGAAGCCTTACTGTCCGCCTCGTGGCAGCCTACCCCTCGAGCCCCGGCACATAGGCCTCGAGCCCTGCACCGCACCTCGAGACCCCACGCGGGGACCTCGAGCCTCACAAGTACGGTAACCTATCCCTCGAGACACATCATGCCACCCTCGAGCAGCACCAGGCATCGGATGCCAATCCCATACTACGCATTTAATGCATTCACCTACTCCGGTCATGTCCTCTGGAACCCGACGTGTGCCACAGTGAACCAGGGCAGAGTCAAATCTCCTTTTTCACCGCAAGCATGGGCAAAAAGGCACCAGTACAGCACTGTTTGGCCATACCCTACACTGCTGCACACTCGAGTCACGACTCGAGGCCTGGCTACCCGCTGTGCGATCGGGTTTCCCGGGACTTGCCCATACCTGCGGGGACTCGAGCCCCCCGTAGGCACCACCTCGAGGCCGGCCCTGCGCCCCTCGAGCCCTGACCGCTTTCATACTATTGGAGGACGGGTACCCCAAGACCCGGAGGGACTCTGCCACGTCCTGTACGTGCCGACGTGGGCGCTGTATGACCTCCACGTCGCCACGCCTCCACGTCCACGCCCGGAATGGAGGTCACGCTTCAAGGACACCTCAACAGCAACCCCCACGCCGGCTCCAGTGTCTTCGACAAGACATACTTCCTACCCTTCGCCGTATTGGGCGCTGTACATGTCTCTCCTATGTAACCCTGGCCTCCTCTTGCTCTATAAAAGAGGACACCAGGGCCCTTCACGCGCATGCGTACACACAGGTAGCCAGACACACGGTTCCACAAGACAGAACACGAGCACACGATCACGCACCACACACACACACGAGTCCGGACTCCGGTCCACGCTCATTGAGCTTGTATTGCCCCTGTACAAGCACTTAGGTGCAAGTAATACAAGAACCTCCTCCCCCCGCTGGACGTAGGGCCTTCTTTGCCCGAACCAGGATAAATCCTTGTGTCATCTTGCATCACCATCCAGGAAGAGAGCACGCGATCATAATTACTAGTTGGTGTCATACCCCCGGGGTAGAAACACCGACAAACCTCATCAGCATCCGGCTTCGGAATAGTCTCTCCAGCACTAGTCCTCGCCTTTCCATCCTCGATCCAACCACGCTTCACATAAGCTACCAACTCCGAACTGCAGACTCGGCTAAGACCAAACTCAAAAGTCATCCCCTCATCCGCAGCGGAGGGAGAAGCAACACGAGCGGTTTGCTTGGACCTAGCCATCTCTCCAAACTAAAACCCTCGTGGAACACAGTACGCACAACCTTCGCAACTAGACAAAAACAACCTTCGCAAAAAAGATTGCGCAGCAGCAGGATGGCTATAGCAAAAGGAGGGCACAACTCCAAGCCCCCCACCAACCCCATCTATTTATAGGCCGGGAGATGAGTCGCCCCACCCGACAAAAACCGGCATGACAACCGAAATCCACGGCGCAAAAAACGAAACGGACCTAAACAGTGCAAACAAGTATGCAACGGCCTGGCCCAAAGCAGCCGCGGGCGTCGCTGCCAAGGGTCTCGTTACGTTTACCATCAAAGAGCGCTGCTTGGGCCTAAATACTGTTCTTTAGATCTGAAAGGACCTCGATGTCGCCTAGAGGGGGGGTGAATAGGCCTGTAAAAACTCAACTCGAACAAATGTTAGAATCTCGAGCGGCACTTCTGCTCTGGGAGCAGAACTGCTGCTCGGAGCAGAACTTCTGCTCTGCGAGCAGAACTTCTGCTCTGCCAGTAAGTTCGAGATCACAATTCAAAATCTACCAAGGGGAAAATAGATCAAGTAAATTACTGAACTTCCTAGGGTAGAGTTGAACCTATTTCACCACTTGAATGTATGCGGAAGTGTACAAGTGAGTAGATCGGCACCAAACCCTAAAATCACCAACAAACAAGTAGAGAGCAATACAAATAACAAGAACACAAGAGAGACAAGGAATTTATCCCGTGGTTCAGCTCGCCACCAAGGCTTGCCTATGTCCACGTTGTTGAGGAAGCCACAAAGGCTATGGTCTCTTTCAACCTTTTCCTCGTTCTCAAGTCAAGAGAGCAAGTCTCTTGAGATGAGGGTTCTTACTAGATGTAGAGGGTGATAACAAACGTCCCGGAGCTGCCACAACCGAGTTGGAAGCTTCCGAGCAACGCTTAGCCGGCTAGGAGCCTTGCTCCAAGAGTAATGAACACAATCCACCGGCTTCAACGTGAACCAAGTGCTCTAGGAGATGAAGAACAGATGGGGCTGCTCTCTAATGCAGTTTGGAGGCTCAATCTCTCAAGGAATCAGAGAGGAATCGAAGGGAGAAGCTTGAGGGGCTCCAATGGAGAGAGAGGGAGAGGGAGAGCAGCTCTGGTCGCACTTGGAAGGGGAATGGTCGAGATGACCGTTGGGAGAGGCAGGGAGAAGAAGGATATACCCCCCTGCTGTCCAACAGTAACTTTAAGTCGCAGAAGTGCCGCTCACAGAGCAGAACTTCTGCTCCCCCGGCACTTCTGCTCTCAGAGCAGAACTTCTGCTCGCGGAGCAGCACTTCTGCTCTGACACAAACAGCCAAGAATGGGGAATGAAAGGCTTGCTGTTGTGGCTAGTTTTTGAGGATGGTTTGGTGGAACTTTTGAGCACTTAGTTGCACATCAAAGCTTGTGCATTGTATCCCCCTTTATAGTGCGGCTTTTCCTAAACTCAAATTCAAAGCATAAAAGAATTTAAACGCCTTTGAGTCGGTTGTCGCTTTCCTTTGTAATTGGGAGTTCCATCATTGTTTGTACTATCCTCTTTCTCAATATCACTTCATGATGGTTTGCAATCATCCTTGTCTTATCTCTTGAGCAAACACACCCTTGAGCTTGTGACTTGAATCTTTCCAACACATGTGAGTTTAGTCCATAGCTTCAAGTCACCTCCGCTAAAGATTTGATCCTCAACATAATATGACTCCTTATAGCTCGATTAGTACCTCGACTCAATGCAAGTACTCTCTTCTTCACCCTAGCCATAGTACCTCGGTCTCCTTGACCTTCACCTTCGCTTAGTACCTCGAAGACCTTTCTTTGCTATCTTCACCCTATCAAGCCATACTCAAGTCACATCATATTAAGCATCCATTGAAAACCATTTCTTCAATATTGTGATCCTTGCTTGAACATCTTATAGATATGAATGTTGAGATCAATCAAGCTTCACATAGAGTGTCATATATGAATCAACATCTATATGGTCAAGCCAATTCATGGTTCCTTATATTCTCTCCATTTTGGCTTGACACTCAACACTCACTTCAATCTCCATCTTCATACTTCTAGCTTGATCAAATCAATGCAAAGTGATTTCCCAAATCATTATCCATACAAGCAAACCAAAGTAGAGACCGACTTATATCCAATATGAGTTATGTCCTTTGTCATTTCAGCTTTGCTTGGCATTTCCTCACTTATGCATTCTTGATT
Source organism: Coix lacryma-jobi var. lacryma-jobi (assembly GCA_009763385.1). NCBI lineage: Eukaryota > Viridiplantae > Streptophyta > Magnoliopsida > Poales > Poaceae > Coix > Coix lacryma-jobi. The sequence goes on from CM019827.1 coordinate 3,600,275, forward strand.
CATTCTTCAACCTTGATCAAAGCTAATCCACTATCAAACTCTTCTTGCTCATGAAAAGCAACCCATTATTGAGACCAATCCAAGTCATCAACTCATGTCTCATTTGTCACTTGTCAAATATGCTTGCTTTCTCATGATGCTATGATATCCCACAACATAGAAGCCATCTCATTGATTCCAATAGCATTGTTGCCTTTTGCTTGAACTAGATTGTTTCCATAATCTTCCAACACAACAATACACAAGTTTGGCCTTCATTTCAACACTATGTGGAATACCATCAAGTTTGCTATTTTTGTTGAACCTTTGATACACTTAGCAAACTTGTTAGACCTTTAGTTGAGTTGTCATTCAATTCACCAAAACCCACTAAGGGCTAGATGCACTTACAAGATCCAAGGCAACGAGGGGCTACTGTTGGGGGAAGCGACCCTCGGCAGTGGCGCCACGCAGGCTGACCCGAAAAATGACCCAAGCACGCCCTCACAAACCTTCCTTTTTCCCATTCGTTGGACCCTTCGGGTCGGTTTTCCTAACCTTCGGATGCGGTCTCGACCCTCGGAGTTCATTGTGTCTCTTGCAGGTAAAGGCACGCCGAGAACTCAGAAAGGTGACCCTCGCACGTTCCGAGGTTCCTTCGCCGGAGACGTCAAGCTCGGCGAATGGCGAGCGGGTGCGGACCTCGCGACAAGCGGAGCTGAGGGTCTGGCCCTCATTTTCCCGCGAAGGCGAGCAAGACCAGATGGCGGCGGGCAGGAGGAAGGCAGACTAGGGTTTTCCACTCTGCCCGTGTTTGTACGATTCTACCCTTTCCCTGTACAGTGCCGAGGAATCTTTTCTGTACCCTTTTGTAATTTGGCCGGTGTCCCTTGGTGTTCCCTATAAATACCAAGGGATGAACAGTGTAAAGGGGGGAGATTTTTTTTGGAAGATAGAAAAAAATACTCCAACCAACTTATTTTCCTGTACCTTCGCTTGCGGGTACCTTCGTTAGCTTCTTCGCCTGCGTTTGACAGTTGTTCACCCTCGCCCCGAACCCCTGCTCTGTAGCGGAGGTTGGGCAGGTGTGCTTCCAACACATCCATCGTACCAAACATTGTTCTTTTTGTCATTGGATCGAGCTGGCAATTTTGTTTTTGTCAAGCCCAGTCAAATAATTAAAGGCAAAGCTTTGTGTAGATCAAAATGCGCCATGACCCCCCCTTAACCAAGAAACTTTATTAAAGTAAGACTTAATTTCACCACTTAAGTGTTGATGAGTTGCTAATAATCTAGCCCCTCTATTAGTGCTTCAATTTCAATTGTCTCCTTAATTTTCATTCAAGCTCTGTCACTACGCCCAATATGCTCCTCCATGGGTATGTTTGTTTGTTTCCTCGATGGTCCTGGTGCTGTGATGTGCTTGGTGCTTCGTGAATCTCAGTGGATCATCTTTGTATCGAGTAGTTGGGTCTTAGTCGCTTGTCATAAAATGAATGCATGTGCAGAAACACCAATTATATATTCAAAATCTACCAATCCACATATGGTGTATGTGAACAGATAAAGTTTTGCATACCATAATAGTCAGCATAGCTAGGTATAGGTACAGCACGGGGCATACAATAATATGAGATGAGCTATACAACAATAGTTGTAGAGCTTAGGACAGCTAGGTTAGGAAATAGTTGAGTGTACCATGATGTTGTTAATATTCTATAGAGACTTTTATGGCATTGCCAACGTAACAGACCTGCCTGCATTTGGTAGGGTTGCAAATTGCAATCAAACAGCCGCCAGTATATGCTTTAGAAAGAAACTGATCATGAGGCTGGAATTGTTTGATTGCTTTGTGGTGCACTCCTATACTATGTATGCAAGCAATGAACAATGCCGCCGGCCATCTTTTGAGTTCGTACATTGCCATTGCCCCTGTTGTGGGTTCTGGCTTCTGCTTGCAGCACTAGGATAAATATTGGACGCCGACTTTTTGGCTGAGAATATATTGGTACGACACCAGGACCGACCTACACGGTCGGGCTCCTTCTACAGCTGGCAATTAATATTCGTTTCACTATATGCAGTAATTAAGCAGTCACTTCTTGTGCATATGCCAGTGGATGTGTAGTACGTATGCCACCAAATTTTATGTACAACAGTTAAATAAAAAGCTACTCCCTCATCCAGTCTCTCCTGCATGTATATATATCGTCCTCCAATGGCTGCGCTAGATCAGGAACTAAAAAGGTACTCCTCCAATGCAAGTCCAATCCTATATAGAGCTCGCCGTAGGTACTCCCTCCGTATCGCATTTAGATGACGTTTAGGACAGCGACACGGTTTCCAAAGTGTAACTTTGACCACTTGTATTTTTAAAAATATTTGTTGTAAAATGGTATATGTATACTTTTATGAAAGTATTTTTCAAGACAAATTTATTTATATGATTTTTATATCTCTAAACTCAATAATTTAAAAATTATTCATGATTTATATTGCCAATGTTTGACTCAAACTTTGTCCAAAACGTCATCTAAAAGCGATACGGAGGGAGTACGTCGTGAAACTAGTGTGTACAGTAATTGCAGACCGGATCGGAATGCAGCAACCACTGCACGTACAGGTAATTGGTGACTTGTTCCTCGAATTGATTGACCAAGCAGTACGCAGTACGCAGTTGTTGATGACATGCACACTGTGTTTATGGTGATGAGACGTATACTACCCCAGCAAGCACGTACGTACTATATACGAATGCTGTTTTTTTTTTACAAGAACCTAGTATATTATATTAAGCATTGGCGGAGTACAAGAGAATGAGTAAGAACAACCCAATTACACAAGAGTCACCACGAAGTGCCAAGATAGGAGAATCTACTTTCAGAGATTCTAGCCCAAGAGCAGAAACCGAACAAGGTATTTTAAAAAGAATTCTGCACGCATATCATCATGCATGCATGTACATATATATATACGACGTATTAGTACGTATATATGTACGTATGCACTTGATCGAGTACTTGACTCCATGCCTACTACTACAGAAAATCTGCCGAAAAAAATATATAACTAACACGCGTCGCACCGTGTCCAGCTGATTGTGTATGCATATATAATAATTAACGTACGTACACACGGAGCTAGTAATTAATAATCGGCCGGCGGCACCAATTATTATCGCATGCGTATATAGGCATCCTGCATGCATGCGTGTACTTGCATCTCCATCCGTTGTCGCGTGTATACACACTCTTGCTTTCACTTCTCCACATGGATCAATAATATACGGACTATGGAGTGCGTAGTCCGTACAGAAGTGGAGTACGTATCTGCCAACAAATAAACTGTGCATGTGCATGTATACATGTCTCTATGCATGCACATGCAGCTGCATGCAATGTATACCGTATATGATCGTCGTCCTTGCGTGTGCATGCATGATGAACTCGTTCCCTCCATCCCAAATTATAAGTCATTTCAAAAATCTTGGAGAGTCAAAGTTTTTAAATTTTGATCGAATTTATATAATAATATTTATGATACCAACTAAGTACAATTAGATTCGTTATTAGTTATATTTTTATAATATACATATTTGATGTTATAAATCTTTGTGTTTCTCTCTACAATTTTGGTCAAAGTTAAAAAACTTTGACGTTCCAAGATTTTTGGAATGCCTTATAATTTGGGATTGAATGAGTAATATACTAGTTTACTTATATAAGATCCGGAAAATTTACATGCCTGCTTACTAATGCCAATAAAATAAAACCCAATCTAATAACTGACAGGTGTGCATGAACTATATATAATGACTTTTGGCGCGCGCGCACGTTAGCTAGTTCGCAAAACTAGTGATATGTTGCATGCATGACACAGACATTGCGCGTGCTAAAACCGCGAAGAATTGCGTCCTCATTGTCGGTTCGAAGCTCTTCATCATCTATAGTACGTGATCACACTTCTTTTTCTTACTTTCTTTCTTTCTTTTCTGCTTTGTATTAACTCGACGCGTGATCGATCAGATCGCACCATCATCTTTGCATACACCATGCACGTACCAAACGTCAACATTGATTGAAGGATACACGTACGGTTAGACACTGCTGTATGGTAGTATTAGTATATATAAAGTTACAAACACTAAAGTGTAGTATGCGCCTACTGATCTATACAGTACAAAGTTAGTATGCATGATTTCTTTGCAACTAATAACTACATTTCCGCCTCCTAATTAATAACTGACGAGCCAGGTGCATTAGCGCTAGTGCTCCATCAATCTCGTGAACCTCTTTAAATTGCGCGGCAGTGGCACTCTCGATCTATTTTTTGCATTTTTATTACATTTTGTGCTGTGTTATTTACACACACGCTACTGTGTTTTTTTTTTTTTTTTGCTACACTCGCTCGATATCGCACTAGTACACAAATGAGGGTTCACTCCCGGTTGAGAATGAGCCGGGACAACCGGCGGAACTAAAGCCAGTCCTTAGAATTAAAAAATAGTTCAAATCCTAGAGAGACCTCCTCTTGCGATGCGTGCGATTCGAACTAAACAGGTGTAACAAAATCATAGACACTCTTCTTTTGAATTCATCCATGAAGAACCTTTAGTGTCGGATGGTAGACCTTTATTATTCTCGGTTATTATTGTTACCAAGCGGGACTAAAGGTTAGAGAAATTTTAAGTCGGAGTTGGTAACACCAACCGGGACTAAAAGATGACTTATTTAGTACCGGTTGATGTTACCAACCGAGATAAAAGAGCCTTCGGTGTCCGTGAAATTTAGACCCTAGACTAGTGCTCATATTAGTCAACATTAGTCCCGGATCCCAACACTACCAAGAATAAATATGTGCATCAAAATTCGTTTTCTACAAGTGTCGATAGGTACTCCATCCATCATAAAAAAAAGAGTCACTATGAGATGCGTGCTGGTTAATTTTTTTTTACTTTGATTAGGTTTGTAAAAAATGTGTGTAATATTTATATCTCTAAATAAGTTTATTATAAAAGTATATTCAAAGATTTATCCAACAAAACTAATTATATATCATAAGTATTAATATTTGATTATAATAATTGGTCAAAGTTAAAACTTATTGATTTTTTGGGAAGCGATAAAACTTTTTTTAGGAATAGAGAGAGTAAAAGGTATATGTTTAACTGTACTCCCTCCAACCTACTTTTAGCATACTCATGAGTTTAGGGGTGTCGCCGTTTGAGCCTTGAAAACTACAAAAAGAATATCCCTCTCGTCTGTCCGCGTCCAGTATACTCCCTCCATGCCCATATTAGTTGTCGTTTAGTACAGCGACACGGTCTTCAAAACATAACTTTGACCTCTTGTTTTTTATAAAAAATATTTATAGAAGAGTGATATATGCATACTTTTATAAAAGTATTTTTCAAGACAAATCTATTCATATATTTTTTATATCTACAAACTTAGAAACTTAATAGTTATTGATGATTTATATTCTCAATGTTATAAAGAGAACCAAACAATAGCCTAAGAAATTGTGTTATGTCTAATTTGTGACGTGGCAATTTTTGGCCACAGACCAAAACAAGCCATCTTTTTATGCCTCACCATCTCAATATGGCCTCTCATCGTGGCTCTAAGCTTATCAAGAAGTCATTTTTTTCCTTGCGTTTGTGGCAAGAAACTTTTGCATCTTCAATGGCATGAGAATGAATGGGAAAGAAGAAAACAGAATGTGTTTATTACAAATATCTGATCAAAGCATGGCTTTCATGACATGGACCTAGCTAGGGGACAAATGGATTCTTGTGGCCAATATTATGACCATGTCATGAAACACATGTTGGCTTGTGATACCCTACGTGTAATTGTTCCATTTGTTCTCCTATATACAAGGGCGGATCCAGGCCCCGGGCTGCCCGGGCTATAGCCTAGGGCGGGACCCAAAATTCTCTTTAATAATTCCTTTGTCCAGCCCAATTTAGCCCATAAAAATATAAATTTAGCCCTACCTGACGCGGTCCAAAATTTATTTACACTATTTCAACCCTTCCTTAAGGTGTTTCTAGATCCGACACTGCTTATACACATGCCTGAGAAGTTCATATAGTAGAGCAAACGACCATCAATCGGGTCTTTCTAAAAGAAGTCTATCACTAGTTGAAATAAACGGGATACATTACACTAGTAGAAAAAAAGACTTTCGGTTCAACACATTAGTCTCGGCTAGAATTGATCCCGGATCCAAGTTTCTTGGGTGTCAGAGGACCTTTAGTCCCGATTGGTAACACTAACCCGGACTAAAGAGTCTTGACCATTTAGTCCTGGTTGATAATACCAACCCCCAGACACTAATGTAGACCCTTTAGTCCCGGTTGGTGTTACCAACTCAGACTAAAGGTCCTTTTAATCTCAGTTGGTGTTACCAGTCCAAAAAAGTCCTTCGATAGGTAGTTCAAAAGGAAAGCATCATATTCAAAATCACATGAGTTTTGTAGATGGAGTGAACGGGTACGCGTGGGGGCAATGCATGAGGTTTTGGGGTTCAAATCCTAGTTGAGGCACAAAGGTGGGAGATATTATTTTTTTTATCCTTAGAAGACCTTTAGTCCGAGTTAAAACAATTGGCACTAAAGAGTCATCTCATCCCTTTAGTCCCAAATTCGTAATCTCAAATTAAATTCAAATTCAAAAGAGGGTTAAGGGACACAATTTTTATGAGAGACGTGACAATAGTTTTTGTGAGAATGGAGTTAAAACTAAAACCTACCTTAATTTTGCACTAGTAGAATAAGCATTGCCACTGATAGTAGTGGGATAAAAGAAGATGAGAGAGATATAGATTTAGGCCAATAAATTCACCGACAATAGCTACATGGAGTTCATGCGACAATGTGACGAAGGAACAAAAATATTTATGAAAATATTTGGAAGTAAGAAAAAACTAATTGTTGTAGTGAGAGATGCTAGAGATACCTAATATAACAGAGGAGTATACAAAATAGATGTGTTTTTAGACATGGTTTTGGTCAAACATTGGGAATATAAATCATTTATAACTTTTATGTTGTTGAGATTGAAAATATAAAAACTATATGAATAGATTTATCTTAAAAAATACTTATATATATATATATCACTTTTTAATAAATATTTTTTAGTATAAACAGAGTCAAAGTTGTACTTTAGAGACCGTGTCGATGTCCAAAACGTCATCTATTTCCTATACGGAAGAAGTATTTTATTTGTGCGGACCACCATATGGTATATAGTAAGACTGAAAAGTGGGATTTAATTAGGCTTCTTGGTCTCTTAATCGTCTGAAGCTATAAGGGCACCTCCAACAATTGGCTTTTAAGCTAGCTCTAAGTATTTTTCTTATATTTTAATAGAGGAGAGAGAAAAGCTAGCTCTTAGTTAAGAGCTTAGCTCTTACACGCATATCAAGGTCATGTGAGATTGTTATGTGAGGTCATTCATGTTAAAAGTCGTGTAGTAAGAGCTAGTATTGTTGGAGAAGTTAGCTTGGAGCTAGCAGCTGGCTCTGACCATTGCGGGTGCCCTAATAAAGATATAGTACAAGATTGTGCGCAATTAAGGAACCCTTCAAATCAGATTTGTTATATTTCTGGAACTCGAAGCAAAAGGGAGAAGAGTAACATAAAGGTGTGGTTCCTAAATCCTAAATACAGCTTGCACGGGACGATGCATGCATGATATGACACTGTGTTTGACATTTCTGCACCGACATAAAAAAAGGGGAACACAATTAGCCACCTAATTTCCCGGACGTGCATGTCTTCTTCCTAACAGCGGCCGTACGATGACAAGCCAATTGCCAGGATCACACGCCTGCTAATTGCTGAGATTAGACACATGATACCACACCTATTTGTGAGGACGGTATCAACTATCAACCACCATACCCTCACGTTACATTTTTTGCAAAGAAAAGAATAAATTGCTACCAAACTGTCATGTTCATTATTATGGGCCCATACTAGATTATTTACTTGGGGAAAAAGTCTATTTTTTCTCTCTCAACTTTCGTGAAAGTCTGTTTTTCTCCCTAAACTTCAAAACCGGACAAAACATCTCCCTCAACTTTTAAAACAGTGCATCTTATCTCCCTAACCCGATTATAAGCAGTTTTGGACGGTGATTTTGGTACAGTAATAATGGTTTTGTTTTTCCTTTTTTTAATTTATTTGCGTTGAATCTAATTTTGTGATGAATTATTCCAATTAATTCCATACAATAATATGCTTTTCTGTAATTAATTAGAATAATTCATAACTGTAGTTTTAATAGTTTAATTATGTTAAAATTTATATGGTAGGCTAATTATTGTATACTTGAATTGTAGTAAAAAAATTCATACTCATTGGACCACATATAACTTAGTTATACATTTATTTTAATTATAGAAAAGTATAGATCTAAAACTACAACAAATACTTTGTACTAAAGTGTACTATATTATATATTCACTATGTAGACCTACTCATGTGGAGTCCAACAAAATTAGATTTTCTATTTTATGATTTTTCTATGATTTACTATGATTTTTTTAAAGATTCAATGAAAATAAATAAAAGAAAAGGATAAAAACCAATACTGTAGCAAAACCGTCGACATTGTAGTTAAATCACTGTCTAAAACCGGTTGTAACCGTGCCAGAGAGGTAAGATGTACTGTTTTAAAAATTAAGGAAGTTGCTTTATCTGGTTTTGAAATTTAAAGAGAAAAAAATAGACTTTTGTAAAAGTTAGAGAAGGAAAAATAGACTATTTCGTTTACTCGGCCTGTGCCTGTCTTTCACAGTGAACTCCGGGTAACGCCCAACTTTATCAGCCGCCAGCCATTTTCCGCCGCCGCCGCCGCCGCCAGCAATGCCTGCGGCATGTAGCGGTATGCCGGTATGGTATTCTGTTCACTTGCCTCGGCAGCATGCAAAGGTCACCACTCACCTGACGATTTCTCTGCTGGCTGTGTACTCCGTACGTCCAGCGTCTCTGGTGGGTGCGACGGCCAGACCTTTGCAGGCAACTAGGCAAGGGAGAAGCTCTGTCTGCTGGCAGTTGGGCACAACGCACAGCCATCCAACCAACCTTCTCCATTGTCTGAGACCGATGCGGCTCTTTGCTTCTTTGTTAATTTGGATATATCCAAATAATACTCCCCCTAATGCAAATTATAAAGTATATTGGCTTTTCTAGATACATAGATTTTACTGTGTATATATTATTTAGAGTACATAATAAAATTATGCATCTAGAAAAAATCAGAACGACTTGTAGTGTTTAGAACAAAGGGAGTATTACCTTTGAGTTTTTGAGTTGACTTTTTTTCTTACTACCATGTTTTGCTCAGATAATTGGTTTCATCTTCTAGTTTATAGGAGATGGAGCCGGATCGGTTTCGTTATCTACAAAATGCAGATCAGTACTAGGCGTGGACACCGCCGCCGCCCGGGGCGAGGCGGCGTGGAGCGTCACGGTCACCCTCACCCGCGTGACGAAGCGTCGTGGCGGCACCGGCTTCGTTGGCCGGCCACGGGAGCGGCTGCTCTACGTCTACCTGCACCCGATGCCGGGCTCCCCCTCCCTGTCCGGCCGTCGGCGGTGGACGCTGGTGCACTGCGCCTGCGCGGTCGATCGGTTTGGGGAGACGATGTTTACGAGGTATAATCTTAATCTGCTTCAGTTCCATTGTATACGGAGTAACTGCTTTTAGTAGAATGACCGCATTTGTTTGTACATTTATTAAACTCCTACTAGCTGTGTTTCAAAATGAGATGGATAAGTTTGAAATGGTTAGGACTGTTGGTTTATACCATCAAAATATTTGCTCATATTGCCTAAAAAAATATTTGCACATAGAAGATAACAATGATCATAATCTGGTCTAATTCCACTTTTCCACAGACAAATCTATGCTCTCTTAACAAATGACAACCATGCATGTTGCTTGGAGTACACAAAAATGGAGAAATTCAACCAAGTGTTCAAATCTCAAACAACTGCCAACCATCAACAGCAAACGGATAGCACAAATATTTCGTGTGCAATACATCTGAATGACAATACAATAGTAACCTACCACGAAATGCCCATACGTAACAAACTGATGAAAAAAAATGATATACACATATGGACAGTCACAAAGCAAGCTATATGAGCATCTTAGGACCTCGCAAGCAGCACAACTCAGGCCATGTACAAATAAAAGAATTGACCTATAAAATTGGTTGCAAAAAACCAACCGAGCAAAGCCACCAGTAGCCCGTCCACAGAAATAACCAACAATATATTAATAGACTTACTCCCATGGGACCAACCATTCACGACACATTTTGTAGCGAACACTAGAAACAAGGCTTGTTCTCTTTAGAAGAGATCTGCTTTTCGCTTCTGTAGTTCTTGCTTCCAATTTGGCTGTTGGTAGAATGCATCCTTAGTTATGCCAAAAACAGTTTGGAATTCACTATCTGATAAGTACGCCTGCAGAATCAATAGAGTAATTCAATAAAATTGGCTCAGCACGGTTCAATGTAAACCTCTCTTCAAGCAAACCCAAACATGAATAGACTTGGCTAAACAAGCAACAAAAGAATATATGTATGGATAAATGTGAAAAGGAGCTGTCCAAAGAGAACTAATGGAACCAAATGCATCAATATAACAGAATCAAGTTATCAAACTGCAGACGAAAGGCTGTGGTTACTTATTGATGCATGGAACCAAGAAATAACTCCATAATTATTCACATCGCGAACTCACTATAGAAAATTTACCGGTTTAAGGAGAATGGGGGGATGGATGCGGGGAACAAACCTCTCTACGTTTGTAATCTATCCCACGAACTGGATCGGTAGATTTGGATATCAGGCGGTCATAGCTAAATGTCACTTCACCAACATTCTCTGTTGTTTCTTCCACTGAGGCCTCAGCCACTGCTCCATCTGTGTCAGATGGTGCCTCATCTACCGCAGCATCTTTTTCCTGGTGAAACACATTGGACTCCCCAGCTTCAGACTGAGGCGAAGATGGACCAGATGGCCCAGCTGGAGTTATGACAACCATGTCGACATCTGCATTGATCAAAGGTGTCAAACTTTGAAGTGATAAATAGGCCAGCAAAAAGCGGTAGTGGCTTTCATCTATGTGCATTCCATTAGCCATGACTACAAAAAAAAGGCAAAGGTGTACCAAAAAATCAAATAAACGTGACTCTAGTCTTCCAGGGCTACATTTGCAGAGAAAAAAAGCCAAGACTATAAAGAAAACATTTCAAGAAAGGAGGAATACAGATCAGAGAACTCAAAATGCCTAAATAATGACAAACTGGAAAATAATACAAATTAGAGAATTCAAAGAAAGAAACTTTCGGCCCCGAAAATTTGCCAAGTTATTCTTTAATGAATGATAAATTGAAAAGGAACGTGCAGCTCTACCAGTCTTATCTGCTGTGCTGCTAGCTTTGGCTCGTAGATTTTCTGAAGATCCAGATTGCTCAGCTTTCAGCACAGAGGATAGTGCAGCTACAGCAGCTGCTCTTTGAGAACCTTGACCTGGGCGAGATGGAGGTGGTGTTTTGGGTTTTAAGACTGCATTGAATGCATTAGATAAGGCAGCCAGTGCTGAGGCACGTTGAGTGGGTCCATCGCCTGTGCTTTTAGGCCTCTCATTAGACTGAAAAAAAGGATCAAGAAGGTAGTTACATCGATGTTTCTTTTATAGAAACTGTAGACATTTTTGTGAGGATAGTTACTTCGATGTTTTCTTAAAGAATGTATTTTTCCTTTTAGACGAAATGTAGACAATTTTGTGAGAAGTCAAATCAACGGTTTCAAACTTACCAGCCTTTGTTGGGACGATGGATTGAATGCAGATGATAGAGCTGCTAATGCAGATGCCCTCTGAGTTGGTCCACCATTACCAGAGCTCCTAGGTGCACCCTACAAAAGAACTGATGTAAAGATTGTACTGGCTTAACATTTTTTTTCTCGAACAACGCAGGAGAGCTGCGTGTCATTTCATTAAGAAAGAACAAACAGATACAACGGGTCTAATCAAGGATCAGACCAAAATACCCAAACTCACACCACCCCTAACAAACAGACTCGCCACCAAAGAATACAAGACATGACCAAACTACCCCCTCAACCTAGACAGCTACGGCCAGCGACAAAGCCAAGAACTCATGAAGCTTAGAAGCTCCAGCCGAAACCCAGAAGGTACACTCATCCACCACATTCCGAATTAACACAGGGATACACGGCCTAGCATTCTCAAAGACACAAGAGTTCCTGTGTTTCCAAATCTCCCAAGCTATCAGAATGATCAGGGAATTAAAACCTTTCCTCCTTTCCCTAGGTACCAATCCAGCAGCTTTCCCCCACCAGCTAATAAAACGAAATTCAGAGGCAGAGGGCTCCAAAAAGGACAAGTTTAACGGCTTGACAAGTTTTCTGAGGCTTAACATGTATTTGCATTTTCAAATAATGGTTCAATGTAATCTTTCTACAGTTCAAGAAATAGTTATTCATGCAAATACCAAAGCCATCATATAAAGATAACATGGCAACTGACTTGAGAACATCCGAGAAACTCATTAAAGAAAACCATGCATATATGCATATGTTTTTTCAGTATCTAACTCAAACCTAAAATCTCAGGTTTACCTCAGAACGCAATCCAAAAAGTAGCGAGAGTTTCTTCTGGAACGAATTTCCATGAACCTGTATAAAGTATGAAATTTATTAGTAAACATGATGCAGATTATAACAAGAAAATAACCTTGCAGCAGAAATCGATTAATCTTTTTTCTATGACTAATATCAGATAGAACAGCAAAAGCGTGATAAAATAGAATAAAACAACCAAGATCATACCAAAGTTTTTGTGTTATCCCAAGAGAAGTACGTCTTGAAGAAGCATGGCTCATTCCCTTCCATGACTTTATATAGTGGTACATATGGAGAAAGATCTTCAATAGAATTTGCATGCTCCACGTATTTCTGGGGGAGAAATAATCATTACTCATACAGAATAACAGTAGTACAACAGCAAACAGGAACTGACCACCTGAATAAGGTCAGGGCTTCAGTTGATACCTGGGCAATATCAAATGCCTTTTGTTTCTCTTTCGATTCCACGCACTGACCAATCCAAATGAAAACCTCACCATGTGTATCAAGTATCATCATGTCTTCAGTTAACAAATCATCTTGGGAAAAGTTGAAGATCTCAGTAACCTGAATAAGCCCATAAAATCAGATACCTACGAAATATAGATCTAAGAAGAGCAAGTGTAAGAGGACCAACCTCTAGTCTCCCTGGTTAATGATGATGATCGTAGCATAAACAAAACCGAGTAATAAAATGATAATTAGGCCAGAAACTTGTATAATATAGATATCACAAAAATGAATGAAAGGAAATAGAAACTTCATACAGATATACAACTGCATGAAAGTATGTCCGAAATTTACAGCAACTGACCGTTCTTGAATGAGAATGCATACAAGTGAGGCTCTCTAGTAATAATGTCCTGAGGAGCATTTTTATTTGTATAACTCTGTTTTCCTCCAAGAGCAAACCAGAAAGCAGAACTCTCTGTCCCCTCCTTGCAATGCTTCACTGCAATGCCAGGCTGTAAGATTGGAAATAAATGTTAGAAGCGGGGCTTTTTTTTCTTGGACTATGCAGGACTAGGAGACTGCGTATCATTTCATTAAGAAGGTAGAAAAACAAAGGAAAGAGGTAAAGTGCCTTTTCCAGACCCCAAAACACACACACAAAACGCACCACACAACAAAAAAAACGACCAGCAATAGCCCCCTCAGTTACATAAGAGGTTTAGTTGACCAGGGACCTCAAGAGTAACTCTTGGAGCACTAATGTTTGGATTGCGGGATATTCCGGGTTGTCCCGGGTTCAACCCAGATGACCTGCTGTTTGGTTAGAGGGTTCAGTGGAAGGGGGTTGACCCGGGTTGGAATATACCTCCAATATGTGGGTTCACCAGATCCCTCCAAATCGAGGGGACCGAGCGAACCCGCATCGCCGTTGCTCTCCACCCCGTTCGCCTCGCAACCGTGCTAGTCCGACCACGCCCCGCCATCGGCCTCCGCGTCGGCGCCGGCGACCGCGCCCGCCCCCATCTCCGCGTTGGCGACCACACGTTGGCCCCGGTCCAGCACCGTTGCAGGCTCCCGCGCCCGCCCCCGCCTCTGCGCCGGCCCGGTGACCGCGCCCGCCCCCGCCTCCGCGCCGGCGCCGGTGACCGCGTCCACCCCCGCCTCCACGCCGGCGACTGCGCGTCGGCCCCGGTCCCGCCCTGCCCAGGCTCCCGCGCCCATCCCCGCCTCGGCGCCGGCGACCGCGCCAAGCAGCGGCGGAGGTGGCGCCCGCGGATGGAGCAGCGCCCACGCCATGGCCGGGCCAAGCGGCGGCGGAGGCAGTGCCCGTGGCCGCGACTGGATGGGAAAGCAACGGCGGAGGCAGCCGGCGGGATGGGCGCGGTCGCCGGTGGGCGGCGCAGACACAGGTGGAGGTGCGGTGGTGGGTCTGAACAGAGGTGGGGGGAAGAAAGAAGATAACCCAGAGAATGACACATGGGCCCCATGTGTCAGCGTCTCAACCCTTTCCAACCCAACCCTCTAACACAAACAAAAAACGGGTCCAACCCAACCCTCAATCTAACCCTCAAACCAAACAAGAAATGGGTTCAACCCAACCCACAAAACTGGGTCAGGTCCAACCCATCCCACATCATCCCCAAACCAAACACACGGTAAAGCACTCGCAGAACACCGGCTGCTCTCATACACAGAAGCGGATATTGAACAAGAGGGAAAACCCGGATTGATTTATACAGAACTTAAAAAGCACTATAAATTTTAATTGGTTGACTTAAAGCTGTCTAAAGGTTCCCTCATACCTTCAGAAATTCAGCAACTTGTGCTGCCCACTGCTGTTGCTCATATGTGCTAGAATTACCAAACCATGTAAACATAGCGTTTCCAGATTGTAGTACAAAACACTCTGTAGAGCTTAAAGACGTTGCCACCTATAAAACAATAATCGATCAGCTCAAGGGATAAGCAACTGAATTTCACTGGAAGTAAAAGTTGAACCAATCTATTCTAAAAATACCACATCACGCGACTAGCACACTATAGTTTGTATATCAAAGAGCCTTCGATAGAAGAATCCATCGACATCTAGTAGGAAGAGCTAGTACCGCATCAACTTGAAGAGTCTTATTGTTGTGGATAGATGTCCCAGATACTCGGATTAGAGCTATGCCTTCAGTACTATAAGTCTCACCCGTCACACCCTTTTCTTCTATGAGCTTCTTGTATCCAGATCCAATTCCACCCTACATAATTTATTTTGCCAGAAACATATTATGCATATATATTATTTCAATCCGCATACAAAGTTTCAATACTGAAATAGAATAATGGAAGCAGAAAAAATATGTTTGGTGATCTTAACATGTGTACCTTCAAGATAACCATGGGTTGGAAAAGAGCGACAAATTGTGGTGGCTCCTTCCCTTGGTATATACGACCCTACAAAATAACTAATAATAACTCAAAGTTGTCTCGTGTGAACAAATATTATAGGCACATCTGAAATAAAATGCAGCACCAGAACTGGACGTCCTTTCAATGAATTCCACACTGTATTAGCTAATTGAGATGCCATCACTTGATCGTCCTGCAAAGAAAACACCAAAACGGTGAATATAGATCAGGCTCGGTTCTACAAGTGCAGGAGTAAATTCTGTAAAAGGACAAGAATAAGTGCAAAGTAACTTCAAGAGAATTTATGCCAACAGCTAAGTAGATGGGCACAAATTGCTTGGTTTTAAGTACAAGAAAAATGTTTTAACTTAAAACAGTAAATTTTATCAGCAAACACTAACAATAAAGACAATGCCACATCGCCAACACAAAGTGGAGAGATTTTAATTAAGCACAAAAGCAGAAAGGAAGACAGGATGCAGTAACACTTTAAGACAAAAAAGCAAGAGCAGCAACATGCAATACCACAAGGCTATCCTTTCCAATCCAGTAGTTGAGATAGTATTCTTCTTTCTTATCACCCGAATGATATGTATAGAGAATGATATAACAGTCTCCACTGTAAAACTTTCCAATGTCCTCTTTTGGCAGCGCAGTCTTAGCATTGCCATCAACACACCATACCTGTTACAATTTGGTTTGGTAAGAACATGTATATAAATGTCTTGTCTGTTTACTTGTTGAATAAACAACTCAGCTCATAAAAAGGAATATTGGTCAATGCAACCTCGAGCTTTCCCCCGCCTTCAAGCAAAGGAGGAACTTCCTCATTCACTGGAGTGGTGCTTTTTGCAGCTCCCTTGAGATCACGACCTTGTTGCTTCAATAAAGCTGAAAAGATACAAAAAAAATATATTATCAGCACAGATGGAAATTTCAATATCCTCATAATTGAATGACATACCTGCAACTTTTCCTCGCCCTTCCTCCGCGCCAGGGCTCCCAGCAGCATTACCCACTGGCCATGATTCAAACTTGGACTTGAAAGCATGACTCTCATAACCTTGAATTACTTGAGTTACTCTCGTTGTCTTTGGACGCTTTTGATTAATAAGGAATTCCTGCAGAAGACAAAACCATGAAAGTGTTAGCTACAAGAAATGGGGAGGATGTGATGAGAAAAGAAAATTAGTTCGAGAATTTACCTCAACTGCTTTAGTGGCAGATTTTCTATCCTCCATTTGTGTTACCCGGCCAACCCATACATATATTTCAGCCCCACAGTCAAGTAGAAAGCATTTGGTATTTTCAAGCACAGCTTTTGTAAGAGCTGTTTCTTCCAGCTTCAATTGACCGTCATTGATACTGCATGAAGAACATTTTCATAATGTAACAGTAAAATACAGAAGACACTATGGAGCATAAAGACTTAAACATGATAGAAACAGTAGGGGGCTAGAGGCACGACTCTAGGACACAGATACTCAGCCATAGCGTGGACTCACTTAACATTTTCATACATCTTAACATTTTCATACATATTATTAAGTTGCATGTGCCGACCAATTCAACCCAAAAGCTTAAGCTGATGGGGAGAGGCGGGCAATTCACACTCCAACACTCCCCCTCATGTGGAGGCTCCCTCAGGCCTCAGACGTGGAATAGGAGCGGGCAACAATTATTTTATTTAATTGTGCCTACCAAGATTCGAACTCGAGACCTCTGGCTTTGATACCATATTAAGTTGCATGTACCGACCAATTCAACCAAAAAGCTTAAGCTGATGGGGAGAGGCGGGCAATTCACTTATACTCCAACACATATGGTATTGGACACAGAAATATATAGCAAGGAATACAGAGTACCACCACTTACCAGTTTGTGGTTACTATGCAATCCTCAAACTGCAGAACTTGGCTATTAAAGGAAAAAACCTTTTTTATTTTAGGAAGATTTTGTTTTTATGACCCCAAAAGATGGTAGTGCTCTCAAAGCAGGTAATATTTCAAAAGTAGTAAGACACAAGTGCAGATTAAACCAAAACAATGCCAAGCTGCTAAGCCACAAAAACATCTACAGGTATCTTGGATACAGCAGTTGGTCTCAAAGACCAAGTAGAAGCCTATTTATATGTCAGCCATACTATTGCAGGGAAAACAACAGAAACTAAGCATTCATATGATTTACAACAGTTGATCAAGATTTGAAGATTTAAAGTTTTTCATTGCTGTAACTTTTATCTGTATGGTACTAGAAGAGAATTATTAATTCAAATATTTTCGGAACAGTCACCTACCACATGATTTTTACAACAATGATTGTCATAGGAAATACCTGTAGAGCTTTGGCGCTGTAGTTTCAAGTACAACATCATCATCACTCACAGTTTTTTTCCCAATTGGCGCAAAACCTCCAAAAAGAACCCAGAATTCACCAGAGTCCGACTCTGCTTGTAATTTCCCATCATCTGACACAAAAAAACAAACCATAAGAACATAGAGAGAAAGAGAGAGAAGGCAGACGATAAAATTGCCAATCCAAAGGTCATCTCTCCCTCACCAACAATTGCAACATCGCAAACGCCCCCATGGTACTTTTCCTTTAAATGTTGGATTACTTCCAACGCTTTGGCCCTTTCTTGGATATTGGAGTTAGCACCATTAAATTGGTATATCTTACTTTCAGTATCTAAGACAAACACATCATCATGGTTTAATGATGAACGGGCAAAGGGAACCTGAATAAAGAAGGCAGCATCCACAATTATTGATCTGAAAACTGTAAATAATGCACAGTGAGGGGGTGAACCTTCCATACCTCTTTAACCCGAATAGCTCTCTTCCCTCTGCAAATATACAGCCGTGTTTCAAACTTCTCCTCTTCAGGCTTTTTGAACCCAGAGGCGAAACCACCCTCCAAAGGTATAATGCAAGGCTTGAAGTACGACAAGAATTTATCAGATTCATAACCTTGGAGTTCCCTATGTTGGATTGCACGACCCCCAAGGATAGCATCAAGTTCAACTGTCTTGATGGCTGCAGTCCCAGCTTCATCCTGCAATACAGACAGTCACAAGAAATGCTAGAACTAGTACTTCTGATAATGCAGATTTAAGTTCACACAAGTGCATACTTGACTCGAATCTTTCCCAATCCAGAAGTGGATATCGTATAGATAAGCACCACCTTTAGTACAGGTCGTCTACAAAAGATATAGAAATAGCTTACAACTTTTTGTCCTTGTGGATGGAAAACAAACGAAAGATGTTTTATGGGATACAAGAATAAAGGGCAAGCAGGCACCTGCAGAACTATGTATGAATCTCCACAGTAGAATTTACCATAGTCAGATTTTGGCAGCGCAACTGGCTTAAAATCTTCAATCCTCCATATTTCTGTCCCACTGAATTATGCTAAGGGATACATATACATTAATAAACAGGTTCTAAATTTGCAAGCTTTGATTAAAAGAAAAAAAAATCTATCAGTTTCTGAAAAGATAACCAGAATAGACTGGCAAACATGTAAAAGGATACACTTTTTGGCCAGCCCCTTGAAAAGCAGGATCTAACACTTTTGTAGTTGACATCTGGAAGCAACTTTGCTTGAATTAATTTGAAGAAAAAAAAATGACAGCAGATGGTTCCCCTGTACAAGTGTAGCGAATATTAGAGACACACCATATGCTGAGAATGGAAAAACAATAAAGCAAACAGTTTACAATTAAAATAGGAAAGTGTGTTTGATGAAGTCAAAATAAAAAGGGAAAATATTAAATCAAAATACAAAATAAGTTGTGAACCATATTACATAGATATCATGCCGTTACAAATTATAGTTCATTTTTAACTTTGTCTTAAGTCAGCTTTCTCTAACTTTGACCAAGTTTTTAGAAAAATATATTAACATCTACAAATTCCAATAAATGCACTAGCAAAACATTTCATGGAGAATTCAATGTAACTAAATTGATGTTGTAGATGTTGGTGCATTTGGAAAAAGTTGAAGTTTAACTTAGGGCAAAGCTAAAGGAACTATAATTAGGAATGGGGGCAGTATACAAATGTATAATGCACAAGGTATTGAAAAGATTCAGAATTATATCTTGAGCTAGATATAGTTCTAATATTAACCGAGTGAGAGATTTCAGGTTTATCTTTGCCTTATAGATGTTCACTACTGAACTATTTCCCATAAGAAAAGAAACCCAACCATCTCCAAACCCCATAGAAAAGAAGCCTTGTCCCTCTACCTAATTCCTCTAAGTAGGGATGAAAATGATTGGAAACAATTGGAAGAGTCCTAAATTGTTTCTGTTTTCATTTTTTTTAACAGAAACGAAATCAAAAACGATATTATCAGAAACAAATACGTCACCAGTTTTATGGCATGTCAATATCGATCAGTAATCGATAATGCATAGTACGAAAACAGTAATACAACACCATACATAGGAATGATAAGCCAAGTATTCAAGCTTACTTTGCTGTTTTTTTTAACTAATAAACTTGGTTTACTACCCATACAAGCTGAACACACATGTAAACTGACATGTTAAAATAGCACAATGATATGGTAGTGTGCATATAGGAAAAAGCAGTCACCGGTTGTTTCTGTAACAAAATGGTAAATCGCTTTGCTAAAACGGTAGAAACTCTTATTGTTTTCCATATTGCGGTTTCTGTTTCCATTTCTATTTTCCCCAAGAACATAATAAACTTCAAAAACAAACCCCCGTAAACGATATGTTCCATTTCCATTTTCATCCCTACCTCTAAGCAAAGCACTTTACTGAGGCCACGTGTGTTACCATAATAGTATATTAAGACATTTCTTAAACATGAAAGGTGTGCTACCCTTTGTATCATTTGCCTCTGCTTGTAAACTCAGCTACATAATTAAGGTATCGATTTCAATTTTTTCACTGATCTGCTCATTAGTTCCCTTTTCATGTCAACTCATTTCTATCTACCTCAGTCAGGTCCTTTACAAGTGTTTATCACTTGCCTCAATCAAATATTTACCTCTGGTCACAGGTTTTCAGTCCCGGTTGTATCTACATTGCTCACCCTGTCGTATAAATAACCATGGTGTTGGTATTGTTTTGCCCAAATGTAATGGACTGGTCTGAGAAAGGTTCATACTGAGTGTGCAGAGAGCGTGATTGGAGTAAGAATGTGAAATATCACATTGCATTTGATTAATCTACAAGATTTTTTTTTGTATTTAGGTGTCTACATTAAGTGGCTTCTTTCAAATATTCATTCAAGTTAGCGCTAATAGACTAAAAATGGTAAAAAGAAAACTGTGCAAATGGTAGGCAGCACTGTTTTACTTGACTATTGCCCTGAAACAATTAGTAAGAAGTGGATAGCTAGTGCTTGAGCTGATCCAAATGCATGCTATTGGAAGTAGGTGATGTTCCGTAAACACTAGATGTATTATTATCTATGCTGCTCATAATTCAAGTTATTAGTACAAAGAGTCGCCTAAGCGCAAGTTTAGCAATCTCAACAGGCACTGCATGACGCAAAACCTCCACTGAAGAAAATCCCAACTTGTTCCTCTAAGAAGCACTATAAGCTATCTTCTAGCATTCGTCATCCTTGGCATATCCATGGTTTTCTTGTCACCGTGTTCATAACTGGTACTATTATATGCTTGGCTGGATACAAAGCTGAGGCACGTGTCACTCTTGGCTTTGGGGCCTTGGCGGCCTTCCACCAGCCTTGAAAAAACAAATATCCTGCTAGTGCAGCAGCAAGGTTTGCAGCGTGCCTCACTGTTTCCCCTATCTACGATAGAGACAGCGATTGCTCACGGTAATGGGCAGAGTCAGGTGTTGATGCCGATCACGCGATCTGCTTTGTATATGAGTGCAAGGCGCTCGCGGCTGCCGGATCATGAGATTTTTTCCTCCAGCAAGACAACACGACGGACAGCTTGCGGTGGTGTTGAGCTTGAGATTGAGACACTAAAAAACAAAAAGTTGGCAGTTCCAGAGCGATCGCAGCATTCCACCAGGCCTCAAGCAAATTAGCAACAAAATGGATGAATCCAAAACGGATTGGATTGTATTTCATTCCGGGCTCATACCTCATCGGAAACAGGTCAGTCGTCCGGAGAAGCAATTCGTCCGCGGGAGCTATGTCATCGAACTAACTAGCGAAAGGAGAAAACCAACCAGGCGGCCCCGGGGCTGGCGGACGGATCTAACACCGCGAGGACGCCAGCGGGAGCTGCGCGATTGAGGTGAGAAGGAGGGAGGGAGCGAGGGAGAGAGAAGAGACCAAATTACCTGGATCTAGATCGTCGGGCGCGCGGGCGGGCGGGAATGGCGGCGGAGGGCCTGCGGCGTCGCCGGATCTGCTGCACGCGCGGGGGAGAACCGAGAGAAAGAGAGAGAGGCCGGCGCCCCGCCGATCAGGGATCAGGGGGGTGAGAGGGAGGGGGGAGGAGCGGAACGCGGGGAGGCGAGGGCACTGATCAGTGGATCAGAGACAGCGGGCAACAGGCGGAGGCCGGACGGACAAAGGGGGAGAGAGAGGGAGGGAGGAGAGTGTCCAGCGTAAATAGGGGGGCAGCGCAGCGCAAGCGGAGGCGATGATGATGGACGGGGACGGCACTGCTGGCTCGGCGCGGCTCGCCCGCCGGCTCGTGTACGTGCTACTCGTCGTCGTATAGGTGACAGGATACGAACGGACGACGGAGGACCTGGACCACCGTCCACCGGCACCGACCGACCAGGGCGGCAGGGCCTTTGCTTGCTTTTTCAAATTTCGTTCACCGATCCGCTGCGTGTTTGGACACGCTCAAGAAAGTCAAAACATGCGGCGAAATACACTTAAGCCCCATTTAGCGGGGAACACCGAAATTCTCAGATTGTCTTAGTTTATTCTTTCTCATAAAATACAATTAAATCAGTCAAAATTATCTAAATAACATACTGTACCAGTCTAGACTCGGTATTTTATTAAATATAAAAAAATCTAAATTATTTTTTATAGGGATAGTACACTAGACTCGGTATTTTATTAAACTTAAGAAGAATCTAGATTATTTTTCTATAGGGATAGTAATTTTAATAGACGGTACTAGTATATAAGTACGTAATAAATAAATAGAAAGGCGGTAGGACCAAAGTAATATTCTTTATTGCCAATCGATCAATCATCAATAAGTAATTACTCCCTCCATACTCATATTAGTTGACGTTTTAGAAAAGATTAGAGTCAAACATTAGGAATATAAATCATCAATAACTATTAAGTTTCTATGTTTACAAATATAAAAATTATATAAATAGATTTGTCTCAAAGAATACTTTCATAAAAGTATACGTATATCACTTTTTCATAAATATTTTTATAAAAATAAGAGGTCAAAGTTGTGTTTTGAAGACCGTGTCGCTGTTCTAAACGTCAACTAATATGAAGTACGGAGGGAGTAAGTATATAAGTAAAGCGACAGGAGGGCAGGAAAGGTGGTAGGACCTCTCTCTTTTTTGTAATCACGACGCCGGCAGCGCTAGGCTGATTCGGCCATGCCGCAGCAACAGGGCGCAATAATGGCAGGGCTCGTGCCCGTGCCCCCGTGCGAATTTTTTTTTATTAATAACCCAATTAAATAAAAAATTTCAAAATTAACACTGTTTAATTTTTTTTTTCAAAACTAACCCTTTTGCCGCGCCGTGCCCAATGGCGCGGCAAAAGCGTTAGCCGCGCCATGCATGGCGGCGCGGCAAAAGTGCCACCGTGGCACCGCCCGGCCACGCAGTCTCGGTCGGGCCCCGCCTGTCAGTTTGCCGCGCCAGGCGGGCTGGCGCGGCTAGTGCGTTTGCCGCGCCAGGCGGGGTGGCGCGGCAAAGCCGATCTAGATCTGGCCGCCGCGCCGAGCAGGAGGCTCCTCCTCATTCCTCTCTTCTCCCAAACCAATTCAATCCAATCCATTCCATTTCATTTCATTTCATTCCTCCTCTCTTCATCTCCCTCCCCGAATCAAACTTGTCTACAAGAGGTATTTTGATCCATATTATTGTTCTTTATCCATATTTACAATGTAGGATTGAACTATATTTTTGTAAGTTAGGGTTTGTAGACAATATTTATTTTGATACTGTCGTGACGTTAGTTGTTAATTAATGATGGATTTGTTCATGTATTAGACTTTTTATATCTGTTTTGCTTAATATTTTGTTCATTTTGTGTATAATTTTTTGTGTAATATTTGTTACGTCATTATGTAGATTTATAATTAATCATGAATGTATGTGTAGCGTTGACATATTTTTTATTGTTAGGATGCCGCGGCGTGGCAAAGCTAGTAAGGCAAGGTAAGATCGGTACATTGTTGATTTATTTGTCTGTTTTAATGAAGTAATTTTGTGTTATGTTCATTTGTTGTTGCGTTGATGATTGTAGGCAGCCTCTCACGGGCAATGCCTATGCCCGTTTGCCATTGCCTAGCGGTGTTCCGGTGCCCATGTGCTACTGTGGCGATGATTGTAAGGTCGCAATATCTGATGAGGAGCACACATACGGTCAGAGGTATTGGATGTGTGAGAATTATGCCTTTGACCCTACACATAAACAGATCCGTATTGGACTGATGGTGAGAAGCTGATGGCTTGTTCTATACATGAATGAAAAATCATTTATATTTTATTATCTAATTGATTTAGTCGTATTTTGCAGGAGCCTCCACCACTATGTGACTTCGAGCAGTGGATCGACACTGAGATGAAGCCGGAGGACAAGGAGCACGTAGAGAGGATGAAAAAGTGGGCTGCGGAGGACAAGGAGCGTTTGGAGAATAGACGCAAAGAAGAGGCAGCACAAAAGCAGCATGAGGAAGAGGCAAGAATGAGGGATGCAGCTAAGCGTAGGGGGAGAGGGAGAAGAGGCTTGAGCGTGTGCGCCGTGCCAAGGCTGCCATGGAGCAGGATCCGGATGCTGTGAGGAAGGGAAAATGGCCTCGTTGCACTCAGTAGTGTGGTAGGTTCAGTAGTCATTATTGAGTAATGAACATTGTTCTCATTTGGTGGACTTGTTAGTGTAGTGTACTCTTGGTTTGTACTTCCGTGTACCGTTTATTTCGGATCCTCGATTATGTAGTCTTGAACTGCACTTTGTTCGGCTTTATTATATGTTGTTGTATTGTTTGCGGTAGTTCATGTGTCAATGATTTTTTGTGGGATAAAGTACGAGAAATAGAATAGAGCAAACCATTACACAAACAACAAACTAGTACATGGCATGTGAGGACCTTTGCAACAAGATGCCAGCTTTTGCCGCGCCAACCCTGGGGGCGCGGCTGACGCTTTTGCCGCGCCAGGCGGGATGGCGCGGCTAATGCATTTGCCGCGCCACCCCGCCTGGCGCGGCAAAAGCGTCAGCCGCGCCCCCTGGGTTGGCGCGGCAAAAGCTGGCATGAAATTCAGGCAAAGCCCCAAGGTTTCCCGCCGACTGGTCGAGTTCCTGATCGATCTTTGTCCTAATGTGTTGTCTCTGTTTGATCGAATGTGTTTTTCCGTTTTTTGTGTCTTTTTCCGCAAACGAAATAACAAGGAACCAAACATTGACACAATTTAAATAAACGGAAACATAATAGCGGTCATAAAAACCAGGCTTAGTGGCTCAGGCTCCACGAAGTACATAATAGGGTTCTCAAACAAGTTATCTACCATATACATCACCTATCCATATAGTCTAACACTAAGCCTAGCTAGGTGTGTACGGCTGACGAGGCCGCCTCCGACGCCTCGGCTGCGACAGATCCATGTTCGGCGTGAACGTGACGTCCGTGCGGTCTCGTGCGCGTGGCTGCCGGCGTGGTGACCCCTGCGTCTGACTAGGTCCCTGCAACATTCAAAATAAATGTTAGCAAACAACTTAAATATATCTGACGAACTTAAATGTATAGCGGTCAACTTATGTACCTGCACGTCCTCCTGAGTAGGTAGTGGAGCTCCACCTAGCTGTGAGTACCCCAGCTCCTGTGCTGCGCCCTGCTCTGGCCAAGGCTGCCAGCCATGGCCGGTGTAGTAGCCACTAGGGTAGTCGTAAGCACCAGGTACCTGCCACGCCGTGTCGTCCAGGCCACCTCTGGAGGAGGACCCTCCAGCGTAGTGCGAGCTATGGCCGAGGGCCATGTAGCCTGCACTAGCCGTGTAGGGTGGTGTCGTGCGCTCGACGTACTGCTTCTCGCCCTCCTCCTCCTCCCCCTCCTCCTCGGGCTGCTCCTCTGCAGTGGAGCCCTTTCCGCGTGGATCCGCAGAAGTGCCTCCCGTCCGAGCGTCGGACGACGCTGCTGCTGCTGGGACAGTGTCTGACACCAAAGGGCTCGAAGGCTGAGGAAGGTGCGGTGGGGCCCACGCTGTGTCCATGCACCCAAGCTTCTGAGCAAGCTTCCTGCAGCCCTTCCTGATTTTCTGCAAATAAGATAATAATAATAATAAATATTAGTACAGTTTATGACTTCTTAAAATTTACACGTGCAGTTCGAATGTATTATGATACCTGCAGAAAAGCCTGTACCGGGGCGTGGTCCCCAGTAGAGCTGGTGTGGTGTATAAGCTGCGCTGCCTCGTCGGAGTACCGAGACAGCTGCGACGCCTGCCGACACAAGACCAGGGGGTAAGTGCACCAAGTACAGAAACACAAACAATAGTTGAAGGACATGATATATTACCACGTAGCTGTGTAGAGGGGCTCTGTCAGGCTGAGTCGATGCCCTAGTGGTAGCATCGTACGGGTCCTCGTCGTCGTCCGACTCGTCCTCAGCGGTGGCCTCGTAGTACGGTGGCTTAATGTGCAACCGGGTGCTCCGGTGCAGCCACTGTAGGTACTGGTCGAAGACGCCCTGGTCGTACGGCTCGCCGTCGTCAACGTCCTGCTGGTACCTGTTTGTCCAACTCAGGACATGATCGGCGTGCTCCGCGCGCCAATCAACGGGATTCTTCCGTCTGCTTTGGCGCTTCACCCTGCATTGCAAAGGAAACCCATCTGTTAGAGCATAAGATAGAATTTACTAGAGTAACTGAACAACACTGTGGAGGATACTTACTTGTGCAACCTCTGATCCGTGCTAATCAGAGGTGGAGGAAACTCCTGTCGTAGGCCGAACTGACGCATCACCCTGATGGGCAAGTGCATCTCGACCACGTAGAAGCAGATAAGAGGGACGGTGCAACGCCAATCTAAACGGTCCAGCTCCGTGGCGGGGTCGAACACGTTTTCGTACAGGTCCCAGGGGTCCCAACTGACCTGTTTGTAATGAACAGACATAGTTAGTCATGTTCCTTTTTCAATATAAAAAATTGAACTCATTCCGGAATTACCTGGTGCTGTGTCAGGACGTCCAGCAAGTCCGTATACAGGTGGTAGCGGCGCTGGGGGTTGCCTCTAACTGCCTCTGCCGTGGACCAGACAAACAGAGCAGTGGGTCGGGTGTCCGGGTGCGTCCACACCTGCATTCCAATTCGAATCAGTTAAATGACTGTAAATTTGTAAAAGCACACGCACGCAAGAGGTATGTACTTACCGCCTCCTCTCGTACGCTGGGACGACCCACAGGCAGCCGCTGCCAGGCCCAAACCTGGAGCAGGGGCAGACACCCTCCCAAGCTAGAGGAGGCCTGCCTCCGCCGGCACCCCTCGCACAGCTGTCTGTACAGCCATGCTAGAACAGCGCTCCCCCAGCTGTAGCCGGCGATGTTCTCCCACGGCTGTGCGAGGATGGGGACGAACATCCAGCTGATGGTGTTCCCCGATGAGTCGGGAAACAGGAAGGCCCCAATAAAGTGCCACAGCCACACTCTGGCATACCTCTCGACTACCTGTGGGTCAGCGTTGAGGGGGCAATACGAAAAGTGCTGGGTGATCCACGACGAAGGCACCCCAGTAGTCTTTCTGTTTGTTTACAAAAAGTAAAAGTTAGGAAAGGATAGTAGCACATCGTATGCAACTAAATTAGAAAAAAAATTAGCTTACTTGTTCCTCTTAGCGTCTGCGTCGTCGGGGGGCGTACGACCACAGAACTGGTGGACGGTGTCCATCCACGTGTCGGTGTCAATAATCCCCGTCACGGGGAGGCACCCAGGCGTAGACCAAAAATCTTGGCCACGTCCTGTAACGCCACGGTCATCTCCCCACAGGCTAGGTGGAAGGTGTGCGTCTCGGGACGCCACCTGTCCGCCAGCGCGGTGAGGAGCGCGGGGTCGAGCTGCAACCCCACGTCGTTGGCAACGCGGGCTAGCACCAAGAAGCCCGCGCGCCGTAGGAAGGGTGCGTAGCGCTCGTCCCACCGGTGCCATAGGTGGGTGCGCGGCCTCAGCAAGGACAACCTCTCCGGAGGGGCGTAGTCGGTGAGCCTGTGCGCCCGGTGCTCGCCGTCGTAGAACGGCTCAAGGAGAGGGTACGCCGGAGGGTTCGCCATCCTGTTTAAACAAAACATGGTAACAGGTTAGTACAGCGTCAAAAATAATAAAGCATTAAAACAAATGAAAGACATATGTACAATAATAGCATTCAAATAATTAATATAAGTAAAGATAAAAATAATAAAGCATTAAAACAAATGAAGACATATGTACACCTGTTGTGTTTGTCTACGATGGAAGGCTGCATTATGCCCTGGCATGTGGCAAACAGAGCACAGGTTCGTGCTCGGTGTCTGGTCAAAGTCCCCCCCGCCATACCTATCCATATTGTCCATGTCACCCTTTAGTCTCTTCTTCCTCCTCCTACCCTTACCTAACTTCAGCAGCTCAGGATCAGGCATGAAGTCTCTACCCAAGTATGGAGGCCATTGAGTGGGATCAAGGTAAGGCTCGAAGCTGCTCTGCCATATTGCGACGGTGTTGCTCCGGCGATAGTACTCGGACATATATGGTACGGCCTTGTAGTTATATCCGCGCGCTCTACAGGACGCAATCATGTGAGAGCAAGGGGCATGCATTATCTGCGGCACGTTACAACTGCATTCCACTCTTTGAAGATCGATCCGATAGTTGCGACCACCGTAGCGTTCCCCGCCCATGGTAGTTCCACCCTTTGCTCGAACATTATAGATTTGTCTGGTTGGTCCATAAGCCTCACAAGTTAGCTGCGTTGCCCAGATCTCATTTTCCTGAATGTGCTCCTTTCCCGCCTTTCCAAATTCACCATCCGTTTGTAGGTTGTCTTGAGCAATGGACCACCTTTTCACAAAATACTCGTTGGTCTTGTGAAACGAGTACTCAACGATTCCAGAAACGGGCAAGGCTCTAACACCGGTGAATACCTTGTTGAAAGACTCCGATGAGTTGGTGGTCATTATGCCGAACCGGAAACCGCCCTCATCGTAAGCAAGCGCCCACTTCTCCTTGTGTTCCATCTGTCTCTCGATCCAGGCCCTGGCAGCACTGTTTAACATTTTGTCCAACTCTTCCATTGTTTCTTTGAATTTGTGCTCAGTTTTAACACAACATAGCTCTTTCACCTTGGCACAAACCTCCTTTTTTCTCTGCCGACGCCAGAAATTGGCGGCAAAGTGACGCATGCACCATCTGTGCACTAGAGGAGGACAACCCTCTATCTCCTCCTCTGCGGCACGAAGCAACCCAACATGACGGTCCGAAATCAAACATATTGTCCGAGAAGGCCCTAACACTTGTATCCGTAGCAGGGCCATGAACCAAGACCAAGACTCAACGTTCTCCCCCTCAGCCAAGGCGAAAGCAATTGGAACTATCTGGTCCTCGGGATCAACAGCCGCCGCCATCATCAACACACCCTTGTACGCTCCGGTCAAGAAAGTACCGTCCACAAGTATGACTGGACGACAGTACTGATACGCATGCTCTGTTTGTGCAAAAGACCAAAATACACGCTGAAGCACATGTGTAACCTTGCCGGTGTTGCGGTCTATATACTGCCCATTGGTGTGTGGAAACCATTTAAGGCCAGGGTTATAGTATGCCATTGCACACAAAATCCGAGGAATCCTGTTGTAAGCTTCATCCCAACCACCCCAACGAATTGCAAGGGCGATCTGCTTCGCACGCCACGCCTTTCCATAAGTCACCTTATAGCCTGTGAATCCAAATATGGAGATAAGCAATTGTGAAACAGATACGTCGGCGTCATCATCAACAAATGCCAAAATGCGCCGTGCAAGGTATCTTGCCGTCAACTGAGGATATTTTTCTTGTCCCTTATTTGTAAAACAGGTATGCGGTTGTACTACTTTACTGATCCTCCACTTGTCATCAGTTCTCTTGCGAGCATTCAGCCTCCACGGACAACCAAGACTCAAACACTTGACGTGGTACCTCAAACTAATATCTGAATGGCTGACCGTGTACGGTCGATGATGATGCACAGCATAGTTCTCAAGGAAAAGCTTCAGCTCAGTCATAGTGTTGAAAATCATACCCTTCTGAAGAATCCAATCTGTATGGTTATGCAGTGTTTGCTTGCACAGATTCAATCCAGTATCACAAACTGCCTGGTCCACCATACTGACATCCCTATAACTTGGAACGCCTCTAAACTGTATGTTAACCGACCTCAATTGCTGCAGCTCTGTCTCAGTCAAAGGATCGGGCGCAACATAATACCTCGCTTCGCTCAAACGCCGCCACGCATCAAAATGTGTATGATCCTCTGGTATATCAGTGACT
Organism: Coix lacryma-jobi var. lacryma-jobi; assembly: GCA_009763385.1. NCBI lineage: Eukaryota > Viridiplantae > Streptophyta > Magnoliopsida > Poales > Poaceae > Coix > Coix lacryma-jobi. Next base: position 3,630,439 of record CM019827.1, read on the forward strand.
AGTCTCCCTGGAGGATGCATATTCTGAGGAACCGGTTGTGGCATAGCACGAACCGGTTGTGGAATACCACGAACCGGCTCTGGCATAGCAGAAATATAATTGTCCTCTTCTTCGTCATAGTCTGAATCATCATCAGAATCATAGTTTTCATCAAATAGTTGTGCCTCATGCTCCTCCTGCTCCTGCCGCTCTAGGTCGGCCACATCAAAATCATTGTTTATTTGACCGACGTCAGCGTTGACATTTTCATATGGATACACCGTCTCCTGCGTGGGGTGACCATCAACGTCCATAGTCATGGGAGCTGCATCGTCATCATCCCCTACCTCCTGTGCTTCACCTTCGTTGCCATCATTGGACGCCTCTGCCTGCTTCCTCCTACCATCCACTACCACGATCTCAGCCATGGTCGAATTGGATGCCATAACGATCGTCTGGTATTTTGCCCAGTCACCCTGGTTGCGCAAGGGCAACAACGCATAGTTCGACCTAATCTTGCCACTGTCAAATCTCCCTTTCAACGAGAAATCACCATCGAACTTCTCCTTCAGACGCAACATAAGGTCCGTAAAGGAAGGACGCTCATCAAATACTTCGAGTTCTTGTTCCATGTTATCATCAAACAACCCGTCTCGTCTACTAACTGTGCCTCCATAAAACAATGTCAATACAGTGTCCATCTACAAAGTCAATAGTGCAACTAAGGTCAAATGATGGTCTTCTCTAAAATACAGAATGACATAAATACTAAGTTGTCTTCACTAACCTAACTAACATATTAACCTAAACCCTAAACCCTAGACTAAGTAACTAACCTAACTAAGTAACTAACTAACTAAACCTAACCTAACTAACCTACCTACCTACCTAACTAACTAACTAAAACTAACCTAACATAAACCTAACTAACTAGCTAGCTAACTAACTAACTAACACACTAACTAACTATATAACTAAGTAACTAACTAACCACCTAAACTAACCTAACCTAACTAACTAATCTAACCTAACTAACCTAACTAACTAACTAACTAGATAACTAACTAAGCAAATAAATAAATAAATAAATAAATTACTAACCTATTTAACTAACTAATTAACGCAAACTACAAAAAAAATAACAAAAAGAAAAAAAATACCTTCCGGTCGTGGACGATGGTGGAGACGGTGGTGGAGGGTGGCGCCGGTGGCGGCCGGGGCCGGCCGGTGTCGCCGGGGGCGCCCGGGGGCGGCCGGGGGCGCCGGTGCGCACGGGGCGGCCGGCCGGGACGGGGACGGGGAACAGGCTGGGGACGGGGACGGGGCACGACGGCGGCGGCGGCACGGCGGCGGCGGCACGGCGGCGGGGCTCGACGGCGGCGGCGGCGGGACGGAGGCGCGGGCGGGCGAGAAGGAGGAGAAAGGAGGAAGAAGCCGCCGGCGCCAGATCTAGATGCGCTTTGCCGCGCCACCCCGCCTGGCGCGGCAAAGCCGTTGGCCGCGCCAGGACGCCTGGCGCGGCAAAGCCACCAGCCGCGCCAGCCCGCCTGGCGCGGCAAACTGACAGGCGGGGCCCACGCGGGCCTGCGTGGCCGGCCGGTGCCACGCTGGCCGTTTGCCGCGCCAGCCCGCATGGCGCGGCTAACGCTTTTGCCGCGCCATGCGGCACGGCGCGGCAAAAGGGTTAGTTTTGAAAAAAAAAATTAAACAGTGTTAATTTTGAAATTTTTTATTTAATTGGGTTATTAATAAAAAAAAATTCCCCCGTGCACGCATCAGATCATCATCGATAGATCGATGGATCCGATCGTCCATGACCGTGATCCATCCCCGCCACCCCAGCTCACGCCCAGCCCAGCGGCGCAGCCACTCTCGACTCGACGGCGCTCTGCTGGGCTTGGCTGGCCGGCCGGCACACGAACACGAGCAGCGCGAGCAGCCGCGCGCGCGCGGGTGGGGAGTGGGAAGAGTCGCGAGTGGGCGCCCGACGCCGCGCGCCGCGCGCCTGGAACGGAATAGAAGCTTTTTGCTGGGGGCCCTGGCGGCTTGCTTGGCCGGCATGCCATGTGCGGCCACGGCTGCATCTGCGTGCGAGCCGGGGAGGTACGCCACGCCATCGCTTGCCATCAGACGGGCAGGGCTGGCTCACCGTCGCCGTCACTGCCCATCAGACGGCAGGGCAGAGCGAGTGACAGGACGCACCTGCCCTGCCTCTGCCTCTGCCTCTGCCTCTGCCTCTGCCTGACCAGAATGGACGACCGGGCAGCAGTCGAGTCCAGGGCCATTGGTTGGGATGGTTGGCTTGGGAGCAATGGCAACGCCGCCATTCTCTACTACGGCTAGTATACAACGAGAACGAGCTCGAAGAAACAAGTGTGATTGTTGCAGTGCGGTGTACCCACTCTCCCGGCTCTCGTGCATGTCCCATCTCACGTGCTCTTGTTTGCTTCCGGATTCCGTCTCGCCATCGCGATCACGTCCCTGCTGCCCGCGATCAATGTCTCGCTTGCCCGGTTCCACTTCCACATGGTTACTTGGCGGCACAACTGCCCAATTGCCGGTGCGCCATTTCCCGCTGTCGCTGCTGCGACGTGGCCACGGTAGCCGGTGGCCGGTGGGCCGTCCCGTCCCTCCTCCAGGCTCCAGCTCCAGGTAGCCTGGTGGTACTGGTACTCCTGCTGCCTGCTGCCGTGACGGTGAAAAGTGCCATGGTGTGGTACCGTACGCTGAGACAGACTGTGCACGGAGACACCTTCCGGAATTTTCCCAGCCGTTGCTCGCTCTGCCGCCCTTGCGGGTGCCGGCTGGGTTGCGGCCCTGCATCTGGCTTCGTGGACCATCAGCCAGCCGCCCAGCCGGCCACGCGCGTCAGGCGGACCGGACCGAGCCGGGCCGGGCCGATTATGAACACGTCAAGGCAGGCACGTCCCCCTCCCCAGCCCCAATGGTCGACGCCAACCAATGTGGATGTGGACATCATCAGGTCGTGTGGCTGTCATCAGTTCAATCAGCGCCCCCTTCATTCAGTACTCCATTATGGTGAACCGGTGTTTGGGACGCGAGAGGTGATTTTGGCTTTGTTGTTTGAATTTATTCATGGCTAATTTTGTATGCTTCTGTAATATTCTGTGAAAGAAAATAAGTCAGTTTATGGTAAGTAAGCTATAATAAAGCGAACGTGACCTTTATTGCGTGTTAGCGCAATCTGTTCCAATTTTTTTGTTTTTGATTTCAACTAGCACTGAAGTGTTCTGTTCCAAATATAAGTAAGGGTACTATGAATTATCTGTACTTTTTGTAGTCGATGTCTCGAGGCAAAACTATCCGCGTATAATGCACAGTACATTGTCTAGCTGAGTGACCATTTTTTTACGTGCTTTGGATCGGAAACAGACACTCTATCCAATCCATATCCATACCAAACTGACAATTTTCTTCATCACATGTCGTAGCAATACTGATTATATATTGTTTGACCTTGTTTAGATTTTTCACTCTGTCTCCGTCATATCAATATTTGAACTCATACATGGAGCATTAAATGTTGGTAAAATAAATAACTAATTGCACAGATTAGTTGTAAATCACGAGACGAATCTTTTGAGCATAATAAGCACATGATTGAACAATATTTGTCAAATACAAACGAAAATTCTACAGTAGCAAAGTTAAAAAAAAAAATCAGCATCTAGCACGCTATAAGACCTACAACGGAGTTAGTTGGAGCTTTTCCACTAGCCAGTTCATGGACCACCTGAACTCAGGAACCTTTCCTGAATTCATTTTTCTCACCAGAGTTAATAATCCCCTCCTTGCCTGATTGCTCCTGAAGTCTGGATATAACTAGATAGCTATGCGTCCTTTGCCACGCAACAATATAAACCGTAAGTATATTGATCAGCTGTTGCATGTTGATTTCATCTTGTCATGTCACTGCTCGCTGGTTGTGGGTAACCTTTTCGGAAAGAATAAAAGAATTTTATAAACTCGTGTAGCGCGGCCTCACATTATGCTATCTTGTTTAGTTCCTCGTCCAAAAACTTTTCACCTATTACATCAAATGTTTAGAGATATGCATGAAATAAATATTAAATATAGACTAAAAATAACTAATTACATAAATTACGATAACTTTGCGAGATGATTTTTTTTAAGTCTAATTAGTCCATGATTTGACAATATTGTGCTACAGTAAATATATGCTAATGATAGATTAATTAGTCTTAATAAATTTGTCTCATGATTTTCAGACGAAATATGTAATTTGTTTTTTATTAGTCTATTTTTAATAGACTAAATTAGTGCCACAACTTTCGATGTGACACCCAAAAAATTTTCATCCTCCAAATAAACACCTAGTATCTGATATTTTGGGTAATATCATTAAACAACTTTGGAGTCTTTCACCAATAGAGAAGGAAAATTAAAACTATCTCTCATCGTCACTTGTGAAAAAAATAGGCACAGGTAAAAGTGTTAAATAAAATGCGTTGGTTAAATGTTTTACTATTAATCTGTGTTAGTCAAACATTTTAAAGTTTGACTAATTTTAAAGAAGAGAGTAATAATATCTATGATATAAAATGGATGCATTATGAAAATATATTTTATGATATATCTGATGATATGAATTTGGTACTATCAAGCTTGATAGTTTTTTCTAGAAATTCGATTAAAGTTTAAAAAATTTAACTTAACCACTCTAAGAATTAATTCTTTCATGGACAAAGAGAGTAGTATATAAATAACATCATTACATAATATTGGAGTATGAGACTGAGCAGACAAATAAACCTATCTCATTGTTGGTCGTGAAAAATTGGCAGGACAGAGATCGTTGGTGTCCGTCGCACGTTAAGCTGAAATTAGCGAAGCATAGCACAACACTCACGTGACGACCACATGATGGCCGAGAGCTAAGAGTTGTCTTGTTGTGCCAATTATCCTGTGCGTATAGATTTGTATATATTATTGAATGCGCTACTGTCACACCGGTTTTTTAATAGAAAAAAATATCTGCAAAAATCTTAAAAGGAAAAAGTAAAAAAAAACATAAAAGAAAAGGAAAAAAATAAAAAAAAATTCTACAGTAACCTGACCCGCGGGAGGGCGCCAATCCTCCCGCGGGTATAGTATATATTGGAGTATGAGACTGAGGAGACAAATAAACATATGTCATTGCTGGTGAAAACTTGGCAGGGCAAAGATCGTTGGTGTCCGTCACACGTTAAGCTGAAATTAGCGAAGCACATCACAACACTCACGTGGCGACCACATGATGGTCGAGAGCTAAGAGTTGTCTTGTTGTGCCAATTATCCTGCGCGTATAGATTTGTATATATTATTGAACGCGCTACTGTCACATCAGTTTTTGAATAGAAAAAGATATCTGCAAAAATCTAAAAAAGAAAAAGTAAAAAAAACATAAAAGAAAAGAGACAAAATAAAGAAAAAAATAAAAAAATTGCTACAGTAACCTAACCCGCGGGAGGGCGCCAATCCTCCCGCGGGTATAGACTAGTATTATGACCAAACATACATTTGCATATTTTTTTGGGTACCTAACCAGTAAGACAGTCCATGAAATGTTATTTTTGTGCCTGACATATAGGGCCAATTTCTTCAAATTTAGTATTCAGTTTGGTACAAGGAACAGTAGTAAATTCCTCACCTCAAATCCCCCGCACGAGTGGCAGAGGAGATAAGAACTCAAGAAGACCTCTTGCTCACGTGGTCACCTGCCACTAATAACCAGTTTAAACAAAGAAAAAGATCCACTATTAATTGACGCCAACTAGATTTGAAATTTGTTTTTACAGCATTTGAAACTTGAAATATGTTGGTTGAATAATATAGAAAGTATTTGAGTCAGGGACTAAAGTTTATTCCCCGTCACATTGAACGTTTGGATATTATATAAGATTAAACATGAACTAATTATAAAAATAATTATATAGATAGCGACTATTTTACGAGAAGAATCTAAACCTAATTAATACATCAGTAACACATGTTTATATATTATCAATTTATGAATTAATTAGATTTAATAGATTCGTCTCCTAAATTAGTCACCATCTATGTGATTTATTTTTTAATTAGTTTATATTTAATATTTTAAATTAATCTATAAACATTCGATGCGAAAGTTAGTGAAAATTAGTCGGAGTAACTGAGCAGGCTCACACGCGATGCCATTTTCATTTTGTTCGTACGCCATTTCACAATGGGAAAGCTTGAAAATTTTTATTATAATTTTGTAAAATTAAAGATATATCATCCTGATCAACATGTCATTGACTCATGTGTACCTCATATATTAGTGAGATATCAATGACATATCTCTAACTTCGCAAAATTATAATAATACTGTTCAAAATATTCCTTTCACAATACACGTACCTAAATTTCTCACTAATATTTTAGGATATGTGCAGATTAAAAGAAAGTTGCTATAGGATATGTGCAGATTAAAAATTTTCAACTTTAACTAAATTTATAAAAAATACGTTAAATAAATTTATTATTGAAAATATATTTAAATATCTATCTAATGATATTAATTATATATTATACATATTAGTATTTTTATATATAGTTAGTTAAAGTTAAAAAGGTCAATTTCTTAGGAAGCGAGATTCCCAATTACTCTGTACTCCCTCCGTCTCAATAAGAGTGTCGTCCGGGAAGCGTGTTTGTGAAGAGGACACGGTTTTCTAAGGACACTTTCAATGGGACGGAGTGAGTACTGCGCACAGGAAGATTCCCAGTTTTTTTAGAATAATTAACTTTTTATCATTTCTATAAGGTGGGTGGTATATAAAATGGGAACGTACGCTATGAAAACCAGGTTCCCGTGGAAACTATGGAAACTCGCACGTGGATCGCTGGATCTAAATTCGATGGCTATGGTTAATGGTGGAGATTAGCAATTAACCCCTCTCATTTATCTCTCCCTAATATATATAGCCAACACAGGTACAACACAGGTGCACAACACCATTAGCCATAGCCATCGGATTTAGATCCAGCGATCCACGTGCGAGTTTCCATAGTTTTCACGGAACCTCGTTTTCATAGCATATGTTCCAATATAAAATACCGTGTTAGTGATTTAATTATCAGTGACCCATGTTACAGTGGCATCCGTAAGAGTGGTAAAAAATTAAATCCCCCAATTTCCCATATCGCAGGCCAGTTCTGTCTGAAAGAAGTCAACATCACTACACGTCACCGTGAATGGTGATGGCAAGTGGAAGTGGATTGACACGAGCAGCAAGCCAAGCCGACCAGACGGCTGACCACAGCCACGTGACCACGCCATGGACGCTGCCACTGTCGCGCCGCTCCTCCTCGTCCTCGCCGCCGCCGTCCTTCTCTTCCTGGGCATCCGGCGCCGCGCGGGCCACCGCAACCACTGCCCGTACCCGAATCCCATCCTCGGCAACGTGGTTCCCTTGGTCCGCAACCTGCACCGCTTCCTCGACTGGGCCACGGACCAGCTCGCGGCCGCCCCGACCTCCACCATCGAGGTGCGCGGCGCGCTCGGCCTCGGCAGCGGCGTCGCCACCGCGGACCCGGGCGTCGTCGACCACCTGCTGCGCGCGAGGTTCCCCAACTACGTCAAGGGCGAGCGCTTCGCGGGCCCCTTCGCCGACCTCCTCGGCAGCGGCATCTTCGTCGCGGACGGCCGCCTGTGGAGCCTCCAGCGCAAGCTCGCCTCCTACTCCTTCTCGTCCCGCTCGCTGCGCCGCTTCTCGGGGCGCGTCCTCTGCGCCCACCTGCACCGCCGCCTCCTGCCTCTCCTCGCGGCCGCGGCCGACTCCGGCGAGGCTGTTGACCTGCAGGACGTGCTCAAGCGCTTCGCCTTCGACAACATCTGCGGCGTCGCGTTCGGGGTCGAGAGCTCGACGCTGCTCGAGCTCGAGGAGGACGGCGGGGGTAGGGAACGCCGTCACGATGCGTTCTTCGAGGCGTTCGACGACGCCGTCGAGATCTCCTTCGCGCGCATGCTCCACCCGACCGCCGTCGCGTGGAAGGCGATGCGGCTCGCTGGCGTTGGAAGCGAGAGGCGGCTCCGCGAGGCCATCCTTGTCGTCGACGAGCACGTCGCGGCGATCATGGAGTCGGAGGAGCGGTCGCGCGGGCGCGGCGGCGACGAGCAGCACCTGCTGTCGCGGTTCGCGGCGGCGATGGAGGAAGACGAGGGGAGCGAGCTCGGCGCCATGTTCCAATCGCCGGAGGCGAAGCGGCGGTTCCTGCGGGACATCGTCGTGAGCTTCGTGCTCGCCGGGAAGGACTCCACATCGTCCGCGCTCACATGGTTCTTCTGGCTCCTCGCCGCCAACCCGCGCTGCGAGCGGCGCGTGTACGAGGAGGCGGCGTCGCTCTCGCTCCACGGACACGGAGACGACCACCACGGCGTCGAGGACGTCGACGGCGGCTACGACGAGCTCAGGGGGATGCACTACCTGCACGCGGCGATCACCGAGGCGATGCGGCTGTACCCGCCGGTGCCCATCAACTCGCGGGTGGCGGCCGCGGGGGACGTGCTGCCGGACGGCACGACGGTGCGCGCCGGCTGGTTCTCGGACCACTGCGCGTACGCGATGGGGAGAATGCCGCGGCTGTGGGGCGACGACTGCCGCGAGTTCCGCCCCGAGCGGTGGCTCGACGGCGGCGGCGAGTTCGTGGCGGTGGACGCGGCGAGGTACCCGGTCTTCTCCGCCGGCCCGCGGGCGTGCATCGGGAAGGAGATGGCGTACGTGCAGATGAAGGCAGTTGTGGCCGCCGTGGTTAGGAGGTTCGCCGTCGAGCCGGTGCGGGCGGCGAGTATGGAGGCGCCTCCGCCGTACGAGATGGCGGTGACGCTGAGGATGAAGGGTGGGCTGCCTGTGCGGATAAGGAGGCGGGAGAGCGACGCGGGCCGGCAATGATCATGACAGGAAGCCCAATCCAATCAGGAAAGGCACTGTAGCGGCGGCTTCGGCCATTCATTGTCAGGACTCCGTAGCCCACAGAAAAGAAACGGAATTGCTAAACGTTGGTTGTGTTTTTTTTATATGTTTCAAATTTAGGGCATGTTTAGATCTCAAATATTTACAAGATTCTCCATCACATCGAATCTTTAGACGCATGCATGAAGTATTAAATGTAGGTAAAAAATAACTAATTGCACAGTTTGTTTGTAAATGTCGAGACGAATCTTTTGAGTCTAGTTGGTCCATATTTGGACAAAGTTTGTCAAATAACAACGAAAGTGCTATAGGAACTTTACACCCAAAATTCTTACAACTAAACACACCCTTAGTTGCACATTATATTGGTTGACTTCCGATGGAACGAAGCAGAGGCTCGTTGTCGGAGGCTTGAAACGGTAAATATACCCGTCGTTAGGGTTTCACCTAAGATTGATTCGCTTGTAAACCGTCATACGATGTTATAACCCGATTCTTGATTATAGGGAAGAGTGTTTACTGGCTAGCACCTTGTGTCTCTGTGATTTGATCTTGCGTTGTTTCTGGTTTGTTCGTCGTCATTCACAACATTTTTATCAGCACACGAAATTTATATTGTTTTTTTTTAGCAACACAGAGCTTTCATTAATTCATCACAGTAGTACAATCATCGGCCGCTAGTCGTACTAGCCAGTCCGGAATACAATCAAGCCAGAAAAATGAACGAGCGGTAGCAGACACCATTGCGGCACAAACATGAGCCACCGAATTGGCATCCCTACTCACCCAATTCACACGAAAATCAGAAAAAGTACTACCAAGCTCTGTAATATCGAAACACAGCCCTCCAATAGAGGATCTCATCGACGCCGGGTTCTTCAGTAGATTAGCCAAGCCCAGGTTGTCCACTTCCAGGATCACACAGTCCAGTCCTATTTCTTGCGCGAGCTCTAGACCCTCCTTCGCCGCCAGTGCTTCCGCTGTAAGGGCATCAGGTACATCTTCAAAAAATCTTGCCGCAGCACCTGTGACTAGCCCATCTGCTCCACGGATAACGACACCAGCAGACCCCAAGCAATTCTCCTGGGCGAAGCCTGCATCCGAATTCACCTTGAACCAGCCCGGCTCAGGAGCTGCCCAACGCTCCCGGGACTTCACTGTAACCAGCTTCTCCGGCTTCCTGAGAGTTGTCAGGTCCTCCAACAGGGACGAGATAAATCTTGCAATGGCTCCGGGTTCCCAAACCTTCCGGCCATGACGGCGCGCGTTTCTGCCGGTCCACAACGCCCAAGCACCACAGACCACCGTCGCTGCTGCTGAGGAGGAGCAGATATCAGGTAACAGCACATCTGTGGCCCAAGATACAGGATGAAGATCAGGAACCGACAGCCCCATCAGCGTCTTTACCTCCCCCCACAGGCGTCTTGCTATAGGGCAAAGGAAGAACACATGGTACAGAGACTCATCAGGATCACCACACATCTCGCAAAAGCTCTCTACAATCACATGCCTCCTGCACAGTTCAGACTTGGACGGTAGAGAACTATGCAGCACCCTCCACCAGAAAACCTTGATTTTTGGTGGCACTTCCAGTTTCCATAGCGAGCACCATGACCGAGAGACCTCTGAAGCCGCTGTCTCGCCCGTAGTGGACATAGCCATCGCCATCTGATCTTGCTTCAGAAGTCTGTAAGCAGACCGAACCGAGTAACAGCCATGTTTCTCAAAAGCCCAGGCCAACACGTCCTCCTGCAGCCTCAAACTTGGCTTAATTTTCAGGACTTCTACAGCATCAGATGCCAAGAAAGACTTTTGCACCTCCTGAACATTCCAACATCTCGTCCCAGGGATAAAAAGATCACTGACCCTCTCTACTGTGGCCCTGGACATGCGCACAAGCGGTTTCAGCGATTTCACCCCAGGAATCCAATTATCATCCCACACGCTACAATTCCCCGGGCCAATTCTTTTTATTAGGCCTTGATTCAACACATCTCTTCCATGCAAAATAGCTCTCCAAGTTGCCGAGCTTCGCTTTCGTTTGGTTGCCGAGAGGAAGTCAGCATTAGGATAATATTTCCCCTTGAGCACCCTGGCACAAAACGAATCCGGCTGAGACAATAATCTCCAACCTTGTTTCCCAAGCATTGCCTTGTTAAAAAGCGCAAAATCTCTGAACCCAATACCCCCATCCCTCTTCAATCTGGTGAGTTTCTCCCAACGAAATTTATATTGTTGATCATAAGACGGAAGGCCGCGAGCGATGCGCGCTTCCCTGCCAACCGTGTGCAGGCGGCGGCACCGCAGCGGCCACTGGACCGCAACCCCCAAGAGAGAGAAAAACACATCACAATGCTTAGAGATTTCAAAGAGACAATTTCCTGGAAATTCGTGTAAAATTCCATCGGTTCTAAAAAAAATGTAATTCTTATCTTTCAAAAAATTAAACACTTTTAAATTTATCAAACCTAAAAAAGAATACTAACATTTGTGATATTAAGGACTTTTATAATATTCATGTTTAGAGTCATAAACGTTAATTAATAATATTTTCTATAAATTTAATTAAAATTCCTCAGTCGAAATCATTCAGAATTACTTGCTTTGTTCCAATATAAGTGCACATCTCGCACGTCCATGAGTCAACTAACATCAAGTTTTACTAGATTTATAAAAAATATCAATATTTGTTTCTTTACAAAGATTTAGTATAAAAATGTACAATGTGATTAATTTAGTGATGTTTATTTGATATCATAAATATCAATATTGTTTGTATATATTTAGTTAAACTTGGATTGGATGACTCCTATAAAAATGAAAAGATGCGCTCTTATTCGAAGACGGAGATGGAGCCAGTACATCTTTTTGAAAATGGAGGTAGTATGTACTACCACCACCTTCTTTTCAAACAGGATGTCAATCGCCACGTTCAGGATTCTAGATCGATTGGTAATACAGATCATCAATAACTTTTTAGTTGTTGAGTTTAAAATATAAACATTATATGAATAGATTTATCTTGAAAAATACTTTTATAAAAGTATATATATATATATATCACTTTTCTATAAATATTTTTATAAAAAAACAAGACTTCAAATTATGCTTTGGAGACCGTGTCACTATCTTAAACGAACACATGGAGTAGTTATGTGAGCCAACGGCTCGCCGGCCATACGCCATACCCACGACAAAGCTAGAAAACAAATTAGGAGAAACTAAACAAAAGTTGGCAATAAAATTCATAAAAAAACACCTATTTGCCCGGATACGTGGAGCCTATTGCACTCTGTGGCGTGCTTTCACCTACTAGTGTTGCGTCTATCTCTTCGCCCACCAGTCCAGTCTAGCCGTCAGCGACGAGAGCGCCAGGCGCCACAACCTGGGGCAGTTGCACAACGTACGTCGAAGAGCTTGTCTACCAAACATCCATGTGTTTTTTTGGAAACCAACACATGAATTTTTTTGAGCCATAGGATAAAGATCCAACAGCCTCCACCTCTTCTTCTACCTTCAGCCCCCCACCTCTTCTTCTACCTCCAGCACAGAACAAGATTACAGAACACAGATCACAACAACAACAACAACAACAACAACCAAGCCTCTTAGTCCCAAACAAGTTGGGGTAGGCTAGAGTTGAAACCCAACAAGAGACCCTAGACACGGTTCAGGCACGTCAATGACTGCTCTCCATGCATTTCTATCCAAACATAGATCCAAGCACAGAACAAGATTACAGAACACAGATCACAGAGAGAGAATTTTTTCTATAGGAGAAAAGAGACAATCACAGATAGGAGAGGCCGATCTGCCATTGTCATAGCCTCCGGCGGGCCTCCGGCACGGCGGCGCGGCCATGGGAGGCGCAGGCTCGAGCGGCGCGGCTGGAACCGGCGCGCTGGGGAGTGGGCGGCGTGGCGGTGCGTGGGCGTGGGAGGCGCGGCAGCGCGCGGGCTCGAGTGGCGCTGCTAGAACCAGCGCGGCGGGGAGTGGGCGGCGCGGCGCTGCGTGGCCGCGGGAGGCGCGGCGGCGCCCGGGTCGGGACAGGTGCGGGAGGGGGGAAGAAGAAGGTGGAGGAAGAAGATGGTGTGTGGCCCCATATATCGGTGACCCAAAAATATTCGTGTGTTTTTTTCCCTAAAAACACACGGGTGTCAATTAGCATTTCCCACGTCGAAGCGTGGTCATGTGAGGTGGCGACTTGGAGCCACTTCGGTGGAGTTCCATCCTCTGCTCGAATGAAACGAGCTGAGTGAACAATTCTTAGACACGGATCGGCTTAACATGCGCCGCCACAATAGACATGACGCGAGGTTGAGGTTAAAGTCAAGATCCAGTCCTGTCAGGATATAGAAGACAAGTTCTTCGTCTTCAAGTTTGCGCTGAGCAGATGCCATCTCATGGCCCAGATTCTTCATCTTGGCAAAGTACTCGGAGATGGTTGACATCCCCTTCGACGCAGCTAAAGCCATCCGAGTACTGATGCGAGGCAAACATGGCCTCTATCGCTGCCCAAGCTTCGGCAGGCTGCAGCGGTCACGGCAGTGGACACCTGCCTGAGGATCTCCTTTGACAGATTTGAGAAGAGATAGTTTAGGACCTGTTGGTCCTTGGCCACCCAATCTTCATGAGGATTGACACCTCGTTCTTGGAGTCCCAGACAGGAACTCGTTCGGTGGAATCGCCTCTACACCGGGCTAGATGAACTTCGCCAGACAACACTTGAGACTTCCACGCCTGATGATTGGCGCGAGTCAGTTTCTCGCTCGGCGGACAGAAGCCGTGAGATAGAGCAGCAGCAAGCGCGGAAGAGGAGGAGCCCATGACAGATTTCGTCGACTAACCTAGCTCTGATTATTATGAAAGATTGGATGGAACGAGATACCTTGTATAGATACTCGGTACTCGGATGGCTGCAGTTCCATCCAATTAATTGATAGCTGCAGTTTCTATAGTCTAATTGTGGTCAAATTTTTATGGTGAGAAAATTATTGTATGCTTCAACTATATTAAAAAATTTATACTTATTGGATCATGTATAACTTAGTTATACTTTTTTTAGTTACAGAAAAGCATGGGTCTAAAGCTACAACAAAAACTTTGTACTAAAGTACTCGTGGAGTCCAACAAAATTGGATTTTCTATTTTATGATTTTTCTGTGATTTACTATGATTTTTTAAAGATTCAGCGAAAATAAATAAAAAGAAGAAAAAGACAAAACCATGGTCACTGTAGCAAAACCACCGTCTAAAACCGGTCAGGGAGGTAAAATGCACGGTTTCAAAAGTTAAGAGAGGTTGTTTGTCCGGTTTTAAAGATAAAGGAGGAAAAATGAACATCTCTCAAAAGTTGAGAGAGGAAACTGGACTTCTTCCTATTTGCACACAGTACACAGTAGTGTATAATATGGCCATATGCATAGTTTGTCGCAGCTGCATGCAACTGAGCTATTTGAGCTGTCTGCTACACAATTTTTTCTAGTTATTTGAAGCGACGGCCTATTTGTAAGGAGAAATGCTGCGTACTCTCTCCATCCCTAAATAAATGCCGTTTTCGCTTTCCGAGAAAAAGCTACCGACAATTTTATATTAAAATATATTAATATTTATGCTAAATAATTAGTATCATCGAAAAGATCTTTATATCTAGTTTTTTAACAAAATTATTTGGAGATATAAATATTACACATATTTTTCTACAAATTGAGTCAAACACATGACACGCACACCAACGGCGACACTTATTTAGGGACGGAGAGAGTACTCATGCATATGTTAAATCAATGCGCGGCGAAGACAAATGCGAAAAAAAAGAAGCTAGTATTATCACCGCGCGCCGATGAGAGACATACATATGCAAAGTTCAGCTACATCCCTTATTTCAAATTCAAATTCTACCATCGGGGGGGGGAGGGGGGGGGGGGTACAGTGAGAATAATTACCGAAATCACTGCGCGAGAATGATGTGCAGGTGAAAGTGTGAAACGCAGTTGCATGAATAGATGGGACATACTCTATATTATTAGATCAACAGTTGCCTGAATGTCCGCTGGCTACGTTTGGAGAGTTGCTTAAACATCCTCAGGACAGACTGGATTGATACGCCTGCCACCCTTGGAGGCGATACTGCCTCGCGGTCTCTGTAGGGTTACTGGCATTTATAATCCCTCGTCCGACTATAATTATATCACTGCCTCTATCGTTGATGACCTGGTATCACACAACAGTGTTGCAAATCAGAAAAGCCCATAGAACAGAGTAATGCATTTGAAAGAAAAATTCTGAAGCTTCCTTCTTCTTTTTTCCTGAGAACGTGACTGTTGACACGTTATTTCATTAAGAGAAATAGTCTGAAGCTTTCAGAAATCAGACCCAAACGAATACAATTCAAATTTCCTACCAAAGTAAAGCAAAATTACCGGATTAAAAATGAAAAGAAAAGATTATGAAGCAGACATCAAGGAGTGTGGGCACAAGATAATTCAACATTCAAGCACACAGTCCATGTCTTCATGATATGCTAAGGCACACATCAAGTTTGAGCAGAGGGATAATTTTTGTGTGAATCACAGGGTACAGTTAAATGCAGTCTCCTAAGAAGTTTATTCTTTGTTTTTGCATAGCACTAGTCTCATGTCAGAAGTTCATATCACTCAAGTAAAGAACAAAGAAGAACTAGGCTAGTCTTATGACATCCTACTGAGAAAGTATCAGTATAAATAAAGAAGAAACATATTATTATTCAGTTTGCAAGTTAAAGGGGGTATCTATATTCACATCCAATATCTATTCTTTTAACAAACTATAAATCCTGAAGTTATGTTGATGTTTGTTTACAGTACTGCACCACTGTCATCATTAAAAATATAGAAGCACTCAGCAGTGCAAGAATATATTATAATGCCTATAGCCAATCTTATCTACATGTACTATTGTCAAACTGATACGAGCTTTTAAGGTGTTGCCATGTTTTATGTAAAATTTTCAAGAATCAGCACTGCTGTATAAGGTATAACTAATCTAACCTAGCAATTTTGAAGATATGTAACAATTAACTTTGAAGATTTCAGAACAAAAACACCACAGCAAGGAGCAGTCACACGAGAACCGAATGGCAAAAGCGCACTCACAGAAAAGGGAGTGTTATATTGTTGCCCAAGGGCATCTCCTCCAGCAGCCATCTGAACTCCAGGAGTGGCATGGATAAACGCTGGGCTCGACGGTGCTGGTGACCAAGATGCAGGATTTACTGATATAAAACCTATTACAAAGTCAGGATGTTGCTCGGCAATTTTTACAGCCGCAGCAGTGTAGTCTCCATAAGCAAGGTTGCCAGCGGAGCTCATTTCAGCGAGCAAAAGTAGGCCCCTTCCTTTAGGCAAACCCTTCAATGCCAGAACACAACAGTTACTGTGAGCAATGCAATATGTGAGCTATTAGCAGCTGCAACATTAACTATTATCTTTAACTCAGTAATTGCGTAAGGCCTATGTCTATATGTCAT
Source organism: Coix lacryma-jobi var. lacryma-jobi (assembly GCA_009763385.1). Taxonomy (NCBI): domain Eukaryota; kingdom Viridiplantae; phylum Streptophyta; class Magnoliopsida; order Poales; family Poaceae; genus Coix; species Coix lacryma-jobi. Next base: position 3,646,882 of record CM019827.1, read on the forward strand.
AAAGTACCTTCAGCTTCAAGCCATCTACAATCCCAGCTCCAGGAACTATATGAGCATTAATAATATCTGCCCAGTCTAATATGCGGAATATACCTCTGAACCAAAGTAAAAAAGGGTCTAAGTATATCACATAAATGTATAAGAAGGAAAATAAAGATAAATAGTTTACAATTTTTTTTCTCACCCTTCAGATTGCATAGTTACTGTGTTCCCAATGTCAGCAAACTTGCGGTCTTCAAAAATCAGAAAGTTGTGCTTCCCAGCAATCTTCAATTGAATGTTAAGAATTAGTGCAATACTGAATAAGCAATGCAGTAACCAGATGCAGAGTATAACTTCAGAATTTACAACAGGAATACCCAAAACACCTATAATAATGAATAAAATAAAATCAAGCTAAAGAGCCAAGTAGATTGGACTGGTATAAGTAATGGACAACCCATTTTGATTACAGATAAGGATACTGTGTCTACATGACAATAAGAGGACAGACATCTGATTTCCAACAGACAAAGTACAACTTCTGAAATCCCACTGGACCATTATGGACACTACCAACCTTTTGGTGAACATAGAAAACATACCATACCGCCCAATAGAAGAATGATGATCAGTAATGCAACAAAAGAGAAGATATAAAAGATGCTGTCAGAAGAGAAAACATACTGTCCGAAGCTTGGCTCCAAAATCTGGTGTAAAATCAGACAGGATATCAACATGAGTTTTCAACATACAAATCTCTGGACCAACCTACACAAGTGGGGCAAACAAATTAAAACACTGTTAGCAAATAGTATAGTACAAAGGCGTCGCAAATACACAAGAACTAGTAGCCTGTTTACCTTGTCAGCAAGCTCAAGTAGCTCCTTGGCTGTCCCAACATCCGCCGCAACACACAAGTTGCTCTCCTTGGCCTCCATCACCTCGAACAGCTTCCTCCCCATGGGGTTCGTGGCCAACCCCGCCCTCTCCGCAAAGGACTTCCTCCTAGCAGTAGCCGACGACTTGGCTGGGGGCCCAGCAGGCACCCCGGGCACCGCTACCTTCCTGTTGGCGTCGAGGAACCGCCTGACCTCGGCGACCTTCTCCTCGCCCACCCTCCCGTGCCTCACCAACACGGCGAGCATCTCCGTGAGGGTCATGAGCGAGTGCAGCGCGACCCCGTTGGCGGCGAGGTTCTCCCGCCCACCCTGCTCGCGGTCGATGACGACGACGGCGTCCGCCACCACGAGCCCCTCGGCGCGGAGCGGGCCCACGGTCTCGAGCACGGAGGCGCCGCTGGTGACGAGATCCTCGACGATGAGCACGATCTGTCCGCCGCCGGCGCGGAAGGCGCCCTCGACGCCCTTGGTGTCGTAGCGGCTGAGCAGCATGGGCACGGAGGCGGCGACGGAGAGCGCGGCCGCGAAGGGCAGCGCCGTGTAGGGCACGCCGCAGAGGAGGTCGTAGGGGCGCGTGGCGGGGAGGGAGCCGAGGAGGGACGCGACGGAGGCGAGCAGCCGCGGGTGGGAGACGAGCACGCGCAGGTCCAGGTAGATCGGGGAGGTGATCCCGGACTTGAGCACGAAGGTTCCCAGCTTCACGGCCTCCACCGCGTGCAGGTCCAGGATCAGCGCCTCCTTCGCGCCGGCGTCCATGGTGTGCCTTCGGGCGGGGTTTGCGACTGTTTGAGTGTGGGACTGTGGGTATAGCGGTCGACCGTGTGAGCGAGGGGGAGGTTTTCATTCAGAGTTCAGACTTCAGAAACTAGCGTAGCGGGGAAGGAAGAAAGGCAGCAAGATCACGTGCTTTTGCACATGTGCCAAACAGACGATCGAGCAACGGAGCAAGCGCAACAATTCATTTTGCAAATTCCAAACTCTTGTATAATCTTGTCTCGTTTGCCATGAACGCCACAACTCGCATGCAGAAACTATCACCGCGTCTCTTCGTTACCAGAGCATTTTAGCAAATGTACGGCAACGTTTTAAGAGAAAATATTATTTGATAACTGATTTATACAGAGTAAAATTGGTTTATAGCTTAAGCAAACTGAGCCTAAAAAATATTAAACAAGTTGTCATGTTCAACTGATAATTTCTTTAGTTGAAAAACCAATTGATGTTGTTTAGTTGTGAGGAAAAATATTATATTATACTTTCTCCGTCCCAAATTATAAGTCATTTTAAGAATTATAGAGTCAAAAAAATTTAAGTTTGCACTGATTTATATAATAAGATAAGAACATTTATGATACGAACTAAGCATCATTAGATTCTTTATTAATTATATTTTCTTATTATTCTATTTGATATTATAAATCTTTATGTCCTCTATAATTTTAATTTTAATTTAAAATACTTTGACTCTCTAACCTTTTTAAAATGACTTATAATTTGGAATGGAGGAAGTGCCTAATAAGTGCGCTGATAAGTAAGTGAACAGAACCCTACGTCCCAAGGCATTTTATCTCGAGAATTTCTCTGCGGAAACGAGAGTACGTGTAGAAATGTTCTTCTACCAACTCCGCAAGCAGACAAAGCGAGCTAGCTCGTCGGTCGTTGCGATCGCGATGTCCGAGTCGCCAGAGCCAAAGCATCCCGGAGAAGATTGTCGCCCGCAGAGGCCCACACCGGACCGGAGCGGTGCGGGATGAGTACACGATGCGCCGCCATCTGCACTGCACGTGTCAAATATTTCCACGCGCGGCGAGCGTGAAGACACCAGCAACACAGAAAGCTTCACATTGCTCGAGAGTGAGCTGAAGTGGCAAGACGCTGACCCAGCACAGGCATCGCAATGACAATAGCCGGGGTGAACCGAGAGGAAATTATTTTTGTGTAACAAAAAGGATGATGAGGCATGCTCTGGATGACTCTCCTCTACATTTGAGTCACTAATAACTGATACGGGTCCTGATTACACTCAACCGCAGAGGAACCGTTTCCGCATGCTCTTATTACGCCAAACGCCTGGATTTGCCCTTGTCCTCGGAATCCTTGTTGCGCCTCTCCCTCATAACAAGCTGTTCTTGTATGCCTGCCACCCTTGCAAGCGGTACTCCCATGCCGTCTTCAAAGGATCGCTCGCCTTTATAATCCCACGTCCGACTATGATTATGTCACTGCCCCTGTAGTTTACCACCTGAATTGCAAATCCAAGATGCATGTGACATGATGTATCAGGGAAAGGGAAAGAAAACATTACGGGAAAAAAAAATACGGGCTCAAATTCTCATAAGCGCTGAAGGTAGGACAGCCTCCAACTGATATCAAGATTTGAACTTTTCAAAAGGAGAATAGTCTCACTACAGCAATGTTTGTCCATGCTACAATATACATCATCGCAGCTCCAGCAATATGTATGTAAAGTAGAATTTTGGTACTAAACAAAATGACACATTTTTAATAGTTGTGGTCATTATGATCTAAATATATTTCTACTCACTCCATGGTCAAACTTATAAAATTTTGACTCTCTAAGATTTTGGAATGACTTATAATTTGAGATGGAGGGAGTCAGGGAGTACATGATAAAAAAAACCTATCTACCATCAAACTGATGCTTTGTATAAATATAGTGATGCTACCAAATTCAAATTTTGCAAGGATGAGCACAGGTACAATAACAAACAAAAAAAGCATTAAGATGTGTGAATAAACACCAATATTACAATCGCCGCACAAACAGACTGCACATGCAGTTGTACTTACAGACTCAGGAGTGTTGTATTGTTGCCCAAGATCATCTCCTCCAGCGACCATCTGAACTCCAGGTGTGGCGTGGATAAATGCCGGGCTTGATGGTGTTACTGACCAAGATGCAGGATTTACCGATATAAATCCCATCACAAAGTCAGAATGTTGCTCAGCAATCTTTACAGCAGCAGCAGTGTAATCTCCATGAGCAAGGTTGCCAGCAGAGCTCATCTCAGCGAGCAGAAGTAGCCCTCTTCCTTTAGGCAAACCCTTCAAGGCCAGAACATAAACAGTTGGTGTGAGTACCATGATTCATCAGATATTCTTATGTGCAACGGTAACATATTCAAGTCATTATTAATAGTTTCCATGTGAGTAATAATATACATAAAGCATAAGATACCTTCAGCTTCAAGCCATCTACAATTCCAGGTCCAGGTACTATATGTGCATTAATGATATCTGCCCAGTCCAATATGCGGAATATTCCTCTGAAACAAACCAGGGAGAAAAATTATAGCACACAAATATAAAGATACAACATATAAGTGAGCATGTAGATACTAAAGTTCTAGTCTCACCCTTCATATTGCATGGTTACTGTATTTCCAATGTCAGCAAACTTGCGGTCTTCAAAGATCAAAAAGTTGTGCTTCTCAGCAATCTTCAACAAAATGTTAGGAACCAATTAAAGAAAACAAGGAGACGTGTAAAAGGAAAGAGATTTAAGCATCTTAACTAGCAACATCTCATTGTTATGACAGAAAATACACCTGGTAGTTTATCAAACAGAATGTGGTTTAGGAAATTCTGACATCGTCTTGGTATAGGTAGACTGCTCCCAAAGTGAAAGTAACAAAGGAATACAGAACCCATTACAAGGAGGCACTGAATGATCAAAGAAACTCTAATCACAGCAGAAATTAAAGATACTCCCTCTGTTCCAAATGTTCACGACTTTTGTCCGAAGTCAAGTTCACTTAACTTTGACCAAGCTTTTAGACAAAATATATTAGCATATATAAGTTCAAATAAACACAATATCAAAACATGCTTAATTTAATGAAGAGGAATTTACGGAACTAATTAGATATTGTATGTTAGTAGATTTTTCTAGAACCTTGGTCAGAGTTAGAGAAGATTGACTCATGACAAATACAAAATGAACTATAATTAGGAACAGAGGGAGTACTACCTAATATAACCTTATCATCAGAGACACTGTATTCTGCTGATAGTTGCTTTGATACTCCGGCCAGCCAGTGGCCCAAGGTGCAAGTACAACCATGCGATTAGGCAAAGCACCAACCAAATTTGCACATGTACATATGAGCCACAAGAAGATAGGCCACTATCCCACAAGGGGTGGAGCTAGGAGCCTAGGACCTTTGCAAGGGAGCTGTAGCACCAGGGAGTCCAGCCCAAAGAATCAACACTGACTCTATTAACTAACAGCCGAAAGCCATGCCATGAACAAAGGCTTAGCACTCTCCCAAGCACATCTCCATTTGCACAGCACACTTCCTTGCTCTTTCCTGGACCCACCCCATTCCCACTCAAGCCAGTAGCCTATCTAAGCCATCCGCTCCCTCCTATTATCACCAGCTGCCTTGCCTCCGACAAGGTTCTCTTTAAAGATGAATAAATAGAAAATGAGAGGGAAAGGTGCACCAAATATACCTAACCCCGCCTCACACACACTCACACAAACACAGAGTCGCACGCACAGAATGTGTGAATCACAGCCATTAAGGATCCACTTTAGTTGATCACACAACCGTTCCCGGTTAGGCCAAAAGGGATGGTTTTTACTCAAGGACACTTGGATGCATTGATGCTGGCTATGTGACGGAATCAAAACAATGGCAGTGCTAGACATAAAAGAACCTACATCTGATTTTTTTTTAAAGAAAAAACAGAGCCCAACTTAAGATATGGATCGGAGCTATCATGTAGCATATCATTGTAGAAGTAAAATACAAAAGCCACAAAAACAACATGAACAAAAACCAGTATGGCATCATGGGAGCACAATACCGAGCGGAGCTTCGAGCCAAAATCTGGGGTAAAATCAGATAATATATCCACATGGGTTTTCAGCATACAAATTTGAGGGCCGACCTGCAAAACAGTTGGGTAATAGTGTAAGTACATGTACATATGAAATACAGGGACTCCATCCAAAAGACATGAGAACTGAGGAAAAAAACATAATTGTTTTGCTCTTAAATAGTGACTTCACTATTTTTAGCAAATTCAAGAGGCATGTAAGCGGACATAATGGTATTCGGTGAGATAACAACTGAATCAGGACACACTATTCACAATGCCAACATATGGCAGCAGCAGCACATTCACATCTCAACATTTTCCAATACGTAAACCTAAGTTAACAGATCAAGAGCTTATGCGAGTACCGAGTACTTATAAGTTGCATCCCTACTTAGCGAAAGAGAACAGAGATTACCTCCATTATCTAGAATTCCCTGATAACCAAAAGTTAGCTAATACTCCCTCCGTCCCAAGATATAAGGCACGCACGTATTTCAAAATTCAAACTTTCTTATCTTTGACTAACAATTAGCCTAATCATATAAAAAGTTTATACTATAAAAGTAGTTGCATTATATTTATATTTAGAAATACTTTCTAATGATCAAACTTTTATTTCTATAAATTATATATTATGAGAGAAATTATAGGTCAAAATCTGTTCTTGGAGACCGCACCGAGTCAAATCGCGCCTTATATCTTAGGACCGAGGGAGTATGTGCATCCAAGAGTATAAATCAAGTCATATTCTAACCGATTTAATCCTTAATAAATCTTCAATAAGCCCTCTACCAACCAACATCAGAAGTCTCAAACTAGTAAATAAAGCAATACACTCACCTTGTCAGCCAGCTCAAGGAGTTCCTTTGCTGTCCCGACATCAGCAGCGACACACAGGTTGGTCTGCTTGGCCTCCATCAGCTCGAAGAGCTTCTTCCCCATAGGGTTGGAGGCCAGTTTCGCCCTCTCCGAAAATGGTTTCCTCAGCACCCTGGGTTTAACAGGCGCCGCCCCCGGCACCGCGACCTTCCTGTTGGCGTCTAGGAACTGCCTCACCTCCTGCGCCTTCTCCTCGGTCACCTTCCCGTGCTTGAGCAGCACGGCGAGCACCTCGGTGAGGGTCATGAGCGAGTGCAGCGTGATCCCGTTAGCGGCGAGGTTCTCCCTGCCGCCCTGCTCGCGGTCGACGACGACGACGGCGTCGGCGACGACGAGGCCCTCGGCGCGGAGCGGGGCGGCGGTCTCGAGCACGGAGGCGCCGCTGGTGACGAGGTCCTCGATGATGAGCACAGTGTCCCCGGGGCTGAACGAGCCCTCGATGGACTTGGCGGTGCCGTGCGCCTTGACCTCCTTGCGGCGCATGAGCATGGGGATGGAGCGGTCGACGGAGAGCACGGCGGCGATGGGGAGCGCGGTGTAGGGGACGCCGCAGACGAGGCCGTAGGGGCGCGTGGCGGGGAGCGCGTGGAGGAGCGAGGCGACGGCGGAGAGCAGGCGCGGGTGGGAGACGAGCGCGCGGAGGTCCAGGTAGATGGGGGAGGTGATGCCGGACTTGAGCACGAAGGAGCCAAACTTCACGGCCTCGATGGCGTAGAGGTCCAGGATGAGCGACTCCAGCGCCGCGGCGTCCATGGCCGCCTAGGGTTTTTCCGCGGCGGCGGGGGTCTGGGACAGAAGTGTGGTGGGCGACAGGGAGGCGGCGGCGGCGGCGGAACGAGAGGAGGTGGTGGCTTTATTGCTGCGCAAAGAGCAACGCCTTGGGGGCAGTGAATGGGTGATTGATGCCGCCGGTTAGGGGTGGCCCTGTAGCTTTTGATGGACGGACAGGATGAGAGGATGCCCCACAGACGTTGTTGTTACACAGAGAATTTGTATACCCGTACAAAACGCATTTGAGTCTTCCACTGGGGTTGTGATTTTTTTTCCTCCTCTGTCAGTTGGATTTTGCATCTGAGGCTGTGTTTAGTTCCTAGAAATTTTTAAGAAAAGTTTTGTAACACTTTTGTTGTTATTTAACAAATTTTATTTAAATATGAACTAACTAGGTTAATTTTTTTTAACTATATTTAATGCTTCATGCATGTATCTAAAGATTATTGTGATAAAAAATCTAAATTTTTTTTGGGAAATTTAGGGAAACTAAACGTCGTGAAGTTTGCGAAATTCGGTTACCTCCAGTTAACATGGAATTCTGTACGTGAAGTTTCTTTCGAGATAAAAAAAAAACCTGCACGTGAAGACAGTGCTAAAAACTGTTTGATGGGAGCATCTGGTGGATTATCAATTATTCCCTCGACGAACAAAGTTCAACATGACTTCGCATCAGAAAGGGACAGCAGACACCGGTGATGTTTTTTTTTTTTTTGAAACGGCAAGTGGCTCTATGGCCTTGCATTAAACGAAATATGCTCAGCTAGTTCGCGAGCATGAACAACTGATACAGACTCTGGGAGGGGGTAGACCAGAACTGGAACTGCCCCGGGTCCCAACTCATTCCTATGGAGGCAAGGATATGAGTAGAAGAATTATAGACTCTCGATATTTGATTCACACTAAGATAGATAAACTCCTCACTCATAAGCTCCCTGATCTCCTGAAAAAGGCCTCCCCCACAGCTAGATCGCTGTCAGCTAGTGTGATCGCCTCCTTCAGCAACACTGAATCAGTTTCCACCACTGCCTTAGATATACCGAAGTGGATAGCTGCTTCCAACGCTTGCTTACAGGCTAGCGCTTCGGCCATCAGAGCGTCATGGATCAGTCCCACACTTCCAGCTCCCGCGAGAATGACATTACCTTCATGATCTCGAATGATAAACCCCCATGCACCAAGCCTTGACTCCGGTATGAAACTACCATCAATATTGATTTTCAGAATATCGTTAGGCGGAAGAGACCAATGTGGCACTCTAAAGTCGTCCTTCGGGTAAGGAGGACTTGTGTGATCAGCCCCAAATATGTCACTGACAGTACCCTGAATCAGTCTGATTGTCTGTTGCAAAGTCGGCATGAGTTCCCCGGCATTAACCTTGTTCCGAACCTCCCACCAGCGCCACATCAGAGCACAAATGCTCATACATGCTGGAGTACTCAGATGCAATATCTCCTGGACCAGCTCCTCAGCAGTTAGTAGCTGTGCAAATTTCTCCCGGGTTGCTTCCAGCCCCATGGCTCTCCATACTCGGCGTGCTTCTTTGCACTTCAGGAAGCAGTGGGCGCCATCCTCGTCATATCTATTGCAGACAGGGCAGCAAGTGTCAAGGACAATACCCTTGAGCCTGATTTTCATCTTCAGAGGCAAACTATTATGTGCCACTCGCCACAAGAAATGTTTGATCATTGGAGGTCCTGGGAGACACCAAATTTTCTTCCACATCATAGTTCTACTGCTGCCAGAACCTCCTGCTGTTTCCCCTTGCTGCCTAGTACGATTCAACTCCCCTTCGTCTTCCAACACATGATAGGCCGACTTCACTGAAAACATGCCCTTCTTATCATAGTGCCAAGCAACCGAGTCGTCGCGGTCTAAGTGTACAGGGATGGCTAGTATATTGATTACATCCTCCTCCCAAAACAGTTCCCTAACCAATTCAGAGTCCCACGTACCAGTATGTGGGTCGATCAGCTCGGAGACCTTTGTCAAGACAGTATGTCCTCTTGGCGTCTGAGGTCTTCTAGTGGTGCCAGATGGGATCCATGGATCATCCCAAATGCGCACCTGGGTTCCATCCCCAATTCTCCAAATAATTCCACTCTCCAACGCTTTCAGTCCCCGCACCAAGCTCCTCCATGTGTAGGATATCCCCGGTAATTCTTTTGCCTCCCAAATATTTCCATCAGCCCAATACTTTGCTCTCAACAGCTAGGCACACAGTGAATCCGGGTACCTGATTAATCTCCAGCACTGCCGAGCTAACATGGCCAAATTAAACAAGTGAAGGTCCCGATAGCCGAGCCCACCCTTCTCTTTGCGACATGCCATTGCCTGCCAAGACACCCAATGCACTTTCCGTTCTTTATCTTGTTGCGACCACCAGTATCTGCAGATCATTGAGCTGATCTCATCACACAGAGATTTAGTTAAGTCAAAACACGACATTGCATAGCTTAGAATGGCTTGAGCCACCGCTTTAATCAAGGTCTCCTTCCCCGCCTTCGAGAGAAGCTTCTCTTTCCATCCTTGAATCCTCTTCCAGACTCTGTCTTTTAGATATGAAAACACCTTCTTCTTTGATCGCCCCATATACACTGGCAAGCCCAGATACTTGTCACTTCGAGCTTCCTGTGACAAACCCAGAATAGCCATGAATCGAGCTTTCTCGCCGTCTCGGCAATTCTTACTAAATAGGATAGAAGACTTCTCTTTATTAATCATTTGCCCCCGAGCATTCCTCGTATAATTGCAGTACATGTTGCAGACAATATGCATTCCTGTCAGTAACTTTTAGGAGAAGCAATGAATCATCCGCAAACAGTAAATGAGTTATGCTCGGTGCCCCTTCACATATAGTAACTCCTTCCATTTCACCACTACTTTCAGCCCCATGCAGCAGCCCCGAAAATCCTTCGGCACAAATCAAAAACAAGTACGGGGACAATGGATCCCCCTGTCTCAAGCCCCGGGAAGGAGTGATTTCATCAGATAGTGCACCATTCACCTTGATTGAATATGAAACAGTGGTAACACACTGCATAATCAGTTCGACCCATCTCCTGTGAAATCCCATTCTTTCCATCATACGCCGTAAAAAAACCACTCCACTCTATCATATGGCTTGCTCATATCCAACTTCAGAGCTGCATAGCTGTCCTTCCCACTCCTCTTATTCTGAATAAAATGAGTAAGCTCATAAGCAACAAGAACATTATCTGTTATTAGGCGCCCCGGAACAAACGCGCTCTGATTTTGTGAGATAATATCAGGCAAAACAATTTTAAGCCGTCCAGCAAGAACCTTGGACGCCACTTTATAAATCACCGTGCACAAACTGATGGGTCTCAAGTCCTTCATACATTGGGGATTCGACACTTTGGGTATAAGCACAATTACCGTTTTGTTCCATCCTGGAGAGAGCGTGCCACCATTAAGAAACTGCAGCACCTCTCGGGTAACGTCATCACCAACCGTTGCCCAATAACGCTTATAAAACAGCGACGTCATCCCATCAATCCCCGGGGCCTTCAAATCGCCAATACCGTCCAGTCCTTCCTTCACCTCCTCCGGTGTAAAGGGTCGGATGAGCAAATCATTCTGAGCATCGGTAACTTTCACCGGAATTTGCTGTAACAGAGTTTCCAAATTGGAGCCCGCCGTGGCCTGGAACAAATTATTATAAAAATTAGTAATAAGGTTCCTAATTGCCCCCACCTCCTCTACTACTTCCCCATCCTCCTTGACTAATTTACTAATCCTATTTCTCCGCTTCCTCTCCGATGCATACTGGTGAAAGAACTTTGTGTTCCTGTCACCTTTCTTCAGCCAATGAACCTTCGCCCGCTGCCTCCAATATAAATTCTTCTTTTCTTCCAATTTTCCTAATTTGAACTTCAGCAACTCCTCCCCTCTAACAGATGCCTCCGACACCATACGCCTTCTACATTCCTCCAACTGTTTCCTTGTTCTTTTAATACTCTTCTCCAAACCACCGAGTACGTTTCTTCCCCAATCACCCAAATCTGTCGCCACCATCTGTATAGCTGTGACAACATCCTCCCCTCTCGCATCTACAGCAGTTTTCCATGCATTTTCCACAATAATCCCACACTCCTCCTCATCCACCCAACTATTTTCAAAACAGAAGACAGGGGGAGCTCTCTCCCCTTCAGCCACCATAGGAGCACTTGTATTCACAATGACTGGTCGATGATCGGAATGCCTAGGCTCCCCATTTATTATATTATACAAGGGAAACCGAGCCAACCAATCTTCATTTGCCACCGCCCTGTCCAGCCGCTCCTTAACATACCATTCTCCAGAATGACTATTATTCCTCCACGTGAAAGGATCACCTTGGAAGCCCAAATCGGACAGCCCACAATCCTCAAGGGCACGCCTGAAGCTGTCCATGCAGCTTTGGCTCCTCGGAGCCCCCCTTCCTTCTCACAACTCATCAAGATTTCATTGAAATCGCCCACACACAACCAGGGCTGCCGCCTCGCCGCGTCCAGGACCCGCAACGCACGCCACGACAATTGTTTCTCCTCCGGTTCCCCGTAGAAACCAGTCAACCTCCACACGAAACCATCATCTTCTGTGATCTCCGTATCAATATACAAGCGCGACACACTCCGCACATGTAAGTTGATCCCCCGACGCCAAAAGATTGCAAGGCCTCCACCATGAGTCGCCGAGCAGTCCTTCACCATCATGTTCACTAATCCCAACTTCCACCGAAAACCATTGATCTTGCGCTCGTCCATCTTCGTCTCGGACAAGAACAAGATGTCGGGGTCCTCCTCCTTCTGGACCTCCAGAAGTCCCCGAACTGCCGCGCCGTTCCCCAACCCGCGGCAGTTCCAAGCAACAATCTTCATTGGGACTTGCAGGGCTGTTCCGACAGCCCCGCTACAGAAGAAAACTCCTCAGACTCCACTCCCTTAGCACCCTCCTTTCTCGACCTTTTCCCCCCTGACACCTCAATCTCCATGGGCACCACCTCACCTTTCCTCTTCGTTAACACAGGCTCAGCTCTCAGTTCCCCTTCCTTACTCCCTACGCTTCTCGGCTTCCTCTTGAAAGAGTTACCCTTCTTCAACACCTCTTTCCCAGACTGCTGTGCTGAATTTTTCGGAGCCACGTGCATGGCACTGTTCTCCTCTACACCGTCGCTGCCCTTCTTTGCACGTGCACCGCCCTCCTCGTCTCCAGCAAACAGCAGCTTCTTCGCCTTCCCACCATCATGCTGCCCATCCCTTGGCAGGTGCTCCTTCAGAGGGCTCTGAACCTCCTCCCCATCCTTCTCTATCTCCTTAAATTTCAAAGATTCATCCTTCCCTCCCTCTTTACGCCAAGAAAGGTTGTCTGACCTCGATTTACCCCCACTCCCCTTCGAATCAGTCCAGTCAGACCTCCATGAACCTGAGCCACCACTTCTCCCTGCGTACAGACTCCCTGTCTCTGATCTTCTGTAAGGCCCCGGCTTGCGAGGTGGAAAAAACCGCAGCTCCTTCCCAAAAGGTGCAGGTTCATTCTTCCCCAGCTTCTGAGCACACGCCCGATCAACATGACCAATAATTCCACACGTGTAACAAAAGTCAGGTAGATGCTCATAAGAGATTGGACACCATTTTTCTCCCTTCTCCTCCCCCAACTCCACCATGACTCCGTGACGTAGTGGTTTACGCACATCCAGCCGGACCTTGATTCTCAGAGCCCTCCCTACCGCCGAGTCATCGCCATCAACATCCACCGCCATGAAAACACCCACATCATCCCCAATCGCCTCCGCCGCCTCTCTGTTCATCAATCCCAAAGGGAGGCGTTCCACACGCATCCAGATTGGGATGGACGTGAAGACAAAGTCCTCCACCGACTTCATCTTATCATACTCCGCCACTACCAAAATCTCCTTCGCGATCGTCCATGGTCCGTCATCCAGCGTCTTCCGCAAACCACCCTCCTGGTTGAACATGATCAGGAACACATTGTCCTCCAACTCCTTGCAATTGATCCCCTTAGCTGGGCACCAGATCCACCCCACTGCGTTCAAGATCACGTCCGGGTTCACTCGCTTCTCCGTGAACAGCTTTGCCACTGCCTGAGGGCGCTGATCCATTAGATCAGACCCCCTGGACCCGATCTTGACAGTTCGCTTCTCCTCCGAGGAAAGCTGCAGCCGCCTCAAATGACCTTCAACCCCCTCCATCGACAGCCAACAGCCAAAGTCCGTACGAGACGACGATCCCACGAGATGGACACTTGGTGCTCAGACTAACAGTTCTAGGGTTTATGAGATTGGATATGTGGACTCAGGAGGCACAGACTTGGTTATGGCGCCGGAATTCAGGGGACCAGAGCCACGACGGGAACCTAGATCACAGGAGGGCAGGCAAATTGCGCCGGGGAGGAGGGAGGAAGGATCGCCGGAACGAGCGCCGGACACGAAAACCTCGAGTCGCCTAGGAGAGCCCTAGACACCGGTGATGTTGACGCTGAGGCCTCATTTGGAAGCCCAATTCCTTGTGGGTATTCCGGCCTTTCCCTTGCACAAGAACCCCCGCCGAATTCGGCCACGGGCCACAATTCTCCTCCATTTGGAAGGCCACATGAAGGAGAAGCTTCACCTGAGCACTACCATTTCCACGGGGCGAGTGGAGGTGGAAATTAATTGGGTGCACCTCGGGTGCACCCAAATGCTTGTACACCTCCATGCTAGATTGTTGACACATGTCTAGATAACTAAATCGTACGTCCAACAAAATTTGTAACAATTGAGTCCCCATATGTTGTGCGCGATTTTCTAAATTTAGTCTCCACACATGTTGTCTGGTGTCCGTATGATATTCTATTATGCCACGTGTCAATCATCTAGCATGGGGGTGTACAGACATTGGGTGCACTCGGGGTGCACCCAATTTAATTCCCGAGTGGAGTACCTACTAGTAACACGAGGTAGTTAGGCCTTCTGCAATGTGGTCAGAGAGTGATGCCCAAAAGAGGAGAGAGAGTGTTTGGGCATCACTCCCAACACTGTAACAAGTGGTGCTTGTTTTCATCGAAGCCAGAAAAGTTCGGAGCGGTGAATGAAGATTCACCGGTGCCCAAAACATAAAAAATAATTTTTCACTATAGCATTTGTCAGAACGGTTACAAGTCCATTGGCACACAGACCTTCACAAGGCCGTTGGCCACACACGCACACAAAACTTCAAAGTTCAAAATACATAGGTGCTGGGCACACGGGCCTTCAAATTTCAACGTACACATGCGCTAGCACATAGGCCTTCAGGTACACATGACCGTTGCCAAATGTCTATAAATACAAGTAACTCGACCTCCCGATTTGGTGTTGCCATCGGCCTCCCGCACGACCATGGCCTCGACGACGGTGCCGGACCCGACGGCGACGCCTTCGACCAGATCGGCAGCTGCACACGCCTCTGGATTGGCAGTGGCCACCCTTCGGGTCAGACAACTGCACACGCCTGCAGATCGACACTGACTTTCACAGGACAAGCATGATTTGGAAGAGCACGGTTGGATTCGAGGGAGATCCATGGCAGGAATCGGGAGATCACAAAGGAAAAGAAAGGGGAATTTTCCGTCGCGCGAATGTGAAGAAGGCGACGAGAGTATTTTATTAGACATGGGTCCCACCGTACTAGAAGGCTTCGCTCCCAAAAAAATTTTACACTACAACTGAATAGGCATTGATGCTCAATCCTGTAGAACGGGCCCATTTATTTTGTGGCATCGCTCTCACACTACAGAAGGCCTTAAGGGAGAGGAGGGGAGCCAGTTCCACCGAAGAACAAGGAGAAACCAGCGGTTAGGAGCCTAAGGGCACGTACAACGCCCGTCTATTCCCCGTCTCCGTCTTGGCATTTTTATAGAAAACACCTCTGTCTGGCTTGGAGACGGTGGCCTCGTCGTCTCGCGAGGCGACGGCGAGGGCCCGTGCTCCAAGGCCCAATCGCCGGGCTAGAGCAGCGTTGTACGGCGTCGTCTTCTCGACTCGACGGTGCGATTGGATCCGGCGCGGACGCTCGCGTATTCTGGCCGGCCTGAGCGCTCACCAAAATCCAATCACAGCTCCTATAGTTCTGGTGTCCTTGCCTTCTTCTCTGTTCGTCCGTCTTCCGCTCCGTCACCGGCATCCTTCTTCAGCGATGGTGGTGGCTGAGATGCCCACGGTTGTGTGGCAGTGGCTCGGCGTTGGAGACTTGAGGGTAGATGCGGCGAGCCATACCCTTCCAAGCAACAGATCCAGTGCCGACGTGTGGAGGAGATCCAACCTCCGAATTCTCAATGGGGCGACTCAACACAGACCGGCGGGGGAAGTAGACGATGCTTCTCAAGCCCACCTCCGGCGTCATGGTCTCCTTCCTCAACATCATGCAGCAGCGAGGTAGTAATCCGCGTCGTATAGGTACCAGCTACAAGCTACTTTTGCTTATCAACTAGCATACTGCCGCCTCTACTTTCCCAATCTCATATCGTCTTCTAATTTACTCAAGGAACAGATGTGCTTTTGAATTTTGTTGACGCATCATCACAGGGTATACAAATGTTCTTGGTATATGTTTTCATCTCAATGGCCTGCTGTTCAGTTTGTTGTTCTAAACAAATTTGCCTTTCTTTTTATTGGTTAATTAGTATTTTTGTTCTTAATTTAGAAGCAAGATTGGAGATGCAGTGAAGGACAAACTCGTGGGAGAAAATTCTGACCTATACTCCATTAGACTTCTCAAATTGAAGTTCAACTTAAATATTTGTCCGCTACTCTGCTTAATCACTTGCGATTTCATTCAGCCCTGATGCTATTTCTGGAATTTCTGATGAATGAATGTGTAAAACCGAGATCAGTGTCTACAATGGGTGAAAATTCTGAACTGTGGTTGTCAAATAGGAACATATTAGTATACAAAATAGTATGCATGATTGATCTTAGCTATATGTAAAACATTTAACAGTTTGCAGACAGTGGAACAGACTGACTATTGTACGACCTGTCTTTTTAGCTGTCTATTTGTTAAATTTGAGAATCTTGCAGACAACAGCTGTCTGTGGGTTGTACATGCCCTAACAGTGCGATGGATTAACTGCCAAGGGGTTTTCATAAAATCAATGTTGACACTGCAATTTCTAAGAACTCGAGCATGGCTTCAGTGGCTATTGTGGACAGGGATGAAGAAGGCAACTTCCTAGGGCCAAACGCGGAAATAGCTGAGGTGGTGGCATGTCATGAGGGCTTGGCGTTAGCCAATGACCTTGGTCTCCAAACTTTCCGGGCGGTGAGTGACTACTTCAATGCAGTAAGAAGCATTCACGGACAAGGCTTTGGGACGCATGGCCCTATTGTTGAAGAGATCAAGAGCAGGGTGGGTGGATTCACACGAGTGGAGTTCGTCCATGAAAGAAAATTTTTTAATTTTGATGCTCATTGCTTAGCTAGGAGCTATGTTGATTTGTTAATTTTTTGGTAGGAAGATATGTTTGGTTTGTTGCACCTCCTGATGGAGTTTGCACTTCTTATGTTGATATATAATGAAGGTTGAGTCTTTTGCTAAATAAAGTTAAGGGAGAGGAGGGAGGACAATTAGAATCGTCTTGGTTGGCGTTAGTTTTAGGCAGCGAGTTGTGGCTCGAGACGCCGGCGACCACCATTACAATCGTCACCGTTGTAACCAGCCATTGATCCTGTTCTAAAGTTGCTTCGCACTCATTCATAGTATCTATCACCGTTACACGACGGCTCATATTCGAGCACGTTCAAAGTGTTGCGGCCGTTGTGCGGCCTTTGGATCATTGCCACGTGGCGGGGCGGTTTGCCCCTTACAAAGAACAGGCCTCCGCGCACGTTAACTCCATTCGCCAACACGATGACTAAGCATGGCCTGTTCCGCAGTTGCGACCAGTTTTGGATTTGAACCAAAATACTCTAGTTTTTAAACTAGATTGCTCCATTCCACCCGAAAGAGTTCCAGCCCGTTCCGGCACTAAACAAACGGTGCTAAGGAATATCAAAAGAAGACACCAAGTGGTAGTGGCAAGGGCACGCGTGGAGAAACCACCTCGGCCTGCTGACAAACCGGTGCCTCAATGGTCTTGGGGGCTATGCTAGCCCTCACCACTAGGAGTTCAAGGGTGCAGCCACAACTGACAGCTTGTGACCTTCCCAGGGCATGAAGAACCAAGAGCAATGGGCACTGCGTGATGGGCCCTACTGACAGCCTTTAGGCCCTGCAGCCCGAGCCTAAGAGGCCTATTATTACCAAGCCCTTAGATGAGCGTCAAATATATTGGTTCAACACTCTAATACTCCCTTAGTCCTAGTATACTAGATAGGTATGCGCGCTTCGCTGCGCTACTGCCTTACACGATGGCCGATAGTAGGAAATAATAGCAATAAACTTTATTATCTAAATGAATACGTTTCAACTTGTTTGGCTTGTCTTTGTAGTGTGCTACGAAAAAAATTATAGCTAATAATGTGTTATAGTATTTGAGCAATACAAATAAACAATGTTAGAGTATTTAAGCTGTCATGTTTGTTTTTTATTGTCGGCCATGAAAAATACCCGCGATGCATCGGTCACACGCACAAACATGACAGCTTAATCCAGCTCGCGTCCACCATGCAATAGCCACGCGGCAGTCCCACAATGGCCAGGAGCACAGGAGGTCTCTGCATGGGCCAATTCTCCCGCAGGTAGAGTCTCTAATTATAAGGCGTAACCACTTTTTAATCTATTTTCATAATATAAGATGTGCTCTCTCTAGATGCATGCACATGGGTAGAAGATAAAATTTTACCCGCTCAAATACTCATATCTGCACATGGGTAGAAGATTTTACCCATACCCATACCCGCACAGGTATTTTTACCCGATGGGTAATCCGTACCCGAATGCATACACACAATAAAGCAAAAAAATATAAATATTATATTATTAAAATCATATATCATCGATAATTTATGAATAAGATTCAACAAATTATAACGTAGCAACAAAACTACACTAGCTAATAGTCTAACAGTCATAGATATATTAGATATATGTATATTTTATAGTAAGTAATAAATACATATATGTTGCTAAGACGGGTATAAATTACCTGCAGGTACATGGGTGTGGGTAGTATGTTTCCGTACCCATACCCATACTCGTATACCCATTAGGTAGAGATTTTTACTCGTTAATATATCCATGAGTATAAAATTCTTTTCATATACCCGTCTTTTTATCGGGTAAAACTCATCGGGAAGTCGGGTTTCGGATACCCATTGCTATCTTTAACTCGATAGTAGTGTTGAAGGATTGTAAGGCTAACACTCTATTCTAGCGTGAAAGATTGTAAACCTGTTTTTCTTCAAGATTTTCTCTCGTCAGTATTCTTTCCTAGGGTATTATTTGTTGTAAGAAACAATACGTACAATTTTCAGGTTCGAGCACGGGTAGCGGATGATTGAAGGAAGAACATGACTACATTTGCCTTTTTTTTATATACTATTATTTCTTAGAGGTAATTATTTGTGTCAAATTGTCCATTTTTTGTACTGGAAATATCTTAATAAAGATCTTACCGAACGTTTTTTTTGTAACAAGACATATACTAAATGGATGGCACATTTCATCTAAAATATAGTTGTAGTTTAGTAATCTAGAGTTGTTATATTTTTTGGTAATATGTAATCAAGAAGTTATACTGTTGAAAGGTTAATTAACAAAACAAATAGAACATTTCTTATAACAATTGTTCTTATGCATAAAGCTTCATTTTGAATTTAGCACCAGGCCACCAAAATGCCACGGATAGCTAGCCATGCTATCAAATGATAAGAACTAACCGAGTTTTTTTTACACAAGCGTGAATTCTAGATTCCTCTTCCTTCAATTATTTGTTACAATACACAATACAGGGTCTGTTCGGTACACGTCAGTTTCATTAGTGAAGCTGTTTTTTTAGAAAATAGCTTCATAAATAACTTTCTAGATGAAGTTGAGTTATTTTAGAAAAGAGTGTTTGGCAAAACAGTTTCACCAACAACTTCATGCATAATTGAGAGAGAGAAATGAGGGTATAAGTTGTGAAAAGCTATTTTTTCAGCTTTGTCTCAGCATATGGTTTTGTGAGAGGGAAAATAAAGTGAAGTTGTTTTGTAAAAAGTTGTTTGACAAAAAAAAAAACAGTTTATGAAGTTGTTGTGAGCTATACCAAACAGACTCATAGTGTATCATCATTATTGCATCATTATTTGCTTCAAGAGCTTCATTCTTTGTTCCTATATATCTTGGTATGCAAGGGCACATGTTGTATCTCATACACCAGCGCCATGCATCTTGCTTGCTTTGCTTTTACAAGCCAGACATACATACTACCATGATACCCTATTAGATTATTATTACATATAATATGTACTTATATATAATTAAGCACACCATTGCACACACACTTTGCTGACACAGCAGCCACTACGGTATTGAGTATTATTGACAACATAAGCACTACTGTAGTTGTCTTTGCATTTGCCTATCTAGGAGTTAACGACCCTGCATGTTTGCCTGATCTCACCCTGGTCGCCCTCCTTGAGGTCGAGCTGCCCCATCTTGAGCATCCCCTGCTGGAACGCGTAGAAGAAGTATGCCTGGTTCATGGCGAACATGTTGACTATGCCCTTGGTCTCCGGCGACTCGAACAGCGTCTGGTCGGAGCTGAGCAGGCCTCGCCGCATCTGCAGCTCCCGGTAGTAGACGGTGTCGAAGCTGGTGCTGGTGCGGTCGAACGGCGCCGTGCCGGCGTCGCCGGCGGCGGTGCAGGTGGCGCCGAGCGCCGAGCCCAGCGTCGCGTCCAGCGTGTCCGTCTCGGCGAGCCGGCCCTTGAAGTTGGCGCAGTGCGCGATGCCCAGCGTGTGGCCGCCGGAGAGCGCCACCAGGTCCTGCAGCGTGAACCCGTGCGAGCCGAAGAGCTTAATGAGCATGGTGGCGTTGAAGAAGGGCGGCGGGAGCGCCGTGAAGGTGTCCGAGTCCAGCGACCGCGTGCCGTCGCGCCGCCCCAGGGGCACGACGTAGTAGGGGCCCCGCGCCAGGAGCACGGCGTCCCGCGCCGCCAGCGCCAGGACGTCGGCGCAGGAGACGACGCCCGGGCACTGCGACTCCAGCACCTCCTTGATGCGGTCGATCACCTCGAAGCCGCGCAGGGTCTTGTTCGCCAGCGCGTCCTTCTCCGCCGTGTTGTCGTCCGTCGAGTCGATCAGCACCGACGCGTCGCAGCCCTGCACGAAGCAGTCATGGAAGTGCAGCCTCAGGAGGCTGCCGGCGAGGGTGGGGTCCTTCATGAGAGCGTCGTAGACGACGCTGCGGACCATCATCTCCGCGAACGGGCAGCTCATGCTGTAGTAGTCCATGCTCAGGGCAGCGACGACGCCGCCGGGGCCAGCCAGCAGGCCGCCGGCCACCTGCACGAGGACGAGGAGCCGGACAAGGTTCTGCTTGGCCGCGCCCATCTTCGCCATCTCGATAGGGCACACTAGCTATTATTCCCCCTGCTGCACTGCACGTGCACCTCGATCGAGTGGCAAGAGATCGAGGCCGGAGGAAGAAGACGAGTGAGCAGAGCACTCTGCTTGCTGTGTGGAGAGTACGTGCACCGGTAGCATCTTCTATTTATAATGCGCCAATGCAATCAGTGCATGCACCAGGAGTTGAAAACAAATCTGGTGAGAACCATCCGCACGAAGCACTGTGGGGATTAAGTGTATGACAAGTGGGCCGTAACCAAACATGGGAGGGAAAAGAAATAAAATAGACCCACGCTACAGAAGTTCAATCAATCAGGATTGGTATTATTGTTATATATTCTTGAGTAGTGGATCGAATCGAATAAGCAACGTGGTTTATTCATGCATATATATAATCAATCTACCATATCATGTACTGGTGGTGTGTCTAGTAGTGCTATAGTGAGTGCAGTACATGGATGAAACCCAAAAGACCATAACATATATGCATGCATGGCCACTAGGCTTGCCGCAGCGGCTCCGCTACACGTTACGGTAAAGCCGTTTACCGCAAAAAGGAAGGTGCAGCGGCAGCCGCTAAAATAGTCTGTACATACGTGTGTACGCCAAAAGGAGCGGAGGCGGAGACATTTAGCGGAGAAGGGCAGGCGTCCTCGTGTGAGAGGGAGAGGAGAGAGTAGTTTTTTTAAAAATACTATATGTCACAAACCGAAAATCCAAATTAAATTCCGATTGCACCATTGAATTCATTGCAATTAATTCTTCAAAACTAGATCTTTCATGGATATATTTAGATAAAGTGACAAGTGGACCCACAATGGATAGAGGATGATATAGAGGATGGATGGATGCGGAAGAAATGAATATAGAGGAGAGAATCTTGATGACCAGACAGTATAGAGGATGAAAATAGAGAAACGTGAGTGCGGATAGTCCTAGGAGATCCACCATCATTCTTGCCAAGAATGGCCTACTTTTAAGACGTTTTGGTTCTTCAAAATTCATCACTTTAGCTATGCATCTAAACACAATGTATATCTAATAAGTGCATAGCTTTTAGAAAGAGTCAAATTCATTAACGGTCCCTGAATTTGCATGTTGGTGTCCGTTAACTCTTGTTTTTTTTTATATTTGAGTTTCTAAACTTCTACTATAGTGTCACTTGAGTCCCCCACTCTAAAGTTTTGATATTTGAATCTCCAAACTTATATGTCGGTGTCATCTAAGTCGCAGAACTTGCACATCAACGCATAAATAGCACTGACGAGGCATGCTAATTATGTGTTGATCTGCTAGTTTGGGGACCTACAGATATCACTGTTGTGCAAGTTCGGAGATCCAAATATTAAAATTTGAGAGTTGGGGATTCAAGTCATACCACAGCAAGTTCTAGGACTTCAATATAAAAAAAATCAAGAGTTAGTGACCCAAATACACCATCGTGCAATAGAGTAAAAAAGAAGTGCACTTCACTCACGAGCAGTACCCTGTGACATCATACAACATAAACATAACAATTCTAAAAAAAACACATATATAGATTCTGTTTGACATGTCTCCACTCGCCCCCTGAAACTTTTTTTTTTCTCAGCTCCACAGCACTCCGCTAGGCAGAGTCACCAGTGACCAGACACAGCACACGACGATCTCAGATGAACAGTGAGATGCTGCATGCATGCATGCTTGGCCAACTTGGCAATACAAAACTGAGCTGAGGCCACTCTCTGACCAGAAACATATGGTGCCGGCCCGTGCGTGGTAACCATACATATGATGGGGTTTCGTTCCGTCCTGATGAGATGGGATGGACCGTTTGTGTTGTGGGCGGCCGGCGCATCGATGTGCATACCGGCTGTCGTCATCGGTGGCCCGTGAGTGGGTCACTCTCCACCCCCAGCCGCCATGACAGTTCAGTAACAAGGTACAGGCAGGCGTGCATGCAGTGAGAGCTAGCCTAGCAGTGTGTGTGAGACAGTGAAAGAGAAATCCTCTTCAGATATGGCTGAAGAATAGCTGATGCACACAGTGCTGTTGCGTGAATGGAAAGAAGCTAGGTGCAGCAGCAGCAACAAGCTAGATAGCCGCCCTGCCAATGGCGGCCGGCCGGCGTGCACTGAGTCTGAGTCTGAGTGTGAGATAGCACTAGAGAGCTTGGGGTCGGAGTTGATTGACATTGCCTTGCTGTTCACCGCATGCACTGCGCACACGCGTGCTGGAAGTACGTGAACGGTGAACCTGCGTCTGCGTCACCCAGCATTGCTCCATTTGTATATAGTACGTTGTTTCTACGAGAGGCGATAGTTTGAGCTGCTGCAGTGGAGCAAGATAAGTTGAAGGGACGTGAATTTCAGTCCACCAGCTCTCTTCTCGATCTGCGCATGGTGGTTTAGTCACTAGTTAGGATATATAGATGATGGAGGATAGATCATATATATTAGCACTACCTAGCTAGTGATCCTGGGTGCATGATGATTAGGACACCCGCCCGTAATAATATAAGTTAGCTACTGACGTCTCTAAGCTAACTTGTCTAATATAGTGTACTAATTTTCAATAATAAACTCATAGTATGGTCGGTTAGGCTCACATGATACTTTCAGATGATCTTAAAATGTGTGTATAAGTCTAACTCTTGATCGGGAGCTATTTTTTCTTCTTCTATTAAAAATATGGAAATAATAGATCGAGATAGCTTATTATGAGCCAATTACTGTGGCTGCTCGATCTCTTATACATACTGCTCGACGATAAAAATCTATAACTTGATGTGAGTTAATTATCCTCAGTTAATTGGTCGGGTTGTTCATTGATTGGTTTGACTCTGTGTGAGTCTGTATTACATTATAGCTACATATTTTACTGCACTCGTGCAGAAATGGTGCTTCGCTGACTTGCACAGATTTTCTTTGTGAGTATTACGTACGTATTATTGAAGAGAAATGCTCGATCTTTTTTTTTTAAAAAAAAAGACATGTCATCGTACTCTAGTAAATTTAAAACAGATTATTAGTCATCTCTAGACAAATACTACTTATATTATTATGTAGTGATTCAGATTCGTTTGGTGCACTAACTTAATTTTTAAGAAATGGTGCAGCGGCATTTTCTAGTTGACCAAACCGCCCCATGCACGCATGCGGCCAAGGGGGTGCCGAGAGTGTGAGTGGGCTAGTTAGCTTATGGTTCCACTAGCTACGCCATAGTCAGTGGCGGATGCAGGGGCTAAAACAATAGAGATGTTGATTTAGATTAAAATTTAACGGTGATTTTAAGCTTTTGATATAGTAATTTTAGTGATAATCCACTACAGCAGATCGATTCTTTGTCGATTGCTTGAGGCACTCGGCAAAGCCTTAAATGCACTCGGCAAAGGCTTTGCTGAGTGCTACACTCGCCAAACAGCACTCGACAAAGAAAATGTCGGTAAAGGGCTCTTTGTCGAGTGTCACCGAGTGCTGACGTAGCACTCGACAAAGGCTTTGCCGAGTGCTGAGGTGGCACTCGGCAAAGAAAAACACTCGACAAAAAAAAAACAAAAAAAAACCCCGAAAAAATAGGGGGAAAACTTATTTAATTTGGAGAGGAGGGCCCACAGGGTAGCGCCCAGTCATCTCTCTCGAAATCGCAAGTTCTGCTATTTTCACGCAATTTTCTCTCACGCATTCGATCTCACGACCTCTCGCTCATGCGGAGCCTCCTCTACCACTCCACTGCACACTCATATACGTTCCATCTCCGTTTCGATTACCCATATATTACTAAATCGTATGTAACTTATTTATTTGAGGCCCTAAACGAATTCAAATTAAAAAGTTGTCAACTACAAACTTTTATAACTTTTCGAGATCTACAACTTTTATTTTGGTAGTTTTTCCATCCGAGGTTGTTTATAAAAATTTGAATTTCAAATCTGATAATTTGAAACATAGTTTTCGTTGACAAGATGATTTCAAATCAAAAAGTTGTCAACACCAAAGTTTCGTAACTTTTCGAGATCTACAACTTTCATTTTGGTCATTTCTCCATCTGAGGTATTTTTAAAAAGTCAAATTTTTAAATTTTTAAATTCAAATACAGTTTTGCAAGACAAGATGATTTCAAATTAAAAAGTTGTCAACTACAAAGTTTCTTAACTTTTTGAGATCTACAACTTTTGTTTTGGTCATTTCTCCGTCTGAGGTCTTTTGAAAAGTTTGAATTTTAAAATTTTCAAACTTGGACGCATATGACTTCAAATTAAAAAGTTATCAACTACAAACTTTCATAACTTGTCAAGATCTACAAAGTTTATTTTTGGTTGTTTGACCATTTATGTATCCGACATTGTGGTTCTAATATTATTCACAAACATTATATATCACTCTTGTAGTTTCATAAACTACCGGAGAGAGATGTAAGATTTGTGAACGAATTTATTTTAAGTTTATCAAATGAAGAAATTACCAAAACAAAAATTGTTCATCTTGATAAGTTAAACAACTTTGTATTTAAAACCCCTTTTCATTTGGATTAATTTACTGTTTCAAAATATAATTTAAAAACTGGCTTTGCCGAGTGTCAAAAAAAACACTCGGCAAAGGGCTCTTTGCCGAGTGCAAAAAAAAACACTCTGCAAAGATTTTCTTTGCCGAGTGCCAGAAAAAAACACTCGACAAAGAATTTCTTTGCCTAGTATTTTTTTTTGCACTCGGCAAAGAATTGTTTGCCAAGTGTTTTTTTTCTGGCACTCGACAAAGAAAATCTTTGCCGAGTGTTTTTTTTTGCCGAGTGTTTTTATTTGGCACTCGGCAAAGAAACTCTTTACCGAGTGCCCAAAAAACAGTTGACAAAGATTAGTTTTCCCGTAGTGATCAGGTGCTTAGGGGGGCTGGAGCCCACCCAACCCCCCTGTAGATCCGCCACTGGCCATAGTAGAATGAAATATATTTTGCGACACAATTTGAATCGACATGTTTTTTTACATAGATAATAAATTGCTTGTGATGGAAATTCTTGTTATATATTGAAATAACCAAAATATATGTATATAGGCTTTCCATATGTACAATGTCTACCACTAGGTTCAAAATATGTTAAAAACACAAAATCTTTTTATATAGTCAAAAGAGGGTTACATACACTATCGGATTTCCTGTCTTTACCAAGTGCCTGTCATGCTCGGGAAACTCCTAAATATACTCGGCAAAGAGCACACACAAGGTAACGACAAAGACCTCTTTTGTCAAGTGTCTTTTATCGGCCACTCGGCAAAGGCTTTGCCCAGTGTCGAGATGACACTCGACAAAGTAAAAATCAAAAAACCCCGAAAAAACTGGGAACTTTTTTTATTTAATTGTGGGATGTCAAAGTCGGAAGTCACGGTACTTTTCGCACAAAATTCGCGGCTAACACGTCCGGCAGTATTCGAACCCGTGGCTTCTCTCTCGCGCGGAGCATCCTCTACCACTACACTACACGCTCACATACGTCCCTTCTCCGTTTCGGTTCCCCACATATTATACTAAACCAAGTGTAATTTGCTTATTTGAGTCCCTAAACGAATTCAACTTTAAAAGCTGTCAGTACAAAGTTTTTTAGTTTTTCGAGATCTACAACTTTTATTTTGGTAGTTTTTCCATCCGAGGTCGTTTATAAAAATTTAAATTTCAAATTTGAGAATTTGACATGTAGTTTTCGTTGACAAGCTGATTTCAAATCAAAAAGTTATCAACTACAAAGTTTTATAACTTTTCAAGATCTACAACTTTCATTTCGCTGTTTCTCCATCTGAGGTATTCTTAAAAAATTAAATTTCAATTTTTTAAAATTCAAATATAGTTTTACAAGACAAGATGAATTCAAATCAAAAAGTTGCCAACTACAAAGTTTCATAACTTGTCAACATCTACAACTTTCATTTTAGTCATTTCTCCATTCGAGGTCTTTTGAAAAATTGAGTTATAAAATTTTCAAATTTGGACGCAATTTTGCATAACTAGATGAGTTCAAATTTAAAAGTTATCAACTACAAACTTTCATAACTCGTCAAGATCTACAAAGTTTGTTTTGGTTGTTTGACTATTTATGCACCCGACATTGTGATTATAATATTATCTATAAAATCTTATATATCGCTCTTGTAGTTTCATAAACTACCGGAGAGATATGTAAGATTTGTGAACAAATTTATTTTAAGTTTGTCAAATGAAAAAATCACCAAAACAAAAAATGTTCATCTTCATCAGTTAAACAACTTCATAGTTGGTTTTTTTTTTCATTTGACTTAATTTACTGCTTCAAAATGTGATTTGAAAATTGGTTTTGCCGAGTGTTAAAAAAACACTCGGCCAGAAAAAACACTCAACAAACAAAATTCTTTGTTGAGTGCAAAAAAACACTGGGCAAAGAGCTCGGCACTCGGTAAACAGAGGTTTTCCGGTAGTGATGCGTTATTGTTTTTTACTTTATAATTTGTTATAAAATTTCTGTGATACCTTGTATCTCATGATGGACAAATGAAGAGCTAATAGGTGGTTAGAAACCATTCAAAAAAAAGTTCATGATTAGCCTATTCCCCCCGACAGACTAATTTTAGTCCCTTTATCCAAACGTGTCATATGCATCACTTAACTGTGATGGTTCCCAAATGGCTTGAAAAAAGGTAGTAACCACTAATCAATAGAGGCAACCAATATCATTTCATATATATCTCCAATCTCGGGTACCAGCATATATAGTACAAAAAATAAACACAAAAAACTTATATAGTACAAAGCATATATTGGTTCAAGTAACAAATAACCACTACATGCTTTGTGGTTGGAGGCTTGTAGTACAAAAGCTGATGCAATTCACCTAACAAATATGGCTTCTCTCTTGTCAGGTGTTGGTGTTGGCTTTAGTGATGGCTCATGCATGCATGCTGCGCATATGTAAGCTCTGTATGTGTGCATGCATGGTACGGTCCAGCATCCGCGTACCTACGATTTTAAATCTGGATCACTAGCTAGTCCATAATTTGGATCAATTTATTACATACATACCGTACATCGGTACATGATTGAAACAAACATGTAATTCTGTTTGGCTGGTCGTTTGTATGACTGATTTTGGTTGTTTCAATAATGTTATGTGGGAGAGAATAAACCAAAGTACGGCTGATAAGGGCAAAAGAATAGGTCTGGTACAAACTCATACAGCTCTATACAGATGCAAAACCTACAGGGACATGTACAGATCATCTTCATCATCACACCATGCGTTTGTTAGCAGGATTTTGATCCTACTACTACTTTGGATAAGGCAAAATTTGCCGGTGGACACCGTTAAAAGGTGTCTTTTGCCAGGAACCACCGAAAAAATATGTCTTAGCTAAAAGACATCAAAAATTATAGTCAATATGCTAGAAGACACTAAATTGATTATTATATTTGGTTCTAATGGGCAGCCATGCAAAATGACAAAACTACCCTTACCTTTTCATTCTTTCCTCACGGGTCACGCGAGCCTCTGATGCGTGTCCGGCCAGACTCACGCACACGCACTTCGCATCCGAACGAAAGGAGCAAAAGGCGGCGTGTTCCAACTCCACCGGCGCCCATCCCGGCTACAGCGGCGGCGGCGGCGTCCGTAGCAGCTGCGGCGGCGCGCCCGTAGGCGGCTGCGGGAGCGCCCCTGCGACAGCAGCAAGCCGAGCAGCAGCAACGCCGGATCTCGAAGGTGCGATGGTGATGGAGTCTCCACAGTTCTTGAGCGAATTTTTTTCCTGAAGAGCACTCTGATCTTTCATGGATTCCTGACGAGTAACTAATTTATGTCATTATCCTCTAGGGTTAGGTTAGTGGTAACTGTAGTCCCAAATTTTCCCAATTTTTCAAATTAAATCATATGGTGTGTTAATTTAGATTGTGTTTCTGTCCATATTTCTGTAGGATGGATCCAAATTCGTCCTATAGGTTTGCTGTACGTGTAGGTGCTTTTGTTAAATTGACTGAAGATGGCAGGCGTGAATATTGTGATGAAATATGACCTGTTATATTGCTGGAACCTTGAATTGAAGGGTAAGGGTAGTTTTGTCCAGATTTTATGTTTACTTACCTGTTTGAGTGAGAAATTATATTATAAGAGTTATAGTGTCCAGCAGCAAATGACCATAATTTTATAATGGTCTGTGGCAAAGGCATTCTTTTTTAGTGGTCTGTGGCAAATGCCACGTTTTTTCAGTGTCTCCTGGCAAATTTTGCCTTTGGATAATATCACAAATTCAGTTTATTATATTATCTATATATAATATAATTAGGACCAAGGAGCAAATCACGAAGTTATTACTATATATATCCGCTAGCTCTGATCATAATTCATAATGCATCTTCGATCTCAAATTAAAGGCCGGCAAGCTGCCGGACGTTGACGGGCGAGACGACGTCTGCGCCGCCGTGGAACGCCAGCCTGGCGATGATGACGTTGACGGCCGCCGTGGGGTGGTAGGCGTCCCAGAACACGTAGCGCTCCCTGTCGTCGCACGGCGGCATGAATGGCAGGCAGGTGACCTGGCCGCCATTCCTGCCGATGCCGCAGCAGCCGCGGTCGACGACGCTGAACCCGAACGCGGCCGGGTCGTCGAGGATGGCCCTGAAAATCCGGAAGTTGTCGAGGTACGTGAGCCGGGTGCCGGGGAGGCCGCCGGCGCCGGCGCCGGCGGCGAGGCCGTCGAGCAAGGCCCGCACGTTGGCGTCGAAGAGCAGAACGATGTCGTCCACCTCCTGCGAGCACCGCCCCGCGGCGCTCTGCGCGAGCACGCTCGGGATGCACCCCATGGACCCCACGCCGGCCACCACGAACCTCCTGCCGCCGGCGTCGTACAGCCTGGTGAGCTGCGCGGCGAGCTGCCGGGCCAGGAGGTCGGCGAACTGCTGCGGGCTGTACCGCCGCCGCGTGTCGTAGTTGGGCATCAGGTAGTTGTTGAGGTAGTCGTTGCTGCCCATCCCCACGAACAGGATGGAGCGCGACACTAGGTCCGCCGCCGCTGACGCGCCCACCGCGCCGGCGATCTGCGCCACCGTCGTCTCGAAGTTCTCGATCTGCTGGTTGAATGGGATCCGTCCAACCTACATACGTTCTTTGGTCATTAATTAATTTGTTGGTTATGGACACAACATGCATGGCTGCCGGCACGGTTGTTGCTGCTTACAAAGTTGCCGCCACTGTCGTCGAGGATGCCGGCGGCGGCAGAGGCGTAGTTGGTGCCCTGCAGGACTTGCTGCACGGACGAGGCTTCTGAGTAGGGTGGCACCAGGGGCAGTCCAAGCAGCTCGGCTACAAAACATAGAACAGAATGAATGACGCTTTAGTGTTGACGACCAATAGTGCAGTGATCAATTGTTCGTTAAAAAAGATATGATAGTGCAAATGTGCAATAATGGTAATAAACAAAATTATGATGAGAGAAAAGTTTTTGCGGTGAGAACTAAACAAGGCCTATGTGCTAAAATTTTCATAAGTAAAATAAAGTTTAAATTAAATGGAGTGAGGTGTTACTTTGTTCCAGATACTTACGAATATTTCCCAGTTTTAAAAATTGTAAAAAGTACTTTATTAGGCTTGGTCTTGACGCTACACCAGCACCATATTTTCACCCAAAATCTATCCTAAATTCGAGGGATGAAGTTTGAGCAGTGTTTTTAACACTAGAGGTTGTGAATAGGAAAAAAAAAAGTGATTTCAGTGGAAAAAATACCAACATATAAGGTGCCAAATTTTACCCATTTTCAGAGAAGCACACTTTTAATTTAAGAATTGATCGTCAGAGGCATATATAAAGCATAATGCAACGTTGTTTCTCTTTATTTATTCTTCTTCTTTTGTTAAAGAAAGCAGAGTAGACTTGTGTGTATACAGTACGTTGTTAGGAAAGAATTCCCCAATTACACATCGATCGATCTAGTCCAACGTACGTGCATACTACGACGTTAGGAAACGGACGTACGTACCGAGCTCGTCGACGATGGTGTAGCCGTTGCAGAAGCGGCCGGTGGGGCCGGCGGCGAAGTCGATGCCGTAGGGGAAGTAGTTGGCCTTGGCAAGCGACGCCAGGTTGTTGTTGTTGCCGCTGTCGATGAGCGAGTCGCCGAACACGAACAGCGCCGGCGCCCTCCCCTGCAGGTCGCTGGCCGCAGCCGTGGTGATGGTGACCGCGAGCGCGGCGGCGAGCAGGAGCAGCAGCGGCCGCGGGAGGCCGGCCGCGGCCATCGCGCGCCGGCTGCTGTGTGTATCGATCAGATCGATAGACGAACGAAAGCTGCAGCGCGCACGTACTAATGCTTGGCCGGCCGGCCGGAGCAAAGTTGCAGATCGAGCTAGGCTACTGATGAGCAGAGCTCAGCTAGCACAAGCAGCTAGCTAAGCGCCACGTACTGCTGGCCATGGGTGAGGTGAAAGGAAGAAGATGCGATGAAGTGATGACTGTCTAGTGGAGATGGATGGATAGTTATGACATTATATGGAATGCATGTTCACGCAGTCGTCTCGTACGTGTCGTGGTGCCGTGTGGCACTGTGGCCATGCATGCAGTGATGACTGATGAGGATCGGAGTAAATTATGGCGGCACGCGCACCACCTGCCGTGCACCGCTCACGCCACGGCGCCGGAAAATCATGGCCGGCCGGGTGGAGCCGATCGATGGAGTGATGGCCGTGCAGTGCACTGCATGAATGATATCAGTAGTACTTGCTCTTGCATGCTGCATGCACGCCGGCCTCACACGCAAGCATGCTGCGGCTATTCCATGGTCGCCTTCGGGAGGACCCCCGTCGTCTCTGCTTGGAAGGCATGCAGATGGCGGCAGCGCCGGCGTGCATGACCGTCTGCTACAACCATTTCGGGCGCATCTCCTTTAGACGACGCGCGGTCACAACTGCATATATATATATATATATATATATATATATATATATATATATATATATATATATATATATATGGCCATGATCACTCCATACCGTCGGCTCCACGCACCGCCGGCCAGGCCATGTTTTCCGGCCGGTCCCGCCATGGGCGGATCCGGGGGGCCTGACCCAAAATTATGCATAAGATTTTAGCTACAATTAATATATATATTTTTTAAATTAGTCTAAAATTTTCTGCGGACTAGAAAAATAATAGAAAATTCAGTCTAAATCACCTTAAAATGTAACAAAAAAAAACCTCTCGTGGGCCAAAAATACAAGGAGAATTTCGGTTCAAACTCGGTTCTTTATGTATTCAGGGCCTGTTTGGTTGGAAGCCTGGATGACTTGCCTGGTAAAAATTGTTGCCTGAAAGTTGCCTGAGATTTTAATAGAATCTGCCTCGCCAGGCAAGTAGAGAGATAGTCCGTTTGGTTGGAAGCCTATGCCGGTTCAATAAAAAAACAAAATATGTTTTCTTGTATTTATAACCTTATTTAATATCAATACAATAATATGCCACACTTAAATAAAGGCAAAATAAATCAATGATTTATGAAGAAATAATATTAAAAATAAAAATAATTCATTATTTTACTAGATAACTATTTACACATATAATATAATTATTAAGGGATGGATATTATATATATAAGAGCAACTCCAACGGTTTTGCAAATGGACATTGCATTCTTATTTTTGCAAAAAAAGTCTACAAAACTCCTATCCAACAGTTTGGCATATGCGCTTTGCATTTTTGTTAACTTGACAAAATCGTGAGATGGATTGGCATATATGCAACCTCGCGATCGGCTTGGCATTCCATCTCGTGTACTACTCCCGCGCGCGCTCTTCCCTTCCGCGCCACCGGGTTTTCTTTTTTAGATTTTGGCAAGTCAATTTTGCCAAACCGTTGGAGATAAACTTTTTTTCTCCTCCCCATATTAATTTGAGAGTTGACAAATTTCATGTTTTGCCAAATAAAAAATGCAAAACCGTTGGAGTTGCTCTAAGGAAACATAGAAAGGTGTTTCGGCCACACCTTTTTTGTCCTAGTGTCGACAGAAAAAAAAGAAAATTAAATGACTATACAACAAAAAAAACATAACAGAGAAAAAGTGTGTTACCGTATTATTTAACCCAGGCAGCAGTGCGCTGCAGCCAGCGGTCGTTTTTGATTGACTGCCGGAGTATGCCTCGCCAGCGGTCGTTTTTGATTGACTGCCGGAGTATGCCTCGCCTCGTCGAGACACGATTTCAGGCCTCCAACCAAATGCACCTCAGACATCCAGACAGCTATTTATCGAGGCAAAAATGCTTCAGGTTGTAAACCAAACAAGCCCTTAGCCCCCCTTGTGGACTGATTCTGGATCCGCCACCGCCGCCGCGTCATCAGTCGTCACTTTTTATTTGGAAGCTCTTCACAACAAAACGGCCTACAACTCTGAGTGAAGGCCCATCGATCATCATGTGAGGGCGTGTTTAGTTCCAGGAAATTTTTGGAAAAAATATTGTAGTACTTTCGTTGTTATTTGATAAACTTTGTCTAAATATGGACTAACTAGACTTAAAAGATTCGTCTCGATATGTACATACTAAAAGTACAATTAGTTATTTTTTACCTACATTTAATGCTCCATGCATGCGTCTAAAGATTAATGTGACGAAAAATTTAGAAAATTTTGGAGAAAGTTGGGGAAACTAAAAGTAAAAATTGTATTTATTGGACATGCGTGTCGGTCCCAGCATAAATGCAGTAGTGTGAAAGTACAGAGTAGTAATCCGACCTACATCAGCAATACCTCCTACCTACACCAGCAATACCAATTGCCAACACTCGCCTATATATACCAACAAGTAAACACCAGTACATTTGCTCACTATGGCTGCCACCGTGGAATGCCACGTCAACACAAGGACAAGTTTTTTTAAAAAAAGTTAAAGGTAAGGGACTGCATTGGCCGGCCAATTTAAAAGGTGAGGGACTAAATTAAATCTGAGATGAAAGATGAGGAACTAATTTGGCTATCCGCTAAATCGTTCCTACTAAGCCAAATTGCTCACGAAATTGTTGTAGCTCCTCTCAATCCTCCACTCATGGCCGGAACAACTATACCATCATTACACGATTATCGACAGTCGTCCGATCTTTTGAGCCTTTATCAGAAGCATTATATTTGGTGGAGCATATACATGTAAGATGAGTGGCAAGGCCAACGATACAAAGAATCGTTATAAAATATGTACATAACAACAATCTCACTCTCCATATATATTTCTGACCTGAATCACCTGATATCTAGCACTAAGAATCGTTATACAATAAAATATACATAACAATCTAGATGATACTCTCAGTCATTATTACAATTAACTTTCTAGTTGTACAACCTCATTCCCAGATTGCAACTCATTCGTCTCTCCCCCCCCCCCAAAAAAAAAAAAATTGCAACTCATTCAACTCGCTCCTTGGACTCCTTATAAACTCTTGATCGACCGGCCGGTAAATAGGCATTTTGCTGCACTAGGAATTCAATCTACTTATTTTCAGGTCAGGTCACGTCAACAGACGTGAAAATTTAGAGACCCAAGATAACGTTCTTTCTAACACAAAGGTTTCTCCCGCTTTATTACCATAAAACGATCAAGCAAGGTGAAGTTCAGAGCACATTAAGCGCGTTCATTACAGTTCAAGACCAAAACAAGCCTACGTCTGGACAAAAAAACTACTTAAGCCCAGATTACAAACCATCACAAGAACCAGGATTCTCAGACAGAATCACATCGGTGCAACCCACAGCCAAAGACTGGGAAGCCATTGCATAATGTTGGGCTTCCTTGGTAGCATGCTAGCGCAGCACAAATGTTGTACACGTCTTGGCTTGCTTCTTTAACTAACACCGGTATCTTCATATTCTCGTGCGTCCTGGCGGCAGCGTTCACAGCTCTTCACGCGGGCGTCAGACGGCAGCGCCAATGTCTGACGGCAGCGCCGATGTCCGCCATGGATGATGTTGGCACGAGCTCCTCTGCAAGGGTGTGTACTCCTTCATCCGAGTGACTGCAACACCACTCCAATAGACATGATGAATCCCATATGGGCTCACAGATCATGAACTCCAGGTCGAGGCACGCATCTCTCTCCATGGCCAGGCGCTCGGCGTGCGTCATCGACGTGCTGTGCCTGTGCCATGGCCAGGCACTTGGCGTGCGTAGTCGCCCCAGGAACAGCTGCTCGAGCTCAGGCAGGAACATGTCCCCGCCGTCCAGCGCCGCCACAGAGGCGTCACTCGCCGTTGCGGCCGTCCAGGCAGCGTGCAACTGCGCGACTGCCGGCACGGGCTCTAGCTTTGGTTCGGCATGTCGAAACATATGAGCCCACCGGCGGGGTACTACGGCTACGGCTTCGTGTACGCTGCGCGGGCGGTGGCCTCCGGAGCACCTCGGTCTCGCGGCGCAGGCCGGTGCCGAACTCGACGAAGTCGCAGAGGTAGGCTGCTGCGGGAGGACGGCGAGACTGTGGCGCATATGGTACCACACGCTGAGAGTACGAACAGGGGACATGGCTATTTCCTTTCTTCGTTTTTTTATTAAAGGTTATTTCCTTTCTAAAAGCCAAATAGAAAATGGATTAAAATCCCAAAAAACTTTGGATTTTTTTTTTGTTTACAGATGCTATCTTTCCCTTTCCACATAAAAAGACTAATAAAAATTTACTCTCTCTGTTGTTTTGATGTTTTTTAGTTTTTAAGATATATTTCTTTTATTATATTTAGACATAATGGGTACCTGAGTGTATAATAGAAATTGTGTATCTAGAAACAAACGTCTTATAAATTTAAATAGACAAAGTATTTGTTTTGTTAGTAGAATTCATGCTAGTTTGAAATTATAGTTCGCTTTATTTGTTCTACGTTAAATTTATTTACGTCTTATTTAGTTTTAATTCATATGAGTTAATCAAACTAATTTGAATTGTGATTTCAAAGTTTAGTCAAATTAAATTTTAAAAAGTTTAACTTAACACAAAGTTAAAGCGATGGTAGCATATAGTCATTTTTTAAGATAGCACTGACACAGTGGCTCCCACTGCTCAGTAACAGGCGATGAGCCGCCCGAGCACTGTTAATTAACAACTTACTAACTAAGAGCATCTTCAATAGTTTGAAAAAATAACTTGCTATCCTTGTTTTATTAGAAAAAGAAGAAAAAACGTTCTCCAACAACAGATTGATATATGACTTGCTAAATTTTTCCAAGTTGGAATCGGAGATCATCTACTTGCTATATTTACTAAGTCGGCTTCACTTCCTATCCAGCGTTTCTATGTTATTTTTATCAAGTTGGAATACTTTTCTATGTTATTTTTACTAAACTATTGGAGATACACGAAAAACTTACTTGCTAAAAATTTTAGCAAGTTGCTAAATGACAACTTTTTCCAAGTCAATTTTTACAAACAATTGGAGACGGAAGCGAACGAGGGAGGAAAAATAATAATAAAAAAAGAAACAAGAAAAAAGAAAAACCTGTCTTCCACCTCTATCGTTTCGTTTCCCTGCGTCCCCATCTCCTTCATCCTCCTCGAGGCCCACCTGCAAACCCTAGCCCACCGCCGTACCGAATCCCCACACCACCTCCTCGCCGTCGAAACGAATCCGAGTGACCAGCGAACCGGCGGCGGCGATGGGGATCGGTGAGCACTTCGAGGGCGTGAAGCGGCACTGGGCGAGCAACTTCGCCTTCCTCGACTACTTCAAGAAGGTCTACGGCCGCGCCGAACCCCTCCCCAAGTGGTCCAACGCCGACGTCGACGAGTTCGTCGCTTCCGACCCGGTCTACGGGCCCCAGGTCGGCGCTTACTCCTCTCCCCTCTCCATCTTTCTCCTCGTCCTCGCCTCTCCTCTCCTCTCCTTCCTCTGACCACAGATGCGGTTTCCGCAGCTCAACGCCCTGCGCAAGTCGAGGCTGTTCGCGCTCGTCGGGGGCGGCGTAGGTGCCGCCCACCTCGGCGGCGTCGCGCTCAAGTTCTCCAAGGCGCCGCACGGTATGATTATGGGTGCCTTTTCCGCTGTGTGTGGCTGCCAGGTTTTCCAGATCGGTTTTCATTTCGGTTTGGTTTTGGTGCTGTCACTGATCGGCGGCATTTGTGGGTGGGTGCCTGTGATTGACTGCAGGCATCCTGCTGGCGACCGGGTTCGGGGCGATCACCGGCGCCGTGCTGGGATCCGAGGTGGCGGAGCACTGGTACCAGCTCTACAAGATGGACAAGCAGGGTGCCAACCTTAGGTTCATCTACTGGTGGGAGGACAAGGTCTCAGGTCTGTTCTGTCCCCTTGTGCCATCTTGCCCTCTCTCTCATATGATGATCCAGTCCCTGTTCAGTATACGTGGTTAGTTCTGTAGAAGATGCCATGTCCTACTTGCAATTGTGGATTACAATGTTGAAATAACTAGAAGATGCCCCGCCCGTTGCTGCGGGAATATTGTAGTGTTGTTTATTAGAAGATTTATAAACAAAGAATTGTAGTAGGTACTCTCTTCACCGAATATGGTTCTCGGTTTTTTTAAGTTGATAACAGTGAGAATTGATTGCCCAATAACAGTTGTTTGGTGATGCCGTCTTGGAATAAAAACTGTGCATCAGGCATGAACAACATTAAAGAAAAATTTGCATCATTGTGTTATGTAGAATACAGAGGAATCTTAAGCATCTCATTCTTCCATGTGGATGCTTGGGCTGTTGGGGTAGCATATGAAATAGATTGGATGAAAATCCGAAAGGTAAAAAAAAATAGATTATAATTGGAACAACATATATAACAGAATTTGTTAAGATTGAGAAACTGAACCTGCAACCAAATTATAGTGATGCGTCAATGAATTTGTGAAATTACTCTGTTTTAGGGAATCAATAAACAAATGGACATAATGAACATATAAACCAAGTGAAACACACTATCAGAAAAGGAAAACATGTGAGCAGATAAACAAACCTGTAATCTTGTGAGAAAATAATAGTAGTACCAATTCAAAATAAATTTGCTACCTTGGGAAAAGTTCTTGAAAGCCTGCAGCAAAGCAAAAAAGGCACACAAACTACTCCTGCTTGTCAAACAGGAAGTGAGCAAACGAGTTACCAGCACAGGTGATAGATACCGCTTGCCATTCGTCATATTCGCCTACTACTTGGCATCCCCTTCCTGTGTGGTCCTCTGCTGCTGCTTCATGGTAAAGGCAAAAGGCAGGGAAGATGATGGTTCTGTTCACCAGGGATTCAAGCTGGTCAGACGGTACATGGACAACAGTATACCACATGTGGATGCTTTGGAAGAAACCAAACCTGGGCTCACTGTGTTTCAAATGGACACACTTATTAGGGCTGCCGCCTTCTTGAATAATCTTGGAGTGTTCAGATGAACTACCAGACGTGCGCTAGCATTGTGGTGCATCTTCCCTGAGTCCCCATTTTTTTTTGAAATTTGTAGTTCTCCTTAATATGAAGCAACCTGTTTGCAATGCTAAAAGATAGATTAGGCAAAGTTCAAAGCATCACCCATATATGAAAGCAAACAACCGGAATTGTTTTTTAAAAAAACCAGTAATAGCTACATAGTAACTTGTACTCTTTGCCATAAGCTGTTGGACCTCCCTACAATGCCAAAAAAATCATTTTAGATAAACATCAATAGAGCTTGATAATTGGATAGACAGGAAAATCATTGGACTACATTTGACATTTCCAGTTGGAGGTACATAATTAGGTAACTCTAAGAATAATTAGGTAGTATAGCAATAATCTAATATCCTTGTATCCACAAAAGTGCAAGCTTGTAGGACATTTTATATTCCCTCGAGTCGCTGATGGTAATGTTCCAAACATGTTCTATCAAACCAGATTAAATGTTTAGATTCACGGAACATTTTATAGGGAGAAAAGCTTGTTATAACATATGACATGGATTCACGGAACATTTTATAAATGAATAGTCAGTAATACAAGCTGAAAATGGGTGCTTATTGAGACCTTGCACACTGAGATTGAGCTATGGAGAGGAAACTAACCAACACAACAATACCTGCCATGTCCAAGAACTGCATTCTGCTCCCCATCTCCAATCTCCACCAGCTCCAAAATGATCTAGAACAGCTCCTTTAGTCTCAGAAATTATTTCCTCAAGCCATAAAAAATCACCAAAGTTAGAATGCGCCGGGAATTCAATCACATAATTTTCAGTTAATTGGTCAACAAGAGATGAAGTTAACTTTCAGTCAATTGGTCAGACATGAAAGGCCACTCCAGCAAAGTAAAGCAGCATCCTCACCTGGCGAGAAATATTGTGTTGGTTAGCCATGGCGTGCAGCGCTGCGGCTGTGGTGGTCTCGACGAACCAGATCTGTGGGCTGCGGTTGCACCATGGCGCGTACCCAAACAGCAGCAGCTCCGCTGTGCCCTTCGCACCGCCTCAGCGTCAACCCCACATTGCTGCCCGACTGCATTCAGCCCGCCCTGCTTAGCCATTGTCCAGGTCTAGCCACATCGTGAAACACTAAAAAATGCCAAACTCATTGCAGCGATCATCTTGCAAGCGATGGCAGGCTGGTTCTGACGGAGGAGGATTCAATCTGATAGTAAGGAGGAGAAGATCTGGCAGCCGCTGTTGCGTACTCACCCCTCTCCAGGTCTTCAAGGAGCCACCGAGCGACATGGCCGCACGATTGGGCTGGGGCGGGACGACGAAGTCGGTGGAGAGGGGCGGTCGCGTGGGGCGGTGGCATGGGCAGCAGGGGAGGCGTTGGGAGCAGGGAACAAATGCACATGCGGCAGGTCAGCGAGCAAGCGAGCAGATGCATGGCACACACCATCTCTTCTGGTCGGCGGCACGCGCGGGGCGGCTTCGCTGCATCACGGTGGAACGGCACGCGCGTGGCGGCCTCCCGGCAGCGTGGCCTCGGCAGGGCGGCCTCGCAGCGGCCTCCGGGTGGCGCGTGGCCTCGCAGCGGCGGGACGGCGGCGTGGCGGCTTGTTGGAGCAGCCGCTAAAGAGGAGCTAAGAGTCGGCCGTGGGAGGAGAAAGGGTTTGGGTTTTGCACGGCGTGTGGCCCACTGTCGGCGCAAACAGGAGTAAAAGAGCTCTCGTGGCTAGCGGCTTCACCACGGGCTGTGAACGGGTCTTGTTTCCCCTTTTTAGGAGTAGAGATTTACAACTGCTTTATGTTCATGTCAGAAATTATGCGTCTGAAAACACTCTTTAGTCTTTACAGTTTACACCTCACATTTACTACCACTGATGTAAGTGGTTGGAACAGAACCCGTTTTCTGTGTCTGAGACCGAAGGCGGCACCTAATTCAGAAGTACCCCTGGTGATGGCTGATCAATCTTAGAGGGATTCTTGAGCTAGCTCATTAAACTCAAACAATGAAGCCACAGATCCATCTACATCTCGATAACCCAGCTACTTACTAACAAAGATGCCTTTTAAATTTGTGTGCTAACTGTAGTTTAGTACAACAAATATAGTGATATTTTTATATTGGCTTTATGTTTATGTCAGGATGTATCTTCGGACTAAGAACTGCTTTTGTGAGCAAGGCACTGACTTCCTGTCTTAATTCTAGCTTCCATGTTTTCTTGGGTTCACCCTCTACTTTTCTCTGGTACCTGAGTCAGTCTTCTGGTGGAGAGAAACATTTGTGTAGGGGAATGGATATGTAAATTGTAAATTCTATGAGACACTAAGCAGGACTATCAAATGCCAAAGAGTGCTTCTTGCAATGCAAATTGTTGGATAGATATATAGTACTAACAAATTTGTGGTCAGTACATAAATAATTGCCTCTGTAGTCCTTGCTTTCAGAAGGTTCTGCTTGTAGTTCATGATGAAGAGTGTAATCTGTGGTGCTGGGCTGGTGCTAAGGCATTTAAACATCCTGTGTAGGTTGTTGCCATCAGCTGCTTAGGCTCTTGATGGGTTTTTGGTTGTGTTTTCTTTCCAGCGTGTAGTGCTGTTATTCTTGTACTAGGTGCCAAGTGGCCTAGGGGAGTTGGCTCTGCCTCTCCTTTTGTTCTTTTTTTCTCTACTTAATGAAATGTCAATTGATTTGTGTGTTGCGACTGATTATGTTTATGATTCTCTTTCGAGTGAATTTATAATATTGAAGTATAGGATGCAGCTGTGTCAGTTTCAGCATGAGATTACTTGCCAAGCAACTGCATGATTTTAATACATTAGTTTTTCAGGTTTGTATTAGCCTTTTAGGTCACCGTACATAGTGATTCTGGTTTTACCCATGTAATGACACGATAGCAGATTACAATTGTTAAAACTCTTGAAAGTACAGGATGGAGCTATGTTAGCTTCAGCATGTTTGTTCTTATTAACACTGTTGATTGCAGTAGGCTGTCTCTATAGCAGTTTTTCCTTTTTGGTTTTACAAGATTGGAGATTCCTTGTTTGTTCTAATTCTTCCTTTTTTTTACTTCCGTAAACAGGCCAGAAGAGCTGAACCATGTTGAATGATGCCTATTTTGAGCATACCAGTTTGAGAAAACATTGATGCGTCTTATGTGGAATCCTTAATTTTGTTTTCTAGTTTTCTCTAATAAGGTGCGTATTGGTTGTGGAAACCCAACTGAACAATGTATTTTCATCTGTCAAGAGTGATGTTTATCCTTAGTACTTTACAATGTTCATGGTCACTCTGGTGTAAACATAAAATCCTATCCATGTCAAGATATGTTTTCTCAAACTACTATTTTGCTGTCACTAATTACATTCTCAGAAATAAAAAGGCTGCACAATGCATTCGAAACACTTGGCCTTCATGTTTGATTCATATCATTATTCGCATTTTAGGAGGCAAACTTGAATGCTATATTCTTGCCTAATAATAATTTATAAGAATATGGTGTTTATGCTGCAAGGATTGTTGTATGAGTCTCGTATATAAGGCTATGCATTTATTGTCATCGTTCCTTGGGTAGATGTGTACTTAACTACATGGATGTTGTCCTGTTTACTGACCAAGTTTAAAATGTTCATTCCACCTCTGCTACAATTGTAGCTATTGTTATATTAAGTTAGGTGCTAAAAGTACAAGAACACAAAACTGGAATGGGTGGATGGAACATAGATATGCTGACGACTCACAATACCTGATAGTGCAAGCATGGTTTCTAATGCCTATGGTTTTTATTTATATTTGTATCACTTTGCCACCTTGATCTGTGTAACCTGAAATTATGTATCCATAGTTTTTAACCGATTGCCCTAATAGTACTGGTAGATACAGTGGTTAGAAATGAACACAGACATAGATATACTTCAATCGATATGATAAATCTCTTCTCTTCTCTACAACTAAAAAGCAGCAAATGTTCAGGTCTACCCGGCAGGACCAAAGTTCCCTACTTCATGATATGTCACTATAGTATTTTCTCCACTCCTCATATGCCACTCTTAAAACAATTATTTTCCTACATATCCTACATCTTGCAGCACTCCCACCTCTTTAGGAATTGTTTAGCCTCTCTTCTCTTCTATTCTTAAATCAAACACAATAAGAAGATATATGTTTGCCCAATTATTTTATTATTAACTTAATATAAGACATCACAGAACATATCTCTTGAATTTTACTGTAATTTTGTCTATAGGACTGCACCTCATGTGCAATAAATCAATAATATGTTTAGTTCGTAAACTTATGCGTACTAATATGATAATGTTTTTAAAGACATTGTTCATAGTTTTGATCTGAGATAAATATATTATTCGCATTAAAAAAATTATGAGTTTTCACAAAACATGAAACATGATGGTATATTTATTGATTTATTGCATATGAGATGAAGTATTGAATGCTATAAAATATGATGCTTTTCAATAATAATATACACGTTCATATTAAATTATTGTGGTATATTTTTTTCCCGTCGCAACGCACGGGCATTATCCTAGTTGATAAGATACACCAAAGTTGCAGAACAAACCATTACACAAGCATTATTAATTGTATTACACACCAGTAATCAACAGAATGAGCCCCCAGGGTGTAATAACACACTAGTAACCAACATTTTTTCCACATTTGTGAAATATGAAGTTGAATGTACTTTATGTTTGCAACCAAAGCTTTTTTTCACATGACACAGTAATACGAAGAATGTTCTAAATTCTGAAATGTTACTAGTTATGACCTGATATGAAATACTCTTTGCATACAATTCTGTTTTTTTTTTGTCTAATTCATGACACAAGAAGTGTCGCTACAAGGGATTTAACTTCACCTCAACTTTTCAAGCGGATGGTGATGACTAGTATGAAGGCCATAGATTAGCTTTGATGGATTATATGGTGAAAATAACGTATGTATGAATTTATTGGACACTACTGCTGCCCATATTACTTGTCCCGAGTTTGGAAGTTTCAGACATGCTTGTTCAGAGTTTGTTTATTATCAAAATTCTTGTGGTATTTTACTATCCATGTACCTGTTATACTTGAACAGAATTCCAAGTTGAACATGTATGCATATTATGAGCCTGTTTGGTAGGGATTCACCATATAATCCACCGTAGATCAGAATTCACCAAAGTATTTGGTACAACTTCACTTCTCTTTCTATCTCACTTCCATCATGGGCCCACGTGTCAGGAAATGAAATTAGAGGAAAAAAAGACATCGGCTCTTCTTCCACCTGAGGCGCGCACGAGACCGGCGGGCGCGGGCATGGCCCCAGCCGGCGAGCGGTCCCGGCCTCACCGGGCGCGGGTGCGAATCCAGCCGGCGGGCGTGGCCTTAGCGAGCGAGCGCGGCCGACTGAGGGGCTCACGGTGGCTGCCAGCCTCGAGCGGACGCGCTGGCCGTCCAGGGCTCACGCGCGGACGGCGAGGGGTGAGGCGGCGGTCGGCTTGGGGCTTGTGTGGCGGCTAGGGCGCTGGCAGCGCGACGGCTGGGTGCGGCCGGTGCTGCAGTTGGGGAGTGGTGACGGAGAGAAGGGAAAAGAGTAAGAACGGATTTTTTTTTCCCACTAATCAGATCGCAAAAATTTTTGTATAGTGATAGTGTAGCACTTTCGTTGTTATTTGACAAACTTTGTAGACTAACTGGGATCAAATTTTTTTGAGAAATGAACGTGTGGCGAGCGAAGGGAAATTAAGGACGCGTTCTAAACGGAGACAGGGGAGGGGTCCAAAGGAGGTCTGAACTCTGTAAGGGCGTTCGCAATGGTGTTCAAATCGCTAGCTATTTGGTCTTTAGAAAAAATACTATTGACTCTTAATAACAACTTACAAATAGCTAGCTAGATGAGACAATAAATAAATACTATTATGAAGAGTATTGTGAGAGATGTATTTTAGAAGATCGTGCTACATTAGCTATTTATGAGTCGCTAGCTATTGGGAAGTCGCTATCTATTTAATCTCTCTCCTTGATAGTCAATAAGAGTGCTATTTTTTTTATTATTT
Organism: Coix lacryma-jobi var. lacryma-jobi; assembly: GCA_009763385.1. NCBI lineage: Eukaryota > Viridiplantae > Streptophyta > Magnoliopsida > Poales > Poaceae > Coix > Coix lacryma-jobi. Next base: position 3,691,187 of record CM019827.1, read on the forward strand.
TTATATGTCATCTCGCTAGCTATTTGTAAAGTGCTATTGAGAGCCAATAGAATTTCTTCTAGCTAGCTATTTGACAACCATTGCAGATGGCGTAAGGTTGCTAACAGCGAGATGTTGTTGAAATAAAATCGATTCTTGTTATCAAAAAAAGAGAGGCCATCAGGCCATCAGATAATATACTAGACTCGCATTTCAACAGGATATCTTGTTTCGATTGCCCACACATACAAGTAGTATACAACAGAATCGTCATTCACAATTCGTTCTAAAAGATTTGCATCAGTTCAGATGGCTGTCACAAACAGAGAGACTAATGAACACAGCCAAGTGAAGCTATACTTCTACCAGACAATCCTGAAACCGAAGCAGGGCCATGCTAAAATGGTCTTCATTTCATCCCCTGGAATCCTGGACAAACAACAACTTACATCCTATAATATTATTCCTTCCCAACTTTACAGATACAATCCACACGAGGAAACCTCGACAGTCAACACAGAGTTGAACTTGAACTCTGGTCTCATGCATTTGCATTGCAACCAAGTTGTTCGTGTGATATGAGCGGCTCTTTTCTGCAGGCACAACTATTGAGTGAGAGGGACGCATTCCAGCTCCATTTCAAGCTGGCCACGCTCAACATTCTGAAGTCTGACATTGACCACCTGCTTCATCTTGCCGTTGACGATGGAGATGGCGCTGTCCCTCGGGATCCAGATGCCATCTTTCGCCAGCCATTTGTTAAGCTGCGTGGTGTCTGTGATAGCCGAGGACTCGTAGGCTTTGGCTGCGGCAACCAGCGGCTGGATGTTGATCTCAGCCTCCCCCATCCGGTCGTCGGTAGTGAACGTGTCCTTGTCGTAGACTTGCTGTCAGGAGGCAGTTTCAAGCACATAATGCTGGTGGCCAAAGTAACTAAGCAATGGCTGATAAAATCTTAAGAGAAGCAGTAACAATGCTTACCAGTTTAAGCAGCGGTATTGGGTCGGGTATCGAAAGCATGAGCCTTTCATTCCATACAGGATTTAGGCTGCTCTTTACCACCTTTGTTTTCATTGTCTGCATAGGTGAAAAAAAAAGAATGAATGAACCAGGAGTCATGTAACAGAAAGGCTTTGCATAGCCCTAGGATGCATCTTTGATGAATTTGAGAATTGCTTACCTGGTGTCCTAGGTTAAGAATAACATAAGGATCGCTTGACATGACATCACGGATAGCTAGATTTGTGCCTCTTATGACGTTGACCTTAATCAATCCAACAAATTCTACCATACCCACCTCGATCTATAAGATAGCAGAGATTCAAATAGTTTTCAACGTTTAAAGCAGACTCGAAGTGAATCTGGAATAATGCAATCGTACTGTTTTCTTTACTGTTTTGGACTCCTGTTCTTTTCTCCTCCGGCTGTTCCTGAATGAAAGGCCTAAACCATGTCGACTTGAACTAGTACTCTGTTGGTGGTGATCATGTTTGTCGTTCCGTCGTGGAGGACATGAAAGCTGGGGGTTAGTCAAAAACTGTTGAGCCTCGTATTTTCGCCTGCATGCACATGAGGCCAAAGATCATTTATTTGGTAAATGTATGGAAATAAAACAAACCTGCTATGCAAATGTGTCAAGAAAGACACCAAAAGATTGAGATTAACGTCTACCTAATGAAATCATTGCGCTCCTCTGCTGAACAATCTTGCTTTGGCTTTGTGCAGTTTTCAGGCACAAATGCCTCATATATCATGTTTACTGCTGCATTCCCACCTGAATCGGCTAAAATATCAACTTGCTCATCTGCCCACTCATCTAGCTTCACTGAAACCACCTGAAATAGACAGATTTCTGGTCAACTCCAAACAATGAATATTCGAACCACTAAACTAAGGTAGATTTGAGCATGCTCTAGCTCTAATCCTCTCACTGAACTCAGACTGATTAACGTTCAAAAAAAAAAGAACTCAAGCGATTCATGGTGACAACTGTGTAATACATTATACATGACTAATTCATGTGGCATTGTTTGCATATTTTTCCTTAATTTATAAATATTTCTAAAATTGCTAAAAAATAAATCAGTACAATATTATGAAGACAAAATTGACTACAGGACGGTGAAAGTGGCCTCTCTTTGCTAGCGGACTTGCAAAATAAAGCAGTTTGCTCGTGGATATTCTGTTTCTTCTTGTCAAATTTGTTGATACATACCGTGCACAATAAAATATTTTTACAAAATAGTTATAAAATATAAGGGCCTAAAAATTATACTATGAAACTTCTACACTTTAAATGATGAGAACTACATGATAGAATATTATTTTGTACTAAAATGACCATTTTACCCCTCTTCATAAATAGAGAAAGCTAACCATGTTTAATTTGTTAATATGTTTGTAGGACACTAGAAATCTTGAAAAGAATCATGAAATTCGTACATCACCAAATCTTGACTATGTTAAAAATATTAGCTCAAAATAATAAAGTTTACAATGTTATATTTAACATGACTGAGTTATAGATTTATCTCCTGTAAAGTTTATATTTGTAGCATATTCATAATTTGGTGATGTACCAATTTTATGATTTTCCCAAGTTTTTTAGTGTCCAACAAATATATGAACAAATTAATCATGGTCTAATTTTGTTTATTTATGAAGAGGGGCAAAATGGTCATTTTAGTGTAACACAATATTTTATCATGTGGTTCTCATCATATAGAGTGTAGAAGATTTTATAGTATAATTTTCAGGCATTTATATGATTTTATATATATTTTGTAAAAAATATTGGTATGATGTCTATCTCCAATTTTAACATGAAACATGAGTGTCCACCAACAAACTTTTTTATTTTGCATGTTTGTTAGCAAAGAGAGTTCACTTTCAGTGTTTGTAGCCAATTTTGTCTATTATGAAAGTACTTTCTATTATGAAACTACATGTGTCAATTCCATACTTTCATGTATTCAATATAATTTCATGTATTCAATCTAAAAATGATAAGGGTCGAGCTAAAGTTTAAATATTAGACAGTACAAAATGCAAAGATACATATGTTCTATTGTTTGACATTTGCTAGCAATGGCTATAATCATCATCATGATCGGATAAAACTGAGTTCTTACGGGTCAAATATTCTTCCTTTAAGAGTGAAGGGCCCAGATTTGTCTCTCTCCCTTTTCCCACTATGTTATGAGGTGATTTTTTTTTCAAGATTGGTATGCATTCATTAATCGTTTCGTAGAGTGATAGAGTTAGTCATAAGGTTTAGCTTTTTGGCCTTGAATGCACTAGATGGCAAAAGCAAGTTAAAAGGTTATATTTATGGTTTCAAAATGGAGACACTAAGCACTTGCATATACGCAATGGCGCAAATCACACATATAGAAACTCTTAAAGAGATTATGGGTGGCCGAGGGCCAGCCCACCTGTCTCTCATAGCAAAGGATAAAAGATTTAAAAAGATATTAGATTAAATCATGCCACTTCCTTATTTCTAAATGTTAGTTTCCTAGGGGGTAGATCTCCTCTCATCTATATGAGAATGGGATGGTGCCTCCTTTCAATCAAACAATAAAAAAGAACTAATCCAATTCCCACAAATTACTCTAGTCTCCCTCCACATTGGCTATATCTCACCACCTTCCTGGCAATGGTTATCTCCAAATAATCTAAGGATCATAACAATAGGTGACAAAGCAAGTTACAAGGCTATACTTAGGTCCTATTTGTTTCAACTTTTATCTAACTTCTAACGGTTAAAAGCTGAAACAAGCAACACAACTATTGAGTTGGCTTTTGAAAAGCTTGGCTTCTAAGAAAATGAACTAAAAGCTAAAAAGCATATTGAGAACAACCTTTCTAGCTTTTAATGTGTTGAGCTAAAACTTTTTTTTACAAAAGCCAATAGCAAAAAACCAATAGCCAAAAGTCTAAAAGCAGTATCTCTAACAAACAAGCGCATATGACTTCCCTAGTGCAGCGTGGACTATGGCCCCAAAGTCCACATCTGCACCAATCCTCTATGTGACCATAAACTACAACCTCATAGAGTGTCAAAGTCTCTTGGAAGGAGCAAGAACCTCATTTGACAAAAGTTGTAGGCAACAAACCAAGAGCAAGTTGTGGGTAGTCTGCAGGTCGTCTTCACGAGCATGTGACAGAAAGTAATCAAGAGCAGGAGGTGGAGTGTGATTTAATTTGGATATCTGTGTTGAGAGCCTTAAGGATAAGAGGGAGCAACTCTTGGTGAAGGAAGATGAGATTAGACATAGGTGGCAAGAATATTTTGATAATTTGTTCAATGGGGAGAATGAGAACTCCACCGTTCGGTTGGATGACTCATCTGATGACACCAATAGGCGCTATGTGCAGAGGATCCAAGAGCAGGAGGTTAGAGAAGCTTTGAAAATGATGAAAGTGGATAAAGCGATGGGTCCTGATGGTATCCCAATCAAGGTGTGAGAGATGCCTCGGGGATATAGCTATAGTATGGCTAACCAAGTTGTTTAACAATATCTATCGTTCAAACAAGATGCCTCGGGAATGGAGAAGAAGCATATTGGTTCCAATCTACAAGAACAAGGGAGACATCCAAAGCTGCACTAATTATCGGGGAATTAAGTTGATGAGCCACACGATGAAGTTGTGGGAGAGAGTTATTGAGCATAGATTGCGAGGGTCGACGCGGATATCCATGAACCAATTTGGTTTTATGCCTGGAAGGTCAACCATAGAAGCAATCTTCTTAATAAGACAAGTTATGGAGCGGTTCAGGGAGCAAAAGAAGGACCTACACATGGTTTTCATTGACTTGGAGAAGGCGTACGACAAGATACCAAGGAATGTTATGTGGTGGGCTTTGGACAAACATAAAGTCCCAACAAAGTATGTTACCCTCATCAAGGACATGTACAACAACGTCGAGACCAGTGTGCGAACAAATGATGGTGACACTGATTTCTTTCCGATTAAAATAGGTCTTCATCAAGGGTCAGCCTTGAGCCCATATCTCTTTGCCTTGGTTATGGATGAGGTTACGAGGGACATACAAGGAGATATCCCTTGGTGTATGCTTTTTGCAGACGATGTAGTGTTAGTTGATGAAAGTCAGACATGAGTAAATTGGAAACTGGAGTTATGGCGGCAGACCCTTGAGTCCAAAGGGTTTAGAATAAGCAGGACTAAGACTGAGTACATGAGATGTGATTTCGGCAATGCTGCACAGGAAGAGGGAGAGGTGAACTTGGAAGACCAAGTGGTGCCTAAGAAAGATGTCTTCCGGTATCTTGGATCGATGTTACAGAAGGATGGAGATATTGATGCAGATGTTAGCCATAGGATCAAAGCAGGGTGGATGAAGTGGCGCCAAGCATCTGGTATTCTCTGTGACAAGAGGGTACCACAAAAGCTCAAAGGCAAGTTTTATAGGACGGCGATTAGACCGACTATGTTGTATGGGGCAGAATGTTGGCCTACTAAAAGAAGACATGTCCAACAAATGAGTGTTGCAGAAATGCGTATGTTGCGCTGGATTTGTGGCCACACAAGGATGGACCGAGTCCGAAATGACGATATTCGTGACTGGCTAGGGGTGGCACCAATTGAAGAAAAGTTGGTCCAACATCGGTTGAGGTGGTTTGGTCATGTCCAAAGGAGACCTCCAGAGGCACCAGTGCATTGTGGAGTTTTAGCCCAAGATTCTCATGTGAGGAGAGATAGAGGTAGACCAAAATTGACGTGGGGGGAGGCAATAAAGAGAGATCTAAAAAATTGGGATATACCTAGAGATCTATGTTTAGATAGAAATGCATGGAGAGCAGCTATTGACGTGCCTGAACCGTGATTATGGTCTCTTGTTGGGTTTCAACTCTAGCCTACCCCAACTTGTTTGGGACTAAGAGGCTTGGTTGTTGGTTGTTGGTTGGTTGGTATCTGTGTTGAGAGCCTAGAAGCCCTGACTCTTTCATGCCTATGTGTACTGCTACTTTAGGTTCAAGCTAATAGGCTTGTTAGCCTGCGTTGGGCCTGCTCTTATGATTCTCAAAATGGAGACACTAAGCACTTGTACATACGCAATGCACAACTATAGAAACTTGTCAAGAGGCCAAATGTGTGGAAATATCATTATCTATTTAGAGCTAACAACACATCCAATAGACATTCATATGAACAAATATAATAAATAATGAACATGAAAGATGAAGACCAAAAACAAATGGCTAATATGAATGGTATGTGCTCCAAAGGTCATAATAGAACACTTTAAGGCATCTATTACCTTGGAAATATGTACTCCAAGACTTCTATGAGCTCCTGAACACTTGATGCAAATGAAAACACCAAAAGTCAATGACCTGCAAACATAAAAAAATGGATGAAATAGTAACATGAAGTATGCAGGTTGTTCACTGTATTGATAAAGAAAAAATATTTCTATCACAAATGACCTGTAACACAAGAAAATTGTCACATGAGCCTAAGTGAATAAAAATGGCCAAGTGGAGAGATGAGTACTAAAGTTTGCATTTCAGTGTTTTTAGCTCAGGTCCAGTAAAGCAGAGGGACATCAACCAACATATGGTATTTATTTTTCAAAACAATGCATGAATAGAAAAAATGCCACAACAACAACAAAAATATTAGTAGAATTGATGGATACTTACACCCATTTTGGATCTGGAGCACCACAATCAGCACAAGATCTGTTTGCTGGTTGGTTCAGAAGATGATCTAACCTCTCGGCTGCCTTAAAGGGACCTATTGGCAATCATGGAAGCACATAAGCTCAATAGTATTTTTGAGAACACACAGATTCACTCAATATGACAAACTGAAAATGTATATGCAATGACTTTTACTAGTTTTCATATAGCTAAGATGATTATTTTTCTTGATTTAGTAAACATATATAGCCAAAATAAAATAAACTTACACACTGTTAATGATAAAAAAACTAAACCTAGCATAGTTGGTGTGTGGATTCACGCCTATTCCACTCAATTTTGAGTCTAGTTCATCATTAGTTGATCTAGTTTTTTTATAGTTAGTAGCAGTATTTTTTCATGTTACTCATGGTTTGCTAGTTATACTAAAAAATAAGATTAAAAGAAGAACATGTAGGACTACAGTTTCATTATTAAAACATAAAACCTTGAAATTCTCAAGTGTTGTATTCAGTAATGGGATTGCAAACTATATCCATTGGAAAAAGGTATAATCGAAACACCTTAGGAGCTTGGTTTATCCAAAGTGAAGAACACAATTACAAAGGGAGCAATATAGAAAGAGGAGCAGTACATGTAACAAAACCTTGATTACTGCATTGATCATCAACATCTGTCTTGGTTGGCATTCCACGGACTTGGGAGCCTTGGTGATCTGCATGGTCGTTAACATCCATCTTGGTTGCTACCGCACATACTTTGAAGCCTTGACAATCGCCTTGGTCACTAGCATTAGCATCCATCTTGGTTGCCACCCCACATACTTTGGAGCCTTTGCAGTCGCCCTGGTCATTAGCATCCATTTTGTTCGTTGCCAACCCACAGGCTTTCAAACCTTGGCAAACACCATCATCACTAGCATCCATCTTGGGTTGCAGTTGCAATCCAGAGGCTTTCAAACCTTGGCGGATGGGGAGGTCATTATCCATTTTGCCTGGCAATTCACAGGATTTCCCTGGCAATTCGCAGACTTTTGAACCCTTACGATCGGCATGGTCGTTGTCCATCTTGGTTGAGAATTCACATGCTTTCAAGCCTTGACGATCGGCATGGTCATTATCCATTTTGCCTGGCAATTCACAGGTTTTCCCTGGCAATTCGCAGGCTTTTGAACCCTTACGATCGGCATGGTCGTTATCCATCTTGGTTGGGAATTCGCATGCTTTCAAGCCTTGACGATCGACATGGTCGTTGTCCATCTTGCTTGGCACTTCACAGGCTTTGGGACCTTGGCGGTCGCCATGGTCACTCAAATCCATCCTTGTTTGCATTCCGCATGCTTTCCTAGAAGAGGAAAAATAGGTGCATCATCGATTTCTGAACCAATTAACCAAAAATAGGTGCACAACATGAAACTTCTGCGTGGTTCATAGAAACGTAGTGTAATAAAACGAGACAGAAAGAAACGCACAATCATGATTCATGAAACGGTTGTGACATCGGTGATGCAATTACAGAGAACATCTACATACCTTCTGTTGCATGGCTTTGGGTTATCAACGAATCTCTTCATGGGATTGCGCCCCTCCATCTCGTCCTCGTTGTCCCCAACGCCGCCTCCCGTTATTGCGCTCCTCTACATCGTCCTCGTGTCAGGGGCAGGCGGGCGAGCGAGCACAGCGCGGGCGGTCAGCGAACAAATCTGAAACACAGACTGGATGAACAAGGACGTCCATCTCACTATCCCAGGAAGGGGCGTCTAGATTTCAGGACACACGGGTCACGACAGCGCCGCCAATCGAGATTCGATCTGCAGGACAGAAGGAACCGTCGAACGGAGGTCTGGATAGATCACGCACGACTCCTTAGCAGAGGTGACGACGTCGAGGAGGACGAAGGACGTGTTGCAGAAGGCAGTAGGAGGAAGAGAGGTGCGCGTGGTCGCGGTCGAAGGATACTTGGACGTGCGCGGAGGGTGGCAGAGGGCTTGCGTTGTGAATCTTGCGATGCTAGGCTGGGGCGAGGAATGCGTTGAAACGGGAGCTAGCTAGGCTAGAGAGGGGGTGGGACGAATGAATCCCAAATTATTATTAGGCGTGTGTATACCGTGTCATGTAGCAGCACACGGACACGTGACACAAAAAGAGCGGGACCAAGTGATGAGCGCTTAGTGTTGCGTTGCGGGGACTGAGCTACATGCACAGGAGGAGAGGACACCTGTGCTGTGTGTCAAATTTGTTTTTTTATATTTGTAAACGGTACATAAACTTTAAAATGTGATAACTTTTTTTGTGAAACATCTAATTTTAATTTCGCTTGCATCATTATTTTCAATATAACGATATCTACAAAAATAGACCCATGTTGGATATGTTTCGAGATAATTTACGCGACTATAAAGTTTTGCGCTTAGGTGTACAAAGTTTCAAAATGTAAAGTAAAAAATTCAAAACTTAAAGCATATTTTAAAATTACAAGGTTTTACTTTTAAATGTACAAAGTTCATAGCATGAGTTTCAAAATGTAAAGTAAAAATTTTCTAAACTTAACTTTTAAATGTACAAAGTTTATAGCATGTTAGTATTGAGTTTCAAAAAAGCTAATAGAAAGTTTCTAAATTTAGGTGTAGAATTTTTAAATCCCAAAGTTTTAAACCTAAGAGTATAAAGTTTATATTGTTTAAAATGTGTTGGTATAAAGTTTCTAAATTTAAGTGTAGAATTTAAGTCGAGTTTTAAACCTAAGAGTATAAAATTTATATTGTATTAAATGTATTAGTATAAAGTTTCTAAATTTAAAATATAAAGTTTGAAATTATAAAGTTTCAAACCTAATATTTTAAATATGCTATTATAAAGTTCTTGAATTTTAAAATAAAGCTTTGAATTTTGAAACGCAAAATAAATTTGAAACACTAGTAAAAAAATGGAAAGACATTTGAAAACCATTGCAAAACATATGCCACATCTAGATAAAAAATACTTTCAACATATGTGTAAAATACATACAACATTCAAACAAACACACTTGCAACATGAATCTAAAAAACTGATGAAACATTGAGCAAAAACTTGCAACATACATATATAATTGTTACAACATATACATCTCGATCTACTTTTATAACATCCATATGAAACAATTGCAATATACCTATGAAATATCTGAAACACTTGGAATAAATATTTGCAACATGTTTTTTTGTTTTTCTTCTATACGGCGCAAGCATGTAGCGCAAAGCAGGGGATGACCAATTTTGGTCGGCCGATGGTCGAGGATGGTGGCGCAGCCAGCTGCGCCTGCACTTGATCTAGGTCTAGCCAACGAGGCCCTCATCTTCTGGCCGCCTGAGCTGGGCGAGGTGGACCATGGCATGGCACGATAGAGAACAGAGGTGGGGATGAGGGGGGAGATGGTGACGACAACATGTCGTAGGAGGCCACGACACGAGATGGAGGAGCCGTGGAGGATGACAGCGTTGGTGTGACAGATTGGGGCGATGTCCATGCCGTGTGGAGAGGAGCGCGGAATAGGGAGAGAAGTGTGGAGCAGCGGGGGGTAGGGTTGGATGCGGAGCCACCGCGTTGGAGAAGGCCATGGCGAGCGGCCCCGTGCTACCTGTGGCGAGGAGCCTCACGCTGGAGAAGAAAACCACATCGTTTTTTTATTGGAGAAACAGGGCGACGACTGTGGATAAGACAAACAACGAGAGGCGGAGTGCAGACGTGTGGAGGCAGAGTGCGAACGTGTGGAGACCGGATGGACGGACGTTGTGTCGTATTATTATGATTAAGACCATGGCGAGCGGCCCCATGCTACCTGTGGCGAGGAGCCTCATGCTGGAGAAGAGAACAACATCGTTTTTTATTGAAGAAATAGAGTGACGACTGTGGATAAGATGAACAACGAGAGGCAAAGTGCAAACGTGTGGAGGCAGAGTGCGAACGCGTGGAGACCGGATGGACGGACGCTATGTCATATCTATAACCCCTGTAAAGCAAAACTCCACTAGCTTATTTCTCTATCATCTCCTTAAGCCACATCATCACATGGACCTCACTAAATCAGTTAGTTCATCTATGTGACATTAACTGAAGCAATCCTCAGGTTCCCACCACCACAGGTCACGATGCACATCGGTAGATGTCTATTCGTTTCATGAACTGAAGAATTGTTAATGGTTCCTCTGTCTCCTCCGCTTCCCCTTCCCATGAGCCATTGAACTAGAATGTCGTCCCTTGCAGTGTCCATAAGAGAGGCAAAGGAGGAGGGCGCAGAGAAGTACCATGAGATTGTAGTTGCCGTGCAAGGTGAGACTAGTTATTATGATTAATAGACCCATCTCGTAAATTGACGTTTGTCTGTGCAATTTAGTTTTATAATTAATTTATATTTCATATCTATAATCTATAGCTATAATAAAGTTAATCTTCATTGGATTGGATGATTTCTCTCTTCGTACAAGATGTCCATATCATTCCCCACTAAATGACTAAAATCCTTGTCATCCCTTATCAATTTAAAAAAATATTCATGACATCTCTATCACATGAATTTTTTTAATTTTTTAATCTATTAACATACAAGTCATATACATATGCTATTGTTTCATCGCCTATTCTTCTACGATGTAATTAAATATTCTATTATAACCTTACTGATTTTTTCCAGATCGGATACAATAAAATAACATGTAACCAAAATTCATATATATATATATATATACATACACATAGTATATGATATTATATAGTAATATTATGTATATAACATATTTTTTAAAGAAAATATTACAGTAACGTGCGAGGTATACTTTTAGTTCTCTTTTATCTTATATTTTGGCTCTATGGTCTTTCATTCATCAACATTTGCCGAGCTAAACCACGAGCTACAACACTGCTTAAATTACCAGGGAGAGAATCCGTCCGCACTTGCATTTGGCCTGGATCCCAATCTCTAGCTGAAAACACAGCCTCGTGACGAGTTACATAAACGAGGAACATGTTTAAAAGCTGAAACTATAAAATGATTCTAGAGGAGCTGTCATATACTCTAATTCATAAGTACCAGTTTTGATGACCTCCACCAACAATGTTGAGTCAGACTCTAATTCGATGTTTGTGAATCCGAACTGACCAATCAGCTCAATGTTCTTAGACAGGCTATTGCTTCTACCATCAAAACATCATAAGCATCACCCATATTTCCGACCCCAACCAAGATCACATTACCAGAATCATCCCTGATCACAAAACCCCACGCACCCTTGTTTGATCCGGAGAACGCCCCATCAAAATTAATCTTCACCCACTGTCGTTCTGGCAATCTCCATTTACACCTACGAACTTCCAAGACTGATGGCCTTTGCTCTCCTCCATTCACCTTATTTCTAGCGCTTCACCACTTCCAGATTAGCACTACTGCCAGCATTCTCTCCCTGGCAAATTCCATTGCTGTCTGCGCATTGATTAGCATCTACTGGATGCCTTCAAGTTGTAGCTGCTGCCAGCCCGCCACCATTGCCTAACCCCTTTACGCTAAAAAAACAGTGTCCACCATCTTAATCAAAACGTTTGCAGACCGGGTATCGTGTGTCAAGTTCAATATGTCGTCTCTTATATTCATTTTTATAGGTAGACTGTTGCGTGCCACTCTCCTAATAAATTGCTTCATAGGTATATTTTTTAGTTCTAATTACTAATATACAAAATATCCGATGTAATAAGATTAAAGTTTAATACGTACTCCCTCCGTCTCAAAAAAAAAGAGTCATTCTCGCTTCCCAAAAAGTTAACAGATTTCAACTTTGACCAAATATATATAATAAAGTATTAATATTTATGTTACATAATTAGTATTATTGGATAAATCTTTGAATATACTTTTATAATAAAATTATTTGGAGATAAAAATATTGCACACATTTTGTATAAACTCAGTCAAAGTTGAGAAAGTTTGACCAGGAAACATCCCATAGCGACTTTTTTTTTTTTTGGACGGAGTAGTAGGCTCCAAACGGGCCCTAACCCGCGCGCCGGTCGGTTCGGCTCGAATTAGCGGTGACGGTGACGGTGAGGTCGACCCGGGCTCGTCGACAGCCGAACCCATCGTCTCACCCCGCTCACTGACGCCGAACCCAGAAGCCGCCGACCCCTTTCCCGCCGCACGGATCCAAAACCCTAGCCCCGCCTCGGCGTTGCTCCCCTCCCGGCGACGGCGAGGCGGCGGAGATGATGCAGCAGCAGCAGCAGCTGCCACCTCCGCCGCAGCACCCGCCGCCCCAGGCCGGCGGCGGCGGTGGCGGGGAATTCTACCGCGGCCCGCCGATGCGGCAGCTGTCCGCGGCGTCATCCACTAATCTCCCGCCTGACTACGCCGCACACCCGGGGCCCCCGCCACAGCAGCAGCATCAACCTCCTTACGACGGTAACAGCTAAACATCTCATTCATTGGTAGTCGCTGTTCCATTCCAGTGTCAGGAGAAGAGTAGCTAGATGCCTATATTAGGTATTTAGGTTGTAGGTATGACCTTGTTACTGACAGTCCGTGTTACCTCAAGAGTGTGAGCTCAACTGCCACTTAAAAGTTAAACATACGGGAGAGTTCCTTGTCATTTCACTGTAGACTTTTTGGTCCTCCTTATCTCATCATAACTACACAAATCACATTGCAATTTTGATTATCTGCAGCTTATGGTGACAATTTTGGTGCTAAAAGGATGCGGAAGCCTGTCCAGCGACGAACAGTGGACTACACAAGCAGTGTTGTCCGTCATGTTCAGGTATTGATGTATTCTGGATTGCTATTTGTTTTATGTTTGGATATCCTTAATGATACAGGGTTTATCTAGGAGTGCTCCGAAATGTTGATCCTTTATGGTTTATTTTATTTTCTGTCTGTGTTTAAATTTTGGTTTGAATTTGTAATGCATGCTTACCATCTGGTACCTGCAGTTTCCTTCCCATCATTAGTGGTGACTTCCACTATGTACAATTGCAGGCTCGCATGTGGCAGCGGGACACTAGGGACAGATTCACATTGCAGCCAACTCCAGCTGCTGTCCTGGATGTATGTTCCTTGACTCGCAATATATTAAAAAGATGGAGTAGTAGTTGCCTATGCTATGATTATTGATTGGTTTATGCTTTAGAAGATAGTACCTATGCTATGATAAATACCTTTATGTGTATGAAACCATGAGTAATCAGATGTTACACGAAATTCTTACAGATTAAAGTGTTAAGTGTGCATCTAGCATACAATGGACACAATACTATTGTGCACCATAATACCAAAGTTTGACAAAACAGTGCATACAGCTGATTATCATGCTAGTAATTCATCTATTAATCTTAACATGGATAGTGTACTCTATGTTATGCAGAAAATCCTGTTAACCCTAATAACTAATCAAAGATCTTTATGACTACTTTTTACAAACATATTTTGATAGTTGTGGCAATTGCAGATGTTACCGTCTGTCGCATATCCAGACAATCCCTCCACAAGTTTTGCTGCCAAATTTGTTCATTCTTCAATCAATAAGAACCGATGCTCTATTAATCGTGTCTTGGTGAGTAACCGTAACTGAGTATTGGAATGCTTATTTTTTTGCTTTCCCAATAATCCACATTGAACATTTCGCTGTTGCGTACTTGTATTTCTCATAAGCAATGGCTTGCTGTTGATTATACATAGGCATGGTGGCAAAAGGAAAGGGAAAAAATAAATCTTAAAGTAGAGATACACTATAGAAAAAAATTGAGAGACACTTTTATCCTACGTGATTGCAGCAAAATATCATCCTTGAAGCCTTTCTTAAACTTACTGAAATCTGACTGCTTTCCTTCAAAACTATTATCATTTTCTGATTGCGAAGCTAGCTCTATCAGGATTTCGATGAAATCTAATCCATCTTTAGGTGTATATTTCTACCATATGGATTACGAATTAGTATTCTGAAGTTGTTACTTATTAGAGCCGTTAACTGCTTATTGTTGGTTAAATATGCTCATTGATATGCCATTCATGCTTAACAATAACACAATATTAGAATCTACCACTTATATCCTGGACTGATGACTAGTGAGAATTTCAAAATTGCAATGCTATGCAAATCACTATTGCATTTTGGTAAATTCATCCAAGCCTTGTCCTGTGATCTTGGTAAAACATGCTCCAGATGATCTTTCATTCTTTTATTATGCATTAGTACAAGCCAAGTAAATATTGTCAAGAAACTGTATTGTCTTATTAATTTGGCTATTTTAATGCGTTGACTATTGTCAATTATGTAGCATAATCATCACTTCAATCAACATCCACTTTTATTATTTTCACCCACTTGTGGTATAATACACTTTTATTTGTGGATAAAGTGGACCCCTACAGGCCGTCGACTTATCACTGGATCACATAGCGGTGAATTTACACTATGGAATGGGCAATCTTTTAACTTTGAAATGATCCTTCAGGTATTCCACATTAATTACTTTTGGACTTACTTATATGCTGGTAGTTTCAACTTACTTTTTGGAGAAACCTGAAAATCAGGCTCACGATCTACCTGTGAGATCAATGGTTTGGAGTCACAATGAAAACTGGATGGTGACGGGCGATGATGGTGGTGCAATCAAGTACGCGACCCTTTGTTTTTGTACCTTCCAGAAAATTGTCATTTTGAACTGTACATTGTTCAACCCTTTAGCTGAACCTTTTGAATTCTTGTACAGGTATTGGCAAAGTAACATGAACAACGTCAAAGTGAATAAAACAGCTCATAGAGAATCGGTTCGTGGTTTAAGGTGATGGTTGTCTGATGCACTTTTTCTTGTTCGTGAAGAAGTTCATGTTCAATGTGTGCTGAAACATGCCCTTCAAACAGTTTTTCCAGAACCGACTTGAAGTTCTGCTCCTGCTCTGATGATAGAACCGTGAAGGTTTGGGACTTCGCAAGATGCCAAGAGGAAAAATCATTAACTGGTAATGTTGCTGAATTTTTCTTGCAAATATGAATCTGACATACTGTTGATCATTTGAAGTTATTATGTGATATTACTTTGTTTTTTTTTTTGGGGTCAAATAACCTGAATTTCCCTTCAACTCAGCCAGGTCACGGTTGGGATGTTAAAACTGTCGATTGGCATCCTACAAAGTCTTTACTGGTTTCAGGTCAGTATATGTTTATACTTGTTTAATGAGTTTAATCATGCAGTACTTATTCAATTCTGTGCTCCATAGGCGGCAAAGACTATCTTGTGAAACTTTGGGATGCAAAAAGTGGCAGAGAGCTGAGCTCATTGTTGGTATTCCTGCCATTTCCATATTTTGTTAATTCTTGAAGATCTGTGTTACATTATGATTTATATCTGCAGCCATGGTCATAAAAATATTGTGCATTGTGTGAAGTGGAATCAGAATGGGAACTGGGTACTGACTGCCTCAAAAGATCAGATTATTAAGGTCCGTGGCTTGTGCTTTTGTACCTTGATCTTTTTGTCGTCTTCAAAGAATTGTCGGATGGCAGTGTACACTGTATAACCAAAATTCTAGTGTTGAGATGGGTCAATTCATCCTTGTGATCAAATGATCAATAACTTTGTTTTCTGATGCCAGTAAATTATTATTTTTGGTACATTTGCTAATTCTATTGTTAATTCATTTTGCAGCTGTATGATATTAGATCCATGAAAGAGCTGCAATCCTTCCGTGGGCACACTAAGGACGTCACTGGTTAGATAGCTGTTACAATATCAAGTTTTTTATATGTTGCTTCACATATTTTAAGCTTCAAAAACTGACAAGTTTTAGATGTAGCAGTTCATTTGTTCACTGTGACAATAGATTCTGCGATTGTTAGAACAGTGGCTAAAAATTTTCTAGGAAAATATGGTGCCCACCCTTGTTTGCCAAGGTTTTACTGAATATGTATTTGGTTACTCGTTTCCTTCATTTTTACAGCATTGGCGTGGCACCCATTTCATGAAGAATATTTTGTTAGTGGGAGCTTTGATGGAGCTATATTTCATTGGTTGGTCGGGTAAGATATCCGTAGCATAATTTAAATTACTGATCTTGGTTGCCTAGGGGTTTGCTACTTTGTGCTAAGTTATTCAATTCTTCTCACCCTCCAAAATCGACGAACAACTTTTTACATCTTTTGTTGTCTGAAACTTGAGTCTCAACTTGATGAGCAAGTGTTTCATTTATTTGGCAGCCATGAAGCTCCACAGATTGAAATAAGTAACGCACATGACAGTAGTGTCTGGGATCTTTCGTGGCATCCTGTAGGCTATCTACTTTGCAGGTACTTGGCTTGCTTTTGAATTTTGTGATTTAACACTTTCCGATATAATTTTTCTGTTCTGCATAGATATGCTGCGTGCTTATTTTTCTGTTCTGCGTAGTTTCGATTGTACTGTTATTATGCATACATAATCTGAATTTTTTTCTCGAATACAATTTCCTGTGCATTGTGTGGCCTATTTGTTTAATGCTTTAGTTGTATGTGAACTCATTAATAATCGTTTACACTTTGACTTCTTTTGTAGTGGGGGCAATGATCATGCTACAAAGTTCTGGTGTAGAAACAGGCCTGGTGATCTTACCCGTGATAGATACAACAGTGGCCAGATGCAAGGTTGCCTTTAATTTGAATTTAGCCTGTTATTTCATCTCATTATACTGTTGGTCATAAAACATTAACATATTAGCAGACAGATACTCTTGCACTTGCAATATCACTATTTAGTTAGATTAAATAATTATTCTCGTCTATTACTTGCTTCACACAGACACAGGTGCTTAATGTTGTGCTGCCTTGTGACGGTTTCCTTCCAAAGGATGAATTCTTGATGCATAGATTATCACCTTTTTCAGGTTATGGCGACCAACATGCTGCTTTTGGTGCTCGTGGTATGGGTGGATTCCAGATGCCTGAACCTCCAATAACGCCTGGACCATTTGCTCCTGGATTGTCACGCACTGAAGGTACAATCCCTGGCATTGGGGTTGCAATGACCTTGGCAGGCCAGTCTCTTGATGGATCTGATGGAGAGCAGAGGCCATCTATTCCGGGTCTTCCACCTGGGCAACCCCCACTGCCACCAGGTCCTCATCCATCACTTCTTGGGCAGCAGCAACAGTATCAACAGATGCCTCAGCAGCAACATCCCCAGTATTCTCGGCCACCACCTCCAAACATGCCCCAACTGCAGCCAGCTCACATGCTTCCACATTCACAAGGATCTCGGCCTACTCTTCCCCAGCTTCCACCAATGGGTGGACCATCAGTGCCATCACAAGTGAACCCACCGCTTCCGCCTATGCCTCACCCAACGGTACTGTTCACTGATGTCTTTATCATGTTGTTAAACTGAGGGAGGCATAACTGTTTACTTAACGTGTTCTGTCTCTATTTATCTTAGCTGATAAGTGATAATTGAAAACCAAATGCCTCGTCTGAAACCGTTGCAAGTTTGCATCAAAAGAATCTTTTCAGCGAACATGTTATTTTTTTTCCAAAGAACTCCAATTGACCTTCAAAATTGTTTGCATGTCTGCTGTAGTTTGAGATGAAGCATGAAAATATCTGAATTTTGATATGAAACATGAATACATCTAAGGCCCTGTTTGGATATAAAGTATTTTTAAAGTATTAGAGAAATACTATGGTTTTTAAAAATTGTTTTGTGTTTGGATACAATAATTTTTGTAGTTTCTAAAACCATAGTTTTGTTAAAACTGTAGTCTTTCTGGAGTTTTAAAAACTCCACTCATGACCTCTTTTTTCTAAACCATGGTTGTCTCTTTGGCTTGCAAAACTATAGTTTTGTAATACCATAGTTTTCGAAAACTACGTCACCCAAACAGGCCCTAAGTTTGAGATGAAGACTGAATACATCTGAAAACGTTGCATCACCATGGCAGAGTTATTTGTTGCAGCAGACAAATTCCAAGATCAAAACTTTGAGGTGAAGATTGAATACATTGGATTTCAGAACCATGATCAAAACACAGCACTGCAGCAGGCTAATTCCAAGGCATTCTTCCTTTTTTCTGGAAAAGCCATCTTTTCTGCCTTTTGCAAAAGATTGCCTTTTACCTTTCTAGTTTTGGTTATCTGATTTGCTTCCTACACGTCTAATAACTAATGAATAATACTGCATTACCTTGGATCCTTTTTTAAGAAAAAAAAGGGTGCTGGTTAGTTGGTTTGAGAACCTGCAATAACTGCTATGCTAAGTTTTGTAGTCTTCCACAACACTGCCTGTTGCATGATTCTGTCACTGAATTCACTGTTTAATTTGATGTTACATGAAAGGAACCAGATTAGAATATATTTGGATGCTTTGTGCTCCTTGTTAAGTTACAGCTACGATGACATTGTATTTGACAATTCTAATATTTCTAGGCAATGCAAGGTTCACAGAGTCAGATGATGCCCCAAATGCCACAGCACATGATGGGCCTAAATCAGATGCATCCTGGTTCGGTGCCTCCTGGTACTGTACCCCCAATGGGTGGGTTCCCAAGTGGGATGGGAAACATCCAAGGAGCATCAGGTTCGTCTGGCATACAAAATTTTCCTATGGGTGGCATGTATAATCGTCCTCAGGGACAAATGGCCCCACAAGGACAAATGACGTCCATTCCCGGTCTAAGCTCTTACCAGGTAAGACTGCATGTTGCATCTTGATTTTCTCATACCTAGAGGCTACTTCGTTTAGTTATCTGTATTATTAAACTTTTCTCTGCATTATCGAGCCACATTATTGAAGCATTGGTGTTGCTGATTGCTGCAGGGAATGGGCAATGTTGGCCTTACACCGCCCCCGCCACCACCACAGCACCCAACGCCTCGAGGAGGCTCAGCACCACAGTGACCTGGAACCAAACAAGGATTGTACCTAAGAGTTTTATGTGACACTGAATTTGTAACATGTAATCCATCTCGAGCAATATCAGCATGTCTAGACTCCCGTAAATTCAAGGGATTTCTGCCCGATTTTTGCTCAGGCAGCTCGGATTTTTGCTATCTCATGCTGTGATTTACAACTTGGAGGCCTTCTGTTCAGTGCCTCATTTATACTGTAATTCGAATTGTTTCTTTACTTGTCGGCTGCTTAAAGTTGGAACACAGAGGTTTCTTTGCCGTAGTTTTGAGAAACATGAACTTTACTTGATGCCAGTTGACAAACTTTTGACGCAGGACGTTTTTTTTTATAAAAAAATCATAGTTTACAGTAAACAACAAAACCGACATCAGCACCAGTATTGCTGGTGCATGGTGCTATTGTGCAAAACAGATCAAACATTCAAAGGCTGCACAGAACTAGATTCCAGGTTTGTCGGACGCATCCATGGTGATCTATAAGCGCAAATTGCATCGTCCACATCCCCTTGAGCCGTACCCTCAGCCTCATCAAGCTCATCACTCTGTTCGGCAACCTTTTGAATATGTCCAAGAGAGATCACAAGGTTAGTTATGACAATTTGCGAATCGTGTTTGGTACAAGCACCGGACCTAGTAAGGCAAGAACTGTACGAAGCTAATATGCTTTGAGGGAATCAATGTACCTGGACTGGTCTATGGCTGAAAGTGGGAAGAAATCGGACCTTGCAGTACTCGTTGAAAAGAATGTTCAACACAAACAAGGGAATTGTGGCGAAGGAAGCTCCTGGCTTTGACTTGAGCCCAAACAGACCTATCATCGTGATTTGCATGAGTGCTACTGATAGAAATATGTAGTGGTGAATGTTGGGCCAATATTGTCCGCATGTGTCGTATGTGATGTCATAAACATCTTCCATCTGTGCAACATAAATCACCATCAGTGAGAACCTAGGTCAAGCGGCTATTGGCAACATCAAACTGATATCGACCAAAGGCTGAAAATATCCGAATTCACAAAGTAGAATAGAAAAGAATTTTGTATTGAACTTTAAAATGACTCGCACTAAACTCCAAAGAAACTGATAGTTGTAGATCATGGTGAACTGACCTGGTTGATGTACACGGCATAACCGACCAGAAAATATATCAAAAGGATCGGGAGTAGAAGGGGTGCAATTACAGCGTAGACCACTCCAATCAATATTGCAAGGGAAACAATGGGCACGACTCGGAAGTAAGGGAAGCCATAAAGATATGGTTCCTCACTGTGTCCAAGTGAATGCGCTTTTAAAAATTGCCATATTAACAAACCAAGCTGAAGAACCTCCAAAGAAAACCCTGACATGCCGTTGGTCAAAATGTATGTGATGAAGAAATCTGACTGCATCATAAGGAAGTAGAATAAATAAATGCTCCATGTTCCCTGAAGTTTACACCATAGAATCTGCGGTTTCAAGAAACAAGAATGTGATACATGAATCTTCTTTGTAGTTACCTGTGCAGAAACAGCACTTGCAAGACGGTTAGGGATGTTCTTTGGGTGCGTGAAGGATTCTCCTATCTGATCGAGTAGAGAACCTGAAAGAATACTGAGGAAGAAAACATTTCCAAGCAAGAAGTAGAAGACCATATTGCAGGCCTTAATTTCTTTTTGGCTGTTGGCAATGCAGCCTTCAAATGAAGCCATACCAAGCATCGCAAAAGGAACCAAGTAAATAAAACCATTTAAGATCATGCTCGGAAGATATCCAGTCACAACTGAATTCAGACCCGGTCTGCAAGATAATAAATTCACATATAGCAACATTCTAGTGGCAACTGCCAACTGAACCAAATTAAATTCAAGTTTCTGGCACTCACATAAGCTGCACAGCTCTCGCTGGTGGGAACCATCTTTTAATCTTCTCAAATTGCACTATCCCCTGCACGGCTGTTACGGGGATGGTGAAGAACACCGTTAACAGGAACGCAGCAATGAAGACTCCAAGTTTGAACATAGCCATGCGCCAAAATGGAATGGACAAATTTTTCCATATTATATCAGTTGGTTCAGGGGCATAAGTTGTAACTAATGACAGTGGATTGACAAGCTGTTGCATCTCCGCAGCTTGGGCAGCCTCCAACCGGGATTTGAACGAGACAAAAGCTACAGGTACCTCCTAGAATTAAACTAATATTAAACCTTTTATGGAAATACCAATATGTCTGTTCTGCTACACAAGCTACTCAGGGATACCCTTGGCACAAGCAAATGGAGTAAATGATACACAATTACCTTTTGTTTAAGCATATTTTCACACTGTAGGAGGCGGATAGTCTCTTGCACATTTTTCAGTTTTTCTTCATTGTTGTGAATATTTGTTGCTTCTGATGTAAACTTGCTCCAAATCCGTCCCAAAAGATTACATTTTCTTGTCTCTCTTTTCCTTTGTATCCGTTTCTCAATGGAGGATGCCAACTTCTGTAATGATGATTACATGACTAGCCAATAATTATCATGCTAAGTTTGTTTTGACTGAACAAAAATAAAGGGTTACCATATAAATTTTGCATTTGAAAAGGATGATGCACAACAGCACAGCACAAGTAACATCTGCAGTGTTTTTTCCCCTAATGCCAAGAAAGAATGTGCGACAAATAGTAGCATCTGAACTTTGATGTGCATAATTTCACTGGTGGACTGTTCAGGAAATATGATCATATTTTATGATTTGATAACCTGATCGCCAGTCACAAATCAGAATCATGGTCCTAATCCACTCACCTGCAATGCCTCAATGTTTCCTATGTCATGTACAATTTGGTATGATTGGTATGTCTGATAATGCTTTGAGAAAAAGTGATCAACATAGCACCCGTAAGTTCCATGATCTGGACATGTTGGAATTCCACGAACCAAAATGGTGTATTGATCATGTCTTTTGTAGTGATACTTCAAGTGCTCAATTCTTCTCATAGTAATTTCTCCGTATTCCTGCTTCAAATCAAATTGAAGATTTCAGTGACACCATCCAGATTATCCTTGCTTCGACGATGTAGCTTCAACTAATGATGAACCAACAATTCTCTAACCAAATCGTTTAGTGATCTTTCTAGTTAAAAAAATGTGCACCAGGCTACAATTTTCAGCGATGGATATAAGTAACTGACACAAAATAAAACAAATCCTTGGTTTGGGGATTACAGAGCAATAATCTGCTTTAAGATTCCCGTTGCTGGCATAATAATTAAATAGATAACAACCCTAATCCCATGCCACCAAATTACTGTTGTCTTAATTTAAAAACGGGAACTGCAGGGTTTTACAGTTATCTGTATGAAGGATAGAATAGCTATACATACTAACAAGAAGGAGATTGGTTAATCATTTGTTGGGCTTTAAGCATGATACTAACAGTACCTCCCAAGAAAAAGAAAAAAAGAACAAGTGAATTGAATGAAAGGTTTTCAAAATCACTCACCTTATGAAGCAAATATACCACATAAAAGGATATAAAGCAAAGGCATGAAAAATGCACCCAAAGCCTGTCATGCACAACATAAACTATTTCAGTTACAAAATCAACACCATTTCCATTTGGTAGGCAATACCTTTCAAACTCTGTGTTTTTCCAACTTATTAACATGATTCTAGCCACATTAGAAACAGCATAAAATTATTCTATCAGCATAAACTAAAACACCATTTCATATAATAATCAGAGAGCAATTTACAGTGACCTGCTTTTCTTGGCCAACATTGCTCAATATATGAACTGAAACAGTACTCGAACTGAATATGTAAGGAGCACGACGAATGTGAAAATGAAAATACTCAGACTAGAACTAACCTATTAGATCCTCGTGCCACATTGGTAATCGTGAATAGTTCCATGGAATTCGATCTTCTGATGTCAGCTCGACCTTCACTAGTATAATTTGTTGGAGCAAGGACCACTAGTCCAACAATCGAGCAAACACTGAAACACTTGATCCTACACATCGAACGATGAGACATCAACCAGATTATTAACAGATAAAACTCAAAATGAGAGAAGATCAGTTGGCGAACATGCGTGTCACCAACTCAACTTTACTCTTCTAGTGTTTCACGAATCCTACGACCGTTCTCCACGTACCCAAACTTGAAGAGGCGGACGAGAACGAGCGCGTCGAGGCCGTGGCGCCGCAGCACGTCTTCTTGAGAGAGCCGGAAGGCCGCGCTGATCCAACGGAACGACGGGGTTAGTCGCCCGTGGCCGAGTGGCAGCAAGCCACAGGCACAACCACCAAGATCACCGGTCGCCATCCGGCGGGGACGGTAAACAGGCGCGTTCCCGGGCTGCTTCTTGAGCAGGGAGAAGAGCGAGAGCGCCAGAAGAGCCAGCCCCAGGTTGATCGCCGCCGACGCCAGCAACCCCTCCGCGTCCATTCCTCTTCCTTCTCACACAGCTGATCCGGCGCGCGCTGCACCAGCGTGGGCACTGCGCAGTAGCAGCCGAGGTGAGGATCAGCTTCCCGCCGGTGGAATCAGCTCATTGGTGCGGTGGTCGATGGCGGGCGGCGACGTGGTGGCCGGAGGAGCCTCGAGCGACACGTGGCCTGGCCGGAGCACGACGCGTTTGGTTGGCGCCGCCGCAACCCCATTCCTGGAACCGCATGGGCATTGCCACCGCTTGGCCCACCTGTTAAGGCCCACAGGTTTGCTCTGATGGGCCCTCCCATTGTGAGCTGGGTGGGCTACGCGGCCTGGGCCGGCCCATTTTGTCTTGTGATGAGGCGGAGAAGGCGACACGCAGAGCTCGAGGCGACAAACACCAGCATCAAAAGACGAGAGGTTGGTGGTGGCTGGTGGGGCGATGGCAGCGCCTGCGGCGGAAGGGGCGGCCGTGTCGGCCTCGGCGGCGCTGCGATCCGTGCTGGCGCGGGCGGGGAGAGCGGCTGAGCGGTCGGGGCGCGCCGCGGAAGCGGTCCGGGTGGTGGCGGTGGGGAAGACCAAGCCCGTTTCGATGCTGCAGCAGCTCTATGACGCGGGCCACCGCTGCTTCGGCGAGAACTACGTGCAGGAGTTCGTCACCAAGGCTACTCAGGTACTGATCTCGTCTCCAGTTAGATTGCGTCGTGCGCTCTGCAACTTTGCAGCGCATCCATCGCGTGGAAATGGAGGGAAATGACTTGCTCGATCTTACCGTGTTTGCAGCTTCCGGAAGATGTCCGGTGGCATTTTATCGGGCACCTGCAGAGCAACAAAGTGAAACCGCTGCTAGGTACGCTTATATGTTTCAATTGTATGCGCAATTGAAGAATAAGTAAGCCTGCATCAACAAAGTTATACACGCCCTCCAAGAAGAAAAGCTGGTTTGCTCACAAGTAGTTAGAATCTAAAGTTCTAAATGTTATGGTTATTAATTTATTGCTTGCCACTTGCGTCACCTTGTAATGAAGAGTGAGCACTTACTAGTACTTAGTACTGGAAAGTTGTTCTTGTTTAGCACCATCATGACAATTGGTAGTAATAGTTACTAAGCAGTGTACAGTATATGAAAATGATAAAGAGTAATATCAACACAATTCTTTCATAGTGCTTTTCTCGAAATCATCTCTCTTTTGATTGCCAGCTAAGCCTTGTCTCTCTTTTTTCAGCTGCTGTTCCAAATCTTGATATGGTTGAGGGTGTAGATAATGAAAAGGTAAGCAGTCAGCAACAAGTACTGTTCCTTCTGTTATTTATCTCATGTCTGTACAAAAGATGAATACTAATATAGTTTAACGCTTGTTAAGTTGTTATGTAGAGTTAGATTCTTGCACCTGTTACCTGTGATTGTGGATTTCTTTATTACTAACTCATAGAGTCCACATTTTTCAGATTGCTAACCACCTAGATCGTGCTGTCAACAGTTTGGGAAGGGAGCCTTTGAAAGTTTTGGTTCAAGTGAACACTAGTGGAGAAGAATGTGAGTGCAGAACCAGTACTGATAAATCTGAACTCTTATCTCTTGATTAATTTTCCTAGTTAAAGCACTTGTGCTATTTGTTTCCTTATTCGCCTTGATCTGATAGATTATTATTATTGCTATTAATTCATTTTGCAATTACTATTGCTATATCAGAAGTCAGTTTATTACTTCAGAAGCATACCCTAAATTACAAGTGAACACCAATTTCAAATCATTATCATTCTGCAATGTTCACATTCATCTTTCATATAATTAGCTTACCTCTCAACATCGGGTTCATGGACTGAACATTTCCTTTTGTTCAGCTAAATCTGGAATCGATCCCTCCAAATGTGTTGACCTTGCTAAGCATGTGAAACTAGCATGCCCACACCTAATATTTTCAGGTCTGATGACAATAGGAATGAAAGACTACTCGTCAACACCAGAAAATTTTAAGGTGCTTATCCAGTCTTACTTCATCAGAAACGACAACGAGCAATCTGTGCTGACTTTCATAACCTGTTGTTTTGAGTGCTTTGAATACAGGCATTGGTAAATTGTAAGCTTGAAGTTTGCAAGGCCCTTAACATACCAGCAGAACAGTTTGAACTCTCCATGGGAATGTCTGGTGACTTTGAGCAAGCGGTTTGTAATATAATCATTCTCATTCTTCGCATAGGATCATTGAAACAAGACCACGAAATTGGGTTTTTTTTTTACACACTACACGACTCTTGGACCTCCATCAACTACTGTTAACTTCATGCAGATTGAGATGGGAAGCACGAATGTGAGGATTGGATCAACCATTTTTGGACCAAGGGAGTATCCAAACAAAAAGCAGAACTAGTGCGATTCAGCGCATAAGTGTAATCTCAATACCCAATCCACTTGATTTTTTGCCTTTGTAAGCATGATGCTATGTATAAATACACATGTGAATAGGTAAGATGTACAACTCCATACAACACTTTTTGCAGGGGAAAAACCCTCCATACAAGTGATACAATACTGCAACACTGTAGAAGGAATTTTGTGAGATGATCTTCAATAAAATCTCTAATACCTTCCTTTCCTTCATAAAGTTCTTCCTTTTCTCTGCATGATTGCTGCTCACCTGCAGATTTTAATTAGGATTTACTTGAATGCGTTCAAAAGACGTGTAATTCTATAGGCCTCTCTGGCTCCCTCACCTAATTTATCGAATCTTCCCTAGCATTACGCATTTGGTTATGTTTTCTTGTTGCTGATCTGTACTTCTCAGTTCTCACAACATCATCCTCTAGAAATCAGGAAAATATTAGCTAGGAAATTAAACTGTTCTTTTGTACGGAGTACTTTGTGAAGAATGAAGATGCAAGGATAACAGCATGTTTTTCATTTTTACTAGATATATGCCTGGGCGTTGCATCGGAATCACAATTATTTGGAATGAACCTCGAGCACGGATGCGTGAACTTCGAGAACTTTGTATCGGACATGGTTAGCTGGACGTGGATTTGATCTTCGAAGTGAAACCGGGTAGGCCGTGGACACGTGAGCTTCGAGTAGAGGATGATTTATATTGGATAAGATTATAAGAACGTGTAGACAGTGATCGAGACTTGGTATTACCGAATAGATGATGATATTACAATGTTTTTAGATATATAAATTCATTCAACTTTTATAAAATCTATTATGCGTATCCAAAATCATAGAACTAGACTACTCTCGTCAATTTAGTCGGTAAATTTTGAATCTCGTAATTTTAAATGGCTTCAGAGGTGCTAAAAAAAGGTAGGATGTGAGTCGTACGTGCGTTAAGAGATGTGTGCATGAACATCTATGCACTTTTGTTGTATTTCTTCTCCGTGTAGTGTACATGGAAAAAGCATAATTTTTTTCACCTGATCTTAGAGATATAATTTATACTCCCTCCGTCCCTGAATAAATTAATTCCTAGAATCCGTGCCGGTCAAACTTTTTAAAGTTTGACCAACTTTATAGAAAAGATTAAAAATATCTATGATATAAAATGAACATATTATGAAAATATATTCTATGATGTATCTAATGATACTAATTTGATATCATAAATTTTGACGTATTATTCTAAAAAATCAGTTAAAGTTTAAAATTTTTGACTTACGGAAATTTTAGGAATATATTTATTCGGGGACGGAGGGAGTATGAAATTGTAAGGCTTAATTAAGATGTACGACTTTATAGCTTATTATTTTTTATTTAAGTCATTTTTATCGGAGACTGCTTCTGTTGTACATCCAATCGGCTAAATGGGCTGATTCAGTTTTGGGTACTTTCAAGGAAAAAGTCTACTTTTCCTCCCTGAACTTTCGCGAAAGTCCGCTTTTCGTTCCTCAACCGCAAAACCGGACAAACTACCTCCCTCAACTTTTCAAACCGTGCGTTTTACCCCCCTGGAGTGGTTTTGAGGGCGGTTTTGCTACAGTGAAGGGTGGTTTTGCTACAGTGACGGCAGTTTTGTCTTTTTCTTTTTTATTTATTTCGGCTGAATTTTTAAAAAACCGTAGTAAATTATAGAAAAATTATAAAATAAAAAATTTAATTTTGTTGGACTCCACATGAGTAGATCTACACAGTTTATATATAATATGATATATAATATGTCATACTTTTGTACAAAGTTTTTGCTGTGAAGGTTTTGTTCTTTTATATTTATTGCGGCCAAATCTTTTAAACGTGAAAACCCATAAAAAATAAAATCCGATTTTGTTAGACTTAACATGAGTAGATCTATGTATGAAGATATAATATGATATGTTTTAGTCCATCAAAATAATTATAAATGATGCAACTTTAAATTATTTTAATTAGTTATAGAAAAGTACAGATCTTAAACTAGAGCAAAAACGTTATAATAAAACATACCATATTATATGTTCATGTGTAGATCTACTTCTGTTAAGTCCAACAAAATTGTATTTTATTTTTTATGATTTTTTATGATTTACTATAACGTTTCAAAGATTTAGTCGAAATAAATGGAAAAAACCTTCATAGCAAAAATTTTATACTAAATCATATCATATTATATATAAACTGTGTAGATCTACTCATGTGGAGTCCAACAAAATTAAATTTTTTATTTTATAATTTTTCTATAATTTACTACGGTTTTTTAAAAATTCAGCCGAAATAAATAAAAAAGAAAAAGACAAAACTGCCGTCACTGTAGCAAAACCACCCTTCATTGTAGCAAAACCGCCCTCAAAACCACTCCAGGGGGGTAAAACGCACGGTTTGAAAAGTTGAGGGAGGTAGTTTGTCCGGTTTTGCGGTTGAGGGATGAAAAGCGGACTTTCGCGAAAGTTCAGGGAGGAAAAGTAGACTTTTTCCTACTTTCAATCGGCTCCTGGGCCCGTTAGATCTGTTCAGCTCCTGGACTTCCAAATTCCACTCCACCACAGAACAGCCCATGAGGAGAAGGATCCACCTGTGGCATCTTCTTTGCACGCCGCTTCGCTTCGCATCCGCGCGAGTCGCGACGGACGACGGACCCCGACCGGCGGCTCCGCATCTGCTCCCGGCGCCTCTGTTCTACTCCGCGACTTCGTTCCTCCTCGGCTCTCCTGCTGTTTCGCCTCCGGTCCTGCTTTCTGGTGCTGCAGATCTGCGTTCGGCGTCCCAGCGTGCGGCGTTCCGCCCGCAGCCCCGCACTGCAGCCCGGCCAGCCAGCGGCGGGCAGCGGCCCCTGCTCCGCTAGCGCAAGCCAGCCAGGCGGGCTGGCTCCAGTCGGATAGGAGGCCAAGCGGCCAGAGGCACCCACACGTACTTCCAGCCCCCACCCCACAGGCTGTTCCTTGCTTTTTTTTTGTTTGGCTGTGTCTGCTCCTGTTGGGCTGCGGCACCTGCACAGGGGAGAGAGGATTACAAGACAGAGAGGCACACGGAGCCACACAGCCAAGGATTTCTGATTTGTGACTTGTGAGTAACCAAGTATCGATTTTTTATTTTCATTCCAGAAAATCTTGTTCGATGAATGGTAATGTCTAGTTTCTAATAATTATTACGTTGCAATGTGCATTTTGCTATATCCTAGGGCATAAAAGTCTAGAATGGGAAAAATTTTAGTAAGTAATATGTGTCGAAGAATGGCGCTTTCAAGGATTAAGAAACCTTATGATAAATTTGAATTTGCCCACAGGGACATAAGGAATGAATATGTATGGTATTTTTTTTTCATTTCAACCCTCAATGTTATCTTGTTTTTTCTCTCTAAAGAACTATGCCATTTTAAAAATTTGTGCAGGATTGAGAATGTCAGCCGATATGGTGTGAAATTGTTGAGACATATATGATCTAAAAGGCTATCGGATGCTCTTTACTTGATATTTTTCTATCCACAGTGTTCTGTGTATTTGCTTGAGCACTTTGAATTGATATCATCATTATTTATGTATTTTTTTATATCTATTTGGCGTGAAATTTTTATTATTTAGCCCCCCTCTTGCCACTGGCTCCATCTGCAGGTTGGAGTTTCTGAATGGCCAGCTCAGGGGATGCGGAGGGCGTCAACGCCTCCATGGGTGAGCTGAGCGTACAAGCAGCGCCTTCATCAGGTGAGAATGAAATCGCTCAGTATGGTGCGTATCCCTGAAGGGGGCAACCGTGTGCTTTCATAACTATGTGTTGTTTTGTTTGCTTAATTAGTAGTGCTTCTTGCAGTAGTTTTATCTCGTGTTTGAACTTACTTGATTTATCTATGCAAAACTTTATCCCAGCTAATGGCGGTGATGTTGCCACTGTCGATGAAGATGATGCATGGGAAGATGTTTCAGATTTTCATGGGCATGTGTCTACCTTAGATAGAGAATGGGTCCACCGGCAGAACCAGTTTCAAAAGGTATTAAATACTCTAGAGTTTATTCAGAACGCAGTTGTTAATGCTAACTACTCTTCTGAAGTTTTTTTTGCTGATTGTTTACTTTTGCTTTTGATTTCACTCTAGATGGGCTATCGGGATGGTATAACAGAAGGGCAGAAGGACTCTGCCCAGGAAGGCTTCAATGTTGGGTTCAGGCAATCTGTAAACGTTGGCTACAAGTGGGGCCTTGTTCGCGGGGTTGCCAGGTGCCAAGAATAGTTTCCTTGTATTGCCATTCTCTTCTAGTGTTCCCTCTGATTTTAGTTTTTTTCTATCTGTCATCCTTCTTAACAGTGCACTAGCTAGTCTTCCAGACAGCTTGAAAGAAAAACTGGTGCCAGATGTTCAGCGTAGAGGGAAATTACAGGATCTTCACAGCTCTGTGCAGGACATATCAGCAGATGACGCTCTTCAGATGTTCCATGAGAGTATTTGCCAAAGTAATCGTCCTTTAGAGGGATCGGGATCACATGTGACATCAACCTCAGAACGAGCTACAGAATCAAATAGGATGAAAAGCCTATCAAAGGATATTGTGTTGTTGTTGCATGAATGCTCAGATATTAAAGTAAGTGAAGAGTTGGCAAGAGATTGATGAACAAGTTGGCCTGGAATTTCCGATCACTATGGTCTAAGAATTTTCCAAGTCTAGCAGAATCACATTGAGTTTTCAGATTACTGAACATCTACCTGCGCTATAGATGAATGTGATTCAGGGATTTTGTTTTCAAAGGATCTGATACGCAAAAGACTCGAACTTCAGAGACCTAGAATGTAACTGCAAAACCTGTTGTTCCGTATTTTAATCATATTGCTGTTTTGTGAATTGTAACTATTACTCCTATAAAGAAAATCTTGATACAAGCCTCAGGCTCAAAGCATTCTGGTTGTTTCTTTGTATCTCTCATGGTAACATTTTAAGCTGACATTCTGAATGGTCCATGTACGCCAGAAGTCATGATAACCTAGAATGTGATTCATCTACACCAGAAGTCGCTCTGGCCTATTGTAACGTTTTAAGCTGACATTCTGAATGGTCCATGGTAGTTTGATAGCATGGCAACGGATCGGTGGTTGGATCTGCAAGTTGAATATCAGCCTTGGGAGTTCGTTATGGTTGGTGGACCATCAAACTTTTGTATCCGTTGTGTTGGTTATGTTTATCACTTTTTCTACTGTGCAGTCGCCTGGAATCTGAATTTGTTTCAGGCGATGCTCTGTCCGTTAGAGGTCTACGCTGGCTTGTTTCATATCGGGTCCGATATTTCTTAGTGGGTTCAGACGACACTAGAGTTCGCACCCGCCAACACCGCACTCAGTCTGGTCATCGTCCTACTCGAACGCTCAATCACCATCTCCTCCGTCCCACTCTCCCAGTCCAGATCTGCCCACTCTTCTATCTCCTCCGGCTCCCTAGAAGCATCCCACAGTGCATGGAGCGCCAGCTGCGGTGGCGTTGGCGCATCCCTTTCTCCTTCCCTCAGTACCACAGTGACCCTATTGGAGGAGCGGCGCGCGCGAGGCAGCGGCGACAGAGCAGTGTGCGCGGCGGGCATCCCCAAGCGGCGGTGGCTCCCTGTCGGTCGTTCCGTATTTTTATCACAGTGGGCTGTTGAAGGTCTTCCAGAGGACCTCCGGTGACACACTCTTGTATGTTCCTGCTGCATCTCCTTTCTCCTTGTCCCTCGTTGCTGCATCACTTGTCGCTTGTTTGTACTCGATTCCATTTCATGATTTGTTGTTGATTTGGTCATGCGGATGGAGATTTTTGCCAGTAAGGTTGGGATTCTTGTAGGGTTTGTGTTGTTCTCTTTTGCGAAATACCGATTTTGCTGTGTTGTGGAAATTTATATGGTTTTATTGTGTTTGTTCTTGATGCTCCCTCTGTTAGTTAGGGTTTGGTTTGCTGGACTGCTGTACGCTCTAGCTTTAAATCTAGCTAGTCAATATCCCTCATCTAGCCATCTGCATATCAAGGATTTTTATCCGATGGTAATCATAGGAATTTATTGATTCAACTAAGACAGACAGCTAATTGGACCCTTTTCAGATCCATCCCTTGAAGCTTCAGGGACCGGCACAGTGCGAGGAGGCCAAGGGCGGCGCCCCACCCTAGCCATCGGCCAATCAAGCCCTTGACATGGACAATACTGAGGACAACACCATCCTCAGGCCCAATCTTTTCATCCCTTGCTTGATCTGTGAGAAATCCGCAATTTCATCATCTGTGTTGTGTTCTTGGTTGTATTGATAGGTTCGCTGGTTTTTTGCAGTCGCGAGGCTTGCATACCAGTACGCCAACAAGTGGGTGAGCAGGTCCAAGTGCCCCATCTTCAGGAAGAAGACCCGGTGGGTGAGTGATTGTTAACGTAGCTCTACTTTGCTTTTGTCTTCATAGTAAATGAGTGTAGTCTCAGTGATCCTGCAATAACAACAAAATGCATTATCTGATTTGCTTATTCGAGAGATGAAACCAGATTTTTGTAAATGGCAGTGTCCCATTCATGTTTGTCCTATTTTCTACTTGGCTATTCTGACTAATTGTACGTCTGACCGAAAGCATCGATGCAAATGTTGTGGTCAAAAGGATCGGAAAATGCTGTGATTTGTCTATCTGCTAGGGATTAATTTTGGGGGTAGATATTATATAATACTATGTTCCATGCATTCAATGAAGATAATATATATAATAATATGTTCATGGTTGGTAACTAGCTGGGACTAAGGTTTTGTTTTTTCAGAGATTGTGATTTCTGTAGAGACGTTGTTGGTCTGACCGTGATTAATTTCAGAGGCTGCTTGTTCAAGTTAACCAACGGCTAGCTATTGGGAGAAATTTGGTAATACATCGAAGTAGCATGTTTTAGCCATTTATCTTGATGTCTTGATAATGTTCTGTAGTCATAGAAGAACAAATAATTCTAATAACTTTTTTCTTCTTCTTTTCATATATTTCTACTAATTGCAGGCAGTGTTTCGTATTGTCTGGGAGTGCTTGTTACAAATATTTATCAAGTTTCATATGTAATTTATCTGTTGCGTGATATCTCAAAACTAACGTAAGCTCATGTACTTCTCTTAGCCGAATAAATGCTCTGAACACCCTACTTTTAGGAAACAAAGCTGTGTTCAAATAAAAAAATCTTCCTATAATTTTCGTTTTGAAAATCCTCCCTGTGAATGAAGCTTTGTCCAGCATTCTAGGATTTGTAAATCTGATTTTTAGCATTATGTAACTCACTGATTATTTGAAATAAAATAACCTGAAATATAATAGTCTGAGTTGCATAATTATGTCTCTTTGCCTTTGAAATGATTATCATTGTGATTAAAAGTATTTATAATTTCCATTTTTATTATTTGTTTTCCGTCCAATGACAACGAGCTGAACTTAGGTGGTATGAAGATTATCCAAACTAATTCTTGTCATGATTTGCATGTTTCCCCAAAGCTATTCCCTGTAAATCAAAAGGCTATCCACTGTCTGAAACTGTAGCTCCTGATTTGCATTTCAGTGGTTAATATCCATTTATTGTTTGCACATTTGTAAATAGTAGATTGCACACTTGAATTACTGTAATTATGGTGTTTTTAATGTGCAATATTTGGTCTTAACTATAAGTTTTGCATTATTTTGTTTTTCTTTTTATATTTTATTAAGCAGGAAAAATAAAGGTTCAAAAAGCTTGTATCTGTGTCATCACAAATCAAATGTTTGTGCTGTTTGACTATAGAAACAATTATATCTTTGTGTTAATGCATAGTTTGTTGCTAAATGCACTAGTATATTGAGCTTCTAGGTTCTTTTTTGAGTTTCCAGTGAAATTGTTAATTTGTTTGTTGGATGCCCTTTGACTCCTTGCAAATTCACTAAACTAGGATATATATCTATCTTGTACACTTAATCTATTCAGATAATTTGTGAAATTAATTCATGCTTTCCATTCGAAGTGACAAATGATATTTTGTTGATTTTGATTCATTTGTTGTGTTTTATGTTGATCCATCCATGGGTAAGCTGAAGATGATGGTGTTGATGATGTAAGTGCTATTATAAGCATCCTTAGCATGCAACCTTGCAAGGTCAGTCTCTTTTTTTATTCTTTTTCCAATCAAATGAATGTAAGAGTAGGATACTCGCTGTTCTTTTGAATTTACGACACCAACATTTTGAGAGTGTGACTGCTTATGGTTTTGATCTTGTTCGTTGAAGCTAAACTACATCTTTCTATCCAGAAATCAGTAGCTGATGAAGCAATTACTATCTTTGTGTTGTCGTATCTCAAATCATAGTGCATTGTAGTAACACGGCCCTTACCCTTCAGGTCTGGTCAAATCCTGCCCAAAACCAAAAGACCAGCTTATTTGCCATCTTTGTTCTTCTCCATAGTAGTTGTAATGGTACATGTTAATCTCTCCTATTCATGAAAACCAAACAAAAAACATTAAGTCAATTAATTCCAATCAGCAATAATGTAAATTGCAGGTACCAAGCACTGCAACTGTAGTTCTAAGCATATGCAATATGCAAAAATTTTAGTTACCTCATGACTATAATTAGCATTTACATTGTTTCAAGAAAATTCGTAATAATTTTCAATGTTCATTTCCAAATCCCTTGAATACCAACCTGCATATCAAAAGAGGACTAGATTAGCTTACAACTTAGTAGTTCATATGTAATTCAATGACAAGTTTTCCATAGGGTGGGTATGGGCCTAAGACCTGTCTAGAAGCATAGTCGATGGGCCTAACTTTCCTCACATACATACCTATTAAGAATCTATGTTAATCATTCTGTCTGAACCATCTCATTTAGCTCAAGGTCTGTTCCCTTGTGACTTGTGACTTGAGGGCAATTATTACATTGAGACGCAACAACAACAATGTGCTATGTGGTTGACCATTAGTTGGAAGACTGGATGACTAACTTGTATGAGCTACCTGGTAAGCCATCTGTATGGACTAGGAGCTCCAGTTCACAGCTGCCAAGTAATTCTCATGTAGCCACTCTGTTCATACGCAGCTAAGCTTGTAAAGACAATTGCAAGAGACAGACCTCCTACATGCAGGCTAACTATCTGGTTTGACTTGGGCATAGGCACACGGTGCCAACCCACACCAAATTTTTATTCTTGTCCTTTTTATAGAAAAATTATTTGTTGTGATTTGTGCTAACACACATTGTTCTTTGTTTATTGTGATTTGTGCTAGTATACACCACATTTTTGTCCTTGTCTTCCAATAGAAAAAATTGTTACTTGTGATTGTGCCGATACATTTTAGATATCTGTACAAGTTTTTCTGTTTTTGTGCATGATATTTGCCCATGATATTTTTTGTTCTGATCTATTTTTTTTGTTATTTTTAGGTGCCGCCTAATATGAACCCTTCATGTATTATTCCTTGCAACAAGTATCCTTAAAGTGTTCTTCTCCAGGTTTGTGCTCCTAAGAATCTGGTTATTTATACAATTGGCATTGTACAAATGTAAGAATCAGGCTAGTATTTTTCTCCACATTTCCTATGTGTCAGTCACTTGGATTTTTCGTTTTGTTCAGGTGACGAGTGGTTCTTCCATCTTTCTTCAAGATTTTTTTTTTCTCTGTTGGGTTCTATTGGCTTCCATTGGCTTCTATTGGATGTTATCCATTACAAAGTGGCCTCTAACAGCCAACAAGCCTTGATAATATTGAAGCGGAGTAGAGGCTACTTCTTCAGGTTCAGGGTGTGGCACCGTGGTGACTCTTGTGACAATTAACGGTCAGTTGTTTGTTGTTTTGTTCTTTAGTAGTTGTTTTCGTATTTTTACTGTATTGGCCAACAACATTAGCAGTTAATTGTTTGTTGTGTGTCGGTTGATTTAATACCAAGAACAACTTGCATTCAGTTAGCCTGTATATGTGTTGTTTCAGCAAATTATTCTATGCAGGAGCAGTTCTTACAACAACAGCTAGTTGCATATTGTTTTAGTGCGTTAAATTCAGTTCAGTTCAGTTTCACAGCATCATTGTTCTCTTGTTCATTCGGCTTGACTGAATATTTCTGGAGCTCGCTACTACAGCTTTTTAAGAGTGCTATTAGCTTTGATTTTTCAGCAATGGTTTGCTTAGAACAAACGTGTTATTTTCTATTCTAAGCAACAAAACAGTGTATCTACAGTATGAAGAACATCTTGGCTAGCAGTGTAGGTAGGATATAGAAGTTGCATCTTGAGTTCTTGGCCATTAGGTAATTAGGTAAGCTACGAGGTCCAGACTTTACACTTTCATGCTACAGTGACAATAGCTAAGTAATCTTACAGAACTGTTTTTGGTTCTTTTAATTCCTTGCTTGTTAAATTCAAAGCATGTATGACTGTATGAATTAGGTTCTCTCCTTGTTGCTTTTGTAGGTAGTAAACTAGTAATAATTTGGTTGAAGTAGCAAGTTGTTGTTTCAAGTTCAGAATCTTTTCTAGTAATAATATTCGCACTTGCTTTGTTCTGTTTTAGTTAGGCCATAACCATACGTTCTTCTTATTCCACTAAAATTTGTTTTATGAAAATCTGATTTGTTTTCGATAAAATGTTATATATGAAACAACAAGGAAGACCTCAAAGAAGGATTGCAGTGTTATTAATTGTGTAGACTCCACCATAGTAATTTCTGGAGAAATTATTCTTAAGTATGTGGTGTTCTAGTGACGCATTGTCAACCATATCATATGATTTTGAATTTTGAATACCTTGTAGGGTTAGATCTCTTACTCATCTTAGATTCGGCATGAAACAGTAAACCATTGGTTGACCTTAACTGGTTTTTGTGTAGTCACCCAATGCAAGTTTTTGTGTAGTCACCCAATGCAAAGGCAATGGCCGTACATGACCGAGAAACCTAGTACTACTAATGTAGCTAGCCTCCACGCCTCCATAAAAAATGAGCAGGTTTTTTTGAAAGGAAAATGAGCAAGCGGTTTTCCTTGGACCTTTCCTCCGCTCTAGCCTTTGTATTGCACAAGAACCTACCTAATTCTACAGACCTTCTGTAGCGTGCAAATACTGATGCTCGAGTTTCTTCAGGTGTCAGTCAGTTCAGATCATCTAGTATGTGTAATTATTTGCGCCTAATTTCAGATTGATTTGTCAACGATTAGGTCAGTGAGTTGGAGCAAGTGGCAATGCTATCTATAGCTAATTGTGAATCAGCATCTAGGGCCATATTTTAGTGCACAGGAATGACTGAAAATGCATGTCTCTACCCTACATGACCTAACACTGACCTAGGAAGTCAGCAGTCTTGTCTACGACAGTTCTGTTCATTACAGTGTTGAAATTTCTATTTATAGTGTTGAATTTTTCAAAATTTCAGTTAATTTTTGTTAGTGTCTTATATGATAAATGAAGTATGAATTTTTAATATTATATTCATTCCATCTTTTGTTCTTCTCCGTAGTAGTTGTAATGCTCTGTTCCCATTAATCTCTCTTCATAAGAAAAACAAATAAAACACTGAGTTAATTAATTGCGATCAATAATAATGCAAATTGCACATATCAATGACCGCAATTTTGGTTGTTAGCATATGCAATTTTACAACTTAGTAGTTCCTCTATTTATTGCCATAAGTTCGTTCACATAGGGTAAGGGTCTAAGTTCAGTGTAAATATATTTTCATTTGTCACATCCTCTTCTACTTCATTGATCTGCATCTCTGTCTTTTTTTTGCCTTTATCATGTTTTGTCAATCATTTATGATGTCTTCGTTTTCTGTTTTTTCAATCTCCTTCCTCTAGATTTATCCCTTTCTTTCTTGTAGCAGGGGGTTTACGTGGAGCTTAGATTTGCAGCTGGTTTTATGGTGTCTTGATCTCCTTCCTCTGGATCGTGGGCTACAGATATGCAGATCAATGAAGACATGAGAAAAGATGGGCCCAAGTTTCATGCATCCAGTTGAAGTCCAAACTACTTAACGGTCTTTTTTTACGAGGCTGTTAACAAACAGATTTGTTTACCGGGTTTTTTTGCACCCATTAATACTGCTTTTGTACAGAAACGCTCCAAAATGCTTAACGGGTTTGTATTGCGAGCCCGTCAAGGAACAGATCTCTGTACAGGGTTTTTTCGGACCCGTTAAGTCTGCTTCAGTACAGAAACAAGACTAGACACATATTGTCACCGTTAGATCTGAATCTAGGGGTCAATAATCGTCGCCTGAAAATAAATAAGTCATATTTCAGGCACCTGAAATATAGCAAGTCTATTTTTTTGAAAAAACCTATGACAAGATAAATTGGGATTTTCTTATCTCCTGCAAAGCAAAGTGGATTCATAATCACTGGTGCTTGACCCTTTTAGTGCCATTGATATACACCAGAAGTTGCCTTGGCCTGTTGTACGGGAGCTTGAGAGCATAACATGTTACATGTGAACGAAGGTCAGCAAGACGAGTGTCGCTCTTTCAGTTCGTTATGGTTGGTGGGAGCATCAAACCTTGTATATCAACCATAAAGGACCCCGAAATATTCAGAAATCAACAATTGAGTCAAATTGGACTGCAGCTGTTCAATCTCACTGAAATGTTGGAAATCGATCATGACAAAATGAGTTATACAAGATGCATATAAGAAAATCAATGGCATATCCACATGAATCAGGACAAAGAAATTGAAGTTATTATA
Organism: Coix lacryma-jobi var. lacryma-jobi; assembly: GCA_009763385.1. Classification (NCBI taxonomy): domain Eukaryota; kingdom Viridiplantae; phylum Streptophyta; class Magnoliopsida; order Poales; family Poaceae; genus Coix; species Coix lacryma-jobi. Next base: position 3,730,197 of record CM019827.1, read on the forward strand.
TCCATGTATAGTATATGACCAGCATCCGAACCGGGAAAGAAATGCGGTTAATAAGAGCTTTATTAATCTCTGTCTAAAGGAACATCTAAACATTCTTGCCAGTGTGCTGGTCACCTACACTCGTTTCTCATCACTAAACTGAGCACACGAGACATATGTACATGCACTAGGCCCCTCCACTAACCCAACTCAGCGAGCTCCTAGTAGCTCAACTATCAATCAGATAAGAAAACAATGGCGGTGAGTAAGCAATTCTCTCCCATTAATATCGAAGTGACTGCTGAGTTAGAACCTTCAGAAGTTCAGATCATGATCAGTTCCAGCCAAACCACCAGCTGCAAGACAGATAAAACAGCGTCAAATTTCAATCAACAATTTCCTACCAAAGGAAGGACAGTCTTGTAACAGGGAAATCCTCGCTGCTGTTCCTTAATCCTTACCTCTAAAAGGCTATCTATCAGCTACATGCTTGCGAAGGCCATGCAAGAGTGAAGGCTCTCTTGTCACCATTATCCTGTTGCTCGGGCTTCTTCTCATTTGCAACCGTAGGCAGAACAGATTCAAAGGCCTGCACAAGCATCTCAACTTTCCTCTTCTGAGCACGAGCCAGCTTCTTCACTTCCTTCCGAAGAGCGTAGTCGACCATCCACTCCTCAGCGGCCCTCCGATCATCCACAGACTTATGTTTGAGATCAACCTTCTCTGCCTCTGGACCGGTTTCTGCCGGAAGAAAGTTTGGAGGCTTGGGTTTGAAAGGACGCATTTGCTTGACATCCTTTTCGGGTATTCTCCTCCTGGCAATGCTCGACCTGTTCTTCTTCTGAGAGGATGCTGCGTAGGCACAAGCAGAGCTAACATCTTGAAAGCTTATCCCGCTGAGCGAGCTGGAAATGCTATCGACTGACGATTCCTTTGGAGCAAAGCGTACGCCGCCACCTGTAGAATTGCCACATTGTTATCATCAGGCATGAACAATTGCTTCTCAATTCGAACACGTGCATGAGAGATGTGATCGGAGGAAACATTGCAAGAAACTTCACCTTCAGGGAGGTTTCCTGCATGTTTAGCATCCAGCAGGTCCTCGGAGATGTCAGACTCGCAGCCCCCGAAATCCTCGCCTTCATGATCCACCACCTTGACCAAGGTCTTCTTCTCTTCACGGCCGCGATGCTCGGTGGTCCCCAACAGCTCAACCGAACGAACCGAGATGACGTCGCTGGACCCGCACGAACCGTCGTCGTCCACGAAGTATCTCGACGAAGTAGGCGCACCCAAACCCTCCGGCGCGTCCTCCGCGGAGAGATCGCTGCAGCTCACGTCCGAGGTCACCGTCGGCGCGGCGGTCCCGGCGCGTACCTCGACGAAGTAACCGCGGCCTCCGGCGGTGCTGGGCTTGCGGAACGGCGAGGCGCCCTTATGCTTCATGCTCTGCTGAGTCTTGATGAGACGCCTCCGCTCCGCCACGAAGCTGCCCAGGGGCGGCGCGTGGGCGTGGCCCTTGAAGGAGCAGTACGCGTACGGGCAGGCGTGCACCGGCCCGTCGGCCCCGGGCCCCTTCATGGCGGATGAGCACGTGGCCCTGCCCGCGCGCGGCACCGCCGCCGTCAGCACCACCTTCGCCCTCCCCTGCTGCGGCGCGGCGGGGGCCCCGGCCTTGGCACCGGAGCAGCTCGTCGCCCTCATGTAGTTGGGGAGCGGCGCCGGTGCCATGCCGCCACCGCCAGCGCCACCCCTGCTTCCCGAACCAGGGCCGGCGCCGGGGACCTTGGGCTTGTTGCGCGCCGGCTTCCTCTGCACCATGGCGTGGGGGCGTGCGGCGGAGGTTCCTTGCAGCGGTCCGGTTGCTTATCCGAGGGGCGAGCGAGGGAAGGCAAGGACAGAGAAGGGGAGGTGGCGGGGCGAGAAGGGGAGGGGGCGACGCGAACAAGGAAGGTCAGGTCAGGTGGTGATCGTTGCGAGATTCGGGTGGGGTTGGTTGTTGCTGGGCTTGCTACTTCCTTTGGATTCGGAGGGCGGCGGCGGCGGCGAGTGGATCGGCTCGACGCTTTTGGAATCGTCGAGGAGGAGAGGACGGGGGGCGATCGGACTCGGAGGGGGCTGGATTTTGAATGCGTTCGCCGTATCTTCTGTGGCCGAGGACCCTGTGCACCTGCTCCTGTGGCCTGCCTTCGTTCTGCTCCTCACACCACCAATAAAAAACCAGAGAGCACTGCTCATCTTTTATAGGGAAGGTAATTAAGACTGCGTTTTCTGGGAAGGTCAAATTTAACGCGGAGTTTATTTCTTTAGACAGTTACTTTATAGTTTATTAATGATGGGTGAATTTACTATCCTTAAGCCATGTAGGAGTTGTATGAGTCAATAAATTAAAGGATTTTCAAGCCTGGGTTACATGGTGTTCCATGTTTTGAAACAAAGACATTAGACTGTTAAACACATTAGCGTTAGTTTTGAGTTACTTCAGTCTGATGGTTGTTTATTTGTATTTTTATTTTGTAACGAACAAAATAAGAGATATGCTAATTATATTAAAAAGAAGGATAAACTTGAAGTGAGCATTACAACTATCCAAAGAATCAACAAGAGAGACCATAAACATATTGCGCAACACCATTACACCACTAAAGAATAACTCTGTAATGCTCTAGCAAACAAATAGGAAGAACAATGCACAACCACAGCCACCACCTCTCGAGAAGCTCCACACCAATGCTCACCAAGTGCCACATTGCACCACCATCACCAAACTAAAAGATGAGGCCAAACAAGTCAACATCCATGCTATTTGTCGCTACTTGCGCTATTGTTATCGACGATCTAACACACTAAGCCACAATGGCGGCACCAAAACTTCTGATCAAGAGGACCGGACAATATATTAACACCTCATTAACATAATAATATTAAATATATATACAATAAGTGTATCTCTCAATAGCTTTTCAACTCTTTTACATATATATTTAGTACTCATAATGAGAAAAGACAAAATTATCATAAAAAGAGTGAAATAATATTTTTCCCCTATACAATTGAACTTTTATAGGTATTACAAAAATTCATTGTGCTTTGGGGGGAGGGGGCATGGCCACTACTGTCCCCCTGGTCCTGGGAGTGCCGAGCTAGTTAGTGACGCCCATGGTAATTTTGTGTTTTGGGGGGATAAGCTCAGTGGGTTGGGATAAGCTCACTTGGCATGTGTTTTTTTGTTTTTGTTTTTTTGCCAAGTCGTTAGCGTATTCTTGGGGTAGGGTTTGAATTGACACCCCCACGCTTTGGTCACTGAGAAAATGCTACACTCGAATGTTTTTTTGTCCTGAAATTGGCACCGTATCTTTTTGCTGTCTTTTTTTTTGCCAAATCATTTGTGAAATGCCCTATTATCTTAAAAACTCGTGACATGCATGCCGATACAAAAAATATTCCTCAATTCTCGCTGAGTCGAGGATCAGCAGAACAGAGCATATACTCTTTCCGTATAGGAAATAGATGACATTTTAGATATGGTTTCGGTCAAACATTGAGAATATAAATCCATAAATAACTTTCAAGTTGTTGAGTTTAAAAATATAAAAACCATATGAATGGATTTGTCTTGTAAAATACTTTCATAAAAATATACATATTGATAAATACTTTTTTAGTATAAAAGTGAGTCAAAGTTATATTTTGGAGACCGCTTCGATGTCCAAAACGTAATCTATTTTCTATATGGAGGGAGTACAGTATAAGCACAAGACAAAATGAAGTGGCATAGCTTGTTCAAAGACCCCGAACCAAAACCCGTTCTTATAATTAACCTAAAAACGTTTTTAGACGGACAGTCGGTCTCTGTTGTACCACACACCCTTTGGCGTTTGCAAACGCTAGACCGACTTTGTTTATACAGTACTCATGCTGACTTTTGTTTTGGATTTGGATTTAAAGCCAGGATAGGATGAGATGAACCCACTGGCCAGTGGCCACTGCCCACAGACACAGTACTGTTTAGTCCTAGGAGAGGAGGAGGGAGTTGGTTGGGGAAGTCACGCAGCTCACGTGAGGACGGAGCGCCTGCCGGCTCCAGACTCCGAGGCCGTTTGCTTCCAAATTTAAAACTGGATGACACGCCGGAACAGAGAGATCTACGCTCGCCTCCCTGTAGGCTGTAGCATCGCTTGCTTGCTGTTGGAAGCTCCAACAGAATATCTCATCAGCGGTAAACTTTGCATCCAGGAATTTCAGATAAATCAATCATATACAGAAACTTGACGGTTGAAAGAAAAGTTCTCTGTGGTTAATAAAAGTTAAAAAAAAACCTCACATTCCAAAGATTGATAGTTGGATGGTTAGAAGAAAAATAGGTGGACTCGACTCTTATCTCTTGCATCATATATACTGCACCGTCAGCACCGCTAAGCCGACCTTGCCGTCAGGGGCGGATCTACAAGGGGGCTGGGTGGGCTCCAGCCCCCCTAAAGCTAGTACGTCAATGTAGAATTAGAGATAATTAGGAAAAAAAATTGGTGGAGAAAAAAAAAGAAATAAAGAAATAGAGGTAGAAGAAGGGATTAGTCCCTCTTTGATCGTGTTCTGCATCCGCCACTGCTTGCCGTCCTGCACGAAACAGGGCCTGGTGGTAAAAGGAAATTCTCAGCCGAGTACGTAGTATGTTCCATTGGTGTAGTTAGGGTAAATGGCAGGTTGGCGTTGGCGACAAGAAGAATGAACAAATGCAAGCGGCCGGGGATAATACAGTACAGCTGCTTCAGGCTTGGCCACATGGACAATAATGGACACACACGTACTCCCTCCATCCCTAAGTGTCGCCGTTGGTGTGCGTGCCACGTGTTTGACTCAATTTGTAGAAAATATGTGCAATATTTATATCTCCAAATAATTTTGTTAAAAAACTAGATATAAAGATCTTTTTCCGATGATACTAATTACTTAGCATAAATATTAATATATTTTAATATATAATTGCCGGCAACTTTTTTTCGGGAAACGAGAACGATACTTATTTAGGGACGGAGATAGTACGAGTGTAGAGTTAGTGTGGTGTTCATCCCAATTCCCAACGTCCTCTTTTCTTATTTATTCAGTCGTTGGTCGCCGGCAAAGCAACAGAGAAGGCAAAGCAAGTGTTGCTGTGTTTACTTTACAGTTTTTAATAGTAGCAATAGCAAGTCAACTATTTTTAGTTCTGTATAAAATAATGATATTTATGATACCGAACATATAATATTATAGTATTAAGATTCGTGATGGAATATATTTTCATATGGTAACAAAAACTTGGTGAACATTTAGATAGTTTGACTAGCTACTGTCTAGAAACAAAATTACAATCTTTTAAGATAGAAGTAGTACTGTATGCTTACTCATACAATATTCAATAAAACTTAACATTCTAGGATTCACTTAAACACTCTCGATCAATTTCTCGTGGCCTCGCCCAATCATTAGCTGCCATGCGTATAGAAACATGGAACCACTCCCTGATTAATAAAGATATTCATGGTTTTTTATGATCGTGGTGGTACCTCCATCCAACAAACAATGTACAATTAGTAAGCATACACTATTGAAAATCAACCCAACTTCAACTTATTCTCTCACAAATCAATATATTTATAGAGAATATTAACAACATTCGTATCTGTAAATAAATTTATTATGAAAAAATATATATTCAATGATCTATCCGATGATACCAATTATATTTTATTATATAGTTAGTTAAAGTCAAATATATTTTATTTCTTGGGAAGTGAAAATGACTCTTTTTATAGGATGGAGGGAGCATCTAACTGTCGTTGAAGATCTGTCATCACATCAGTAATGAAAGTGCCCAATTTTCTTAAAAAATACAACTCTAAATTTATCCTAAGCCAAAATATTTTAAGCTCAGTTAATTATATATAAAAATATTATTAATAGTTATAATCTATTACGATTTTCACTTCTATATTTCAGGTGCCTGAATTATAAGATGATTTCAGGCAACAATTTTGTACTACCTATTAGTAGAAATAAATTGTCAGTTTTGTGATTTGTTATTTGTCTGTGTTAGAACATATCAATTTTTTGTCTTTGTCTGACTATAAAAATAATTTTAAATTATTAAATTGTTTTTGCGCCAACATATATCAGATTTTGTCGGCTTTGTGATTTTGTCTAACGGTTTTTTTTTTGTTCTGAACCTAAAATTGCAAATAGTGTCTACAGAAATTGCAACGATCTAAAACTATAATTTTAGTATAAAACATATGCAATAACCATCGCCTGAAAGAAAACTAAATTTTAGGTATGATTTTGTATAAACTTGATGATTATATTGAACGTAACATGTTTTGGCTGGCTTGGGCACTACCACAGTTGTGTTCTTGTTGCTAAGGAGTTGCACGTGTGCATCGCATGTCGTCGTCACATGGGATTGGGCCGGCGTACCGGGACTCGAACCTCTGAAGCCTTTCGCCCGCTCCCGCAGGCCGTATGTGTACGTCTGTACTGTACTCTTGGATTGGATGCACGGATCATGAATTTGGGAAGCAGAAGCACGGCACGGAGAGCGCTCCCACACCCTACGTGCCATACCGAAAATGAGTTTATAGGTGTTTATTAGTTCCGACTTCAAAGACTTTTCAACTATCACATTATTTATTTGGACACGTATATAGTCTATTAAATATAGACTAAAAATAACTAATTACACAGATTGCGATAACTTGAAAGATAATTTTTAAGCTTAGTTCATAATTTGATAATGTTGTTGTGCTACAATAAACATATGCTAATGATAAATTAACTAGTCTTAATAAAATTGTCTCATAATTTTCTGATGAAATATGTAATTTATTTTTAATAGACTAAATTAGTGTCGCAACATCTAATGTGACATTAATTTTTTTTTATCCACCAACTAAACACACCGTATATTTATGGCCTCCATCATAGTATCTATACGAAAGATTTTTTTTAGATAGCGGAGGAGACATAATAACCTAAAAATAAGTATCCTCTCTCTTCGAAATTTATTTTACATAGAGAGTTCTCTTTAGGTTCTATTGGTGAAGAAAACCAAAAATATATATTAAACTTTTTGCATGTAGCACTATCTAAATGTCAGCGGTTGTTGAAGATAGTCAGGAGCCGATTCCGTTAGAGAGGTGGTGTTCCGACCCAATTTAAATTACATGGCCCAACCAAAACCAGCAGAAACTACCAATGCAAGAAGGCCCAACATGTCCTGGGCCATCCCAATAGGCAGGGTCGGCCTAAATTGCACAACTCATGTGCTCTGTTTTCTTTACATCAAATCGCCAGTTGTCCAGTTAGTCAAAACCAAATGTTTGACTGAATCAACCTAAAACGTACTAGTACGATACTACCTTGGGAGTTGGGACACATATAATCCTCCAAAAAAAATTTCTGTATAAAAGAAGTTCTGATCTTCGGCCCGAAGCAACTGATCACTGAAGAAAGGCATACATAATATATCACTGATAACACAAGTCGTTCTTGGAGAAGAAGAAGCTAGCATGCTGACAGCTCTTTTTTGTCATCCATATATAGAGAGAGACATCGATGGCCAAGCTAACATAACAAGCTACTCCAGAAAGCAAAGCAAATTAAGATGTCGTCGTCGTCTCCACCCGTTAAGCTCATCGGCCATTTCGCCAGCCCGTTCGTGCACCGCGCCGCGGCCGCCCTGCGCCTCAAGGGAGTGCCCTACGACTTCATCCAAGAAGACATGGAGAACAAGAGCGAGCTGCTGCTGCAGCACAACCCCGTCCACAAGAAGGTGCCCGTGCTCCTGCACGGCGACCGCGCCGTCTGCGAGTCCCTCGTCATCGTCGAGTACGTCGACGAGACCTTCGGCGGACCGCCGCTGCTTCCGGCCGACCCCTACGACCGCGCCATGGCACGCTTCTGGGCACATTTCATGGATACCAAGGTACTTGCTGCTCCATCTATCTATCGTCCTGCAACTGCAACATATATTTTTTTTTCGAACCGAGGGCCTCCCTCATTTCCATTGAGATCAAACGGAAATACCAGCGTTTACAGAGTTCAAGACCAGGAACAGCAAAAGAGTAGCTTACTGACTGCTTACAACGACAACCGGCCATTAAACAACTATGCCTAATGATCTGACAAGATCAAGAGCCACTACTTATACATCCAGGTAAGAGAAACCAAAAGGGGATAGATCCAGCTTCTAAGGACTAGAGAAAACAGAATTGGCGATTGCGAACTTCCCTTTTCAGCTCAGTCATCTTTCTGATCCTTCGAGCCGTCTTCCAGTAACTTCCTCTTGTTGTCCACCTCTTTCTTATGCATGCGTTTTCTGATCTGACAGATTAAGAGTTTTTTTTGTTGCTGAACTTGAGCAGTGCCGGCTGCCACTGGTTCTGTCGTTCTTGACGGAGGGCGAGCAGCAGGAGGGGTTCCTGAAGGAGACGAAGGAGAACCTGGCCCTCCTGGAGGCGCAGCTTGACGGCAAGCGGTTCTTTGGAGGCGACTCCGTCGGCTACCTGGACATAGCACTCAGTGGAATGTCTCATTGGATGGCTGCGTTCGAGGAGATGACCGGCGTGAGCTTGATGGGCGGAGACGACGACGACTTCCCTGCTCTGCGCCGCTGGGCGAAGGAGTACACTTCCAACGAAGCCGTGAAGCAGTGCCTGCCGAGCATGGAGCATCTCAAAGCCCACTTCTCTGCAACTGCAAAGAGAGACAAGGTCAAAGCAGCGGTCACGGCGATGCTGCAGCAGCAGTAATAATCCGGTGATGTCGTTCGTGTGGGGTCCGGGGGATTGTTGTGAGAGAGGAACATGTAAACTCCTGCCACGTCAGTAGGGTCATGACGATGTTGTTTATAATTAAGATATACTCCGTATAATGATAATGACAGTGTACTGCTTGATGACGATGGAGGTATATATGATGTTGTTTTAAAAACCACGTCAGTAGAAGGTTTTGTCTAATCTTAACCTCCACACCCAGTAACCTCGAATATGTTGATTTTAGAAACCACGTCAGCAATAGGTTTTTTATCAGAAAATTTCTGGTGTCTCAAGTATTTGTTTTAAATTAACATATTTTGAGATTCAATTGTTTATTTTTTTCACACAATCTTGGATCGAGACACAACGTATACGAAAGTTGCAGGGCTTGACAAGATAAAGACTTTGTAACTAGCACTTTTTCATTTGAGTTTATTTATTAGTACTGTAGCCATAATACAAGATTACAAAATACTTTATAAAAAAGACAGAATCTTATATACAACTTTCTAACTAGAATTTTTTTCCTTTGAGTTTATTTAGTACCCGTAATACAAGATTATAAAGTAAATTTTATATATAAAAAGGATATAATCTTATATATATATACTCACAAGTAAGTATGTGATATAGTGGTATGGAGTTGTTATTGCTGAGTACTAGGTGGCAGGTTTGAGCCCTAAGAAGGACTGTTTAATGACGATTTACATTAACCATTGGTCAGACGTGGATGACCTTGCCGGTCTCTGAACTTAAAAAAACGCTTATGGCAAGTAAAAGCCCTTTTGAAGGTCAATATTTGTTATGGTAGTATCTACGTAAAGTAGTACTTCCTCCGTCCAACAAAACATGCAATTCTCGCTTATCGAGAAGTCAAATATTTTAAACTTTGACCCAAATTATATAAAAAAGTGCTACTATTCTTGATACAAAAAATATACCATTAGATTAGTAATAGAATATATTTTCATAATAATTTTATTTAACAACATAAATACTAATAACTTTTATTATAATTTTGGTCAAACTTGAATTACTTTGACTGACACGATTCCCATAATTGCATGTTTTTATGGACGGATGGAGTAGTATATATAAAAAATGATAATTTAGTGAAAAGTTACCGACAAGATTGAAAAATATGTTTTATCACAAAGAAGAGACAATTAGACACTTGTTCGATCCTTTTGATTGCCGATTCACCGGTGTAGTTTTTTAGTCAATAATTAAGGTGCCCTTAGGTGTTAGTTCTAGCTAAACCTTGTAACGTGTCAAATATGTTCAACAATTGGATAGAAGGGATTTGAATCCTTTAGTCCTAGTAGGAGCTACCGTCACCTGTTTGGTTAATTTGGTTATGGAGAAATGATATAATTTTTTAAAAGAAAACGATTCATCTCCTTTGTATTTTGGTTATTCATTGGCTTTATATGTGGGGATCCTCTTGAAGAGCCGGATAAATAGGATTTGATTGTGGTGGTTTCGTAGCACTTGACACATGTGACCAAGGTTATTTTCTCCTAGACAGCCACGTGGATATCGTTTGTCTTTAGATTTTGTCACTAGAGTATGTGTGGTTCCCTCTTTTGATGCTTTTTTGTGCTTCTTGTTAGACTCTGTATCAACTCGATGTAATGTGCTTAGAAATTTATAATTTTTTTATTAAAAAAACTCAAATCCATATTCCTGAGCTATGTGCAGTATGACATCCTAGCAGCAGGATGGGTAGGCAATTTAAATTATCTAACATTTGTTAATTAATTAATTAACTCAAAGACAGTTCATGTACTTTGAGCTGTGTGGAGATAGATAAAGAATTGTGAACCGAGAAACTACACTGGCCTCTGCGTCCTTTTCAGAACACTCAAAATTATTTTGAGGACACGCTCGTTACCTGCGAGTTGCGACACAAGAACTTGGAATATATTATTAAGAGCAAGATGTGTAGTCCTTTAGTGACATTAAGCTTCATGCAAGTTGGGCCGTGTACTGTTCAGTACAGAACATGTCATGAAATACAGCGTGAGTCATGTTTTAGAGATCACACTAAGGTCCTCTAAACATCTAGCCAAACAACATTGATAAACAGTCTACATCTCTAGAACAGATACATAACTGTTTACAGTGTGCAGTTCTAGAACAGCTACCCAAACAATACTTTGACGACTCTGGAAATTAATTGCCGTGAAATCATCTACAGAATAATCAACCCAGATGTTTGACTGAATCAACCTAGCTAGCTGATGATGATCTCATGCAGTTGACGGACTGATGACTGAAGGAGACATCTGAGTTCAGCCATTCTTGGAGAAGAAGCACAAAAGATTCGACAATATATGGTGACAACTCTCTGTCATTCATATATATATATAGAGACAGTGTTTATTTCATCAACCTCATCAGGCTAAGGCAGAGCTAGGAGGAGCCTAGGAGTAGAGAATTTTTTTATTAATAACCCAATTAAATAAAAAATTTCATAAACAACACTGTCCATTTTTTTTTTACAAAAATAACCCTTTTGCCGCGCCGTCCCCAATGGCGCGGCAAAAGTGTTAGCCGCGCCATGCATGGCGGCGCGGCAAAAGCGCCACCGTGGCACCGCCCGGCCACGCAGGCGCGGGTGGGCCCCGCTCGTCAGTTTGCCGCGCCAGGCGGGCTGGCGCGGCTAGTGGCGCGGCAAAAGCGCCACCGTGGCACCGCCCGGCCACGCAGGCGCGGGTGGGCCCCGCTCGTCAGTTTGCCGCGCCAGGCGGGCTGGCGCGGCTAGTGCGTTTGCCGCGCCAGGCGGCCTGGCGCGGTCAACGGCTTTGCCGCGCCAGGCGGGGTGGCGCGGCAAAGCCGATCTAGATCTGGCCGCTGTGACCTTCTTCCTCCTCCTTCCCTCTGCTGCCCGCAACGCCCGCCGCCGCCGCCGCCGTCCCGTCGCCCGCCGACGTCCGTGCCTCGGCCGCCCGTCCCCGCCCTCCATCCGGCCGGATAGGGCACCTCGCCGGCGGCCAGTGGTGCTCGCCGGGGGCCATTGGAGCTCGCCGGCGGCCGGCCCCCTCCCCCCGTTCGCTCTCCCCAGCTCAAGCACCTGAATCTCAGGTTTGTTTGTTAGTTAATTTTAGTTTTTTTTTGCAAAGTTAGTTAGTTATTTAGTTAGCAAAATGTTAGTTAGTGAGTTAGGTTAGGTAGTTTAATAAGTTAGGGTTAGTTAGTGACTTAGGGTTAGTGAAATAGGTTAGTTTAGTGAGTTAGGGTTAGGTTAGTTTAGTGAGTTAAGGTTAGGTAGTTAGTGAGTTAGGGTTAGGTAGTTAGTGACTTAGGGTTAGGTAGTTAGTGACTTAGGGTAAAAAAAGTTAGTTTAGTGATTTCGGTTATGTTAGTTACTTAGTGACATAGGTTGTTAGTAAAGATATGTTAGTTAGGGTTTTAGGGTGTTTAGTTAGGGTATGACGAAATATTACTGAAGACACGTTAGTGAAGCCAACTTAGTAAGTAGTTACGCCATTCTTTACTTTTGAGAAGACCATCACTTGACCTTAGTTCCACTATTGACTTTGTAGATGGACACTGTATTCAGATTGTTTTATGGAGGCACAGTTAGTAAACGAGATGGGTTGTTTGATGATAACATGGAACAAGAACTCAAAGTATTTGATGAGCGTCCTCCTTTTACGAAGCTTATGTTGCGTCTGAAGGAGAAGTTTGATGGTGATTTCTCGTTGAAAGGGAGATTTGACAGTGGCAAGATTAGGGCGAACTATGCGTTGATGCCCTTGCGCAACCAGGCTGACTGGGCAAAATACCAGACGATCGTTATGGCATCCAATTCGACCATGGCTGAGATCGTGGTAGAGGACGGTTGGAGGAAGCAGGCAGAGGCGTCCAATGATGGCAACAAAGGTGAAGCACAGGAGGTAGGGGATGATGATGATGCAGCTCCGATGAGTATGGACGTTGATGGTCACCCCACGCAGGAGACGGTGTATCCATCTGAAAATGCCCACGCTGACGTCGGTCAAATAAACAATGATTTTGATGTGGCCGACCTAGAGCGGCTGGAGCAGGAGGAGCAGGAGGCACAATTGTTTGATGAAAACTATGATTCCGATGATGATTCAGATTATGACGAAGAAGAGGACAGTTATATTTCTGCTATGCCTGAGCCGGTTCATGGTATTCCACAACCGGTTCGTGCTATGCCACAACCGGTTCCTCAGAATATGCATCCTCCAGGTAGACTAGTCACTGATATACCAGAGGATCATACACATTTTGATTAGTGGAGGCGTTTGAGCGAAGCGAGGTATTATGTTGCGCCTGATCTTTTGACTGAGACAGAGCTGCAGCAATTGAGCTCGGTTAACAAGCACTTTAGAGGCGTTCCAAGTTATAGGGATGTCAGTATGGTGGACCAGGCAGTTTGTGATACTGGATTGAATCTATGCAAGCAAACACTGCATAACCATACAGATTGGATTCTTCAGAAGGGTATGATTTTCAACACTATGACTAAGCTGAAGCTTTTCCTTGAGAACTATGCTGTGCATCATCATCGACCGTACACGGTCAGCCATTCTGATATTAATTTGAGGTACCACGTCAAGTGTTTGAGTCTTGGTTGTCCGTGGAGGCTGAATGCTCGCAAGAGAACTGATGGCAAGTGGAGGATCAGTAAAGTAGTACAACCGCATACCTGTTTTACAAATAAGGGACAAGAACAACATCCTCAATTGACGGCAAGATACCTTGCACGGCACATTTTGGCATTTGTTGATGATGACGCCGACGTATCTGTCGGTGTTTCGATCCCGGGGGTATGACATCAACTAGTAATATGATCGCGTGCTCTCTTCCTGGATGGTGATGCAAGATGACACAAGGATTTATCCTGGTTCGGGCAAAGAAGGCCCTACGTCCAGCGGGGGGAGGAGGTTCTTGTATTACTTGCACCTAAGTGCTTATACAGGGGCAATACAAGCTCAATGAGCGTGGATCAGGGTGTGGGCTTGTGTGTGTGTCGCGTGGACTCGTGTAGCCATCTAGCCTTGTGCGTGAAGGGCCCTGGTGTCCTCTTTTATAGACCAAGAGGAGGCCAGGGTTACAGGAGAACATGTACAACGCCCAATACGGCGAAGGGCAGGAAGTCTGTCTTGTCGGGGTCACTAGAGCCGGCGTGGGTGTTGCTGTTGAGGCGTCCTTGAAGCGTGACCTCCATTCCGGGCGCGGACGTGGAGGCGTGGCGACGTGGAGGTCGTGCAGCGCCCATTCCGGCACGTACAGGACGTGTTAGGGTCCCTCCGGGTCTTGGGGTACCTGTCCTCCAATAGTGTGAAAGCAATCAGGGCTTGAGAGGCGCAGGGCTGGCCTCGAGGTGGCGCTTACGGGGGGCTTGAGCCTCCGCAGGCATGGGTAAGTTCCGGAGAACTCGGCCGTACGACGGGAACCCAAGTCTCGAGCTATGGCTTGAGTATGCTACAATGCAGGGTATGGCCCAACAGTGCTGTACTTGTGCCTTTTTGCCCATGCTTGCGGTGAAAAAGGGAAGTTTGACTTTGGCTCTGGTTCACTGTGGCACACGTTGTGTAGAGGACGTGACCGGAGTAGGTGAATGCATTAAATGCGCAGTATGGGGCTGATATCCAAAGTCTGGCGCTGCTCGAGGGGGGTACGACGTGTCTCGAGGGATAGGTTACCGTGTTAGAGGGGCTCGAGGCCCCCACGTTGGGTCTCGAGGAATGGTGTACGGCCGTAGCGGGCTCAGAGCCCACGTGCCGGGGCTCGAGAGGTAAGCTACCATGAGGCGGTGGTAAGGCTCTGGCGGGCCCGGGCTTCTCGGCGGTGGGCCGGCGTCGGAGGCCTCGAGGGATTGGTTTTTTAGGGGGTTGGACTAGCTAGGTCTCTTATTAATTGGTGCTCTAGGTTTAATTTATTTGTTTGCGTTGATTGGGGGTACCCCTTTTGTGGTCCCCCGACAGTTGCCCTCGAGCCCTTGTTCGAGTGCTGGTACTCGAGCAGGGGCTCTCTACCGGGATCTCGAGGGTTAGCTAACTGGTTCTCGAGGGTTTGGTTGTTTTGATTCCGTGGGTGTCGCGCGAGCGACACCCGCGGGTGCAGCCCCCGAGGCCACGGGGGAGTGGTTAGGATTCCCTCGTGGGCTTTTTCGCGAGTGTGAGTGTTAGTTACGTTTTTTATGTTTGGGAGTGTCGAGCCCCCGAGTTTTTTGACCCTCTTTCGTCGAGGGGTGCCAGGCTGAACTGACCGGCCGGCTCTTCGAGCTGTCCGGCACGCCAATTGCCCTGGCTTGTCATCCCGCGAGTCCTTTCGATCGGATGCGAGGGGGGATGCCTCGTACTACCACGAGCGGGCGAGTATCGAGATTCCCGATGAGCTGGTAACGGGGAAATCCAAGTGAGACCTCGTGCCCCGTTCGATAGGGTCGACTGAAGCCCGGAGGCGATCTCATAAAGCATGGGCGCTCGGTCTGCAGGAGTGCCGGGTCCATTCGATAGGACCCGGTGGCTCGATGCCTCCCTCCGAGGGGATCTCACTACACGTCGTGCGCCCTGCCTTGGATACACGTGAGGGGCCTTGAGGGCTTGGCCCTCGAGCGATGCTGCGAGTGGCGCCCCTCGGTGTCCCTGACTCGGGCGCTCGAAGCTGGCTGTCGAACCCTCTTCGAGGGCCAGCCTTCGCTGCCTCGAGACTTGGAAGGACCGGGGCTCGTTTTTATCTTCTTGAAGAAGCCTCCGTCGTTTGGAATCCTTCTGCCCGTTGGGCATGCCTTTTTAGGCGGAAATCATCAGGGAGTTGAGATCATGGCGCCACGGCGACGTACAGGAAGTCAGAGCGGCGGCCACGGTGGGCCCCGGAAGTGGAGCGAATGGGGGATTGCCGCGTGTACCTGTCAACCGGCTCGAGACGCGGTTAGGTGGGCGCATTAAATGTGTGCGGTTACCTTTCCTTTGTCGTGGGAGATCCCGCCCGTCGGGGTTTTCTTTTATAAATATCGAGTGAGGGGTGAGGGTCCCTTTACTTTGCCTTTGCCTTCACAGCCGCCGCAGCTCCCACACGCCTTCTCCCTGAGCCAGCGATTGGTAACCTTCCTGGCCGCCCGTCCGCCGCCCAGATCCACGCCGTCGCCGCCATGGCCGCCCAGACCCAGGTGCTGCCGCCCGAAGACTGGCGTCCGACGAAGACGACGCAGCGCGAGCTGGAGTCGTTGGTGGATCAGGGTCTTCTCCGCCCCAACCCGCAGGAGGGGCCCGTGTGGTGGGTTCTCCCATCGGCGGACCACCAGGTGCCGCACCCGCCGGAGGGGTACGTGGTGAGCTTTACGCGCTACCACCGCATGGGCTTGGCGTTCCGCCGAGCCGCTTCATGCGGGGGCTGGCTCACCACTTCGAGGTGGAGCTGCAGCATTTCTCCCCCAACTCAATCTCGCACGCCGCCGTCTATGCCACCGTGTGCGAGGGATACCTGAAGATCGAGCCCTACTGGGAGATGTTCGTCCACCTCTTCCGGGGCGAGCTCTTTCACAAAGCCGTGAAGCCGAGCGGGAGGAGGCTCGTGCGCGCGGGCTCCCTCACCATCGCCGCGAGGACCGGCCCCTCGTCGGCCAACGTCCCCCGTCACTACCTCTGCTACAAGCTTTCCTCCAACCAAGCGGGGTGGGACGACCACTGGTTCTATCTGCGGAACGAGGACGGGCTCCTTCCGCAGTACACCGGCAGGATCCTCACCACGCGCCCTGAGAAGTGGAGCTGGGGCATTGTGGCGGACAGGCAGCGCCACCTGATGCCGCTAATGAACACGATGTGGGCGCTGGTGGAGGAGAAGGGACTGACCGCCCAGGCGGTCATTTGGGCGTTCCATCAGCGAAGGGTCCTTCCTCTGGCGGACCGCCCCCTTCTCATGCACGAGATGGGGCCAAACGCCCCGCTCGAGGCGCTGAACGGGTCGAGGATGGCCGGGGAGGGGCTGCCCCGGAACGAGGGTGTCTCCCAGGTGTCGGTTACGATCCACAGGCTATTCCGCCCTGAGGAGACCAACTTGATCGCCATGGCACCCGACGCAGGGTGTCTCGACCCGGTAAGCCTTCCTCGAGCTAGGCTGTTTCGAGCCTCCCCTCCTTTCTCTTTCTTCGAACCTTGTGAACTTTCCTTGTAGTTTTTCTCACCAAGTTTCTTTTTGCAGGGGGCGTTCACATATCACACGTCGAGGCCCCCGGTGAGGGAAGACGCCGCGGAAAGTCAGGTGAGGCGCCTCTCTGCTCAAAAAGATAAGGAGAGTAAGGATGCAAAGAAGAAGAAGGAGAAAGAGAGGAACTTGCGTCGGGTGGAGCGGGATCAGAGGCTCGCGAAGGCTCGTCGTAACCGGCAGCCTGGAGAGGCATCTCCCGAACTTAGCTCCACAAGCTCCGAGGAGGAGGATGACGATGAGGAGGAGAGCGACGATGAAGGGATGGATGCGCGTCTAAGGCGCGCGAGGGTCGTCGATATCAGGGCTGACCGCTCCTCTGTGCAGGAGAATATCCTGGAGATCCCCCCGGCGAAGGGGTCGCGCAGGGCGCAGCAGCGGAAGGCCACGCCGGTCCCCGCCTTGTTGGAGGCTTAGGGTACGTCAAGCTCCGCGCTGGACGTGCCCCCTGATGCGAAGAGGCCTCGAACTAGTGGGGCCACCTCCACAGCGCAGTAGGAGGCCATGACCGCGTCGACCCAGGCGGGGGGTCTCGAGAAGGGCCGGACCTCAGGAAGCGATCAACCTGCCGAGAAGGACTCCGGGCCCGACCGCCAAAAGTCATCGAGGACGGCATCGAGCCCGCGGAAGAGCGGGCAACACGAGGGGGCGTCGAGCCCCCGCCATCATGACCGTCGAGGAGGGAGCTCCCGGTCGTCTCGTGATGGGAGTCGCGAGCGACCCCGGAGCCCCTCGCCACTCCGTCGTCGGGAGAAGAAGGTAGACGCGGGGGGCGCGACCGCCGACACGAGCGCCGGAGCAGGTCCCGGAGCCCACGCAAGGAGAGGCGCCAAGAGGACCGCTCGAAGGAGACGCGGTCGTCCCCCCGGGACAAGAAGCAGAAGGAGAGCTCCCCGCCGGGGTCGAGCCATGGGAAGCACCGGGAGCTTTCCCCCCATCCGGGCCATATGGAGACGGCTCAGGGGCATGGCTCGAGCCATGGGGCGGGCTCGAAGCCCCCGAGCGGGTCCGGCGACTCAGGGAAGAAGTCCCACCGTCGCTTTGGGTGAGTTACGTTTCTCAATTCCGTTGGTAGGGAGGCTTTACCTTTTTACCTTTGGTGATGTGTGCCGTTCCTGGGTTTTCAGGGAAAAACGCTCCCAGCAGGAGGCGGACCCCGCGGTGTCCAAGCGGGCCAAGACCTCGAGCTCTGCTGAGGACCAAACACCTCGAGGTATGGCTCCTTCTTCCGCTGAAATGGCCGCTTGGCTGGTGAAGGCCCGAGCAGCCATGGCTCGGGGAAGTCAAATGGCCGCCGCGGATCTTGGTGAGGCCGACGCCGTCAACCACGGGGGTTGAGGCTTTTTCCCGATTTTGACGTTGTTATCCTTTTTTTTCAGCAGGGACCGCGGCTCCTGGGGCCGAGCCCGCCGCCACTGCGTCCACTGCAGCACTGCCTCCTCCTCCTCCTCCTCCTCCTCCTCCTTCTCCTCCGGTGGCGCCTACCGGGAGGGCCACTCCATCCCCCGTCACGGCGACCGTCTCGGGGGGGGGGGGGGGCACCTGAGACAGGCGCGGCTCTGTTAGTGTTTGGGGCCGAGGAGACAGCGGCCCTCGAGGCCCCCGACAACGCGAGCCGGCCCATTGGACAGGATCCCCAACCGACGGAGCCTCGCGCACCCGCGGAGCAGGAGAAGGAGGGGGAGGTGTTGGTGGATCAGGCGCCGAGGTGGAGGAGCTCCTGGATGAGCTGGAGAAGGGGCCATCCCCGGTCGAGGGCTCTGTGCCGGAGGTGGCGCTCGAGGCGCCGGCCGGGGGTGACAGGACGCCGGAAGACCCGGTGAGGGAGGAGAGGTTCGAGGGGCCGGCCGGGAACGAGGCAGAGAGGACGACCGGTCCCTCGGCCGTCGTGGAGGAGAGCTTGGAGACAAGCCACCCCTCGGGCCATCTGCTACTGCTCGAGCCCCCGCCTCCATGCGACGCCGTTATCCCCGCCGAGCGGTTGGCTCAGCAGGGGGTTCTGCGGGAGGCGCGGTCGCTCTTCAAGGATGCGATCGAGCTCGTGGCGCGGGCGGAGAGGGCCTTCGTGGAGGAGGCGGACAAGTCCACGCGGGCGGCAGCTGCCCTCGCGAGGGCAGAGGGGGAGCTCCAGGAGCTCCGCGCTGAGCTGGGCCGGAACGCGCAGATGGCGGGCCGGCTCAACGACGCTCAGGTGGAGACCCAGGCGGCTCGAGATGAGGCCGCCCAAGCCAAGAGGGAGGCCACCACCGCTCTGTCCGCGGTGGAGGCGTCGAAGAAGGAGGCTGCCGACGCCCGTAGCGAGGCCGCCACCGCCCGGTCTGCAGCGGAGGCGGTGAGGGAGGAGGCCGAGGAGGCCAAGAGCCAGGCTGCCACCGCCCTAGCTGCGGCGGAGGCAGCGCGGAAGGAGGCCCAGGAGGCCTTAGCTGCTGCTCAGCAGGAGGTGATCCAGAAGAATCTGGCCCTCGCGCAGGCGGGCAAGTTGGTCGAGGAGCTTAAGGGCCAAAACCTTGACGTGCTATCCCAAAAGCATACACTCGAGCAGCGCGTCGGGGTCGTCACCAGTGACTTTGATGCTCTGGGCGTGCACTTTCAAGGTACCGTCGTAATCTTGAGGCTTTATCTTGCTTTTGATTTCGAGATTCTTGCCGCGCTGCGGACTTACCCTTTTCTGTTTGTTGCACAGATCTGGAGAAGACCGCCGAGGAGCTCCGCGAGACGAATCAGGCTCTCGTGGAGCAACTCCAGGGTGAGACCATGGTGGCGGAGCGGGCGCGCGGCACCCTCGACAGGCTCGGCTCCATGTGGGGTGTCGACCCGGTGGCCACGGCGGAGGGCGCGGTGGCTCGAGGCGACGCCCTGGTCGATGCCCTGTGCTTCTTCGACATGGCCGCGCGGGACCGTGTCAAGAGCGCTCTCCACCATGGCGTAAAGCAGGCGCTCGCGGCCGTCCGCTCCGGCTTCCGCTACCCGGTCAACGTCGTTGCCAAGGGCTTCGTCGAGATCGAGGGGAAAGACGAAGAGTGGAACGACCGCCGCGTCGACAAGATCCTGGAGAAGGTGGAGAGGCCGGGGGCGGCGCTTGCCAAGCTCTTCGAGGAGGATGTGCTGCCTCCCGATGCAGACAGTGGTGTAGGTGGCTCTCCTCCTCCTGGCCCAGACGTCGAGGCTGAGCCCGCGGTAGAAGATCTTGGGGAGGAGTTCCAGACTGACGAAGAATGAGGCCTGCGTGCCAAATTTGGGCGTCGAGGCCCTTGTAAAAAATTATGTCATGACTTATGGCCTGTCGAGGTCAACCATATGCGTATGACTTTATTTATTTAAAGAAGCTATTTTCTTTTCAAATTTATTCGACCATTTCTTTTTGTCGCTGGCTCGAGTTTCTACCGGCTTGGTCTGTGATTTTTCGATACGCGCCACGAGTTCCTCGAGGGGAGGCGTAGGTAGGGTACCGTAGCCCGGGGGCGTGGGTGGCCGTCTACGTCGACGCCCCCAGCCTCTTGAAGGCTCGAGGTATCTACGGATTAGACGTTGCTAGTACGCTCGAGACGCGAATCGAGGTAAGGGTCAAATTTTTGAAAATAAAGAAGCGCGCTTTTTTCTGGAGTCGGGGGGGGGGGGGGGGGTGGGGGGTGGGGGGGAGCCTGTCAGCCCCCGAGGGAGGCTCGACCCTGAGCAAGGCAGGGTCGAGGCTACCTTAAGTTGCTAAGTAGAATGAAAGACAGTGCACGAGTTTGTTCATTCATATTTGACGTGTTTGTACAAAGCAACAAAATGTAGAGGGCCTCAAGGCCCTTAAGGGTAGAACCGACGTAGCTGAGATATGTTCCTCGTGTTCACCAGGATCCTGCCTTGTTCGTCGTAGAGCTTGTATGTTCCTGGCTTGAGCACCTCAGCTACGATGTATGGGCCCTCCCATGGAGGGGTGAGCTTGTGGCGCCCTCGATTATCTTGCAGCCGTCGAAGCACGAGGTCCCTTTTGCGCACGTGCTTGTCGTGGTAGCGTCGAAGCGTTTGCTGGTAGCGCGCGGAGTTGACGAGCGCCACGTCTCGAGCCTCCTCGAGCTGGTCCTTGGCGTTGGTGAGCCTCTCGTCGTTGGTTTGCTCGTTGTAGGCTCGAAGTCGAGGGGAGCCGTACTCGAGGTCCGTAGGCAAGACAGCCTCAGCGCCGTAGGTTAGGAAGAACGGAGTGAAGCCGGTGGCTCGACTCGGCGTAGTCCTGAGGCCCCACAACACCGAGGGGAGCTCTGCAGCCCACTTCTTTCCAAAATCCTTGAGGGTCTTGAACAGTCTCAGCTTCAGCCCGTGGAGTATCATGTCGTTGGCGCGCTCGACCTGCCCGTTGCATTGAGGGTATGCGACCGAGGCCCAGTTCACGCGGATGTTGTTGTCATCGCAGAAGTTGGTGAACTTTTTGCCCGCAAATTGTGTGTCGTTGTCGGTGATAATGACGTTAGGCACCCCAAACCGGTACATGACATCGGAGATGAACTCGACGGCCTTCTCGGAGGTGGGGTTGCCTATAGGCTTAGCCTCAATCCACTTGGTGAATTTGTCGATGACCACGAGCACATGCGTGTACTTTCCATTTGTCATCTTGAGGGGATCCATGAGGTCGAGCCCCCAGACGGCAAACGGCCAAGTGATAGGGATCGTCTGCAGGGCGTGCGCGGGCTGGTGCGTTCGCTTGGCGTAGAACTGACACCCTTGGCAGGCTCGAACCAGGCGCTTGGCGTCTCCAATGGCGGATGGCCAGTAGAAGCCTTGGCGGAAGGCGTTCCCTACCAAGGTCCTTGGTGCTGCGTGATGGCCGCAAGCCCTCGAGTGCATGTCGTCGAGAAGCCTGCATCCTTCCTCGAGGGGGATGCAACGTTGAAGGATTCCTGATGGGCTCCGATGGTACAACTCTCGTTCGTCGCCATAGATGATGTAGGTCTTGGCCCTTCGAGCGATGCGTCGGGCCTCCGTATTGTCTTCTGGTAGCACGCCTTGCGTCAGGTAGTCGAGGAAGGACGTCCGCCAGTCGAGGGGTCGTGATGAAGAAGAGGCGGGTGCGTCGATCTGCATCGCCTCAGCGGATGTCGAGGGGTCGTTCTTGAGGTGTGGTGTTGAAGGTCGAGCCCCCGTGCCCGGCTCGAGGGGTGGCGTCGATGGGCCAGCCCCCGGGCCGACTTTGACGGATGGCTCGAAAATGTCCCTCGAGAAGACATCTGGTGGGACAGTGCCGCGCGTGGATGCTAACTTAGCCAGCTCGTCTGCGGCCTCGTTGTACTTTCGAGCGACGTGGTTGAGCTCGAGGCCGTAGAACTTGTTTTCTAGCTTGCGCACTTCTCCGCAGTATGCTTCCATCTTGGGATCGATGCAGCTCGAGGCCTTCATGACCTGGTTGACGACGAGGTGCGAGTCCCCTCGAACGTCGAGGCGTCGGACCCCAAGCTCGAGGGCGATGCGCAGCCCGTTGACGAGGGCCTCGTACTCAGCGACGTTGTTGGAGGCGGGGAAGTGCAAGCGCAGCAGGTAGCGCATGTGAACTCCGAGGGGTGAGATGAAGAGTAGGCCCGCGCTTGCCCCCGTCTTCATGAGGGACCCGTCGAAGTACATAGTCCAAAGCTCGGCTTGGATTTGTGCCAGCGGGAGCTGGGTGTCGGTCCACTCAGCAACGAAGTCCGCCAGCGCTTGCGACTTGATGGCTTTTCGCGGAGCGTAGGTGATGGCCTCCCCCATCAGCTCGGAAGACCACTTGGCGATGCGCCCTGTGGCCTCCCGGTTGTTGATGATCTCTCCGAGGGGGAAGGACGATACCACCGTCACAGGATGAGCGAGGAAATATTGCTGGAGCTTGCGCCTTGTGATGACGATGCCGTAGAGCAGCTTCTGGATGTGTGGGTACCGGACCTTGGCCTCGGAGAGCACCTCACTGATGAAGTACACCGGCCGTTGGACTGGTAACACGTGATCCTCCTCGTGTCTCTCGACGACTACGACCGCGCTGACCACCTGGGTGGTTGCGGCTACGTAGAGGAGGAGAGGCTCGGGGGGATCGTTACCCTGGGTTGGTCGTGGTGGCACGAGGATTGGCGCGGAAGTCAGCAACCCTTTCAACTTGGTTAGGGCTTCCTCGGCTTCGACGGTCCACGCAAAGCGTTCCGTTTTCTTCAGCAGGCGGTAGAGGGGTAGCGCCTTTTCCCCTAGCCTCGAGATGAACCTGCTGAGAGCGGCTAGACAGCCTGTCACTTTCTGTACGCCCTTGAGGTCTCGAATTGGGCCCATCTTCGTGACTGCTGAGATCTTTTCGGGGTTGGCCTCGATCCCCCGTTGTGAGACAATGTAGCCAAGTAGCATACCTCGAGGCACACCAAAGACACATTTCTCGGGGTTGAGTTTCACATTCTTGGCCCGGAGGCACTCGAACGTGGTCTTGAGATCGCTGATGAGGTCCCCGACTTCCTTGGTCTTAACCACGATGTCGTCGACGTAGGCCTCGATGGTTTTGCCTATGTGTTCGCCAAAGACATGCTGCATACAACGCTGATATGTTGCCCCGGCGTTTCGAAGGCCGAAGGGCATTGTAACATAGCAATACATACCAAAAGGCGTAATAAAGGAGGTAGCGAGCTCGTCAGATTCCTTCATTTTAATCTGGTGGTAGCCGGAATACGCATCGAGAAATGAAAGTACTTCACACCCCGCAGTGGAATCGACAATCTGATCAATTCTAGGTAAAGGAAATGAAACTTTTGGACATGCTTTATTCAGACCAGTGTAGTCTACACACATCCGTATTTTTCCATTCTTTTTCCTAACTAGTACAGGGTTAGCTAGCCACTCCGGGTGAAATACCTCCTTGATGAATCCAGCCGCCAAAAGCTTGTGCACCTCCTCGCCGATGATCCTACGCTTCTCCTCGTCGAAGCGGCGCAGACGTTGCTTCACCGGTCGGGACCCGGCCTGGATCTCCAAGGCGTGCTCGGCGACTCCCCTTGGTACGCCTGGCATGTCCGAGGGGCTCCACGCAAACATGTCGATGTTTGCGCGAAGAAAATCGACGAGCACTGCTTCCTATTTAGGCTCGAGGCTGGCACTGATGGCCAGCGTCTTGCCGTCGGTCGAGGTCGGGTTGACAGGTATCTGCTTGGTGTGCTCTGTCGGCTCGAAGGTGCCGGCGTGGTGCTTTGCCTCAGGGGCCTCGGTGGCCAGGGCAGCCAGGGCCTCGAGCGAGTCGACTTGGACGTTGGCCTCCCCACGCTCGACGCACTCCACGTCGCAGTGGTACGCGTGTTCGTAGGAGGTGTCGACGGTGATGACCCCTTTCAGCCCCGGCATCTTAAGCTTCAAGTATGTGTAGTTGGGGACCGCCATGAACTTGGCGTAGCCAGGCCTGCCGATGATGGCGTGGTAGGTCCCTTGGAACCCAACCACCTCGAAGGTGAATGTCTCCTGGCGGAAGTTGGTCGGCGTGCCAAAGCAAACGGGTAGGTCGATGCGCCCGAGGGGGTGGGCCTTCTTTCCTGGTACCACTCCGTGGAACCCCCCGACGCTGGGTCAGAGCTGGTCCCTCGAAATCCCCAGGAGGTCGAGGGTTTCGAGGTATATGATGTTGAGGCTCGAGCCCCCATCCATCAACACCTTGGAGAACCGTACGTCGACGATGACGGGGTCGACGACGAGGGGGTACGCCCCCAGATTCACAACATGGTCCGGATGGTCGTCACGGTCGAACGTGATTGGCGCATCAGACCAGTCGAGATACCGGGGGGGGGGGGGGCGTCGTGGCAGAGTGCAAAGACCTCCCGACGCTCCTTTTTTCTTTCTCGAGCTGAGAGCCCGACGGTTGGGCCCCCGTAGATCATGTAGCAGTCGCGCACCGGGGGGAAGCTGCCGTCCGCGTCCCCGTCGTCGCGTTGATTGTTGTCCTTGCCCTTAGGCGCGTCTTCCTTCTTGTCGCCGAGCTTGGAGTAGAAGCCCTTCATCATTCGGCAGTCCTTCAACTTGTGATTCGTGGGACCTGTGACAGAACCGACCAATTTATAAGAGCACAAGTGCGAAAACCTCTACTGGAGCAGCTGAATTAGCACACTTGAGCCCATATAAACCCGGTAGTCCGTGAAATCCTGAGAGATTTCAAACTTTTCCAACATCTCAGCCAAGATCGCATGGTCAAGCAAATACAGATCATGTTCACGGAGCTTTGCAGCGGAAATAAAATTACAATAGAGTTCACAAATATTAATACAAGTTGATTTACTTGGAAACAACATAGCTTTGGAATGAATACCATAACATAAGTTCAAATACTTTGCTAGCTTGAGTGACATCCTCCAACAACAGCATAAAGAGAAGAAGTATGGAACTGCCGAGCCCACCGGCACTGGCCATCACCTTTCGGCAGACCTAACCTTCACCTGCAACAAGGTGGGATAAACCCTGAGTACTCGAATGTACTCAGCTAGACTTACCCGTCAGAAACCAAAAATAAAGTGACACCAAGGAGTATGCAAGGCTGATATAAGTAGTGGAGCTGGCTAACTTTATTTGCAAAAGAGCTTAAGATAAAGGGTTCATCATTTAATTATATGAGCAGTCATCTTTTATCCTATTCCTTAAACTCTAGGTTTTGCACCTGCACTAGAGCATTCAATTGGATCTAGCAAACAATAATATAATACCATATCAGGTTTGCTTATCAATATTTTAGTTGAATCATCAAATGTCACATGGAGTTGTATCGTGGTGAAGCTCGCCATAGTTTCCCACTAACCGGGGGAGACGGCGACTCGAATCGAATTCCAAACCAGCTGGTGAAAGACCTTTAATACCAGCCCACACTTTCCCCGTCGGGTCCATGCATTGGGCAACCGCTCGATGCTTGTTCGTGGTGGTAATCGTCGCGGTTCAAGCACGGACCGCCCAATTGGAACCTGGTGATGGCCTCTCGCGGCAGATCACATTTCCATACTAGAGGGCGCGACACGGGTCGAAACCGGCCCGAACAGCTTCTAACCGGCTTCGGGGTCGATGATTACAGCACCGACATATCCCTAAGTAAAAGGGTGCGTTCAAAAATGAACGAGGGCCAACATTGATACAAACCTACACGATCCAACGGACGGACTGCCCCAAGTTTCCAAACTTGTGTCTTGCCTTCCAGTTGACCGTATTTCATTACTACTCAGGTTCTTTTCCACGATAGCAAAATATAGCCAACCGTGATCCGATAAATACCCACCAGGGGTATTACGGAAACATCCTTAACTATCACTTTTATTAAGCAACTAAGCAATTCTACATTATAAATAAGTAATCAGGATAACAAGGCAGGTATAATCAATAATCAAGGAATGGTAATGCAACAATTGGGATAAATCAACTCCTATACCTAATGCATCACAATATAAAATACTCAAGTAAATTAATTGTAAATGCTGGGAGACTTAGAATGCTCCGGGGCTTGCCTGGGAACCAACACTAGGTTAGTGCTTGTTAGATGATACTCGCTTGGCGAGCATCTCCGCTGTAGCACTTGCTTAACTCCGCTTCTTCATGAGAATCCACCAAACACCGTCTTCGGGTTTAACCTCATCATCACGTCCTTCATGATGTATCTACCGTTACCTAAATGAGATACACAATGCAAGCGTATGAATGCAGGGAAACGCTTATGAAGCAAACATAAGGCGCACAACAAAAACATTACTAATTACTTCACATAAGCAATCAGGATAACTATTAAAAGAAGGCATAGCTCTAAGACACACTCACGGCATGATCATTTCAGCAGGTTATTATTAAAGAAAAGTGTGACACATGGTTCACTTAGACACTCAGAGAGGCTAACTATAACAATCAATCAAAGCCACATCACTCATCACGCAAATGGAACACATGTATGCGCATACAACTCCTATATTAATTAAGCATGTCATCCATCATTATTTAATATATTTATATAACACATTAGTTTGATTAACTTAATAACATGGAATGCACAAACCAAATATTATCAAGTCATGACATAGCAACAAAGATCACATAATCAACATTAAGCTATAGCAATCAAGTTCGGTTCATTTATACAGTTTGGACAGCAACACACCATGTACTTTAAACACACATAACTGGAGCTACACATATCCAAACAAGGTGATCCTAGACATTCTGGAAAGCTAATGAAATTATCTAAAACTTTTCTATTATTAACTAAACATGATTCAATCATTAAGAAGACCAAACATAACAGGTAAGCACTTCTGTCCAAACTTTGGACAGAATATTACATTCATCTTCAAATAACCATAACTGAATATCTAAAGCACCCAAGGACTTGAAATAAGACTTTTTAAAAAGCTTATTAAGTTTTCTACAACTTATTTATAATCACCTCAACATGATTAGTCAGTTATCAAGGCTAACCAACTCAAACAATTAAATCTGTCCAGACTTGGACAGATTCTGACTTCTAACTTTAAACACATGTAAATCAAGTTCTAGACTACCCAAAATAGTGATCCAAGACAATTTAGAAAGATTATGAAAAGCACTACAACTCTTCTATTAACATGAAGACATGATTCGTAACTTAAATAAGCCAAACAACTCATTCTTTCAGATCTACACAGAAAGTATGCAAAACCTGACAGCCAACTTACAAAACCTATAACTCTTAAACCACTTGGCCTAAAATCATGCAATTTTAGGACAAGCAAGATAAAGAAATTATCTACAACTTTTGTATAGAACATATCTACAGAAAACATTATTTTCTTCACGCACTAATCACCTCTACAGAAATTGTGCATGCAGCAATTTCAGCATATTAATAAGTTACTTCATTACTTATTTGATTAGCATGTGAGCATACATATGAGCTATGAACATCATCAAACACTTATAAACATGAGCACACAATACTTATCTCGGATTAACATGCAACAAAGGTAATCATTTCAACATATACATTTTCATTTACCAATATGCTTTTATTAATTAAATAATTAACTAACAAAGGCATTATCTTTAAGTGATGTTGCAAACATATAATTTGGGGCTCATATTTTTACTGAGGATAGATAATGCCAAATCATGACTACTGTAAAAATATATCACATGCTCAGGTACTATAAATTATTTATTAAAAACATGGCAAGTTTAATTCACAAAATGCATGTGAGAGCAACAAAATTCTATAAATCATATTTTCTGTAAACACATGGCTATGATAAAATTATCTAAGCTTCAACAACATCATAGGAAGGCAGGGGAGCTACCTTTTCTATTTTTACATGCAAACATTTATCACAAATCATTTAAATCTATTTAATGAGCTGAAAGCAAGATAAATTCATAACTAATTCATACATGCACCAATAAATCTAAATTTTTATGACAGCACACACATGACAACAGAAGCCTACTATAAAAATTTCACATCATTTCAAGCAACACATCAGTAGATATCATTTTCTTCCTATTTAAAGCTATTTAACACAAATTAATCGCCACAGCACAAACTTTATACTAACAGACCACAGATTAAACATTCGCTGGACAGAGATATTCATAAGGATTCCAAAAAGTGCTCACTTGCAATTTTTGGACAAACACACAAATTACTACGCATTTTACAAATTCCATCAGATTTATTAATTAAACAAAAACGAAAAACAAAAACTGTTTTGCATTAGGACCCCTCAGATCTGCACAAAACAATTAGGGACTTGTTAGTAAACATATTGAGTCATGACACTTAACACAAAAACCCGAAAAAGAGTTTCAACTTTACTAGATGTGGCCTTTACCATGGATTCACGGGAGAAAACTCGGGAAACGCCGGAGATGGCCGGCTCGTCTGCTGGTTGGGGCGCTAGGGTTTGGGGCTTGGGCTGCTGGTTGCAGGCTGGCCGGGCGCCGCTGCTTGCTGCTGCCTTGCGCTGCTCCCTGCTCGAGCGGCCAGGGAAGCCGCGGCCTAAAGTCACGCAGAGGGGCGCGCTCCTGCGCGGTCAGCAGGAAGGAGAAAAGGAGCGCAAGGAAGGGAGAGGGGAAACTCAGCTGCAGCCAAGGAAAGGGGAAAGGAAAGCAGTGAGGAGCAGGAGGCGCTGCAGGAGCTTTTGCTCGGCAGCCATGGAGGGAGGGAGCTGCTGCCATGGCTGCTGTTTGCTTTCTGCTTGGAAGGGACAGGAGCAGAAAGAGAACGGAGAAGAAGAGGAAGCCGAGAAAAAATGAGGGGGGAGAGAGACCGGGGAAAGACCTCGGTCTTTTTGCGTGAGGAAGGGGAGAAGGCACCGCCCCTTTGGGCGGATGGGAGGAGAGGGCGCGGCAGGCGAGGCCTCGGGGCGCGGGCGTGACCTCGGGAAAATTGCCGTCCAATTTTTCCCAAAATTTCTTTCCCAATCTGGCAGGTTTCCGGGAACTTTCGGTTACTTTCAAAAATTCGAAATACTGATCAAACGAACTCCGATTCCAACGAAACAAATTTTGTTGTCGTCGTCTCGACGAGTACTCCGACTTTCATTAAAGGCGCTCAGTCAAATTTCGAATCGTTTGTCCGGTAACGATCGTCGACGGCAGCTTCACGGCGACCGAAATTCCGATGTTCGCGGTCCAGACTTAGCCGGTTACTGCAACCTGAATTTATTGCTATATTCTATCTTGCAGGCTCTTTTTCACTATTTTTAGCACCGATCCAGGTCTTGATCATAAAACGGAATTTGTTCCTCTCGATCTGTACTACAACTTTTATTTAGGGTGCACTGCCATGCGAGCACTTGAAGATGTCGTTCAACGCTGGTCAAAACGGTCACCCGGTAGGATCCAGATTACGGTCTCTCGTCGGTCGGAATATTTTTCGGTCGTCTGCTCCACATAAAACCTTCATAACTTTTGCTCGTGAGTCCATAAATAATTGATCGGGCATAATCGCGGTACTTGGTTGAACTCCAATGATTTTCTTCAGTTAATCAGCCAGAACAGGCAAAACTGCGACTCGTCATTTCATGTGACTTATTGATTCCAAATTTTGCCAAACTTTTCTGCCAGTCACTATAGATAGGAACTAAAACAGGGAACATGAAAAAGTCATGTTTTAGCAATAATCTTGAATATTCCAAAATTGGACAATCATTATTACTTGTGTTGTTAATTATTTCCGGAATAATTTAAACAGAGGCTCTATTTCCGGGATTGATTCCAAATCTTCAGTCATCACTGACAATACTAGAAATTATCTCTCGATCATCACCTGACAGACCATGTTTATTTTTAAACTGACTGCTCAACTGGCGTCAAACACCTGGGGTGTTACATCCCTCCCCCCTTAAAAGAATCTCGTCCCGAGATTCCGGACGAAAGACTTTTCAAGGGAAACTTATCCTTAATGGCTACTGACAACTCAAGATATACCGACTTCTCAGCAGAAAAGAAACTATCAGGAATAGAACAACTTTCCGATCTTTCAAGTTACTTTCTCGTTACTATAGCTCTTGTCTGAAGAATTTCCTTCACTGGTTCAATCGGACATTGAGGTGCACTCAAGACCCACTGTTAGGTTTCCAGGGAAAACCATAATTGCACTGTTACTTTGGTGGGAATCCAGGATAATACTGCCAAAGAAAATACTGGATCTTTATCTGGTTCACAGTATTACGAAGCAACTTCCTTCGAGACTGGGAGGAACTGGCTGACTGACAACCACTGTGTATACCATTGGTGAATTTCTGTTCTATCAGATAGCAATCGATGGATAACTACATGAGGTTCCATGTGTGCTGTTCTCTTTCTCTGATGATAATACTGTATTATCTGAGTCTGTTAAGAGAGCGGTGAAGGTGATAGCTGACTCTATCAATTCTATGCTTTCACTGATCCTTCTTAACATGAATTCTTATCTCTTAAGTAGCGACAGCCACCAAGGTTAAAATTGATGCAAGCTCTTGGGTAAAATATGTACTGCCGAATTTCTGTACTACTATGTAGATTAACATCATTTTCCTTCACGATGCAGTTGCAATTCAATAGAACTGACTTGTTGAACTACCTTGGTCATAGAGTGACTTTCTTAAATTTACTCAGTAATGCAGGGACATAATCCGAAATATGTTGTTTGACATTTCAACTGGTCATCAATCTGCACTTCTTAGGAGTGGATTTTCGTAGAATTCCTTGACTGCTCAAGAATACGGGCCTGATTCTGACTGTCCTTTTCGTTCTTCATCTAGTAGAATCCAAAATAAATCGTCTTATAGTACTCTGATGTATTACCAGATAGTTCTTACTCGAGGTATATTTCTTTCGGAGTTGCTAGACTGGTGTCACTAGTACAGAACAGGCCTATTGCCCCGGGCCATTTTGGCCTTTAGCCCCGGACATGGAGCCGGGGCTAAGGAATCGGGACTAAAGCCCCGACCTTTAGCCCCGGTTCCATGGCCCGGGGCTAATGGAGGGACCTTTAGCCCCGGTTGGTAACACCAACCGGGACTAAAGAGGCCAGCCACGGTGGCCCGGCTGGAGGCCCCTTTAGTCCCGGTTGGTGACCAACCGGGACTAAAGGGGCCTCCAGCCGGGCCACCGTGGCTGGCCTCTTTAGTCCCGATTGGTGTTACCAACCGGGGCTAAAGATCCATCTGCTTTTTTCTTTTTTCTTTTTCTGTTCTTTTCAATTGGTTATTGTTTTTGGTTTTACAATTACATTAGGTTTTCTAATACGTATTCTTCGCTGCTAATATATTCTATTATATTAGGCCAGTTTCAAATACACGTATTATTCTTCGCTGCTAATAAATATATATAAACACATAAAATTTACAATTACACACAAATGAAATATGAAACTATACATATATATATAATATAGAGCTAGCTATACACACATATGTACATAAAATATACAACATTATCCATCATGCATGCTTAACTTGATATTTACACACAAATATAATACCGTTCCTAACTTAGAGGTCATACAAGTGTTCATCTTGGTTTGGCTTCATTGGTTCGTCTTTATTAAACCAATACTCGGTGCCAGACTTAAGGACATGGTCATTAAGGAAGCCCGCGATGGTCTCTTGAATTGCTTTGAGGCGGACCTTATCCATCACCTGGTTCTTCAACCATGTCTCCTTCAATTTGGATTAAAATAAAAAGAAAGTATTAACATACATAATATTTATGTAATAGCAACAAAAAATAAAATAAATTTATTTACATGTTACGTACTTGCTGACTCTGTAAAGGAGTTCTTTTTTCATACACCGTCAGGAACTCGCAAACATAGTACCCACATAAATTGTTTCCCGGTGACTGCCGTAGAACCCACTGTACAATATGTAAAAAGAGTACTCTCGGTTGAGCGTGCGTCTGCTGAGTGATGCTAATTAAGGTAAAGAGGCAGGGAGGTACTCTACAACTTACATTTAGGACTAGAGGATCAGGAAGTTGCGCTTTCAGATCCGGACGGTGTTTCTGAACAAACCAAGTCCAAACCCTTCACAATAATTGGAACGTTAATTAACTATTGCAGAGTTAAAGAGCTATAGCAAGAATCAATATTTAAAGATCACATTACCCTCGGATAATATTAATCATATCTTGGTAATCTTCTTGTGGTTTTCTCAGAGAGTCATAGATTAGCAAACGACTCTCGTGGAGATCGATCACCATTAGAATCCAGTGAAAACTGCATTTATGTTTATATAGTCAACACATATATATATCTTTATGTCAACCTATAATAAAATGTGCATATGATAACAAAACTCACCTAAAGTTGTAGGGGAATAGTATATATCTTTTGTCCCTTTGGTTTACCAAGAACCTCCGCAAATTACTCTCTGTTT
This sequence comes from Coix lacryma-jobi var. lacryma-jobi, assembly GCA_009763385.1. NCBI lineage: Eukaryota > Viridiplantae > Streptophyta > Magnoliopsida > Poales > Poaceae > Coix > Coix lacryma-jobi. The sequence continues at coordinate 3,762,976 of CM019827.1, forward strand.
GAGTTTTCCATGCATCCGAGTGAGTATTGCTTGGGTGCTTGAAGACGATATATGGATCGATGAAACCAATCTCCTTGTCATTTTTATGCCTTAGTTGTCTCATCATGTTTCTGCACATGTTTACAAACGCTTGCTAGCAGTGTGAGGATAATTACTTATACATATACATAAGCTAAAGTGAGATTATTAAAGGAAACAATCACTTACAGGCAAAAGCAGCTGACGAGAGATTTGTCGAGAGCGTCCATGTGGCAGAGCTGATGTAACTCATTAAACTGAACATATATGATGTCATCACCACGGAAGTAATCATGGTCTCTAATTCTGACGCAAATGTAGTCATCAGCTTTTCTGCCACACGCCGTAAGGTACCACTGATTTAGCAAGTGCATCTGTGTACCAAGATCCCTCAGGGCCGCTGGGTTGTATAGACTTTGGCCATATACATATGCCCTCTTCCATTTATCAACTTCTGGAGCACTTTTGATGCCTGCTTCTCCGAGTATGTTTTCCACATTCAAACCAGTTTCCTCAAAAAATGCGAGCAGTTGCGCAGGATCAACGTCTCCATATGCTCGTTGTATGATTTCCATGTTTGTACCGTATTCATTATCAACAACTAGATCTGGCACTGATTGCTTCTCTTGTTCCCCGAGCTGTGGGACACCCTTTCCTGCTCTCTTCTTTGCCTTCTTGGCCTCCTCAAGTGATTTGCTAAGTGTGCGATCATAGTCTGATTTTGGCGAAGCCTTACGGGCAGCACGTACCTTTTTTTGGTGAGCGTCCACAGTTTGCCTTAGTTTTTCAGGACGAACAAAAAGGTACGGCTTCTCCGGGTTTCGCTTTGCTCGACCACTAGCAATGGCAGCTTCGAAGAACTTGTTACAGTCTTTTTGCACTGCAGCGTCAGTCTCCTCCTCGGTCATGTCATATGCAAGTTTTGTCATCTTGGGAGCTGATTTTCTCACAGGTGCTTTCTTCTTCGGAGGTGGTGGGGCTGACGCCTTTGTTTGTGTGACAGGCCTCTTCTTTGTTGGCGGTGGAGGTGTTGGAACCCGCCGTGGAGATGGGGCAGGTGGCGGTGTCGGAGCCCGCTTTGGAGGAGATGGTTGGGTCGGTGGCGGTGTTGGATCTCGTCGTGGAGGAGATGGGGCCGGTGGCGGCGTTGGATCACGCCGTGGGGGAGATGGGGCCGGTGGCGGTGTTGGATCCCGTCGTGGAGGAGATGGGGCCGGTGGCGGTGATGGATCCCGTCGTATTTGATCTTGATCATCATCGTCCGCAACACTGTGATCATGTGGTGAATGTAGAATTGGACTTAGGTTGGGGGATGTCCTGCTGCGAAAACAACATGGTATGAGTATCCATTTATACTATTAGCTCACCAATACTATTAAGTTTCATTCACTAATTTCATACACACCTAGGGATAGGTTGTTGAGGAGGAGGAGGTGATACGCCAGGAATTATGATATAGCGCTTGCGCCAACATATGAATGTCTTCTCCGCTTCTCCTAATGTATTCTCGCCATCACCTCCTTTAATGTCAAGTTCGACATTCTCGTAACCTTTTACCACCCTGTCCACCGAGACGCTAGCATATCCAGGAGGTATTATTGCTCCATGACTTCTTGGTGTCTTCGTAGGATCGATAGGAGATACAACACCTATAGCCACCATGACTGTGGTATTCCCCTGTGGAATGTGCAGTTCACATGTCGTGAGAGGCTCAGTGATGTCGTCCACAGGAAAGCGCAGTGCTGCGTCTGAGACCTCTGTGGAAGCGCAACTGCTTTTCATTTGCTCAGGGGGGCTGATATTGACTCCCGGCTCTGATGCAGATTGCCTTTGCATTGCTAACTGCACTTGCCTTTTTATTTCCTCGTTCATTCTGCCTTCAAGTGCTTTTTCTCGCTCAACTGCTTCAAGAGCCGCGGCCTGTGACTGAATAACCATTTCTTCTAACCGGCGCATGCGCTGTGCCTCCTCCTCCTTCTTTCTCGCGCGGCTTCTATAGGTCTCTTTGTCCTGAGGGAAGGCATGTACCCATGACAGCTCCCCATAGCCTCTGGTTCTCCCACCATGTTCAAGATTCTCCAGGGCGTATGTCAGCTCGTCCTTGTCTCTGTTCGGCTGCCACCTGCCACTGGCAGCCATTTCTCTAGCATAAACAAATCTTTCTGCTGCTCTTTGGAGTTTTTCGCCATAGTGTACCCTTCCTGTTTGTTGGTCCAGGCTTCCTCCATGACCAAAAAACCAATACTTGGCGCGCTCAGGCCAGTTTATCGATTCTGGTTCAATGCCCTTGGCTTGCAACTCTCGTTCCATTCTTTCCCATTTAGGAATGGCACTCTTATAGCCACCTGATCCCAAGTGATGGTGGTATTGTTTTTGTCGGGCATTCTGCTGGTTCCTTCTGATCCGTGCCTCACTCTCTTCTGATTTCTTGAATTCTACAAACTCATCCCAAAATGGCCTCAACTTGACGTAGGCCTTAGTGTTGAAATCCGGAGTTTGGTCCTTCTTGATAAATTTGTTGTATAAGTTCTTCTTCCAGCCCTGGAATAGTGTTGCCATTTTCTTCATAGCCCAGTCCCGAACTCTGGCCTTCAAATTTATATCTTCTGTTTCAAGTGTGAAATGTGCAAGGACCTCTTGCCAAACCAGTTCCTTATCAAGATCAGAGACAAAACTTATATCAGGAGCACTTGCCTTTTTCTTCCATTCACGAGCACTGATCGGGATCTTATCCCTTACAAGGCACCCACAGTGGGCAACAAATCTTTGTGCATGTTCTCCAAGTACTTGGCCTGTTTCCTCGTTGAATTCTGAGATAATGTACCGGCCCTCCAACGGCTTCTTCGGACCTCGTACGGTCCTACTCTTCCCGGTAGTCGTTGTCGATCCGGAGGGCTACATATGTAGGAACAGTAGATTATAAATACATTTATAAATAATTTAGAATTTCATGTGCACATAGAGATTATTGTAGGTATATACCTCGCCAGTATTTTCTTGCATTATTTCTTCATAATCGGCAAAGTATTGACTGCCGTCATCTACTTCTTGATTATTGTTATCATCACCTGCTAAATTTTGATTAGCGCCGCTGTTGATTAATTCGTACATTTCCTCCTCCATGTTGTCAACTGGGTCGGCCATTTCTGCGAATGACATGGAGGATAATAAACACCATATTTTTGCAACTAACGTGCATAGGGTTTCGGGTTTTGGGTTTCGGGTTTAGGGTTTACGGTTTGGGGTTTGGGGTTTAGGGTTTGGGGTTTGGGGTTTAGTGTTTGGGGTTTCGGGTTTGGGGTTTAGGGTTAGGGGTTTGGGGGTTTCGGGTTTAGGGTTTAGGGTTTGGGGTTTGGGGTTTAGTGTTTGGGGTTTAGTGTTTAGGGTTTCGTGTTTGGGGTTTCGGGTTTGGTGTTTAGGGTTAGGGGTTTGGGGTTGAGGGTTTGGGGTTTGGGGTTTAGTGTTTGGGGTTTAGGGTTAGGGGTTTGGGGTTTCGGGTTTAGGGTTTAGGGTTTGGGGTTTAGGGTTTGGGGTTTAGTGTTTGGGGTTTCGTGTTTTGGGTTTCGGGTTTGGTGTTTAGGGTTAGGGGTTTGGGGTTGAGGGTTTAGTGTTTAGGGTTTCGTGTTTGGGGTTTCGGGATTGGTGTTTAGGGTTAGGGGTTTGGGGTTTAGGGTTTGGGGTTTAGGGTTTGGGGTTTCGTGTTTGGGGTTTCGGGGTTGGTGTTTAGGGTTAGGGGTTTGGGGTTTAGGGTTTGGGGTTTAGGGTTTAGGGTTTTAGGGTTTAGGGTTTAGGGTTTAGTGTTTAGGGTTTAGGGTTTGGGGTTTGGGGTGTAGGTTTTGACAACATTAAAAATAACATATATCCATGAAGACTATATTCGTAAAAATAACACTACCGACATGATCGAAAAGTCATATCCAAGTGATTATTCTATAAACATATCCAAGTGATTATTCCATAAACATATCCAAGTGATTATTTCATAAACATATATATGACCGATATAAATAAATGTTTACATATCTAAACCAAATTATCTAAGTGATTATTCCTCCTCCATCTAACACATGCAAAGGACACACCGTTGATGAGAGGACGACGACGGACGACGGCGAGGATGATGTCGCGGTGAGGACGACAACAGACGACGCCGAAGATCACGTTGCGGTGAGGATCACACGGTGAGGATGACGGCGGACGGCGCGGTCAACGCGACCAATCTCTTTTATCTACATGTGTGTAAACATAATATTTTGTTAGGGTAAAAACTATTTTCTATTTTCAATTCATATGGATTTCTATTTTCCTTTTCCTATTACACACACAGTGCACACACACTTTAATTACACACTACACACGCACACGCACAAACACTTCACACACACACGCACGCGCGGTGGCACTCCTCACCGGCAGCGCGAGGACGGAGGCACACGGCCGGAGCGGCCGCGAGACGACGGCGAGGACGAGACACGACGGCACAAGGGGAGCAACGGCCGGCGGCGAATGGCGAGGATGTCACGACGGGGCACCTTTAGTCGCGGTGAGGATGGCGGCGACGGACTACATGTGTAAAAACATACTATTTTGTTAGGGTAAAAAACATTTTCTATACATATTTTCTATAAATATATATTCATTTTTCTATGAACATATATAATTGTCCAAAGGAACACATGATTCATTCTTTTTTCTTTTTCTTTTTCTTTTCTATACACTGCACACACACACACACGGCGAGCAGACCGGCCAGCGAGCACCACCACGGCGAGCAGACCGGCCGGCGAGCACACGCACACACAACACACGCACACACCGGCGAGCATCACCACGGCGAGGACGACGGCGCGCGGCGAACGGCGAGCACCACGACGAGGTCGACGGCGCCGGCGAGCACCACGGCGAGCAGACCGGCCGGCGAGCACACGCACACACAACACACGCACACTCCGGCGAGCACCACCACGGCGAGGACGACGGCGCGCGGCGAACGGCGAGCACCACGACGAGGACGACGGCGCCGGCGAGCACCACGGCGAGGACGGCAGCGGCGCGCGCGCGGCGAACGGCGAGGACGAGTCGCGCGGCGGCGCGCCCGCGCGAGAGGAGACGCGGCGAGGGCCGAAGATCGACGGAGGGAGGAGGGCGGCGCGGGAGAGGACGACGGGGAGGCGGACGTCGGCGAGAGAGCTCGAGGAGGACGACGGAGGGAGGAGGCGGCGGCTCGGGCGTCTGACGTCGATCTGAGGAAGGAGGGCACTGTGTCCTATATAGGCGGGGAGGCTTTAGTCCCGGGCCGTGGCACCGCCCGGGACTAAAACACCTTTAGTCCCGGGGCGTAATCCCACCCGGGACTAAAGGGGGTGACTTTTAGTCCCGGGTGGTATTACGGCCCGGGACTAACACCTTTAGTCCCGGGGCGTAAGCCCACCCGGGACTAAAGGGGGTGACTTTTAGTCCCGGGTGGTGTTACGGCCCGGGACTAAAGGTTCCTTCAGTCCCGGGTGGTGCTACGGCCCGGGACTAAAGGGTCTTCTCCCGCCTTTATTTTTGGGTTTTCTGTGTTTTGGGTTTTGAATTAGGTTTTGGGTATATTAATATGTTGTAATACTTGTTATTTGCATAGTAAATTCAATATTTGGCATAAAATTACTTAAAAATAACATTTGTGTTTCCTTTTACCTTATTGTATAGTAGAAAATTTTGTAACATAAATTCTTTTCTTTTCTTATAATAACAAATATAAATGTAAAGAAAAATTTATATTTTGTTAATGCAAAAATAAAATGTTAAATTTAAATATCTGAAACAACCGGTGCTCGATAGGAAAATATTTTTTGTATTATATGAACGTTAAATTTTGGGTTGTTTATCTTTTATTGTCCAAATAAGTTGGCACGGGTGAGGAAACCAATAAGTTTGTGTTTTTTCGGAGATGGTTTGCTACTTTTTCCGGTTTAACTGAATTACCGCACACTTGCACCCAATAATTATAGGTTCAATTGGGCCTACCAACAAAATAATCCAGAATTGAGCCAAACTTTTACCAACTTTTATCTCATTCGACATAGAAAAAATGTAATAATTAAAATAATGATCAGAAAAATCTAACACCACTTGTGGGGCATCAAGTTGGGCTCATATGCTTGCCAAAAATAAATCAAGTCATTTCGACAACGACATCAACGAACCATGACTATGCATAATCATTATTAGCTGTAATATATAATATTAGTTAAAACATCACTATATATATATCAAGCGGGTACACTGGTGATCTTTTTCTTGACGTATGTTCCTTGGTCATGATCATGTCGTAACCATGGAGTCTCCTCAGCATTTAGCAGGATGCTTGGGTCTTTGGTAACACTGAAGGGCGGTATTCGGTCATCCCTTTCATAATCTTCTGACATGTCTGACTTGTCCTCAATTCCCACGATGTTTCTTTTTCCTGAAAGAACTATGTGGCGTTTTGGCTCTTTGGTTAATTTATCATCATTTTTCCCTCTCTTGGGTTTTGTAGACATGTCTTTCACGTAGAACACTTGAGTCACATCAGCAGCAAGGACGAATGGTTCACCTTTGTATCCAATATTGTTGAGATCCACTGTTGTCATTCCATACTCCTTGTCAACTGTTACTCCGGCTCCGGTCGCCTTGACCCATTGGCATCGGAACAAAGGGACTTTAAAATCAGGTGCGTAGTCTAGTTCCCAAATCTCCTCTATGCGGCCATAATATGTTTGCCTCTTCCCAGATGGGTCTGTGGCATCTACGCGAACACCACTGTTTTGGTTCGTGCTCCTTTGATCTTGGGCCATGGTGTAAAATGTGTTTCCATTGATCTCATACCCTTTGTACGTGAGGATGTGCCATGACGGTTGCCTAGCCAACAAATATAGTTGCTCATCAATATTGTTATTACCCAGACATTCCTTTCGCAACCAAGTGCTAAAAGTATTCATGTGCTCACGTGTTATCCAAACTTCATTCTTCTCTGGAAATTGGGATCGTAGGAACTCCTTGTGTACATCGATATATGGATCCACCACGGCTGAGTTTTGAAGAACTGTGTAGTGCGCTTTATTGAAATAATCATTCCCCGTACCGATATATGTTTTCTTCCCTAGTGTCCCCTTTCCACATAGCCTCCCCTCGTGCCGCGATTCAGGAACACCAATCGGGTCAAGGTCAGGAATGAAGTCAACACAGAACTCAATGACCTCCTCTGTCCCGTAGCCCTTGGCGATGCTTCCTTCTGGCCGAGCACGTTGGCGAACATATTTTTTCAGTACTCCCATGAACCTCTCAAAGGGGAACATGTTGTGTAGGAACACAGGACCGAGAATATGAATCTCCTTGACCAGGTGAACTAGGAGGTGTGTCATGATATTAAAGAAGGATGGAGGAAACACCAACTCAAAGCTCACAAGACATTGAACCACATCATTCTGTAGAGTAGCCAGTTCTAGTGGATTAATTGCCTTCTGAGAAATTGCATTGAGGAATGCACAGAGCTTCACAGTGGCAAGACGTACATGTGGAGGTAGAATTCCTCTTAAAGCAACCGGAAGCAATTGCGTCATAAGCACGTGGCAGTCATGCGACTTTAAGTTTAGGAATTTCTTCTCTTGCATATTTATTATTCCCTTTATATTGGAGGAGAATCCAGATGGGACCTTGATGCTGTTTAGGCATTCAAACATGATTTCCTTCTCTTCATTGCTAAGAGTGTAGCTAGCAGGTCTTAAGTAATGGCGTCCATCATCTGTCTTCTCTGGATGTAGGTTGTCTCGTTCTTTCATGCGCTGCAACTCTTGTCGTGCTTCAAGTGTATCCTTAGACTTCCCGTACACACCCATGAATCCTAGAAGGTTGACACAAAGATTCTTTGTCAGGTGCATCACGTCGATCGCGTGGCGGACCTCTAGTACATGCCAATAGGGTAGCTCCCAAAATATTGACTTCTTCTTCCACATGGGTGCGTGTCCCATAGCGTCTTTCGGAACAGGTTCACTGCCCGTCCCCTTTCCAAAGACTACTTTCACATCCTTAATCATCTCAAGTACATCTTCCCCAGTTCTGTTGCGAGGCTTGCTCCGGTGGTCTGTCTCACCTTTAAAATGCTTGCCTTTCTTTCTAACCTGGTGATTCATCGAAAGAAATCGACGATGCCCAAGATACACTACCTTTCTACATTTTTTCAAATATACACTATCCATGTCATCAAAACAATGTGTGCATGCATTATATCCCTTGTTTGACTGTCCTGAAAGATTACTTAGAGCAGGCCAATCATTGATTGTTACGAACAACAATGCTCGCAGGTCAAAGTGTTCCTGTTTGTAATCATCCCACACACGTACACCTGATTTACTCCATAAAAGTAGGAGTTCCTCAACTAATGGCCTCAGGTAGACATCGATATCGTTGCCAGGCTGCCTCGGGCCTTGGATGAGCACGGGCATCATAATGAACTTCCGCTTCAAGCATAACCACGGAGGAAGGTTGTACATACATAGAGTAACAGGCCACGTGCTATGACTACTGCTCTGTTCCCCAAAAGGATTCATCCCGTCCGTACTTAAACCAAACCTTAAGTTTCTAGCATCTTTTGCTAATTCTGGGAATTCTCTGTCTATTGCTCTCCACTGGGACCCATCTGCAGGGTGTCTCAACATGTTGTCTACCTTACGGTCTTCTTTGTGCCATCGCACCAACTTTGCATGGTCCTTGTTTCTGAACAGACGTTTCAGGCGTGGTATTATAGGAGCGTACCACATAACCTTGGCCGGGATTTTCTTCCGGGGACGTTCTTCACCCTCAACATCGCCAGGGTCATCTCGCCTGATCTTATATCGTGACGCGTTACATACAGGGCATTCGTCCAAATTCTCGTATTCCTTGCCACGGTACAGGATGCAGTCATTAGGACATGCATGTATCTTCTGGATTTCTAAACCCAAAGGACAGACCACTTGTTTTGCTTCGTACGTAGTGGCGGGTAATTCGTTAGGCTTCGGAAGCATCTTTTGTTTTATAATCTTCAATAATTGTCCAAATGCCTTATCAGATACACCATTCTGTGCCTTCCATTGTAGCAACTCAAGTGTTGTGCCTAACTTTTTTTGTCCATCTGCAGCAGACGGATATAGTAATTTCCTGTGATCCTCTAGCATACATTCAAACTTAGCCTTCTCCTTATCACTTTCGAAATCTCTTTGTGCATCACGAATGACATCACCAAGAGCATCATCTTCAGCGACTGTGTCTCCTGCACTTGCCTCTTCTTCACCTTCCTCCATTGCAGTATCACCAAAGTCACCGTATTGAGCAATAATGTCATCGTCAGGGTCCAATTGTTCTTCTTCACCTTCTTCCATCATAACCCCAGTTTCTCCATGCTTCGTCCAACAACTATAGTTTGGCATGAAACCCGACTTGAACAAGTGTGAGTGAAGACTCCTTGAGCTAGAATATTCCTTCGAATTATTACAAAGGGCACATGGGCAGCACATAAAACCATTCCGCTTGTTTGCCTCGGCCACTCTTAAAAAATAATGCACGCCATCAATGAACTCTTTTGAGCGACGATCGACATTGTACATCCAGTGACGTGTCATCGTCTGCATTATATGACATATCACATAATTATATCGATCTCTCATTCTTATAAACAAATAAAATTATAAAATGTCTGACATAAAATTTAGTAAGAATCACTGGTGGCATAAAAGTAGTAGCAGTTGAACTTGTCTAATTAATTAATTATTACATCAAGATAACAGTGCAGCCTAATCCACTTGGCCACAACCAAAGCAACTAACAACACATGCACATTTCTCCCACATCACAGTCCAACAAGATGTACTGTCTGCCACTCCAACCGGATAGGAAGGTAAGGTAGGGGTAGGTGCAGTAGGAATTGAGTTGATTCTTGAGTTAAAAGCATCTAGAGCTGCAGAAGCTTCCTCAAAAGACTTGTACTTTTTATGCACAGCTCCCTTAACTTTGAGGACATACTGACTGCACTCGGCCCAGCTGGTGTAAATACCTGGTTTGGTGCCCTCGAAAACAACATACCAACCAGGCATCCTTCTGCGTTTTGTAAACTAAAGTATTATATATTTCTAATTTCTGTAAACAACTAATTTAACTGATCTCTATTTCTCCAAAATAATAAAATATACTAATTAAACCGGTCACATTTTGTAAACTAAAGTATTATATATTTCTAATTTCTGTAAACAACTAATTTAACTGATCTCTATTTCTCCAAAATAATAAAATATACTAATTAAAACGGTCACATTTTGTAAACTAAATTATTATATATTTCTAATTTCTGTAAACAAATGATTTAAATGATCTCTATTCCTCAAAAAAACTAATTAAACTGTCACATTTTCTAAACTAAAGTATTATATATTTCTAATTTTTATGTAAACAAATGATTTAAATGATCTCTATTTCAAAAAAAACTAATTAAACCGGTCACATTTTCTAAACTAAAGTATTATATATTTTGTTTTCTAAACCGGTCACATTTCTCTAAAAGACTAAAATAAACTAATTAAACGGTCATATTTTGTTTTTAGATTAATAATTTGAACTATCAAGTCAATGAACTCAAAATAGCTACAAAAATGAATAACTTAAGCTAGTAACCTTTCAACGAGTCGATGGCGGTGTAGATGTGATGAAATAAATCAATCGCCGGAGATGTGTTAACAAACAAAAATCACCGGAGGAGAAGAGAGCAAACAAGCAAGCAAGAGCAAGCAGTGACTGAATGAAGAAAAATGAAGACAGGAGCTCGGGCACGGCTGGAGGTAGAAGAACATTTCAAATATAGGGAGGGACATTTAGCCCCGGTCCTTATTCCCAGCCGGGGCTAAATGTTGGCATTTAGCCCCGGCTGGGTACACCAACCGGAACAAAACCTTTTAGTCCCGGTTGGTGTTACCAACCGGGGCTAAAGATGCCAACATTTAGCCCCGGCTGCATACACCAACCGGGGCAAAACCTTTAGTCCCGGTTGGTGTTACGGCCCGGGGCTAAAGATGCCAACATTTAGCCCCGGCTGCATACACCAACCGGGGCAAAACCTTTACTCCCGGTTGGTGTTACGGCCCGGGGCTAAAGGCCGGTCTTTAGCCCCGGTTGGTAACACCAACCGGGACTAAAGGCCCCTCTGACAATTGAGCCGTTGGGCTGGGGAGCTTTAGTCCCGGTTGGTGTTACCAACCGGGGCTAAAGGCCTTTCTAGTCCCGGGCGCAAATTTTTCCGTGGCTAATGCTGATTTTGCAAATCGTCCAAAGGCCTGTTCTCTAGTAGTGTGTACTGTCCTGTATTACCATTCAAATTTTCCAAGGTAAAGTTGGCCTGAACACAACAGAGACTGGGATGCATAAGTACCACAAACAACATCAGTTAGCTTACAAACTTCTGATATAACACTGTTCTGTGAAACATAGCCTTCATAGCTACCAAAGAGTCATTTTTGAACTCGATATTAGCCTTTCCGTGGCTGAAACTTAATCAGTTGTCGCTCAACACTAAAAACAGCTTCAAGGTTTCAGCTTTTATTGCAAGCAATGTTGGATATCAATGCACACGGTCACCATCAAAGTCAACCGGGAATCAGACATATCTAGGAGAATTGAGTTGACTAAAGATCATCATGCAGATATATATATTAAGTTCATGCAGAAAACTTTTCGGATCTTAAGTATCTTATCCAATAACACATCACTTCCATCTCTTATTCTGCAGTTGATACTCGTCCACCTCAAGTTTGGTTGTGCCACTTTACTTCACTATGACCATATAGGTTGCTCGATCTTTGCTTTTGATCCAACAGAGTCCTTTGTCTACCACTTCTTACAGTCTGTTAGTGCTTCCATCACTAACTGATTCTTGAAAGGGTCATCCTCTTTGCAACTTCAAAAGAAACACTGCCATATCTGACCTGCCATAGGGAGTTCTTGGAAGGAATATAGAAGATAACAAGGAGAAAGCTTCATGAAAGATAACACATTGGCATAGTTTCCATAATAGATCTTGATCATAACCCACGGTATCAGCGCGTGCCGAGCAGCACAACCATGTGGCCGCGTATCCACAGGAGGCTCTCGGTTTCGTCGCGGCACCATTAGTTAGTAATCAAGACATCATTATCGAATCCACAACCAATGAGAAATCCTACATGACGTAGATAAATCTTGCATGGAGAGAGCATCACATGCACGACATAAGCTAGCAAAACATGGATGATCACAAGGTTTGGGAAATCAAAGAGGATGTGATTTTCAAGACAAAACATGGCACAAGACAACAAGGATATGCCTGGTGCACATCAAGGTCATGAAAAGACGAAGGATTACCTGAACTTGATTTGGTCAAGTAGCAACAAGAGGGCAACCAAGGGGTACAACAAGGTTTTGGGGCAGGGTCTCCACAACTAGGCAAGGCAAACTACGGTCAAGAACTGGTGTTGACGGAAACTTAACTTGGCTGGTCAAACTAACAAGGGCCTTTACAACGAGGGGTACAAAACATCCATGGCTTAGGCAACTTAAAAGGGGGCCAAGCTTAGGTCTACAGGTTAGGCAGAGGCATGGCTACACATACAAGCATAGGCATACCACGGTTCGGATCCAAGATTCTGAAAAGCTTAACTTGCGCTAGCTGGTCAAACAAAAGGCATGGACAGACATAGGTACAGGTCGTTGGCACAAACATTCTAAACCATCACAACTGGACACACAAACACATGCCTTAAGCAACAAAGGTTCTATTAAAGGCATCTCGGAAGGTCATGAGGGCTTGGTCAACAAAGGCTTAACAACCACTCATGTACTCACCGAGGACAACGATTGACTTAACCTGGGTACCACTTAGGTTACAACACATCTACAAAACACAGCCTAACAAGCATTTGGAGCACACAACAATTAGCTTAAGCAATCCACACTAATCACCAAGCTCATACCAGACAAACATGCCTCTAAAGCACACAAACACATAGACATGCAAAACATGGTGAACAGATGTTGTCATTCTTTTATTTCCTGTTTACTAGATTGGAGCATAACTATTCATCTAGGAGCAAACATACCAAACAAATTAAGGCATAATTGTTTGTTAATTGTAATTAGTTTACTACTTCAAGCTACAACTCACTTATTTAATCTAAGAAACTAACAACAAGCAACAAGCTCATGCTAGTCTACATTCCAAAAAGGAATAAATAATACTAGGTAATAACAATTAACAAGACACATACAACAACTTAATCTAGGGTACAAGCAAGCATAACAATAGTTTAAAAACATTCTAAACTTGTTATATATGCTAAGATTGTAGTCCACTTTAGTTGCAAGCATTTAGTTCTTACAAGCATATCACTAGTGAGGATTAAAACTAGATTAGAGAGCAATTATAAAGCACGGTGCACATAAGAACATAATTCTAAGCATAAGCATGTATCAAAACAGTTTGTATACATCTTGAACATGTTAGAGAAGTTCATGATTAGCCCGGATTAAATTCCTTACATGCACTTATTAGTTTTCTTAACTTAGGAAGGTGAAATAGAGAGCGATTCCAATCTATACCCAGAGAACTCTGGAAGATTAGAGCAGCTCACTACTGCCTTCAGTAGGCTACTACAAGCATTTTAGTATTTTGAAGTAAGTAAAGCAACCTACAAGTCTAGCAAGTAATCATACTTAAAACAACTTAAACAGGTTTAAGCTATTTAAGGTTGTCTAATAGCAAGTTATATATTTTTCTTACATTAAACATGATACTAGACGTATGAAAATTAGTTTCACAAACTTTTCATTCATATAACTCTAGTTCTTATTCTTTACAAGAAAGCAAGCATGAAACAAAATTACTAGGTTATAGCATGAAAAAACAATTAAACAACATGTTTTGTACATTTCCTTGCTAAAGTATGTTAACACAAAGCTAACAAAACTAGAATTGTAACCTTTAGACACACTTAGCTTCATTATCACAATTACAAGTTTAGAAAGCATTTAGCAACTCAAACAAAACTGCATACAAAACAGTTTTAAACAACAAGTTTTTATTATTTTCTTAGGTGAAGCATCTAAAGACAAAACTAACCCAATTGGTTTCACCCAAAAGGGAGTTTCCTAACTCAAAACATTGAATTACAAACTTTAGCATAGTTTTACCACACAAGTCATTTAGTTACAACCAGGCATTTCAACATAGGGGGAAAATTTAGCCATTAAAAGCTTATTGTTTAACTATTCTACTAAGCAAAACAAGATAGGACGAGGCAACCATACAAACTAGGGAACTAGCAGGGTTGTCCAAACAACATCACACAAGGTAATTACTTCTACAAGACATTACAACATAGGGGAAACTCCTACGCATCAAAAACATATTGTCTAACCACTTCTTCTAGCAAACATTAAACAGAGCAAGGCAATCACACAATCTAAAGAACTTGCAGGGTTAACTAGGCAACATCATACAAGATATTTATTTCTAGCCTATAACTAACAATCACTTATTTAGCTAACATGGAAGCACCCATAAAACATTGCACTCTACCGACTATCAAGAACAAGACCACATTATATCTAGTCCAGATCAGCACACAACATCAAACAAACTAATTGCTTCTAACCTTTACAAGCAATCTAGCACATCATAATTGGAGCACTAGTTCACAACAAACATCATCATTACAGGAACAAAGGTGGGGAAAGCATTTCTATGCACAAACAACCATTCATGTTTTATCATTATATTAGTCACATTTGACAACAAGTTGTTTCTTATTAGAACAAAGGTGAGAGAAGCATGTTCATGAGGAAAGCACAAACAGAATGCATACTTGTCCTACACATCCTCACAAATTGCCAGCCTGAGGTGGCAATCCCGTTCTAGGTCGGTGGCATAACACGCACTCTCGATATAACTAGTCGTCAACTATGCATACGCATTCGAGGTTAGTGTACCTGTAGAAAATCTCATTTCAGCCCATTCCCACAACAGATATAAATACATTGCAGAAATTTAAATCTAGATACTATCTTAGGTGCATACCCAGTACACACGTAAGTAGTATATGCACCCATCAGAATAATATTACTCCCGTAATTAAATACCTTCACCCGCATTCGTGTGCTTACGAGTACAGGTTTCAGTACCAAACTAGTTCTCCCCTAGACCAACGGTTGTTTGGTCATGCTCTCACAACTCACACTTACTTGAGCGTAGGTGCGACGTTGCGTAAAATAAATTCAACTACCCCACATATATGAGTACATCATATGCGAGGGCTACCTCCAACATTAGACCACAGGGTAGTATACTGCGGTCATCAATACGTACATTTTGAGTCGATGTGTCGTTGCAAGAAAGTAAACCCCCAAAGTTAGTATTACTTAACTAAGCCACCTGAAAGTCCTAATTAGGCATAACTGGAGGTTGTCGCTAGCACATACTTTTAGAAATTAGGTTTTGAAAAACTTGCCTACTAGCTAAAGGTTTTTAGATAAAATAGGCTTTTCAAAACAAAACTTTGTTTTAAAACCATGCACATGACAGTATTATGCTTAACCTTACTCCGATACCAGCTGTGACAGAACCGACCAATTTATAAGAGCACAAGTGCGAAAACCTCTGCTGGAGCAGCTGAATTAGCACACTTGAGCCCATATAAACCCGGTAGTCTGTGAAATCCTGAGAGATTTCAAACTTTTCCAACATCTCAGCCAAGATCGCATGGTCAAGCAAATACAGATCATGTTCACGGAGCTTTGCAGCGGAAATAAAATTACAATAGAGTTCACAAATATTAATACAAGTTGATTTACTTTGAAACAACATAGCTTTGGAATGAATACCATAACATAAGTTCAAATACTTTGCTAGCTTGAGTGACATCCTCCAACAACAGCATAAAGAGAAGAAGTATGGAACTGCCGAGCCCACCGGCACTGGCCATCACCTTTCGGCAGACCTAACCTTCACCTGCAACAAGGTGGGATAAACCCTGAGTACTCGAATGTACTCAGCTAGACTTACCCGTCGGAAACCAAAAATAAAGTGACACCAAGGAGTATGCAAGGCTGATATAAGTAGTGGAGCTGGCTAACTTTATTTGCAAAAGAGCTTAAGATAAAGGGTTCATCATTTAATTATATGAGCAGTCATCTTTTATCCTATTCCTTAAACTCTAGGTTTTGCACCTGCACTAGAGCATTCAATTGGATCTAGCAAACAATAATATAATACCATATCAGGTTTGCTTATCAATATTTTAGTTGAATCATCAAATGTCACATGGAGTTGTATCGTGGTGAAGCTCGCCATAGTTTCCCACTAACCGGGGGAGACGACGACTCGAATCGAATTCCAAACCAGCTGGTGAAAGACCTTTAATACCAGCCCACACTTTCCCCGTCGGGTCCATGCATTGGGCAACCGCTCGATGCTTGTTTGTGGTGGTAATCGTCGCGGTTCAAGCACGGACCGCCCAATTGGAACCTGATGATGGCCTCCCGCGGTAGATCACATTTCCATACTAGAGGGCGCGACACGGGTCGAAACCGGCCCGAACAGCTTCTAACCGGCTTCGGGGTCGATGATTACAGCACCGACATATCCCTAAGTAAAAGGGCGCGTTCAAAAATGAACGAGGGCCAACATTGATACAAACCTACACGATCCAACGGACGGACTGCCCCAAGTTTCCAAACTTGTGTCTTGCCTTCCAGTTGACCGTATTTCATTACTACTCAGGTTCTTTTCCACGATAGCAAAATATAGCCAACCGTGATCCGATAAATACCCACCAGGGGTATTACGTAAACATCCTTAACTATCACTTTTATTAAGCAACTAAGCAATTCTACATTATAAATAAGTAATCAGGATAACAAGGCAGGTACAATCAATAATCAAGGAATGGTAATGCAGCAATTGGGATAAATCAACTCCTATACCTAATGCATCACAATATAAAATACTCAAGTAAATTAATTGTAAATGCTGGGAGACTTAGAATGCTCCGGGGCTTGCCTGGGAACCAACACTAGGTTAGTGCTTGTTAGATGATACTCGCTTGGCGAGCATCTCCGCTGTAGCACTTGCTTAACTCCGCTTCTTCATGAGAATCCACCAAACACCGTCTTCGGGTTTAACCTCATCATCACGTCCTTTATGATGTATCTACCGTTACCTAAATGAGATACACAATGCAAGCGTATGAATGCAGGGAAACGCTTATGAAGCAAACATAAGGCGCACAACAAAAACATTACTAATTACTTCACATAAGCAATCAGGATAACTATTAAAAGAAGGCATAGCTCTAAGACACACTCACGGCATGATCATTTCAGCAGGTTATTATTAAAGAAAAGTGTGACACATGGTTCACTTAGACACTCAGAGAGGCTAACTATAACAATCAATCAAAGCCACATCACTCATCACGCAAATGGAACACATGTATGCGCATACAACTCCTATATTAATTAAGCATGTCATCCATCATTATTTAATATATTTATATAACACATTAGTTTGATTAACTTAATAACATGGAATGCACAAACCAAATATTATCAAGTCATGACATAGCAACAAAGATCACATAATCAACATTAAGCTATAGCAATCAAGTTCGGTTCATTTATACAGTTTGGACAGCAACACACCATGTACTTTAAACAGACATAACTGGAGCTACATATATCCAAACAAGGTGATCCTAGACATTCTGGAAAGCTATTGAAATTATCTAAAACTTTTCTATTATTAACTAAACATGATTCAATCATTAAGAAGACCAAACATAACAGGTAAGCACTTCTGTCCAAACTTTGGACAGAATATTACATTCATCTTCAAACAACCATAACTGAATATCTAAAGCACCCAAGGACTTGAAATAAGACTTTTTAGAAAGCTTATTAAGTTTTCTACAACTTATTTATAATCACCTCAACATGATTAGGCAGTTATCAAGGCTAACCAACTCAAACAAGTAAACCTGTCCAGACTTGGACAGATTCTGACTTCTAACTTTAAACACATGTAAATCAAGTTCTAGACTACCCAAAATAGTGATCCAAGACAATTTAAAAATATTATGAAAAGCACTACAACTCTTCTATTAACATGAAGACATGATTCGTAACTTAAATAAGCCAAACAATTCATTCTTTCAGATCTGCACAGAAAGTATGCAAAACCTGACAGCCAACTTACAAAACCTATAACTCTTAAACCACTTGGCCTAAAATCATGCAATTTTAGGACAAGCAAGATAAAGAAATTATCTACAACTTTTGTATAGAACATATCTACAGAAAACATTATTTTCTTCACGCACTAATCACCTCTACAGAAATTGTGCATGCAGCAATTTCAGCATATTAATAAGTTACTTCATTACTTATTTGATTAGCATGTGAGCATACATATGAGCTATGAACATCATCAAACACTTATAAACATGAGCACACAATACTTATCTCGGATTAACATGCAACAAAGGTAATCATTTCAACATATACATTTTCATTTACCAATATGCTTTTATTAATTAAATAATTAACTAACAAAGGCATTATCTTTAAGTGATGTTGCAAACATATAATTTAGGGCTCATATTTTTACTGAGGATAGATAATGCCAAATCATGACTACTGTAAAAATATATCACATGCTCAGGTACTATAAATTAATTATTAAAAACATGGCAAGTTTAATTCACAAAATGCATGTGAGAGCAACAAAATTCTATAAATCATATTTTCTGTAAACACATGGCTATGATAAAATTATCTAAGCTTCAACAACATCATAGGAAGGCAGGGGAACTACCTTTTCTATTTTTACATGCAAACATTTATCACAAATCATTTAAATCTATTTAATGAGCTGAAAGCAAGATAAATTCATAACTAATTCATACATGCACCAATAAATCTAAAATTTTTATGACAGCACACACATGACAACAGGAGCCTACTATAAAAATTTCACATCATTTCAAGCAACACATCAGTAGATATCATTTTCTTCCTATTTAAAGCTATTTAACACAAATTAATCGCCACAGCACAAACTTTATACTAACAGACCACAGATTAAACATTCGCTGGACAGAGATATTCACAAGGATTCCAAAAAGTGCTCACTTGCAATTTTTGGACAAACACACAAATTACTACGCATTTTACAAATTCCATCAGATTTATTAATTAAACAAAAACGAAAAACAAAAACTGTTTTGCATTAGGACCCCTCAGATCTGCACAAAACAATTAGGGACTTGTTAGTAAACATATTGAGTCATGACACTTAACACAAAAACCCGAAAAAGAGTTTCAACTTTACTAGATGTGGCCTTTACCATGGATTCACGGGAGAAAACTCGGGAAACGCCGGAGATGGCCGGCTCGTCTGCTGGTTGGGGCGCTAGGGTTTGGGGCTTGGGCTGCTGGTTGCAGGCTGGCCGGGCACCGCTGCTTGCTGCTGCCTTGCGCTGCTCCCTGCTCGAGCGGCCAGGGAAGCCGCGGCCTGAAGTCACGCAGAGGGGCGCGCTCCTGCGCGGTCAGCAGGAAGGAGAAAAGGAGCGCAAGGAAGGGAGAGGGGAAACTCAGCTGCAGCCAAGGAGAGGGGAAAGGAAAGCAGTGAAGAGCAGGAGGCGCTGCAGGAGCTTTTGCTCGGCAGCCATGGAGGGAGGGAGCTGCTGCTGCCATGGATGCTGTTTGCTTTCTGCTTGGAAGGGACAGGAGCAGAAAGAGAACGGAGAAGAAGAGGAAGCCGAGAAAAAATGAGGGGGGAGAGAGACCGGGGAAAGACCTCGGTCTTTTTGCGGGAGGAAGGGGAGAAGGCACCGCCCCTTTGGGCGAATGGGAGGAGAGGGCGCGGCAGGCGAGGCCTCGGGGCGCGGGCGCGACCTCGGGAAAATTGCCGTCCAATTTTTCCCAAAATTTCTTTCCCAATCTGGCAGGTTTCCGGGAACTTTCGGTTATTTTCAAAAATTCGAAATACTGATCAAACGAACTCCGATTCCAACGAAACAAATTTTGTTGTCGTCGTCTCGACGAGTACTCCGACTTTCATTAAAGGCGCTCAGTCAAATTTCGAATCGTTTGTCCGGTAACGATCGTCGACGGCAGCTTTACGGTGACCGAAATTCCGATGTTCGCGGTCCAGACTTAGCCGGTTACTGCAACCTGAATTTATTGCTATATTCTATCTTGCAGGCTCTTTTTCACTATTTTTGGCACCGATCCAGGTCTTGATCATAAAACGGAATTTGTTCCTCTCGATCTGTACTACAACTTTTATTTAGGGTGCACTGCCATGCGAGCACTTGAAGATGTCGTTCAACGCTGGTCAAAACGGTCACCCGGTAGGATCCAGATTACGGTCTCTCGTCGGTCGGAATATTTTTCGGTCGTCTGCTCCACATAAAACCTTCATAACTTTTGCTCGTGAGTCCATAAATAATTGATCGGGCATAATCGCGGTACTTGGTTGAACTCCAATGATTTTCTTCAGTTAATCAGCCAGAACAGGCAAAGCTGCGACTCGTCATTTCATGTGACTTATTGATTCCAAATTTTGCCAAACTTTTCTACCAGTCACTATAGATAGGAACTGAAACAGGGAACATGAAAAAGTCATGTTTTAGCAATAATCTTGAATATTCCAAAATTGGACAATCATTATTACTTGTGTTGTTAATTATTTCCGGAATAATTTAAACAGAGGCTCTGTTTCCGGGATTGATTCCAAATCTTCAGTCATCACTGACAATACTAGAAATTATTTCTCGATCATCACCTGACAGACCATGTTTATTTTTAAACTGACTGCTCAACTGGCGTCAAACACCTGGGGTGTTACAGGACCCTTGTGATAAGGGCAGGGGTCCTCGAGCATCTTGTTGAAGACAACCCCGTCAGGGGGGCCTCGAGGCTTCTTATGGTCGAGGGCGCCCACGAATACTTCTTCATCGTCGTCGTCATCGGCGTCGCGCTTCACCTTCCGACCTTTGCCTTTGTTCTTCTTCTTTTTGTTGTTGTTGTTGCGGTTCTCGTCGTTGTTGCCCCTGCTCGAGCCTTCCGGCGTGGCCACCGCCTTGCCTTTGTCCGTGGGGCGGCCAAAGAAGGCCCCCACTGCCTCGTCGCCTGAGGCAAAGCTGGTGACACGATCCATCAGATCCTCGACCGTCCTGGGACGTTAGCGCCCTAGCTCGTGAACTAGCTCTTGGCATGTCGTGCCTGCGAGGAACGCGGAGATGACGTCCTCATCAGGCACGTGGGTGAGCTCGAGGTGCTGCTTCGAGAATCGCTGAGCGAAGTCACGGAGGGGCTCGTCCGCCGTCTGCCTGCAACATCGTAGATCCCAGGGGTTGCCTGGGCGCACGCAAGTCCCCTTGAAATTCCCATCGAGGACCCTGACTAGGTCGGCCTAGTCGTGGATCTGATCTGGCGGGAGTCCCTCGAGCCACCGACAGGCGATGTCCGAGAGGTAGAGGGGGAGCTGGCGTTTGATGACGCGGTCGTCGCTCTTCGCCTCGCCCAGTTGGCAGCCCAGGCGGAAGTCGGAGAGCCATAGCTTGGGCTCGACCTCCCCGTCATACTTCACGATGTTAGTCGATGGTCGAAAGCGGTCGGGGAGGGTTGAGCTGCGGATGGCCCGGCTGAAGACCCTGGGGCCCGGGGGCTCGAGGGTTTGCCGGTCCTTGTCGCTGTCGTAGCGCCCTCCTCGATGGGCATTATAGCCACGCTCCTCAGCACCCTTGTCCTTGCGCCGGCGGTTGATGTTGTTGCGGGCGTCATTGGGATCTCGAGGTGGCCGGTTGTCAATGATCCGCTCCCTGACTGGCCTGGCTCGAGAGGCGTCCGGCTGGTGGACGGATTTCCCACGCTCATTGCAAGGCGTGTCTACTAGCTTCCCCGAGGCCGCTCCGCGCCGGCGTGAGGCTGAGCTCTTGGCCTGCTGCAGAGCGGTTGTCTCGAGAAGGTTCTTCATTTCCCCGAGCATGCGCCAGGCGTCAGGGTTGGAGATGGCGGGTAGATCACGGAGCAGCATCGCGGCCGCCACCACGTTCTGCCCGGCTCGCAGGAAGCGTACCTCAGGGCGTGCTGGCGCCCCGTCCTCGTGGATCTGCTGGTGGACCTCTCGTGCGCGGCCACGTGCGCCGGCGCCTCGAGGTTGGGCTCGTTCCTGCACAAGAGCTTGCTCGAGCTGCAGTAGGCGTTGTCGGTCCTCCTCGGCCTTGTTGATCGCCTCTCGCAGCTGCGCGAGCTGCGCCGCTCGGTCGTCGTTGTGCTGAGGTGGTGCATCCGGTGCCGGAGGTTCGTTCCTCCCCCGAATGTGTGGTCCGCCTGCCGCAGCCGCGTCTCCGGGCTCTTCGAGGTTGAGCACCGGCCTGGTGTCGTCGTCGCCGTTGTCCTCGGCATCGTCCACGACCCCCTCGAGCTGGAAGCACTCCCTGGTGGGGTCCCAGAGGTTAGGGTCGTGGTAGTCGTACTCGTTGGAGTCGGAGCTGTTGATGTCGCGCCGCCTTGGCTCGTGCTGGGACTGCAGCTCGTGGTACCACTCTCCGACGGTGGCTCGCCGGGGCGGCTCGATGACTCGTGAGAAGCAGCGGCCGTCGTGCGCGGGGTAGACGATCTCCAGGTCGGTGGTGGCTCGTAGGATCACGCCTGGACGTTCCTCCCGCTCTGCCGCCGCCCGGTCTTGATGGCGCTCGTCGAGGTGGCGGGCGTAGACAGCTGCGGAGTTGATGAGGCCGAACGGGGGCCGCTGGCGTTGAGCGCGGCACACCCCGTGCGGGAGGAAGCTAGGTGGCGTCGACGGGGCACGGCTAGGGGGCCTCTGGCCGGGCTCCCGGTTCGTGCGCATGACGAACGCGAACTCACTGGGAGAGCGCGCGCGCGCCCTAGAAGTCTCTGGTCGCGTGCCGGGCAGGTTTCTCCTCGGGGACCCTGCTCCGGCCGCGGGGAAGTGGGTGTACGCCGCGGGCACCGCCTGTGCCTGGCGACGATGGTGACGACGGCACCGCTCACGAGGTGGCGACGCGTGGTGGTGCGGGCGACGCGCCACGCTCCTCGCGCGGGGTGGCGCGACACGCCCTCCGCTCGGGCCCTCCGTGGAGAGCAAGGTCAGCTCGTTGCCGCTACCGGTGGCCAGGAACTCGAGGCTCCCGAACCAGACGACGGCCCCAGCAGAGAACGAAGGAGGGGAAGAAGCCATCCAGAAAACAACGAGAAATCGACTCTGACACGCGAAGGCCCCCTACCTGGCGCGCCAACTTTCGGTGTTTCGATCCCGGGGGTATGATACCAACTAGTAATATGATCGCGTGCTCTCTTCCTGGATGGTGATGCAAGATGACACAAGGATTTATCCTGGTTCGGGCAAAGAAGGCCCTACGTCCAGCGGGGGGAGGAGGTTCTTGTATTACTTGCACCTAAGTGCTTGTACAGGGGCAATACAAGCTCAATGAGCGTGGATCAGGGTGTGGGCTTGTGTGTGTGTCGCGTGGACTCGTGTAGTCGTCTAGCCTTGTGCGTGAAGAGCCCTGGTGTCCTCTTTTATAGACCAAGAGGAGGCCAGGGTTACAGGAGAACATGTACAACGCCCAATACGGCGAAGGGCAGGAAGTCTGTCTTGTCGGGGTCACTAGAGCCGGCGTGGGTGTTGCTGTTGAGGCGTCCTTGAAGCGTGACCTCCATTCCGGGCACGGACATGGAGGCGTGGTGACGTGGAGGTCGTGCAGCGCCCATTCCGGCACGTACAGGACGTGTCAGGGTCCCTCCGGGTCTTGGGGTACCTGTCCTCCAATAGTGTGAAACCAGTCAGGGTTCGAGAGGCGCAGGGCTGGCCTCGAGGTGGCGCTTACGGGGGCTCGAGCCTCTGCAGGCATGGGTAAGTTCCGGAGAACTCGGTTGTACGGCGGGAACCCAGGTCTCGAGCTGTGGCTTGAGTTTGCTACAGTGCAGGGTATGGCCCAACAGTGCTGTACTTGTGCCTTTTTGCCCATGCTTGCGGTGAAAAAGGGAAGTTTGACTCTGGCTCTGGTTCACTGTGGCACACGTTGTGTAGAGGACATGACCGGAGTAGGTGGATGCATTAAATGTGCAGTATGGGGCTGATATCCAAAGTCTAGCGCTGCTCGAGGGGGGTACGACGTGTCTCGAGGGATAGGTTACCGTGTTAGAGGGGCTCGAGGCCCCCACGTTGGGTCTCGAGGAATGGTGTACGGCCGTAGCTGGCTCTGAGCCCACGTGCCGGGGCTCGAGAGGTAAGCTACCATGAGGCGGTGGTAAGGCTCTGGCGGGCCTGGGCTTCTCGGCGGTGGGCCGGCGTCGGAGGCCTCGAGGGATTGGTTTTTAGGGGGTTGGACTAGCTAGGTCTCTTATTAATTGGTGCTCTAGGTTTAATTTATTTGTTTGCGTTGATTGGGGGTACCCCTTTTGTGGTCCCCCGACAGTATCTGTTTCACAATTGATTATCTCCATATTTGGATTCACACGCTATAAGGTGACTTATGGAAAGGCGTGGCGTGCGAAGCAGATCGCCCTTGCAATTCGTTGGGGTGGTTGGGATGAAGCGTACAACAGGATTCCACGGATTTTGTGTGCAATGGCATACTATAACCCTGGCCTAAAATGGTTTCCACACACCAACGGGCGCTTTGTAGACCGCAACACCGGCAAGGTTACACATGTTCTTCAGCGTGTATTTTGGTCTTTTGCACAAACAGAGCATGTGTATCAGTACTGTCATCCAGTCATACTTGTGGACGGTACTTTCTTGATCGGAGCGTACAAGGGTGTGTTGATGATGGCGGCGGCTGTTGATCCCGAGGACTAGATAGTTCCAATTGCTTTCGCCTTGGCTGAGGGGGAGAACGTTGAGTCTTGGTCTTGGTTCATGGCCCTGCTACGGATACAAGTGTTAGGGCCTTCTCGGACAATATGTTTGATTTCGGACCGTCATGTTGGGTTGCTTCGTGCCGCAGAGGAGGAGATAGAGGGTTGTCCTCCTCTAGTACACAGATGGTGCATGCGTCACTTTGCCGCCAATTTCTGGCGTCGGCAGAGAAAAAAGGAGGTTTGTGCCAAGGTGAAAGAGCTATGTTGTGTTAAAACTGAGCACAAATTCAAAGAAACAATGGAAGAGTTGGACAAAATGTTAAACAGTGCTGCCAGGGCCTGGATCGAGAGACAGATGGAACACAAGGAGAAGTGGGCGTTTGCTTACGATGAGGGCGGTTTTCGGTTCGGCATAATGACCACCAACTCATCGGAGTCTTTCAACAAGGTATTCACTGGTGTTAGAGCCTTGCTCATTTCTGGAATCGTTGAGTACTCGTTTCACAAGACCAACGAGTACTTCATGAAAAGGTGGTCCATTGCTCAAGACAACCTACAAACGGATGGTGAATTTGGAAAGGCGGGAAAGGAGCACATTCAGGAAAATGAGATCTGGGCAACGCAGCAAACTTGTGAGCCTTATGGACCAACCAGACAAATCTATATTGTTCGAGCAAAGGGTGGAACTACCTTGGGCGGGGAACGTTATGGTGGTCGCAACTACCGGATTGATCTTGAAAGAGTGGAATGCAGTTGTAACGTGCCGCAGATAATGCATGCCCCTTGCTCTCACATGATTGCGTCCTGTAGAACGCGTAGATATAACTACAAGGCCCTACCATATATGTCCGACTACTATCGCCGGAGCAACACCGTCGCAATATGGCAAAGCAGCTTCGAGCCTTACCTTGATCCCACTCAATGGCCTCCATACTTGGGTAGAGACTTTATGCCTGATCCTGAGCTGCTGAAGGTAGGTAAGGGTAGGAGGAGGAAGAAGAGACTAAAGGGGGACATGGACAATATGGATAGGTATGGCGGGGGGGACTTCGACCAGACACCGAGCACGAACCTATGCTCTGTTTGCCACATGCCAGGGCATAATGCAACCTTCTATCGTAGACAAAGACAACAGGTGTACAACGACACCACTTCATTTGTATCTTTAGTTATATTAATTATTTGAATGTTTTTGTTATTTTTGTACATATGCTTTATTATTTTAGACGTTGTACTAACCTGATCGTATGTTTTGTTTAAATAAACAGGATGGTGAACCCTCCGGCGTACCCTCTCCTTGAGCCGTACTACGACGTCGAGCACCGGGCGCACAGGCTGACGAACTACGCCCCTCCGGAGCATTTGACGTTGCTGAGACCGCGCACCCACCTCTGACACCGGTGGGACGAGCGCTACACACCCTTCGTACGGCGCGCGGGCTTGTTGGTGCTGGCCCGCGTTGCCACCGACGCGGCGTGCCCGCTTGACCCGACGCTCTTGACCGCGCTGGTGGACAGGTGGCGTCCCAAGACGCACACCTTCCACCTCGCCTACGGGGAGATGACGGTGACGTTACAGGACGTGGCCAAGATTTTTGGTCTACGCCTGGGCGGGCTCCCCGTGACGGGGATTGTTGACTCGGACACATGGATGGACACCGTCCACCAGTTCTGTGGTCGTAGGCCCCCGGACGACGCAGATGCCAAGAGGAACAAGTAAGCTACAATTTGTTTTTCTAATTTAGTTGCATACGATTGCTACTATCATGTCCTAACTTCAACTTTTTTAAAACAAACAGGAAGACTTTTGGGGTGCCTTCGTCGTGGATCACCGAGCACTTTGCGTATTGCCCCCCTAACGCCGACCCACAGGTAGTGGAGAGGTATGCCAGAGTGTGGTTGTGGCACTTTATTGGGGCCTTCCTGTTTCCCGACTCATCGGGGAACACGATCAGCTGGATGTTCGTCCCCATCCTCGCACAGTCGTGGGAGAACATCGCTGGCTACAGCTGGGGGAGCGCTGTGCTAGCCTGGCTGTACAGACAACTGTGCGAGGGGTGCCGGCGGGGGCATGCCTCCTCTAGCTTGGGAGGGTGCCTGCCCCTGCTCCAGGTTTGGGCCTGGCAGCGGCTGCCTGTGGGTCGTCCCCGTTGTCGAGAGGATGCGGTAAGTACATACCTCTTGCGTGCGTGTGCTTTTACAAGTTTACAGTCATTTAACTGATTCAAATTGGAATGCAGGTGTGGACGCACGAGGACACCCGCCCCACTGCTCTGTATGTCTGGTCCACGGCAGAGCCAGTTAGAGGCAACCCCCAGCGCTGCTACCACCAGTACACGGACTTGCTGGACGTCTTGACACAGCATCAGGTAAGTCCAGAATGAGTTCATTTTTTATAGTCAAACAGGAACATGACTAACTATGTTTGTTCATTAAAAACAGGTCTGTTGGGAGCCCTGGGACCTGTACGTGGACATGTTCGACCCCGCCACGGACCTGGACTGGCTTTGCACCTACGACAGGAGTTTCCTCCACCTCTTTTTAGCACGGATCAGAGGTTGCACAAGTAAGTATCGTCCACAATCATGTTCAATTACTCTAGTAAAATTCTATCTTATGCTCTAACAGATGGGTTTCCTTTGCATTACAGGGTGAAGCGCCAAACCAGACGGAAGAACCCTGTTGATTGGCGCGCGGAGCACACCGATCATGTCCTGAGTTGGACAAACAGGTACCAGCAAGACGTTGAGCACGGCGAGCCGTACGACCAGGGCATCTTCGACCTATACCTGCAATGGCTGCACCGGAGCACCAGGTTGCACATTAAGCCACCGTACTACGAGGTCATAGCTGAGTCGGACGACGACGAGGACTCGTACGATGGTATCACTAGGGCAGCGACTCAGCCTGACAGAGCCCCTCTACAGAGCTACGTGGTAATATAGCATGCCCTTCAACTCTTGTTTGTGTTTCTGTACTTGGTGGACTTACCCCCTCGACTTGTCTCGGCAGGCGTCGCAGCTGTCTCGGTACTCCGACGAGGCAGCGCAGCTTATACACCACACCAGCTCTACTGGGGACCACGGCCCGGTACAGGCTTTTCTGCAGGTATCATAACACATTCGAACCACACTAGTAAATCTTAAGAAGTCATAAACTGTACTAATATATATTATTTGGTGATCTGCAGAAAATCAGGAAGGGCTGCAGGAAGCTTGCTCAGAAGCTAGGGTGCATGGACACAGCGTGGGCCCCACCGCACCTTCCTCAGCCTTCGAGCCCTTTGGTGTCCGACACTGTCCCAGCAGCAGCAGCGTCGTCCGACGCCCGGACGGGAGGCACTTCTGCGGATCCACGCGGAAAGGGCACCACTATAGAGGAGCAGCCCGAGGAGGAGGGGGAGGACGAAGAGGAGCACGACGAGCACACCACGCCACCCTACACAGCTAGTGCAGGCTACATGGCCCTCGGCCATAGCTCGCACTACGCTGGAGGGTCCTCCTCCAGAGGTGGCCCGCACCACTCCTCGAACGAAACGGCGTGGCAGATACCTGGTGCATACCAGTACCCTAGTGGCTACTACACCGGTCCAGACTGGCAGCCTTGGCCAGAGCAGGGCGCAACACACGAGCTAGGGTACTCACAGCTAGGTGGAGCTCCACTACCTACTCAGGAGGACGTGCAGGTACATAAGTTGGCCTCTGTTCATTTAAATTCGTTAGATACATTTAAGTTGTTTGCTAATATTTATTTGGAATGTTGCAGGGACCTAGTCAGACGCAAGGGTCACCACGTCGGCTGGCACGCGCACGAGACCGCACGGACGTCACGTTCACGCCCAACATGGACCTGTCGCAGCCGAAGCGTCGGAGGCGGCCTCCTCAGCCGTACACACCTAGCTAGGCTTAGTGTTACACTATATGGATAGCTGATGTATTTGTTAGATAACTTGTTTGAGAACCCTAATATGTAATTCGTGGAGTGTTTGCCACTTTGTTACTCTTTGACCGCTAATACGTTTGAGTTTATTCAAATTGTGTCAATGTTTGGTTCCTTGTTATTGCGTTTGCAGAAGAATACAGGAAAAACGAAAAAAACGAAAAAAACACATTTTGGGGGCTTCGCTTTCTGGAGCTCTTTTGAGGCTTTGCCGCGCCAACCCTGGGGGCGCGGCTGACGCTTTTGCCGCGCCAGGCGGGGTGGCGCGGCAAATGCATTAGCCGCGCCATGCCGCTTGGCGCGGCAAAAGCGTCAGCCGCGCCCCCAGGGTTGGCGCGGCAAAAGCTGGCATCTCATTGCCTTTTCAGCGTCGTGTCCTGTCGTCATAAGTGCTCTGCAGTTTTGATTCCGATAGGCTTTTCAGTGTATAGACTTTTCAGTATATAGGCTTTTTAGTACATAGCCTTTTCAGTACATAGATTTTTCAGTGATTAGATTTTTCAACGAATAGCCTTTTCAGTTGCAATAACTACACACTCACAATGCAGCTGAGATAATTCACAAGTTCAAAACCAGGGCTCCGCCTATATAAACCCTTCAGCGTCTTGCATATTCAACAACTTCAGCAGAGCTTGCGAGGTTCGTAGTAGAGATGTCTGGAGGTTCGTCCAAAGACGGGAGAGGAAAGGGTGGGAGGAAGGGACCTCCCATTGTGTGGGAGGGCTCTCTCGGTCCTGATTCCTTCTTAGAGGCACTATATGAGTTTCCCGTTGAGAGCAAAAAGGATTTCAGCCGGGACCGTCCTCTTAGGGATACGATAACCGCTTGGAGGACTGGCCAAAATGCCGCCATGGTGAGGACTGTTTGGTGCAGATGCTCCACGACGACTTGGAGGCAGGCCGACGTTTCTTCAAATGCCCGCGAGCATGGGTAACTTTATTTAATTGTTGTTGCTATGCCTCTCATGTTTGCTAATACTTAGTCATTTTGTGAATGTCAGTCTTCTATTTCCGAAGAAAACTGCGGCTTCACCAGATGGGTGGATCCTCCTCCAATATGGCCGCATCAGGAATACATCTATTATCTGCAGCGTCGTATCGACGATCTTGAAAGAGAAGTTAAAAGCATGCTCAAGGACTATGATGACGACGACAGCGAAGCAGACGGTTCAGATGAAGCAATATGCCTTGATCCATATTGCAACTGCCCGCATCACAAGAATAAGGGGCCTCCACCACCGCCGCCACCACCGCCACCACCACCACCACCCGCAATGGGAGGCTATTATGGAGAAGGGTCTACTCAGTTTGCTATGTGAGACGGCTTCTAGACTACTTAGACCACTACGTGTGTGTTGTGTTGTGCCTATCAATTACCTAAGGCATGTTAGGATTAGTCTAGGACCTTTTAACCAAGTTACGGTAAGAGGTCCTCACATGCCATGTACTAGTTTGTTGTTCGTGTACTGGTTTGCTCTATTCTATTTCTCGTACTTTATCCCAGAATAAATCGATAACACATGAACTACCGCAAACAATCCAACAACATATAAAAAAGTCAAACAAAGTGCAGTTCAAGACTACATAATCGAGGATCCGAAATAAACGGTACACCGAAGTACAAACCAACAGTATAATACACTAACAAGTCCACCAAATGACAACAATGTTCATTACTCAATAATGACTACTTAACCTACCACACTACTGAGTGCAACGAAGCCACTTTCTCTTCCTCACAGCATCTGGATCCTGCTCCATGGCAGCCTTGGCACGACGCACAAGCTCAAGCCTCTTCTCCCTCTCCCCCCTACGCTTAGCTGCATCAATTTATTGAAATTAATGTTTAATACAATACCCTGTATGCTTTTTTGTGCATAATTCACATGTTGTTAAACTAACAAACTATACGAAATTAAATGGTTGGTCATCAAAACAGAACTGTTTGACTTATCAGCATAATGATGTTAAAAATGGAGTACAATCTTTATGAGATGAGCCGCAAATAAGGATAGCAAGATGAGGTTGAGTGCGCCAAACGAATCAGTGAAACTGACCAACGAAGCAGTCGAGAAGCTTCGTGCACATAAACATATATTATGCCTCGTTTGACAAACCCTTCAATTCTTTCTTCCTGGATAAGATTCAGCAAAAAAAAAATCAAGTAAACTAGCTGGTGTACACCAAGTCCAGCAGAACTCAGTTCAGTAATCAGCATCAGGAGCTACAAATACCAGCAGTAAGCCCAGTGCCCACCCAGTGGCCAGTGCCAATCAGCGGATCAGCCAAAAGAAGATCACGACCGATGGCGACTACGGCCGGCGAGGGCAAGCAAGCGAAAACGAGCGGCGGCGCGGTGAAGGTGATCGGCGCCTTCGACAGCCCGTTCAGCCACCGCGCGGAGGCGGCGCTGCGCCTCAAGGGCGTTCCCTACGAGCTCATCCTGGAGAAGGACCTGCGCAACAAGAGCGAGCTGCTGCTGCGGCACAACCCCGTGCACAAGAAGGTGCCCGTGCTCCTCCACGGCGACCGCCGCGCCGTCTGCGAGTCGCTCGTCATCCTCGAGTACGTCGACGAGGCGTTCCAGGGCCCGCCGCTCCTCCCCGCCGACCCTGCCGCCCGCGCCGCCGCCCGCTTCTGGGCCCGCTTCATCGACGACAAGGTAACACACACAGGCTAATAACCCCGGCCCGTTGACATCGCGAGAAGTTTCTTCAGGTTCTCGTTCGGAGTCGTGATTGGTGGTGTACGTGCATGGCAGTGCTCGACGGCGTTCTGGCTGGCGATGTGGACGGAGGGCGAGGTGCAGCGGGGGTTCGTGAAGGAGATCAAGGCGAACCTGAAGCTGCTGGAGGGGCAGGTCAAGGGGAAGCGGTTCTTCGGCGGCGACGACGTGGGCTACCTCGACGTCGCCGCCAGCGGGTTCGCGCACTGGCTCCCGGTCTGCGAGGAGGTCGCCGGCGTCAGCGTGGTCACCGCCGAGGAGTACCCGGACCTGTGCCGGTGGGCGAGGGAGTACACCGCCCACGAGGCCGTGAAGCTGTGCCTGCCCGACAGGGAGGAGCTGCTCGCCCGTTTCAGCGCCGGGAAGGACTCGTTTGTGGCCACGGCGAGGTCAATGGCACCGGCACCGGAGAAGTAATCTGCGTGCGTAGGACGGTAGGAATTGCTTGCGTCGACGTCGACCGAGGGGAGTAGTTGAACTGGGTGCATGGATATCATAAAGTATTGTAACAAGTGGTCAGGACTGCTGTCACGTATGATGATGGCTCTGTCAAAGCTCGGGATATATTATGCTCTCATGCAAATGCCATCTGTCCAGATGCATGTGTTTCGTTTTGTCTGGCTGCTTGAATGAATAAAATAAAAACTACAATGTCAATACGGTTGTGTTCCTTTCTCGTTGATTTCTTGAATGGAATAGTTTCAAATGATCCGAACAGGCCCTAAATATGTCATGATTTCTTGAATCAAGACAGTAATAATAACTTATCACTCGTGGTATTTCACTGGGCACATCGAACGTTATTCTGACGGAACGCGGCCGCCATACGTGTCCCACGCACGTGCACGCTTACTCTGACTTTTCACTGCTCTGTGGCTGCGAGTTCGACAGCATGGCGTTGACGGCCGCCCTGTACCTGTCCAAGTTGTCGGTGAAGTAGGCGCGGAGCTTGTCCCGATCCGGCATGCACGGCTTGAGAGCCTCGCAGGCGCAGTAGTCCCTGCTCCAGCGGCACAGGTTGGGGTGCTCGTCCTCGCTCAGCAGCGTCACCCCGTTGAGCTCCTCGATGACGCTGCGCCAGGGCCCGAGCGCGGAGGCGGCGACGTCGAGGTACCCCGGCCTGTCGCCGGCGAAGAACCTCTTGCCCTCGAGCTGCGCCTCCAGCAGCGCCGCGAGCTCCCTGGCCTCCTTCGCGAACGGCAGCCGCCGCGCGTCGTCGCCCGCCGCCCAGATCGCCAGGAACAAGGGCTTGGTGAGCTTGTGCTCGATGAAGTCGGCCCAGAAGCGCGCGGCGGCGCGGGCGTAGGGGTCCGCGGGGAGCAGCGGCGGCCCGTCGAAGGCCTCGTCGACGTACTCGGCGATGACGAGGGATTCGGAGATGGCCCTGCTGTCGTCGGCGGCGCCGTGGAGGAGCACGGGCACCTTCTTGTGCACCGGGTTGTGGTGGAGCAGGAGGTCGCTCTTGGTGCCGAAGAGGTCCTCCAGGATGAGCTCGTACGGTACGCCCTTGAGGCACAGCGCCGCCTCCGCGCGGAACGCGTACGGGCTGCCGAAGAAGCCGATCAGCTTCACCGGCGGCGGCGGAGACGACATGCCGACCTTGCTGGTTGCTGCTTCCTCCTAGCTAGTACTCCGTACTATTCTTGCTCACTTGCTGCTATCCTGGCCAAACAGTCCTAGACCGTCGTTGCTATTTATGGCCACATGAGCAGATCTCGATGCGTGCCACAACTGATTGCCTAGCATAAGCAATGACCTCAGCATAGATCTGAGGGGGTTTTCATTCCATTTTGTTTAGCGAGCTTCAGTTTCACAGCTCAAAGAAAAAAGTTTAACTCATCAGTTCAGTGTGGCTGACCCACCCGGTCGCTTTTGGTGGACTGGACTCTTTTTTTTTTTTTTTTTTTTTTTTGACAACAAGTGGACTGAACTCGATCTGGTGGTAGTGGCAGCTCCAGACGTTTCTTGGCACCCACGTTCGTTCCTTTGACAAGGACGGGAGAACCCGTCCGTGTCCGTCCACATTTTGACGTACTCGTTTCGTGCCAAAATTACTACAGATTTTGATTTTTAGTTAACGAGTAAAATATTTTTAAGTTTAGCCAAATCTATATAAAATAACTAATATTTATTATGATAGATAATAAGTATGATTAGATTAATAGTGGATTATATTTTTATAATTAACATATTAGAAGATATAAATATTGATAATATTTTTTCTATAAATAAATATAGATAAACATAAAAATGTTTGACTCCTTAAAAAGAAGTAAAATGTGCAGTTATTTTGGAATGGAGTAAATTCGTTTACAAGTTTTATAGTGGTTGAAAAAAATATATGAACCATTCATCAATCTAGATCGAACGGCGATAAAATAGGAAGTACTAGAGAAAAAGTACCAAAAATTACCGAGAAATACCAAAATATATAGAACCAGTACATATAAATTTTTAGTTATTCTTAATCTTAAAAAAAATAAAGGGTGCCCTATTAATTTTACCCCTCTTTGTGTACACGGATTCACAGATTCCTACTCTCATACGTACCAAAAAGTATGCCTCTGCAAGTACATACACTCAGTTACTAATTCTCCGTCATAAGACATATATACACCATACATATTTTTTTAATCTCCACCGTGCACAGCATTATAACCCTGCTATTACTAGTCTATCCTTCTCTGTATTAATTTATTTCAACTGATTTTATTTTTTAAAATTAGTTGTTTGTTAAAATAAAAATACAAAGTACTTAAAAGTACTCGTAGTACTTTATAACCAGCGAAACAAGCCTCAAATTCGTTTGGTATGGGTTTTTTTAGCTCTCAGTCTACTACCACAATGTCCAAAGGAACTAAAGGTTCTGTTTGGATGTAAATTATTTTTGGAGTTTTAGAAAAAAAAAACCATAGTTTTGTAAAATACTTTGGTTTTAGATTGACATGAAGTGGTTGGACACAACAAATGTTATGGTTTTATATACCAAGGTATTGCCAAAACTATAGTCTTTTGAAAGCTGAAACATAATACAGATGCTGGTACATCAGTAATATCATGTATAATAAGTATAGAAAAATACGAGCACGTATGTCAAGTTGAAAACTTAACTTTAGATGCACAAGTTTTATCACAAAGAACGTAATCAGCTAAGATACACTTAGTTTGATAATAATAATAGGAAATTTTGATTAGATGTAAGCCACAAATTTAGCCCATGCTCTCTAGTGCTGATCGATAGAACAGTTATTCAAAATTGTGATCAGAAATTTTAAACAGATTTTTTTTGGATGAGGATATTCAAAATCGAGATGGAAAACGCGTAGATATTATATATATATATATATATATATATATATATATATATATATATATATATATATATATATATATATATATGAAATTATTCAGAATTGACATGGAAAGTTTTGGAATGGGCTGGAAATTAGCAGGTAGCTCAACACAGAGAAGAAATGCAAACACACTTTAGTGAAGTAGTAACTACACTACAGTACTATAATTCCATCAAAATAATAAAGTAATACTACTCCATTTGTGTTCCACACGCATTATTCCACACACACAAAGAAGACACATGTTCTAGCTATACTATACTTGTAGCCGCACCCAATTACTGCTTCGACTTCAACCATGCATTGGCAAACATTTTGTACTTGTCCTTGTTTTCAGTATAGAAGGCGATGAGCTGGTCTCTGTCCGGGACGCACTGCTTCAGAGCTTCGTAAGAAATGTAGTCCTTGGACCATCTGCGCAGAGCAGGGTATTCGTCTTCGTCAAGCACAACCACTCCGGTGACCTCCTCTACCATGCTTAGCCAAGGACCCAACACGCCGGCGGCTAAGTCGACGTAGCCGAGGGCGTCGCCCCCAAAGTACCTCTTCCCCTCGAGCTGCGCCTCCAGAAGCGCCAGCTTCTGCTTGGCCTCCTCCACCAGAGCCTTCTGCGCCTCGCCCTGTTCTACCCAGTGTGCCATCCAGAACGGCAGGACGAGCTGTTTCATTTCATCACACCAGAGTTTATTAGTTAAATTGAACGATCAGATGTTCAGATAAAATTCACAAGAACTAACCGGTGGCCTTTTTCTAGTACTCTTTCTGAAATGAGAATTAGAATACCTTGTCCATGAAGTCTGCCCAGAAACGGGCCATGGCACGGTCGTAGGGGTCGGCCGGGAGGAGAGGCGTCCCGTCGAAGGCCTCGTCGACGTACTCGACGATGACGAGGGACTCGCAGATGGCCCGGTCGCCATGGAGGAGCACGGGCACCTTCTTGTGGACAGGGTTGCTGGCGAGCAGCAGCTCACTCTTCTTGTTGTTGCTCAGGTCTTCTTCTTCGATCAACTCGTATGGTACGCCCTTGAGCTGCAGAGCAGCCTCGACGCGGAGCGCGAATGGACTGGCAAAATGGCGGATGATCTTAACAGGCGGAGACATGTTTCTGCTACCTAAGCTGCTTCTGCTGACTGCTTGTTTCTGTTTTTTTCTGGGAGAAACTTACTGAACCATTCCTATTTATAGGAGAAAATCGAGATTGCTTGGCTCATATAGATATGGTCAAAGTCAGGTGGGCTGCTGCTTCTACAACAACAAAGTGCACTTTGACACAACCATCTGGTATTCTGGTTCTTAAAAAATTCCACAAGGAGTTGCTTTGCTTGGTTGCTCCAGTCCATATAATAACTTAAAAAATTCCCCATCTCCCTTGGCCCAACAAACATCGTCGAATGCAATTAATCCTTCAGGTGGAACCGTGGAAGTGGACCCGTTAGTCCATGATCACTAGGATTAACGCAGCTTAGGCCAAAGAGGTACCAAAGATCTGTAGCTATACTGAACCATAGGCAGTGACCTCAGCTATCCATCTGTGGGCATTTTTCTTCCGAACATAGGTGAACAAGTCTCAGTTTTGGCATGGAAACTTAGATGAGCGATTTTGTACGATGCTTTTCAAAATCAAGATGGAAAACTTGTGTGGATGTTTTGAATTGGGGGTTTGATGGTTAACTCATCTAAACTCTGAGAAAATCCATCCTGATGAGACATATGCACATAGTTATTTACTCCCTCAGTCCCTAATTAATTGTCGTTGTTGGTGTTCGTGCGACAAATTTAACTCGATTTGTAGCAAATACATACAACATTTGCATCTCTAAATAATTTTGTTAAAAAACTAGATTCAATGATCTTTCTAATGATACTAATTATATACGATGAATATTAATATTTTTAATATATATTTAGTCAAAGATGTTTCTCGAGAAGCGAAAACGATAATTATTTAGGGACCGAGGAAGTACTTAGAGCACTCGCAATGCAGATTCTACCTATAGTCTAAGTTTATTTATTATCTTGAAGGTATCATAGACTTGAAGTCTAAATAAGACTTAGAGTCTTAGTTTTTCTCCCACTTTTTTCAATAAATACAGTGTCACATAAGAAAAATACAATAAATAGGAGTGTAATAAATAAGTTTAGACTCTATGATAAAGTTTACTGAATGCCCTTATCTGACAGCTCGTTAATGTTATTCCAGCATTGGCCACATTATTATTCTATTAATGAGCTGCTAGAAACAAAGGAGATGTACTGATCAAAAAAAGAAACAAAGGAGATGTACAAAGTGTTCGCTAGTGCATGGTTGCACTACTTCTTCTGCAAGAATGCATGGTCAACATCTTCTCGTTTGGACGTTTCTGCTCTTTCCTTTGGACGACCGTATGATAGATCCAGAAGAAGTTGCTCAGAATCGTTGAATGCAAACCTACAACCTACAGTCATTAACTCATTATCACTAGGACTGATGCAGCTGAAGTCAGAGAGATTTGGTTTACCTACTGTATGTGGTAGAGACACCAACACACGAGCGCGGATCAGGCAGGTAACAGTCACAGCGCAAGTTGGTCGGGACTCGGGAGACGGGAGCTAGAATGAACCATGTGCTGCTGGCATAAGCAGTGACCTCAGCATGGAAATGTGTGAGCAATTTTCTTCCCTACGTACTAGTTCAGAGAGTTTCATCAGTTTGGACCTGCAAATTTCTTAGTGGAAAATTCCTCTCTTTTTTTTGAGAATTTCCAGGAAGAAATTCCAGGTTCCCATCTTTCAACGGTACGGTTGAAAAACATTCAGTTTAGAAAAGTTTGATGTGGCACCCAAGATAACAAAAATGAAAGGTGACCATTATATAAAACCCTTGTCCCTTGCAGCAGTTTGATCTGCTAGCTAAGCGAAGATGACGACGACGGAGCCGGCGATGGTGAAGCTGATCGGCTCCTTCGCCAGTCCGTTCGTGCACCGCGCCGAGGTGGCCCTGCGCCTCAAAGGGGTGCCCTACGAGCTCATCCTCGAGGACCTGGGCAACAAGAGCGAGCTGCTGCTCCAGCACAACCCCGTGCACAAGCTCGTGCCCGTGCTCCTCCACGGCGACAGGGCCATCTCCGAGTCGCTCGTCGTCGTCGAGTACGTCGACGAGACCTTCGACGGGCCGCCGCTTCTCCCCGCCGACCCCCACGCCAGGGCGGATGCCCGGTTCTGGGCCCACTTCATCGATCAAAAGGTACCAGGAATCAGGATCATATCGATCTCTCTTCTCTTCTCTTCGTTTTTTTGGGAAAAAAAGGGCTATATGATCTTGATGAGTTTCCTGATGGTCACCGTTTGACACCTGCTCGATCGCGCAGTTCGCGAGGCCGTTCTGGGTGTCCTTCTGGACGGACAACGAGGAGCACAAGAAGGCCGTCGCGAAGGAGGCGAAGGAGAACCTGGCGCTGGTGGAGGCGCAGCTCAAGGGGCGGAGGTTCTTCGGCGGCGACGCCATCGGCTTCCTCGACATCGCCGCCTGTGGGCTGGCGCACTGGGTTGGAGTCATGCAGGAGGTCACCAGGGTGGCCCTCCTCGTCGACGGCGAGGACTTCCCGGCGCTCCGCGAGTGGGCCGACGCCTACGTCAACGACGCCACCGTGAAGCAGTGCTTGAGGAGCAGGGACGAGCTCGTCGCCTATCTGTCCGCGAGGAAGGAGACGTACTTGCAGCGAGCCAGGGCTGCTGCTCTGCGCGACTGATTTGGATCTGCTCATAGTTTCCTTCCGTTGTTTTAGTTGACAATAATAATAAGTGTAACAAAATTGAGGATTGTTCAGATCTTGTGGTGCTTTGGAAATTATAACCACCTTGTTCCATCCATTTGCAGTTTTGCATCCACAGAGAAGACTACAAATTGTTAAACCAAACTACTGGCAAGTACTCAGTTTTGAAATTGCTGTCATGTAAGGAAGGACTTTGGCACTTGTTCTGGCTAGAGCAGCTTTGCCCCTGGGGTTCAAACTCCACGCTGTAATGACGTTGGGTCTTTTGATCTTAAATGAAAGGCCGGGGCATTCTGCCCTTGAACTCTAAAAAAATAGAGAGATTGGAGCTGTAAAAAAAAAACAAATCATTCGACCCTTCAAGGGGAAAAATCGTTTCCCCTGTTTCAGAATTGAAACGAATTCTTCCTACTCACTGTTGTCAGTCAGATACCTTTATACGTATTTTAGAACGGAAGTTGAAGAGGCCAAACAAGTATATACATTCTCAAAATCCGAACTTAAACGTTCTTCTCATCCATTTTCGTTGAAGCAACTCTGACCAAATCGAAAGGTCAAACCAGAAATTCCTTAATAGAATGACGTTCGCCCTTAGGGCCATATATACAAACTGAAACTTGCTCACCTACTCCCTCCGTCTCTTTTTAACTGTCGTCCGGAAAACGTGTCTGTGAGGGAAACACGGATTTCTAGACACAGTTATTTAGGGACGGAGAGAGTATGTTCAGAACAAATATGCATGCTCTCACGTATGTATATCCTGAGGTCACTGCTTATGCAAGGCATATGTATCTCTACATCTTAGGTTTATTATATCAAAACCTCTGGCCATTTCTCCAACGTGAGGCCGTGAGCCAAGCAATCTTGCACTGATTATCTCCTATAAATAGCAGTGGTTCAGTAAGTTTCTCCAGGCACAAGCAGATAGCAGCAAGCGGCAAGAACTACCAACTCTAGCAGAAAGAAAGGAAGCATGTCTCCACCTGTCAAGGTCATCGGCCATTACGCGAGCCCATTCTCGCACCGCGTGGAGGCCGCTCTGCAGCTCAAGGGCGTGCCATACGAGCTGATCGAAGAAGACGACCTGAGCAACAAGAGCGAGCTGCTGCTCGCCAGCAACCCTGTCCACAAGAAGGTGCCCGTGCTCCTCCATGGCGACCAGGCCGTCTGCGAGTCTCTCGTCATCGTCCAGTACGTCGACGAGGCCTTCGACGGGCCGTCTCTCCTGCCGGCCGACCCCTACGACCGTGCCATATGGCCCGGTTCTGGGCTGACTTCGTGGAGAACAAGGTATGCTGCCTCGCCTGTTCATTCAGTTCTTAGCAATAGCAACTCTGAACATTTGCTGACCGTGCTATCATGGCCTGTTTTTTTACTGAACATGTACAGTGCTCCAAGCCGTTCTGGCTGGCACACTGGGCGGAGGGCGAGGCGCAGAAGGCCATGGTGAAAGAGGCCAAGGAGAACCTGGCGCTCCTGGAGGCGCAGCTCGACGGGAAGAGGTTCTTTGGCGGCGACACGGCCGACTACGTCGACATCGCCGCGTGTGCGTTAGGTCCTTGGCTCTCCGTGCTTGAGGAGGTGACTGGATTGACCTTGGTGGACGCCAAGGAGTTCCCTGCTCTATGCCAGTGGGCCAAGGAGTACAGTTCCAATGAAGCGCTCAAGCCTTGCCTGCCGGACAGGGACCGACTCGTCGCCTACTTCACTGAAAACAGGGAGATGTACAAAACGATCGCCAAGACAATGTTGCAGCAGTAGTTGGGTGCAATACAAGAGCACCTTGATGTCTTTACGTGTGGAATGATAATAATGTATGGATTGGATCAGAAATGGTGTGTGCAGAACAAAATTAAATGTGATTCTTTGAAGTTGTCTGAAGTCAACAATTAGGTTAGTTTTTTTAATATTCATTTTCAATGCTTGAAGTGATATGACTAGATTTGTCTAGAAATTTTGTTTCATATACTCCCTCCGTATAGAAAATAAAAGTCGTTTAGGACAGCGACACGGTCTCCAAAGCATAACTTTAACCACGTGTTTCTTTAAAAATATTTGTTGTAAAAATATATATATATATATATATATATATATATATATATATATACACACACACGTAAGTACTTTTCAAGACAAATTTATCTATATGATTTTCACATCTCTAAACTTAATAATTTAAAAGTTATTCATTATTTATATTCCTAATGTTTGACTCAAACCTTGTCTAAAATAACTTTTATTTCCTAAATGGAGGGAGTATATATGTTTAATCAACGGTTCATTTTTCTTAATCACCATTTAGTCCGTTTAAATGACCATTTGGTCTAAATAAATAGCTAAACCATAGGTGATTGTTTGGTCCGTTTAAACATTTATTAAGGTGACACTCAACTAGTCAAAGTAGGTCAAAAGGTCACCAATTTATGACTAGGAGGAGTAATATTTATTCTTCAATAGCTTGATCCTTATTTATTGAATTTTTCTTTCCTCCAAAACTTGCACGACCGGTATCATCCCCGTCCTAACTCTCAAATTTAGTGAGTCATCGAACTTGCTTGCGTCTGGTCCATCCATTGACAGCACACTATAAGTGCAGAGCAGGAGTGGCAAACCTGGTACCTACCTACTCCTTCCGTCCCAAATTATAAGACATTCCAAGAATCTTGGAGGGTCAAAGTTTTTCAACTTTGACCAAATTTATATAATAAGATAATAATATTTATGATATCAACTAAGTGCAATTAGATTCTCCATTAGTTATATTTCCATAATATGTATATTTGATGGTATAAATCTTTATATTTTTCTCTATAATTTTGGTCAAAGTTGAAAAACTTTGACTCTCCAAAATTTTTGGAACGTCTTATAATTTGGAATGGAGGGAGTACATCACAACGTGCTCCAATAAAGCTTCAACGCAAGAACGGAGCAGTGGTATGTAGGAGATCAGAGGAGATTACCAAGCCGACGGATATATGGGCAACGGGCCGGCCCGGCCCAGCACGAGCCTGTGCCGGGCAGGGCCCAGCGTGCCACCGGGCCATGCCTCTCTGTGCTTCGTGCCTGGCTGATAGCCTACGCACGGCCCTATGGGCCTCTTTCCGTGTCTAGCTGGCCCGATGAGCCTAGCTATTTTAGCATGTCGGGCTAGCCTTAGGCCGGCATCCATGCAACCGAGCATCGCCGCCACTGCGCAAAGGAGGGAGGTAATGAGGACATGACACCTTTGGATACGACTATTGATTATAAGGTGAGCTTGTTCCTACATTTGCATAGTATTTTTTGGTATAATTCACTTGGTTCTACGTGTACATATCATTATTTGCTTGTAGGTACAAACATGTCTCCAAGCGCAAGTCTATCAAAATTCATCGGAAGCCCAACAATGCTTCATTGAGAAGGTCATAACTCATTCATGTGCGATTGAGGTCAATGAGCACTTGATGGAAAACTTTCAAATAGATCTGGTCTCATCTCAATATCACATAGACAAGGGCTCTGTTCGTTTGAGCTTAAAGCAGACGCGACTGGTTTATACGACTGATTTGTTACGAGAGAAAAACACTGTTTCACGGCTGATTTGTACGGATTAAAGTCGCTGAATAGCTCAAGAGAACAGAATGAAAGTCTTCAAAACATCACGATAATCTGCTACTATTTCTGTCGATTACTATGACATTGTCTTGAGCTTGTCATACAACTTTGGAACCCTGGCTCAAGTGAGAGGACGCCCAAAACACATGGAGAACAACCCAAGGATGCTCAAAGGCGTCCTCCTCCTTGGCCACCACCTTAAGAGATCAGTAAGGCAACCAATCCAAGGTTGAAGCCCAATCCATGTCAAGTTCGAGTCTATCTCGGCCTCATGAGCAGCCAGTAGTAAAGCATACGTCTAGGTGGTATACGGACTCCGTTTTCGATGATCCACATATGGATAGAAAGACAATTCAATAAGCTAACTGATGGTTTTTATTTGAGGTCCAAATTCTACCAGAATCAATGGAAATCATCGAAACAAGTTGACGTCCAGAATCTATCAAGACACTACGTTGCCATCTTTTGGGTTGTTTGGGACTTGT
This sequence comes from Coix lacryma-jobi var. lacryma-jobi, assembly GCA_009763385.1. Taxonomy (NCBI): domain Eukaryota; kingdom Viridiplantae; phylum Streptophyta; class Magnoliopsida; order Poales; family Poaceae; genus Coix; species Coix lacryma-jobi. The sequence goes on from CM019827.1 coordinate 3,805,749, forward strand.
AACGTGTTGGGACACCTTAGGGACATGAGTAGGGGTCCATAGACGCCCCTTAGGCTATATAATCAGTAGCCATCGTCCACGTTAGGGTTTGAGTTTTATTTTAGATCAATCTGTCATTGAACAGTTGTCGTTATTGATTTGTGAAACCTACATTTGAGATCTTAATTATATATCTGCAATTGTCACTATACTTGAGTTGCGTATTATCTTGTTCTTGCTTGTGTTATTCGATTCATGACACGGATTAGCCTTCTTGGAGAGATCAACTGGATCATGACAAAGTTGATAACCAAAGGAGACGTGGTGCTAAGGTTGCAGGGATCAGTTCTTTGTGATTTAAAGTCAGATCAGTGTGTCGTTCTCCACTAAATCGATAGTTACCCGAACCTGACGAAAGATTAAAAATCACGTCTCCATTAAGTGGTATCAGAACTTTTCACATCTTACCCTTAGTTCAAGTGTTTCCGTCTTCGTCCCATAGTCCATCTCCATATTTGTTTCATGTACTACAACCATCTGTGTGCATATTTCAGTTTCAAAGTTCGTTGTGTTGAGTTCGTGTCCTAGATTAAGGTCTTGTTGCTGGTGAAAGCCCTAGTTTGGTTTTGGTTAATTGATGAAACCTATTTGGTCTAATCCTATTGCTAAGCATGTGTGTAGCTAATAAGAAAGGATTTTGACCAAGCCAAGCGGTGAAGCTAACAAGGTGGCAATCATGGAGGATGGTGATGACCACATGCAACTCAAGTGATCAACCATTGTTGAATTATGAGAAGAAGAGAAGAGATGGAGCAAAGAGGCTCGAAGACAAAGGTATAACCTATAGGGCTTTTTGTTTTGGTGATCAAGACCCTTAGTGAGTGTGATCACATTTAGGATACATAACTGTACTATTAAAAGGAGACAATTCACGGCTTATGCGGTGTTCAAGTGCCATTAAGAGTTCTCTAACATATTGATGCTATAGACCTAGTGAGTGACTAACAAAATCCTTGAAAAATGATTGATAAAATGCTAACACACATACACATGGTGTTGTACACTTGGTGGTGTTGGCACATTTGCAAAAGGAGGTGAAAAGGTGTTGTGGAGAAGTGGGACAACCTAGTGTATAGTCCTTCTCCCTCCTGCCGAGCTTGCGAGGCAGGATTCAGCGGTTTTCGGAAGAAAAGTGGTGTGCTCAGAGAGCATCGGACGCTGGGCTGAGCATCTGATGGCAAACCCTAGTTTCTGTTTGTTGTTGAAAGAGCATCGAACGCTGGCAACGAATGCTAGGTAAACACTATTGCAGAGTCTGATGTCGATAACGTGGCGTGAGCATGCTTTCCAGAGAGCATCGGACGCTGGCCTGCGTCCGATGCGGAACCATCGGACATGTCTGATGTGTTTTAGACCTCTCTGGAACTTTACTGGAACCGCATCGAACGCAGGGGTGTCGCGTCTGATGTAAAGGCCTCGGAGCGTCCGATGTAGCACTGTTTTGTGCTGAAATCTGTGTGAGGCATCGACGCATCCAATGCCCCAGCATCGGAGCGTCCGATGCTATTTTAACCGTGGCGCGAAGGAATATGACCGTTGGGATCGGGCGGCTTAAATTCATAGTAGGGGGGCACGTGGCTCCATCTGGAGCATCGGACGCTGGGGCAGCATCCGATGGTCAAGCATCGGCGCGTCTGATGCCCCCATTTTCAGCCCAACGGCTAGGCCGACTTGTGTGGCCTATTTAAGTGGCTTGGCCGGCTCACATGAGTTCTCTCTTGCACATTTTGATCCCTAAGCACTCTTCTGAGCATAGCCAAGCCTCCTCACTTATATCTAATGTTGATTTGATCATTTGCTAGTGAGATTGAGTGATCTAGTGATAAAATTAGAAAGAGTTCATTCTAGTGGCACTAGTTCTTCGCATCGGCTTTGAGTTTCTTGTTTCTATTGGCATTTGCCGGTGCCTAGACGGCTTGGAGGCGTTGAGGTGGAGTTGGCAAGATTGGTGATTGTTCTTCGCCACCACCGTTCGTGATTGTGAGAGGTTTTGGAGCCTCACCTCGTCGGAGCGGCAAGAGGCATCCTTAGTGGATTGCTCGTGTCATTGAGCTACCTGGCTAGTGGTAGATTCTTGTGGAGCTCTTTGTGAGCTTGGCGTGGTGCCAATTAGCCACCAGGTCACCTAGTGTTGGTCGACACAACGAGGACGTAGCGTGCCGGCAAGCACGTGAACCTCAGGGATAAATCTTTGTCTCTCGTGTGTTTGTTGCGATTCTGTATTCATATCGGTGATTGGTCTTCATACTCACATCTTTGGTGATTGGCTTCACAAGTGGATTTCATCGGTGATTGGCTCTCTACTAGGAGAACCCGAAGGCTCGGTGAAAAACTTACTACTAGCTCTTCGTTCTCTACATTTCATATTCTTTGAGCTATTCATTTTTGTGCTATTACTTTTGCTATACACATATATCTTGTGTGAATATTGTATCTTGTTCATATAGATTGTATGGATAGCATCTAGTTATATTATCTTTTATTCTTTAGTGTATATCTTGTGTAGGCTATAATTGACAATCTTTCTAGTTGTGCCATTTTGTATATCTCTAGTATAATCCTCTTGATTGTGTGATATAGAAATATTAGGTAGACTTGTTGGATAGGTGGCTTGCAACACACTATTAGGCTAGTGCAAAAAACTTCACCATTTGTTATACTAATAGTGTTTGTCTAAGTGATTTTGTAGATTCTTAATTAGGCTATTCACCCCCCTCTAGCCAATTTGGACCTTTCAGCTGGTTTAGATCGTGTTCATTGCTCGTTTGTGTTGATCTCCCATTCACCACCATCCCATATCACCCTAGGTTTGCATCTTGTGTTCATATAAAACCTTGATTCAAAACGGGTCGAATTTTATATCTACGAAGAATGCCAAAAAAATTTAGATCCATTTCATCCCAGCAAAGTTGGATTCGTAAAAATTAGAACTGCAATATTCGATCAGGAAAATCGAGTTTCTAGACCCACGAGTTTTGGTATGCTTTTTCAAAGTACAACCTTGATTTTTTATAGACCATAACTTTTATCGATTTGAGGTCAAATTTTTAATGGTTTGTTCTTGTATTTTTCTGTAACACCCCTAATTTCCCAAGTTTTGTAAATCACTAAAAATTTGAACCAAAATAAAACTTGACTTAGATTAATATTTTATAGGACACACTTAGAATAATTAGGCCAACAATATATTTTTGTTTGGTTGTGTGTCATGTGTTGAGCAACATGGTAATGCTCAGTCGGTCATGGTTCAAAGTTAGAATTGAATTTGAAAACCAAAGGGAATTTGAATCAAGAAAAATGAAAGAGAAAAGGAAAAAGGAAATAGAAAAAGAGAAATGAAATGTAGACATGGGCCTCATCCCCATTCGGCCCACTCTCCCGCGCCCCTCCTCCTCTCTCCTCGCCCCCGTGTGGGCTGCGGCCCAAGACACCACGCGGGCGCGTGCCCCGGCCTGGTTGGCCCCACTCACCTCCCTTTACTCTTGCTCACTTATAGGTGGGACCCCGTCGTTAGCTTCGTCTTCTCCACGACGACGTGACGAGGCTGAGTGAGCAACTCCACCATGACCCGCTCGCCACTATTGCCGCTGACCCTCACGAAGCCTCGGACGAACCATCTCATCGACCACTAGGGCACCGCCTTACTGTGAGTGACACTGGAGACGAGAGAAGGACATAGAGGAGAGTGAGCCCCATGGAGCTCCGTCGGGACGCCATTGATGGCGGTGACAAGAACCATCAATGAACCAACCTAGCTCAATGCGAAGGCAAACGGAGGACGGCGTACACTGACTAGAGACCTCGAGAGCTTGAGAATGCGCGGAAGAAATATCCTGGCACCGAGTTAGCTCCGCCACCACCATTGTCGAGCTATAAAGAGGGGACCTCACCCCAAATTGGCGCCACCACGAACTCCACAACAAACTTCTCTACCGCGCCACCATTTCCATCTTACCTCTACCACCCTCCTCCCCTCCAATTTCCTTTTGCCCCCAAGCATACTCGTCGCTGACGATTTCAAGCGCAATTGGAGCTACTGGAGGCCTCGATGGTTCAATTGGAGCTAGGGTGAGCAACATCGATCCATTTCCTTCTCTTTCCCCTTCCTGTCCCTACTTCTACCGCCCTGTGAAGCCTTGCCGTCGTACAAGCCATCCGCCAAGCCGCCAAAATCAATGGGGCCGCTTGGCAAGTGTGACACCCTGAAAATCGCTTTTGGGAAATTAGAATTTAATATGGCTTTATTTATTTATTTTTCATGAAACATATAGGTCAAATAATAATTTTTGGTGAATTAATAAATTAAGTTGGGGTTTAGAAACATTTTTGTTGCATTCATGCTGGAGCATATTATTTTGTTTGAGTGTAGGAATAGTGTTGAGTGGTTCAAATTCAAATTTGATTCGAATTTGGGCAAGTTTCAAAAGAATATAAAAAGAAAGGCTCTTTCTTTTCTCTCCTCCCCTCCCTCACTCTTTCGGCCCGGCCAGCAATACGGCCCAGCCCGCGCTCGCCCTCCACCCCCTCCACACGCGCGCGTAGCGGGCCGCCTCCTCTCTCTCCCTTCCCCCCCCGCACCGCTCCGGCCCAACCTGGCCCGCTCCCCTCTCCCCGCGTGCGCTCGCCCTGCGGCCCAGCGTGGCTCGCCTCCCTCCTCCCTTCCCCCGCGCATCAGCCCCTGCCCCTTCTCCTTCCTCGCGCGTCCACTCGGTCCCGCCGCCGCACCCTTCCCCTCCCGTAACCGCCGCTCAGTGGCCTTCATGGCCACTCGGCCTTCAATCGGCCCCGATGGAGCCTTCATCGACGCCTCCACTCCCACCCGAGCCCTATAAAGCCCGGGGCGAGGCCCCGAGTACCCTCCTCACTCCCCCGCTCACACCTCTCAACCCGCCGCCGCTGCAGTGCCCTGCCGGCCGCCCTGAGCCCTCACCCGAGCATCCCTAGGTGGCGCCGCGGCCACCCGAAGAGCCCCCGAGCCCTCTCTCTGCCTATAGTCACGAACCCAAGCTCGCCGGAGAAGTTCTCCCCTTGCAGATCTCCTCCGTCGTTGATCCCGTCGCGGTGAGCCCCTCCGCCTTCCCCATGCCTCCTATCGCGTTCGCCATCTCCCCCGCAACCCCCCGGTGGTGCTCGTGTGGCCAGCCGAGCCCGGGAACGCCAGAACGGCGAGCTCCCGTGTGCCCGAATGGCGCGCTGCCGTGCCCTGGTGGCGGCGTCGCCGCTCCCGCCGCCGCGCCGCTCGCCAAGCCCCCTGCGCCGTCCATCCAGCGATGAGCGGCCAAGATTAGAGCGCCCCCCGAAAGGGTATAGACCGAGCCCATGGGCTCGTGCACCCAGCGTCAGCCCGCGGTCCACCGGCTGCGTGGTGGACCGGGCCGCTCCCGTCGCGACGCGTGGCACCCTGTCGGCGCCAAGCCCGTAGCCGCTGCCGTTTTTGCAAAAGGGCCCCCGAGCTTTTGCGAAATCAACCCGCGGTCCGAATCAGTTCAAAGTATTTAGATTCAGGTCCTGTTTTCTTGTGTTTTTGACCCTGGACTTCCCGGTTTTAGAACCCGTGGTCCAGGCCACTCAGTTTCGCGAACTAGACCCTGCCGGCTACGTTTAATTATGTTTTAGTCCTCGGTTTTCGCAGGCTAGCCCCTAGGCAAATGTTTTTATTTACAAAATAGCCCCTGAAACTTGTTTTCTTTATAACTTTCTCGTTTTAAGTCCGATTAGAGTGATCTTTACGTTCATGTGATCGTATCGACGAGTAGAATAGTTTTATATATGTTTCTCTACCTGTTTTTGATGCTTGGTGTACTGTTCTAATAGAAGTATATTTTATCTGCATGTGATGATTGGAATGGATGTTTGTGTGGTGCCTTTGACCCCGTTTAGAGTTCAAGTTGATCAAGGTTATCAAGAAGAAGATCTCTGAAGAAGTGAGACCATCAACACGAGTTGTTGAAAGGCAAGTATAACTACGGATTCCTTGTTACCTATTAACTGCAAGTCTAAATATTCATTATGCATGTGTCATAACTTGATGAACCATAGGACAACCCTAGTTTCACTTGATCTTATACCTTGTACCTTTGGAAGGGTTTTGCATAATATGTTTAGTAAAGCTATGCGCTATTAATTGCTAAATGTTTAATACTGATTAATGACTATGGAACAAATGTTAAAAGAGGCTTTTAACCACATTTAGGGCACTGGAGCCTGGTGTTGCTCAGTGACCCACCCCAAGGACTATCTTTTAAAGCGACCACCCGGGAGATCCCGTGCAACCTTGGGTATTATATGGCTCTGATCTTAGTTGTGTAACTAGACTTTCTCTAGCTTGTAGTAGTTACCGAAAGGCGCTAGAGGGGAGCCTAGGCTTAGAATGGCTTCCTTGCCTGTCAAGATGTGTACTGGTCGGCTGTCAGGTGTGCCATCTTGAAGGGGGCCTCCATTCGCCTAGATGCTGAAACCTTGCGGCTACTACTTGTTAGAGTAGCTAGTGAAAGACTACGTAGTGAAACCCTGCCGTACTTCCATAGAGGAGGTAATGTGGGATTGGCTCTCCCCGGCATATGGGAATCACGGCCTAAGGTGAAAGTGTACAACCTCTGCAGAGTGTAAACCTGATATATCAGCCGTGCTCACGGATACGAGCGGCTCGGATCCTTTTTAAGTATGTCCATGGTGGGGTATGTTGGTGGTTGGTTGGTTACTTTTTTTTAACATAATGATGATCATACACTTTGGGACAACAGGGATCATATACTTAGTAATGTATGGTAAATATAAAATATGTTCAACATAAAATGCTAACCGCAGTTAACCGAGTCAAGCCTTTGAGCCTTGCATCCCCGTAGTTGTACTTGCTGAGCATGGTGAGCTGACGCTTGTCGTTGGTTCACATAAAAATCCCGGATGGGTACCAGATGGTGGTTTTTCAAGTGAAGAATTACAGAAGATGTTCCAAGAGTTCTAGGCGGGTGTTCCCCCAGTCAACCGTCCCTGTGGAGTTTGGAGTCCCGAAGAGTAGTTTCCGCTCTGCTTTGTTTTATATGTAAGTCTTAATGTAAATATGTTTCGCTATGTAATAAAGCATTGTCTTTGAGAAAATTCCATATTTGGAGCTATATGTGTCTTGTGGACTTCCTGGGCACACATATAGTTGGCACTTGGAATTCTTCGGAAATCTGGGTGTTACAGCAAGGGCTTGGCTAGGACAAGGGAGCACCCCTAGTGTTTCATGTACACGCCACCGGACCTCACGCAAGCGATAACACGAGCTGTTGGCTCGTTGCGCGGAAGGGAGCGCACAACACCGCCGCAGGAAGCTCCGAATCTAGCACTGTAGCGGTGTCTTCAGTAGCACCACGAGCACAGAAACAGATTGAGCTGAGACATGACGACGTCGGCGGTAGAGCCGATTCCAGCGAAGTCGGGGACCTCCCCTGCTTTCCCGGCAAGCCACACGACGTGACCGTTGACGCCGTTAACCCCTCAGTGGCAAACAGGTGGGCCACACAGACGTCGTCTCCCTCCTGTCTTCCCGGTAACGATGACGTGGTGGACCCACGTGTCAACCACAATGAGTGGTCGACACACGGGACCCACATACAGGAGGTCGTGTGCCCTCCCTTCTCCCTCCGTGCACATGGTCCATATAGACTAAAGGGTGTGGGGGACAAGTCTACGACACATTGTCGTGGACTGACACACCCCTCCTCACAGTCACTGGGAAAAACGCTAGGTGCACCCGACTTGTGTACACGAAGGGCTGGAAAACATGATTCCCTTTAGAGAAAAATTCCCAAAAAATTCCTAAAAATACTTCACACACCCAGTAACAGTACTCTAAAATTAATTTCTTAAAAATGATTAAAAAAATTAGTTTTAATTTCCAACCTACATAATTAAACTTGTAAAAACCATATCTTTCACACCCTAATTCCAAAAATTATGAAACCACTTTTAAAAATCCGATAAAAGTGATTAGAAAGTGACCAACTAAGAGTAGCCCTTTTGCTCAACTCATGTCTGCTTGTGATGTTTGTCTCTTTGATTGTGCTTATCATTTTTGTCGGATCAAACGATAGAAGGTGACAATTACCAGGAGGAAGACGACCCGGATTACCAAGAACCAGGAACTGTGAGCCACGACGAAGGCAAGTCCTAACTCCACTTTTAACCTTTCCAATTACATACTTAACCATGATTAATGTTTTTGAATGTGATATTGCAAATTTGACTGGATGATAGGCAATTAGGATAAAAATATGTGCCTAATGTGAAACTTGACGTGATTGGGACAAATGGGGGGATGGTTATACCTAGTATAAACATCTTATGGGTAGACTCGCCTGGATAGAGACTCTACATATGGGACACTTGTTCGATCACATAAAGATAGGTTCGTAGGCCACCAAACTTGGTCAGAAACGCGTCCAGCCACACGCCTATATGGGTAGGCCTAGTTTGCACCCCGATAGGAAGAAGTATAATACCTGCCTGGAGGTCGGGAGACGACGGTTTAACAGGAGAAGACACGACTGCTATGTGATCTCTCGTGGCCTGGTCGGCGTGGTTGCTATGTGATCTTCCACGTTAAATCCCTATTTGGGCCGTGTACGAGCCCCCTTCTCTTATGATATTGTTTTGGCCAGTTGGACCATGCTTGGTGTGTTTTAGGCCCTTGTTTAAGCCGTGGTAAGGGTTATATGGAACCTATGGATGTGTCCTCTCGGGTATGGGCTATGTTGGGGCAAGCAAGGCCATTAATCATGGTCAGATTGGTTCCATCATGCGGGGAAAATTGGACATTTGCTGCAGTAGAACTACTTGAATCCTATTCGAATAGCCACGTCCTTGGTCATGGGCAACCGCCGAGATGAGGCCACCTATGATTAGAATAATAACTAATAAACTGTGAATTTGTGATAACTTTGCCTATATCTTAACTAACCGGGGCTAGCGAGAAGGATGACACTCTCCTAGGGCCCCACCCACCTCAATTAATCTTGCCACCTGTTAGGGCTTGCTGAGTACTCTATGTACTCACGCGTTGTTGACTCACAGATTTTGGAGACGAAGGAGAGCCTGACATCAACGGGGAGGACTTCCAGGATGACTAAGGACCGAAGCCACCACATTGGAGGAATTGATAGGATAGGGTCTTCGCTTACACTCTAGCTTACCTGTGAGGATAGGAGCCACTATTTGATGAGTACCACCTTAGTAGCCACTGCACCTCTTTATGTAACCACTACCATTAGCCTGAGCTTGGCCAAGGGTTATAGGCTCTGTTCGCTTGAGCTACAAGCCGTCTTTAATCCGTACAAATCAATCGTGGAATAGTATTTTTCTCTCACAATAAATCAGCCGTTTCAACTTATTCCCGGCTCATAAGTCCGAACAGAGCCATAAATAAATGTCTTGGCCCTGTTGTAATGAACCGCTATTTAAAGTGTGAACCTTGAACTTCTATGTATGAACCCTTTATTTCGCTAGATCAATAAAGTTCGGTATTTTTATCTAAATCTGTGTACCATTTCTGTTGATCTTGTACATATTTGTGCATGATCCTGGCGCAGCGCAAATACGGGGATGTTTGGACTCTCAAGATGAGGGCCCGACAGTTTCTTACTAAGAAAAAGAATATAAAAGAGCAAAATCAAAAAAAAATTGAACAAAACAAAAAAGAGAAAAAAGTAAAAGAGAAGAGAAGAAAAGAGAAAAGGGACATAAGGAACACCTAGTAGATCTGTTAATTGTGGTGTTTTTTTTTGTCTTTCTTATCCGTTACTACCTTTCATACTAGTTTCCTTTTATCTTTGTTTTACTCTTTTGTTTGTCATAACTGATGATAGGAACATATATAGGCTAATAACTAGGACAAGTGCTCTAATTATTTATTCAATATTGCTCTCTGTTACTAACTTGTGTCTCGCATGTATATATTTTTTCGTTTATTTATCTCCCAAGCTTCACATATACTCAGATCAGTATAGAAAAAGACTATTGCAATCTCTGTTACTAACTTGTGTCTCGCATGTATATATTTTTTCGTTTATTTATCTCCCAAGCTTCACATATACTCAGATCAGTATAGAAAAAGACTATTGCAATCTTGGTATCACACCCTCCTGTCACCTACAGGCTATGGACCGCAGCTAGGCTACAACTGCAGGAATGGAGAAACAATTTTTTTGCGCTCTCCGTGAAAGAAACCTGGAAACCTCCTGTCACCTACTCACGAATGCCCCTTCGCACAAGCCATATGAGAGATTGTAGCACAGTGGAGTGGCTACACAAATCTGAATCCATGAGGATGGTCTGAACATAGCGATGTGGAAGATTGGGTTCTAGTTACAGTTTTAAATCTCCCATTACAGGTGTCGCAATGCTATAGCCCGCTATCGCCTTTTAACATAGGATGCCGCTATCGCTATAGCCTGTTATAGCTCCGCTATTAGACCTGAGCATTTTGAGCCCGACCTAGCCTGTGGGCTCGACCCGAACCCACCGGGTTTTGGCCCGCCCACGAACTTTACTGGACAGGGCCTAGGCAGAGATCTTGTTGTCTGGAAAAAAAAATTTCTCGACCTGAAATATTTATTTTAGTTGTTTTACGCTATAAATTACGCGGGCAGCCCGCACAGGCCTGGGCTCGGCCCGAGCCTGGTCCAAAAATAGCAGACCCGACTCGCCTAGTGGACGATAATGGACGAGATTTTTTTTGGCCTGACATAACTGAGCTTTTTTCGGCCCGGCCCGAACCAGGTCCGGCCCGCAAAATGCCCAGGTCTATCCGCTATTAGCTGTTTTAGAGACATGCCACTAAACTAGAGATGACAACGGGTAGGAACCCTCTGGGTTTTGCCAACCCAAACTCATGCCCACAAATATAAAATCCGCTCATTAAAAAACTCATAACATGTCACAGGTTTAAATTTGTGTCCAAACTCATGCTCACTCGGATAATGGGTACCCATCGGATCACTCGTACGCACCATAATTGTACTCGAGACTGTGCTAAGGCACAATGCTCATCATATTTTTTTTCTTTGTAGTTTGTACTTTTGATTTATAAAACAACTAAATAATAATATTCTTCTATTCTATTTTTGTGGTACATATACCAAGTGAGTAAAATATGTGCCAAGATAAAAGGGTGGGTAAGGTTATTGTGGACCGATGTGATTTGGTCTACTACGACGGATCGAGTTTAAAAATTTCATGGGTTTACAGGTTTGAGTACTACAATCTCAAACCCATGCCCGTAAACCCGTTGGGTCTATCTTTTTTTTCGTTATCAAACCCATAGCTAGAAAAATTGACTCATACCCTTATCTTAATAGGGTAAAAATTCATCGAATTTCCGGTACCGCTGCTATCTTTACGCCAAACGTTTTACTTCGCTATTTAAAACATTGGTTCTAGTGCTCACCCAAAATGGAATAAAACCTGCACTCTCTATTGCCATCCGGCCTAACTCTACGGCAAATCTGGAAGCAGAGAAACGCTATGGTTCAATCAGAGTAGTGGTTGTGGGGATTAGAGACGAATGCTCCTCGTGGCTGATGGGAGGGGGGAAGTGTCTCAGCTCTAATAATATACTTCCTCCATCCCAAATTGTAAGCCACTCGTCTTATTTTTTTTTTTTAAAAAAAAATTCTAAACTCGCGCAGCATTGTGCCGAGTGATGAGTTCGCGCATGTAAGGTTGCAAACTTTGCTAACTGCTGCTTATTAATACAAGACCGGGTAATTGGATCTTTTAAAAAAACAACCCATATCATTCTCAGCATGACCTAATAAATGAATGTATAAATACAGAGTACACATTGGAGTCGAAATCAAAACAACCTCAATGCCTATCACTTTTCTCTCAAACCAATCTTGATGCATTATTGGAGCTAGCCCACATATATATATTAGTGGTATTGTGGTAAGTCTAACGGAAAATCGAGCTATTAGTATGAAAATGAAACCTTTTCTTTTATGGAAACAGACGAAATGAACGGCAATGAACATATATAAAACACACATACAGAAACAAAGCATGCATGGTGCAGAAAGATGCACGTAAATCATCAGCTGTGGCAGGTGACTTGGTGGAACGACTTTACAGTCTCTGAAACTGGAGGGGCGGCGTTCTTCGCAGTAGACCATGATGCCGTAGGTGCAGTCGCTGTGGTGGTAGGTTGACGTTGATTGGGGAAGACGACGTCGTTGCAGTACACCGTGATGCCGTACAGCCGTGTGCGCACGACGCCGATCTTGAAGTGCACCTGTGCCATCACCATCACGGTGAGCTGCTGCCCGACGTCGTCCGTGAGCCAGTCGGGGGCGAAGTCCAGGAACGTGTGGTTTGGGGTGGCAGCCGACACGCCGATGATGGTCGGGTTGCCCGGGTTGAGGTAGCCATCGGGCATCTCGTGGTCGTCGACGTGAGCGTTGATCCGCCGCCGCCTGTCGTCCTCCTCCTCCCTCCCCAGGGGAAGAGGATCCGAGCTGTTGAACAGGTCGATGAAGATGCTCTCGAGCTTCACCTTGGTGCGCCGCTGGCTGGTGTTGGCGACGGAGATGGAGATGTTGAGGTGGATGGACACCGTGCCGTCGTTGCTCGAGTTGCTGCGACAGGCATGGGTGACCTCGAAGGTGACTTGGGTGGGGCAGAAGATGATGAAGAGCATGGCGATCAGGGCGGTGGCGGCGACGGTTGCCAAGAGCATCGCAAGGACGTAGGTCCTTGTGCTCCGTGCTATGCTCGGATCACCCATAGCTAGCTACGTACTAGGGCCGTAGGGCGGGGTCATGTGTCCTTGGCAAGTGGCAAGATGGAATGGGATCGAGTTGAACAAATTAAAGGGCGCGATCGAGTTAGTAGCAAGCTGCTAAACAGGGCCAGATATACCGATTAAGATATAGGTCAATATCAATGAGAGTTTCATAGACATTAAATACGTTAATATGACACTATATTGATGAAGAGAGTTTTATAAGAGTAGCTAGAGATAGTTTTATAGGGATAAAACTCTTCTACCTTATTTGTAAAATACGGAGATATTGGAAGCTGGACATGAAAGTAGCGCTAATGGCCTAATCATATGCATACATGCATGCAGCATGCTACACCCATGTTATTACTGGTTAATTAGAGAAAAAGAAAAGAACATCTAACCATCACTATTGTGGGCCTAAAGTATAGCTAGCGGTTCGGATTAAATGTTCGATAGGAGTTTGTCTACACGCAAAGTTATTGCATAGAAAGAAAAAAAAAGGAAAGAAAGAAACTGATCGAGAGTATCGTACATGCACATGAGCCTCGGTCCCACTGCACACTGCGAAAAGAATACCAAAGGTGATACTCCATCTGTCTAAGAAAACATATAATTCTAGCATAGTATCACGTTTTAGTATCTTATTAAGTTTAAACAATTATAGATAAAAATATATTAATATTTATGATATCAAATAAACATCATTAGATTAATTACTAAATGTATTTTTATAGTGAATTTGTTTGGATTAATAAAGAGAAATTTTGCTCAAGGACACCGTAAAAATGTGTAATATGCTGATGGACACCGCAACGAGCGGAATTTGTCCAGTACCATTATAAATTTGGGGTTCTTTGTCATAACACGCCTTAGCCAATATTTTATTCATTTCTTAGATTCGCGGAGAGAGAAGGTGGGTGAAATGACTTTGTTGCCCTCGTCACACAGCCTCTAGAGGTTTATCCTAATTTTTATAGATTAGTATGGAAGTGTCTTTTTGTAATGATAAATAGGATTTGCATTGGAAGCACACAAAGGCTGTGGGCTTGTTTAGTTCCAAGAAATATTTGGAATATGTACTGTAGCACTTTCGTTGTTATTTGACAAACTTTGTTCAAACATGGACTAACTAGAGTCAAAAGATTCGTCTCGACATGCAGATACTAAAAGTACAATCTGTTACTCCCTCCGTCAAAAAAACATGCAATTCTAGCACAGTACCATGTTTTAGTATCTTGAGTTTAAACAATTATAGATAAAAATATATTAATATTTATGATATCAAATAAACATCATTAGATCAATTACAAGATATACTTTCATAATAAATTTATTTGGATTAATAAATATTAATACTCTTTACTAGAAACGTGATCAAACGTGAAATACTTTTGTGGGCACGCAACCCATAGTTGCATGTTTTTATGGACGGAGGAAGTATTTTTTTACCTACATTTAATGCTCCATACATGCAACTAAAGATTGATGTGACGGAGAATCTAGAAATATTTGGGGGCAGTTGGGAGAATTAAACAAGGCCTGTGTGATGAGATACTACTGCTAGCTTGACACATTGGCCCTGTTTGGATACTCTAGCACAGCTAAAGGTTAGAGTTATTTTCTAGCTTACAAATAGCTCTAAACTAACTCTAGCCAAAGAGATGTTGGGATAGAAGAGTTAGATTGACAATAAATGTACTTTCCCAATCATTTGATGGGGTGGAGATGGAGAGAAAAACCACTTTTCTAGTGGTCCCAAGTACAACTAGCCCAAATAATCACCTCTTGGTGGGGATAGTTTTTTGAGGTGGGTTAGTTGCAAATAGCTCAAACTAGCCCTCTTGTTTGGATACTTTAGGGCTAGTTGAGCTCCAAATAGCTCAAACTAGTTCTAGCCCTTGGATCCAAACAGGCCCATTGTTGTGTGAGTTTGGAGCTGTGTGAGTTTAATTTGGAGCTACACATGTGATGATCTGTGTTGATGAACAAATAAATTAAGTAGTGATCTGTGTTTGTGTGGGGATATTACCTCCGTATGCCCCCATGGACCTACTTGGGCCCTTCGTCAAGGATAGCCCAGCTCGCGAGGCCTTGCAGCACACGATCAGCTCGCCGTGCTCCTCAAGGATTCTCCAGAAGCCTTGCCCGCCAAGGAAGATCCTAGAGTTAGATCCGGATTCCTTGCCTTAAGGAACCGTTTGTAATCTGATAAGGACTCGACAACTGTAACTCTGCTCCCCGGCTATATAAGGCGAGCAGGGACCCCCTCTCATCTCATCTGATCTCATCCGAGATCATGGGATGATATCTCAGATCCCATCGGATCATAGGTATTATTCCAATCCATCAATACAAACCAGTCACCAGAACACAAGACGTAGGGTATTACGGCGACTCGCCGGCCCAAACCTGTTTAAATCGCCTTCTCTCGTCCCTGTGTCCACGCTTTGCAGACGTCTCACACGCCTCCACCGCTTAATCTACTACCTTGGGCATACCCCTCGTTAGACTGTCGACCATATATATTTCGTCGACAGTTGGCGCGCCAGGTAGGGTGTGTGTGCTACGACACCATGATCTGCCAAGCGGTCATCTTCCTCGACTCCATGATCCTCCCGAGCTCGGCGTCTCCTTCCAGATCGGATCTATCATCTGGACCACCTGTTACGTCGTCCTTGCTCTGGAGATCGAGGAACCCGCGCAGCTTCCTGCGCTGGACGCCTCGCCGTCCACCTTTCGCGTCATCACGCCGGCGCCATGTGCGCCAGGATCCATCCGCCGCGACGACCTGGTCGAGGCCATCAATCGGGCCAACAAGAGGATCACCAACTGCATCGACGTCGTCGCCGCCATCGCCCGTCGCTACCGTCGCTCATCATCGACCGGGATCATCGCCGCCTTCGTCACCGCCTTCGCTCGTCATTGTTCGGGCTCATCGCCGCCTTCGCTCGTCGTCGTCTTCGCCCATCACCGACCAGGATCGTCGCCGCCTTCGTCGCTGCCGTCGCTCGTCGTCGACCAGGATCGTCGCCACCTTCATCGTCGCCTTCGTCGCTGCTGTCGCTCATCGTCGACCAGGCTCGTTGCCGCCTTCGCTCGTCGTCGTCGTCGCCCATCACCGACCAGGATTGTCGCCGCCTTCGTCACCGCCTTCGCTCGTCATTGTCCGGCCTCGTCGCCGCCTTCGCTCGTCGTCGTCTTCGCCCATCACCGACCAAGATCGTCGCCGCCTTCGTCACCGCCTTCGCTCGTCATTGTCCGGGCTCGTCGCCGCCTTCGCCCGTCGCTGTCGTCGCTCGTCATCGACCAGGATCATCGTCGCCTTCGTCGTCGTCTTCGTCGCTGTCGTCGCTCGTCATCGACCTGGCTCGTCGCCTTCGCCCGTCGCCATCGTTGCTCGTCATCGATCAAGATCATCGCTGCCTTCGTCGTTGCCTTCATCGCTGTCGGTGTTTGTTAACCGACAACTTGTCTTGAGAAATCTCAGACAATTTGTTCGGTGGGGATCGACGTTCGTAGAACTCGGCGAGTACATAGGGACAATGATTTATACTGGTTCAGGACGCTTAATAGCGTAATACCTTACGTCCAGTGTGGCGTGTGCCTTGTGTATAATTAAGATTCAATGATGAGAGCCTGCGCCCGCTTCCCCTTATATATCCGGGTAAGGCATAGCACAGACTGAGTTCTAGTCGGTTACAACAGAGGAGTCCTATTCTAATTACAAGACTTTCTTTAAGAACTCGACTAAGTTACAACGAGAGTCCTAATCCAAGTATACTTCGTACCAAGTCTTCGGATCTCCCAAGCCGTCCAGGATTAATCAGAGTAATCATCATCTAATGATATCTCTGACATCCTGGTCCGTCAAGCCCCCGAGCTCTTCATCATTTCTTCATGACGTTATCTTCTGGCTTCTCTTTGAGAATCTCTGAGTAATGTCTTCAGAAATCTTGAAGTGCTTCGTAGGTAAAGAATCTTTCATGGCGTGCACTTTTTCCTAAAAAGTGCACCCATAGGGTGTAGCCCCTGAGCCTTTTGTTATTTATAATAACTTTGAGGATCTTTTGAGCCCTTTCCGAGTAATTCTTGAGTTAAGAAAAAACATTTCCTTTATGGATTATACCCTGCAGACCCCGAGCCTGAGTTTCGAGTACTTAGTAGTCGGTTCTTAGGATCTTCCAAATATATGATCGGGTAATCCATAAAGGTCTTGAAGAGTTTGAAAAGTGTCATTGATTTGTTGCTTACTTCATCCGAGTAATAAATATCCAGTTTCAGGTGGGTAATGTTTTCATCAAACATCCCTTATCACCCCCCACTAAATAAAAATTACCTTGAAGTCAGCAATAATTGCATAATAACTGTTTCAACTGAATGTATTGATGATTTTTGTCATTTTCTGCAACTGCAGACTTTGTCGTCTTCCTCTTGAAGTGCGAATGGGAATCAAATCCATCATCGGTGCCAGGCTTCACGTGTGCCACATTGCATAGGTTGAATTATTGACTCCCCAATCACTCTTTTCCATGAACAATGTCCATAGACCAAGAGGAACTGCCTATAAATACTCTGCCTGGGAAGCGGAGAACTCATATCTTCTTGAGCATATGACTTTCCTTAGCCCCATGAGTATTATAGTACCTGTAACAGAGATGGCCGAGCCCCCGGGTATCTCCCTTCTGTAAGATAGTTGATGTGTCCAGAAGAACTCTTGTGAAGGAGCCATCCGCCAGGGTGGTTTCCAAGTGGTCGCGAGCAGAGGGATATAGAGGCGCGCCTAGAAGAACTCTTGTGACTACCACTCGTAGATAACCTCGAAGTCACAGGTTGTCAAAAGGCGGCAAGGGTGAGGGTCTTTCCCCGAATTCCTTGAGCATTGGGGCGGTGCCTGAGACCCACCTTGGGATGCACTGAAAAGATAGTGTCTACCCAAGGTTTGGTGTCTGCTTTACTGCGTCTCACTGAACCAGTCCTTGGTGCATTATGCATCCAGGCTCTGTACCATGATTGCACTAGAGTAGCGTTTTACATCCTGATTGTATTTGTGCCAATAGTTGTTGTATCTCAAGATGTTTCTATGCATCTCTGTTGTAATCCCGAGTAATAATTAATAAGATCCGGGTACTTGGAATATTTTTTGAGTCCTTTGTCTTGTTCTCCGAGTACTAATTGTATCTTGTGAAAGAAGGAAACTTGTCTGTTTGTTGTGATCCTGTTCACTGTTGCTGACGTCGTCTAAAACGGTTTCCCAGTCGTTAGGGTTTTGGACAGTTTCATAACGCCGTTTGGAAAAAATGAACGGTTGCCGAAATAGATCTATAATAACCCGCCGTCGGGCCTGTGTTTCTCCACGCTTTCATCAAGCCATTGCCTTCGGAGTTTAGAAATCCTTTAGCCAAACCTCAGTTGATGCGCAAAAAATCTCTTGTCACCAGCATGGGTCCCAAAAGACAATCTGCCGCGGAGAAGAAGAAGGCCAGGTTCACTACTACCAGAAAGCCGCAGCATCTGTGCCCCCCTACTCATGTGTTGGCCTGGAAGCAGCCGTACACCACAGAGACGGAGTTGGCGTACTTGGCACAATTGGGCTTGCTCCGGTCACAGCCACTTGATGGTTGGGGGTGTTGATTGATCACCGCGCTCCCGCCCCCAATACCACGGAAATCATCATGTTCAAGTCCTTTGTGGAGCAGGGATTAGGGCTTCCAGCGTCTGATTTCTTGTGAGGACTGCTCCATTACTATGATTTGACTCTCAACCATATCACTCCCAATGCATGCTTCCACATTGCTATCTTTGCCCATCTATGTGAAGCTTTTCTAGGAGTCTTCCCTTCCTTCACTTTATTCCGCTACTTCTTCTGGGTAAAGTGTCAGCCCAGTGATGCATCCGTAGAGGTAGTCGGAGGAGCTAGCATCCAGCTTAGGCTAGAGGTAGCTACTCAGTATATTACTGTAGAGCTGTTAGAATCTGTCCGAGACTGGGCTGCCGGCTGGTTTTATATAGTGAACCCTCCGCCAGCTCTCCGCCGTCATGACGGGTGGCCGCCTCAGAGGTGCCGTGAATGGAGAGACATGATCTCTACTGGAGAGCTGGAGGCTGTCCGACCTCTAATTGACATGATAGAGGGGTTAAAGCTCAGCGGACTGACCAGGTACACCGTCGTCCAAGACTTTGTTGCGCGGCGCATTCACCGTCTTCAACAGCGAGCCAACTTTGGCTTCGAATACCTGGGTACACAGGACCCGGGTCATCATGATGCTGAGCAACTCCCGGATCATGAGATCCTGAGAAGGGTAAACCGACTGCTCAAGAGCCGTGAACATCTTGTGCCAGTTATGACGACATTCTCCGCCATCAACCCGCCTCCTCAGGTGAGTGATTGATCTGTCATGTCATTGAGATTCTTGGTAGATGTCTTCTTGACTTGACTGGATTGGTTGCTTTTATACGGCCAGGGGAGGGATAACAATGATTGTCCTCCCCTGCCTCCGGCGACTCAGGAAGGCGGAGGCATAGTTTTGGGGGGTCCTATCCGAAGTGAGGACCTTCCCAGCAAACCAAGCTCTCCTGATGATCTTGATTGGCTTGACACAGATTCAACTGACTCTGATGTCATGCTCATAGACCCAGAAGCTGAAAGTAGCCGGAAGAGATCGCCGACTCCACAGCAAGAAGCCGGAGGACCTGTCCCCAAGAAGGCTCGCACTGGTAATCGCCGTGCTTGTCGAAAAATTATTTTATCACAAGAGTTGGCTGAAAAGCACTATAATCTGGGTGCTCCTGGTAAGGGAAAACCCGAGTACTTTGTAGTCTTTCTGTCTTGGATGTTAATAAACCCTTGTCTTATATCTTGTTTGATCCAGATGTTGAAACAGCCCAGGAGACTTCCAGTGGTGCGGTTCCTGAAGAAGCCCCGGTTCTAGATCCGCAGCTGAAGAAGCCACTCTTGAAGCTGCCGCGGGCATTGAAGCTCACAAAGTAATTCACGGAACTTCCCTTAGGATACCTGCGTACTTCTAGTACTATCATAAACTCTTGTCTGTTGTAGGAAAACAAAGCCGACTGCTGTACCCTCAAGTACTATTCCTGAGACCTAGGCGGTAGAGGAGTCGGAGACGCTGAACAAGGATGAATCCAGCGTCCCGCCAGCCTTTAGTCAGGTAGATCCTCTGCTCGGCTCCTCTCCGTCCAGATCTCAGGTCGATGCAGCGCCTGAAGCGAATGTGCTCCCTTTGCCTCAGGTTGGTGTACCATTTTCCATCTTCCGCTCTCCTGCTCAGTTGGAGTTTGACCAAGTAATCAATGAGTGGTTTTTCCGCACGCGACAGCCGGATGAACCAACGCTGGAGATGGTCTTGGCGGATGTCCGTGCAGAAGCTTCTACTCGTCAACAGGGAGGGTCCACAGATGCCCTCGAGTCCTTGCGCCAAGGAGCGACTCTTGATGTTTTTGGGTACAATCAGGACCTCGCCAGGTTGAAAGAGCTAAGTGATCAAGTGAGGGCTCCTGTCGAAGCGCTTCACCAATTCATTGAGGTAATTCTCTTGATTTCCCCTTGTTTATTGTAGTCTCATCCGAATACTTACAATATTGTTTTTGCGCAGGGCTTTGATTTCAAGGTCAGGGATCAGGTCACTCGGATTCGCCAAGAGATGTCCCGTGAGAATCAAGAACTCCGGGACTACATCGCCCAGGACCAGATTAGCCAGAAAGTGGCCACCCAACTTCTGCACAACTGCATCAACGAGTTTCAAGGTAACCTTAAGATTGTTGTGGCTGAGCGTGATGCCGCCAACGACCGAGAGGTTTCACTGCTAGCTAAGGATGCAGCCTGGGAACAGAAGATGAAGGATCTCAAGAAGGCCTCCAAGAAACAGCTATCTGGTAAGTGGCAAGAACTATTTTAAGTCCTTATTGCTTTTGCAAGCTGATGACGCTTATGCGACTGATGTATTTTCAGAGGCGCAGACGCTAGCTTCCGGGTGGTAGAGTGCTTTCAATCGGAAAGAGGCGGAGCTCGAGGAGGTATACGCTGATGCTCAAAATACTCTTCAAGAAGCAAAACTGATGCGTGAGGGTGCTGACCGAGACCTCCTGCAGGCGTTGAAATCTACAAAGGAGTCGCGGGACGCCCTTGAGTCTTCGCAGGCTTCCTTGAAGGCGTTGGAGCGTGCCATCGAGCCCATCTTGAACATGATTCCACACCCTGAAGGAGTCGACGAGTCTTTGATTAATCGAGCCAAAGCTGTGCCTGGGCGGCTGGCTCAATATATCAAGGATATGTCGACTTCGGTGGTACAGGGTCTAATGGCGTGGCTGCATCTACCGTCCTTCGACTTGTCATCGCTCATGACACTTCCTGAAGGCAAGGGCGATGAGGATCTGGCGGTGATGCAAGAGGAGGTGAAGACCATAGCAGAGGAGTACTCGCAGATTTTAGATCTTGTAGAGTAATATGCCCTCCTTGTTCTGTTGGCCAGAACGTGTAGCTCCTGTAAACAATTACGGTGAAGCATGAAGAATCAAAGCATGAGTTACATTTGAAATTTGAGTATTATGTATGATCAACTCATCATTGCAATTAATCTCTTGTCAATGGGTTGTTTGATTTGATGTGGATGTGTGACCAGGCGTCTTATTAGACGGGTCTATCCGGGTGCTCTGTTGCGCTTAGATTTGGGTCGTATGACTACGTTTCTCTAATTGTCTTATAACGATCATGTAGAGAACTTAGTCTGCCCGAGTACTACTCTTAGTACCCTTGGTCAAGGGATAATTCTGATCAAGCACGTCTTGAAGGACCGTAACGATGGTTCCTTCTGGGTGGATCATATCCTCTTGGTGATCGCAGCTTGAGTGCGAAAGTAGGTGGACCTCTGTCCAGTAAATATGTAACAGGGTGAGTAGTACCGCACCTTGTTATACCTTATAGGAACTAGTATCTACTTCTGTAGACACCATATTCACTATAGGCTGATAGCCGGGTGTTAAACCGTACTACCTTTTGAGTTGTATTGAGCTCGAAGCTCGTAACTCAAGTATGGTTGCCACTGAACCAATCCATCCGAGTAATATTAAATATTAGTCGGTGGGATGCAATATCATTGAAAGACTTTATCCGGCTAACTAGCCGTGATGAAGTGTAAAAATCAGAACAATTCATAAAGCTTTTGTTTCTGATGAACTCCAAACTTTATTAATATCTGATTAATGAATACAATTGCCCTGAGTCAAGACTGCAGCGTAGTCCTTAGGTATGGAATTTCTTCTGGTGTTCAATATTCCATGAATTTGGCAGTGGAGATCCATCCTCAATGACTAGCTCAAATGACCCGGGTCTTGTTACTTTAGATACTATGTAGGGTCCTTCCCATGGACTCATAAGCTTGTGGCGTCCTGCGGTATTCTGAATCTTTTTCAGCACCATGTCGCCTATTTGGAAGGTATGGTGATGGACGTTCTTGTCATAGTAGCGCCTCATCGCCTGAAGATATCTTGCTGATTGAAAGAGGGCGGCTAGTCGGGCCTCTTCAAGGCTGTCGACTTCTAGTCGTCTGGTGTCATCAGCTTCGCCTTCATTGTATTGCTCTGTTCGTGGGGAGTTCCAGATTAAGTCGGCCGGGAGGATTGCTTCAGTGCCGTATACCAAGAAGAAAGGAGTTTGGCCTGTTGCCCGACTTCGTTGTGTCCGTAGCCCCCAGACTACTTTGGGCAGTTCTTCGACCCACTTGCCACCGTAGTCTTTTAGGAGGTCAAATAGTCGAGGCTTGAGGCCGGCTAAGATGAGGGCATTTGCTCGCTCAACCTGACCATTTGATTGGGGTGAGCTACTGATGCGTAGTCTATCCTAATTCCACAATCACTGGCCCATGATTTGAACTCGATAGCCGTAAAGGGGGATCCAAGATCAGTAATAATTT
The DNA here is from genome assembly GCA_009763385.1 of Coix lacryma-jobi var. lacryma-jobi. Lineage (NCBI taxonomy): Eukaryota > Viridiplantae > Streptophyta > Magnoliopsida > Poales > Poaceae > Coix > Coix lacryma-jobi. The sequence goes on from CM019827.1 coordinate 3,828,477, forward strand.
TGTGTGGCATCCCGAAGCAATGGAAGATACTTTGCATGAATTGGACTGATTTGGAGGCATTGAACTTGACCAACGGCATGTACTCAATCCACTTGGTGAACTTGTCGATTGCGACGTAGATGTACTCAAATCCGCCTGGGGCACACTTAAGAGGACCCACCATATCGAGTCCCCAGCATGAGAAAGGCCACGACGGAGGGATGCAGATTAATTCGTGTGCAGGTACATGCTGCTATTTGGCGAAGAATTGACATGATTGACAGCGGCGGACTAAGTCTTCTGCGTCCTTCAAGGCTGAGGGCCAATAGTACCCTGATCTGAAGATTTTTCCGACTAATGACCTTGATGCTGCATGGTTGCCACAACACCCGGAGTGGACCTCATTGAGTATCTCTCTGCCTTCTTCTGGTGAGATGCACTTGAGGAGAACTCCGGAGGATGCACCATGTCGATATAGCTTGTCTCCGACTAGAACATAGTTTTTGCTACGTCTGGTGACCTACTCTGCAGCAGTTTTATCACTTGGCAATTTATGCTCCTTGAAGTAGTCAATGAAAACTTGTGTCCAGTCGGGTGCTAGAGTTAGAATCTGAGTGGAGGGTGCGGGCTCGGCTTCATCCTTCTCTTGGATTGAAGGCTTTGATAACTCATGAACGAAGGTACCGCTGGGAACCAGAGCTCTGTCAGAACCCAATTTTGCTAGGATGTCTGCTGCCACATTAAGATCCTGTGGGGATATAGACCCCAGGGTATCACACGATGGTACATGGGCCACACCACTGGGGGTCGTCCGGCCCACAGGATGAAGGCGTACGGCGCACGACATGCACCGTACGACAGTTGTAATCTAGATACAGTACCAACTCGGATACTTACCATGTAACTCTGTCCCTTCGGAATATATAAGGAGGGACAGGGGTCCTCCGAGAGGACACGACACAGCAGATCATAGACAGCAGATCATAGGTCATAAGCCACAAGCCACATCCAATCAATACAACTCGACGCAGGACGTAGGGTATTACGCTAACCTAGCGGCCCGAACCTGGATAAACCTCTGTGTTCATCTACTTTTGCCTTGCGTCAACGTCTGGGTCGTTGTCTTGCGCACCTTCTCCTCTAATCTACCACCTTGGGCATACCCCTAGGTGGACTATCGACCATATTTCGTCGACAGTGGCGCCCACCGTGGGGCATGTGCGTACGGACGCCATGACGACTCAGACGGTTTTCTTCCTCGTTTCCACGACTCTTCCAGAGACTTCACGTTCGTCGTCGAGTCGTTCTCCTAGACCACCGACGTCGACGGCGCCGCCAGGGGCGTGGAGGCAGTGCAGGCTTTCCCTGTGCTGAACGGATCTGCTTCCACCACTTCAGCGTCGGCGAGACCAGCCTCGACATCTCTTCGAGGTCATCTTCCCCGGCGCTCCGACCACGCTTCCCCGCTATTGGAGACGTCGACAATACCGATCTGATCGAATCCATCGATCGGGTCACGACAGGCATCAGTGACACTCTCGCTCTCGTAGATCTGATCAGAGATCGATCTCCGAGCACGACATCGTCGTACCTCTCGTTCAGACCTCCAACCGCGTCACAGTGATGATCGCCGTAATAAGCGGTGCTATGACGACCACGACCGACGCTATGACGACCAGAAGGAAAGATCGAGGGCTAGGCAACTCCATCACCGTCGACAAGAAGATATTGTTGGCTCGGCTAGTCGACTACGACGAGGATTACGAGAAGCTGCTCGACGACCCGTGCCCTACGCTCGCTCTGATCATCTACGAGCCAGAAGCGAGTCATCACGTCGTCGTCGAGCCAAAGACGAGCCACCGGCGAGCCAACGAGCCACCCGCGAGCCTACGAGCCAAAAGCAAGCCGTCACATCATCGACGAGCCATTGAGCCATCGACGAGCCACAGTCGAGCCACCGACGAGCCAACGAGCCATCACGTCATCATCATCGTCTCACCGCCATCCTCGTCGATCGCTCGTTGTTGACTCATCGCCGTCCTCGACGCCTCTCGTCGACTACTCCATTCGGACGACAATTAAGCTAAGTATTATCTTTCACAACAATCAAATATTTCTTCGATCGTGATATATCTCTAGATATCATCGTGTGCCTCTGCGGTCACATTATATCATCACGACGACTCTTCGTTATTTATATATACCATCCTGAGGATGACATATACGTTTTCCCGAGCAGCCACGTTTACACTCGTGCTTTCCAGAGACGGCCCTGTCTCCGACTCCTCCCTACACGTGAATGCAGCTCCGCGCTCTGCGTTACGGGTGGTCGGCAGCGGCTCCTCGGTGACGCTGGTCCTCTTACGCGTGCCTGGGCTCCGCGCCTCACGCTCCGGAGTTATCGGCTAGCCGGGGCTGGTGACTCAGTTACAAACAAACTGCTCGGGAGAATTTTATTTAATGCTGAGCGTTCATACCAGCTGACTGACCGCTGAGCGGCATATGCTGTTTCTTTACTGCTGATGTTTTCTCTATATTTTATTTGTACGTCGTGTACTACCATTCTTTATGTTTATTTTATAGGAACCATGTTCGGTCTGTGAGCTAATTCTTTACGCTCGGGGACTGGACCAGTTATGATGGACGAGAAGATCATTGCTTGGGACTCCTCGGTGCTCGGGTTCGTCGACCACCTGGTCAGGGTCGCTCGGTGCTCATCACCTGGCGCTCGGACTTCGTCGCCGACCAGCTAGCTGTACTCTTCGACGCTCATCGACAGCTACACCGAGAGCTCACTAGCTGAGCTGGGGACTCCTCGGTGCTCGGGTTCGTCGACCACCTGGTCGGGTCGCTCGGTGCTCATCACCTGGCGCTCGAACTTCGTCGCCGACCAGCTAGCCGTACTCTTCGACGCTCATCGACAGCTACACCGAGAGCTCACTAGCTGAGCTAGGGACTCCTCGGTGCTCGGGTTCGTCGACCACCGGGTCGGGTCGCTCGGTGCTCATCACCTGGCGCTCGGACTTCGTCGCCGACCAGCTAGCCAGACTCCACGACGTTCATCGACGGCTACACCGAGGGCTCACCAGCTAGCCTGGGGACTGCTCGGTGCTTGGACTCGTCGTTCGACAACCTGCTCGGACGACATACTACTTTCACTATAGTAGATTTATCTTTTTTATAAGCCTGCTACAAAATTTATTCTTCATCTTCTAGCAGCCTTGGGGACTACCGTGTATACATGGCGCTCGACCGCGCATGTATATAAGTCTGATTATTCTCAAGACCCTGGCACCACGTGACCGAGTCACCTGCTGTCAGGTTCGGGGACTAGCTGTGGGGATATAGACCCCAGGGTACCACACGATGGTACATGGGCCACACCACTGGGGGTCGTCCGGCCCACAGGATGAAGGCGTACGGCGCACGACATGCACCGTACGACAGTTGTAATCTAGATACAGTACCAACTCGGATACTTACCATGTAACTCTGTCCCTTCGGAATATATAAGGAGGGACAGGGGTCCTCCGAGAGGACACGACACAACAGATCATAGACAGCAGATCATAGGTCATAAGCCACAAGACACATCCAATCAATACAACTCGACGCAGGACGTAGGGTATTACGCTAACCTAGCGGCCCGAACCTGGATAAACCTCTGTGTTCATCTACTTTTGCCTTGCGTCAACGTCTGGGTCGTCGTCTTGCGCACCTTCCCCTCTAATCTACCACCTTGGGCATACCCCTAGGTGGACTATCGACCATATTTCGTCGACAGATCCCGAGTAACATGAATGAGTTCTAGCCCTGAAAAGTGTTTTTCTAGCTTGCGGACTTCAGCGCAGTAAGCATTCATTGTTTCCTTGGTGCAATCCCAGTCCTTATTGACTTGGTGAATTACCAAGGAAGAGTCACCGTAGACTAGGAGTCGCTTGATGCCCAATGCGACTGCTAGCTTAAGTCCGTGCGGTAGTGCTTCATATTCTGCTTCATTGTTGGTATCAGGCCATAATATCTGCAGAACGTACTTGAGCTGTTCTCCAGCCGGTGATACGAGTAGTACCCCGACACCCGCTCCTCCGAGTTTTAAGGACCCATCAAAATACATTTTCTAATGCTCAGGGATAGAGCTGTCTTGCTTCTGCTGAATTTCTGTCCATTCGGCAACAAAATCAGCTAGAGCCTGTGACTTGATTGCTTTCCTTGGAGTAAACTTGATGTTGAGGGCCACCAACTCGACTACCCATTTTGAAATTCTTCCGACAGCATCACGGTTGTGAAGAATTTCTCCTAATGGAAAATCCGTGACAACTGTGATCTCATGGGCTTCAAAGTAGTGTCGTAGCTTTCTTGAGGATATAAGCAGAGCGTAGAGTAGCTTCTGTACTTGCGGGTACCGGACTTTGGAGTCGGAGAGTACCTCGCTGATGTAGTATACTGGTCGCTGGGTGTGGTAGATGTGTTTATCGTCCTTGCGCTCCACTACAACGGCTGTGCTTACAACGTGTGTGGTGGCTGCAATATAAAGCATCATCGGCTCCCTGGGTTCTGGTGGCGTCAGTATGGGTGAATTGGTGAGGTATCCTTTGAGCTGTTCAAAGGCCCTGTCCGCTTCTTCCGTCCACTGAAATTTATCGTCGGCTCTGAGCAATTTGAAGAAAGGTAGTCCCTTTTCTCCCAGCCGTGAGATGAATCGATTGAGCGCAGCCATGCACCCAGTGAGTTTTTGAACATCCCTGACCGAAGTGGGTGGCTTCATATTGATGATGGCTGTGATCTGTTTTTGACTAGCCTCGATGCCTCGATGACTAACAAGGAAACCGAGTAACTGACCTGAAGGCACTCCAAAGACACTTTGTGGGGTTGAGCCTCCATTGGTAAGTGCGTAGCCTAGAAAAAGTTTCCTCCAGGTCTGATATGAGGGTAGTCGGGTCCTTTGTCTTTATAACCACATCATCGACATAAGCTTCCGCATTACGGCCAATTTGGTTGCCCAAACAATCTTGGATAGCACGCTGGTAAGTAGCCCCTGCGTTCTTCAATCCAAAGGATATGGTTTTATAACAGTAGGTGCTAAAGGGAGTTATAAACGATGTCTTGGGTTGATCTTCTTCTTTAAGAGCAATTTGATGGTACCCGGAGTAGCAATCCATAAAGGATAATAGAGCAAAGCCTGCGGTGGCATCAACTATTTGATCTATCCTCGGTAATCTGAAGGGATATTTTGGACAATGTCTGTTGAGGTCCGTGTAGTCGACACACATGCACCACTCGGCAGAGTTCTTCTTTTTTACTAGGGCTGGATTGGCTAACCACTCGGGGTGAAGGATTTCTCTAATGAATCCGACTGCGAGTAGCTTAGCTATCTCCTTCTTGATTGCCTCTTTCTTCTCTGGTGAGAATCGTCGTAGTCTTTGCTTGATAGGTCTAGAGCCTTCTTTTAATTTCAGTTTGTGCTCAGCCAAGTTCCTTGGGACTCCTAGCATATCAGCCGGTTTCCAAGCAAATATATCTTTGTTTGCTCTAAGGAACTTGGTGAGCGCGAATTCCTATTCTTCAGATAGGTGAGCACTGATAACCGCTGTCTTGGAGGGATCACCGGTTTCTAGGTCAATGGTTTTTGTAGAGACTTCTGCTGATGGTTGGATAGCACCCGCCTTCTTGGTTGGGATCTCTGAATCTCCAGGCTTGGTGTTATGCACCATCTGTGTGAGTTCTTGTACTTCCAGGGCGAGTTGAGCTTTTTCAGTGATTTGAACAGCCTCTGTGTCACAATCCAATGATCGCTTCAAATCACCCCTAAATGTTAGAATACCCTTAGGACCCGACATCTTTAGCAGAAGGTATGGGTAGTGAGGTACTGCCATGAATTTGGCGATAGCTGGTCGTCCAAATATGGCATGATACGATGATTCGAAGTCGGCTACCTCAAAATTGATGTACTCAGTCCGGTAATTGATCGGAGTTCCAAAGGTGACGGGTAGTATGATCCTTCCGAGTGGTACGACTGCTTTTCCGGGTACTATGCCGTAGAAGGGTGCGCTTGATGGTGTGAGTTGGGTTGCGAGATCCAAATTCATCTTGCGTAGAGTGCTTGCAAAGATGACGTTGAGTCCTGCCCCTCCATCGATGAGTACTCTTCCCAATGTGAACCTGGCGATCGTAGGGTCCAGGACTAGCGGGTAGTGTCCTGCATTGGAGATGCTGGTCCATTGGTCCGCTCGGGAAAAGTTGATTGGATGCTCAGACCAATCAAGGTATCTAGGAGTCGCTGGTTTTGTAGACATGATCTCTCGTAGGGAGAGCTTCTGGAGCCTCTTGCTGTCGCTGGTAGTTACTCCTCCAAATATGATATTGATAGTCCCTTTGGGGTGCTGGAAGCCGCCGACATCTTATTGAGGATCTTCAGCTGTCTTCTTGCCTTTATCTTTCTTGTTTTTGTTGAAGTCAGAGTTCAAGCCTTGCTCCTTGAGCTGTCGACAATGCCTAGCCTGGTGTCCTCCTTTCGGATGGAAAGGGCATGGTCCGTCGAGTAAGTCGTCGAAGGTGGATGGCTTGTTTCCTTTCTTCTGAGGTTCCATGGCTGCAACAATATTATCCCCTGTTCTCTTGCGGGTGTTTTGCTGTACAACCTGATTGCCTTTCTGATTGTTTCCTCGATCACCTTGCGTGTTTCTATCAGGGAAGCGTTCCTGTGTGCGTTCTTCTGTCGCCATCATGGAATTCACTGCCCGATGAAACTCATCAGCGATGGTAGGGTCCTGCTTGATGAAGTCTTTGTAATTGTACCTTTTGCAAATCCCATTGCCGAAAAGGTCAATTACTTCTTTGTCTGTGATGTCAGATACTGTGGAGCGGATCTCTGAGAAGTGCCTATAGTACTCCCGTGTTGACTCGTTTTTCTGTTGCTTGCAGGTCCTGAGTTTAGTCCAGGGATCTGATCTCTCAGGGACACCCGCAAAGTTCTCTATGAAGATACGATGGAGTTGTTCCCAGGAGTCGATGGACTCGGGCTTAAGCATGTCGAACCATGCGACTGGCATTGTCTCTAGAGCCATGGGGAGAAAAAGTGCTTTAATGTCATTGCTTCCTCCTGCTAACTCGAATGCTTGCGCGTACAGCCTGAGCCATCGTTTAGGTTCTGTCTTCCCATCGTACTTTGAGTAGTTCCTAGGTTTGAATTTTCGTGGAAACGGGACTGCTCGGAGCCTCTGGGAAAAGCAAGGGAAACGATCAACCGTGTCAGAAGCTGCAATTGCAACTCCTCTGTATGAAGATTCAGCTCCTCCCTCAGCTTCATCGGGTTCTCGATTGCCCAGGCGACTCCTTACTGGTGCCCGACCGAGTCGCTCGTGGACAGGGCGCCTCTAGCTTGGGTGGGATGACGCCTGTTCATCAGCTAAGGACTCGATATTACGACCTCTGAGCTGTAGAGCAGTAGTCTGGAGCATAACCAGACGTCGCTCCTCGTCCGGGGTGCGGTTAGCTTTGGCCCCCATTTCTGTAGCTAGAGCCAAGATGTTTTGGTAAGGAGTCTGGAAAACCTTATGGTCGGCGACCCTCATAAAATCGGGCTCGAGGTTGCGTGAACAATCAGGTCGCCGTCTATTGTGATCGTCCTGGGACTGATTTTCCTGAGTGCGAGCTTGATGCTTCGCTTCCTCTTCCAGACGTCTCCGAGTATTGTACTCTTCTAGCCGTACATTGTAGCGCTCTATAGCTTCCTTTCGATGATTTGCTCGTCTTCTGCGGGCCTCTTTGGCTTGATTCTTCCAGATCCTTTCAGCTTTCATTGACTCGGTTTCTCCGGGTGCTTCAGGATCATTATCAGATATCATACTCAGAGTTTCATCATCTCGGAGGACATCTGGGGGGGTTGGAGGTCGTTGAGATGACTGGTGTCCTGCCATGAAGACTTCACGAGTGTAGCTCTGGTTGGTTGATCCTGGTGTAACCTACTCCAGGGTAGACGTGCTGGAGATTAGTTTTGTTGAGGTGTCATGTTCGTCAAAGGGGAGCTGATATCCGTGTTGGTATGGAAGTTGTTGTTCGATTGTGCCAACTAGTCTAGCCGAAGCTGGCTGAATTGGCCAATGGACAATGTTACCCTCCTTGGTAGAGCTGAAAACGAGTCCTTATTGAGCTCCAGTCAAAGGTATCTGTTGATACTCTTTGAATTTAACGTCAGTCAGGACTTGAAAGTTTTCAGCAGAGTTCCGCAGTACAAAGGTGATGTCGTGTCTGGTGTCCGAGTCCTTTGTGTGCTCAGAGTTTGAGTCCGAGTAGGAGTCGGATGCTTTAGGTTGGTCCTCAGGATCTTGCAGATCTTGGATTGTGAGGTTTGCTAAGTTCTGAGTGAGATGGTCCATCTTTGGCGTGGCTTGCACTTCTGATTCAATGTGAAGTTGTCGATGTAGCTTTCCTTGATCATCCGCGATGCAAGTCCACGAGCCAAAAACAAAAATTGATCCCGTCGAGAACATGTTGTCGTGGTTCGCCGGGCTCTTGGTCGTCAAATCGCCGAAAGCCCCTACCTGGGGCGCCAGCTGTCGGTGTTTGTTAACCGACAACTTGTCTTGAGGAATCTCAGACAATTTGTTCGGTGGGGATCGATGTTCGTAGAACTCGGCGAGTACACAGGGACATCGATTTATACTGGTTCAGGCCGCTTAATAGCGTAATACCTTACGTCCAGTGTGGCGTGTGCCTTGTGTATAATTAAGATTCAATGATGAGAGCCTGCGCCCGCTTCCCCTTATATATCCGGGTAAGGCATAGCACAGACCGAGTTCTAGTCGGTTACAACAGAGGAGTCCTATTCTAATTACAAGACTTCCTTTAAGAACACGACTAAGTTACAACGAGAGTCCTAATCCAAGTATACTTCGTACCAAGTCTTCGGATCTCCCGAGCCGTCCAGGATTAGTCGGAGTAATCATCATCTGATGATATCTCTGACATCCTGGTCCGTCAATCGCTGCCATCGCTCGTCGTCGACCAGGCTCGTAGCCTTCGCCAGTCGTCGTCGTCGCTCGTCATCGACCAGGATCATCGCCACCTTCGTCGTCGCCTTCGTCACTGCCTTCACTCGTCATCAACCAGGCTCGTCGCCGTCTTCGCTCGTCATCGATCGGGCTCGTCGCCGCCATCGCTCATCGTCGTCTTCGCCCGTCGCCGACCCGGCTTGTCGCCGCCTTCGCTCGTCGTCGACCATCCGCGAGATCTCCGGCGACACCGTCTCGATGACCTCTGTGTCTATATCAACTTCATCATCGTCGACCTCTCCATACGATCGCCGACCACTCCAGATGTTCGCCGATCTCTCCATACGATTCGCCGACCTCTCCAAACAGCCTGGCTGATGCTAAAGGGGTTTCAGAGCCGGGGCTACTGCCACCGCCGGACGCGTGCATGAGCGCCTACCCTCTGCACTATGGCGGCCAGTAGTCCTCCCAAGTGACGTCCTGACCTCTCTACGCGTGCATGAGCGTCTGCCCTCTGCGCTACGAAGGGAAGGCTAAGCTTGGGCAGAGACCTCCAGACGCTATACGTCCAGTGCCTGTATGCGATGTTTATGCGCTCGTTCTCCATGCTGTCTCCAAGCAGCCTGACTGACGCCAATGAAAACTCAGAGCCGGGGCTGTTGTCACCATCGGACGCGTGCATGAGTGCCCGCCCTCTGCGCTACAGTGGCCAACAGCTCTCCCAAGGGACGTCCTGACCTCTCTACGCGTGTATGAGCGCCCGCCCTCTGCGCTACGAAGGAAAGGCTAACTTGGGCTGAGAATTCTGAGGCTATACGCTCAGTGCCCGCATTCGTGCTACCCACGTGCTCGACGAACGGTCTCCATTCGCCTAGGTCACGCCACAATCGAGCCTCTCGGAAAAGACCCTGACCGTGGTACCTCCCTACGCGTGCATGAGCGTCTGCCCTCTGCGTATGGGATGCCAGCAGCAGTTCCTTAGGTGACGCCCTTGACTCCTACGCGCAAACAAGCTCCGCGCTCTATGCTACGGATCTTGGGACGACCCAAGGCCGAACTGTTCATCGCTACGGCTCACGACTATTGGGTCTGCGGAATTCGGGGTTATATGCAAAACACGCCGACTCGCTACAAGTTTTGCCTCTATTCACGCAAGAGTCTATTTACAGACTACTCTGTCTCTAGACGCTCCATGTCAACTCCAGGCTCGGGGACTTCGTCAAGCTGCAATCATCCTTCACCACTGGTTTTTCTCCATATGTTATTCGTACATCATCATGTACTACTGCTCTCTATATTTATTTTTCAGGGACTTCACCTTCGCTCATCGCTGATCAAGCTCGTGGACTTCGCCTTCGTTCGTCGCCAACCAGGCTCGGGGACTTCGCTTTCGCTCGTCGCCGACCAGGCTCGGGGACTTCGTCTTTGCTCGTCGCCATCTTCGCTCGCCGCCACCTCTGCTCGTCGTCGACCAGCCATCTTCGCTCGTCGCCGCCTCTGCTCGTCGTCAACTAGGCTCGGGGACTTCGCCTTCGCTCGTCGCCGACCAGGTTCATCTTCCTGGCTTTCGCTCGTCGCCGACCAGGCTCGGGGACTTCGCCTTCGCCACCGTCGTTCGTCGCCGTCTTCACTCGTCGCCGACCAGGTTCATCGACCTGGCTTTCGCTCGTCGCCGACCAGGCTCGGGGACTTCGCCTTCGCTTGTCGTCGCCTTCGCTCATCGCCACCTTCGCTCGTTGCCGTCTTCGCCTTCGTCGCCTTCGCTCGCCGCCGCCATCATTCGTCGTCGTCATCTGTTTTCTAAGCAGAAGGTCATAGGTTCATCAACTCGTCGCTAGCCAGATTCATCGACATGTCCTTCACTCGTCGCCGACCAGGCTCAGGGACTTTGCCTTCGCTCGTCGCTGCCTTTGCTCATCGCCATCTTCGCTCATCGCCGACCAGGTTCATCGACCTGATCTTCGCCCGTCGCCCATGCTCGTCGACCTAGCTTTTCGCTCGTCGCCGACCAGGCTCGGGGACTTCGCCTTCGCCGCCGTCGTTCGTCGCCGTCTTCACTCATCGCCATCTTCGCTCGTCGCCGACCAGGTTCATCGACCTGGCTTTCGCCCGTCGCCCAGGCTCGTTGGCCTAGCCTTCGCTCGTCGCCGGCGTGCATCAAGTCGCTCCATGTTGTTCGGATCAGGGTGCTGATTTTGGGCAGCTCACCGGGGGCACTTGCTAAATGCTCTACAAGCTCGGCACCACGTGTCTTCAACACCTACTACCAAGCTCGGGGACTAAGTGGATACACTTCACCTTACGGTGAATGTATTTTCTTTTTCTCTAACCGTCAAGGTGGACTTGCACAAACTTCTACTAGGACCTCGTTGTTCCTTATAGTCTTGCAAGCTCCAAGTGGATACTCTTCACCAGAAGCAAGCTCTTCAAAAATTTTCTTGAGCACCTTACATCCTTCTGGCAAGCCTTACTTGGTCAACATCGACTTCACCTGCTCGGATCGCCAGTCAAGCTGCCCGACATCGACTTCGCCTGCTCGGACAAGCTCAAGACGGCGTCGCCAACGGATACAAAGTGCTCAGGGACTAGCTGTGGGGATATTACCTCTGTATACCCCCATGGACCTACTTGGGCCCTTCGTCAAGGACAGCCCAGCTCGCGAGGCCTTGCAGCACACGACCAGCTCGTCGTGCTCCTCAAGGACTCTCCAGAAGCCTTGCCCGCCAAGGAAGATCCTAGAGTTAGATCCGGATTCCTTGCCTTAAGGAACCGTTTGTAATCTGATAAGGACTCAACAACTGTAACTCTGCTCCCCGGCTATATAAGGCGAGTAGGGACCCCCTCTCATCTCATCTGATCTCATCCGAGATCATGGGATGATATCTCAGATCCCATCGGATCACAGGCATTATTCCAATCCATCAATACAAACCAGCCACCAGAACACAGGACATAGGGTATTACGGCGACTCGCCGGCCCGAACCTGTCTAAATTGTCGTCTCTCGTCCATGTGTCCACGCTTTGCAGACGTCTCGCACGCCTCCACCGCTTAATCTACTACCTTGGGCATATCCCTCGGTAGATTGCCGACCATATTTCGTCGACAGTTTGTGTGATGAACAATATAGTATGACATGTGTGTGTATATGTCATTTGTGAAGGGATCTGATGTGTATATATTTGTGAGAGATATGTGTATGTCACAGCTTGTGTGTCTTTGCGGTTGGCTACAAACGAGTGTAGGCTAAAAACCTGTTTGTTGGGGGAAGGGACCCTCGGCAGTGGCGCCACGCAGGCTGGATCAACAAAACGGTTTTCACGCGTCCCGCTCACCCTCGCCAAAACCCGCCTCTTTTATTTGTTAAGCCCCTCAAATCACCGTTCAAGCCCCCGAAGCTGACCCCACCTTCGCTATGTTTGGCACGTTATTGCAGGCAAGGCCGTGAAGAGCGCTGGAAGCGACCCTCGCACATCCTGCATACCTTCGCCAAGAGGCTCAGGCCCAACCGGTGGCGAAGGGACCCGGACCTCGCGACTGGACGGGGGTCGCCGCAAGATAGAAGTCATCCCTCGCTTTTCCGCGAGGGTGAGCGCGAGCCGAGCGGCGGCGGGCGCATGGAAGGCAGGCTAGGGTTTTCTATGCCTCTCGTGTTTGTACGATTCTGCCCTTTCGTTGTACAGCGGGGAGGAATCTTTCTTGTACCCTTTTGTAATTTGGTCAACGCCCCCTGGTATCCCCTATAAATACCGAGAGGTGAACAGTGTAAACGGACGGTTTTTTGGGGGAATAGAGCTACAACACTTCTGTTTCCAGTTTCCTTCTCTTACCCTCGCTCTCGGTTCCGACGATTGGTCACCTTCGTCACTCCCCTGCACGTGTGCGGGGGTAGGGCCAGTGTGCTTCCAACACTGTTAGTAGTAAGGAAAATATTACTGACACGTGTACCTAGAGTAGCGGCATTTATAAATGACGTCTGCAATATGACTTTACTATATACGCTTTGTTTAGATGCTAAAATTTTGCAAAATTTTCCATCATATCAACCATCACATCAATGTTTGGACGTATGTATGGAGCATTAAATGTAGATAAAAAAATAACTAATTATACTTTTAGTATGTACATGTCGAGACGAATCTTTTGAGTCTTGTTGGTGCATATTTGGACAAAGTTTGTCAAATAACAACAAAAATACTACAGTGAAATTTTTTGCAAAATTGATGCATCTAAACAAGGCCACCCGTATGCGCCTTTGTAACACATATCTCTGATAAAGGGTTACTACAAATAAACACGTCTTTACCCATCGCTCTTTCTTAAACCCAACCACATAAGCATGTTCATATGTCACAGTCGCGTGTTAGTAACACGTGTATGTAGTATAAACTTATTACACACGCTTTTTATACGTCTGTAATAAACCTTTATTATAGATGCATTATTACAATATGTACACGATGTGCTTTTTACATAGTGACCGTTTGATATGTCTCTCACGCCCCGGCTATGGTGAAATACTTAGAGCATACTACCTTCGTCTTTAAAAAGAGTTATTCTTATTTTCCAAAAAAATCAACGATCTTCAACTTTGACTATATATATAGTATACTCCGTAGCTAGCTACAGAATATGATATTCTATAGCCAGACCCAAATAACCGCGCCACACTGGCCCGTGTGACTCGTCCTGCTCTCGTAAAACCAAAAGGAATCGCAGCAGCTGGCCAGCAATAATTGGTAATTAACCCAAATAGTAAGTAGTATCGAACGGATGTTGCGCGCGCACATTCAGTCAGGATCCGCTGTTAACGCTGCTGGAGTAGTAATTGTTTGTGTCAAATCAAGCTGCAATTTCTGGTCATATTCAGTCGGTGCGCCAGCGATAATTCCTGACCGAATATGGTAACTCACCAAAGACGCTGAAGCACGGAGCAGTAACCCGATGACTCATCGTTTATGTTTGTTAGGTTGCGTACGTAAACTTTTTTTTTATGCATTTGCACATGCAAAAGCATTTACGAGAAGTATGATGTAGAACGTGAGATAATCCCTTGATTGCATAACGTGATAATTACCATAAGGTGAATTTACAGTAAACTAATTACTATAATTTTGACCGCTTTCCAAAGACCAAATTAGCATTATATTAAAAAGTAAATTGACTACAAATAGTTTCTGGTAAATCTTTCTCCAAATTACCATAATTTATATTATTGTAAGATGATAATTTGGAGGGAGAATTACCATGATATGGTAATTAGGTTGTGGAGTTACCACAATTTTCCATCTAGTTACAAAATTTCGAGATCATGATATGGTAATATATGCCTTCGTACTCTTAGTAGTTACAGTAATCTTTACTAGATTTTTACAGTAATATTTATTAGCTTTAAAATATATTTACTAGAATCTATGTCTTTTTGTCCCAAGCATATTTACAGACTGACACAGTGACAGCCATGGTCGATCCACATTAACGCAAAAAAGAAAACAAAATGCATTTGTACATCAAAATTAAACAGACACATGAGTACATGAAGGCCTCTATATTTGTTGGCACAAATAATCAACTATGTAGATCAAGGCTCTGTGCCTCAACTTCCGCACAAATCTTCTTCAACATATTCAGTGGCTTGTGAACCTTGCTTAAGAGAAGCTTTGATCCAAATTGAGTTATATTTTCTTGCATCTGTAGTGACATAAACATAGAAGTAATTAAATACGTTGCATGTGAATCCAGATCATCATGCATAGATTCTACTTAAAAAAGGACACATGCAGGCAAATCAAGTTTTGGTCCTTTCGACCTATGTTCTACTTAAAAAGGGACAAATTCTAGTAAAAAGAATGTTTTCTACTCCACTAAACCTCTATTATACTACAAGAATACAAAATAGCTCAAGGACTAAACAAACAAAATTAAAATAATTTATCAGATGGAACCACCATGAAACAACCACATTCCTTGTAAGTCCATGTCTCTAATTTACAATAAAGAAAATTTACAGTATCTAGGCAACAAATCCATGCACTTTCTATACTATTCATCTAGATATTGTTCAAAACATTAGTTTGGAACTATTAATAAACCAATGGAAGCAACCGATACAAAAAAAATCTAGATGGCTAATCAGATAAGTGGAATTAACTAATGAAATGATTGATGAACAATTAATCAAGAAACTGACCTACGGGAGTCACCAACCTGAGCGTTGATGGATTGACGTGGCTAGTGCTGATGCTCATGATAACTACTTGCCATAAGATAGTTACGATATTTTGGTTGGATCAATGCAAGATGTCATCAGGATGAGAAGTTACCTCTATTTGGCCTAGAGGTTTTGAGGAACCAAGCACTATAATGTCTCTAGAGAATTACAGTAACCACCACACATGTGCCCTTGCAATATCATCGTAAATAGATTCACATATTTACAAGAATGGTATTGACAATGAACTACAATATTATATGCTGAATTATGAGAATAATGTTGACGACTAACTAACGCCTGCAGAAATATGAAATCTGGTACATACATGAACTATAATTATTTAAAAGCAGATATTCTTAGTCCCTGCATTGGGAAAAACTGCGAAAGAGACAAACAACACTAACACACTATTATCTCTTTGCCTGATCTTTACGGCTGCTGTGAATCACAATATTGTCCAATAGTTTTGCACGAATAAATTGATTATATCAATCCATATGGAAGGGTGAGCAATAGAAAAAAACGTTCAGAAAGGGACTACTTACCAACAGAACTGAGAATTATCACTCGTCACTACCTACAATTGCATGCCTCCTGATGAACGAGTGTGGTCGTGGGGGGCGTATGCTAGGCTCGACGGCGCCGCTGTGAGGGCCACTTGCAAGGGGCATTTTTCTTCTGCAGTTTTTTATCTCTGCCCGTATTGACAACAACTTTTGTAGTACGCCGAGGGGGCGGTTGCATGAAGTCAGCATCGTCGTCGTCATCGTCCTGTGAACGAGGGCGTGTCGATGGTCCTGGACAATGTGATGTCTGCTGATGAACTGGTTCAGGTGGTAATGTCTGAGATACACCGGTGACATCACTTATGTCAATGTTAACATCCTCCTGTGTAGTGTGCAGGGTGAATGATTTCAGTCTCCCCTGAACAAGTTTAGGAGGCCTCATTTCCTATGAGAGATTCAACCATAAGTTTTGTGGTAAGCAAATTTATGACAATAGTATGAATATGTTGCAGTAGTAAATATTTACGAGAATAATCAGTAAGAAGTTTTTACGAGATTTTGCACTGAGAATAGTTACGAGAAATATTTTGAACTGAGAATATTTACGAGAAGTTGTGATGATATTTACGAGAACTGCAGATATATGCACTTACAATAATTTTTTTGACTATAATTGATAGTGAAAGTTAGTAGGAATGATCAAATTACCATAAACAGAAAAATCAGATACTGCTTAAAGTAGCTAGAATGGTCTACACTAATTCGGTTGAAAGCAGGAACATCAATATATATGTACTTAAATTACTTAAATTCGCTAGAATCACAGAAACTTATGCAGCGTGGTACTTGCCTAATGAAACCAACAATGTGCATTTGTAAATATGGACTACGATGGTGAATATAAAGCAAAATAAACAATTATTCATGGAGGCAATAGTTGCAGTGGGCATCATGAACCATGTCTGTAGACTGTAAAATTGATATTAACAAGTATACATGGATAAGTAAAACACCTTCGCAATTGTATCTGCTAGCCTGATGTGGATGCACAGGGTACCGACGAGAAAACAACTTCCCAGCAACCAGCAGACAAATGAGCAGGCAGCTTCCCAGCGTGGATGATTGGGGCTCTCTAGCAGCCACTTCCGTGGACGATTGAGCCTGTCAGAAAGCCAAGAACATTAGCATATGCGCTAATCAGGAGGCCATGGTAGGGGGCTATAATAAAGAGGAAGCTGCAACGAGATTTGGGGGATCTTGATTCGTTTCTGAATCAATCGGGCATCGATACGGAGAATCAACCGAATTATATTATTGTGCAACAGATCAGGATCATCTTCAATGTCAAGTGTGGGGCGCGAGGGAGAGGGCGGCGTGATGCGCTACGCTGCTGCGGGAGAAGGGCGGCATGCGCGGCAGCAGCAGCAGCGGCGGTGGGCGAGCCTGGAGGATCGAGGGAGGGCGCCGTGCCGCGCTGCGGTGCTCCGGAGGAAGCGCGGCATGTGCGGCAGCGGCAGAGGCGGCGAGGATCAGGGTCAGGGGAGGGCGGAGACGGCGGAGAGTCGGGTGGCGGTCGGGTCGGGAACGGGAAGGGCGGCGAGGGCGGAGGATCCGTCGGGAACGGGATGGGCGGCGGAGTGGCGGCGAGGGCGGAGGATCGGTCGAGAATGGGAAGGGCGGAGTATCTGGTCGGGTGCCGAGCACGGAGGGAAAGGGCAAAGTATCAGGTGGGGGTCAGGCGGCGGGTCGGGCATAGGAGATTTGGAATCTTCAACCAGCTTGGATAGCAGATGTGGTGGAACCAAACCAACTCGATGCAACAAAGTGACCTAGCTACAGAATATAATATTTTGTAGCCAGCTATAGACAAACACTTATATATATAATTACTACTCCGTATCGCAAATAGAAGTCGTTTAGGACAGCGACACGGTCTTCAAAGCATAACTTTGACCACTTGTTTCTTTAAAAATATTTGTTGTAAAGTGGTGTATATATATTTTTATGAAAGTACTTTTCAAGACAAATTTATCTATATGATTTTTATATCTCTAAACTCAATAATTTAAAAGTTATTCATGATTTATATTCTCAATGTTTGACCGAACTCTTTTCCAAAACGACTTCTAAATAGGATACGGAGGGAGTATATATATATAAATAAGTAAAGTCTATTACCGGTCCTTAAACTTGTGTCTTTGTGTCACCCCGGTCTCTAAACTCGTAAATCGACCGTCTAGGTCCTCAAACATGTTCGGTTGTGTCATCTCAGTCCCTAAACTTATTCGATTGTGTCATTCCAGTCCATAAACTTAAAAATCACTCGTTTAGGTCCTCAAACTTAGTCAATTTTATCATCCTGGTCCCTAAACTTTATTTTGAGTCTTATCTAGATCTAAACATGACAATTTTAAAAACTTTATATCAACAAATAATTTATAACGTTTTCATATAAACTCTAATAAAGACAAACTTTATATCAAAATTATAGCATTCGATATGATCTACAACTTTGTAGTTGAAAAGTTTTTTATTTAAAACTGTTTAGGGTCCCAAAATATTGTTATATGTTTATAGATTTTGAAATTTAAAATTATCAAATAATCTTGAATGTTGACATGATCTATATAAAGTTTATAGTTCTCAATGCAATCTATAATTTTGCAAATAAATTTTTTTATTTAAAATCATTTAGTATCCAAAAAATTAATTTAAAATTTTAATTTTCAAAATCTATAAAGATATAACAATATTTTGGGACCCTAAATAATTTTAAATCAAAAACTTTTCAACTACAAAGTTGTAGATCACATCGAGGGCTACAATTTTGATATAAAGTTTGTCTTTATTCGAGTTTATATGAAAAAGTTATAAATTATTTGTTGATATAAAGTTTTTAAATTATCATGTTTAGATCTAGACGAGACTCAAAACAAAGTTTAGGGACCAAGATGACACAACTGAGTAAGTTTGAGGATCTAAACGAGTGATTTGCAAGTTTAGGGACCGGAATGACACAACCAAACAAGTTTGATGACCTAAACGGTCGATTTACGAGTTTAGGAACCAGAATGACATAACAGTACAAGTTTAGAGACCGGTGATAGACTTTACTCTATATAAATATTAATGTTTATTTATGGTACACAATTAGTATCATTTTGGATAGATCTTTGATTATATTTTTATAATAAACTTATTGTTTAGATCTTATTATTTTTTTCCTTTTCTTTTATGTTGGCTGTTGTCTGTAGATTAGATGCATCTGGAGGCGTCTTCCACGAGCACATGCCACACGTACGCGCTGCTGCGATGGTCCGGCAGCCCCCGGCGTCTCTTCTCCATATGCAACAGACTTATTACGGACGGCAGCATGGCGCGCACCAACAGCCCGATCGAGATAGCCCGAAAGCGGCATCAAGCAAGTGAGCAACAGCAGCCTGACGTACAAGTACAAGCAGCAATAGCGCGTGATGGCAAGCGCCGCAGCAGCAGGCAACAGCTGTGAAGGCAAGCATGGCAGCCCGGCAGTGATACAGCTGCGCACAGCGCACCGACGACGGCACCGGCAGCTAGTGCAAAGATCAGACGATAGGTGTGGCCTCCATGGACTCGGCATGGCAAAGGAATAAGTTCAATTTACCTCTCTCAACTATTACCGTGCCGTCGGTTGATTTTCCTCTCTAATCTACAATATACCAGTTTTTTTTAGCCTTTCTCAACTTTTGAAATCTTCTTGACGGTTTTGATGGTGGTTTTTGTTGATGTGACGTCACATCAACAGCGACATTAATGTAAATGAGTGACGGTGGGATATGTTACGATACAAGAGAATGCATGATTCGTTTGGTTGGCTTCTTAATGCTTGACAGGGAGCTGAGGAACCATATAGTGCTAGGTGGTCTCGAGTGGTCATGAAATTGTGTATGGCTGGTATGCGTTTACAGTGTAATTGATTTCCGTTCGGTCGAACCAAACGCCCGGCGTCTCCAAGAGTTTGCCAAAATTTATTTGGCAAATCTTATATTTTGAAAAGTTACTAAAATATTTGGCAAGTCAAAATTTATTCTCTCTCTAAGATTTTGCTATTTGGACTTGCTAAAATTAAAATTTAGACCCACAAATAAAGTTGAGTAGAAAGCCCGAGGCCCGATGGCACGGCTCGGAGCCCGGGAATTTAGCCCGGCCCAAGCACGGTCCGGCCCGGGAGCTACCGCGGGTTCGGGCTGGCCCAAAGCCCACAACAGACCAGACCTGGACTACACCCTCGGCCCGTGGGCTGGCCCGACCCGCCCCGGTATATATAAATATATACAAATAAATATTTACAAATGTAATTTTTTTACTGGCTGTCCTAGTGGGTTCGGTGGGCCCGTGGACCTTTGGGCCGTCCCGAGTCTCGATCGGATGGGACCTGGGCTGATAGCGCGGCCGGATGGCCCACAGTGCCTTGGTCGGCCCGGTCTGATCGGGCTGTGCCTGGCCTAGGCCCGGGCTGGGCGGCCCGGTTGTTCATCACTACCCACAAATCTCTTTTACCAAGTTGTTCTGAAAGATAGCAACTTGTTATAGAGCATCTCCAATAGTTCCCTATTTTTGACTTGACAAATCTTGTCATTTGGCAACTTGGTAAAACATATGACAAGTGATATTTTGTGTTGTCTCCAATAGTTCCCCATTTGGGCTTGGCAAATTAGAAAACTAGGCCCACAGACCAACTGTTTTTGCTCCCTCCGTGCATCGTCGCCCGTCGCTTGGCCTATCTCGCGCGCGACGTTTCGCCTGGCGCGCCGCGATCCAGCCCTGCCGCCGCCGCCATTCCTCCTCCCCCTCCTTCCTCTGCCGGTCATCTGGAGGTGCAAGACAAGGCGCCCATCTCCTGGATACCTAGCAGGGAAGCAGGAACCTCAAGATTGGGACAAGGGAGGAGGAGAAGGAGTAGAGGAAGGAGGCGCACCCGGCCTGTCGTCCTTGGTCGCGAGATGGGCTTCCACGCCGCCGTCAGGAGGAGTTCCATGCCGCCGCCGCGAGGAGGAAAAAGGAAGGAAGCGCGCAGCCTGTTCGCCTGCCTCACGATGGAAAGAAATATCGAGGAGGTGCGGCTGGCCACGCGCGGGAACGGGGGTGAAGTTTCCCCCACAGCGCGGCAAAAGACGCGCGGGACCGGAATCGCTCGATGCCAAGTGAAACCCAAGTGCGGGAATTTGCCAACTGCGGATGAAAATATGCCAAGTTGGGAAAATATGCCAAGTTGGATAGGGAACTGTTGGAGAGGTATTTTTGACGTTTTAGCAAAAAAACAAGGATGCCAAGTGAGTTTAGGGAGCTATTGGAGATGCTCAGATGGTAATTTGGCAAAGATAGCAACCTCTTTTAACAAGCTGTTGGAGGTGAATTTTTATGTTTGGTTTTGCCAAAAAAAAAGATGACGAGTTAATTGGAGGAACTCTTGGAGATGCTCTTAGAAGTTATTATTAACGTTGTGAGCTGATAACAAGCCTTTTGGTCCTAAACAAACAGCACCTAAGTTGAAAGTTCAAGTAGTAAATCGAACTACAAAAAAATTTCTATATAAAAAATCTAAAAAAAATAAAATATTGTCCAAATATATTTTACATGAAAATATAATTAATATAATTAAAAATCTTAAAACCTGATTTAATCTTAGAAAAAATGTATAAATTTAGCTCAGAAAATTATGAAATTAGTTTCAGATTTTTTCCCTAAAATCTTGCTCTATGTTATGGGCGATGAGATAGAAATATGACTCGTGCGATGCCATCTAGATTCCATGCCACGTTACGCTCCATAATAATTCATTGCACTAAAACTTAATTAAAGTTAATAATCTATAAAACTTAATTAAATATAGTAAACAAGGGTTGCATGCATGTGTGCGGCAGGGTGCATATGTAGCCAAACAGGCTAACATAGATATTGTTTTTTGTTTAAAAGTATACTTAGATACTTTTTATTTATTTATTTATATTTATAGATATTTTTATATAAAAAATTTTAACAAATATTTTTATATATAAACCTTGTGTGCGGCAGGGTGCATCACCGAACTCCCTCCACTTCAAGATCTTGCCTCCTGAAGAAGGCATTCAGCCAAGTCTAGCTTCTTCATTCTTTCGACCCTTGTCGTTCATAAACCTTGCATCTTGCTCTTTTAGTAGGATACGCTGCTTCTGCAAGAATTGGAAGATTTTCGAAACACCTCTTTGGATGACTTGTTAGGAAACTTTTTGACAATACTCATTTTGTTCCTGATGACAGGTCATAGTCCCCATAACACGATAGCGAATAAATAAAAAAAGCTTCACATTATAATCCTTTATTTTCCGCATCACAATCCAGTAGTGGGGGTTATCATGTGAAGCTTCACCCTAGCTTACTAAAAGAGACTAAAAGAAACTAAAAAGACTTTTTAATCACTTTTAGTGGGGGGTGTTTGGCAATTTACCTACTAAAAGTGATTAAAGTGGGTGGGAACCAAACATGCCCTAATTTAGACTAGTTGCTCTACTGCTTCCAGTCAAGTTGAACTAACGAGAATGAAGACATTTTTCTTTGGCAGCTAATTAAACAAAAACAATCTCTTTTCAACTCAGTCTTCTTCTTTGTATAAAGACATTTTGGAGGGAGCTAGAATTCAAATGAAGTGTTTATTTTAGAAGGCTAGACTGCCTTTGAAATAGTGGCGGAGCTTGGCCACAAATGGAGAGGGTGCCAAAATGCAAGAAGCGGAAGATATATTAATATTTCATTAGCATCCAAAGTAGTCAAGCTAAGATCATCTTCATTAAGAATTAATCTAGCTTGGTTGGTGGGGGGGTGGGGGGGGGGGGGGGGAGCATGGCCCACTATGCTCCTCACACAGCACTGCCAGTGGTTTCAAAATCTCCTCCTCCGTCCTCCTCATGCGTTTGGCAGTACGTGTCACCAGCAGAGGCGGAGCCGCCGTTGACGTTGTTGCCCACGGTGACAGAGCGGCAATAGTACGTGGTTCGGACACTGGTCTTGTTGTACGCCGAGTAGACCCCGACGGTGAGGTTTCCAGTCAGGGTCAGGTTCCCAGTCAGGGTCTTGCGCTCGTCGAAGATGTCGGCATCAATATGCTGGGTGGTGCTATTGAGATGTGCCTCCTCCGTGCCTGCCTCCGTGCCGATTAGCAGCACCGAGTCCGGAGCCACGACCATGTCCGGGAAGCCGAATGTGGAATTGGATGTGTAAGTGTCATTCACCTCGAGCTGGCACTGGATGTTGGTGTAGTAGAAGCGGACACGGCCGCTGGGGTTGTGGACGCTGAGCGCGAAGGAGAGCTTCGGTTGAAGCTGCCGCTGGTTTAGGTCCAAGGAAATGTAGCTGTTGACGAGCGTGATGTAGAGGTCGTCGGTGCGGGCGACCACGACGAAGGCGTACACGGCGGTCATGACGACCACCACCGTCACGGCGGTGGCCACAGCGTAGCGTGACGCAGTCAGCGCCCGCCGGAACACCGATTTCTTCCTGTCGTCGTCGTCGGCGGCGGCTGCTACCGCCATGGTGATTCTTCAGCTAAGCTTCTGCCTTCGAGGTCGTGGTGAAGTTATATATCTGCTTGCTTATTTGGCTTCTATCTATATCATGCTCCCGGCCGTTTCTACATATAAGAATAATAATCATCATCGTCGTATATGTATATATAGAGCGCGCGCATGCATACAGATAGCATGAACATGACATGATGGTAGAGCAGAAGCAAGGGATAAAGGTTTGGATAATTTATATGTGAAGCAAGGGATAATTTATATTCCCTTGCTTCTGCTATGAAGCAGGCCAGATTGGGGACACAAGCTTCACAAGAAGTCGTTTTGGACAAGGTTTGGATCAAACATTGGGAATATAAATCATGAATAACTTTTAAATTATTGAGTTTAGAGACGTAAAAATTTATATAAATAAATATTAACCTTGGATCCAAACATCTCCTTAGATTTTATTTATTTATTTTGAAAGCACCTGTTCGTGCTTGAAAATCTGATTTGTGAAATGTAACAACTGAGGATGGTGTAGAAAATACTAGTAATATGTTGAAACTCACTAGCAAGTGGCAACCACCTGGCCAGTAGTATACGATGCCAGCTTCTCTGCAATTTTGTTCAGTTCGGTTTTGGGAAAGCAGGTGAGCATCGTTTTCGTTATATTTGCTCTGGTCTCGAAAATTAAGAAATATTTATCAAAAGGACAAGAGAAATCCATGGGCGTCCAAATATGACTTGCTAGTTTTTGACGGAGCCAAATATGACTTGCCAGTTCGTCTGACACCACGAGTGCATGTGGATGGTGCATGCATGCAGAACCACTGCTGCCTGCGGGTGCTCCCATTTTCTCTTTCCAACTTTTTTCATGTATGAGTCTGCATGTGTCCAGTTGTACAATTTGTCTTTCATTGAGTAGTCATCCTTGTTCTATTAAATTTAAAATTGCTTATTTGGTTTGTAATTTTTGTTGGCCAAATCAAACTGAAGCCGTGACAAAATATGGCTTCAGATTGGTATTTGGTTTTTGACGGACTCAAAATATGGCTAGTGCCAAAATCTAGAGCACTAAAAAAAACGTTGGATGATAACCAATCTAACTTTTAGCAATATTTGTAAATATGACATATAGGGACCAGATGGCATTGTTTTTTCCCTTCAAGTAAAAATATGTTTATGTGCGATCTTGATTTCTGATAAAGTCATAGGAAATATTATAGTGAAAATAAATTACAAATGGATATATGGTTAAATAGATATTAGCAATTGAAGCTTGATTATTCAAAAGTTTCAAACTCCGTGCATGCAAACCAAAATGAATTTAGCTTGGTTATTATCCAACTTTTTTTTTGCTCTAGATTTTGGCTCTAGCTATATTTTGGCTTCATAAAAAACCAAATATCAATTTTAGGCCACATTTTGTCACAGCTTGAGTTCATTTGGCCAACAAAAATTACAAACCAAATAAGCAATTATAACTTTAAAAGAACAAGGATGACTATTCAATGAAAGACAAATCGTAGTACTACTGGACACATGCAGATTGGTACATGAAGAAAAAATTGAAAATAAAAAATGGGAGCACCAGCAGTGGTCGCCCGTATGCATGCACCATCCACATGGACTCTAGTGCCAAACCATGGGGCATGATGCCCATTTTTAGGTTCTATTTCGCAGATTGAGCAGGTTCCATGAGAAGAATTTTTAAATCTAATTTGATACTCTTAGATGAAAACAGTGTATAATATGAAACAGAAAAGAGCAAGGAAAAAAAAGAATGGATTGAATTTAATATAAAATATATTAACAGTAGATTTGCTGCTACTTGGTTTTCATAAAGTTGAAAACTAGTTCAGTCAAATAATGAATTGGCCGGTGCAGTGTGCATTTTTTACATCATCTTGCGCTATAATTGGTCTCGCTAACTAATCCAAATCGTATCCCATGCTTGGTTTTTTTGGTTGGATGGCAGGACAACATAAAACCATTTATGAACGTCTACAGGGGACGCATGCGAGCCATCAGCTCGTCCACGCGCAGTAATAAAGTGTCTGCCATTCAGGATAGACAATGCTCGTTAGACTGCAGTGTTCTGATTCAGGTCCGATAGGCGGTGAGACTACAGTGCCTACTCATTCACGGGCACTACGTGAGACAAGTGAGACTGTACGTGCTGCTAGTGGTGGTAGAGGTACATGGGAAAGATGCATGGAGACCATATGCACATTTTATTGGCTAATACATGTGCTTATCGCACTAAAAACGCTCGCAGCTGCTGCCTTGATGGTCTACATAACCGTCCTGCTACAAATGGATAATGTCGACTGGAGGAAGCACGATAAATAAAAGTACCGTCAAAAGCATGACAGAATGCATGTGGTGTCTTTGGTAGGAAGATTGCCGCAGATGCCATTCTCATGTACGCTAAGAGATCAAGAGTTCTGAGTAAATAAAGTTGGTTCATCAGTGGCTCTACGGGTCCTTTTTCTTTTTTGGTGTTTATTTATGGTCCATGAGGGTAGCTACCATATAGGGAGCGGTAGTTACCCTCCGTTTCATTTAGATATTTCTGTAATATATATATATATATATATATTATACTCCCTCCGTATAAGAAATAGATGACATTTTGGACATCGACGCGGTCTCCAAAGTACAATTTTGACTCTCTTTATACTAAAAAATATTTATCAAAAAGTGATATATATATATATGAAAGTATTTTTCAAGACAAATCCATTCATATGGTTTTTATATTTTTAAACTCAATAACTTAAAAGTTATTAATGATTTATATTCTCAATGTTTAACCGAAACCATGTCCAAAACGTCATATATTCCAAGTCTTTTAGGAAGGGAAGACAACGAAGGTAACTGCATGCAGGGTCTCACTACTTGAGTCGCATATAAGAACAAAGAGCACAAGAATAAGGGAATATATACGGAACTAGCTAGGTTCCCAGCTGAGAAGGCGATTAAGATTTGATGAGACAAATGCTTTCTGTCTTTTTTTTTTTTTTGCAGGTTCCGTATAGCATTTGTAACTAACTTCTGTGTGTTTTGGCGTTCTTGTGGTTATAAGAAAACAAATTGCAAATGCCAGGAAACAACTCATATCTGTACGTGTTTTCTTTTGCTTATAAGAAAATGACTCATCATTTGTTTTTGCAGATCGAGCTGAATCCAGATGTGACCTCATCCATGATGGAAAAAAGAAAATCATCATGGAACCTAACAGAAATGCAATGGGTTTGTTTACAAGTCTTCTTGTGACCCCGCCCTCTAGTTACAAATCATGATGTCCGTATATTGTATGTTTGTTTTCCTATATCTCTGAATAAGAGAGCAAATGTGTACCGATTTTGACCCTATCTATAAAGTGTGCTCTTATATATATTTCGCCGCTCTTTCCTTTTATGTCTTTTTTTGCGAATTACACAAGTACTGAAAGTACTGACTCAAACGCTCAACACGCACGCATACTCACCTCTATGAACACACGTACATAAACCTTTCCCTATCGACACATCTCAAGATTGTGTATCGACACATCTTAAGATTGACTTAGTCACCACAAGCGTCTCACTGTCGACGGGAACGACGTCGCCTACCACTCAAAACATAACGCCATTAAATCCTAAAATAAATCCAGAAACATGCGAACACTCATACCAAGTCAAAGACTTTGAACTCGAGTGGGCAGGTTTTACTACCAGAAATATAACCAACTGGGCTAGGCTCAATTCGCTTCTTTTTTATGTCTTCGCAAAATGTTGGTGGAGGGCTTGCATCCGACAGCCTGAGTATTAGCCATCTGTAGAATAATTGCAATAGCTGAAGACTTTTGGTCCACTGATTGGAACATGTCGTTGGTACAGATCCTTTTTTAGTGTAGTGTATTTCGTTGGTACAGATCCTTTTTTGGTGACATATAATATAAAATAATAGAATCAGTTTTAGTTTTTTTTGTATTTCAATCACACAAAGTAACTGGCACATGGAGTTCTGTCATCTATATGACCCTTATACTTATACCTGGGCATGAAACCCGAGTCCGTGAGCCCGCTATTTTGGCCAGGTCCGAGCACGGCCCGGCCCGGTGGCTAGCGGGCTCGGGCTGGCCCGACCCGTTCCTAGGGCCGTGCCTGGGCCAGACCCTCGGCACGGCGGCCCGGCCCGGCACGGCCCGATATATATACATAAATATATATAAATATAAAAATATATAAAAATAAACATAAATATATATATAACTATATATAAATACATATTTATAAATATAAAAATACATATATACACATATATATCTTATTTTCACTAGCGGGCCTAGAGGGCCCAGCGGGCCTAGAGGGCCTAGCGGGCCTGGCGGGCCTTCGGGCCGGCCCGTCCTACGACTGGGCCCGTGCCTGGACCGGAGGTCAGGCCCGCAGGCCTGATAGGCACGACCCGCAGGGCACGCGGGCCTTATAGGCCCGACCTTCATCAGCCCGGCATGGCCTGTTGCCCAGGTATACTTATACTAGGTTTGTGTCCGTGCGTGGGACAATTTTTGTTATAAAAATAATGGTGAGACATTCCATTATTTGAGACGAATTAAATAACACAAACATTCCAACAACTGAAGGATTTGCTATAAATTATGCATGGTGGTGACATATATAACTAATTAAGCCTACCCTTTTCATGTAGCTCATAAATAGATTGTTTGATTGTCCACTTCAGTATCATTAGATTGATGACTAGATCATGTACTACGTACTCCCTCTGTATTGGTAAAAGATGACGTTTTGGACAAGGTTTGAGTCAAACATTGTGAATATAAATCATGAATAACTTTTAAATTATTGAGTTTAGAGATGTAAAAATCATATAAATAAATTTGTCTTGAAAAGTACTTTCTTAAAAATATACATACCACTTTTTAATAAATATTTTTTTAAAAATAAGTGGTCAAAGTTATATTTTGGAGACCATATCACTGTCCGAAACGATATCTTTTACCAATATGGAGGGAGTACGTAGCTAGCGCGGTGCAGATGCAACCACAAGGCCAACTCACCTGCAACTCCTTACATACCTAGCTCTTACGTTTCTTTACAACTCCAGAGAGCCACGCCCGTAGTATATATCCTGATTGCCGACAGATCTATGCCGTCCTAAAGCACAGCCAGAGCACCCTGTCGTTGCCTTGTGATGGTTATCGATCGAGGGAATCGTATCCTGTTCTTTGGCACAAATTACAAAGAAGAAGAGATAAAAGAACTTGTCGAGAGAGAATCCCCGAGTCCGTGTGTTGCGTTCTTCACTTTGTAGATGGCCAGGCCATGATCGTGTATTCCCTGCTGTTAGTACTAGCTGCAGCAGTGGCATCCGATGAGAAAGCAAAACCGCCTAGGCATGCACGCAATGCTCTCCGGCCATCTCCTCTCCTCTTTCGACTGAGATCGATCGAGGTATATATATATATACTTCGTCTGTATCGCAAATATAAGTCGTTTAGGACAGCGACACGATCTCCAAAGCATAACTTTGATCACTTATTTTTTAAAAAATATTTATTGTAAAGTGGTATATTTATATTTTTATTTATGAAAGTACTTTTTAAGACAAATTATTTTATTGATTTTTACATCTCTAAACTCAATAATTTAAAAGTTATTCATGATTTATATTCTCAATATTTGACCGAAACCTTGTTCAAAACGACTCTATTTCCGATACGTAGGGAGTATATATATATATATATTATATATATATATATATATATATATAATATATATTATAATATATATATATATATATATTACATGTCTATATGGAAAACATGTAGTATTTCTTGCTAGTACAGCTGGCATGTTTTACGATAATATTTAATTTCCTAGCATGAATATGTGTTTGTTAGCAATTTTTCAGAGGCTATTTACTATAAAATAGCATCATCCATGTTAACACGGTTGAAGTTACCACAATGACGTGAACAACACAAGATAAAATGGTGCTCAATGCACACCAAACGTTTAATTTGAATTTACCACAATAAGGCGTCATCAAATATATAGTAATTTGATTTACCAAAAATGCACTATCCAATTACCATAGCTGAATTTACCAAAATTATATCCCAAGAGTAATTACTCTCATATTCAATAAACCATATTGTTTATGAGTACATACTCATTTATCACCTTAAGTATATTTACATACTCATTTTAAGATACTCTAAATCTTACTAAGTGAAAAATATTTAACATAGAATATATTTTTTAATATTTACTAAATATCATTCTAATATTATTAAAATAAGTATAATCATATACTTCTTGTATACATGCATTCTCGGCATACATACTATCGTAAATATTGTAGTATGATTATCTGCTTCGTATACATATACTTTATCTGGCTATATATTGTCGATGTTTCTACCCCGGGGGTATAGCACCAACTAGTAATATGATCGCGTGCTCTCTCCCTGGATGGTGATGCAAGGTGACACAAGATTTATCCTCGTTCGGGCAAAGAAGGCCCTACGTCCAGCGGTGGAGGAGATCCTTGTATTACTTGCACCGAAATGCTCGTACAGGGACGAATACAAGCTTGGCGAGCGTGGACCGGGGTCCGGACTCGCGTGTGAGGGTGTATGGGCGTATGTGCGTTCTAACGTGTCTGTAACCACGGAATGAGGGCCCTGGTGTCCCCTTTTATAGAGCAAGGGGAGGCCAGGGTTACACAAGGGTATTACAGGTGTCGGGGCGTACGGTGCCCAATACGGAGAAGGGTAGGAACCCTGTCTTGTCGAAGACATTGTAGCCGACGTGGGGTTGCTGTTGGGGCGTCCTTGAAGCGTGGCCTCCATCCCGGGTGCGGACGTGGAGGCGTGGCGACGTGGAGGCCGTGCACCGCCCATCCCGGCACGTACGATACGTGCATAGTCCCCCGGGTCTTAGGGGTACCTGTCCTCCAATCATATGACAGCAATTAGGGCTCGAGGGGAGCAGAACCGGCCTCGAGGTGGCGCCTGCGGGAGGCTCGAGCTCCGCAGGTATGGGCGAGTTCCGGGAACCTGGTCGTACAGCGGAAATCCGGGTCTCGAGATGTGACCGGGACGTGCCACAGTGCAGGGTATGGTCGAACAGTGCTGTACTGGTGCCTTTTCACCCATGCTTATGGTGAAAAGGAGGTTTGACTCAGACTCCGGTTCACTGTGGCGCATGCTGCGTCTCAGAGGACGTGACGGGGTAGGTGAGTGCATTAAATGTTTGGTGTGGGGTTGGCATCCGGTGCTTGGCGCTGCTCGAGGGGCGTGATGTGCCCTCGAGGGGTAGGCAGCCGGGTCAGCGAGGCTCGAGGGCCCTGTGCCGGGTCTCGAGGGGTGGTGTATGGCGGTGGCGGGCTCGAACCCCTTGAGCCAGGGCTCGAGAGGCAGGCTACCACGAGGTGGTTTGGGAGGCATTTGGCGGGCCTAGGCTTCCCCGTGGTGGGCCGGTGTTGTGGGTTTGACAGGTTGGTATTCGGGTGGTTAAGTCTAGCTGGGCTTGCTATTAATTGGTGTTCTAGGTTTTAACCCGTGTGTTTTGCGTTGATTGGGGGTACCCCTTTGGCGTTCCCCCGACAGTAGCCCCCGAGCCCTTGTTTGAGTGCTTGCACTTGAGCAGGGGCTCTCGACTTTGGATTTCGAGGGTTTTGGCTAACTGGATCTCGAGGGTTCGGCTGTGTTGATTCCGCGGGTGTCGTGCGAGCGACACCCGCGGGTGTAGCCCCCGAGGCCACGGGGAGTGGTTAGGACTCCCTCGTGGGCTTTGAGTGTGAGCGTTAATTACGTTTTTTAGGTTCGGGAGTGTCGAGCCCCCGAGTTATTTAACCCTCTTTCGTCGAAGGGCGTCAGGCTGAACCGACCGGCGGCTCTTCGAGCTGTCCGGCGCGTCGGCTCCCCTGGCTTGTCATCCCGCCGAGTCCTTTCGTTCGGATGCGAGGGGGATGCCTCGTACTACCACGAGCGGGCGAGTATCGAGGTTCCCGGTGAGCTGGTAACGGGGATCCAAGTGAGACCTCGTGCCCCGTTCGATAGGGTCGACTGTGGCCCGGAGGCGATCTCATAAAGCATGGGCGCTCGGTCTGCAGGAGTGCCGGGTCCATTCGATAGGGCCCGGTGGCTCGACGCCTCCCTCCGAGGGGATCTCACTGCATGTGGTGCTCCCTGCCTTGGATACACGTGAGGGGCCTCGAGGGCTTGGCCCTCGAGCGATGCTGCGGGTGGCGCCCCTTAGTGTCCCTGACTCGGGTGCTCGAAGCCGGCTGTCGAACCCTCTTCGAGGGCCAGCCTTCGCTGCTTCGAGGCTTAGGGCCGGGGCCCGTTTTTACCTTCGTGAAGAAGCCTCCGTCGTCTAGGAATCCTTCTGCCCGTTGGGCGCGCCTTTTTAGGCGAAATCTGTCGGGGAGGGCGGCGGACGCGAAGCCGGGGCGACGGTCGTGGCGGGCCCGGGTAGTGGAGCGAATGGAGAGCTGCCGCGTGTACCCTGCATCCGGCTCGAGACGTGGTTAGGTGGGCGCATTAAATGCTATGCGGTTACCTTTTTCGTCGTCGTGGGACGCCTCGCCTGTTGGGGTTCTTTCGTATAAATACCGAGAGAGGGGGAGAGGGCTCTTCTCTTTGCCTTTGCCTTCATAGCCGCCGCAACTCCCGTGCATCTCCTTCCTGAGCCCGCCATCCGTATCCTCCTCTGCTGTCCATCCGCCGCCAAGTCCACGCCGTCGTTGCCATGGCCGACAAGACTCCGCCGCAACCGGCCGAAGACTGGAGCCGATCGAAGACGACGCATCGCGAGTTGGACTCGCTGGTGGCGACTTCTCCGCCCCAACCCGGAGGGGGGACCCGCGTGGTGGATCGTCCCATCGGCGGATCACCGGGAGCCGCAGCCGCCGGAGGGGTACGTGGTGAGCTTCACCCGTTACCACCGCATGGGGCTCGGTGTCTCGCCGAGCCGCTTCATGCGTGCGTTGACCCACCACTACGAGGTGGAGCTGCAGCATTTCTCCCCCAACTCGATCTCGCACGCCGCCATCTTCGCTGCGGTGTGCGAGGGGTACCTGAAGATCGAGCCGCACTGGGAGATGTTCGTTCACATTTTCCGGGGCGAGCTCTTCACCAAGACGTCGAAGTCCAGCGGGAAGCGGCTCGTGCGCGCTGGCTCCCTCGCCATCACCATGCGGACTGGGACCTCGTCGGCCGGCGTCCCCCGCGAGTACCTCCACTACAAGCTCTCGACCAACCAAGCGGGATGGGACGACCACTGGTTCTATCTTCGGAACGAGGGGGGCTCCTTCCGCAGTACACCGGCAGGGTCCTTGACCAGCGCCCGGAAAAGTGGAACTGGGGCGTCGTGGCGGATAAGCAGCGCCATTTGCTGCCCCTGATGGAGATGATGAAGACGCTGGTGGACGAGAAGGGACTGACCGTCCAGGCGGTAATCTGGGCGTTCCACCAGCGACGGGTTCTTCCGCTGGCGGACCGCCCCCTTTCTTGTTCAAGATGGGGCCGAAGGCCGAGCCCGAGGCGCTGAACGGGTCGAGGATGGCCAAGGAGGGGCTGACTTGTAGCGACGGCATCTCCCGGGTGGCGATCACGATCCAGGGATCGTTTGCCCCGGAGAGTTCCAAGCTGATCCCTATGGCGCCCGACAAGGGGTGCCTCGATCTGGTAGGTCCCCATCGAGCTAGCCCATCTCGAGCCTCCCCTCCTTCTTTCTTCTTCGAACCTTGCGCCTTCTTTTCGTGTTTTTTCCTCATCACGTTTCCTTTTTTCGCAGGGGGCGTTCACGTGTCGTGCCTCGAGGCCCCCGGTGAGGGAGGACGCCGCGGAGACACAGGTGAGGCGCCTCTCTGCTCAAAAGGAAAAAGAGAACAAGGATTCCAGAAAGAAGAAAGAGAAAAACAAAAATTTGCGTCGGTCGGCTCGGGAGCAAAGGTTGGCGAAGGCTCGCCGCAATCGGCAGCCTGGGGACGAGTCCCCCGAGCTCAGCTCCTCGAGCTCGGAGGATGATGATGATGATGATGATGATGATGAGAGCGACGACGAGGGGATGGACGCGCGCCTGAGACGCGCGGGGTTTGGCGACATCTGGGCTGACCGCTCCCCTGTGCAGGAGGACATCTACGAGGTCCCACCGGCGAAGGTACCGCGCGGGGGTGAAGCAGCAAAGGCCACGCCCAGCTCCGCCTCGTCGGAGGCCCAGGGCACGTCGAGCTCCCGGCCGACGCGCCCCCTGTCGTGAGGAAGCCCCGAACCCGGAGCGCCTCCGCCACAGCACCAACGGAGGCCGCCCCCGCGTCAGCCCAGGCGGAGGTCTCGAGAAGGGCCGAGCCTCGAGGGGCAGTGACCACATCGGGAGGGGCTCCAGGTCCGACCGCCGCGAGCCATCGAGGTCGGGGTCGAGCCCGCGGAGGAGCGGGCGTCAGGAGGAGGCGTCGAGCCCGCACCATCACGAGCGTCGGGGAGGGAGCCCCCGGGCGTCTCGTGACCAGGGGCGTGAGCGTCCCCGGAGTCCATCGCCGCACCGCCGCCGGGACACAGAAGCGGACGCGGGAGGGCGCGACCGCCAGCGCGAGCGCCGGAGCAGGTCCCGGAGCCCGCGCCGGGGCAGGCGCCACGACGACAGCACGAGGGAGGTACGGTCGCCCTCCCGCGATGTGGGGCGGAAGGAGGGCTCTCCCTCGAGGTCGAGCCACGGGAGGCGTCGGGAGCCCTCCCCCCATCCCAGCCCTGCGGAGACGGCCCAGGCGCAGGGCTCGAGCCGTGGGTGGGCTCGAAGCCCCGAGTGGGTCCGGCGATTCCGGGAAGAAGCCCAGCCGCCGCTTTGGGTGAGTAATTTTCTTGGATCTCGTCGGTAGTGAGGCTTTACCTCTTTACTTTTGATGATGCATGCCATCTCTGGTTTCTCAGGGGGAAGCGCTCCTACCAGGAGGTGGACCTCGCTGCGTCCAAGCGGGCCAAGACCTCGAGCTCCGTCGAGGCACAAGCACCTCGAGGTATGGCACCTTCCTCCGCTAGAGAAGCCGCTTGGCTGGAGAAGGCTCGAGCTGCCATGGCTCGAGGAGGCCAGATGATCGTCGCGAATTTTGGTGAGGCCGTCGCCATCGACCACAGGGGTCGAGGCATCCTTCCCGGTTCTGATATCACTGTCATCTCGTATTGCAGGGCCGCAGCTTACGGCATCGAGCCCGCCACTACCACGTCCACTGAGGCGCTGCCCCTCCTCCCCCTCCTCCTCCTCCTCGCGATGGCGCCAGTTGGGAGCGCCACCCTTCCCCCACCACGACGGCTGTTCCGGGGAAGCGCCTGGGGCGAGCACGGCCCCGCGGTGTCTGGGCCGAGGAGACTGCGCCCCTCGAGGCCCCGACCGACACAGCCGGGCTGCGGAGGGGGAAAGGGGGGAGAGGCGTTGGCGGAGAAGGAGCCGACGGTGGAGGACCTCCTGAACGAGCTGGAGCAGGGGCCGCTCCTCGCCGCGGGCTTGACGATGGTGGAGGCGCCCGAGGCGCCGGCTAGCGCTGACAAGACGCCGGAGGACCCGGCCAGGGAAGAGGGCCCGGGGTCGAGCCTTCTTTCGATCGACTCGCGCCGCCGCTCGAGTCTTCGTCCCCACGCGAGGTTGACGCCGCCTCGGGAGGCGGCGGAGCGACAGGAGGTGCCGGCGGAGGGACGGAGGGAGCCGGGGCCCGTGCCGTCGGGCGGCGGGCCGCAGCTGGGGCAGCTCGGGGCGGAGGAGGATCTGCCCGACATCGAGCTTGACCGACCAGTATGGCCGTTTCCCGACGCGCCGAGCCCGTCCCTTGCCATGGTCCCCGTCGAGCAACCGGTCCAGCGGGGGGCCCGCGCGAGGTGCGGTCCATCTTCCGGGAGGTGGCCGAGCTCATGGCGGAGGCGGAGCGGTCCTGCTCTGAGGAGGCGGGCCGGTCCGCACAGGTGTCGGCCGCCCTCGCGAGGGCTGAGGCGGAGCTTCAAGATCTCCGCGCTGAGCTGAGCCGGAACGCCCAAATGGCGAGCCGGCTCAACGAGGCAGAGGCGGAGTCCGGGCGGCTCGAGGTGAGGTCGCTCGATCCAAGGAGGAGGCCGCCGCTCTCTCGAGGCGTCGAGGAAGGAGGCCGCGGACGCCCGAAGCGAGGCCACCTCCGCCCGGGCTGAAGCTGAGGCGGCGAAGAAGGAGGCCGCTGACGCCCGAGGCGAGGCTGCCACCGCCCGAACCGCAGCGGAGGCGGCGAGAAAAGAGGCTGAGGATGCTCAACGCGATGCCGCCGCCGCTCGTCCGCAGCGGAGGCGGCGAAGAAGGAGGCCGAAGACGCCGAGAGCGGTGTCGCCACCGCCCGAGCTGCCGAGGGGGCGGCGCGGCAGGAGGTGATCCGAAAGGATCTGGCCCTCGTGGAGGCGGGCAAGCTGGTCGAGGAGCTTAGGTCCGAGAAGCTCCTCATGCTGGCCGAGAAGCGCAGGCTCGAGCAGCGCGCTGAGGGCCTTACCAGCGACCTCGCCGAACTGGGGCAACATTGCGATGGTGAGGCTTACACCTTGTCCTTGCTTGGGCCTCGAAGTTTTTTGTTACGCCGCAGTCTCACTCTTCCTCGTTCGTTGCGCAGGGGTCGAGAAGACGGTCGAGGAGCTCCGCGGGACGAACCAGGCTCTCTTGGACCAACTCCAAGACGAGACGATGGTGGCGGAGCGGGCTCGCACTTCCCTCGACCGGCTCGGCTCCATGTGGGGTGTTCCTCCGGTGGCTGCGGCAGAAGGTGCGGTGGCCCGAGGCGACGCCTTGGTCGACGCCTTGTGCTTCCTCGACGTAGCGGCGCGGGACCGTGTCCGGCAAGCTCTCCACCATGGCGTCAAGCAGACGCTCCGGTCGTTCGCTCCGGCTTCGCTCCCGGTCCACGTTGTCGCCAATGGTTTCATCACGCACGACGCATGTCCCGTGTCGACCGTCCGTTCCGTGGCGACAATCTGAGAGTGCGGTCGCTCGTCGCGTCGTCGCTCGACTCGCTCGCGACTGAGGACGTGCTGCCTCCTGACGCCAGCAGTGGTGTCGAGGACCCTCCTCCCTCTAGCTCGGGTGTCGAGGCTGAGCCCGCCGTGGAAGACCTCGGGGAGGAGTATCATACCGACGAAGATTAGGGCCTGCGTGCCAAATTTGGGCGTCGAGGCCCTGTAAGAATTTTATGACATGAATGAGGGTCCGTCGAGACCCGTATGTATATATGACTTGTTTGTTTAAAGGAGTTGTTTTCTTCTCAAATGCGTTTGACCACTTCTCTTTGTTGCAAGCTCGAGTTTCTGCTAGCTTAGTCTGTGTTCCTTCGATACGTCGCGAGCCCCTCAGGGGAGGCGTAGGTAGGGTACCGTAGCCCGGGGGCGTAGGTGGCCGTCTACGTCGACGCCTCCCGACCCTTGGAGGCTCGAGGTATTTTAGGATTTAGACGTCGCTAGTTCACTCGAGGCACGAGTCGAGATGAGGGTCGAATTTTTTTTTTTGAAAAGAAAACGCGCTTTTTTCGGAGTCTGGGGGCCTGTCAGCCCCGAGGGAGGCTTCGACCCTGAGCAGGGCAGGGTCGAGGCTACCTTAAGTTGCTAAGTAAAACGAAAGACAATGCACGAGATTGTTCATTCATATTTGACATGTTTGTACGAAGCAACAGAATGTGCTGGGCCTCGAGGCCCTTAAGGGTAGAAGCGACGTAGCTGAGAGATGTTCCACGCGTTCGCCAGGATTCTGCCTTGATCGTCGTAGAGCTTGTATGTTCCTGGCTTGAGCACCTTAGCCACGGTGTATGGGCCTTCCCACGGAG
This sequence comes from Coix lacryma-jobi var. lacryma-jobi, assembly GCA_009763385.1. Lineage (NCBI taxonomy): Eukaryota > Viridiplantae > Streptophyta > Magnoliopsida > Poales > Poaceae > Coix > Coix lacryma-jobi. Next base: position 3,865,515 of record CM019827.1, read on the forward strand.
GAGTGAGCTTGTGGCGCCCTCGATTGTCTTGCAGCCGTCGAAGCACGAGGTCCCCCACCGCCAAATCCCTCTTGCGTACGTGCTTGTCGTGATAGCGTCGAAGCGTTTGCTGGTAGCGCGCGGAGTTGATGAGCGCCGCGTCTCGGGCTTCCTCGAGCTGGTCCTTGGCGTTGGCGAGCCTCTCGTCGTTGGTTTGCTCGTTGTAGGCTCGAAGTCGAGGGGAGCCGTACTCGAGGTCCGTAGGCAAGATGGCCTCGGCACCGTAGGTCAGGAAGAACGGAGTGAACCCGGTGGCTCGACTTGGCGTTGTCCTGAGGCCCCACAGTACCGAGGGGAGCTCGGCAGCCCACCCCTTTCCGAAGTTTTTGAGGGTCCTGAACAGCCTCGGCTTCAGCCCGTGAAGTATCATGCCGTTAGCACGCTCGACCTGCCCGTTGCACTGAGGGTATGCGACCGAGGCCCAGTTCACGCGGATGTTGTTGCCATCGCAGAAGTTGATGAATTTTTTGCCTGTGAACTGAGTGCCATTGTCGGTGATGATGACGTTAGGCACCCCAAACCGGTACATGATGTTGGCGATGAACTCGACAGCCTTCTCGGAGGTGGGGTCTCCTATCGGCTTAGCCTCGATCCACTTGGTGAACTTGTCGATGGCCACGAGCACGTGTGTGTACCCTCCACTTGTCCTTTTGAGGGGACCCACGAGGTCGAGCCCCCAAACGGCGAATGGCCAAGTGATTGGGATCATCTGCAGGGCGTGTGCGGGCTGGTGCGTCTGCTTGGCATAGAATTGACACCCATGGCATGCTCGGACCAAGCGCTTGGCGTCCCAATGGCGGTCGGCCAATAGAAGCCTTGACGGAAGGCGTTCCCAACCAGGGTCCTCGGTGCTGCGTGGTGGCCGCAAGCCCCCGAGTGCATGTCGTCGAGGAGCTTGCGTCCTTCCTCGAGGGGGATGCAGCGCTGAAGGATCCCAGTCGGGCTTCGTCGGTACAGTTCCCGTTCGTCGCCGTAGGTGACGTAGGTCTTGGCCCTTCGAGCAATGCGTCGAGCCTCCGTCTTGTCTTCCGGTAGCACGCCTTGCGTTAAGTAGTCGAGGAACGGCGTCCGCCAGTCGAGGGGTCGTGTCGAAGGAGAGGCGGGTGCGTCGATCTGCATTGCCTCAGCGGGTGTCGAGGCATCGTCCTCGAGGCGTGGTGTCGAAGGCCGAGCCCCTGCGTCCGGCTCGAGGGGTGGCGTCGAGGACTGAGCCCCGTGCCCGGCTCGAGGGGTGGTGTCGAAGGGTCAGCTCCTGGGCTGATCTTGATGGATGGCTCGAAAACGTCCCTCGAGAAGACGTCTGGTGGGACCGTGCCACGCGTGGATGCCAGCTTGGCCAGCTCGTCTGCAGCCTCGTTGTACTTTCGAGCGATGTGATTGAGTTCGAGGCCGTAGAACTTGTCTTCCAGCTTGCGCACTTCTCCGCAGTATGCTTCCATCTTGGGGTCGACGCAGCTCGAGGCCTTCATGACTTGGTTGATGACGAGCTGCGAGTCCCCTCGAGCGTCGAGGCGTCGGACCCCGAGCTCGAGGGCGATACGCAATCCGTTGACGAGGGCCTCGTACTCGGCGGTGTTGTTGGAGGCGGGGAAGTGCAAGCGCAGCAGGTAGCGTATGTGGACTCCAAGGGGTGATATGAAGAGCAGGCCCGCGCCTGCCCCCGTCTTCATGAGGGACCCGTCGAAGTACATGGTCCAGAGCTCGGCTTGGACTTGCGCCGGCGGGAGCTGGGTGTCGGTCCACTCTGCAACGAAGTCCGCCAGCGCTTGTGACTTGATGGCTTTCCGCGGAGCGTAGGTGATGGTCTCCCCCATCAGCTCGGCACACCACTTGGCGATGCGCCCCGTGGCCTCCCGGTTGTTGATGATTTCGCCGAGGGGGAAGGATGACACCACCATTACGGGATGAGCGAGGAAGTAGTGCTGGAGCTTGCGCCTCGTAATGACGATGCCGTAGAGCAGCTTTTGGATGTGCGGGTACCTGACCTTGGCCTCGGAGAGTACCTCACTGATGAAGTACACCGGCCGCTGGACCGGTAGCGCGTGCCCCTCCTCGAGTCTCTCGACGGCTACGACCGCGCTGACCACCTGGGTGGTTGCGGCTATATAGAGGAGGAGAGGCTCGGGGGATCGTTACCTTGGGCCGGTCGTGGCGGCACGAGGATTGGCGCGGAAGTCAGCAGTCCCTTTAGCTTGGTTAGGGCCTCCTCGGCCTCGATGGTCCACGCGAAGCGTTCTGTCTTCTTTAGCAGGCGGTAGAGGGGTAGCGCCTTTTCCCCTAGCCTCGAGATGAACCTGTTGAGGGTGGCCAAACAGCCTGTCACCTTCTGTACGCCCTTGAGGTCTCGAATTGGGCCCATCCTTATGACCGCTGAGATTTTTTTGGGGTTGGCCTCGATCCCCTGTTGCGAGACGATGTAGCCAAGCAGCATGCCCCGTGGCACGCCGAAGACACATTTCTCGGGGTTGAGTTTCACATTCTTGGCCCGGAGGCATTCGAACGTGGTCTCGAGATCGCTGATTAGGTCCCCGACTCTCTTGGTCTTCACCACGATGTCATCGACGTAGGCCTCGACGGTTTTGCCTATGTGCTCGCCAAAGATATGCTGCATACATCGTTGGTACGTTGCCCCGGCGTTTCGTAGGCCGAAGGGCATCGTAACGTAGCAATACATACCAAATGGCGTGATAAAAGAGGTTGCGAGTTCGTCGGATTCTTTCATCTTAATTTGGTGGTAACCGGAATACGCATCAAGGAACGAAAGCACTTCGCACCCAGCAGTGGAATCGACAATCTGATCAATTCTAGGCAAAGGAAATGGAACCTTTGGACATGCTTTATTCAGACCAGTGTAATCTACACACATCCGCATTTTTCCATTCTTTTTCCTAACTAGTACAGGATTGGCTAACCACTCTGGGTGGAATACCTCCTTGATGAATCCGGCCGCCAAAAGCTTGTGCACCTCCTCGCCGATGATCCTGCGCTTCTCCTCGTCGAAGCGGCGCAGGCGTTGCTTCACCGGTCTGGACCCGGCCTGGATTTCCAAGGCGTGCTCGGCGACTCCCCTCGGTATGCCTGGCATATCCGAGGGGCTCCAAGCAAACATGTCGATTTTTGCGCGGAGAAAGTCGACGAGCACGGCTTCCTATTTAGGCTCGAGGCTGGCACTGATGGCCAGCGTCTTGCCATCGGTCGAGGTCGGGTCGACGGTATCAGTTTGGTGTGCTCTGCCGGCTCGAAGGTGCCGGCGTGGCGCTTCGCCTCTGGGGCCTCCTCTGTGGCCAGGGCGGCCAGGGCCTCGAGGAGTCGAGGCGGACGTTGGCCTCCCCGCGTTCGACGCAGTCCACGTCGCACTGGTACGCGCGCTCGTAGGAGGTGTCGACGGTGATGACCCCCTTCGGCCCCGGCATCTTGAGTTTCAGGTACGTGTAGTTGGGGACCGCCATGAACTTGGCGTAGCCGGGCCTGCCGATGATGGCGTGGTAGGTCCCTTGGAACCCGACCACCTCGAAGGTGAGCGTCTCTCGGCGGAAGTTGGTTGGTGTGCCGAAGCAGACGGGTAGGTCGATGCGCCCGAGGGGGTGAGCCTTCTTCCCCGGTATGACTCCGTGGAACCCCCCGACGCTGGGTCAGAGCTGGTCCCTCGAGATCCCTAGGAGGTCGAGAGTCTCGAGGTATATGATGTTGAGGCTCGAACCCCCGTCCATCAATACCTTGGAGAACATTACGTCAACGATGACGGGGTCGACGACGAGGGGGTACGCCCCAGGATTTACGACATGGTCAGGATGGTCATCACGGTAGAACGTGATCGGCGCATCTGACCAGTCAAGGTACCGGGGAGCGTCATGGCGGAGTGCGAAGACCTCCCGGCGTTCTTTCTTCCTCTCCCGTGCTGAGAGCCCGACGGTTGGGCCCTCGTAGATCATGAAGCAGTCGCGTACTAGCGGGAAACTCGCGTCCCCATCGTCATGTCAGTTGTTGTCCTTGCCCTTGGGCGCGTTCTCCTTCTTGTCGTCGAGCTTGGAGTAAAAGCCCTTCAGGAGTCGGCAGTTCTTCAACTTGTGGTTCACGGGGCCCGGGTGATAAGGGCAGGGATCCTCGAGCATTTTATCGAAGACGGCCCCGTCTGGGGGGCCTTGAGGCTTCTTATGCTCGAGGGCGCCTGCGAGCACTTCTTCATTGTCGTCGTCGCCGGCGTCGCGCTTTGCCTTTCGACCTTTCCCCTTGCTCTTCTTCTTTTTGCTGTTGTTGTCGCGGCTTTTGACGTCGTTGCCCTTGCTCGACTAAATAGTTTCTATACAAGCTTCAGAAATAACCATATATTCAGTTTCTGTAGTAGATAGAGCAACAGTAGTCTGCAAACTTGCTTTTCAACTAACAACACAACCACCAATAGTGAAAATATAACCGTGAGAGACCTCTTATTCAAATCAACAACATAATTACAATCGACATAACCAATAACTTTATCTCTAGATTTGCCAAATTACAAACATGCATTAGAAGTACATCACAAATATTTGAAAATCATTAAACAGCCCCCCTAATGCTCTTAACTAGAATTAGTCATGAATCTACTAACAACACTCAATGCATAAGATAAATCAGGACAAGAATAAACAATAACATAAATAAGAGAACCAACTGCACTGGAATATGGAACTTTACACATATACTCAATATCATCATCCGACTTTGAACATAAAGCTGAGGATAATCTAAAATGTGCACCTAATGGAGTACTCACTGGTTTCACATCATGCATATTGAAATGACGAAGAACTTTTTCAATATAATCTCGTTGACTAAGATATGACTTGCTAAATTTTCTATCTCTAACAATTTTTATACCAAAATTTTTCTTAGCTGCACCTAAGTCTTTCATCTCAAATTATTTACTCAATTGTGTCTTCAATTTAGCAATTTCTAATTTTTAGCAGCAATCAACTTATCATCAACATAAAAACAAATAAATAGATAAGCCATTAACAATCCTTAAGTAAACACAACTATCATAATCAGACCGCTTAAAACCATGAGAGAGCATAAAAGAGTTAAATATTTTGTACCATTGCCTAGGAGATTGCTTCAAACAATAAAGAGACTTTTTTAACTTACAGATAAGATTTTCTTTTCTACGGATAACAAAATTTTTAGGTTGGTACATATAAATGCCTTCTTTCAACTCCGCATGTAAGAATGCAGTTTTAACCTCTAGTTGCTAAAGTTCATAATCATGTATGGCAACAATACTAAGCAAGGTATGAATAGAATTATGCTTAATAACTGAGGAAAAGACATCATTAAAACCAGTATCTGAAATCTGGCTATAATCTTTAGCAATCAACCTGCATCGAGACTCACTGGATGATTTTTTTTAAGTTATTCTACGGACTGAAGCAACCAAGCAACTCCTTGTCGAATTTTTTTTAAGCATTAGATGGGCTGTGCAAAAGTGCTCCTTATTTTAGAAGCAGCAAGCAGCAGCCCACCTGCGTTTGACGACGCGTCGATATGAGCCAACGCAAGCAATCCTGATTTTGCCCTATAAATAGCAATGGTTCCATAAGTTTCTTCAAGCAGATAGCAGCAATTAAGCTAATCAAGAAGCAATTAGTAGCAGAAACATGTCTCCTCCACCTGTTAAGATCATCAGCTATTTCGCCAGCACATACGCGCATCGCGTCCAGGCCGCTCTGCGGCTCAAGGGCGTGCCATACGAGGTGATCGAGGAAGACCTGACCAACAAGAGCGAGCTGCTGCTCGCCAGCAACCCTGTCCACAAGAAGGTGCCCGTGCTCCTCCATGGCGACCGGGCCATCTGCGAGTCCCTCGTCATCGTCGAGTACGTCGACGAGGCCTTCGACGGGACGCCTCTCCTCCCGGCCGACCCCTACGACCGTGCCATGGCCCGTTTCTGGGCAGACTTCATGGACAAGGTATTCTAATTCTCATTTCAGAAAGAGTACTAGAAAAAGGCCACCGGTTAGTTCTTGTGAATTTTATCTGAACATCTGATCGTTCAATTTAACTAATAAACTCTGGTGTGATGAAATGAAACAGCTCGTCCTGCCGTTCTGGATGGCACACTGGGTAGAACAGGGCGAGGCGCAGAAGGCTCTGGTGGAGGAGGCCAAGCAGAAGCTGGCGCTTCTGGAGGCGCAGCTCGAGGGGAAGAGGTACTTTGGGGGCGACGCCCTCGGCTACGTCGACTTAGCCGCCGGCGTGTTGGGTCCTTGGCTAAGCATGGTAGAGGAGGTCACCGGAGTGGTTGTGCTTGACGAAGACGAATACCCTGCGCTGCGCCGATGGTCCAAGGACTACATTTCTTACGAAGCTCTGAAGCAGTGCGTCCCGGACAGAGACCAGCTCATCGCCTTCTATACTGAAAACAAGGACAAGTACAAAATGTTTGCCAATGCATGGTTGCAGCAATAGTTGGGGTGCGGTGCTAGCTCAGCTCATTTGTAATTTTCATGGTCTTTTCCTCTCTTTCTTATTTGTTTCCTGAATTCCCCCTCCTCACCTCTTCTGTCTTAACTATGTGTACTTTGTTTATTCTGTTTTTAATAAAATACAGCAGGAGCTCCTTGCTTCTCCTGATTTCTCATCAAAAAAAAAAGTTGGGTGCTCGAAGCACAGCATGTCTTTGTGTGTGGAATAGTAAATGAGCCTAGTAGATAACCAAAACTTTTCGGCTAGGAGCGGAAAAAGAGGGACATGACAATGTTAGAAATGTTGTGAGAGGATAGGATAAGAAATGTTTTAATTTATAGGTGTGCTAAAGTATTGGTGACTTAGCTTAGGTAGCTACTTTACATGCATGTGTGGTAGCTTAGATATTTTCCAACATATGAAATCAAAGACTACTTTTTCTTTATAATTTCAATTTTGAATTAAGTTGTTTGATAATTATGATTTGTGTGGAATATTCATTTAGATTTTTTCCCCAAGTATGTTAGGAGGTCAAACGAGTAATTTCCATAGCTATAGTTATGTTCCATATGGAATCTGCATTTAATTATTTTTCTCTCTAATTCATATGGAAATCAGTTTGTTACATTTACTAAATTTAGTTATTATTCGGAATTTACTATTTATAAGGGTCTACACTGGAAAATATCTACCAATTCTCTCTGCCATAATTATTGCATTTCTCATGTAGTGATGAGAGCACTTGCACAAACATCTACATTAAATTTATGATTTTAATTTTTTTTATAAGCCAGCCATCCATAGGTGATGGATGAATATTTTCATCAACAATGTAATTTCTTTTTCTTTGGTTGAAACAACTAAAAACTAATGTCTTAGAGCATCTCCAAGAGTACCCTATTTTTGCTTCTATAAAATATGCCTAAAATAGTTTTAGGAGAAATAAATAAGTTCATCTTCAAGAGTTTGCAATATTCCACTTCCAAAAAATCAAAAATTAATTAGCCTCACGTGCGGCCACCCCAGCTAGCTGCAGCCACCAAACGGTCGTACTGGTGTGCTTCGTAGCATCACTGGAGTCTGGAGCTCCCTCTCGTGAAGAAACGCCTGGCTCAGGGCACCCGCAATGGTTAGAGCCAGCTGCTAGCTCTAAGCTAACTTCTCCAACAGTACTAGCTCTTAGTACATGACTTTTAACATGGATGACTCCACATAACAATCTCACATGATCTTGAGATGCGTGTAAGAGCTTAGCTCTTAACTAAGAGCTAGCTTTTCTCTCTCCTCTATTAAAATATAAGAAAAATACTTAGAGCTAGCTTAAAAGCCAATTGTTAGAGGTACCCTCGTAGATCCACCTGTAGTAGGTTTGCATGCAACCATGTTTATCGAATTTTACGCCAAGGGACAGGGGGTGAATTTCTCAAGTTTAGTCTGTGGAGTGAAGCAGCCTGCAGCCGAGTGACTTCTTCAGTACCAGATGGACAGATGGCTGTCAAGGAACTGAAACGAGAACAGCTTGATTTTTTAATTTGCAGCAGTTGCGGAAGCAGCAGCTCACGTGCGTTCGACTATATTACTTCTATGTGACTTAGGTCAATCTCAATGGAGAGTTTCACCTCACAATTTCCAACACGTAAAATTTTAACAGAAAATAAGTTTCTCCTACAGTGCAAAGTTTCATGCATAGTTGCATCGTTTATTTTACTATTGTTGGGTCCCACGTATCCCTGCAATCCCTCTCTTCCCCTGTATCCTCGTCACCGCTGGAGGCTGAGCATGGAGTGGAGGCCGGGGCACCCGCATGCGACCAGCGCCCAGCGCCTTGCCCCCATGTGCAGCGGAGCCGTGGCCAACGCTTGCCACCATGTGCAGCGGTCGGGCAAACTCGCGGCGGTCGGCGGGCTCGCCACGGGCGCGACTCGCGACGGTGGGCGGGCAGAGCTCGCACTCGCAGCGCCCGCGCGAGCTGCGGATGGCACCGGCAGATCTTCCGCGGCCGGCGGACGAGCGCCTGTGGACGGAGTCTCGACGGGGTGGCTCACCATGGACAGCTCGAAGCCACAGACGCGGTGGAGGCGCCTGCCCGCGGCCGGAGTCGCGACGGGGTGGCTCGCCACGAACGGCTCGAAGCCACGGACGCAATGGAGGCGCCCGCCCGCGGCGGAGGCGCTCGCTCGCGGCCTCGCCCGCGCGGCGGAGGCGCCTGTCCGCGGCGGAGCGGCCTCGCCCGCGCGGCGGAGGCGCCTGCCCGCGGCGAAGCGGCCTCCGGCAGAGGCGCTCGCCCATGGCGGAACAGCCTCGCCCGCGCGGCGTTCGCCCGAGCCTGCCATCCTCTTCCGATGAAACGGCGAAGCTTGTCAGTGCGAGTTTCATTCCCATTTCACGGTGCGGGAAACATTGCCCGGCTCGTGTCGTGGGGACGAAACGAATCCATTCTCTCTTCTCCTCGTTTTCCTGCAAAAAGTAGAAAACTGCTAATGTGACATCATAATAAATGTATACGACACTCATGAAACCCATTGAGACTGGCTTTATAAATGCGGGTGTTTTATCTTCCGTACGTAGCTCAGAAAGTTTCAGTTTGGACAGGGGGATTTCTTATTTACAGCTTCTACTTTGTACAGCTTTAAAGGCAGACGTCATTTGAGTAAGAAATTTCAGGTCCCTGGCTATCCAATCTGGATTGGGAAAACATTCAGTTTGTATGCATCAATTCACAATAAAAATATATTTCATCGATGATATATCCAATGACTCTATTTTGATGTTATAACTATTGGTTGTGAATTCAGTTAAATTTAAGATAATTTGACTTTAGACAACTCAATTTATTGATTCTAAGACGGGGAGAGTATACATTATTCCACAAATAATAAAGACATGATCTAGCACCCAACTACTACTTCTGCAATGCTGTCTTGGCGAACATCTTGTACTTCTCCTTGTTCTCAGTGAAGTAGGCAACAAGTCGGTCCCTGTCCGGCAGGCAAGGCTTGAGGGCTTCACTGGAACTGTACTCCTTGGCCCACTGGCATAGAGCAGGGAACTCGCCGCCGTCCACCAAGGTCACTCCGGTCACCTCCTCAAGCACGCCGATCCAAGGACCTAACGCGCACGCGGCGATGTCGAGGTAGCCCGGCGCCTCGCCGCCAAAGAACCTCTTCCCGGCGAGCTGCGCCTCCAGGAGCGCCAGGTTCTCCTTGGCCTCCACCACCACGGCCTTCTGCGCCTCGCCCTCCGCCCAGTATGCCAGCCAGAACGACTGGGAGAACTGTGTTCAGCAAAACCAGCAAAACAAATGTTCAGAATTTTCTAAGTACAGTAACAAGCAAATGCAGCAGCATGCATACCTTGGTGTCCATGAAGTTAGTCCAGAAACGGGCCATGGCACGGTCGTAGGGGTCAGCCGGCAGGATAGACGGCCCATCGAAGGCCTCGTCGACGTACTCGACGATGACGAGGGACTCGCAGATGGCCTGGTCGCCATGGAGGAGCACGGGCACCTTCTTGTGGACAGGGTTGCTGGCGAGCAGCAGTTCGCTCTTGTTGCTCAGGTCTTCCTGGATCAGCTCGTACGGCACGCCCTTGAGCTGCAGAGCGGCCTCGACGCGGTGCGAGTATGGGCTGGCGAAATGGCCGATGATCTTAACAGGCGGAGCCATGTTTCTTGCTACTGGATGGGTTGGTTCTTGCTTAGATTGCTGCTACCTGCTTTGGAGAAATACGTACTGAACCATTCCTAGCTATTTATAGGAGAGAACCCAAGATTGCCTGGCTTCTTCGACAAGCAGTTGGAGCACTCTACAGTCTACACAACCATATGGGGGTGTTTAGTCGAGACAACTATGAGATAGAATTTATTAAAACTAATTAATATGTTTTAGCATATATTTACTGTAGCACAACATTATTAAATCATACACTAATTAGACTTAAAAATCATCTCTTATAGTTATGATAATATGTGTAATTAGTTATATTTTAATTTAACTTTAAAAATATACTTTCATCCTTGGTGAAAAAGTGCTTGTATCCTTAGGGCCTGTTTAGATTGCACCTACTAAACTTTAGTCACTTTTAGTACCTAAAATGCCAAACATCTCTCACTAAAAAAGTGACTAAAGTTTAGGGGTGGGATCCAAACAGGTCTTTTGTTGCGTAAGATCTGGAGCTGTAATCAGCCATGTGACTGGCATAAGCAGTGACCTCAGCGTATCCATACTCCTATGCCATAAACGTATGCAAGTACATAGCTGAACAAAAGTTTCAGTTTGGGCACGGGGACTTGTTCAAGTTTCCGTCTTTAGCGTTCGTATATACGTAAGGGCGAACGTCATTCCAGCTAGATATATTTCAGGTTCTGACCGTTCAATTTTGGGTTAGGAAAACGTTGGATGTTTAGTTCTCACCAAAACTTTTCGCATATCGTACTGAATGTTTAGACAAATATATAAAATATTAAATATAGATTAAAAATAACTAATTATATAAATTAGTATAATGTTACGCTACATTAAATATGTATGGTAATGATAAATTAATTAATTTTAGTAAATTCATCTTACAATTTTCTGACGGAATATGTAATTTGTTTTTTATTAGTCTATTTTTAATAAGTTTCCGAACAGGCCGTTGCACAGTGAGGTGCCAGCATCGACGACGGGTGGCAGAGCGGCGCAACCGTGGCTACGATATTTGCGGCTGCAAATCGGCAGCTGCGACAGCAAGGTAAGCAGAGAGGGATGGGAGAGTATGATCCCGTCAGATCAGCGTTCGCCGGCGGCGTCTGATTCGTCGTATGGACGTGACGACGGCGTCAGCCGTGAGGCAAGAGCGGCGACTGGGCGCCGAACACGGAAGAAGAAGGTTCCAAACTTCCAGCGGGCTTTGTTGACTTGACTAGTAGGGTCAAAAGATTATTCCAATTCAACAACATAATTTTTTCCCATTATCCTTACACCTTATACTAGTAAAAACAGTGTTCTACCATACCGATTTTTTGCCCCCTCAGAATTTCACCAAACATTTGTTCCTTTTGGCATCGCCTCGCCGGCCGAAGCCGAACATCTCACTCACTTTTGCGAAGCCGGCGGCGGCATGTCCCGAACCGGAAACATGTCCTTGCACGCCGCGGAGTACATGTACATGGCGACGAGCTCTTCCCTCCTGGGCAGGCACCGCTTGAGCGCGATCTCGTCGCTCCGCCCACCGGCACAGCTCGGGGCACTCCTCGTCGCTGAGCAGGGCCGGCGCCACCCCGCCGACCTCCTCGAAGACGCCCAGCCAGTGAGCCAGCGGGCTGGCGGCGATGTCGACGAGGCCGACGGAGTCGCCGCCGAAGAAGCGCGTGCCCTTGTCCCTCAGCTGTGCCTCCAGAAGCGACAGGCTCTGCTGAACGGCCGTGGGAACTGCAGTGCCGACAACATCGCCGGTTCACTAGTTAGTTACTACTTACTACTCCTAGTAGCTCAGAAAGTTTGCGCAATCACCTTGTGATCGATGAAGTGCGCCCAGAAGCGTGCCATGGCGCGGTCGTAGGGGTCGGCCGGAAGCAGCGGCGGCCCGTGGAAGGTCTCGTCGCCGAACCCGCTGCCGAACGCACCGATGAGCTTCACCGTCTCACTGTCCCCCATCTCTGCTACCTGCTTCTCCTGCAATATTTTTGTCGCCCGGTTAAAACTTAAAAGACGGCTCTTGATTTGCAATCCATTCAGAAAGCAGGTGAACCTCTTCTGTGAAAAACAACACCTTCGATGCCTGCAGATTAGGGGTAGTTTGTCTGAATATCGAGGACTGTCAACGTACCGCCTTGTCTGTATGGCAGAGAGCAGTCAACTGCTCCTTTCAAGTTTCAAGGCTTGAGATTAGGATATCTGTTTTGTCGGCCTGGCTCGTTGATTTTTCTTGCCTGTTTTGATTATTCAACCATGTTTATCAGCCTGATGTCTGTCAGATAGCTATTTTCTTTATTTTTAATTTTTTAGGGGAAAAAAAAACAGTTCTCTGGATTGAGGCACCTGGCTAGAACTCTATCGTGTCATCATGATATGATCTTGTCTCAGAGATCAATCCAGACGTTTGACCAGGAGAAGATAAAAGAACAGGAGAAAGGGAAAAATAGCTCTCAATTCTTGGAGAGGAAGCAGCACCAGCACAGCAATCATGGCTACTTCGTCAATCAGTGAATCAGTGTATCTATGTTCTATGGGCGCCGCCACCAGCGTCTCTGTGTGGAATATAACTACGAATAACGAATGGATTCTCACATATAAAAAAAGCTCCCTGAACCTGAACCCGAAGTAGCAGCAGCAAGAGATATCGAGAACTAATTGATCAGAGTCAGAGATGTCGCCGCCGGTGAAGCTCATCAGCGCCTTGGGCAGCCCGTTCGTTCGCACACCGTGCGGAGGCGGCGCTGCCCCTCAAGGGCGTGCCTTATGAGCTGATCCAGGAAGACCTGGAGCACAAGAGCGAGCTGCTGCTCACGCACAACCCCATCCACAAGAGGGTCCCCGTGCTCCTCCACGGCGACAGGGCCATGCATCTCCGAGTCGCTCGTCATCGCCGAGTACGTCGACGAGGTCTTCGACGGGCCGCCGCTGCTGCCGGCGGATCCCTACGACCGCGCCACGGCTCGTTTCTGGGCGCACTTCATCGACCACAAGTGCTCCAGGCCGTTGTGGCTGTCGGTGTGGTCCGAGGGTGAGGCGCAGGCGGCGGAGGCCCTGAGGGAGACGAAGGGCAGCCTGGCGCTCCTGGAGGCGCAGCTGGCCGACGGGTTCGGGTCGGGGAAGAGGTTCTTCTTCGGCGGCGACTCCGTCGGCTACCTGGACCTCGCGGCGTGCGGGCTGGCGCACTGACTCGGCGTCATCGAGGAGTCCACCGGAGTGAGCCTGGTGACCAACGACGAGTTCCCGGCTCTCCGCCGGTGGGCCAAGGAGTACGCCGACGACGAGGCCGTCGCGCAGTGCCTGCCGGACAGAGACTGGCTCCTCGCTTACTACACTGCGAACAATGACAAATACAGACTGATGGCCAAGGCGATATAGTGGTGAACCGAATGTTGCAACGGTAACTATGTTGTTGGAGAATTTGTACGCCTTTTCAGTTGTCTTTGTGTGGAATAATAATGTATGGATCATGTACACGATGTTTCTTGCCCTGGGAGATACTGATCAGTTCTCTCAGAGGTCAGATACTGATCAGAGTAAAAATTTCTGCTGAAAGTGTCTACTGCAAGCTATGCAGTAGCTGCATCTGACCCATTATTCATGGCCTTTTCAATTGGATAGGATCAAAACTGAATGTTTCATTTGTCCTAAAAGAAGCAGGTGCTAAAACTAGGCTCTTTTTTTTTGAAACGTGCTAAAACTAGACTTGGGGAGGGTATGAATGCCTTCAGTACTTACCCAATAAAAACTTGTATATTGGTCAGGTAAGCTGAATGTTTATTGAACACTAGAGTTTTTACAATGGTTTTAGGAGTTCCTTTGATTTTTTTTTCCTTCAACCTGCTTAAGCGTCTCTTCCACAAGCAAATAGCAGTCTTCAAAATCAGCAGCTCGTTACAGCCAATGGAATGAATATTTTGCAAAGATTTTTGTACCAAAGTGTAGAATATATCATTCTCCAAAATTGACGAGGAATCGTTTTGCGGTCTATTGGTGCTACATGCTTTATGTCACCTTGCGTTCATGAAGGCTGTTAGTGGAAAGAAGCTGCACTTCACTGCAGGGTGTTTTCCAAAACTTCGTTTTCTAGTCATATGGCACGCACCACAGCTCAACAGAGTTGAAATAGAAGAGGGTGCAATGCCAAGCCTTGCTAAGCTCTACTTTGCTGCCTGTCGTGAACTCAAGTTTCTTCCTCGAGGTATTGAGCACCTCACAAACCTTGAGGAATTTCTTCTACGTGATACATCTGAAGAACTCAGAGAGAAGCTTCAGCAGAAGAGAGAACCAGATGAATGCAAAGACGATCTTATGAGTATTAGACACATCAGAAAAGTTTATGTTGATTAATCAAGGAATAGCAGCCGGAGAAAATATTTTGTGATCGAAAGACTACCTCTGCTAAGGCACTACTGTCCACCTTTTAAAAGTACATCCTTCATGCTGCTTTATTCTCCCCTGAGCATATTTTTAGAAAACGGAATTTTATTCCAATCTTATGCTATGGATTGGATTTTTCAGAGAGAAGGTCCAGGCTTGACTTTGATTGAAAGCAAAAGGAAAACAATATGCAGCGTTTAGGGCAAGTACATTGGTCTTGTCTTGTAGGTGGTCTTGTATAGTGCCACGTAATTTTAAGACGACTTAGTAAACGACATGTACAATATTTTGTTTTTTAAATTGTCTCGTAGCAACTCATGATTCCTTAATTTATGGATAGAATAAAAATAAATTATGAGTTGCTTGACAACAACAACTTATACGATGGTAGAATAGTTGTCTCATAGTCCTAAATTTTAGCTCATGATGTGGTTGTTTCGCGAAATAACGACCTCTTCTTCTTTCACTTCTCTTTTTCCTTCACATCAGCAAAAATCCTACGTAACACTGCATGAGACGATGTACGAGACAGCTGATGTGTAACAATGTACTTTGAACCTTATGTCATCTAAATAAATGAAACAGAGATTGACTTCCCCAGAGTTTATTTTATCGGCAGGCCTTATGGTTGTCAGGAGCTGCAGTGGATTGCAGCAATTCCACTTCCCGAGTTCCATAGTCTAGTTTCTCTTCTCGTCAGCTGCGTACCATAGTTCGAAAATCCCAAGCATGCAGCATATACTTCTCAGAATGTCAGCTCTGTTGGCACGCATAAAAGAGTCCAAGATAGAATGTGTTCATGCGTTTGTACGCGATCGGGAGTCATCTTCTCTCCAAATTTGTAAAGTATAATAAGCAAGCAGTGTACATACGAACTTCTCTCCGAAATGAAATTGATTGTATCAGTTTTCAGTTCATCAGAGTAGAGAGGAAGCAAACAGTATTAGGTAGTCTTTTCTGAAGAAAGGATTCATTGTGTTGTGCAGCTAGTGAGTCAATGCCACTAGCGCATAGCCAAATCACCAACTGACAACAAGTGCTGGCCAAATCCCGGACAGGTATGGTTTTTCTTCTGCAATTGGTGCCTTGGTGGCGCCGCGCGTGCGACGGCGACGGGCGACCGAACGACCTCAGCCGCCCTCGATGTTCATTTCGGCATCGTCGATTTGGCCACCGACACGCACTTGTCCCTGGCGCCGGCGAAGTAGGCGAGGAGCCGGGCCCGGTCGGGCAGGCACGCCTGCACCGCCTCGCTGGACCTGTACTCCGCCGCCCACCGGCGCAGAGCAGGGAGCTCCTCGTCATCGTCATCACTACCACTCGTCGTCAGGACGCTCACGCTCACTCCGGCAACCTCCTCCAGCATGCCGAGCCAGTGCGCCAGAAGGCCGCCGGCGGCGATGTCCGCGAGGCCGATGGCGGCGTCGCCGCCTCCGAAGAACCTCGTAGGGGACTCCCTTGAGGCGCAGCGCCACCTCGGCGCGGTGCACGAACGGGCTCCCGAACGCGCCGATCAGCCTCACCGCTGGCTCCGTCGTCGTCATCTTCGTCGTCTGGCGCGGCTCGGAGATTGTCGTCGCCGCCGGGCAGATGGATTGGAAGTTGGAACTGCCGCAACGCAACGGTTTTATTGTAATAAGAAAGCGACACACGGGTAGCAGCAGTAGTCGTCGATGAAATGCAGGTCATAAACTCATAATAGAGCCTGAAACTGCTGCGAAGCACTCTGTTCGCGCAACTGTCGGGAAAATTGGGTAATAGGTGCAGTAAACTCTCGTCTAGCAGTGGCAGCACGTGGTATGTACATTAAAAAAAAAACTGATCCACGGTGGCTAAACATGCAGCTACATTAAAAAAAATGAAAACCAAAATAAAATAAAATCCAGGGTGCGCTAGAGAGATGCCAACTACATATAGTACAAGCAGTCACACTGAACTTGGAATAATGGAATGGAACACAACGAAAGAGTCGTCGTGTACAATTAACCTGAACTAAAGTGATGTCACATGTGGCAAACAACACAGCATCTATGATGAACAAATACTAGTACTGCCTTACCGATGAACAAAGCGATGTGCCACCGAGATGCAGTCGTCGTTTTCCCCGGCCGATCACGCAGTAGGGCGCCAGGAGGAGCTGCTCCCTGTCCAGCAGCGGCAGGCAGGCACTCTCCTCCTTCACCCGCTCCAATGGCATCGATCGTCATCCGCCCACAGCGGCGCAGAGCAGGGTGGAGGAGAGAGACTCATCAAATGGTCCGTGGGCTGGTTTCCTGAGTCCTCCATGGCGGCCCATATCTCCATGTCGCTCCTCTGCAGGCCAGAATATAAATGGGCTACGGGCGAACTGATGTCATGCTGGGCTGAGTAGGCTCTGCGACCGTGTGGACCATTGGGCATTTGGGCTGCTACTGCCTTTTCCTTCTAATAACTTTGCTTTCCTTTTTTTTCTTTTAATAAAGAAAGAAAAAAAAATGGCCACTTTACGGTGGCTGAACTGAACCGCAGAGTGTGCTGCGTGCGATGTGAACCTTGGAATTTGTCGTTTCGATATTCAAGCATCTGCATGAGTTGATGTAAGGGTGTGTTTAGATGTCAAATTTTACAAAAATTTTCATTGTAGCACTTTTGTTGTTATTTGACAAACTTTGTCCAAATATGGACCAACTAGACTCAAAAGATTCGTCTCGACATGTACATACTAAAAGTACAATTAGTTACTTTTTTTATGGTTGATGTCATGGAAAATTTTACAAAATAGAGAGAACTAAACAGCGCCTAACCTTTTCTTCTTCTTCTTTTTCCACAGTTACGAGGTGACAAGATGCTATATACGCACTGTGCATGACAGATGGAGATTCTTCTTCTTGCCCTTGATGAATTCGTGATCGTGGTGAAGTATAATCCGCAGAATAAACTCCAATACTCTCGGCTGCCAAATACTCCACTCCACAGGACTACTACAGGAGTGAGTATTAGTACTAGTAGGAATTACACTATTACATAGCAGGGTCTTTGGCCGATTCTCAAAATCGCCATTTGTCTCGGTGTTTTTGCCGCCCGGGACTAATAGACTCTTTAGTCCCGGTCGGTAACACGGACCGGGACTAAAGGGTCTGCCCCAACGGCTACTGCGCAGAGCTGTCGGAGCAGGGACCCTTTAGTCCCGGTCCGTGTTACCAACCAGGACTAAAGGGCACTCTTTAGTCCCGGTTGGTGTCGCAGACCGGGATTAAAGATTTAGCCACGGTTTGTGGCTTGCCCCGAGATAAATGATCACCTTTTAGCCCCAGTTTTTAATACAAACCGGGACTAAAGCTCCCCGGTTTATAACCTGTCAACTTCTTCCTCCCCGAGCTAGAGACATTCAAATTTTAGTGAGCTTTTTGCTTGTTCTTGCTGTCGCTATTGCTTGTTCTTCGTCTCCGGCGTCAATTGTGATCTTGAAGGACCGAGAAGCAACCAGAAAGCGACCAGAGGGGGGTGAATGAGAGCTTCAAATTATCCTTACGGAAACTAGTAGCCACTGACCCAAGAATCAACCCCCAAAGCGAACCTTAGAGCTTGCTAGTGTCCACGACCCTAGATGTAGGGTGGATGCTTCCAAGAAGCACAGCGGGACACTACACAACTCTAGAAAGCCAACGCAAAAGACGGAAACCAAAACCGTCAATGAACGAGCGAACCGCGAACGAAACAACGCAGCACAGACTCGACCGGACTCTGGACTGCGTCCGGTCAGGGAGCACCGGACGCGTCCGGTCGACAGAAAACCAGTTTCAGACCTTACTGTTCGTGACCGGACTCTGGTGTACGGTGCGTCCGGTCAAGTCAGTAGCGTCCGGTCACAAGGACAAAAGCAAGTGAACAGTAAGTACTGTGCGTCCGGTCAGTGAGGGAACGGTGCGTCCGGTCAAGCCCAGAAGTTCAACACGTGATGTTCAACCACCGGACGCTTTGCCCTAGCGTCCGGTCGTCACGAGCGAGCGTCCGGTCACCCCGCAGCAGTGTTGTTCATCCACCGATTCGAATCAAACTCTCCCAAAACGAAACCTCTAGGGTTCAAACTTGGAGAGATGAGTCACAAGGAGTATAGTGAGCTATCTCTAAGAGATCATGGCTCAAACCTATCTCCAAATCGATGAATCGAAGAATTTCGGGGGAGGGGAGAAAACTTGACCCGAAACGGAAATCAATCGATCTCCTAGACCGTGAGGTTAGAGGAGAATTCCTTCGGTGGAAAGAAATGCCTCACGATCTAGAACAACTTGGTTCAAACGGTTTTGCAAAAGATGAACCGAGCAAAGAGATCAAGCGAAGAGAAAATCGTGGAGAAAAAGGATTCTGCGAAGAACACAAACAAAACGCGAATCACAACCACGAATTGCAACCGTGTGACTACCACACGCTACAACAGTGAGGATACGGACTCGCTTCCTCAAAATCAACAGTACACAGAGGCAAGTCTCTCTGTGGATCTCTGCTAGCTACAGCAGGGATTGGGAGAGCAGGAAACCCTAAGTGCGAAAGAGCAAATGACTGAGATATTTGGGAGGAGGGTGTCTCCCGACTACTTATCCTACTACTAGCCTAAGTCTATTTCCTACTCTACCCCTCTCTAATCTAATTACAGAGCGAACCAGCTAAACCCTAGGGTTATTCTGGACCAACTCGGTGGTAGGTGTATCCGACGGCCACGCCCGCACAAACCGAAGCGTTGCCTCGACGCAACCTCCGGATCGCCGCCACGTGCCGCCCTCGCTCTGCACCCCCGGTTTTGTGGCCCAAACCGGGAAACCAGCCTTTTCCAGCCAACCCCCGGTTTTGAGGCCCAAACCGGGAAACCAGCCCACCAGCTTCTGAGTTTTGAGGCCAAACTCAGCAAACCCTTAGCGCCCAGGTTTTGAGGCCCAAACCTGGAAACCGTCCTCAGCCCGAGTTTTGTGGCCAAACTCGGAAACCATCAGCCCGAGTTTTGTGGCCAAACTCGGAAACCGTCCACGCCCAGGTTTTGAGGCCCAAACCTGGAAACCGTCCATCCGATGGTTTTTCTCTGGCTCTACCACCAAACCGACGTCGTAGAGGGGATGCACAGCCCGTGCACCCCATCCACCGACACGTGTCCTTTAGTCTACGACTCAGGCAACACATGACCACATTTCTTCACTTGTCGTCGTCACAGGCTGCCAGCCACCATAGCTGATCCTCGGGCCTCTGGTCCCTCAGTCGAAGCCTCACGTCCGCCATTCACCGCTCGGTACCTCGGCCTGGCACGTCCGCCGCACGGCACGCCCATCCTTCACCGCACCCGGTCCGTCAGCACGGCACGTCTCAACTTGACCTTCACCTCGCCGTCGATCACTGTATCCGGGCTCGACACCTGCACAACACAGGCCAAAGAACATGCGCATCATCCCAGTTGACAATCACTCAACACTCAGAGACCCGGCATACACCCATGTGGTCAAACAGTATAATTCCAATGACTCAACTAAGCACTCAAATAGCGAAGGCTCAAACTGATCACACATACGAAATATGAACATATGAGCATGTGAGCAGTCTGTAGCCAAAAAGATAGTCACCATCAAAATAGCACTACACATGTATAGACAGGAATCCAAACAAGTGCTAGACATGTATACAAGGTGAACTACCCCTAGCAAAGTTCAATCATCATGCATAGGAATGAAGCATATACTTGTGATTTCATTTTTATATCGGAGTTACAGCGGTGAAGTTTCACAAGTTTAAATTCAGCATGTGATTGCGAGAGGTTGAAAGCTTGTCTTTGCCTAACTTTTCAACCAAGCGAAGCCTATGCCGAAGCAATCTGAAGCTTAAAGCTACGGTTTGGGTCATACACTACACGGCTCAAGTTTAACTCAAAGTGCAATGAGAAACAGTCTCGATACTGTGATGTGTTGACAAGCAATCCCATCTCGATCTTTTCAATTCACTAAAACTTGGTTCAAATTTTAAACATGATATGAACATACCAAGCAAGTGAATGACTCAGAATTAGAGACATAGCAACCTAGCATATATGAAAAGCATGAATGGACTCAACACATCCTACACATGCTAGTTGCATATCTCAATGGTGAACATTTTCGGATTTTATTAAGCAAAGTCATCATTTCAAAATAGCTCAGCTCACAACATGTACTAGTGATCAGAAAGAGCATAAGCTACAAGCATCAATATAAGCATCAGAGCATACTACATAGAGCATAGTTACATTCTAATGATTATAGACATGAAGCTCAGAATGTAAATGCGTATGTTAAAATGCAAAAGAAAAAGAAAGACAAACGAAGAAAAGTCAGTCTAATATACAAGATCCAAAATGTTTCCCCCAACTAAAAGGGGAAACACACACCAAGCTCACCCCTCAACCGATTAAAAGTTGATTCGTCTAAGGGCTTGGTGAAAATATCAGCCAGTTGATGATGAGTATCGACATGGCGAAGGTCGATATCACCCTTCTCCTGGTGGTCTCGCAAGAAATGAAAGCGCACATCAATGTGTTTGGTCTTCGAGTGAAGCACGGGGTTCTTAGCAACGCTAATAGCACTCGTGCTGTCACAAAGCAAAGGAACACGAGTAAAGCTCAGACCAAAATCACGCAAAGTGGCCATCATCCAAAGCAACTGGGAACAACAGCTAGCCGCAGCAACATACTCAGCCTCCGTGGTAGACTGGGCGACACTAGACTGCTTGCGAGAAGACCACGAAACAAGAGAAGAACCAAAAAACTGGCAAGTCTCAGAAGTGGACTTGCGCTCAATACGGCAACCAGCAAAATCGGCATCCGAGTAACCGCAAAGGGAAAGGGTGGAGGAAGCAGAATACCAAATCCCAAACTCAGGCGTGAAGCGAAGGTACCTGAATATGCGCTTCACTGCCTGACGGTGAGAAGTGCGCGGCGACACCTGAAAGCGCGCGCACAGACACACCGCGAACTGGATGTCCGGGCGTGTCGCCGTTAGGTAGAGGAGCGATCCGATCATGCTTTGGTAGTCCTTCTGGTCCACTGCTTCTCCATCCACATCCGCATCCAGGGCAGTCGTCGTTGACATGGGTGTTGGAAGAGGCTTGGCCTCACCCATATCGAACCGCTTCAGCAAGTCCTTGGTGTACTTGCCCTGGTGCACGAACGTCCCTTCCTGGGATTGCTTGATTTGCAATCCGAGGAAAAACATTAGCTCGCCCATCATACTCATCTCGAACTCTCTACTCATAATATCTGCAAACTTGGCAACCGAAGCGTGAGAAGAACCACCGAAAATGATATCATCCACGTAAATCTGGACCAAGAGAGTGTCTTTGCCTTGCTTGAGGAGAAAGAGCGTTTTATCTACACATCCCATTTTAAAACCCTTAGCAAGCAAAAAGGTTTTCAATCTATCATACTAGGCTCTAGGGGCTTGTTTCAAACCATATAAAGCTTTGTGAAGTTTAAAAACATGGTTTGGAAACTTGGGATTTTCAAAATCGGGGGTTGCTCAACATACACTTCCTCTTCTATGTAGCCATTTAAGAAGACACTCTTGACATCCATTTGAAAGAGTTTAAAACCTTTGGATGCAGCAAAAGCCATGAGTATCCTAATAGCCTCCAAACGAGCTACAGGAGCAAAAGTCTCCTCAAAGTCTATTCCCTCCTTCTGACTATAACCCTTCGCTACAAGCCTGGCCTTGTTTCTAACAACGTGGCCATCCTCTCCTTGCTTGTTTTTGAAAACCCATTTTGTCCCAATAGGATTACAGTTAGGAGGGGGAGGAACTAGAACCCAAACCCGATTTCTCTCAAAATTTTCTAACTCCTCATGCATGGCATTGACCCAATCCGGATCCGTCAAAGCGTGTCCAACATCTCGGGGCTCAAAATTAGCAACAAAAGCAGAATGAGCGAAGTGAGAGATGTACTGTGACATGGACCGAGTAACCCGTTCGTCGATGCTGCCGATCATCTGCTGAGGCGGGTGCTGGCGCTGGATGTGTCGTGGCGCCTCCCGAGCTGAAGTAGCCTCCCCCTCAACAGCAGCTGGTGCCTCCCCGGGTACAAAAGGTACCGCTCGGGGTGGCGGATCCCACGGCCCCCAGGAAGAAGAGGTGTCGGGGCCGTGAGTCGTCGTAGAAGCCGCTCTTTGCGGCACTGCAGGTGGAGGTGGTGCTGGGTCATCTATGCCTTCAGCATCCTCGTCCTCATCATCGAAAAGAGGCTCACCAACCTCATGATCACATGCACGCTCAAAACGAGAAGAAGGACAAACCATGGTCTCGTCGAAGGTGACATCTGATGTCTCCATGACTCGGTTAGTGTCAAGGTTAAGTACACGATAAGCTCGAGTGTGAGTGCCATAACCCAAAAACACACCGTCAGAAGAACGAGACTCAAACTTGTCCAAGTTGCCCTTTCTGAGTATAAAACAATGACAACCAAAAACTCGAAAATAACTCACCTTGGGAAGTTTTCCAAAACGCAACTCATAAGAGGTCTTCTTCAAGAAAGCTCTCAGAAAAATGCGATTTGAAATGTAGCATGCAGTGTTCATAGCTTCGGCCCAATATCGCCTAGGAGTCCTATGCTCATCGAGCATCGTCCTGGCCATCTCTACAAGGATCCGATTCTTCCTCTCTACAACACCATTCTGGGGCGGTGTGTAGGGGGAAGAAAACTGATGCTCCAAACCCAAGCGGTCACAAAACTTCTCAAAATCCAAATTCTTGAATTCGGAACCATTATCACTCCGAATTGCTTGCATCGAGTTCAAAGGGAACTCGTTCTGAAGACGCAAAATCAGATTGCGAGCAAAGGAGAAAGTCTCGGTCTTCTCAGCTAAAAAGAAGACCCACAAATATCTCGAAAAGTCATCAACAACAACAAGCACATACCACTTCCCCCCAACCGAGCTCACCCGAGCCGGACCAACAAGGTCCATGTGTAAAAGCTCTCCAGGGCGCTTGGTCATGACCTGAGTCACTGGATGGTGGGGAGCGGCAACCATCTTCCCGTCTCTACAAGAGTGGCAAACAAGATCCTTCTCCATATGCAACTTGGGCAATCCTCGGATTAGGCCAAGTGAACTAAGCCTTGCAAGCAAGTCGAAGCTCAAATGTCCAAGTCTCCTATGCCACTTCCAAAGATCAGAGGAGGAAGATCCAGCCACAAGACAACGAGAAGTGCCAAAAGACTCCGAGAAATTCGCACGAAAGACTTTTCCAAAGGGCGAAATCAAACACACAAGATTGCCCTGA
This sequence comes from Coix lacryma-jobi var. lacryma-jobi, assembly GCA_009763385.1. Taxonomy (NCBI): domain Eukaryota; kingdom Viridiplantae; phylum Streptophyta; class Magnoliopsida; order Poales; family Poaceae; genus Coix; species Coix lacryma-jobi. Next base: position 3,889,312 of record CM019827.1, read on the forward strand.
GGATCCAAAATACGACTGAGATTCGGTTTAAAACGAATCTCATAGTCGTCGTCAAAGAGTTGCGAAACAGAAAGAAGGTTAAAATGCAAGTTAGAAACAAGAGCAACATCTCGCAACACAAAGTGCTCATTAACTCGCACCGACCCACGAGACAATACCTTACCTTTGCTATTGTCGCCGAAGGTTATGTACTCCTTTCCGGCAACAGGGCTAAGGCTGGAGAACCACTTGGCGTTTCCGGTCATGTGCCTCGAGCAACCGGAATCCACCAACCAAATGTCCTCCAACCGTTTTACCTACATCAATAAAAAAATATAGGGTGAGCATACGGTCCAACACTGGGGTTAGTGAAGTAGGAAGAATACCAGTGTTGGGTCGGCTGCTCAAAAGAACGGTTAGCGGAAAAACCATTCCTAGCACGTCTACGAGAGGAGCGATCACCACGTAGAGGAAAACGTGGTCCGCTAAGGGAAGAGCGTCCATCGCGATACTCAAAACGCGGTGGGGGAAAACGCTCAACTACAAAGCCTCCGCCACGGGGTCCATAGCCTACAACTGCAGGCTCCCGTCGGGCACGCTCTCTATGAGGCCTAGGCCTAGCAACTTGAGGCACTGCTCCTCTAGGCCTAGCATCTCTCCTCGAAGCTTTCTGCTGCCTAGGCCTGGGAACTTGAGGTTCTGGACCTCTGGGCCTAGCTGCTCTCCTCGGAGCACTCCTCTGAACATTCGACACATGTACATATTGGAAAGGATGGTACATGTCCGGGTTGTTCATCTCCCTAGCACGGCGCGCCTCTCTCTTGCGCCTAAAGCAGAACTCGCTCAAGTGTCCATCTCTCCCACAGAAGTCACAATGATACCTCACCGCGCGCAAAGGGGGTTGTTGGTACTCATGGCTGTGGGTGTGGATCACTTTGCCCTTTTGTGGCAACTCCTCCTGGATAAGTGGCATTGTATCCAGCTTGTTCTTAAGGTGGTTGGGTTTGGGATGCCACACTTGGTTCTTGGGTGGAGCTCTCGGAGGTTCCTCAAATACCCCATCCTTGGTGTTAGGTTTGAGAGGCTCTTTGGGTGGAAGCTTGGTAAGTTTGGGAGTAGTGGTGGAGTTGGGCTTCTCACTCGGGTTCAAACCACTCGACTCTCCAATCTTCCCAAAAGCAGAAAGATCAACACCCTGAGCAAAACCTACACCGGGACCTCCAGCAGCCCGCTTGAATTGGGAGATCATCATCCCGAGCTGTGGCTCACCACAAGATACCCATGACAAGATGGTCTGAAGGTATGTGTTTTCTTCCTCGGTTTGCATCTTGTCATGCTTCACATTGGCTATCTCCATCTCCAAGCCCTCACACAAAGCACACTTAGCCACACAAGTGCTACCTGGGTTGGCCTCCTCAAGAGACACAATCTTGGCATTCTTCTCTGCCAACTCAGATTGCAAGACAGGACAAGTCTTGCACGCACCCAACAGAGAAGGTCTAGCCTTCAGCTCATCTACCTCTCCTACCAACGCAACATACTTACCTCTCAAAGTGAGAAGGTCTGTCATGTGCGTGGTGCACACCTCACACTCAACCTCCTCCGACACGACCACAGTGGACTTGGCAAACTCAAGCTCCCTCACCGTGTCCTCCCACTTCTGCCTAAACTCCTTGCGCTCTCTAGCGGCACGCCTAAGCAACTTGTCCTGACTAAGGAGCGCGGCAGTAAGCTTCTCAACCTCAGCAGAAAGCTCGTCGTGGGTGAGAGATACCTGGGAGATGTCGTCGTCGTCGTCCCGAGGGGTGTGCTCCAGCTTGCCGTCGACCTCATCACCAAGCGCCATGGTGCAGAAGCCGTCGTCGTCGGCGAAGAAGCAGAGACCGTTCAGCTTGTCCTCGATCCTCTTCTTCTTCTCGGACTCGTCATCGCTTGAGCAAGCGGAGTCGTCATCCGAGCCGTCGACGTCGCTGAGCGTGGCGAAGAACGCACGCTGCTCAGCCTGGGCCTTCTCCATGTACTTCTTTTTGATGTACTCCTTGTCGAAGCCGCCCCTCCGCTTGTGCCTCGGGGGAACGTACTTCTCCTTGCGCTTGCCGGAGTCGTACTTGTGCCCATGATCGCCCTTCCCCGAATGCTTGTTCTTCTTGGGGCAGTTGGCGATGAAGTGGTCGGGGTCGCCGCACTCATAGCATCCTGAGTGTCCTCCTCCGCGGCGACGGTTCATGCGGTTGTTGTGGAACCGCGTGAACCGGTTGGCAAGCATTGCCAACTCGTCATCCCCCAAAGACTCAAGCTGGTCCTCTGTGACAGAAAAGAGAGATGAAAGAGCAAGACCTCCAGAGGGGTTAGAAGAGCCAGAAACCAAAGCCATAGTCGGGCCAGAAGGATTCTCATAAGAAGCCCTCGACATGGCGTCAAGCTCACTAGACTTGAGCTTACTAAAGAGCTCGTTGCAGGTGAGGGTCTCATAGTTAGACGATTCGATGATCGCCTAGACCTTTGAGTCCCACACTGACCGATCAAGAGTGTGCAAAAGCTTCAAAGCCCTCTCATGATCGTCAAAAGGCAACAGCTCCTTGTTCGCTCTCATCTTGTTGACAATAACCTGAAAGCGAGCGAATAAACTCTCTATGCTCTCGCCAGGCATATGTCGAAAGTTCTCATACTCCCGCTTGTGCGACTCATAGAGGCGGGATTTGACCTAAGAGGTTCCCTCATGGAAGCGCATGAGGGTCGCCCAAATCTCGCGAGCCGTGGGGAGGTGAGAAACGCGATCAAACTCGGACATGCTCAAACAGGAGAACAAGGCGTTACGTGCCCGACTATTGGCCTCGTGCTCATCGATCTGGAGCTGAGTGACACGAGCAGCCAAGACAACGTAATCATCCCTGTTGCAAATCTCCCAAACAGAAGAGCCCATGCTCTAGAGATAGGCCGACATGCGTATCTTCCAATACGCATAGTTCGTCCCATCAAAGAACGGTGGTTTGCCCATGCCGCGATCCATGTCGCCTTCCGTAGATCTAGAACCGGCTAAGGTGGAAGATCCTTAACCCGCTCTGATACCAATTGAAGGACCGAGAAGCAACCAGAAAGCGACCAGAGGGGGGGTGAATGGGAGCTTCAAATTTTCCTTACAGAAACTAGTAGCCATGCTAGTGTCCACGACCCTAGATGTAGGGTGGATGCTTCCAAGAAGCACAGCGGGACACTACACAACTCTAGAAAGCCAACGCAAAAGACGGAAACCAAAACCGTCAATGAACGAGCGAACCGCGAATGAAACAACGCAGCACAGACTCGACCGGACTCTGGACTGCGTCCGGTCAGGGAGCACCGGATGCGTCCGGTCGACAGAAAACCAATTTCAGACCTTACTGTTCGTGACCAGACTCTGGTGTACGGTGCGTCCGGTCAAGTCAGTAGCGTCCGGTCACAAGGACAAAAGCAAGTGAACAGTAAGTACTGTGCATCCGGTCAGTGAGGGAACGGTGCGTCCGGTCAAGCCCAGAAGTTCAACACGTGATGTTCAACCACCGGACGCTTTGCCCTAGCGTCCGGTCGTCACGAGCGAGCGTCCGGTCACCCCGCAGCAGTGCTGTTCATCCACCGATTCGAATCAAACTCTCCCAAAACGAAACCTCTAGGGTTCAAACTTGGAGAGATGAGTCACAAGGAGTATAGTGAGCTATCTCTAAGAGATCATGGCTCAAACCTATCTCCAAATCGATGAATCGAAGAATTTCGGGGGAGGGGAGAAAACTTGACCCGAAACGGAAATCAATCGATCTCCTAGACCATGAGGTTAGAGGAGAATTCCTTCGGTGGAAAGAAATGCCTCACGATCTAGAACAACTTGGTTCAAACGGTTTTGCAAAAGATGAACCGAGCAAAGAGATCAAGCGAAGAGAAAATCGTGGAGAAAAAGGATTCTGCGAAGAACACAAACAAAACGCGAATCACAACCACGAATTGCAACCGTGTGACTACCACACGCTACAACAGTGAGGATACGGCCTCGCTTCCTCAGAATCAACAGTACACAGAGGCAAGTCTCTCTGCGGATCTCAGCTAGCTACAGCAGGGATCGGGAGAGCAGGAAACCCTAAGTGCGAAAGAGCAAATGACTGAGATATTTGGGAGGAGGGTGTCTCCCGACTACTTATCCTACTACTAGCCTAAGTCTATTTCCTACTCTACCCCTCTCTAGTCTAATTACAGAGCGAACCAGCTAAACCCTAGGGTTATTCTGGACCAACTCGGTGGTAGGTGTATCCGACGGCCATGCCCGCACAAACCGAAGCGTTGCCTCGACGCAACCTCCGGATCGCCGCCACGTGCCGCCCTCGCTCTGCACCCCCGGTTTTGTGGCCCAAACCGGGAAACCAGCCTTTTCCAGCCAACCCCCGGTTTTGAGGCCCAAACCGGGAAACCAGCCCACCAGCTTCTGAGTTTTGAGGCCAAACTCAGCAAACCCTTAGCGCCCAGGTTTTGAGGCCCAAACCTGGAAACCGTCCTCAGCCCGAGTTTTGTGGCCAAACTCGGAAACCATCAGCCCGAGTTTTGTGGCCAAACTCGGAAACCGTCCACGCCCAGGTTTTGAGGCCCAAACCTGGAAACCGTCCATCCGATGGTTTTTCTCTGGCTCTACCACCAAACCGACGTCGTAGAGGGGATGCACAGCCCGTGCACCCCGTCCACCGACACGTGTCCCTGAGTCTACGACTCAGGCAACACATGACCGCATTTCTTCACTTGTCATCGTCACAGGCTGCCAGCCACCATAGCTGATCCTCGGGCCTCTGGTCCCTCAGTCGAAGCCTCACGTCCGCCCTTCACCGCTCGGTACCTCGGCATGGCACGTCCGCCGCACGGCACGCCCATCCTTCACCGCACCCGGTCCGTCAGCACGGCACGTCTCAACTTGACCTTCACCTCGCCGTCGATCACTGTATCCGGGCTCGACACCTGCACAACACAAGCCAAAGAACATGCGCATCATCCCAGTTGACAATCACTCAACACTCAAAGACCCGGCATACACCCATGTATCCGCAGATCTTCTTCGACACCGTCATCGTCTCTTTGCGTTGAGAGGTAACTATTTTCATCTCCTATACCATGTCTTTTGAATATGAGAGGAATTTAATTAAAATATATAGTTTGCAAGAACAAGCATAGAGAGTTGAGTAGTTTAAATTGGTTCATCACAATCACTTGATAGTTTTTTACTGCTAGGTAATATCCAATGTATATTTCATACTTATGCAAGATGAGTAATATTGAATTTTAGTGTCTTTTTAGTTAATTTTCATTAGAAAAATGTGGAATTTATAATAGTTTGCAACAATGAATATAGAGAGTAGACAATGTGGAAATTGGTATTGTTATAGCATATTTTTCGATTATCTAAACAATTAGATAAATTTAGAGTTTTTTTATTTATAATTGTTTAGAAAATTAGGAATTTGCATGTAATAGTTTAAAAAATGAGCATGGATACAGTAGATGGCAACCGTGACCGGGTCCTCAGCCTCTCATCATCGGGATCCAAAGCTTTTGCGACCGGATCTTCCTCTCATTGCTTGCGGCGAGTATAAGCAGAAAATTGTGAAGGAGTACAGAGTGAAAAAAGAGGGAATCAACAAGGGTCGTATATTCTACAAGTGTCCGGACCATGAGGTGGTTTATTATTTACCCGTATTTGATTAATATGGTTCATTTATATCGGTTTTGCTTGATGATGTTGTTTAAATTTCTTATTCTTTGTTCTAATTGCAGTGGGAGGGCACCGACGGTTGTAAAGGTTGGTACTGGGAGGAAGAGTACGTTCAACACGTATGAAATTCTGTTGCACAGGAGGTTGCCGCTGAAGGTGATGAGGCAGTGAGTCAGCGGCAGCAGCCCATCCATGCTGATGAAGCGAATGATCTGTCTATTTTAGTTGGGATCGGACGCGAACTAATTATGTTGCTTAAGTGCATTTTAGTTTTAGTTTTTTTAGTGCTAGCTGCGATTGTCTTCGTTGTAGTCAAGCTTGCTTGAATTAATCAATCATGTGATGTCATGAGTGTTGTGCAATAACATGAGAAACTACTAAGTGCATGGTTGTAATATTTAATGCAGATGTTGTCACACAATTGGATGTATAATGTCGATCGCCGCTCCAAAGAGTTTATTGCTGGCGTGCACTATTTCTTAGGTGTGGCTGAGACAAACAAGCATGATGGTTTCATGTACTGCCCATGCGCCGTCTGTAAGAATTTGAAGGAATATTCATGCTCAAGGACTCTTCATACGCATTTGTTGAAGTCGGATTTCGTAACAAACTATATTTGTTGGACAAAGCATGGAGAAAGGGGGGTTGTAATGGATGATGGTGAAGAAGGTGAAAAAGAATTGGCCCACGCCGATATTATTGCTCAGTACGGTGCCTTCTATGATGATGCAGTGGGGGGAGATGGTGAAGAAGATGCGGCAACGGCAGAAGATGTGGCAACTGATGTTGATGCTCTTGGTGATGCCATTCATGATGCACAAAGAGAATGTGAAAGTGACAAGGAGAAGATCAAGTTCGAGCGCATGATAGAGGATCATAGGAAATTTGTGACGGAACGACCCTAATCTCATGGCCCACGTGTCCCTGTCAACCTCTGACAGCCGAACCCATGTTCCATGTGATTAAGACCTATTCGCCACCGGGCTACATCAGTGCCCAATGTCCGCAGGATCATCTCACAATTCGGTTACAGCATTGCATACTTTTACAAATAACATCGGAATAATGAGCGGAAGACTTACATAACATTAGTTTTACAAAGCAGGATCCAAGATAGAAATTAAGGTGCAGTTATTACAAACCAAGTTCTGATAATAGAGATAGACATAGGCAACGTAGTGGAGAACAACAAAGATACTCATAATCACCCAGCCCGAGGGTGTACAACTATTCTTCGGCCTCATCGGCCTCTTCCTGGACGATGGTCACGCAGCAGGGTGCTAGACACATCGGGGACTCTGTCATACCTGCAGCATGGGTAACAAACCCTGAGTACTGGGGTACTCAACAAGACTTACCCGACTAAAGAAAAGGGAGAAGACTCAGGAATGAGAGGCTTAGGGTAGTCAAGGTAAGGCTTAAGCAAGATCAAGTATTTTGCAGAAAAGCATTTTTGTAAACCTTATTTTATTTTTGAAAGATTCAGTATTCCTCAATTCTTCATCGTTCATGATTCATTTTACATTTCAAAACATTCCTAGTTGAGAACCACTCTCCGTTGACAGTCAGTGACCAAGTCTCCATAACCGAGGAGCAACGTTAATCCGGATAAATAATACTCAGCTGAGGATCCCTATCCACACTGCATATGTAGCACCCAAGCTTGCATATGCCAACTCGTCTACCACGATTCCTCCAAGATTGGGCCCGGTCCTACGCCACCCGGAAGTACAGTACACCACTCCTATCCAGGTACGACGACCACGTGGGTACATGCTACTTCCGCCATCTCTCCACTCCCAGTGCGCGGTTGTCGGTCCAATAAAGGATTCCTCGGAGCCAGAGCTTTCCGAAGTATGTGAATAGTTACAAGTCTTGACCAGCAGGCCCCCATACGGATGGTCCCTAATTTTTCAGCCAGAACTATACCTTGGTCATATCTCACCCAAGCCTAATAGTCCTGTCAGTTTTTCAACCCTGTCCCGGTCGGTGTCAACTGTTGAGTCCCGGACTACAACATGACGGCACCGTACGCTCGGACAACCTCTCCTCGCTATTGACTAGGTACGGATCAGATACCTAGCCAACAGCCGGGGAGTAAGACCAAATTCCCATAAACATTCCTTAAGTGATCACACTTTTGAAATTGGCATTTTATTGCAAAGTCTAATTCAATAAGCATTGCTAAGCATTTTTCAAATACTTTTGAAAAGCAGGTATCGGGTGTATCAGTGGTCAAGGTGGATAGTGCATCAATTAGGATAACACACAACTCCTATAAACCTAATGCAATAATTTAACTCAAAAGCATTTAAGGAAATCATTTTATAAATTCAAGGAAAGGGTTAAATGCACCGGGGCTTGCCTTGAAGAGCAAAAAGGACGGGCTCGGGGTTGGCAGTGAAAGCGTCGGAGCTCGGGGTTACTTCGGGAGCAGGTTCGTCAGCGGCTGCTTCGACTTTGACGCCTTCTCCTTCGGTCACTATACGGATGCAAGGATGTATGCTTATGAGGATGCTGACATGAACAATAGGACAATTCTACTGTTTCTTAGAGTACAATTTTTCGGCGCATAAGTAACTTCTAGAACAGACACGAAGTTACTTATCTTATTCTCTAACCAAAGTTAATCAATCTATTAAGCATCATTTATCCGACCTAAACACAAAACAAGCATGGCATCACAAACATCATAGACCAAAAGGATGGGGGTCTATGAACAGCAAACAATCCTAAAAGTCACTCACAGGGCATACAACATGAACTCTATTTGATTTTCTATTTTTCCTAATTATTTAAAAAGGTCATTTTATGCAGTTGCTCCAAAATTTACCCAATTAATCTCATAAGTTTATTATGGTATAAATAGATGTCAAAACAAATTTCATAATTTTTGGAGGTCATTAAGGTGCTTAACAAAAATCAAACATTTAATTAACAAAAGGCGCTATTTAACAAATTAAATAAAAAACCCAAAAATCAACTTGCTCCAAAAGGCCTCAAAATCACACCAGAGACTAAACATGACATAACTAGCACATAAAAATTTATCTCATGATCTTTGGAGCTACACATGATTTTCTAAAAATCTAAAACCATTCATTTCTTAATTAAAAGGGAGATTTTTCATTTTCAAACTTTTGCACAAAGTCCAAGTTTCATATTTTTCTAAAATACTACATGGTATAAAAAGTCTACCATAAAATTTTCAGAATTTTTGGAGCAACACAGAAAATCACACGAAAAGAAGAAAAAGGAACACTATTCACAACTTCCCAAAAAAGGAAAAGAGCACTGTGCTCTTTCCTCGCAAGGCTCGGGCGAATCGGAAGACATGTGTTCGCCGAGGCCTGGCTCGAGCGAAGCGGGTTCGGGTGAAACGGGCTCGGGCGAGACGGAAGCGACTGCTTCGTCCGAGGCCGGGCTCGAAGGCTCGGGCGAGACGGAAGGCTCGGGCGAACCGCAGGCGAGGCGGACGGCGGGCCGGCCGCTCGGAGCTCGCGCTGGGAAAGCCGAGGGTGGGGAAAGATTCGCGGGCTCACCGAGAGTCTGGTGGGAGGCTCGGCGAGGCGGTGCAGGGTCGGAGGACGGAGCTCGACGGTGGCGGTGCTCCGGCGGAGCTCTCTGGCGGCGAGCGGCGTCCGGCGGCTCTGTCCACCAAAAGAGATCACCGAGGTGCGGTTAGAAGCGTACGGAGGTGAGGAAGAGAGGGCAGGGGTCGGAGGGACGGGAGGAACACTCACGGTGGCGAATTCCTCTTCTTGTCGAAACGCGGCCGCTTGCCGGAGTCGGGGACGAAGTTCCCGCGCCGGCGAAAGGAGGGGCGGAGGGGTGAAATTGGTTGCTCCGGAAGGTGGAGCGGCTCAAGGCGAAGGCGGTGGAGGCTTCGGCGGGCGCTGGGGTGGTCCGGTGGTGCGGGGCGCCGTGGTGGCGGTAATGGCGGATCCCGGCGGCTTCTTATAGCCGCGGGCGGAGTTGGGAGGGTCCGGTTAGAAGGATGGGGAGCGTTCGGGCGACATTAAGGAGGTAGGGAACACGGTAGGGCGGCTCGGTGCGGGCGGGAACGCGCGCGCGGCGGGGCGGCTTGCCGGCGGCCGGCAACTGCGCGCTGTCCGCGGCCGAGGGGAAAGAGGAAGAGGGTAGGGGATGAGCGAGGCGGCGGTAGGTAGGGGCCGAGAGGAAAGGCGAGCGCCAGAGCTTGGCCGCGCGCGGCACGGGCACGGGTCAGCCGGGCTCGGCAGGGGCGGCGAGGCTCGCGCGCGGCGCGGCGGCCTTGCCAGAGGCCGGGGCCCCCTGGCTTTAAAGTTCGTGCACAGTGGCGATATTTAAAGCCAAACTTCCCCTTTCTGAAATTTTGAAATTACTCCCAAAACTTGAACTACACGAAGAAAACTCAAAACACCAAAGTTGCTTAAAATTTTGAGATCTACAACTTTGCCAATATAAACTTTTTTCTGAAACTCAAAAGTTTTTGAGATCCTTTTGAAAACCGAAAAAGGGACAAAATTTAAGTTTGGAGGAATTTGAAATTACTTCTGATTTTGTATTGAAACTTGAAAATCTGCAAACACCAAAGTTGTTCCTCTTGACAAGATCTACAACTTTTCCTAAAGGACCAACCTCAAATTTTGAATAGTTTTTAAGTTAATAAAAGAGGGGTAAAAACCAGGGTTTGGAAATCAGGGTTTTTCAAAAGGGATTTAAAATCTGATTTTGATTTTTGAACTTTGGCCAACACAACAAAACTGCAAGACATCCAACTGAACAAGAATTACACAAAGCTAGGCACAGAGGTGAAATTACCATTTTTGCCCTTATAGGAAGATTTGGGCTTTTAGGGTTTTTGAAAAGAGATTGCTACACAGGTGTTAAGCAAACTTAAATGCAAGGCAAGAATGATTAATGACTAATGATGATGACATGTCAGGTTAATTACAGTTAAACACCGAAGGTGTTACAGCCTTCCCCCCTAAAAGAAATCTCGCCCCGAGATTCTGCGTCTTAGAGAAGGACAAAGACAAACCTTACCTCTACAGAGTATCGAGGAAGTCGGGATAGTTCTTTGCTAAGAAGTCTTTGGATTCCCAGGTGGCTTCTTCTTCAGAGTGTTGGTTCCACTAGATCTTGTACCATCTTATGGTAGTTCTTCGGGTAACACGGTCCTTGGAATCCAACACACGAACTGGATACTCAGAGTACGATAGATCAGGTTCTAACTCAACACCTTCAACTTCCACCACGTGTTCGGGTACTCGGAGACATTGCTTGAGTTGGGAGACGTGAAACACATTATGGACTGCAGAAAGATGATCGGGCAATCTTAGCTTGTAAGCTACCTTGCCACAACGATCCAGAATCTCAAACGGACCAATATAGCGGGGTGCTAACTTTCCCTTGACTCCAAAACGAGTAACTCCTTTAGTGGGTGAGACCTTCAGGTACACATAATCCCCGATCTCGAACTGCAGAGGTCGACGTCTCTTGTCAGCATAACTTTTCTGTCGAGACTGTGCAATCTTCATGTTCTCTTGTATTTGCTTGACTTTCTCTTCCATATCTTTTACTAGGTCAACTCCAAAGAATTCCCTTTCTCCAGGTTCAGACCAACTGAGAGGTGTACGACAACGGCGACCGTACAGCGCTTCAAAGGGTGCCATTTTGATGCTCTCTTGGTAGCTGTTATTATATGAGAATTCTGCCAAGGGCAAACAGTTATCCCAAGTATCTGCGAAGGTGAGCACACATGCTCTCAACATATCCTCCAACACTTGGTTGACTCGCTCAGTTTGTCCATCTGTTTGTGGATGATATGCTGTACTATGCAAGAGCTTGGTTCCAAGTGAGGTATGGAACGCTTTCCAAAACTTGGCGACAAACTGGGTACCACGATCAGAGATAATGCTCTTGGGTATGCCATGGAGTTTCACTATGTGGTTCTTGTACAAAGTGACATAAGTGGGGACGGTGTAACTGGTTTTCACTGGCAGGAAGTGAGCTTGCTTAGTGAGGCGATCCACGATCACCCAAATGGAATCAAAACCTTTTTGTGTCTTGGGTAGCCCATTGATAAAATCCATACTAATATCGTCCCATTTCCAAGCAGGTACAGGTAAAGGTTGCAATTCTCCTCCGGGCTTCATGTGTACGGCTTTGACTTTCTGGCAGGTATCGCACTGAGCGACATACCAGGCGATCTCAATCTTCATCTTTGTCCACCAGAATTGCTGCTTCAAATCCTGGTACATCTTGTTGCTGCCGGGGTGGATGGAGAATCTAGTCAAGTGTGCTTCATCAAGGATTAACTTTCTTAACTCAAGCACTTTAGGAACTACTAACCGATTCTTAAACCATACTACTCCTGCACCATCGATCCTGAAACAATCAGCCTTTCCGGATTGGACCTTTTCGATGATGTGCTTGATTCCAGGGTTATCTTTTTGTGCAGCGATGATCTGCTCTCTGATAGGGGTTTCTATTCTGATATTATTCAGAGTTCCTTGTGGAATCATTTCAATATTCAACTTTTCCAGCTCATAACACAAAGAAGAATCATAGGGTTTCTTCATCAGACAGTTGCAATAAGACTTGCGACTGAGTGCATTGGCGACCACATTCGCCTTACCCGGATGGTAATGCATTTCAAGATCATAGTCCTTAATTAACTCAAGCCATCTTCTCTGCCTCATATTCAATTCCTCTTGAGTGAAGATATACTTCAGGCTTTTGTGATCAGTGTACACATTGCAGGTACTGCCCAACAAATAATGACGCCAGATCTTCAAGGCATGCACTACTGCTGCTAACTCAAGATCATGAGTTGGGTAATTCTCTTCATGTCGCTTAAGCTGTCGGGAGGCATAAGCGATCACTCGACCTTCTTGCATCAAAACACAGCCCAAACCAGTACCAGATGCATCACAGTAGACATCAAAGGGCTTCTCGATGTTTGGCTGGGCTAGCACTGGTGATGTAGTTAACAGTTTCTTCAGAGTTTGAAAGGCTTGCTCACAGGCTGGTGACCAGACAAACTTCACAGAATTCTTTACTAACTCAGTGATAGGCTTGGCGATTCTTGAGAAATCTGGGATGAATCGACGATAATATCCTGCCATTCCCATAAAGCTGCGGACTTGATGAACAGTGGTAGGTGGCTTCCAATCCAGAATGTCTGCCACTTTACCAGGGTCAATTGACACACCTTCAGCGGAAAGGACATGACCAAGAAACTGTATCTGATCTAACCAGAACTCACATTTACTGAACTTGGCATACAGCTGATGTTCTCTGAGACGGGATAGAACGATACGAAGATGTTCGGCATGATCTTCAGGGGTTTTTGAGTAGACAAGGATGTCGTCAACGAACACGACCACGAATTTATCAAGCTCTGGCATGAACACAGAGTTCATGAGGTACATGAAATGAGCAGGGGCATTGGTCAAACCGAAGGACATGACCAAGTACTCATATAAGCCGTATCTGGTGGTGAAAGCTGTTTTAGGAATATCTTCAGGACGAATCTTTATTTGGTGGTAGCCAGATCTGAGATCGATCTTGGAGAATACTTTGGCTCCAGCTAACTGGTCAAAGAGAAGATCAATACGAGGCAAGGGATATTTGTTTTTGATGGTGACCTCATTGAGTGGGCGATAATCAATGCACATTCTGAGAGTCTTGTCTTTCTTCTTTACAAAGATTGCAGGACAGCCCCAAGGAGACGAGCTTGGGCGAATGAAACCCTTGTCCAACAAATCTTGTAATTGGATTTTTAATTCTGCCAACTCTCTGGGAGGCATTCGATAAGCTCTGCGGGATATAGGAGCAGTCCCGGGCTTTAGCTCTATGGCAAACTCAACGTCACGGTCAGGAGGCAGACCAGGCAAATCCTCAGGAAAAACATCAGGGAATTCACAAACCACGGGGATGCCCCTGGTTTCCAGAACATAGGCGGTATTTATTTGAGTGGCTGCTGGTTTTTGAGGCATTAGAAGTTGGAGAAGGAGTTTGGCGGTACTGTTAGGAATATCCACTCTCACAACCCTATTCAAGATGTCGATCATGGCTTTATACTGACACATCCAATTCATGCCTAGGATGACATCTATCTCCTGAGCATGAAGCACTATCATGGTGGTGGGAAATACATGTTCCCCCAACATTACTGGTATACTGCGAACCACTTCCTTAGTACTTATACGCCCTCCAGGCAAAAATATGCAAAAACTTTCTTTTAAATCCTCAATTGATATTTCATGCTTGATGACAAAAGTACGACTGATGAAGGAATGCGATGCACCAGAATCAAACAACACAACTGCAGGGTGATTGGCAACAGGAAACCTACCGATCATGACGGGCTCCCCTTCTGGTATATCGCTGACAGCGGTGTAGTAGACTTGTCCGTGCTTCTTGACAATCTTGCCCTTCTGAGCATGCTGCTGCTGTGCACGGTGCTACTGCTGAGATCCTCCGGGATTCTTCTGAGCATTCTGAGCATACCTCTTGGGCTTTGGGCACTCACGAGACCAGTGACCAAGCTGGCCACAGTTGTAGCAGGGATGGTTGTAGGTTGTTTGTGGAGTGGTGATACGAACACCTGGGGCGTTCGGCTGTGCGGCACTTTGCTGGTTGGCATTATGGGTGGTGGCCGCGGTACGGACGACCACTTGCTGGTTGGGGTAAGGTAGACGATTGTGGTGGTGGCTGGGGTGATAGATGATTCTCTGGCGTTTGTGACCGCCAGAGAAGCTGCTTGACCCTGCTTTCTTCTTCTTCTTTTCTTCCTGGTACTGGTGATTGCTTTCTTCAAAAGCAACAGCCCGGTCAACAACATCGTGATAAGACCCAGTCAGGTTATTGGACAAGCTCCTGCGGATCTTTGGGTGCAGTCCTCTGAGGAAACAATCCCTCTTCTTCTCATCTGTGTTGACATACTCTGAGGCATACTGGCTGAGATGATTGAATTGACCCACATACTGCATGACTGTGGAGTCTTTTTGTTGGAGAGCCAGGAACTGATCAAGCTTCATTTTCATTAATCCAAAAGGGATGTGATGAGCACGGAAAGCAGTGCGGAACTCCTCCCAGGTCAACTGATGACCTTCTGGCTGGGCAGCCAATAGATTAGCATACCAAGCACTTGCGGGACCACGAAGCTGCTGGGAAGCGAACCGGGGCTTCTGGATGTCGGTGCAGCGGAGAAGACCGAACTTCTGCTCCATAGTGCGGAGCCAATCATCAGCTTCGAGGGGTTCATCGGCCTTGGTGAAGACCGGTGGACGAGTTTCGGTGAATTCCACATAGGTGGTCTCTTGGTTGTTGTTGTGGCGACCACGGTGAAAGTTCTGCTGCCCTTGGTTTTGAGCCATCAGGTTAGCTGCGGCTGCCAAGGCTGCGATGGCATCTGCTAGCGTAGCTGGTACAGGTGGAGGGTTTGGAAGGCCAGTCTCCTGAGAACTTCCAGCTCCATTGCGAGTGTTCACAGGCATCTGTTAAGAAACTTGGAACTTAGCATTCATAGATAGGGTTCTGAAAACAACAGACTGATAGCTTCTTCTGGTACAAAAGACTGATGACTTGATAAGGTGACTGACAGATGATACAGACCGATAGAGGGAAAAGATGCGAAAAGAAAGATACATGCCAGACTTGGCAACAGACAGACTAACGCCCCCAAACCTAGACTAAGGTTTTAGGTAAGCAGATGGTACAGACACTACGGGTCTAGTCGTCGTCGATGATGATCATGTCTTCGTCGTCGTCTTCTTCGAGGATGAGCTCAGGCTCCTCCTCCTCGTCCTTGTCTTCAGCGTGGACGTCCTCAGCAGGTTCAATTTCTTCGTCCACGTCTGGCTCTTGTTCCACATCGGGTTCTTCCACTACTCCGTCCTCAGGGTCTTCCATAACCGGGGGTACCAAGGGGTGGAGTTGATCATACAGCTGATGCACTTCCTCATGAAGCATATCATTGAACTGTTCAATCTGAGCTGTGTACTGCTGCAGTCCGTGGAGCTGGGCTCTGGTAACGTCCTCGCGGGTCCAAGCATCATTGCGCTGCTCGATAGCGCGAACCGTATTCCGGTTGGCATGCTCCAGGGAAGCTCGTGCCTCATAAAACTCCAGGCGGGAAAGGTAGAAGTCATGCTCCATGTTCTCTATCTCAGCCTTCAGATTCTTGATTTCCTCCTTCAGGTTCTTGCGGGTGCGGCGGGGAAAACGACGACCATTGGAAGATTCAGCAGTCTCTTCTCCAACGCGAGGTGCCAGCTGGTGGCGTGGCACACCTTTGGGTCCAGTCGACTTGCGAGCAGTCCGCTTGATGAGGGCCATGTCTGGATAAGAGAAGATGGATGAGAAAGGCTAGCAGGAACAGGTAAAGGCATACTACCCCAACGAACTTAGAGAGGAAGTTAACTTAAGTGATTATGACATGATGCATGAATCGTTCCTACGGAACAAAGCAATGCAATAAAAAAAGTACATAGGGCTTAAAACATGTTGTTCCACTAGCTAGTGTTGCCATATGAGAGACAAGATGAGAGAAGCAATTTGGACTCAAAATAGTCAAGTTTAGTTTGTTTGGACTCAAAAGGTCTTTTGAAGTTTTCGCAAAAACGAACACTGCAACGTTAAAGTGAGATGCTCCGATACCACTCTGTGACGGAATGACCCTAATCTCATGGCCCACGTGTCCCTGTCAACCTCTGACAGCCGAACCCATGTTCCATGTGATTAAGACCTGTTCGCCACCGGGCTACATCAGTGCCCAATGTCCGCAGGATCATCTCACAATTCGGTTACAACATTGCATACTTTTACAAATAACATCGGAATAATGAGCGGAAGACTTACATAACATTAGTTTTACAAAGCAGGATCCAAGATAGAAATTAAGGTGCAGTTATTACAAACCAAGTTCTGATAATAGAGATAGACATAGGCAACGTAGTGGAGAACAGCAAAGATACTCATAATCACCCAGCCCGAGGGTGTACAACTATTCTTCGGCCTCATCGGCCTCTTCCTGGACGATGGTCACGCAGCAGGGTGCTAGACACATCGGGGACTCTGTCATACCTGCAGCATGGGTAACAAACCCTGAGTACTGGGGTACTCAACAAGACTTACCCGACTAAAGTAAAGGGAGAAGACTCAGGAATGAGAGGCTTAGGGTAGTCAAGGTAAGGCTTAAGCAAGATCAAGTATTTTGCAGAAAAGCATTTTTGTAAACCTTATTTTATTTTTGAAAGATTCAGTATTCCTCAATTCTTCATCGTTCATGATTCATTTTACATTTCAAAACATTCCTAGTTGAGAACCACTCTCCGTTGGCAGTCAGTGACCAAGTCTCCATAACCGAGGAGCAACGTTAATCCGGATAAATAATACTCAGCTGAGGATCCCTATCCACACTGCATATGTAGCACCCAAGCTTGCATATGCCAACTCGTCTACCATGATTCCTCCAAGATTGGGCCCGGTCCTACGCCACCCGGAAGTACAGTACACCACTCCTATCCAGGTACGACGACCACGTGGGTACATGCTACTTCCGCCATCTCTCCACTCCCGGTGCGCGGTTGTCGGTCCAATAAAGGATTCCTCGGAGCCAGAGCTTTCCGAAGTATGTGAATAGTTACAAGTCTTGACCAGCAGGCCCCCATACGGATGGTCCCTAATTTTTCAGCCAGAACTATACCTTGGTCATATCTCACCCAAGCGTAATAGTCCTGTCAGTTTTTCAACCCTGTCCCGGTCGGTGTCAACTGTTGAGTCCCGGACTACAACATGACGGCACCGTACGCTCGGACAACCTCTCCTCGCTATTGACTAGGTACGGATCAGATACCTAGCCAACAGCCGGGGAGTAAGACCAAATTCCCATAAACAGTCCTTAAGTGATCACACTTTTGAAATTGGCATTTTATTGCAAAGTCTAATTCAATAAGCATTGCTAAGCATTTTTCAAATACTTTTGAAAAGCAGGTATCGGGTGTATCAGTGGTCAAGGTGGATAGTGCATCAATTAGGATAACACACAACTCCTATAAACCTAATGCAATAATTTAACTCAAAAGCATTTAAGGAAATTATTTTATAAATTCAAGGAAAGGGTTAAATGCACCGGGGCTTGCCTTGAAGAGCAAAAAGGACGGGCTCGGGGTTGGCAGTGAAAGCGTCGGAGCTCGGGGTTACTTCGGGAGCAGGTTCGTCAGCGGCTGCTTCGACTTTGACGCCTTCGTCTTCGGTCACTATACGGATGCAAGGATGTATGCTTATGAGGATGCTGACATGAATAATAGGACAATTCTACTGTTTCTTAGAGTACAATTTTTCGGCGCATAAGTAACTTCTAGAACAGACACGAAGTTACTTATCTTATTCTCTAACCAAAGTTAATCAATCTATTAAGCATCATTTATCCGACCTAAACACAAAACAAGCATGGCATCACAAACATCATAGACCAAAAGGGTGGGGGTCTATGAACAGCAAACAATCCTAAAAGTCACTCACAGGGCATACAACATGAACTCTATTTGATTTTCTATTTTTCCTAATTATTTAAAAATGTCATTTTATGCAGTTGCTCCAAAATTTACCCAATTAATCTCATAAGTTTATTATGGTATAAATAGATGTCAAAACAAATTTCATAATTTTTGAAGGTCATTAAGGTGCTTAACAAAAATCAAACATTTAATTAACAAAAGGCGCTATTTAACAAATTAAATAAAAAACCCAAAAATCAACTTGCTCCAAAAGGCCTCAAAATCACACCAGAGACTAAACATGACATAACTAGCACATAAAAATTTATCTCATGATCTTTGGAGCTACACATGATTTTCTAAAAATCTAAAACCATTCATTTCTTAATTAAAAGGGAGATTTTTCATTTTCAAAATTTTGCACAAAGTCCAAGTTTCATATTTTTCTAAAATACTACATGGTATAAAGAGTCTACCATAAAATTTTCAGAATTTTTGGAGCAACACAGAAAATCACACGAAAAGAAGAAAAAGGAACACTATTCACAACTTCCCAAAAAAGGAAAAGAGCACTGTGCTCTTTTCTCGCAAGGCTCGGGCGAATCGGAAGACATGTGTTCGCCGAGGCCTGGCTCGAGCGAAGCGGGTTCGGGTGAAACGGGCTCGGGCGAGACGGAAGCGACTGCTTCGTCCGAGGCCGGGCTCGAAGGCTCGGGCGAGACGGAAGGCTCGGGCGAACCGCAGGCGAGGCGGACGGCGGGCCGGCCGCTCGGGGCTCGCGCTGGGAAAGCCGAGGGTGGGGAAAGATTCGCGGGCTCACCGAGAGTCTGGTGGGAGGCTCGGCGAGGCGGTGCAGGGTCGGAGGACGGAGCTCGACGGTGGCGGTGCTCCGGCGGAGCTCTCTGGCGGCGAGCGGCGTCCGGCGGCTCTGTCCACCAAAAGAGATCACCGAGGTGCGGTTAGAAGCGTACGGAGGTGAGGAAGAGAGGGCAGGGGTCGGAGGGACGGGAGGAACACTCACGGTGGCGAATTCCTCTTCTTGCCGAAACGCGGCCGCTTGCCGGAGTCGGGGACGAAGTTCCCGCGCCGGCGAAAGGAGGGGCGGAGGGGTGAAATTGGTTGCTCCGGAAGGTGGAGCGGCTCAAGGCGAAGGCGGTGGAGGCTTCGGCGGGCGCTGGGGTGGTCCGGTGGTGCGGGGCGCCGTGGTGGCGGTAATGGCGGATCCCGGCGGCTTCTTATAGCCGCGGGCGGAGTTGGGGGGGGGGTCCGGTTAGAAGGATGGGGAGCGTTCGGGCGACATTAAGGAGGTAGGGAACACGGTAGGGCGGCTCGGTGCGGGCGGGAACGCGCGCGCGGCGGGGCGGCTTGCCGGCGGCCGGCAACTGTGCGCTGTCCGTGGCCGAGGGGAAAGAGGAAGAGGGTAGGGGATGAGCGAGGCGGCGGTAGGTAGGGGCCGAGAGGAAAGGCGAGCGCCAGAGCTTGGCCGCGTGCGGCACGGGCGCGGGTCAGCCGGGCTCGGCAGGGGCAGCGAGGCTCGCGCGCGGCGCGGCGGCCTTGCCGGAGGCCGGGGCCCCTGGCTTTAAAGTTCGTGCACAGTGGCGATATTTAAAGCCAAACTTCCCCTTTCTGAAATTTTGAAATTACTCCCAAAACTTGAACTACACGAAGAAAACTCAAAACACCAAAGTTGCTTAAAATTTTGAGATCTACAACTTTGCCAATATAAACTTTTTCTGAAACTCAAAAGTTTTTGAGATCCTTTTGAAAACCGAAAAAGGGACAAAATTTAAGTTTGGAGGAATTTGAAATTACTTCTGATTTTGTATTGAAACTTGAAAATCTGCAAACACCAAAGTTGTTCCTCTTGACAAGATCTACAACTTTTCCAAAAGGACCAACCTCAAATTTTGAATAGTTTTTAAGTTAATAAAAGAGGGGTAAAAACCAGGGTTTGGAAATCAGGGTTTTTCAAAAGGGATTTAAAATCTGATTTTGATTTTTGAACTTTGGCCAACACAACAAAACTGCAAGACATCCAACTGAACAAGAATTACACAAAGCTAGGCACAGAGGTGAAATTACCATTTTTGCCCTTATAGGAAGATTTGGGCTTTTAGGGTTTTTGAAAAGAGATTGCTACACAGGTGTTAAGCAAACTTAAATGCAAGGCAAGAATGATTAATGACTAATGATGATGACATGTCAGGTTAATTACAGTTAAACACCGGAGGTGTTACAAAATTGCTATATCCCACTGCTGAAGATGGCCAAAAAAAGCTGGGTACTACACTGGAACTGCTGCAATGGAAGGCAAAGAATGGTACATCCGACAAGGCATTTGGGCAGTTATTGAAGATAATAAAAAAGATGCTTCCGAAAGCGAATGAATTGCCCACCACTACGTACGAAGCAAAACAGGTCGTCTGCATCCTAATGACTGCATCCTGTACTGTGGGGAGGAATACGAGAATTTGGATGCATGCCCGGTATGTGAAGCATCACGGTATAAGATAAGGCGAGATGATCCTGACGACGTAGATGGTGAAGAACGTCCAAGCAGGAAGAAAATCCCTGCCAAGGTTATGTGGTATGCTCCTATAATACCGCGCTTGAAACGTTTGTTCAGAAATAAGGACAATGCAAAGTTGTTGCGGTGGCATAAAGAAGACCGTAAGGTAGACAATATGCTGAGGCACCCAGCTGATGGATCCCAGTGGAGAGCGAAAGACAGTGAATTCCCAGAGTTTGCAGATGAGGCTAGAAACTTGAGGTTCGCTTTAAGTACGGATGGTTTTAATCCTTTTGGGGAGCAAAGCAGTAGTCATAGCACTTCGCCAATTACTCTATGTATCTACAACCTTTCTCCATGGTTATGCATGCATGAAGCGGAAGTTCATTATGATGTCGTTGCTCATCCAAGGGCCGAGGCAACTTGGCAACGACATCGATGTCTACCTGAGGCCATTAGTTGAGGAACTTTTACTTCTATGGAGCAAACCAGACGTACGCGTGTGGGATGAGTACAAACAGGAACACTTTGACCTGCGAGCATTATTGTTCATAACAATCAATGATTGGCCAGCTGAAAGGTCCTAGTTTGGTTTTGGTAATTGAATGACAACTTAGGTGGACTAATATGTGTTTGAAGTGAATTACATAGGTGGTTAGTCCACAGGTGATCATGTGTGAGCAACATATGCCATAGAGGAGAAATGGCTTGGAAGATGTTGCAAGGCTCACACATGTGATGAAGGAGCTTAATGCACATGAAACATGACATGGAGTCATGTGGCTAAGATGGTGAAGATCAAGGCAAGGCTTGGCTTGATGGACCGATTGCGAAGGTGAAGGGCAAGTTGGAGGCTTTGAAGCCGTTGGTACCGAGTGTCGGGAGGCTTAAGCAAGACTTGGCGCCGAAGGACCAAAGCGATGGTGAAGAGCAAGTGATGTCAAGATCGATGGACCATGGAGGCCATGTGATGATATGAAGTGGATCATATCATTTGGATCTAGGTTGGTGCATGTGTTGCACCAACACCGAAGGAGATGAAATGGAATGCGCAAGGCAAAGGTATATGTGTAGGGCATTTCATTTCACCGGTCATAGGTGTGTAGAGAAGATTATGACCGGGTTTAGGATAGATGGCCATACTATCAAGAGGAGCAAACTTGTTTGCATATCGGTCATCTAGTGCCACTTGAGCGATCTAACATTGCGATGTTGCTAGGATCGAGTGGCGTGGTGAGTGCAAGTGAAAATCCTTTGAAAAATGATTGTGAAAATGCTAACACACATGCACATGTTGTTGTACACTTGGTGGTGTTGGCACATTTGTAAAGGAGAAGTTGTTGGAGTTGATTTGGATCAACATAGAGTAGAAAAGGAAGTTTTCTGGGTGTGGTCGGTAGTACCGACCAGGGGGGTCGGTAGTACCGCCCAAGGGTGTTGCGTGCAACCCTCTCTGTGTTGGGTCTGAAGTGGCCTGGCGGTTGTACCGCCATAGGGCCGATAGTACCGGGCTCGGTAGTACCGACCAGGGGGTCGGTGGTACCGGGGTCTAGGGCAGTTTTGGAGGCGTTCTATGTAGATCCAAAGTTGGCCTATCGGTGGTACCGCCATAGGGCCGGTACTACCGACCGTCGGTGGTACCGAGGTCGGGAGGAAGTCTGGGAGCTCTCTGTTTAGTCCCAGATTGGCCTGTCGGTAGTACCGCCATAGGGCCGGTACTACCGACCATCGGTGGTACCGAGGTCAGGAGGAAGTCTGGGAGCTCTCTGTGTAGTCCCAAGTTGGCATGTCGGTAGTACCGCCATAGGGCCGGTACTACCGACTGTTGGAGGTACCGACCAGGGGGTCGGTAGTTCCTCAGGTCAACGCCGTGTGTAACGGCTATAAGTGAAGTAGTCGGTACTACCGCCCAAGGGAGTCGGTACTACCGACCGAAGCGCAGAATGCCCAGTGAAGGGGCATAACGGCTAATTGGCCCTTGGGGCTATATATAGTCGTTGAGGCCGGCTTTGGGCTGGCTGCCGGAGCACTCCAAAGCCTTGGTGGCTTGTGTGGATGTGCTTGTGAGCCCTCTAACACACATATGCTTTAGTGCTCATCCAATTGTGTGAGAGAGTGATCCTAGTGCGTTGCTTTGAGAGATAGCATCGAGTGGCACTAGGTGTTCGTGTTGCAAGCCGGTGGTGCTTATTACTCTTGGAGGTTGCCACCTCGTAGACGGCTTGGTGCTCGTCTCCGTCGTGAAGCCCGTGTGAAGATTGTGCGTGGCTCCGGAGAAGCTTTGTGAGGGGCATTGTGCTCGCCCCGCGGGAGATCGCGAAGAGCAACTCTAGTGGAAAGAGGCGTGAAGAGCGCCAAGTGGTCGGACCGGATCGAAAGCTAGAGCTCTTGGTGAGCACTCCATCGTGGAGAGTGTGGCTTAGTGTCACCACTAGCGAGAGGATCGGCGGCAACCTTGGGCTTGCTTCAACGGGGACTAGCTTGGTGGCAACCAAGTGAACCTCGGGATAAAATCTTGTGTCCCCGTCTCTTGTTGCTCTTATTGTTCTTGTTTCCTTGCATATTACGCTTGTTTGTGTTCTTCGTGTTCTTCCTCCCTCCTTCACTCTATCTTAGGTTGGGAAGACTCGATCTACCTTTTGGCAAGGAATCAAGACGTGGGGAAGCTACATTCGTCATCTACATCATCTAGGGAAGTGGGGTAATTGCCAGATCTGAGATTGCATCTCATCCCCTTCGATTTCGTAGCTCCCTGCAGGTGCTCGGTAGTACCGGCTTGGAAGCCCGGTAGTACCGGCGTCGGTAGTACCGACCTATCAGGTCGGTAGTACCGACTGCACCGTTTCTTCACTAGCTTGTATTGCAATACTAATTCTTGTGCTAGTGTTTAGTTGCTTAGTTTGTGTAACCAAGTTGAGCTCTCTAATTTGGCTTGTGTAGCCTTGCTATTGAGCACTGCTAGTGAGCTTAGACTTTGTGGCTTTGCTTACTAGATTGTGTAGGAGCTCCCCCGTGTTTGAAGTACTAGTTGCATAGGTTTGTGTGGCCTTGCTTCTAGAATTGTTTAGGTGAGCTCAAGCTAGCCTGACACCTTATTTGCATTGTTTAGGATCTTTTGTAAGGTGTCTTAGAGTATAGGTAGAGGGGTGTAGTCTTGGCTAGACCGATAGTTTTAATTCCGCATTTGTTTTGGTTAGCCAGTACGTTTAATTTTAAAAGGGACTATTCACCCCCCCCCCCCTCTAGTCCGCCATCTCGACCCTTCACCGGCTCTAAGTAATCTTTCAGGCCAGACAAACAAGGGATATAATGCATGCAAACACTATTTCGAAGACCTTGATAGTTTATTTTTGAAAAAGTGTCGGAAGGTCGTGTATGTTGGGCACCGTTGATTTCTTCCCATGGGCCACCCAGTAAGAAAGAAAGGCAAACATTTTAAAGGTAAGGCAGACCACCAAACCAAGCCTCGTAACCGAACCGGAGATGATATACTCGAAATGGTGAAGGATACGAAAGTAGTATTTGGAAAGGGACGGAGCAGCGAACCTGTTCCCAAAGACGCTTTGGGACACGCACCCATGTGGAAGAAGAAGTCCATATTCTGGGAGCTACCCTACTGGCATGTCCTAGAGGTCCGCCATGCCATCGACGTGATGCACCTGACAAAGAACCTTTGTGTGAACCTGCTTGGATTCATGGGTGTCTACGGAAAGCCTAAGGATTCACTTGAAGCACGACAGGACTTGCAGCGCATGAAAGAACGAGACAACTTGCATCCGGAGAAGACAGATGGCGGGCGCCAGTACTTAAGGCCTGCTAGCTATACTCTTAGCAGAGAAGAAAACGAAAGCATGTTTGAATGCCTTAACAGCATCAAGGTCCCATCTGGATTCTCCTCCAATATAAAGAGAATAATTAATGTGCCAGAGAAGAAGTTCCAAAACTTGAAGTCCCATGACTGCCATGTGCTTATGACCCAATTGCTTCCTGTTGCTCTAAGTGGAATTCTACCTCCACATGTATGTCTAGCCACCGTAAAGCTATGTGCATTCTTCAATTCAATTTCACAGAAGGCAATCAATCCAGAGGAACTTTCTACTTTGCAGAATGATGTCGTTCAATGTCTCGTCAGCTTTGAGTTGGTGTTCCCTCCATCCTTCTTTGATATCATGACACACCTCCTAGTTCACCTGGTCAAGGAGATTATTATTCTCGGTCCTATGTTCCTACAAACTATGTTCCCATTCGAGAGGTTCATGAGTGTCCTGAAAAAATATGTTCATAACCGTTCTCGGCCTGAATGAAGCATCGCCCAGGGCTACGGAACAGAGGAGGTCATAGAGTTTTATGCGGACTTTATTCCATACCTTGACCCGATTGGCTTCCTGAATCGCGACACGAGGGCAGACTCAGTGGCAAGGGAACACTAGGGAAGAAAACATATATTGGTACAGGAGACGATTACTTCAATAAAGCACACTACACAGTTCTACAGAACTCCTCATTGACCGATCCATATATCGAGGTACATGAGGATTTCCTTCGATCCGAGTGGCCCGGGAAGAGTGAATCTTGGATTACACGTCAGCATATGCAAACCTTCGGCGATTGGTTGCGAAAACAATATCAGGGTGATGACAACATAGATGAGCAGCTTTATTTGTTGGCCAGACAACTATCATAGCATATCAGCACATACAAAGGGTACGAGATCAATGGGAATACATTTTACACAGTAGCTCAAGACGGAAGGAGCACCAACCAAAACAGTGGTGTACGCGTGGATGCCACGGATCCAAAGAGGAACAAACAAACATATTATGGCCGCATATATGACATATGGGAACTAGACTATGCACCTAATTTTAAAGTCCCTTTGTTCCGGTGTAAATGAGTCAAAATGACCGGTACCGGAGGTGGGGTAACAGTCGACAAGGAGTATGGGATGACATCAGTGGACCTCAACAATATTGGGTACAAAGATGAACCATTTGTCCTTGCCGCGGATGTGAGTCAAGTCTTCTATGTGAAAGACATGTCTACGAAACCAAAAAGAGGGAAAAATGATAACAACTCGATCGTCAACGAGCCAAAGCGCCACATAGTTCTTTCAGGGAAAAGAAACATTGTTGAAATTGAGGACAAGTCAGACATGTCAGGTGATTATGAAAGGGATGACCGAATTCCGTCATTCAAAGCGAACAAAGACCCAAGCATTTTGTTAAACAATAAGGAAACTCCATGGTTAAGGAATGATCATAACCAAGGGACATATGTCAAGAGGAGGTTCGCAGTTGTGCCCGCTAAATAGTGGGTTGTAAAGATATTATGTAATAATTAATTAATTAAGACTTCATTTATTTGATAATGGATTTATATATATATTTAGTAGTGATCATTGATTTATGTGCTCCTCTAGATGTGAATCATCAAAATACATATAAGAAGAAAAAGTATATTTTTAAAAGAAAACTAAATTTAAAAATCTAAAAGTAATTTTTAAAAGAAAGTATATCAAATATTTAATTTTCTGTTAAATTCGAAAGATTTAAGATATATTTAAAAAGAAAACTAAATTTAAAAATCTAAAACTACTGTATCTGTCGGGTAGAACGAAATTGGGCAATGATTTTTTAGGTTATAAACAAAAGATTAACGTCTAAATGATATGAAAATAAATTTTCTATTGAAAGCAACAATTTTTTTAATTTAAATTTAACATTATATTTTTGCATTAACCAAATATGAATGGTTATTTATATTTATATTCGCTATTATAAAAAAGAAAAGAATTTATGCTACAAAATTTTCTACTATACAATAAGGTCAAAGAAAATATAACTGTTATTTTAAAGTAATTTTATGCCTACTGTTCAATTTATTATGCAATTAACAAGAATTATAACATATTTATATAGTGAAAACTTAATACAAAACTCAAAATACTGAAAACTCAAAACTGTGGCGGGAAAGGACCCTTTAGTCCCGCGTCGTCTTACGCACTGGGACTAAAGGACCCTTTAGTCCCAGTGCGTAAGCCCGCCCGGGACTAAAGCTCCAAACCTTTAGTCCCGCGTCGTCTTACGCACCGG
Source organism: Coix lacryma-jobi var. lacryma-jobi (assembly GCA_009763385.1). Taxonomy (NCBI): domain Eukaryota; kingdom Viridiplantae; phylum Streptophyta; class Magnoliopsida; order Poales; family Poaceae; genus Coix; species Coix lacryma-jobi. Next base: position 3,916,105 of record CM019827.1, read on the forward strand.
GACTAAAGACCCTTTAGTCCCCGGGACTAAAGGCCCCCCGGGTATATAGGGCACAACGCCCTCTCAATTCTCAGATCGACGTCAGTTCTTCGCCGCCGCCTCTCCGTCCTCTGCCTCGCCGTCTGCCGCGCGTGCTGCGCGCCGCCTCGCCGCCTCTCTCGTTGCTCGTCCTCGCCGTCCTCGCCGTCCTCGTCCTCGCCGTTTCTCCTTCGCCAACACGCCGGCCGCTGACGCCTCGCCGCCGTTGCTCGTCCTCTCGTCGGTCGTCCTCGGCGTTGTTCGTCGTCCTCGCCATTGTTCGTCCTCGCCGTCCTCGCCACCTCGCCGTCTGCTCCGGTGAGGAGCGCCGCCGCCACGTCGTGGCCGGTCGGGAGGAGCGCCGCCGGCCGCCGTGCTGTGTGAAGTGCGTGTATGTGCTGCAGGCGTGCGTGTGTGTGTGCTGTGTTGTGTGTGTGTGCGCGTGTGTGTGCTGTGTTGTGTGTGTGTGCGCGTGTGTATGTGTGTAATGTAAATAGATATAGATATATATTTAGATTTAGATAAATATTAATAGAAAAAGTTAAATTGATAGATAGATATATATAGATAGAAAATTAATATATTTAGATAAATATTAATAGAAAAGGTTAAATTGATAGATATATATAGATAAAGTTAAATTGATAGATATATAAATAGATATATATTTAGAAAAAGAAAATGATATATATAAAATGAAAGGAAAATCGTATATGTTTATAGATATATAATGAATATGAATAGATATATATATTTATAGAAAAAGGAAAATCGTATATATGTTTTTTTAACCTAACAAATATATGTTTACACATGTAGATAAAAAGTGATTGGTCGCATCGACCTGTAGTTCTGGTGTCCGCTCCACCGAACTCGTCGTCGTCACCGTCATCCTCACCATCGTCATCCTCGCCGCCATCCGCCGTCGTTCTCGTTCACGGTGTGTAAATTACGTGACAAGAAAAATCATGTTGGAATGCATTAGAAAATCACTTAGATATGTTTAAACATGTATTTACACTTAGAAATATGTGTTCATAGAAAATCACGCGTCATGTTGGAATGCCATAAAAATCACTTGGATATGTTTAAACATGTATTTACACTTAGAAATATTTTGAAAGATATGCTTCTTCGTGTTATTTTTAATGTTGAATTGCCTCTTTACGAATATATGTTATTTTTAATGTTCGCGATTACATGTCACCTAAAACCCAAACCACTAACCCTAAACCTCAACCCCTAAACCCCTAAACCCTAAACCCTACACTTAGAAATATGTGTTCATCGAAAATCACGTGTCATGTTGGAATGCCATAAAAAATCACTTGGATATGTTTAAACATGTATTTACACTTAGAAATATTTTGACAGATATGCTTCTTCGTGTTATTTTTAATGTTGAATTGCCTCTTTACGAATATATGTTATTTTTAATGTTCGCGATTACATGTCACCTAAAACCCGAAACCCTAAAACCCTAAACCCCTAAACCCCAAACCCTAAACCCTCAAACCTTAAACCCCTAAACCCTAAACCCTAAAACCCTAAACCCATAAACCCTAAACCCCTAAACCCTAGAACCCGAATATATGTTATTGTAGGGTTTCGGTTTTGGTTTCACATACATACATGTATAAAGCTCCTCTAAGTGTTCGATCATATTGTATATATATTTTAATATTCGCAGAAATGGCCGACCCACATGAGAACATGGAGGAGGAAATGATGAATATCATCGCCGGCGGCGATGACGGGAGTCAATACTTATTGAATTATGAAGACATGACCATGCATGATGAAAATCCCCCTGAACAACAAGTTGAGATGCAAGAAGGCAATACAGGCGAGGTATACATACAATATGTCGTGTTAGGGTTTACATTTACTTTATTACTTGATTAGGTTTTATTTCAACTTGTATTAGGGTTTCATCTTCGTGTCTTTACCTATATGTAGCCCTCTGGATTGACGTCTGCGATGGGGCAGAGCAGACCAAAACGAGGGCCGAAGAGGCCGTTGAAGGGCCGTCATGTAATCTCTGAATTCGATATGGCTACAGGCCAACCACTAGGACCCCATGCACAGAAATATGTCTTTCACTATGGGTTCCTTGTGAGAGATCGGATTCTGATAAGTGCCCATGAATGGAAAGAGATGCGAAGTGCTCTCGAGATCAGTTATGTCTCCAATCGTGACAAGCAGCTAGTCTGGGAAGACATCCAAGCTCATTTCTCGTTCGACACGGACGATGAGGAGTTGCAGAGGTGAATTCGGGAGTGGACAATGAAGAAGATGGCCACACTTTTTCAGGACTGGAAAAAGAAATTGTACCACAAGTTTGTGCTGAAGAACGAGACGCCAGATTTCAACTCTAAGGCGTATGCCAAGATAAGGCCCGATTGAGATGAATTTGTACAGTACAAAAGGTCACAAGAGAGCGAGGCTCGTATCAGAGTAAACAAACAGAATGCAGCTCATAAGAAATACCACCATCATTTAGGATCAGGTGGCTATAAGACTGCCCTTCCAAAGTGGGAGAGATAGGAACAGGAGATGCTTGCCAGGGGTAGTCCCGGAGACAATAAGAAGAAATTGGAGTGAACAGTCCAAGAATTGGTTCTACGCTCATGGGGGAACCATAAACCCTAATGACGGGGAGCTTGATTGGGGCCCGAAAATTTCAAGAGCAGCACAGAGGCTAGTTCAAGCACGAAGTGCGGTGTTGGCTGGCGAGTTCAAGCCCAACAGAGAGAAGGATGAACTCACGTACGCACTGGAGAATCCTGAGCACGGTGGGCGTACGAGAGGCTTTGGGGCCGTTTCGTGGCTGCATTCCTTCGAAGCGGATCGAGAAAGTTACAGAAGCCGCCAAAGAAAGAAGGACGAGGAGGCAGAGCGGATCTACAAGTTGGAGGAGTATGTTCTTCAAACACAAGAGCGTGACAAATCTCGTGAAGAATGGATGCTGGAGGAAATCAAAAGGCAAGTGCAAGTGGCACTTAGTCAAATGACGAGTGGGCAAGGTACATCATCAGAACAGCCTCAAGCGAACATTAGCCCCCAGGTCAGATGAAAAGCAGCTGCGCCTCCACGTAAGTACTAACCATTCAAGATGACTCCAAGCTACGCTTCCCCGTGGATGACGTTAAAGAACCTTTTACTACTTGTGAGCTGCACATTCCAGATGGAAATGCCACGAAAAAGGTGGTTGTCGGTGTTGTAAACCCTATCGACCGCACAAGAACACCAAGAATCCATGGTCAACCAGTGCCAGCCGGATACGCTAGCATCTCGGTGGATAGGGTTGAGACAGGTTGTGGCAGTGTGGCACTGGAAATCGAAGGGGGAGATGGGGAGAAGACTTTAGGTGAAGCGGAGAAGACATTTATTTGCTGGCGCAAGCGCTTCATTATTATTCCTGGAGTGTCACCGCCGCAACCTCCTCCTACTGATCAAGATCCTCACCATAGATAGTGCGCGTGAACGAGAAACAATTTTTATTACACTAACTTCCTATATGTATATATTAATTGGATGCTCACATCATTCGTTCTTTTGCGACGCAGGAACTATAGTCCAGTTCGTCATTCCCCAGCGCATCATAGTGCTGCGGGCGGTGACGATGTGTTGGAGGACACAACTTCAACCCCATCTCCTGCACAAAGATCTCCACAGCGGGCTCCAACGCCACAACCTCCACCGCGGGATCCAACACCGCCACCGGCCCCACCATCTCCTCCACCGCGGGCTCCAACGCCACAACTCCACCGCGGGCTCCAACACCGCCACCGGCCCCACCATCTCCTCCACAGCGGGCTCCAACACCCCCGCCTCCACCGCGCGGCCCTAAGAAGCGGTCCGCCGCCACAGAACCGAAGGCCCCACCTCCAAAAAAGAAGGCTCCTACATCAGAAAAAAAACAGGAGAAATTAGCTTATGAAAAGACTGATGAGGAGTTAGAAATTTCGGTGAAAAAAGATGTGCGAAATTTTTTAGAGGAATCAAAGGTCGCGGCTAAAGCGAAGAGAAACCCAGAGAAGCCTTACCTCTTGTTAAACCCACAGGAGTTAAGGAAAAGGGTGGAACAACATGGTATCAAGATGCGTGAAGCCCGAAAGGCTCCGCGAAAATCAGATTACGAACGCTCTCTAATGAAGTCTGCAAAAGAACAACAATCCAGCACGAAGAAAGTGGGAAAGGGTGTTCCACAGCTCGGGGAAACATCAAGACCGTTGTCCTCGTTATTTGTGCAAAATCAGTATGGTTCAAACATGGGCAGAGTACAGCGGAAATCTGGAGAGACCACTTTGTCTGAAATGGACTCAATTGAAAAAAATTTCATTGACAACGGTCTCCCGTACGACACGATCCAAAATATTGCTACTGGGCTGGAGTTTCCACGAGCGGAAGTAGTTGATGAATGGAGGAGAAATTTTACACCGGGCAGGAGTCTAATGAACCCCAATCACTTACATGTACTTGGTACGCAGATGTTTGCAATCAACAAATGGTGCATGGAGGCTTCTAAAGACGGTGATGTCAATTGAATTTATGTCCGAATTCGGAACCATCACTACTTCCGTGGCGATGACCTAATCTTAGTCCAGATGGAGGAATTACACCAGCTATGTCATATGGACGCACTGGACAAATCGCTCCTTAGCTGCTATTGTTTGTAAGTGTTTCTTTTATAGTTTTCATTGAACTCTCTAGTATGTGTATATAGTATGCGTATTCTTACACACATACTTGTGGATCGACTCGATATTTGTCGGTGTTTCGTACCCGGGGTATCACACCAACGAGTAATACGATCGCGTGCTTCTCTTCCTGGATGGTGATGCAAGGGGACACAAGGATTTATCCTGGTTCGGGCAAAGAAGGCCCTACGTCCAGCGGGGGGGAGATGTTCTTGTATTACTTGCACCTAAGTGCTTGTACAGGGGAGAATACAAGCTCAGTGAGCGTAGACCGGAGTCCGGACTCGTGTCTGTGTGTGGACTCGTGTGTTGTGTCCGTCGTCCCGAATGAGGGCCCTAGCGTCCCCTTTTATAGAGCAAGGGGAGGCCAGGGTTACACGAAAGTATTACAGGTGTCGGGGCGCATGGTGCCCCATACGGAGAAGGGTAGTAACTCTGTCTTGTCGGGGCCACTGGAGCCGATGTGATTGTCGCTGTTGAGGCGTCCTTGGGTCGTGGCTTCCATCCTGGGCGCGGACGTGGTGGTGCGACAAGGCGGGAGCCGTACAGCACCCATCCCGGAATGTACAGTATGCGGCGGGGTCCCTCCGGGTCTTGGGGTACCTGTCCTCCAATAGCACGAAAGGTAGTTAGGGCTCGAAGGGCGTGGAGCCGGCTTCGAGGTGGTGCCACGGGGGCTCGAGGGGCGCGGAGCCGGCCTCGAGGTGTGGCAGTGCAGAGCTCGAGGGGCGCGTAGCCGGCCTCGAGGAGTTACAGCGCAGGGCTCGAGGGGCGCGTAGCCGGCCTCGAGGGGTTACAGGGCAGGGCTCGAGGGGCGCGTAGCCGGCCTCGAGGAGTTACAGCGCAGGGCTCGAGGGGCGCGTAGCCGGCCTCGAGGGGTTACAGTGCAGGGCTCGAGGGGCGTGTAGCCGGCCTCGAGGAGTTACAGTGCCTGGGTTGGCCGAACAGTGCTGCACTGGTGCCCTTTTGCCCATGCTTGTGGTGAAAACGAGACTTGACCTTTACACCGAGTTACTGTGGTACACGCCGTGTACTAGTGGACATGACCGGAGTAGGTGAAGGCATTAAATGCGTGGTATGGGCTGGTACGGCTGTCTGAGCAGCTCGAGGTCTGTGTGTTAAGGCTCGAGGTGTGGGGGCGCGCATGCCCGAGGTCTGGAGGGCTCGAGCGAGACGGAGAGCGATCGTGCTAGCCCGAGGCCTGGCTGGGAGGGCTCGGGCGAGACGGAGATAGAGCGTTCGCCCGAGGCCTGGCTGGGAGGGCTCGGGCGAGACGGAGACGGAGCGTTCGCCCGAGGCCTTGCTGGGAGGGCTCGGGCGAGACGGAGATAGAACGTTCGCCCGAGGCCTGGCTGGGAGGGCTCGGGCGAGACGGAGACGGAGCGTTCGCCCGAGGCCTTGCTGGGAGGGCTCGGGCGAGACGGAGACGGAGCGTTCGGGTGTTTGCGTTGATTGGGGGTACCCTTTTTTGTACCACCGACAATATTGCAGGTATCAGATGACTCAGCTCAGAGATAAACATGACAATTCTATTGGGTTTGTTGATCCATATGTTGTTTTCAAGGCTCCAAACCCTTCAGCGACTTGGAGCGATGAGTCGTGTACAAATCTCATGAGGTTCTTCGTGAACCAAAAAGATAGAGAAAGAATTCTCTTCTCATACAACTTTAAGTGCGTGAGACATATATAGTTAATAATAAGTATGTGCACATTTTATTTTACTTAACCCTAATAATCTATATTATGAATCATATGTATGAACAGTTATCACTGGATACTGATGGTCATCGATCTCAAACACAGCAATGTGTTAATCTATGACTCGTTGAGCAAACCGCAAGAAGATTACCAAGATATGATAGACATCCTCCAAAGGTAATTTTTCGATCCCTAGCTTGCATGCTTAAAGTATAGACTAAGCTTGTATATATGTATACTTATTAAATAATGATCGAACTATTAATGTTTCATTGGCCGGATTAGGGTTTGGGAAAAATTCATTGCTCGGGAACATATGAGTCAGTGTAAGACGCCACTTACAATAAAGCCACGACTACCAGTAAGTTTACACCTTCGTCAATGTACGTGTATCTTTATTATATCATGTCATATATCATATCTTTATTACGAGATGAATCTTTTCATTCTACAGTGGATTTTGAGACAAAAACAGGGTACCAACTTATGTGGATTCTTTGTTTGCAACTACATGATGATAGAATCAAATAGAATTCCTGAAGAAATCATCAAAGTACGTAACATGTTTCTTTTCATTTTTTATAGACTTAATATTGATAATATAGTTATTACTAATATCTTCTCTAATTCAAATTGAAGACTGACTGGTTGAAGCAAAAAGTGATGCTACAAGGCCAATTGAAAGCAATACAAGAGACAATAGCAGGATTTCTTCGGGAACAAGTCATAAATCCAAACGGCGAGTTCTACTGTAATACCAATGAGAAGTTGATTCCAAACAATGATGATCATTTGTATGCCCTATAGATCTTTAGATGGAGTACAACTTGTAATAGGTTTACAGTACTAACTTTAGGGTACAACTTGTGTAAATAGATATTTGGACAACTTCTATGTATATTGCTTGTAATTTTATGTACATATATTTATATATATATATATGTAGTTCTATAGTTCAATTATATATGCATGCAATAAGCTTATTGTGTTATGCTGCTAATATATATATAATATATATATTAGCAGCAAAGAATACATATTGGAAAACCTATTAAATAAATAAGCAAAACTAAAAACAGAACTGAAATGAAAATAAAAAGGAAAAAACAGGGGACCCTTTAGTCCCGGCTGGTAATACCAGCCGGGGCTACCGCTGGTAGCACCCTTTACCAGCCGGGACTAGGGGGCTTTAGCCCCGGTGACCGGAGCCGGGACTAAAGGGGTCTTTAGTCCCGGAAGCGTAGTCCCGACTCGGCAACCGGGGCTACAGCCCACCTCTGTTGTAGTGTTAGGACAAGAGTGAGTACTTGGATTGGATTCTTTCCGTGCTTTGTGATGTGAACACGCCGCCGCGAATCGAATCGAATCTCTCGTCTCCTCCACCTCAAGTCCGAACCGTTGAACACTTGACCGAACTAAAGCTTGCGGCTGCCGTCGTTCGTAGTCGTAGCCTGGCATCGTGCTACACTGCTACAAGCCGGCCTACGTACCCTCCTCGTCTTTTGACAAACAGAACGGTGCACCAGCGGACTTGGATCGGGCACACGTTGTTTTCTGCTGTCCACGTACTACTAGTACACTTTGTAAAGAGGCGGGACAAAATGAACGCAACGCGTGATAGTCTGTCCTTGCTCCTTACGATAGATGTAGAGTCGTCATTAGTTAGACGGCCGAAAGTGGACCGAACGGCCTGGTGAGCCGAAGAAGCCGACCACCAGGCATGCATTGGCTTCTTCTTTAATCTTTACCCATGCAATGTATCCATGCCGTGCATATTAAATTAAATTAACTGTTCTGCAGTGGCCCGTGCGTGCTACAAGTTTCTTGTAAGCTGATCTACGGTTCACATTATTTGTGCTTCCAGAGTGTTGTGTGTTTGAGATGCTTGTGACGGTGAACTAGGGAGAGTGTGGTCCTTCTGGGACTGGGACCGGCCGGCAGGCCGGCCTGTACCGGCGCCAGTCACACAAATTCACTGGACGTCGCCCGGGAGTACTATTTTCTCTTTTAACCTAATGCTACTGTTGCTCACGCCTCACGGGCTGTCCCATGCGCTGCTCAGAAATTTCACGGGATGTGTCATGTAACGACGGTACGTATACTAGGAGGATGGAGCCGAAGCCGAGGACCTGAGGTTGACCCTAGCTAGCTACTGCCTCCGTCCCTAAATAACTGTCTCTAGAAATCCGTGTTTTACTGACAGACACGCTCTCCGGACGATGTACCGGAAAGTACTACCGGCCCGGCCCGGGGACCCACACCAACAGCAGTATACTGATCGAAATGCCGAGGAACGACGGCTACAGGTATAGCTGCTACGGATGAGCTAGAGGCCCCCCAAGACGATCGATGAGGGGGCGCGCGCACACACACTGTACGTGCCCGTTCGTGTCGCCCTGTGGTTCTAGAGCGATCGAGGCCCCCTAAAACGATCGAAATGCATCGATGATCTCTGACCCTGATCCTGACGTACGGTACCTGAGGGAGGGAGGCTTGACGACCTTTGCGGTTGCGGCGTGAATGAATGGAACCGACCGACGTGCTCACCGTCAGTCGTCGTGCCGTGCAAGGTGCATCGCCGCAACGTCCGGATCGGAAACGGACCTTCCATTGCATTGGTGTACTCGATCTGCGTTGATGACGGATTAGTGACCGACGACCCGGACGACACACGCCAGCATCCATGCATCCGTCGGTTTCCAAACGAAGCCGATTACACGGCGGAGTACGTACCACGCAACCACAGTTCAAGCGCGTCGCTGGGCAAGGTACAGCCGCTGGTGGCGTACAGCAACAGCACTAATAAAAATTACGTGCAAAATTATTTCTCACGTACGTACAGTTCCGACGGATCTAGACACCGCTTTCCACGTCCGGTGTTGTTGGTCGTCAAGCTTTTGGTGTATATATTTTGTAAGAGAGAAAATACGTCTGATCAACTGTTATATATAGACCGAAGTCGAAATTTTTTGGCGGTCTTCTGTCAAGTCCCAAGTCGAATCTAGCAGAGGCTCTACCTTTTGACTTGCAAAAGGTGCCGACGCGTTACAAATGAATGGCAACTTCCAAGGAAATAAAGGTAGTTACACGAAAGTAACATGCAAACAAAATCTACGCGAGTGCTATATAACGCGTAGGAGACGCTGCGAGCATAGAAATGTCAGTGTCAGTATCAGCGCAATCACAAACAAATCGTTGCCACCTTTCCAAGACACTGTTTAGTTCGTCCTATTTTGCAAAATTTCTCATCACATCAATGCTTGGACGCATGCACGGAGCATTAAATATAGATAAAAAAATAACTAATTGTACTTTTCGTATGTACATGTCGAGACGAATCTTTAGAGTCTACGTAGTACATATTTGAACAAAGTTTGTCAAATAACAACGAAAACGCTACAGTAAAAAATTTTGCATCTAAACGAGACCCAAGTTTGACTTGAAACCATATATCATGCCGTGTCTCGGTACTACCCAAACGACCCCACTTGCGCATGGCCCCTCCTCTACAAGAATTTACTCCCTTTTCTTTCTAAATAACTATCATTTTCGCTTCTCGAGTTGTATCTTTGATTAAATATATTAACAAATATTCATATTTTTTATATAATTAGTAATATTGAAAAGATTTTTGGATCTAGTTTTTAAACAAATTTATTTAGTGATATAGTTATTGTACGCATTTGCTATAAATCAAGTCAAATTTATGCCGTGCACACTAATTGTGATAGTTATTCAGGGACAGAAGAAGTATGTATCTCTTAAGACCCTGCTCAGGATTGATAAACATACTAAAATAGGAAAAACGTAGGAATAAGATACGAATGCAACTATAAAACATAGGATTAGAAAATAGAGAAATTCAATAACAAGGTTGTTTAGATGGCCAACAGGAAAACATAAATACACAGATGCCTTGATCCAACGCGAGCTATCCAAAACACGAGCTTGGACTTGATGTGATTTTTCGTACGTTCTCCTAGGTTCTGGTGTGTACCAACTTTTCTTCTACTTTTCATATGGACCTTTCCTATGGACCAAACCAGCCCGGATCCACGGAGGGCTCTAGCCCCAATATAACTGGTGCATTATTTTTAATAGAAATATAAAGAGGACGAGGGAGAAGAAGAAAAGACGGAAGAAATAAGAAAAATAGAAAGATAAAGGAAAAGGGTCAGCCTCATCGATCCTAGGACCTGTTTGGTACAGCTCATAAGTTATAACAGCTTCATGAGCTATTGTGAGCTGTTTTTTTTTTGCCAAACATCCTTTTACAAAACAGCTTCATCCATGAAGCTGTTTTATTCCTCTCTCACCAACGGCGGAGCCAAGGCCCGGCCACCCTGGGCCGGTGGCCGGGCTCCCCCATGGCTGCAGTATAAATACTTCCTTCAAAAAAATAGAAGCTACTTAAAAATCCTACTCATTTCTCTCTCAAAAAAAGTACAAATACTACTAAAGAAAAAAGATTGTTTTCTAGCTACATACGGAAATGAGGTAGTACAAAGATGAGGTAGAGAGCACACACCGCTTAGAATAGTTTAAAACTTAAAAATAGATTAATTAGCATTAATTATACCGAATGTTGCGACACTATTTTAGCCTATTTAAAATAGATTACTTATAAAACTAATTACACATCGACGCATAATACTTAACGAGACAAAGCTATTAAGCCTAATTAATCTGTCATTAACACATGTTCACTGTAACACCATATTGTCAAATCATGGACTAATTAGGCTCAATATATTCATCTCACGAAGTAAATTCCGACTGATAAATTAGTTTTATAATTAGTCTATATTTAATATTTCATACATATGTCTCAATATTCGATATGATAGTTAATTTTTTTGGCCCATATAGTTTTTACGCTAGGTGTGATCTTGCTATTAGTATGATGTTTTATTTCGCCCAGGCTCTGTAAAATTTCTGGCTCCGCCACTGCCTCTCACAAAACCATAAGCTGATATAAAGCTAAAAAAGTAGCTTTTCACAACTTACACCTCAATTTCTCTTAATTTTTTTTAAAATAATATTTTTTTTATTATTAATTTCAAATATAATATGTGAATTTTATTAATTGCAGTGCTGGTACGCAGTCGGCAACTGGAGAGCCGAGAGGCCCTATCGGCGGCCCAGAAGCTGACTGGAACATGCCTCAGATGTCCTGTGAGTTGTTGTACGAGTGGCAACCCACGGCCATCGTAAGCGCTCTATCTCTAGCTTCTTTATATGCGTTCTCTAGTTTAGGCCACGTTCAGTTCCCCAAATTCCATCAAAAATCTTATACAGTACCCGTTAGATCGAATCTTTAGACGCATGTATGAAGCATTAAATGTAGGTAAAAAAATAACTAATTATACTTTGAGTCTTTCGTATTGAGACGAATCTTTTGAGTCTAGTTAGTCCATATTTGGACAGAGTTTGTTAAATAACAACAAAAGTGCTACAGGAACTTTCTCCAAAAATTTCACGAACTGAACAAGGCCTTAGTTAGAATAGTTAGGTTAGTTTAGATAGATTAATCAGTTAGGTTAGTTTAGTTATATTATTAGGATGGTCAGGAGAGACACCCTAAATGCAAAGACGAAAGAGAGAGGGGAGATAAGTCGATTGTAAAACTAATAAAATTTACGACAGAGACAAGTAAGTCATATATTAATGATAAATATCTAAGTATTATATGAGTGGACTATCCGAGAACGGGACATAACTTTGGTGACTAGACAGAACTCCATGACAACGACATCTTGATCCATGCCTTCTTATAAATTGTGATCGCTAATTAGTTGTTTCGATTCATTTTCAGGCTCTAGGTAGTGATATAAAGTTTGTATTATAATATTTAAGAATTATTAGCTTAATTATTGGTTGAAGTTTTTAAAGTTTGAATCTTGATATGCATGTGTGTTAGATAAAATTGACCAAAGCGAGTAGAATTTTTGAAACATTTGTAAGGTTCTTTAGGGTGAACATATGTCCGAAAAAAAACAACAAATATTTTTAGTTTATAATTTAACGTGACATTGTTTCACAAAAGACTTAGGGGGTCACATCAGATATTTCGACACTAATATAGTCTATTTAAAATAAATTAATTATAAAACTAATTACATTGTCATATGCTAAATAACAAGACAAATCTACTAAAGTAAATTAATTTGTCATTAGCAAATGTTTATTGTAGTATCATATTCTTAAATCATGAACTAATTAAGTTTAATAGATTCGTCTCGCGAATTAGCCTTCGGCTGACAAATTAGTTTTTTAATTACTCTATTTTTAATAGACTAAATTAGGGCCGCAAAATCCGATGTGACAGGACTAAGAAAACTGGAGAAACAAACACCTAAGATTGTAGTTTTTTTTTGAGAGTCTGTCGGCCGTTGGTGGGCCGACGGCGCCGTCGGCCGCTCAACTGCCGATAGGTCCTAAATCGGCAATCCACCTACCGACGGGCTCCTAAACCTGCATTTTTTTAAAAACGGCGCCTACTTTAACAATTACAAATAAAAAATATTATTTCAAAAAAAATCTATTTCTCTCTCCCAACCATGCATGAAGTTGTTGGTAAAGCTATTTTGCCAAACACTTTTTTCAAAACAGCTCAGCTTCATCTAGTAAGTTGCTCATAAAGCTATTTTCTAAAAAAACAATTTCACTAGTGAATTTGAGTTGTACCAAACGGGGCCCTATTATGCATCCGCCACTGAACGAAATAAGGTTACAACATCCAAATCCTATATGTTTTCTTTGTTCGTCCTCGAATTCAAAGGGGGTCTTATTAGTTTTAAATTTTTATATAAGACTTTCAATCGTTGCAAACAGTACAAGCAAGTTTTATCTTCACGAAACTCATTTTGCTCCTATAAAACTTTGTGCCATGTCCTCCCTCTTCATTTACGTTGTGTTGTGTGAATACTCCGTATATTTACTGAGTTGAAAGCATTATTTAATGCTTCCAAAACTATATGATTGAGACTAACCTGCTCGGATGTCTATGTTATTTACAATTAGCCTTTCTTTTATCTTTTAATCTCATCTACTTTATTCTTGCTATTATTGTGATTCTTCTTTGGCTAAAGAGTAGACTGATCATCTAGTAGAGTAGAGATCCAAGGATAATTAAATTTTGTTCTCTTTTCCTTTACTATGCTTTATGTTCTTTTTTAAGTTTTAAGCTTCATTGGGTATCCTAATTAAAATAAAATGTATATTTGACTATTATATATCTAGGCTCTTGTTGTGTACTATTGATCTATTCGGCAGGACTTTTTTTGGCTGTGACTAATTTATTGTGAAAGAAATATATTATTGTATACAGAGCTAAAAAAACAGGGCTGATAAAACGTCAAGTGAACAGATCGAGCCTTATATTGCCCCTACATCCATAGTCGTGTAGAAACAGTGGAACCACTAATAATACAAGTGGCCTCTGATAAAAAAAAAAAACTAATAATACAAGTGGCCGGCTGTCCGCGGGAAGCGTTGGCATCCACGGGACCGCGCCGTGGCGGTGGAGTGGAGAGAGACGCCGTGGCCGGGCGGCGCCGACCAGGTCCTGCCTTGCCGACGAGGAGACGGCAGCCACACACACAGACACGATGGATCTCCGGCCGGCAATTCTTCGGCCGGTGCGGACGTCCGGTCGTTTGGCCTAGCCCTGGTCTACTCTAGCTGCCGGCAGCCAGACACACACGCCTGCTTTCAATCATCTATCCGCGCGCCTCAAGACATGTTTAGATCGCGCCTCAAGACATGTTTAGATCTCAAATATTTATAAGATTCCCCATCACATCGAATCTTTAGATATATGCATGAAATATTAAATATAGGTAAAAAAAATAACTAATTGCATAATTTGTTTGTAAATGTCGAGACGAATCTTTTAAGTCTAGTTGGTCCATATTTGGATAAAGTTTGTCAAATAACAACGAAAGTGCTACAGAAACTTTACATCCAAAATTCTTCCAAACTAAACACACCCTCACTCGGTCACTCGACGGAGGACACTGCCTGGCTGTCTGCAATGCCGGCGGCCGGCCCATGCGAGCGCGAGCACAAATCGCGCCAGTGGCCAGGCGGCACGACCAACCCAGTTTTCCCACAACTCTAGCGCACCAAACAATTTGCAACCACAACTGCATGGAAATCCATTCGAAAGCACCGCAGCGTGCGAGCGTGCGTGCCTGTAGCGCTGTTTTGCTTCGCGAGTACGTAGTACGTACGAGTCGGGGTAGCACAATATTAAACTCACGCAACGCAACCCAGCAGTACGTTATTCGTACCTACTACCTGTGTAGTATATATACCTATAGGAGTGCCTATCTATGTACTCGTACGTACGTAGTAGCCGTTGTTTTTAGTGTACGTACGTAGAAAAAAAAAAGAGTAGTTATTACAACGCGTTTAGTGGTCCAATAATGTGTGCCTTGTCGTACGTACGTGGTCGCGTGGCGTAAACACGTTGCGCGTCTAGGACACGTACGACAGGGCGGAAGATTAAATTAACCGTCCCACACGTTACGTACGAGCCTTGTTTTTAACTAACAAAACGAAAAAAGTTTGGTGTGGCCTCAGCTCGATGGTGTGCTCTCTGCTCGATCTGCTGGCTCGCGTTCGGTGTTCCTAGCTGCCACCCAAATATGCCGTCTGTATTTCAGCGAAAAGGTACATGTAGTACTAGTACAAAGACGACCACACCGACAGATCGACCCAACTTTGAGCTCTCGGCTCTGAATGGAATTCATTCATCGGTACGTGTACGTAGTCGATCTCCAAAGTCTCGGATCTGTGTTTTGTCTCGTCCAGATTCATGAACTTTGAAAATATATATCGCGTCACGCTAGCTTGCAAATTGTACCGCAGTACCTATTATCAGCAGTGTCGTCCCATAAATTTTATGGGTCCTTGGGCCACTAACACACTAAGAGTCCGGCAATCCAATATTTCAATAGAACGATTAAAATATATAGTACTATTGACAAGAGATAGCTTGTACCATATATTTATTTTTTCTTGATAAGCTAACAATACATTAAAGAAGATAAAAAATGACAAAATAACTATGATGGTTACCTCGAATAAATTATGGTGCTTTAGTTCTTTTTAAAAAAACGTCTTCGGATATTTCTTGATGTAAAATCTTCAAGAACACTTTCAAGATCAATTGTATCTAAAATATTCTTCTCAATGCTGCATATAGTCAAGCCATTTAATCTTTCTTGTAGCATAGTTGACCTCAAACAATTTTTTAATAGCTTCAATTTTCCACACGGCACGCGGCACGCCGCACTCGTAGCCCCGCTCGCCGCTCCAGCCTCCGGCGCTCCCGCACTGCACGTCCGGCCTCCGGCGTCCGCACGCGATCTGATCAGCGATCGCGAGACGCGACTACTCCGTACGCGAGTTCGCGAATCGTGACAAGAATAGAGCCGCACGGCCGACCGATCCAGCGACAGAAGCTTGACCGACGAACGACGGAAGCCTGACCAACGGAAGCTGATTGGCTGAACATCACACGATCTGCTATGTGGTATACTACACATGGGTCATGGGCCCCCGACCTCATGGGCCCTTGGGCGACGCACCGACTGCCCCCGCCCCCAATGGGACGGCCCTGCCTATCAGTGAGGGTCTGTTTGGTTGGTGACCAGAACTTGCCATGCCACAGATTCGTCGTGCCATAGTTTTTCTGACAGTCGTTTGGTTCACTGCCACAGCTATGGCACGCCACACTTTCTTAGAACCGTACCCCACACGTCATAGACTCATTTTTGTGCCAAACTTTGCCATAAGTGTGGCTTCAATTTTGCTCGCCACACTTTCTGTGGTAGCCACAGTTTGCCGAAAGTCAGGCGTGACAAGTTACGGTCACCAACCAAACAGGTCTGAAAGTTTGGTCGACGTCGGCACGGATTAGTTTAGTCAGGGTGGTGATGTGTACCATGCACGATAGTTCAATACAACTAGCAGCACATTAGAGGTAAATATGCCCACATGCCATGGACTTGGATAGAGATGTCATGTACTCTAGGTGTATGTCAGTACCAGCACGAGACGGTTTGGCAGTTGCGTGTCATGCCTGCCGTGTGTCGTGAAATTGAGAACCCAATAACCCATCCATCATTATATATGGCCAAACGGGCCGCCCGGCACGGCACGGGCACTGGCACTAAGTGGCACGACACTATTAGGCATGGCACTACAATAGCACGGTGCCTTACCGTGCCGTGCCTGTTAGTGCTGCCGTGCTGCTGCTGTTTCAGCCCAGGCACGGCCCTAAGAAGCCTTAAACGTGCCAGTGCCATGCCAGCACTATGGTGGCACACCAGTGCCGTGCCAGCACTGGCACTAAACAGCAGAAACATCTCAAAATATACAGGATCAAAAACTGAAATAGAATCTATTCAAGACTTCAAATTTTCAGCAACCAACAAGTAAAAAACATAGAAATCAACAGAACACAAAACAGAGAAGACAATTAACAAAATGGGAGCTTTAGTGCAATGGCTGCCTCATTAAAAACCTACCTAGGTAAAACCCACCCTTGTGAGAAACCCTAGGCAGAAAAAGAGTACAACCTAGCTCCACTACAAGTTCATTCATTCATCATTTAAGTCCAGCATGTCCAAGTTCTCAAAATATTACAACCCACATTACATCAATAACAATGATACTTAATCAAGATAAAGGTTCTCAAATGCTTCTTCAAGTTCCTTGTCCTCCACCTGGTGTCGCAGTTTTGCTTCTGCTGCCTTCCAGTCCTTGATGCAGGTCAACATCTCCACCATATCAGGCTTCAGCTTCCTCCGCCGCTCCTCGATGATCCTGCCAGTCATGCTAAGGGTAGATTCTGAAGATATGGTAGACACAGGAACATTAAGAATATCTTTTGCCATGATTGAAAGAATAGGATAAGTAAGCTTGTGCTGATGCCACCAGTTAAGTATGTTGAAGTCATCATCTAACTGGGTCACAGTGTCACAATCCAAGTAGGAAACAAGTTTAGAAGCATTAGAAGCTGATGAACTTGCAGCCTGCAGCAGTGCAGTTGCAGAAGTATCCCTAGACATGGTTAGAGTAGATAAAGGATGCATCATACCACCTGCAGAACTCCCACCATAATCATCATCATCATATATTTCATCCCATGCAGACCTTTTCTTACCAGACAAGTTAGTAGGGGCAGTCCTCCTCAACCTAACAACACTATATTTTTCTTCATACTTGTTATAAACATCAGTAAGACGAGCTCTAGTGGTAACCAAGTAAACACTGTAATCTGTATTAGTGAGAGTGGATAACCTCCTAAGAACTCTAGTAAAACCTTTAATTTTAGCTCTAGGATCCAATATAAATGCAAAAGAGTAAAGCAAAGGTATCTTTCTCCAATACTTGTTGTATTTCTGTACCATAGGTTGTACTACAGATTCAATGTGAGTATCATTAGCATAATTCTTTAGGTGTATAGCAATCTTAACAAGATAATGAAGCATGAGTGGAGCAGTAGGATAGTACACACCAGATAAAGCAACAGTTGAATCATAAAACAACTCAAGAAATTGTAGAACCTTTTCAGCCATTAACCAATGCTCATCATTCACAAGCAGCTGGCCATTTTCAGATCTGGGATAGTTAGCTATCATAAAAGCAGTGAATGTCTCCTTATGGGGAAACAAATGCTTAAGCATCAGATAAGTTGAATTCCATCTCACATCCATGTCCAACTGAAACATTCTAGGCCTAACATTGGTAGCAGTACAAAAACTACTATAACCAGCAATCCTCTGATTAGATGAGTTCACCCAAGATATAACAAGTCTAAACAATTCAATTAAAGGCTTAAGATCAGTAAGGGCCTCTTTGACAATCAGATTAATGATATGACATGCACAACGCTGATGCAGGAACATAGAATTAACAAGATCCTCTGTCTCATCAGAGTCATCATGATTCTCAGGAGGAACTTCAATACAAAGGTATTTAGACAGTACAGGCCTAAGTTTTTGCATTGCTTTAACATTAGATGATGCATTGTCTAAAGTAACAGCAAACACCTTTTCAGTTAAACCATACTCAGCAAGAACAATTGCAACACGCTCAGCAATGTTTTGTCCACTGTGTGAACAATCAATAAGCCTAAGACCAAGTACTCTTTTTTCCATTTGCCAATCAGAATTAATATAGTGAGCAACAACAGAAAGATAATCTTGTTTACCATTACCAGACCAAATATCAGATGTGATAGAAACAGAGTTAACAACAGATGAACTCAGTAAAGTAACAAGCTTAGCCCTACTATCAGCAAAGTACTTCTGAATGTCTCTAGTTGTAGTTTGTCTAGAAACTAGCACAAATTTAGGATTGTGAGCATCTTTAATGTATTCTTCAAAAGCATCAGATTCACCCATACAGATAGGAACATCAAGTCTAGCAAGCAGTTTAACAAGAGCAGTACGATTAAAAGAGATCTGAGACTGAGACATGCGACATTTTTCACGCCTCTTAACACATTTATCTCTATGCCGAGCTAGGTGACCAGTGCCACCACTAGAGAGAGCAGAGTACTGCCTGTTGCAGTGGATACACTTAGCAGCATACCTGACCTTCTTACCATTGACGACCTTGAAGAGCTTCTTGTAGTCCTCCCAGACAACAGAGGTAGAGGGACGTTTGCGCTTGACGCTGTTGTCGTCCCCCCCCCCCCTCTGCCTCTGGGTTAGGGTTTGCATCCTGATCGTCGCCGTCACTGACAACCACGGAAGCTTGCAAGCTATGACCGAAAAGGGCCTCTGCGTCCTCGTGCAGGTCGTCATCGTCATCTCCCGCCAGCCCGCACATCCGCCTCTCCTCATTCCTGCCCACCTCGCCACAAACTTCGTCGGAGTCGGCCATCGGTCGTCGACGGCGCTCTGGTCCCTCAACGGCTACACAGAACAGAGCAGAGACATTAGATCTTAAACATTAGACTTGAATCGCCGATTAGGGTTAGGGTTAGGGTTAGAGTTGACGCTTACCTTCGCAGCCGGAGCACCAGAATCGCCGGCGACAACAACGAAGCACCGAACTCCGCCGCTGGTTCCTCGACGGACTCGAATCAGTGCTAGATCTACAAGAGTTGAGGTGTGAGAATCAAACCAGAAACATTAGAGCATAGGGGGAGAAAACTTACCCGGATCCGGAGCACCAGACCTACGGCGAGGTGGACGACGGTGAGGAAGAAGTGGAGGAGGGACTGAGGGAGACTATGAGCAGACGAATCGGCGTTGCGAGATCAGGAGCATACAGAGACAGAGTCATGTCGTGTGCTAGTACCAGCCATGGGTGGGTCAAGAGGCCACCGGAAGGGGATAAGAAGGAAGGAAGGCAGGAGGATGGAGGCCGCCGGCGACTGGCGAAGAGATCTGGAGCAGGGAGGCATCGTCTGTCTCCGTCGGTCCACCCGAGAGCTAGAGCGAGGCGAGTGAGACTGAAGCGGCCGACGCGAAGGTGGAAATGAGCTGAGTGGGACTGTAGCGGGGGGGGGGGGCTCTTGGTATATATACTGCCCCAAACCCTAACCTGCATCCAACGGTAGAGAGAGGGCTAGCTGCATCCGACGGCCAGGATCGTGCCGCACTCGTGCCGCGCCCTAAATCGTGTCGTGCCTGGGCCAGGCCCATGGGCCGACTTGCAGGCCCAGGCACGACACTGAGGCCGGGCCGTGCCCACCGTGCTTGGGCCGTGCTTTTTAGGGCCGTGCCTGGGCTGGCCCATAGTGCTAGTGCCAAATGGCCAAGTATATCCATCATCAGTTATTTCGTGTTCCATTCTAGTGTGCTAGCCTCGCAGTCGCAGCAGGTAACAACAGTGCATCATGCATGCATCCGACCCAGACTGCATGCCCGTTAACGATAGGAAAGCGTTGGGTCCCCAACTGGTCAGAATATGTTTACAAACAAACATTTACTAGGCCAAATTCTCAGCAGTTCATCACAAGTTGAAATAAAAGCAAAGAAGAAAGGAAAGGCAGGATCAGGGTCATATAGGACGTGTCTATTTGCTTGCATGTCACCAGCCAGACTCAAACTGCAGCCGAGCTGTGCTAAGGTCAGACCCAAGTGGTATGAGACACCTTGTTTGATTTCCATTCTCAATTAGACCAAGCTAGTATGGGAGTATGTTTGTTTGCCTGTGCTGTGTCGAACGGCTCGCAAATTAGCCACACCCACCACCGACTTGCGTCCGCAACGAAGCCCAAGCCAGCCAGGCTCTGCACAAACGAGGGAAGGAGCTTCTCTCCCGGTCCTGGGTCACGGGTGCTTTAAGCACAATGCCGATCAGGTCCAAAATACTTCCAGAGAAACAAACAGGTTGACCTGCATGTCCTCAGCCAGACCCGAGGCCTTCTCCAGGCAAACAAACAGGCCCATATAATCTCCATCAACCACGCATTATTATAGCATACGTCCTCGGTCCCAAAATAAATGTAATTGTAGAACTAGACACAGTTATTACCAATACTCCTAGTGGAATTATCAAAATATTCCTATAAAGTTACAATCATTACACTTTAGAAAACGAAAGTAAAAAGAAAGACAAATAAAGTTGTCTTATCTTATGTGTAAAATTGCATTTATTTTGGGATAAATTTTAAACTCTATAATTAAATTTATTTTAGGACGGGGGAGTATACTACTCGTACAAATGGCTGCTCCTGCCCCGCTGCCCGTCGTCCTCCCATGGCATCAGCGGCGGACGTTGGCGACTGACCGGGACCGACCGACGGCCGTGGTCCCTCCGGGAAACATGACCGGCGATATTTTTTACTACCTACTGTACTCCACTCCTATGGCTATGGACTGTTGTCGGTCTGTCACGAACCGGAACCAGGGGTAGCAGCTGCAACAGCAACAGCTAGCAGCAGTGGGCAACAGCAACATGGCCGGCCGGGGCCGGCAGTGCCACAAGAAACAAGAAACCACACACACACAAAAAAAATAGTGAACTGAGTGAGGGCCGGGGACAGCACCAGCACTGGACACCCTCGCCCTGGACTCGGTGGACGCGGAACTCCGGTGCCTTGTGGCTGCTTTCGACAGCTCCACCCGGACGTTGCCCGTGTCTGCCGTTGCGTTGGTTACCACGTACTCCGTACTAGTAGTAGTACACATAGCATCGGAGCATCATATCTGCGTATCGTATCGACTGGAATCTTCTTTACAGAACGAAGAGAGAGGGCGCCACCATTGCTGGCTCGGCATAGCTAGGTGACAAGCGCGGCGATGCGCGGAGAAAGTTGCCCTGTTCGGCCGTCCCCTTCGGTTCCTCCGTAGACACAGACAGACCACCTCACCGCTATGATCCTGTCGTCAGTAGAAAGCGTCAAGCAAAAATCTCCCGGCCATAGTATTTTGTCTGCAAGACAGGAGCCACCGAGTCGGCCTCCACGACTGTCACGAACGCGGAGAGAGCCCAGGCAGTGAGCTGTGACCTGTGAGCCAGCCAGCAGGGTGCAGCAGGTCTCTCCACTCTCACCGCACACGCCGCGCCCCCAGCTACCCCAGCCAGCCAGGCCAGGCCAGGTGGCGCACCACGCCGCGCGGGCCCCGCAGCACGGGCTCTTCTCGCTTTTCCCACGCGGTTTCTCGTCGACTTCTCTCTCTCTTTCTGTTTGTTTTTTCCTGGTACTGTACTGGTGGTAGCCGTTGGCCACAGCCCACACCTCCCCGCAATCACGGAGAACGGCGAGGGCGGTGGGGCCCGCGTCTGTAACGGTTTCCCGTTGCGTCGGTCCAGGATCCGTGAAAGTGGCGTCGCGACGCCCACCGTCACCACTAGCTGTACCCCGTCCCCGTACTACGGCGGCCAGGCAGGCAGGCCACCGGAGACCGGACCGGCGGCTGGCATTGGCATTGACATGCCGCGTCGTGCGGAGCACGTCAGCGCGAGCAAGACGCGCTCGCTGCCTCGGCCTGACCGCGCTAGCGCGCGCGACCCACGTCCCCGCCCGCGGTTCCCACCGGGGAATTCCACGAACCTGGACGACGGCGACGGCAGCAGCTCCAGTTTAGTGGACTTCAAGAAATGCTACTCATCAGAGTTGGATGGTCAAATCTCTCGAAGCTAGCTCTTCATGG
The DNA here is from genome assembly GCA_009763385.1 of Coix lacryma-jobi var. lacryma-jobi. Taxonomy (NCBI): domain Eukaryota; kingdom Viridiplantae; phylum Streptophyta; class Magnoliopsida; order Poales; family Poaceae; genus Coix; species Coix lacryma-jobi. Next base: position 3,938,651 of record CM019827.1, read on the forward strand.
CTGGCTGCTTTCTTCATCGCTGATGGCCTGTCGCCGATCAAATGAAATCCGGGTCATGTTCCATTGGCTCAGTAGAAGAAGATTACGGGCCGTCCAAGCCCGTACTGTACGTTGGTTTGAGCAAGTGTATTATCTCTGTTGCCAGCGATACGAATGGATGGAAACGTTTTTTTTCCCCATATTCAAATCCTTCAAGTCAAATGCTCGAATGATTGTATGTCGTCCAGAGATGGTCGTTGACGTTGGACATGCCAATAGAAAAAAAAAACACAGTTCATCCCGCCTGGCTTGCAACAGGAATATATAGATAGTATAAATATGCTGACACTCCATTTTATTAATTGTTCCATACGCTGGTCTTGCCTTTATTATACATGATGTGCTGACTTTGGGAGTACTAGTATTTTTTTTTCTCATTTAGGCCCTGTTTGGATCCAAAGTATTTTCAAAGTATTCAAGAAATACTATAGTTTTACAAAATGCTTTGGTTTTTAAAAGCTACTAGGTGTTTGGATGCAACAAATTTTGTAGTCTCTAAAACCATGGTTTTGTCAAAATTGGAGTTTTAAAAACTCCACTCATGACTAATTTATTTGACACTACTGTAAAAACGGCCTTTAGCCCCGGTTGGGAAGGGTTTAGCCCGAAAAAATAAATGTGCATATGTAAGATTCGAACTCAGCACCTCTCGCCTCAGGCACGCTTACCAACTGAGCTACACAACCCACGTGATACAGTTCTGGACGTTTTCCTTTTGAATCCACTCGGGGAGGACCTTTAGCCCCGGTTGGTAACACCAACCGGGGCTAACCGGGGCTAAAGGTCCACCCTTTAGCCCCGGTTGGTATTACCAACCGGGACTAAAGGTTCATGACCTTTAGTCCGGGTTGGTAATACCAACCGGGGCTAAAGATTCACCTTTAGTCTCGGTTGGTGTTATCAACCGGGACTAAAGGTCTTTAGCCCCGGACGCAAAATTTTGCTGAGACTAAAGCTCAGTTGATAGATCATCCAAATGTCTGTTCTCTAGTAGTGTGACATCTTATTTTACTATTTACTCTGGTACAAGGCACAACTGCGACAAAAAAAGATAAATCCTAAAAAAACTCATAATAATTTAAACATCAAACCTTTAATTTAGTAGCGATTGGGTCTACTTTAATTTAGAGTAATAATTACCCACACTGCTATTATAAAAATTACATTACGAGAACCCCTAATGTTACATCTAAATTAGCTTTTGAAATAATAAAAAGAAATAAAACAACCTTTTGTTTTCGTTCTTGTGGTGTAACATGTCCATTAGAATTCAAAGTCCTAGATTTAACATTGCAATTTTCTAGTATTTCACCGAGAAAAATCAATACTCAATCAGTGGTGGCTAGCATATCCATCAACATAGAAAATAGATTCCGTGACTCGTCAATCTTGAAATCTCTTGGATCTCAAAGGTGCTCATATAAGTAAAGCATGCGTGTGCATTCATAAGCATGAATGTCCAGCAAGTCTACGAGGGTCAGCCATCTACGTATAGATTGTGTTCAATACGAAATTGTATCTAGCCTATAAGTGTATATGAACATAGAGATGGAAAACACATAGACACAATATACAGGTTCGATATAAAATTGTATCTAGCCTATTCGCTTGAACTTATCAACTTTTTAGCCATTGAACAATGATTTTCTCTCAAAAAAAATCAACAGAAATAATATTTTTTAGCCGCATAAACCATCAACTAAACAAGTCCAATAATTCTAGATATGTGTTATCAATGGTCCTCAGTGGCGGAGCCAGGAATTTTGTAGAGCCTTGGCGAGATACAATGCCATACTAAAGGGCTTAACTCGACTTCACTAATAAAAGGGTTACAATGACGGTCCATCCTTGATCTGATTTTGTCAGAGATTAAAGATCTTAGGCATTTTAGGAAGTTTGTGTTTATGGCTTTGTTTAGACCCAGGATGAAAAATTTTGAGGTGTCACATTAGATATTGTGGCTTTAATTGAAACATTAAAAATAGGTTATTAATAAAACTAATTACATAGATAGAGAGTAACTCACGAAAAAAAAACTTTAAAGCATAATTAATCTATAGTTAACAAATATTTACTGTAGCGCCATATTGTCAAAACATAGATTAATTAGACTAAAAAAATCATCTCATGAGTTACTCGCAATCTGTGTATTAAGTTTTTTTAATTACTCTATAATTAGTACTACATGTATATGTCTAAACATCCAATGTGTAGGACGAAAACTTAAATAAAATCTAAGTATGTTAATAGATCTTGTAATAAGGTAGCTCATGTATTAATAAAAGGATTGGAGAAGCCAGTATTTATGCATGTACGTACGCGTAGCTAAGGTGACCAAGTTTTTTTTGTGTATTTATCTGTACGCGCGTAGCCATGTGTGCCTGCAGCAGCCAGCCGAGTGGAGCCCGGCCATTGGCCCAGGCTGGCCGGGCCTTGGCTCCGCCCCTGATGGTCCTACGAAAAAACATATGAATTGCCAAAGCACAAACCATAATAGATCACAAGAATCCTTGTGGAGGCTTCACGTGCTAAGGATCGTGAAAAAAAAGATTCACACGTTCTAAATGGAGCTTAACCACTGCACAAGAATCGCATATTCATGGCTTGCAATGTTTCTTAACGAGGGTCTAAAGTAGCAGTGACCTTTCTGAAGTCGGAGTTTTTTTAGCAGCCATGCAAGTGCAAGACAGACTTGTGCTCTGATGTTGCGGTTATATTTTCCATTTACTTAAGCAGTCCAACTAAAAAAGGCATAATACAACATGGAACCCGGAAAAAGGAATAAAACAAGCCCTCCTAACATAAGCAATGCCTTATCCTCCTCCGTTGGCCATCCTTCCATACATGTATGGTTCGGTATCAAATTGTAGTTTTGCATGTGGTGCCATGTTCGATGTTCGTGACCCTCTCTCGCTCATTCCATCTGCATGATTTGGGGTGTTTTGTGAGGCAAGCAACCTTTAAGTATATCTTTTTTTTTTATTTCCCCTTTTTCGAACTTCAAAGCTGAAATGGAAACATCGTACATTAGGTAAAGCTTATTTATCGTGATCCTATGAATCAATTCAATTCAAAACTATGTATAATTCTATCCTAGAACTAGATGGTTGAGCCCTCACCCTTAAGTAATAAGGTTTGTGTCGACGAAATATGGTCGGCAGTCTACCGAGGGGTATGCCCAAGGTAGTAGATTAAGCGGTGGAGGCGTGCGAGACGTCTGCAAAGCGTAGACACAGGGACGAGAGACGGCGATTTAGACAGGTTCGAGCCAGCAAGTCTCCGAAATACCCTACGTCCTGTGTTCTGGTGACTGGTTTGTATTGCTGATTGAGCGATCAAATAGGATCTGAGGTGTTTCGAGAGGGGGAGGGCCCTGCTCGCCTTATATAGCCGGGGAGCAGGGTTACAACTTGCCGAATCCTAACAGATTACAATCGGTTCCTTAAGGCAAGGAATCCGGGTTTATCTATCTGGATCTTGCTTGTCGAGCAAGTCATCAGGAGAGTCTTGGCGGATGCAACGGCCTGGTCGCGGACCGCAAGGTCTCCGGATTAGGCCGTATCTGCAGAGCAGCCCAAGTAGTACCATGAGGGTATACGGGTGTAATATCCCCACAGTTTGTTCTAGCCATAACCTCATAGTGGGTATGTAGGCCATCTTTGCATTGACAGGCTTTCTCGGGTATTTTAGCTCTAAATTCTCTAGGTTTTGAGGCGATTCTCACGAAATACGCGAGCTCATGAAACAACTGTAAGAAATTGCAGAGGAAAGAATTTATTTTTTTTAACTGGAAATGGTGGGCAAACTTAAACGTGTTTTTTTCTATTTTTTGTATGCTTACCTCCTCATCCCTGTGTATATATCGTTTCTCGAGAAATATTTATATATATTTGTTATAAATTAAGTCAAACTTATGGTATATACACCAATAAGAATTATTATTTAGTGACGTAGATAGTAGCGTAACCTTATTGATGAAACATGAAAAAAAATGCCTTTACATTACTATTCTCACGAGCAAGGTTTGCGGTATCCGCAATCCACTTGGCAGGTGTTTCCAAACGGGGGCCCACATACAGGGACCGTAGCGCAACAGCTAGACCGCGCAGCTTCCTCCTCCCCGGCCTCCCTGGCTTGCACGGCTCCGATCCGTGAATCCGTGATCGATGATGGTAATGGAAAACGTCCCGCCTACTGCCCACCTGCATCTGCCTCTATAAATACGCCGCCCGCCTCATAAACGAAACCGCAGCCACCGCCGTGACGGAACAAACCGAGCGGAGCCTCAGGCCACGCCTCCGCCACGCGACCAAACAAACCCCAAGTAGCGGCGAGGCGAGAGCCATGGGCAAGATCAGGATGCCCGTGCCGTCCCTGTTCCGCCGCCGCTCCAAGTCGCCGCCGCCGCCGCAGGAGCCGGCGGCCGGGGGCAAGGGCAACGGCCCCCCCGCTCCGGTGGCGACGGCGGAGGAGGAGATGGCGCGCGTGTTCCGCAAGTTCGACGCGAACGGCGACGGGCGGATCTCGCGGTCGGAGCTGGCGGCGCTGTTCGAGAGCCTGGGCCACGCGGCGTCGGACGACGAGGTGGCGCGCATGATGGCCGAGGCGGACGCCGACGGCGACGGCTTCATCAGCCTGGACGAGTTCGCGGCGCTCAACGCCACGGTGGCCGGCGACGCCGCCGCCGTCGAGGAGGACCTCCGCCACGCGTTCCGCGTCTTCGACGCCGACGGCAACGGCACCATCTCCGCCGCCGAGCTCGCGCGCGTCCTCCGCGGCCTCGGCGAGTCCGCCTCCGTCGCGCAGTGCCGCCGCATGATCGAGGGCGTCGACCAGAACGGCGACGGCCTCATCTCGTTCGAGGAGTTCAAGGTCATGATGGCCGGCGGCGGCTGCTTCGCCAAGATCGCGTAGGTTCCGTTCGTTCCCCTCTTCTCGCGTCGCGCGCCCGTCGAATCTGCTGCTCCCATCCATCCGTCGAGCTCGTCGTCTCCCTCTGTTTTTCATTTTTTTTGGGTCCTCCCTCCCTTCACAGCCTTCCGAGCGTGTGGCGTGTGCGGTTTTAAGTGTATATAGAAGCAACGATCGAAAGCAGGATTACGAAGCACTAGAGCTAGATTCTTTTTTCTACTAATAATCAGGAATCGCGGCGAATATTGGTCGCAAGATTGGAGGCTGGAGAGCTAACATCTGTTCTAATCCGCTTCCTGTTCTAGAGACGCGATGCTTTGGGTTTGTGAATGAAAAAGCAAACGATTGGAATCTATGGATCTCTACTGCTAATTCGTGCTTCCACTGCTCCGAATCTGTGAGCATTTTGCTGTGTTTTTGTTTGGTATTTGCTGGATCCAGTGTGAATCTGATAATTCTGAAGTCTTGCTGGATCTAAACACGGTGGAATCCGTAAGCAGAGGATAATTCAGGTCGATTCAGACAAAGCTGTAGTAACCTGTTTCTCTCTCTTCCTTCTTCTGCTTGAGAAATCCAACCAAATCCTGCATGCTTTTGCTAGCAGAACTCACCCTAGTTGCAGAATATTCTTGAGATGAACTGAAGCGCGAACAAAAAAAAAATACTCATCAGGTGAACTGTATGTAGTGAGAAATATTGCAGTTGAAATTCAGAGATACTACTGTACAAATGAATTGGTTTATGCATAGTACAAATCAGAGTGGAGTCTTTCGATTCACACTTCCAGATTGCAGTTCAGTTAGAAATCTTGAACTTGGGGATATCCAAAGAGTATTTTATGTGTCTGATGAATGAGTAGCTTACACGGAATCGGTGACAGTGGTAGGTTTGTAACATTACACACAACATTCCTTGCCATTTGTTTGTTAAACTTGGGGAGAAATTTTTTAAGATGGGATCGGGCCGTGGACTGGAAACATGAGTTTGAGGAATATTCTTGCGAAGATGGGGTGAGCTTGAGGAATTGTCGTTGATTGCGTACGTAGCTGATCATTGGCATCATCAGGGCGTCACGAATCTCCATTAGTTTATCTCGTGGCTGAACAACCAGAACTGAACAGGCGGTCTCAGACCTTCGGTGCATCTATCTGCTCCAAGATACTAGTAGAAGAAGATACGTACGGATCGTAGGAAAATCTTGTCAGAAGTGCTTAGTAAAATACAGTAAGTAGTACAGTACTACTGTATTTGTTACTACTGCTGTGTTTAGGCCTTGTTTAGTTCCTAGAAATATTTGGAAAATACACTATAGCACTTTCGTTGTTAGGCCAATCTCAATGGGAGTGTCATATGAGTTTCATTTGCATTAAATAGGTTGTCATATAGGCATATTTGATGACATGACGGTGTATTTATGAAGTGAGAGAATAAATGAGTTTCATCTAGATGAAACTCTCTTGGCACGATTACCAACTCTCTATGAGTCATGAAATTAAATGCATATGAAACTATAGAATGAAACTCTCACTCTCAACGGAGAGTTTCATTCAAGTTTCATTTTATTTCATGTGACATGGCAGCCTTAGAAACAACATAATGAAATTCACCACTGAGATTGGCCTTATTTGACAAACTTTGTCCAAACATAGACTAATTAGGCTCAAAAAATTCGTCTCGACATGTAGATACTAAAAGTACAATTAGTTATTTTTTTTACCTACATTTAATGCTCCATGCATGCAGCTAAAGATTGATGTGACGGGGAATCTAGAAATATTTGGGAGAAGTTGGGGAAACTAAACATGGCCTTAGATGTAGGAAGTAAAACTAATTACACTATCGTACAGTACTTAACGAGACGAAGATATTAAGCCTAATTAATCTGTTATACGGCTGATTTTATTAAAAAAACTATTTACGCATATGAGAAAAACATTGTTTTTATTTTTAAAATAAAAAATAGGCTGATTTTGGTTGAATAGCTCAAACCAACAGAGGGAAGTCCGGTAATTTGACTACGCAGTAAGCAATATTCTAGAATCAATCTGTCTACCTAGAGACAAAAGAAGTGTGTGGCTGCTGACTGCCGAAGCCTGAGGTTAGAGGTTACTCTGTGGTCTGTGGCGTTAGTCACATGCGTGCTGTCGTGGTGTGAAGATTGCAAGCATTACTGGACCGAGGAGGAATATCCGACACCCTGTGTGTGCTGTGACTGTGTGAGTGCGGACGAGATGAGATGACCCAGGCCACCATCCATGTGCAGTTTACGCGGTGCAATCTGTGCCATCTGGAGTGCCACCATCCATCCATCTGATTCCGAACGAACTCGACAAGTTCGGCATCATCTCTCTGTCCACCAACAATGGTGTGCCTCCGCCGAGTTGCGTTCTGTTTTTTTTGGCTCGGGAAAAAAAAAGCTCCGGACCGGAGTCTTCAGCTTTTTTCCCCCGAGGGGAAAACGAGTCTTGAGCTGCCGGCCGGGCCAACTGAAGGGATGATGCGCAGCCTGCCGCTGAGCCCAACCAAATTGCGCAAGGCCGGCAGAATACAACCGCGGAATACAACACGGGCCGAGGGACCTATTTATATATATAACTAGGTGGATTCGTCGCGCATTGCCGCGGGTATGACGAAGGAATACAAATGATTGTCTCTTCGTATCACCGTTGTCTCTTCGTATCATCTGTTTGTCTTAAATAAATATTTTGAGCATTGATTTTTCGGGTACCTAGAAATTATAGGTATGAAGGAGTAGCTTTATTGTAGTTCTCGTTAAAGGGTCATCATAAACCTTAGTGACTTCGAAGTATTTCACCTCAGGTCTCGCTTAACCGAACTCTCTCCCTAATATGCCTGAGACGCATACCCCTTCCAAGAGTTCTGACAGTTCTGTGTATGGCTCCTTTAGTCGTTTTAGAGGACCTCAGAAAATCTACGTGATATGCAATTTTGTGACGTTTTTACTCAGAAACATTGGTTTTGGCCTCGGAGGTACGAAGAAGTAGCTTCAGTGCAGTCCTTATTAGAGGGTCATCATAAACCTTAGTGACTTCGAAGCATTTCACCTCAGGTCTCTCTCAACCAAACACTCTCCCCCTAATATACCTAAGGCGCATACCTCCTCTCAAGAGTTCTGGCAGATTTGTGTATGGCTCCTTTAAGCGTTTTGGAGGACCTCAGAAAATCTATGTGATATGTAATTTTGCCACGTTTTTACTCAGAAATACTGGTTTTGGCCCCGAAGGTATGAAGGAGTAGCTTCACTGCAGTCCACCTTAGAGGGTCATCATAAACCTTAGTGATTTCGAAGCATTTCACCCGAGGTCTCACTCAACCGAACCCTCTCCCCCTAATATACCTGAGGCGCATACCCCCTCCCAGGAGTTCTGGCAATTCTGTGTATGGTCCCTTCGTACATTTTGGAGGACCTCAAAAAATCTATGTGATATGCAGTTTTGCCACGTTTTTTTCAGAAACACTGGTTTGGGCCTAGAAGGCGCACGAGAGTCGTTGTTTCTCACGGATGGATCAAAATATATTCATGTGAGGTCTTGTTTTGAAGAGTTTATTGCGAGGAACATCATGTTGCAATTGGATTTTAACTATGATACTTGGTTTAGGTGCTACAATTTTTTTTCTATTTTCAGTACATGCATGAGTGGGCAGCGGTGGGCACTTAATTGCATGCATGAGTGTGTATGATGTCATGACATCTGCGATGACATCACCAGGGATGATGTGGAGGAAGGATAGGCTAGAGAAATAGGCTAGTGGGGCTTTGCTTTATAGGGGTTATTTATTGCGAGGAACACCATGGTGCAATTGGATTTTAACTATGATACTTGGTTTAGGTGCTACAACTTTTTTCTATTTTCACTACATGCATGAGTGGACAGCGGTAGGCACTTAATTGTATGCGTGAGTGTGTAGGATGTCATGACATCTGGGATGACATTACCATGGATGATGTGGAGGAAGGATAGGCTAGAGAAATAAGCTAGTGGGGCTTTACTTTATAGGGGTTATAGATTTAGCTCTTTTTTTTTAAAAAAATACATTTTACCTTATTAACAACGTAAACTCATATTTAGACACAGTATATCGTCGCCATAAGCAATGGCGTCCAGGTACCTACCCACGCACATCATGGCAGCCTACGTGGCGCTTGCGTCGCGTACATCGGCGCCAAAGATTACGGTGCCGAGCTCAGAGCCATAGATCTGGGCTCCGAGTTCGGAGCCGTGGATCTCGGCGCCGAGCTCTGATGGACAAAGCCGCGGCCAAGTTTCCCTTACCAAGCCTGAGTTCATCTGTTCTTCCACCCTCTCGGCTTCTTCCTCACTGCAACTTGCCTAATTTCTTTGGTGGATTTCTCACCAACCGGTTAATGCGGCGCACACGAAATGGTGGCTCAAATATAAAATTGGGACACATCCAATACCTCTGGTTGTACATGTCCTCTTCATCGGACTTGGTTATCTTGCAAGGATCACAACAAAAAGTACATGGGTACGAGAACACTACTAGGCAGAGGCGTCACGCGACCATAACTACAATTGGACAAAAATAGCTGCAAGAACTGAAATCAATGAATATTAAACCCTAAACCTAGGGTTTCTCGTTATGTTACACATAAATGAAAATATAATATAACACGATGATCTGAGATTACCTTGGCATAACACGATGATCAAAGATTACCTTGGCTTGCTACTATTACCACGCCGAGGCATGCTACCCTACCCTTACATAATACAAAAAATAAAAATCACTTCAAACACTAAGTAAGAACGTATGTAGAGTTACAAAATAGACATGATACATAATAAAGTAATGCGTGAAGAAGATGAGGGCAGAGAGGATACCTTGCTCGCGAAGATCTATAGATCAAATCTAAGTTTCCAAGGTCAAATTAGCCGAATCGAAGAGATTAGGCGGGTTTGGGAGAGGAAGAAGCCGAGAAGGAGGAAAAACAAACTGTAACAACCCACAAATTTCTACCTCAAAAATCCCAACCACAAAATTTTTCTTTTCTTTTTACTTTGCATGATGAGTGAGACAACTTACTTGTAATCATCCTTAAGCATATGCATTAACATTAGTAGCATAGTAAATAACTAACTAACCAATTAATAAGCATATGTGATTTGGCTCTTCTTGGACTTTTGTGTGAAATGCATTAAAACATATATAAACATAATCTATATAAACTGTTACATGAAAATCCCATAATCCTCAACCTAAAGACAATACAATTGGATAGAATTAATTTAAACACTAAACTAATCTGGAATAAAACAAACAAATGAAAATGTAAAAGAAAGAAGAAATGGAGAGGAGGCCGGTTGGGCCAGAACACCACGCACACGGCCCAACCGACCAGCACAGCGCGCGGCACCAGCCCCGCGTGCACGCACGCGGCCCAGGCACACACGACCAGCCCAGCGTCCGCACGACCGAGCCCAACCGCGCGCGGAGCTGCTTCGCCATCGCTTGAGTGCCGCCCACGCTAGCTCTGTAGCGCCGACAACCCGACCCCACACGTCAGCGAGCGTCGCACTGTTCTTCTTCTTCCGCAAGTCGGAAGGCAGAGCACGGCGACAGAGGCGGCCCCACCGTGCCCCCTCGGCCGACCGGCTCTAACAAACTCGCCAGCCTGTTCCCCATTGTTCGAATTAGAGCCGTGCGAACTCCGAACACCTCACGGCCCTCCGATCGAGCAGACCCCACCCGATCTCCGTCCGCCACCACATGAGCCGCCGGCTATAAATCCCCACCTACCCTCGGCGACTCCCTTCACCAGCATCGCCACGCCGTGGCGCAACAACCCCGTCACACACCGAGAGAGAAATTCGAGGGCGGGGGAGGAAGGAAGCCGGAGGCGGGAGACGGCAGGGCGCCGCCGCGAAATCCGTCGGCGCCGAGGAAGAGGACCGCGAGCGGAGCACGGGGAGAACCAGGAGCTGCACGGCACTGCAACCGGAGCTTCACGGCATCGAATCGCCCTGCACCGCTATCCTATCTTCACCGCCACCACGGTAAGCCACATGCCACCTTCGCCATCTTCGTCCTCTGCATCGGCCATGGCGCCCGTACCGGAGCGCGTAGGCCAGAGCCTCTACCGGCTCGGAGCGAACTCACGCCACCGCGCACACGTTGTTGCCTCATGAACCGCACCCGAACTAGGTAGGGAGACCGAACTCACGGCGATGAAACACATACACGTCGCCGCGGACTGACGCGCCGCGGTGAACCGGTGTCCCAAACGCTATAGCCTCTGGAGACGATGCTGGATAGCCGAAAGTGATCACCACTCGAAGAAGAATCCCGTGCACACTTTAGTTGAAGCCGTAGACCGAGGAGCGCTCTAGCCGAGAGGACGAAACGCCGAGACCATGCGCGACGTCGCGGCTGGGCATGCCGTGGCGAACCGATGTTCCAGTTGCCACGGGCCTCGAATTGGGAAACAAACTGAACATATAGCATCGCCGGGTGATGGAGAACACCGAGCACGCCGTAGAATTAACTGGTGCCCGTTAGTGAGCTGTTCCGATGTCGCATGGTCGTGCCGCTGTGTGCCGCCGTGCGGGATCACACGCATGGAGTTGCTGCCGGGGTTACCGAGGCCAGCAGCATGATCGGGAGGCAATAGAGGAGAAGGGAAGGAGACCGTACGCCTGAATTTGGTTGGGGAGGAGCGGAACTAGCCGGGCGACATAACACCGCCGCGGTTCGGCCGCCAAACCCTCTACGCCGGCCGCTAGGAGCACTGGATCAGGCAATTGGTGGTCTGGATCGAATCGCCGTAGAAACACGATCACTCTGGAGCATAGAATCGAGCCCGAAGAGGAGAAGTTGAGCACCGGCGCGAGATCGCCGTTGGCGGGGCGCCGCCGTAACAAAACAGAGGAGAAAGGGGAGAGAACGCCGAGGCTCGAGGCTGAAGGAGGCCTCGAAGCAATTGTCCGTCTCGCCCGAGGCTCGAGGCTGAAGGAGGCCTCGAAGCAATTGTCCGTCTCGCCCGAGGCTCGAGGCTGAAGGAGGCCTCGAAGCAATTGTCCGTCTCGCCCGAGGCTCGAGGCTGAAGGAGGCCTCGAAGCAATTGTCCGTCTCGCCCGAGGCTCGAGGCTGAAGGAGACCTCGAAGCAAAGTCCGTCTCGCCCGAGGCTCGAGACTGAAGGAGGGCTCGGTGCAAAACACCGATTCGCCCGAGGCTCGAGGTTGAAGGAGGGCTCGGTGCAAAACACCGATTCGCCCGAGGCTCGAAGTTGAAGGAGGGCTCGGAGCAAAAGTCCGTCTCGTCCTAGGCTCGGGCTGATGGAGGCTTCGGAGCAAAGATCCGCCTCGCCCGAGGCGCAAGGCTCGAGGGTAGGATTCGGCGTCCTCCAGGCTTACGGTCCGAGGGAGGCCTCGGCTCACTCGAGGGACGCGAACAGAAGCGTCCGGGATGACGTAATGCTGACGTCATGCTGACATCAACACCCGTTGACCAAGTCAACGCTGACCGCGGACCCACCTGTCATTCACTGACACCAAACGGACCAGTCACAGAGCGACACGTGTCAGCACCTGGTTAAATCGGCCATTTGTTATTTTCAGAAAATAGAATAAACTTCGGAAATTCATAACTAATTCATACAGACTCCAAAAATAGTGGTTCAAGTTGCTAAATTCATCTAAAATCGAGATCTACCTATTGGTACCATGTTTGAGTGCATTAGGATCTTTTGAATTTTCATTCGTTCTTTGTGCTATTCTATAGATGTCGCTAATGCGACCTTTGTCGTACGTTTTCAGAGCCGGAAGGAACGCCTGACAACGAGGATCACGACTACGAGGAGGAACAAGGCAACAATCAATCTCAAGGTGCCACAGCCCATCCAACCTCGTAGATCCCATTACGCATGCTAAATTACATTTCTAATTTAATGATGCTCAGTATAGGACTTGCATGATAGATTTGCTTGTAAGCCCATACCTTGACGCAACCTATCCCCTGCTACCCAGCTGATAGGATAGACTCACGCGCTATAAATACTATCTTGTTTATATTTATTTGTGCTACGGTGAAAACCGGTGCATAATGTTATACAGTATATATCGGGGAGTGTGCTGCGTGTGTTTTGGGTGAGTATGGTGGTGAGGGTTGTGTCGACCAAGCCGGAATATATGACGAGCCTGGTGCGAGTCTTGCCGTGGGGCATATCTGGATGCCCCTGTGGTATAAAACCTGTGGCGGGTTAAATGGTGACATGAGGTGGATCTGGGTGTGAGCCGCTGGTGGAGCCCAGATCAGGAGCGTGCTGTGGTGGCACATATAATGAAAACCTTTGAGAAGACATTCCGGCTTAGTCACCCTAGTTTGGTGCGGGATCTGGACCACGGGGAAATACCTTTACAAGCCACTCGCTCCTTATGGACGGGGACGGTCGGACTACCTGGTAGGGTAATGCCATTACTGCTAGGCGAGAGAGTGCGAGGAAGGTACGGGTATCAGAGTCCCACACCCTTCCGAGACGATCACGGCTCCCCCTTCGGGAGAGGGATCGTGACTTCACAGACTTAGCCACCCAGACATACTTGAGGTGAATCCAGGGCTGAGTGGTAGGATGGCATTACTCTAGGCTGGCAAGCGACCGGTATCCGCCTAGGCACATCCGGGGTGCTGATGATGGCGATCTTGTGGATATTGTAGAACCTCTGCAGAGTGTATGGTTGATCGATAGATACGTTGGCCAATTCGTTGGCCGCGGACTTTTTTTTTCCCTGACCTGTTTCCGACTAGTGAGAGCTTCTCTTTTCTCCCTCTGGTAAGAGTGTGCCGGTCGTGAGTCAGGTGAGACTGCGGGCCGTTGAGACAAAGGCTGGGAGGGAGCTGGCCTCTGTCGACTGAGCGTGAGTATGTGTGTGTGGGAATGGTGTATTGGTGATGGATACGGTGATAAGTTTAAATGGTGAAACATGATAAACATACATAATTATTATACTGATATGCATAGGAAAACCCAGCCTGATAGGTCTGAATTTCATTTACCTGTTGCATCCACTACCACATATAAAGCATTTAGGATGGGAAAGTGTGGCCAGTACAAATCGTACTGAAAATTGAGGTTTCAGGTTCCGAGGAGGAGTACCACTCCGAGGAGTTCGATGAGTAGGGGGTTTTCGCTTCTACGCTCAAGTTGGAGTTTGATCGCGCTTCTTCGTCTACTTCAAGCTGTTCCGGATGTTGTTCATCTAAATTTTCGCCTGTTGGCGATGTAATAAATATATTATCGTATCAAGTACTTTTATTATTCGAAGTATGGATTATGATATTTGACTGGATTATCGGGTAATTTGACTCGAAAGAGTTTTATTACACTTGACTCTGTGGATTTTCCCTTCGTGGAAAATCAGGTCATTTCACAAATGAACTCAGGCTCGATAAGGGAAACTTGGCCGCGGCTTTGTGAATCAGAGCTTGGTGCCAAGATCTGTGGCTCCGAGCTCCGCGTTGTAATATGTGGCACCGAGGTACCGCCACGCAAGCGCCACGTAGGCTGGCATGGTGTGTGCGAGCAGGTACCTCGCCGCCATGGTTCGTGGCGTCGAGACATGATACTTTGACACCATCGCTTATGACGCTAATCTACAGGGTTTAAAGATGAGTTTACATTGTTTAGAGGGTTAAACGTAATTTTGTTCAAAAAAGCTAAATTATAAAAAGTTAGGGCCGAGGGACCGGGGTGGGCTGCACTGCAAAAGCGAATAGACTCCTCTTTTTTCTAGATAGATAGATAGATAGATAGAAGACAATAAATGAAGCGGTGTTACAGTATCTTCAAGTATTTTCTATATTTTACTTGACAAATCTTGTATTTTGCTAATTTCTGAAAAAACGTGTCAAGTAAAAATAGAGCACCTCTCTAAGTATTTGCTACTTTTGACTTGCCAAAACCAAAAGACACTTTTACAAAGTGAATACTGAATTTTTATTTAAACCAAAACAGGTCCTCCCACATTTTCTTTGTCTCTAGTTCTTTCGCAACTGGAACCCTGGAAAGAGTTTCTAATGATTTTTCAGCCTTCTAATTACTTTTGTCACTTATCAAAAAAATCACTTTTATCAATCTGTATACGTACGTGTAAAGATACGTATTGGGGAGGGAGAGATATCAAGTTGAGAAAATTGCTAAGTTAGGATATCAATATGTTGGAGACTATTTTTTTCTTATTTTGCAAAAAAAAAATTATAGATGTTATGTTAAGATAGCAAACTCGAGATGCCCGCTTATAGGCTATTATTATTATTAGTAATAAATAAATATACAGTATATGATTGAAAATGTTGCTCGTGGAACATTTTTTCTTCAAGTTTGAACATATTTACCACGTTACTTGAAACAAGAGTATGTGTTCTGGAAGAAGAAGAGAAAGTCCACGAAAAGGAAAGACACTGTAGCAAATGAAAAATATATACTATAAACGTTTAAGAGTCAGCAACGTGTCTGCTTTGAGTGTCATATACTCGCTCCATTTAAGTAACTGTCGTTTTCGCTTACCGAAAAATAACTTTAACTATATATATATTAAAAAATATTAATATTTATCATGCATAATTAATGTCATTGGAAGGATATTTAAATATAGTTTTAAACAAATTATTTAAAGATATAAATATTACATATATTTATTACAAATCAAGTTAAACTTATGATATGAACACCAACAATAATAGTTAAATAGAGATAGAGGGAGTACGTACGCTAGGACTTACAATAGTCGTATTCGGCTCATTTGTTCTGCTCATTTTTTGTGAGAGAAAAATACTGTTCTATAGCTGATTTGTATAGATTAAAGCCGACATATAGCTCAAGCGAACAGAGTCTTGGAACGACACTCGATCAGCTCTCTAATTTGGATGACGATTTTTTTAAGCCTAATAAATTTATGTTTTGACGTTTCATTCTTTTACTCTTATTAGTCGGCTTATTAGCCATACTTTGGTTTATTCTCTCACAGAACACTATTGAAACAGTTAAAATCAACCATAAAAATGATCAACTGAACAGGTAAACATATATTAATGATAAATTAATTAATTTTAATAAATTTATTTTATGGTTTCCAGATGAAATATGTAATTTGTTTTTTATTAGTTTATTTTTAATAGACTAAATGAGTACCAAAACATTGAATAAGACATGGAAAAAGCTTTATACACACTTGTTACGGATGAACACGCGGAACACCTCCATGAGGTCGCCGTCGCTGTTGGCGTCGTCCGCCGGGGGAGGTTGCGCGGGAGGGCGGTGTCGAGCTCTTCATCGGAGGGCTCGGCGTGGCCCAGGCGTCGCCGCACGGCCTCCAGCTCTCGCCGCGGGATCCCAGCGGCGGTGCCTAAGCATAGTTCAAGTGGATGATGGTTACAATTTGGTGCGTTATATTAAACTAGAACAAATGTCCGTGCGTTGCAACGGGAGAAGAAAGAGACTCTAAAAATCTTTTAGGTTGAGTTTAATTCGAAGTTTAAATTTTTAAACTCTAAGTACTCCCTCCGTTATCTATTGTTAGACGTATGGAGTTTTTTCATTCTTGATGCTATGTTAGGCGCAAGGCAACTCCCGAGGCAGGAGTCCAAGAGCATGCGTCTGCATTTACTGAATCCGTAAAATGTTTTGTGTGGTTGATTGGCTAATTTCACTCGGGCTTTGAAACATCGCTGCATGCATATGCATAGATACGGCGTACAGTTCTCACAGCTTAGCGTCATTAATGTCCTCACCTTGTTCAACGAAGTTCCTCGGTACTCTCTCAGTCTCAGTATATAAGGCACGATTTGATTTGGTGCGGTCTTCAAGATTATACTTTGACCATTAATTTATATTATTTTATATAACTAATGGAAACAACAAAAATATCATTAGAAAGTATTTGTAAAGATAAATCTAATGGTACCATTATTGTACTATATATTTTTTATTTTATTAGACTTATTATTGGTCAAAGTTAATAAAGTTTGAATTTTGAAATACGTGCATGTCTTATATCCTGAGACGGAGGGAGTATCAGTAAAACTTGCTTCGGCGCCTAAGAAAAGATAATAGAGGGAGTATAAATAAACTCTTTTGGGTTTAGTTTAAAAACATGAAAGTGATGTAAGTAGATCATTTCAAAATTTAATTTCATAGTACATATGTCCGTACGCTGTAACGGGAAAAAAATATTAGAATTGTTCGGCATGATTTATGGCGGTTGTTGTTGTTTTGTTGTGATAAAAAAACATTGACCAACTTTGACTGATCATAAAATTTAGCAAACAAGGTCATTAACATAAAATAAGACATGAATGTTAAATACCTAAATATTTATATTTGTTCCTTTTTATTAATTTTTTGAGCTATAATTTTCTTTATGATGGATTCGTTGTGTAGGTTAACATTGATAATAATATCATAATGTCCAGTTAATCTATACCTAATAATAAAGAGCCCTCATTGGATGGAGCTTAGGGCCCTGATGGCAGCAACGGTGGCCGATCCAAGGAGGGGCGGAGATGTCAGGTGGTTTTGACGGAGCTCACCATAGCGCCATGGGGGAGGAGAGGAGTAAAAAGTGTCTCGTTGATGGTAGGGAGCTCAGCGAGACTGGCTGATGATGTGGGGCAGAGGAAGATGGAGGCGAGAGCGACACGAGGAGAGGAGAAGACGGGTGAAAGAAGATACGTACGCACCCGCACATACGCTAAGCATCAATTTTTTTTAAAAAAAAAGCAGTCAAAAAATTTGTTTGGGGGCAGAGGAAGATGAAGGCGAGGGCGACACGAGGAGAGGAGAAGACGGGTGAAAGAAGATACGTACGCACCCGCACATACTTTAAGCATCGTATTTTTTTAAAAAAAATCAGTCAAAAAATTTGTTTATGCAAAAACAAATTTTAGAATAATAAATTTAGTCAAAATGGTTTCACGAAAGAAATATATTTGTCAAAATTGACCCAATCTCGAAAACAAATAATTGCAGAAAGACCAAAGTTTAAATTGTTAATTTTAACAGTGGTCCACGAGTCTTAATGATCTCACGTCGACCCCGTCCAGGTAAATATGGAGCAACGGAGCACAGGCGCTCTTCTTGTAGTGTGAGCTCGTGGCTCGTCCGCCTTCAGCTGGTGAGGTGGTGCTAAACACCCAGACCGAAACTGAACGAGTGCTCGTCTCCGCTCTACTGCCGTTGATGTCTCGTGGGCTACCGAGACTGGGCCTTCAAGTTCGGACCGATTTCGTTGCAAAGAGGTTCGGGCTGAGACGAAACAGCCAGACTGGATCGGTTTTTCTCCAACCGGTGCTGTCGACCAGACGAAAGAGGAGGGGGAACAGACAGACTATTAGTCCCATATCGGTCCCCTAATCTTGTGGGAATCTTAGTTAGTCTATATAAATAGGGTTGACGAAAACGGCCAGACCAAAAACAGTGTTATTATATATATATATATTATATAATATATAATACATATATATATAGGTATAGAAGAAAATAACCCTGGCGTATTAATATATGGTTGGTAGTTTTTTCGTTTTAAAAATAATCCGTGACGAAAGCTATTTTTTTTCTGGAAAAATTCCGTGACGAAAGCTTGTGGGTGCAAATGGAAAAGTCCTCGTGTACGTATGGCCTTTTCCCACTCTGTCTCTCTCGTCTCGTCTCTTCCCATCCGAGCTCCGTCCCCTTGCTGTACCAGCTCGGAACCGGAAATGAGCGGCGGCGGCCTCGGTGCCGGCTTCTCGTACCAGAAGTTCGTCCACTTCGCGCTGGAGCAGACCCGCCTCCGCTCCACTCTCGTCCCCCATCCGTCCCAGGTTCTTGCTCCCCCAGCTACTTACTCTCTCTCATATACATGTTCTTGAGCTGCCTGAGCTAGCTATGTGCTTCCCCATTTCTTCCATTGAAGAAGACTTCTAGCTCTGGGTTCATGGAGACTTCGGTACTGTTACTATTCGAGCTTGCAACCACTTTTAGAAATACTGCGAAAAGCCCTGCAGGTCGTTTGTGGCGGGTCATGTAGGCATGCCTCCGCAGCAGGATTGCTCAAACAGAGCCAGATTCTCCCAGTAGCTGCTCTGACAACTTCGAATCAATTCGATTGGGGATGATGCTAAGCTGCTGCAACATATTGCCGTGCTACCAGTTGTACCTTCAGTGCTTGATCTCAGTCTGATAGTGCAGGCAGCTACCATCACCGACTCCATTGTCCCTGAATCTGGAAAACAGTCTGTTGAGTGTGCTTGTTGCTCTGTCGGTTAATTAAGAAGCTTGATTTGTGATTATATTTTACATGCCGGTATAGTATTGAACTGACGGGCAAGTTTTATTCTGCACTTGTTTTCTCGATAATGGAAGCTTGTACTAAAATTTTAAGACAATTGCATCGAGAACGAGAAGACATGACCTTATTGAACACACCACGCACGACCTCTGTAACAGGATGTACACAGCCCATAGAAAAGTTTTAAAGAGCATAGACAGACTATATATATCGCTAGTTTTATTCTGCACTGGTCAGTCATGCTTGTCATTCCTCTGTTAATTGCCGTCTAGGCGTCTACATATTTTCTTTGCAACATAGTTGACCTTTATTTCTTAATCTTCCAGGAAAAGTTCAGGTTCATAAAACCGAATGACGATAACACTGTTCTCAATGCGTTGTCATTCAGCTCTTCCAAAATTAGATTGCTTCGGAGCTTGACAATTGAGCAGAAAAACTCGGTTCAGGTATTTGGTCTGTTTTTGGTGCTCTTTGATTCTTCTTGTTCTTGGTTGCTACTCTACATAAACCATCCTAAAAGAATTATGAACTGGCATATTTAATAGCAGCATATTAGAAACTGACCCTGAGTCATGACATACTCCCTCCGTCCCTTTTTAAGTGTCGTCTGGAAAGCGTGTCTGTGAGGGAAACACAGATTTCTAGAGACACTTATTTAGGGACGGAGGGAGTAGTTGACATATGACTTCAGAATTGGGAAATCATGCTATGTTGCTTCTTCTAGCTTGAAGACATTGTGTTAATAAATGCTTTTGAGTTTCCATGTTTATAGGCATGCACCTTGGATAGATCTGTTAATTCAAATTCTCTATAGTGCATCTATCTGTCTAACTGTGTAGTGATGCTACTCCACCTGAATCCTCATTGTTACAAGTTTACATACAAGAGAAACATGGCTTTTGTTTGGTTTCTTACATTATTACTCAGAGCCCTATGACCGCATTTATAACAGTGTAGCAAGAGATGACCCAGCCTGTTTGGCTTGCTGGGTGCCCATTTTAATCATTCTAGATAGATAAAATTGTACTGTATATTATGGCTCACTTTTGATGGCCCAATCTGTGGCAGCAGATGTTCTTATAACGAATGTGCTAGTGCAGGTTCTTGATTTTGCTGCCTTCTCAGAACCCGAGTACGACCTTCCTATATTTTGTGCCAATGCCTTCTCATCCCCTGCACGTAGTATTGTTGTCTTGTAAGTGTCAGAAAATGGTTTTGCTGCAAACAAAATTGTCAGTTAACGAATGACCTGAATGAATAGTTTGTGCTTTCAGGGACCTCAATCCTTTGTATGACACCACTGAACACAAGGATTACAGGGAAAAATATTACAGGAATCTGATGCCTCTGATACACAAGTACAGTGAGGTATTGTGTGATCCGGTCCTTCCCGCAGCATAAAACCTTCAGAAACATCAAACCTTCCTGTATTTACTTTATGTGTAGCTCAATGTCTTTAATAGATGAAATGCAGCTTCTGCCCTGGGGTGGCAAGATTACAAGCGAGTCTCTGAGATTCTTCTCCCCCGTTGTTATCTGGACGATATTCGAGCCAACTGAAGCCAACCACCAAGCTCTATACTCTGCCTTCATGGATTACTATAAGGTGCGCAAGCATGAGTTTTTGTTGTCCAGAAATTTTTATTTGTGCTGCCAGTAATTCATTCTCAGCATGCAGGTCTGGCTTGAGTTAATGGACGGAGCAGTTGGAGAAACTTGCGAAGAAAAAACTGATCGTAATAGAGAAGCGCAACATAAGTATCTCTCATGGAGAGCAGAGAAGGTTTGATCTTGCACAACAATGGTTCCTTCCATGCAATGCAATAAAAGATCATAATGACGGGATCAGTCATCTTCCCTGCTGTTCTCTTTATTTTCAGGATCCTGGTTATCCACTGCTGAAGAAGTTGATTGGTGAGAGCGGTGCCAAGGTTTGTTGGCTTCCTTGTAACCACCCACTGAAACAGAGTAGCAGCAGCAGTATTTATATATATATATTATATATATATATATATAAATTAAATTTACTCGCCTCCATATGCATATGTGTTTTCAGGATCTGGTGAGGGAGTTCCTGTTCGAAGGAGTGGGGTCGCTCGGAACCAAGTCGTTTGTGGAGTATTTCCCCGAGTACGCGCAAGACGACGGGACGGTGAACAGGAAGCGGAGCATCGACGGGAAGTCCTTCGGAACTCGACCTTGGGACGCTCAGGGGCGGTTCGTCGGCGGCGACGCTGTGGATGGATAGCGGCTGGTGTACTTGAGCAGTTTCCCATTATTTTTGGTTATAGGTCTTCTTGTGGAGTAGTGGATTTCTTTCGGTTGTTTATTTCTATTCTACTGCAGTGGATTTGCTTCAGCAAAAAAGAAAAAAAAAGAAAAAAAGGACATTTGTGTTGGCTCTGATTTCAGAATTCTCGGGATCATCCCCCAAGCTTTCCCGTTGCATTGCATGCACAGGCCGGCTGCAACTTGATTACTGTACTCCAGTTGCTTGGAAACACACACACTACTGTCACTGTGCTTCCACTCCGCCTGCTATGCCTGAACGTCACAGTGCCTGAAGGAAAGGAAGGAACCGGGAAATTGCCAGCCTCCTCCTAGCCCCCGGGCCCCGGCTGACTGAAAGCTAGGCCGAAGCAAACGGAGAACTGAACAAAAGCACACTGTCTGTCGTCGGATCCTCTTTTTCTTTTTTTAACCAGGTCGGCCATAGCCGCAGTCAGCAATGTAACAGACACACAACAACGACGGCTTGACGGAGGTAAAGAAGCGGAGAGGCATGTGCACGCGCGGACAGAGAAGCAGCAAAGGACAACTCGTAGTAGGGATTCCCCGCGCCGCGCCTGCAAAAGTGAAGCGCCATTCGGAAAAGAAAAGAAAAAGGTGAGGTGAAGAAGACAAACTCGGGTAGGCGAGGTACTTCTTCCCCCCGTAGGTGTTGTGAAAGCTGCGCCTAACCGGCACTCGCTTTCCTTGAGATTTGGAGGAAAGCCCTTTCCTAAACTAAACCCACTTGTATGTAGAGTTAGCACAAGTGCACACACACGTCCGTGGTTTGCCGTTTGCAGCACGTCGGCTAGCAAGCAGCCAAGAGCATGCTCGTCGTCGTCTCTTCTGGTCTGGCCAGGCTACATCACTCCGATCCATGGCATGGCATGGAGCCGCAGGTCCTGGATTCACTGGGCCAGAGCCACAGAAGCAAGAGTTGGCTCGCATCGCATGTGACCTCTGCTGCGGCAGCGAGCGGGACCATCGTCGCGACTCACGAGGCATGATGAGTGGGCCCTCCGCCCCGGCGGCAGTAGTAGTCGCATGTGATGTGACAAGGCTACGGCGTCGCTGTTGCTGTGCAGTGCACTGTCATCATCATCTCGTGATCTCGTTGCGTCTCGTCTCGTCTCTATGGACGAAACGGAACGGCCTCAAAAGCTGCAATGCATGGAAACTGGCGACAAGGTCCACTGGCACTGCCAGCCACCACCTCTACCTGGGGAGTTTCCTGAACAAAAAGAGGGGAAGCTGCAGGCTAATCTCATGTCATCAGGCCATGCGCCCATCCCGTGTACTACTAATGGAAAAAAATTAGGACAAGACAGTCCATAGACTAATTAATTATTATAGGCCCTCGATCATTGTAAAGACTGTATCCATGGTGAACTAAACGTAGCTTAGTTGATTGCTTTTCTGGTGGCAGAACCTGTTTACCCAAATTTAAGTCCTTAAATTGACACAGGATGTTCGTATTTTCCTTATTTCAGGATTTAATGATGCTATTCTTTCAGTGATATATAGCATGTTCCTTAACAGCGAGACGTCTGTGGTAACTTCGTCAATATCAAGATTTGTCGATCTAACTCGGTTTTGAAGGAGCTTATACAGTAGAATGCACGTGTGTGTTCATAATAGGAGTAACTTGAATGTACGCTCATGTTTATAAATGTCTACTTCTTTAACTAATTTTGGAAAAAAAAACAATAACAATATCGATACGCGTGTTGTAGATATACGGTTGGTGTCCATGTTCTCACTTTTTGTTTCCCAGTATTGCAGTATGGAGCAGTACTCCGTAGCAGATATTCCCTTGGGTCAAATACTACAGACGTACTATAGCTTTGACCTGACTCCATGCATGTGTTCAGTGTTCCAAGGACGTGCCCGTGCCCGTGCCCGTGCCCGTGCCCGGATAAAATAGCAGTCATTTGGTGGCAATAGTATAATAGCAGTAGAGTATTAAGCAACTGCACGGATTAACCGGAAAGTTCAGAGATTTCTGAGCAGTTATTATATTGTTATGCGTAATGTAACTTATGTGGCCGCATGTCGGCAGCCGGTAGCACAAGAGAGGACTTGCATCCAACGCATCATCACTCATCAGCGCAGTGCAATTTCCTGTGGTGGTCTGTGCAATTTCCCCTGGCCCAAACGCAAGTAGTCTCAGTCAAAATTCAAAAGAGATGTCTTTTCTAGCCTCGGGGTTCTGCCAAGAAATTCCAAGGCAATTTACCTTGGCTGAATCTACAGGCCAAGTTCAGTTCCCAAAAAAATCTCAAAATTTTTCAAGATTTCTCATCACATTAATTTTTTAGACATATACATTAAACATTAAATATAGGTAAAAAATAACTAATTGTATTTTTAATCTGCTCATGTCAAGACGAATCTTTTGAGCCTAGTTAGTCTATATTTAGATAAAGTTTGTCAAATAATAACGAAAGTGCTGAAAATTTCTGGGCAACTGTGGTGTTGCTCCAAATCTACTGTTGCAGTATCACTGTGCGGTAGTCATCACTCATCAGGTACTGGTAGCTATGGCCTTGTTTAGTTGCTCCCCAATTTTGCAAAATTGGCAAAATTCCCCATCACATCAATTTTTAAATATATGCATGAAAAATTAAATGTAGGTAAAAAAATAACTAATTGTACTTTTAGTATGTACATATCAAGACGAATCTTTGAGTCTACGTAGTCTATATTTGGACAAAGTTTATCAAATAACAACGAAAACGCTACAGAAAAAAATTTTGCAAAATTTTTTCATCTAAACAAGGCCTATACGGGGTTGTTTGGATCTGAGACTGCAATTTTAGTCGTGTTGGATGTTACGATACTAATTTATTTAAACAAAAATAGACTGAATATAAAATTAATTACACTGACATACGCTAATTAGCAAGACGAATCTATTAGGTAAATCAATCCATCATTAGTAAATATTGTAATTAGTTCATTATGAGCTAATTTATTGTAGCATCTTGTCCATGGAATTAAATAGCCCGCTATTTTTGCCGCTATAGCCCGAAATAGCTTGAAAAAAATTGTGCCGCTATTTGCGTTCATGCACTATTCTGCCGCTATTTGCCGCTAAAGTCCGCTAATTACAGTTTATAAAACGCTAAACACTTTAGCTTTAGCTCGCTATTTAAAACCATGATCTTGTCAAATTATGGACTAATTAAGCTTGATAGATTCGTCTCGTGATTTAGCCTCTGGTTGACAAATTAATTTTATAATTAGTCCATATTAATAGACTAAATTAGAATCATAACATTCAAGGTAACAAATTAATTTTATAATTAGTCCATTATTAATACACTAAATTAGAGTCATAATATTCAATGTGGCAGGACTAAAAGTTTTAGCATTGGAAACAAACACCGCATAGCTGTATATGAGTTCCATTTACTTACCTTGATTGTTGACTTGTTGTCTGATCATGGTTCGCTGTAACTAGCATACTCGGAGTACTAATGAATAATGATGGGTGGAGGAGTGGGATGTATTTCTTCAAGTTCAAGCAGAAGGGAGAAAAAGACAGCACTGGACCCTCGGACTAACAAATATATCTGGCTAGTGCTTAAAACCAGGGACGAAGCCAGAAAAAAAATTAGGAGGGACTGAATGAAAGTTGATGCTGAAATGCTCATCGGGCTGGAGCATGTTGCAGCCTATGTCGTGCCCTCGTCCACTAGCGCTGCACCTAGCTCTTTGCCCGCTGGTCCTGCCGCCAATGATCGCTTGCCAGCCTGCCCACTGTATCAGGCTGCTCATCCGTGGGTCGTCACCCCTGGTTGCACGCTCACAGCTTGCCGTGTCACTCACTTTACGACTAGGTCTGGCTGCTCGCCGGTAGTTGATCGTGGCCCCGCTAGATTGCCCCCGCATAGCCACACCCAGGAGTCGCTGGCCCGTTGGTTGCGTTGCAGCGTAGTCACGTCCATCGCCCACTATAAACTGTATGACGCTGCGTAAACAGAAAGGAACACTCTATAGGGATGGGTTGGGGCGATGGACTGCGAAATGAGAAGTTAGGATTGGGTCTTGTGACTTAGATGAATAATTCCCTATGTCTATTGGATTGCTTGCCTAATTAACAAAAGAGAACATCTTCTACTCCCATTAAATTCTAGCCCCTCCTACCTTCTATATCTACAATCTCAGCCTCTCCTATCTTATACATCTACGACTAAAATTTTAACAGCATACTATAGGGATTTCATGTACTCGGTAGCGGTAGGAGGGGCTCGAGCCCCTCCCGCCCCACCGCTGCCTCCGTCGCTGCTTAAAACTGTTTGTTGTTGTTTGTATGAATCATTTATTGTGAGAGAAAAACATAGTTTCACTCTGCTAATTTGTTTGGATTAAAGTTGGCTTATATGTCAATGGAACAGAGCCACTACTGCAAGTTGTGAACCGAAACTTGCCTTGCAATTCTCTTGTTGGAAACTGACGGTCCCTTTGAACAACAGTGGAAAAGCCAATGCAAGGCCTTGAAGTTTGAAGGAGTAGGAGAGCACACAGTTTTCTGGCGCGGGAGGGAAGACAGGAAAAAAAAATGAATACTAGCTACTACCAACCGCTGGAATTGCCTGAAAAATGAGACTGACGAAACCAGGGGCTAGCGGATATGGCGTGACAGCATTCTTCAGATAGACGTTCTTGCCAAAGTTTCAGTTAAAGGTCACGGGAGCCTTATCTAGTTATCTGAAGAAACATTTTTTATCTGATAAACAAAAGGAAATTTCCAACGAGATCAATAAGTGAATGCGTATCTTGCCTTTGATAGCGTCTGTCAATAAGACCGAGTTTAAACCATGAGTTCTTGTTGGGGGTTTATTTTTCCTTTGGTCTCAGGAGTTGGCAATCCAACTGCCAACGCTGCAATGTGGCTGGCTACTTGACAGAGCAACGGAACGAAGGTGGGCGGAAGCAACATGGTAGTGGTAGCGCTAGAGGTCGAGGAGCAACGGACAAAAAGGGCACTCTCGCTTGGTCAGTCTCAGTCAGCAGCAGAGACGCTGGCTCGCCACGTTGCTGTCGCATTCCCAGGTCAGAATCGGCAGCGGGGCACACGCGAACTCGAATCACCAATCATTCATTCATCCCATACGCATGCAGCCGAAATTCCATCAGATCTCAAAATACGAATCTCGACAGGACTCTCATCAGTGGAGAATGAACATACGTACTCCTACGTGCACCCGGGTGGGGTAGAACCGTAGAAGTAGGATTCAGAATTTCAGATCACAAAATAAAAAAATCGAAAGAACGAGGCATCCATTCGCCATGCATGCCGGTCACTACTCATCACTGTCGACGAGGCCGCCCGGCCTCGAGCAGATTTACTCAATTTTACACAAGCTGCATGCACGACGTACGTAGTCCGGGTTCTCTTCCTAATCGTGCACGGGATTAGCAGCAAGCGAGCAAGCACTTTATAATAGAAATACTAATTGATATAATGGAGCACTCCTACTAGTAGATGATGACGACGACGACGAGGTGGTAGCCTATCATCCTGCGCGCCGAAAAGACTCGTCGCCGTGGCAGATGATCTTGGGCGCGCATCAGGGCCGGCCGTGGTGAAGTTTGACGGGGACGGACGGATCACAAGAAGGTCCGGGCGTCGGCCGTGGCAGCGGTGGCGCTGGTCGTCATCATCATCATGCGCGCGAAGTCCTGGAAGCCGACGAAGCCGTCGCCGTCGGCGTCGACGCCGCCGATCATGCGGCGGCAGTCGTCGAGGCTGCACCCGTCGTCGGGCCCGCCGCCGAGGACGGCCTCCAGGACGGCGCGGAGCTCCTCGGCGGTGATGCGGCCGTCGCCGTCGGCGTCGAACACGCGGAACGCCTCCATGAGGTCGTCGGCGCCGTCGGCCGGGGGAGGCGGCGGCTGCGCGGCGAGGGCGGCCACGGCGTCGAGCTCGTCGTCGGAGGGCTCGGCGTGGCCCAGGCGCCGCAGCACGGCCTCCAGCTCCCGCCGCGGGATCTCAAGCGGCGCGGCAGCCGGCGGGAGGACGGAGCGCGGCGTGGAGGACCGCGCCAGCGCGTCGTCCGACGAGGAGGACGAGGCCGATGACGCGAACGATGGGGTCTCGCCGCGCGACAGCGACCGCTTCTTCTGCTTCTGCTTCTTCCCGCCGTCACCGCGGGCGGCGTCCCGCTT
This sequence comes from Coix lacryma-jobi var. lacryma-jobi, assembly GCA_009763385.1. Lineage (NCBI taxonomy): Eukaryota > Viridiplantae > Streptophyta > Magnoliopsida > Poales > Poaceae > Coix > Coix lacryma-jobi. The sequence goes on from CM019827.1 coordinate 3,966,350, forward strand.
CGGGGACGGCAGGGACAGCTTCCTGGCGAGCGACTGGATGGACAGCTTCATCTTCGGGCGCCGATCCGATCCGAAGGGGCTTGGCTTGCGTGGTGGTGGAAACGAACAGCCGAACAGGAAGGAGGAGGAGGAGGAGGAGGAGGAATGGAGAGGCCTGGGAGGCGGGAGGCGGGAGGTGGGAGATAAAAAGGCAGGCGTGCGGGCGGGGAGCGCGGGAGTGAGCTTCCTGGAAGCTTCGTGGTCGATTTTTCGGCTTCGTCCCCCGCGCCCCGCTGTGTCTGTGTGGGACCGTTTCCTTCTCTACTCGTAGGTAGCCCGGGCGGCGGATTGGCTGCGGGAGCTGGAGGCTGTTGCGTGGCCTGTGGCGCCTGTTCGGCCACCTCTGCGTTCGTCGAGCTGGCGAGAAGCCAAGATGCTGACGGTGTTGCCGGAAATAGCTCAGGCGTGTTCCGCATGCTGGTGAAGGTGGATTTACTGCACACAGGCTTTGATATCGCTTTCACTACGACTAGTTGCAGACATGTTACATGTAGAACAATGGCGACCTGAATGTTACAGTTTGTAGACTTGTCTTCTACAGTATATATACAAGAACAAGAGAAGCCGACTTACGCTATTTTTGTTGGGAAAGAAAAACACTAGCACTGGGTGATAAACGAACAAGACTAATATTCATTGACCCTGGTCTTCCATCAATCTTATCTTACTGCTCGCTGCTCGTTAATTATCTAAAAGAAAATCTTACTACTCGGCACTCGCTACTACTATTGGTTAGAGAGACTTTTCCAAGCCTTTTTTTTATGCAAGGCACTTTCTAGCTACGTACTACTAGTACTTCTTTACAGCCGGCTTCTTCCAAGAGTAGGAGAAGTTAGAGAAGTAAAGTTTAGGTGGTTTTATTATGGTTGTAGTACACAAAACTTCTCGGACTTTCTCTAGCAAAGTCAATTCTTGAATTGGTGCTCTTGGTTAATCCAAATTGCATTTAAATTACTCATCTCCGTGTCTGTTAAAATCTATAGTAAACATAAATAATGCTCGTGAGATTACTTAAATCTATCATTACAAAATTATAGGAGTTATTAGTTACCAATGACTACTATAACTGGATACAGATAAGAGAGCATCGACCAAACTATTAGAGAGAGCAGGTTTAACAAGTTTCCATCAACAGTAGACCTTAAATTCTTAACATTTGGAGTATATAGACATATAGTTCTCCTAAAAATCACTAACACAAGTAACGGTTGATGAACTAGTTTTTACGATAAAATCCACTGATTTAGGGTCTATATTTGGATACACCAGCTAAACTTTAGCTAACTAATTTTAGTTGCTATACATTCAAACAGCCTAACTAAAGTTTAGTTAATTTTAGCTATTTCATCCCAGCTAAAATTTAGCTGAGTCTATTATTAGCTGGAGCATGCAAATATCCTGCTAAAGTTTAGCTGAGAAAACTTTTAGCTAGCTAAAATTTTACATTGAAATTTTAGCTAGCTAAATTTTAGTTTGGTACATCCAAACAGACCCTTAGTAGTTTCAAGGCAAAGACAAAAAAAACTAAACCTAAACCGTAGTATAGTATTTCTTATATATATAGGCCAACATCCATTACCAAGACAACCATCAGCTACCTTCGTGTGGCCAGTTCTTATAAAATCCACTGATTTAGTTTCAAGGCAAAGACAATAAAAAAAAACTAAACCTAAACCGTAGTATAGTTTTAAGGCTCTCAGCCACCTTCAGCTGTTACGTTTCGACTTCACTTTCATGTGCAAAAGACTTAAAAGCGGCTTTTGCTCGTGACTGATTGATATAAATTAAAGTTGATTTATAACTCAAGTGAAATGTTGTTCTCTCATCGGGCCTGTCTAGTTGAAACTCGAGTGTTTTAGGGGCTGCCAACACTCGAGTGTTTTGCCGGTGAAAAACACACGAATAGCAGCCTGAACACAATTCGTGTGTTTTAGGCCGTCGTAGCACATGAATTTTGGCAGTCTGGCAGCAAAAGCAACTAGCAGCCATGAATTCCAAATTCGTGTGCTATTCCTCTCTGTTACACACGATTTTTCCCAGGCTACGAGATATAATAAAACCGTGTGTTTTGTAGCCAACTAGCACACAAATATGTATATGTACAAGTTGTAATTGTATTTGTACTAAGAGTTGTACTTGAACTCGTTTTGGGCCTCTCTGTTTTAAAAAAAGCCCACAATCTTTCTAGAAGGGCTGGTTGTCCTATTTGTTACTTGTACAATTCTTCCAGCCCACCAAACCTAACCATAATGAAAGGCCCATGTCATATACTACAACAACTACTCAGCCCAACAGCTAATTGGTCCTATATAAGACCAACTTGAGAAACAAGAAAGAAGGAACAGATCCCTCCGATCTGTTCTGGGGACGAGCAGTCCTCGACCCAAGAAGGGCAAAGGGGGAGAAAACCCTACATCAAAGCAGGCGAATCCAGAAGAAATCAACAAAGGGAAGGAAGAAGAAGTTACCTCAAGATCATCCAAGGTCAGCACAAAATGATTTCCATGCATCCTTCATTAAGATCAACCGATTCCTTGATTTCAATCAACCCCTGTTAACTTGTTTTCTCAATTACACATTTCTTTATCAGAAACGATCAGTTCATCAGAGAGAATAACAAAACTGCAAACAAACTAAATTTTCAGCAGTTCATGTTTGCATGTTCTGAAATCTACAATTGCAGTTCAAATTTCATGCAATTTATAACATAATGAATTACAATTCATTGTCTGATTTTTAATTTTATCAAGGAACTCAGCAGTATGCCTAGTAGACACCTGTTACTGACAGATTAAGCCAATTTACCTGTAGGTTATTCAAGCCATCAAGGTAACTTGAACCACTTCACTGTAAAACTGATGATTCCCAGAACTGCAATAACAAAAAGTTAACAATCACTGCAGGACCAATAATTTGCACACACAATTACTACTGCACAACAATTAGGGAAAACTATATATTGCCCTGAAATGAAATTGCATATCAAGAGATCTAAAATTGCAGTGCCAAGTAAATGCAATTCATAGTATTTTCTATTGCAATTTTTTTAACTCATAGTTGCATCAAGTATAGCTGCTTGCTGGGTTATTACATTACCTGGGTGAATACATTCTATATTGACAGATGACAGATTTACAAGTGACAAAACCTTCAAAGACTAATCCATGTATATCTTATGCATTTATTATGTTTTCAGGTACCAATTCGAAATATGGATGGTCAATCAACACCAAATTATGATTTGAGCACACCAGAAGGGATGCATAAATGGCAACAAGATTTGCTAAACATGTTCCAATCAGACCAGAACAATCATTTTGGTAACCCTATGATGGTATTGAATCGACCTACATATTTTGGTAACCCTGGTTTCTATGAAGCAAATCCAAGCAGTACCAACACTACTTTTCCTACATCACTACTGACCGGATCAATAGCTAGCCCTTCAAACACATTGACAATCAAGAGGGTGAGCAAATCAGAACCTCAAGTCTCATTTCAATATTGATCATGAAAAAGCCTACATAGATTGAATAAATATCAAGATAAAATGTTTGAGATCTGAGCTATTTTCAAATTCATTGCAGGGAGGATACACTGACCTCATTTATGAACAAATCTTGAGTTCACAAGAAGAAAATGATACGACACAAAGACTTCCAACGCAGGTAAACAATTACCTCCTCAATTGTTGTAAATTACAAAATAAAGTACCTGTAGTTAGAATTTAATACAAGTATAATAAAGGGCTGATAATAAATGATGTAATTACAGACTATGCAGGTACAACAAGGTATAACAGGACCCTTGACACAGATGGTACTATCAAATGACACAAATGCTCTTGATGAAACATTTGGAACAGAAAATTATTGCACACAAACGGACTCAACACTAGCATACCAGGTACAAAGACAGCTCAATAATTTGACTCCTCACTGTACTGCTCTCTTGAAACCAAAATAATAAACTTACCTTTGCACAACACAAGATTATGGTGACGACAACGATAGACAACTGCCAAGCGTCAATGAGGACGACATTTCTGACGAAGAATACACAGACTGGCAAAAACATTTGTTCAACAACATCAGCTATGACGAGGTAATACATCAATGTCAAAGTGAACATGTCACAATCTATTGTATTCAGAGGCATCAATATTTATGATATTGTAATCTATTTATGTCAAAAAAAATAATGGCTCACACGAACTAGTAATCTATTTACAGGCACAAAACTCAATATCAGAAAATGGCTTCCGCACAATGAATGCACAAGCATCAGCAAGCACAGAGGTTGCATCAGGTCTTACGGACGAAACTGGAAATGGCAATGGCAATCAAGCAGCAAATGACGATACGAATGAAGTACTAACAGAGAAAGAAATTGATGAATTCCTCTTGATAGAGGAGGTTGCTGCGTCAGAAGGAAACAATGCTTCAGTTGATAGCTTATACACCCCACAGCTCCATCAGAAATTTAACAGCAAGGAGGATGCACATTATGTATTCAGCTTTTACGCATTCCTTGCTGGTTTCAGGGTAGCAATCACACACGCCACACGAACAACTAGCAGGAAGAGAAACCAGGAAATTGTCAAGGTTGAAATGAAGTGCACAAGTGCAGGAAAACCAAAGAAATTTAAATCCATTGAGCAAGAAGAGGCTGATGTAGAAAAGCAAATTGGAAAAAAGCCTGTACAAAAAAGAAATACTAATGTGCACAACAAAACAGATTGCCCTTGTGTAATGTTGGCCAAAGAAGAGTATGAAGGAGAAAGTAGGGTGGTGTAAAACTAGATCTTGACCACAACCACTATTGAGGGCCAGGAGATAGAGATATACTCTTCTCATGTCGTAAATACATGACATATATGGAGAAGATGCTAATAAGGACACTAAATGCAACAACATACCAACCAGGCAATGGTCAGTATCCTATCATCCTAAGAGTAGGTGTCGCAACACTGCCGATGAGAAAAAGGACATTGCCAATTATAGAACAAAGATCAACTCAGAGTTAAAGAAATCAGACATGGCAAATGTTATGGACTATTTCAGAAGAGGCAGAAAGAGGATGGGACATTCTTCTACAAGTTCCAGTTTGATGACGACAAAAGGTTACCAACCTATTTTGGGTAGATGCTTGCCTCAATCAAGTATTATCAGGAATTTGGTGAATGTGTCAGCTTCGACACAACCTCATGACAAACCGGTACAACTTGTCGTTTGCTCCATTTGTTGGATTACAGGTGACGCACAGAGCTGTCTATTGCCTGCGCATTCCTACATGATCAAACTATTGAGACATTCCAGTGGGTATTTGAGACTTTCCTAGAGGCAATGGGTGGGAAACACACCACAAAAACCATAATCCAGACCAGGACAAAGCTATGAGAACTGCAATTGAGGTGGTTTTTCAGGGCACAAGGCACAGGAACTGCCTCTTTCATATCAAGACAAAGTGTTACAGCAAGAATGCTAAAATTTTTGTAGCCAAGGTAAACAAGGGCCTATATGAAGATTTGAGGACATCATTAACAACAGCCTCACAATAGAAGATTTTGAAAGAGATTGGGTTCAGTTGATCAGAGACAGACAACTTGACAGGAACAACTACATAACAAAGATGTGGGAGATGAGGCATAGATTCATTCCAGTGTATTACAAGAATGACTTCTTCCCATTCATTCAAACAACTTCAAGAAGCGAGTCGCTAAACTCGAGGATGAAAAACAACGTTGGCCCTACATACAATTTTATGAAGTTCATAACAGAGTACGACCGCTTGATAGAGACTATCAACATAAATGAACAGCAAGAGGACTGCTACAGCAATGAGAAACACCAAAGGAATACATTTTTGGATACACAATAGAGATGCAAGCAGCAGAGTTATACATAGAGCTATATTCAGGAAGTTCTAGATTCAGCTAAAGGCAACAGCTAGACTAAGCTACCAGGAGACAGAACAAGGAAAAAGATTTGAGGTGTGGGCAAAGAGCAACCAGATTCAGAAAGTGCACAGAGTCAGGAAGTACACAGTAACACTGACCTAACAGAAGACAAAGAAGAGTTTTCCTGCATTTGTGCAAAGTTCAGCAAAGATGGCATCCTTTGCTCCCACATCCTAAAGATAATCATTGAGAAGGAGATAAGCAGAATTCCAGACAAGTACATTATACAAAGATGGAGAAAGAAGAGTGCAAACACAATTGTAGAAAGATCATCAAGAAAGCCTCACAACTAGTTCTTTGCTTAGGTACAATGTCCTCTCTAGAAAATCAGCAATCATCAATGATAAAGGATCCAAAAGTGAAAATGCTATGGAGTACCTAATGACCCATTTAGACAAGCTTGACAAGAATCTAGATATAATACTAGCCAATGAGCAATCAACACAAGAGGGCAATCACAATCAAGCTACTAAGGATGGACATAGCTCTGCACCACCACAAGATAGAAAGGCATAGTATGCCTGCAGCACAGACAGAACAAGAAACAGATACAGACATAGAGGCACCAGAAGTGGTTAAGAGACAGGGAAGGCCAGCTAAACCTAAGAGATTCAAAACATTCTTGGAGGACTTGAGAAAAAAAGAGGAAGAGAAAGAGAAGAAGAGAATAGCAGCACAAGAAAGAGGAAAGCTACTGAAGAGAGGAAGAAAGTTGCTGAAGAGAGAAAGAAAGCAGCGGCAAAAACGAAACAAAAATAAGAAGGCTAATGACACTGAAAGTGCAGGTAATACTACATGTACAACAATTTATTTTCAAAAGAATACATAATATATGACTATAATTTAACTACAAAACTATATATTAAAATAACAAATTATATCTTTTTTTATAGGAGGATCTCCTATGAACCTCAAAGGAAAAAAAGGGAAGGAACTACAAAAGCTACAAGCCACACACAAAAGACAGCAGGGACATCTACATGAAGACAATAGGCAGAAGCAATAGTGCTGGAGTACAATCAAAATATTTATGGATATTATGTAATGAGAATTATAGTAGGATCATATTTTAAATTATGAACATACATATAATTGCAATTTATGAAAACTAAAATTGCAGTATCAATAGGTGGCAATTTATATTACCAAATTTTGCAATTAATGAACTAAATGCATATGTTAGATGTCTAGACATTATCAACTCTAAATCAACAATTTCATCAGTTGCAGTACTTATAAAACGTACAGTAGTGTGGTTAAGCCTAAAACAGATTTCAATAGCTCATTTATAAACACAAGTACTCATTATCTTGTATGACACTATGCCCCTGCCAAAGTCAAACAAAAAATATACTCCAACCTGCATAGCAAAATAAATCAGAAGAACAATCATTTGAACCCTCCTCCTTTACCAGGGCTTGGGACCTGCTATGATGGGAACAACATAGATCACACACCATAGGCGGAGTTAAAAACTGCAATCAATCTAAATAACAATTAAATAAAAACAACATTGACATGGGAATTAACAAAGTAACCAAAACAGTTCACATAATACACTTAAATTAAGAGAACAACATTGAAAGATCCACAAATAAACCAGGTCCATCAACAAAGCTTGAAAAACACATAACATCAGCTGATTACTTGAAAATACTAAGATGAAGACTGAATACCTTGCGAGCTAGAAGGCCAGAGCCTATCAACATCAACATTCTGATAGAAATCTTCATCTTTAGATCTAACATTGATACTAATAACACGGTAAAATGACATCCTTTGACCGTCAACCTCAAAAGAACGCCCAGCCATCAGATTAGCATCTTCCTCATCTTTCACCAAATAAAAACAGTAGCAATCTTTGAATCCAAAACAAACTTGTACATAGAAAGAAATTCGTAGCCTCGATTCTGTCAAACAACTCTGGCAACAAGTTTAACACTGCTCACACCTTTAGCTGCAATGAGCTGAGTTTGGTTTCCAGGAACTAAATCCAAATATTCAACAACAAACAATGACACATCTTCATTCTCTAAGGAGAATGGAACTACAACATCAGGAACTAGAGAATTATTTGGAGAAACAACCTATGAAAAAAGGGAAGCAAGCAATATCAGCAACTTACCATATCAACAACTTATAAAGAATCATAAATGAAAAAAAAATAAAATAAATATACCTTGATCCTTACAGGAATATTCATAAATTCAGAGGAAGAGTCCTTCCTCAGGACAATCTTACTTTTCACTTCATAATACAATACTATCAAGTCCAACTCTAATTTTCCAAGCACGATAGTACGAAGCAATATCAGCTTCATCAGCTAAACAAAACAAACACCATCAGCTTCATCAACACAGAATCTCAATTTCTTCACAAATTCTTTGCCACGAAGATGCTTGAAAGCACGAGCAACAGCCATAACTTTGTCTGGACAATGTCTAATCCACCTAACTCCCATCATAAAACCCTGGACACCAGTATCCAAACCAAAAATCTCAAAGACATATTTGGAAACACTCCTCTCCTCCAAGATAAATTTTCCAACCATAGAAGTCATCCAACTACTGTCAACAACTCAAAGATACAACTCACAGGAAGGGGAAAAGGAAAAAAACAGACAACAAAACAGATCCAAGCAAGAAGGGAAAAACAGAGGAAGGGCAAGCATATAAGCCAGGAGATGATGGAACAAGAGGAAAAAGAACTTTATAAGCCAAGATGAATGACACAAGAGGAAGGAGTCAAAGCGTCAGAACCATTAAAATAGTAGGTGGGGAGTGAATGCAAGAGGAGGGGATCGAGACAAAATAGGTAAGTGACTCTTCACATGCAAGACACGTGTAACAGGGAAAAAGGCTCAATAAAAAGCCAAAAAATATGGGCCTCTTTGAAAATGGGCCCAAAAATAACACATGGACCCAATATACAGAAACAGTGAGCCATATCTCATGACCATGGACACAGTTAAAATGGGCCTAAATCATTGATTCCTTCTGTGAATAAGTGTGCATGCAGCCAGCAATTAACAAAAAAATTGTAAATTAATCGAGTTCATAGAGAGATCAAACAAAATAACTATAGAGAGTTCATAGAGACAACCAATTCTGAGAAATGAAAGTAGCAACCATTTTAGATCGTTGCTTGCTCGGCTCAGCTCTTACTAACAAAGTAATAATCCTAGTCTACTACGGAAACACACAGTTGTAGTAAAGCTCAATCGATCGGTGATCATTCCATGCTGCCACACCATGACAAGACAAGGACGAACGATCTCTGATCTAACGGAGTAGCTACATGGCAATGGCAATGGCATGGCACTATGACAGCCGGCAGAGATAGGTGCAGGCACATGAAATAAAAAAATTGCTGGTTTGCTGCCATATGAAATTAATTAACTAAAATTACAAGGATTAAAACTTTAGCTATCCTGAATCCTAAAAACCTGGCAAAATTACAAGTGATTTGTGGTGAAAACAATATAACACAATGTGATAATCATGCACAAAATAGAAAAAATAAAAGATGAACAAATCAAATGTAAGAAAGATGCGGTCTTTGCTCATAGAAACCACAACAAACAATATTTTCTATGAAAGGACAAGGAAAAAAATGAATTGTGTCTCACCACGAAACAAAAATAACAGAGATGTGGTGTGTGCTATCACAAATCACAATAAACAACAATTGACAATTTTTTGTATCAAAGAACAAGGACAAAAAATTAGTTTGAGCTAGCACAAATCAGGGCAGAAAACAAAAATTTTCAAACCCTCCTCCTTTACCAGGGCTTGGGACCTGCTATGATGGGACAAACATAGGTCACACACCATAGGCGGAGTTAAATTTTTTTTACTAACTTAGATTATACGAAATGATTGTTTCATGTCTTTCATGGACAGAGGGTATCAAAGACAAATGATAAAATATGTTGGCACAGAATAACAAGTAACAATTTCTATACACATATCCATGAACAGGTTCCATTAAAAAAACAACTATCTAGCTAATTATATAAAGCTCATGCTGTCTTGTAGTACTTGTCATAGACCTGAAAACAAATAATTAAAACAAAATAACTACAAACGTCAGATGGCACAAATACACAAAGTAAGTGCTCTGCTAGTGTTTACCTCAGCATCATATTCCATAACTTTACGTCGACCGTCGTCAGAGCAGTTGAATTCGTTGAAGATCATCTCACTAACATACTTGATGCGAAGGTGAGGAATATCGGCCTCAGCAAACTTATCATTCAGAGATACATTTGGTTCCCACAGTTCCAAATACTTCATGGCAAATACATCACTATATCATTTTCAAAGCTGAAACAAGATATAAAGGGGAAAAAACAAGTTTCATGTGAGTATGTATAATGTGCATATATACGAAAAACGTTACAAAATAGGAAACATACTTCTCAGATTGCTGAGGCACATTTCCAAAGATGATAGAATACGAATGAAAAGCCCATATCAATCTTAACAACATATTTCCAAAGTGTGGTAAAGTTTTCCACCTGAAACAATTTTGATGAAAAGTATTACACAACATGTCTATCTTTTGACTTGCACAAAAAACAAGGGAATGCCTACTTACAAATTCATCTCGCACAGCTCTATGAAAATCTGAGTCAACTCCAGACCACGAATCCAAGATAACAAAACAACCTTCTTTTTATGTGCACAACAACTACATACCACCGCTCATGGAATAGAATTGGAAAGTAAAGCTGCCAATTAAGAAATACCATAACACAAAGACATATAGTAATAATACACCCATAATAATAATAGAAATTAATATGTTACTAACCAAGCTCGAATTTGCTAAAGGCCTAGCACAAGAAGCACCCTCAAAGCACCTCTTAGCATTATCACGACACTTGTTCCTTAATGTCGTTAGGACCATGATTTCCAATCAAGTAGTCCTAAAGAAACAGATTCAATCACATGGTCACATGCATGTATTGCAGCACGGAGGCAAACAACAATTAACTTACCCCAACTTTTGAGAAGAAGTAGTGGTTGTAAGAGGTCCTGAGATGTCTCTTATGGAATAGAAGTTTGCACAGTGCATTGACTACAAAATAATTAACCTTGCCATCTGGTTTCAGAGAACTTCCAAGCGCACTTAGCTTAACAATGACATGTCCATAGTCAATTACCGTAACACTGCAAAACAAAAAGCAAAATCAGTTATCCACATGTTTCTAAAACATCAACAACTAACTGATATTAGCATAATGACTACAACTTACTCTGAGAATTCACTTTCAGACAACTTCAACCAACATCATAGACATCGGCCTCAAGACTTGACACTCTAATATTAGCATGAGACTTGATATAAGGGCTCAGCTTGAATTTGCTTGGGATCACAACCCTCCTTGGGCGATGAACTGCAATCTTATAGCTGGAACACTGATATGAAGCTTCACAACCATCTTGATTGAATAAGAAGCCAGAGCTATCACACGAACCATTACTCTTTGAAACATCTTCATGCATAGGACTTGTGTGCCAGAAGGTACCTGAAAAATTCAGAAAAGCACATAAAATTGTTCGAAGAAACTGAATATAAGTGGTCATAAGGAAAAAAAACTACAAAATAAATCAACACCAACAACCACACTATACATCCATGTCGAATGCATTGTCAGTGTTCTGGATACACACATCCCTCATCCAACTACTCATAATAGTTATTATTACATCAGTTACCCAGCAACAACCATTCCTCATCTAATAGAGGACACAGTCTAATTGAAAAACCACCAAATTATTGCAACTTGCTTAAACTAGAAACCCCAATTCAAGGAATCTTGTCGTACTCCAGGAGGAACAACAACAGCAAGTGGTACTGGCTCAATAACATCTTCATCTTCTGCAGCAACCCTAGTCTGATTAACTCCAGTACCACTTGTCGCATTCATTGGAGGAGGAACACAAGTTCAAGCATCAGTACTATCATATTCGGTCCAAGGCAAAGATTCCATAGTGATACATTCCTATACATCAGGATAACATGATATTAGGACACAACATTTGAATGATTACACACACAATTTTCCTACTATGCTGCTAAAAGAATCTTACATTTCCAACAGTATTGTGATGCTGTTCCTCTACAATATTGGCACTTTCAAGATTCCCAGGAAGAGAATCTGTAGGTAATGGATTATCCATGATAGGAACAACAACAACAAATCCTCGGGTCCAGCACAAAATTGGAAATGAAAATGGCTTTCAGATTGCACCTTAAGAAAAATCCAAACAAATGACAATAATTAAGGGTACGACAATGAATACGCACATGCACCATCAACAATTACCACAGAAATAAATATTACGACATTTACCTCAGACTGAACTTGTCGGGGGAACGCCAAAGGGGTACCCCCAATCAACGCAAAACACACGGGTCGAACCTAGAACACCAATTAATAAACCCAGCTAAGCTAATCTCCTTGAAACCAACCCCTCGGAGCCTGCAACGCTGGCACACCACCAGAGAGCTTAGACTTGTCGAGACCTTACCGGCCACCTCCTGGTAGCCCACCCCTCGAACCCGCAACAGCTGTGCATCGCTCCTCGGGACCTCGCGCGGGGACCTCGAGCCCCTTCAGCACGATAGTCTATCCCTCGGGGCTCGTCTCGATCTAGGCCTCGAGCTGGAGCTCAACCTCCACTCACCCGAGCCCTCAGCACACGGGCTCGAGCGAGTGCGCCACTACCCTTCGAAGCCCTCCACGAGGAGGAAGCTTCCTGCTCCCTAACCCCATACCGCGCATTTAATGCGTCCACTACTCCAGTCACGTCCTCTGAGACGCAGCATGCGCCATAGTGAACCGGAGTCTGAGTCAAACTCCTTTTCACCGTAAGCATGGGTGAAAAGGCACCAGTACATCACTGTTCGACCATACCCTGCACTGTGGCACGTCCCGGTCACATCTCGAGACCCGAATTTTCCGCTGTACGACCAGGTTCCTCGGAACTCGCCCATACCTGCAGAACTCGAGCCCCCCGTAGGCGCCACCTCGAGGCCGGCTCTGAGCCCCTCGAGCCCTGACTGCTTTCATGCTATTGGAGGACAGGTACCCCAAGACCCGGAGGGACCCCGTCGTGTCCTGTACGTGCCGGGATGGGTGTTGTACGGCATCCACATCGCCACGCCTCCACGTCCGCGCCCGGGATGGAGGCCACGCTCAAAGGACGCCCCAACAGCAACCCACACGTCGGCTACAATGTCTTCGACAAGACAGGGTTCCTACCCTTCCCCGTATTGGGCACCGTACGCCCCGACACCTGTAATACCCTTGTGTAACCCTGGCCTCCCCTTGCTCTATAAAAGGGACACCAGGGCCCTCAGTCCACGGTTACACAACTCCAAGTTACAGACACGTTAGAACGCACGTACGCCCATACACTCTCACACTCGAGTCCGGACTCCGGCCCACGCTCATTGAGCTTGTATTCGCCCCTGTACAAGCACTTAGGTGCAAGTAATACAAGAACCTCCTCCCCCGCTGGACATAGGCTTTCTTTGCCCGAACCAGGATAAATCCTTGTGTCATCTTGCATCACCATCCAGGAGAGAGCACGCGATCATATTACTCGTTGGTGTCACACCCCCGGGTCCGAAACACCGACAGTTGGCGCGCCAGGTAGGGGCCTTCGCGTGTCGAGTCGGTTTCTCGCTGTTTCCTGGATGGCTGCTTCGACTCCTTTGTTCTATGCCGGTGCCATCATCTGGTTCGGGAGCCTCGAGTTCCTGGCCACCGACAACGGCAACGAGCTGACCTTGCTCTCCACGGAGGGCCCGAGTGGAGGGCGTGTCACGCCACCCGTGCGAGGAGCGAGGCACGTCGCCCCACCACCACCACGCGTCGCCACCCCGTGAGCGGCGCCGTCGTCACCATCGTCGCCAGGCACGGGCGGTGCCAGCGGCGTACACCCACTTCCCCGTGGTCGGCGCGGAGTTCCCGAGGAGGAGCCTGCCCGGCGCACGGCCGGAGACTTCCAGGGCGCGCTCGCGCCCACCAACGACTTCGCGTTCATCATGCGCACGGGCCGGAGCCAGGCCAGAGGCCTCCGAGTCGCGCACCGTCGACGCCACCCAGCCTCCTCCCGCACGGGGTGTACCGCGCTCGACGCGGCGGTTCCCGTTCGGCCTCGACAACTCCGCAGCAGCCTACGCCCGCCAGCTCAACGAGCGCCGTCGGGACCGACCGCCGGCAGAGCAGGAGGAGCGCCCGGGCGTGCTACTACTGCAGGCCATGGCCAACCTGGAGATCGTCCACCCCGCGCACGTCGACCGCGGCTTCTCGCGAGCCATCGAGCCACCCCGGCGAGCCACCGTCGGAGAATGGTACCGCGAGCTGCGGTCCCAGCATCTGCCAAGGCGGCACGCCGTCAACAGCTCCGACTCCGACGAATACGACTACCACGACCCCGACCTCTGGGATCCCACCAGGGAGTGCTTCCAACTCGAGGGGTCGTATGCGATACCGAGGACGAGGGCGACGACGGCAGGCCAGCGCTCGATCTAGAAGACCCCAGCGACGTGGCCGCGGCAGGCGGATCACGTGTTCAGGGGAGGAACGAACCTCCAGCACCGGCTGCACCGCCTCAGCACGACGACGGCCGGCGGCGCAACTCGCGCAGGTGCAGGAGGCAATCACCAAAGCCGAGGAAGAACGGCGACACTGCTGCAGCTCCGGCAAACTCTGATGCAGGAACCACCCCAGCCTCGAGGAGCCGGAGCTCGAGGTCGGGCTCGAGAGGTTCCACCGGCGGATCCTCGAGGACGGGGCACCAGCACGCCCCGAGGTATGCTTCCCGCGAGCCGGGCAGAACGTGGTCGTAGCCGCCATGTTGCTCCGAGATCTACCCGCCGTCTCCAACCCTGACGCCAGGCGCATGCTCGGGGAAATGAAGAACCTCCTCGAGACAGCCGCTGTGCAGCAGGCCGAGAGCTCGGCGTCACGCCGGCGCGGAGCAGCCTCGGGGAAGCCGGCGGACACGCCCCGCAACGAGCGCGAGGCATCCGTCCACAAGCCAGACGCCTCTCGAGCTAGGCCAGTCCGCGAACGAATCATCGACAACCGGCCACCTCGAGACCCCAATGACGCCCGCAACGACATCAACCGACGGCGCAAGGACAAGGGGCCCAAGAGCGTGGCTATAGCGCCCATCGAGGGGGGCGCTACGACAGCGACGAGGACCGTGTCATAAACACGGGGGCGTACCCCCTCGTCGTCGACCCCGTCATCGTCGACGTACGGTTCTCCAAGGTGTTGATGGATGAGGGCTCGAGCCTCAACATCATATACCTCGTGACCCTCGACCTCCTGGGGATTTCAGGGTTAGCTCCGACCCAGCGTCGGGGGTTCCACGGAGTCGTACCAGGGAAGAAGACCCACCCCTCGGGTGCATCGACCTGCCGTTTGCTTTGGCACGCCGGCTAACTTCCGCCAGGAGACGCTCACCTTCGAGGTGGTTGGATTTCAAGGGACCTACCACGCTATCATCGGCCGGCCAGGCTACGCCAAGTTCATGGCGGTTCCCAACTACACGTACTTGAAGCTCAAAATGCGGGGCCAAAAGGGGTCATCACCGTCGACACATCCTACGAGCACGCGTACCACTGCAACGTGGAGTGCGTCGAGCGTGGGAGGCAAATGTCCACCTCGACTCGCTCGAGGCCCTAGCAGCCTTGGCCACCGAAGAGGCCCCTGAAGCAAAGCGCCACGCTGGCACCTTCGAGCCGGCGGAGCACACCAAGCTGATACCCGTCGACCCGACCTCGACCGATGGCAGGACGCTGGCCGTCAGCGCCAGCCTCGAGCCTAAATAGGAAGCAGTGCTCGTCGACTTTCTCCACGCGAACATCGACATGTTTGCGTGGGGCCCCTCGGACATGCCGGCATACCGAGGGAAGTCGCCGAGCACGCCTTGGAAATCCAGGCGGGTCCAGACCGGTGAAGCAACGCCTGCGCCGCTTCGACGAGGAGAAGCGCAAGATCATCGGCGAGAGGTGCACAAGCTTTTGGCGGCCGGGTTCATCAAGGAGGTATTTCACCCAGAGTGGCTAGCTAACCCTGTACTAGTTAGGAAAAAGAATGGAAAAATACGGATGTGTGTAGACTACACTGGTCTGAATAAAGCATGTCCAAAAGTTCCATTTCCTTTGCCTAGAATTGATCAGATTGTCGATTCCACTGCGGGGTGTGAAGTGCTTTCATTTCTCGATGCGTATTCCGGCTACCACCAGATTAGGATGAAAGAATCCGATGAGCTCGCTACCTCTTTTGTTACGCCTTTTGTATGTATTGCTACGTTACAATGCCCTTCGGCCTTCGAAACGCCGGGCAACGTATCAACGTTGTATGCAGCATATCTTTGGCGAACACATAGGCAAAACCGTCGAGGCCTACGTCGATGACATCGTGGTTAAAACCAAGAAAGTCGGGAACCTCATCACCGATCTCGAGACCACGTTCGAGTGCCTCCGGGCCAAGAATGTGAAGCTCAACCCCGAGAAATGTGTCTTTGGTGTGCCTCGGGCATGCTACTTGGCTACATTGTCTCACAACGGGGGATCGAGGCCAACCCCGAAAAAATCTCAGCAGTCACGAGGATGGGCCCAATTCGAGACCTCAAGGGTGTACAGAAAGTGACAGGCTGCCTAGCCGCTCTCAGCAGATTCATCTCGAGGCTAGGGGGAAAAGCGCTACCCCTCTACCGCCTGCTGAAGAAGACGAAACACTTTGCGTGGACTGTCAAAGCTGAGGATGCCTTAACCAAGTTGAAGGGGTTGCTGACTTCCGCGCCAATTCTCGTGCCTCCGTGACCGGCCAAGGGTGACGATCGCCCCGAGCCCCTCCTCCTCTATGTGGCCGCAACCACTCAGGTGGTCAGCGCGGTCATAGTCGTCGAGAGGCACGAGGAGGGTCATGCTTGCTGGTCCAACGACCGGTGTACTTCATCACGAGGCGCAAGCTCCAGCAGTACTTCCTCGCTCATCCCGTAATGTGGGTGTCATCCTTCCCCTCGGTGAGATCATCAACAATCGGGAGGCCACGGGGCGCATCGCCAAGTGGTCCGCCGAGCTAATGGGGGAGGCCATCACCTATGCCCCGCGAAAAGCCATCAAGTCGCAAGCGTTGGCAGACTTCGTTGCTGAATGGACCGACACTCAGCTCCCGCCGGCGCAGATTCAAGCCGAGCTCTGGACCATGTACTTCGACGGATCCCTCATGAAGACAAGGGCAGGTGTAGGCCTGCTCTTTATCTCACCCCTCGGAGTCCACGTGCGCTACCTGCTGCGCTTGCACTTCCCCGCCTCCAACAACGTCGCTGAGTACGAGGCCCTCGTCAACGGGCTGCGCATAGCCCTCGAGCTTGGGGTCCGACGCCTCGACGTTCGAGGGGACTCGCAGCTCATCGTCAACCAGGTCATGAAGGCCTCGAGCTGCATCGATCCCAGGATGGAAGCGTACTGCGGGGAGGTGCGCAAGCTAGAAGATAAGTTCCACGGCCTCGAGCTCAACCACATAGCTCGAAAGTACAACGAGGCCGCGGACGAGCTGGCTAAGTTAGCATCCACGCGCGGCACTGTCCCTAGATGTGTTCTCGAGGGATATCTTCGAGCCATCCGTCAAAATCGGCCCGGGGGCTGGCTCCTCGATGCCACCCCTCGAACCAGACACGGGGCTCGACCTTCAACGCCACCCCTCAAGAACGACCCCTCGACATCCGCTGAGGCGATGCAGATCGACGCACCTGCCTCTTCGTCATCACGACCCCTCGACTGGCGGACGCCCTTCCTCGACTACCTGACGCAAGGCGTGCTACCAGAAGACACACGGAGGCCCGACGCATCGCTCGAAGGGCCAAGACCTACGTCATCTATGGCGACAAACGGGAGCTGTACCGTCGAAGCCCATCAAGAATCCTTCAACGCTGCATCCCCCTCGAGGTGGGACGCAGGCTCCTCGACGACATGCACATCGGGGCTTGCGGCCATCATGCAGCGCCAAGGACCCTGGTAGGGAACGCCTTCCGACAAGGCTTCTACTGGCCAACCGCCATCGGAGACGCCAAGCGTCTGGTCCAAGCTTGCCAAGGGTGTCAGTTTTATGCCAAGCAAACGCACCAGCCTGCGCACGCCCTGCAGATGATCCCCATTACTTGGCCGTTTGCCGTCTGGGGGCTCGACCTCATGGGTGAAAGGTCCTAAATGGCTAGAGGGGGGGTGAATAGCCTATAAAAATTCTACAACAACACTTAAACAAACTTGTTATACAACTAAATGGCGTAGCAAAGATAGCGCTAGCTCTACAAAAGTGCAAGCCACCTATCCACAATATGAAACACTACACAATATAGGAAATCTAGAATAGCAACAACATATAAATAATACTTGCAAGAAAGTAAAAAATAAGTACAAGAGATAGAAGTGTGTATACCGATCCGGCAAGAGATTAATCAATGAATATCAATGAATACCACGGAGACAAGTTGACACAATAATTTTTCCTCCGAGGTTCACTTGCTTGCCGGCAAGCTACGTCCCCGTTGTAGCGATACACCCACTTGGAGGTTCACGCGCTAATAGGCATCACACGCCTAACCCTCAATAGGGTGCCGCACACCAACACAAGATGGGGATCCACAAGCTACGAGCAATCCACTAGAGTTACCTTTGGCGCTCCGCCGGGGAAGGTACAAGAAACCCCTTACAAATCACCGGGAGATGGCCACGAACAATCACCACTCGTGCCTAATCTCCTCCGCTGCTCCAAGCCGTCTAGGTGGCGGCAACCACCAGAGTAATAAGAAATATCCGCAGCAACCACAATCGCCAAGTGCCACTAGATGCAAACTCACAAGCAAATGCACTTGGATCTCTCGATCTCACTTGGATTTGCACTAACAAGCAAAGAGATCGGAGGGAGGGATTAGATCTTACTCAAGAGGATGTTCAAGAAGTCAGAGAGTCAAGAAGATATCCCCAAAGGCGCCACGGACAATATATAGGGAAGGGGCGGCGGCGGCCCGAACCCTACCTTTCTGCGCTTGGTCGGTAGTACCGACCCCTCCTGGGCGGTACCACCGACAGAGTCAACTAGCCATTTTCCCATATCCGCTGATTTCGGCAAACCACCGACCCCTGGTCGGTTCCTCCGAGGTCGGTTAGTACCGATGTGATGGCGGTACTACCGCCAGGCCAAAAAGCGCCGCGACCAGAGCTCTGCGAAAAAGACAGTCAACAAAACCACTATACCGCGTTGCGTCGTACCACCGTGGGCGTAGTACCGAGGTAATGGCGGTACTACCGGCAAGCCATTTTCAAAAACAGCAGAGCTCTGCAAAACTCGCCAACCACCACCCCTTGGTCGGTAGTACCGGGCGCGGTACTACCGAGGTAATGGCGGTACCACCCCTAGGCCAAAAACGCCCCATCACAGAGAGGTCTGCACGCTGCCCATCCTTGGGCTACCACCGACCCTCCTGGTCGGTACCACCGGCTTCACACAGAAAAACCCATTTTCATCTCTGAGTTGATCCAAAACTATTTCAACAACTTCTCCTTGCAAATGTGCTAACACACAAGTGTTTATCATCTTGTGCAAGTGTGTTAGCATTTTCACAAACATTTTCAAGGATTCGAGTTAGCACACTAGGTCCTAATGCATATGCATGTATGAATTCACCTAGTGGCACTTGATAACCGCGATCACTGAGATATTCCCCTCTTAATAGTACGGCTATCTATCCTAACGCACTCACACCCTCTATGGTTCTGAGTGCCAAAACAAAATTCCTATTTATACCTTTGCCTTGATCTCCATAGGATTTTGCTTTTCTCTTCTTCGTCTTCCAAATGTGAGGGCACTTGATCTATCTTTTGGCCATCACCACCAATATCATGATCGTCATTTAGCTCCACATATGGTGTGTACCAACCTAGCTCATAAGCACTTCATGACATGGTTAGTACACTAGGTGACATCAATTACCCAAAAACAAACAAGACTTTCAATCTCCCCCTTTTGTAATTGATGACAACCTTTTACAAAGATATATATTTGAAAATTTGAATCACCTCTACTAGTATTAGCTCCCCCTACATATGTGCTATAGTGTTTGTTCAAGTCGGCACATATGCATAGATATGAAATGTGGGAGAGTAATACTGTCAAATGATGCTAAGGTGTAAAGAATGGACCTTTGAAGCGTGATACCAATCGGAGTGGCCAATTTTCATCATCCTTAGCACCATGGTTAGCTAGACTTAAAAACAAACACTAGATACCTCATGAGATCAACATTATATGAAAGGATCTAGTATCACTTGTAAAAGCAACTTACATCTAGCTACCACTTATGCATGCTAGTGCACAAATCATCATTCAAAACTTATTTCTAGCATACATCACACAAGCATGTATATTAAACTTTTGCAATGCAATCACTCATATGAATATGCACATTCAAATGCAACAATAAGTTTCATGAGCTTGCTCCCCCTACTTGTGTGCTCAAATTTTAATTGATCCTCCTTTGTTATATATATCTTCTTAACCATTTCTCCCCCTTTGTCATTAGTACCATAAAAGGCACACAAATTTTAGTAGGAGTTAAGTTAACCAATAGGGTGATCAAGTTCATAGAAAGTTCACCTAGCAAACAAACATAATTGTTTAACACGGTTTGCTCTAGAGTAAGCTTCTTCAACATCTTTCAATGGTTATCTTACTCACGTCGGTTAAACCCTTGAATGCTTGTTTCCAAGATCAAACACTAGGTTCACAAGCCCATACCATGTCATATGCTACCACTAGATCATATCACATAGAAGCAATAGTGGTACCATATGTACATCCAAAGTATTTTATTATGCATGAACTATAAGATGCAAGGAATGACTAAATGCACTAAACATTTCCTTAGCAAGAATGAATGTCATGCCAAACAATTTTACCTTTGCTTTGTCGAAGGAGAGGCATGTCATATAATGGAGGGTGCATCAACTCATATTTGAGAAATCAAGTATATTCAATTCATTCCTTAGCTGCAAAATCTCTTTTCATCAAGTGGCTTGGTGAATATATCGGCAAGTTGATCATCGGTACCAACATTCTCAATTGAAATATCACCCTTTTGTTGATGGTCTCTTATGAAGTGATGGCGAATGTCATGTGCTTTGTTCTTGAATGTTGGTGTACTGGATTGTTGGTGAGCTTCACTGCACTCTCATTGTCACATAGCAATGGTACTTGTTTGAATTTAATTCCAAAGTCATCCAAAGTTGCTTTCATCCAAAGTAATTGAGCACAACAACTTCCTGCGGATATGTATTCTGCTTCGGCGGTTGAAAGTGCAACACTGTTTTGCTTTTTCGATGACCATGATACAAGTGATCTTCCAAGTAATTGACATGTGCCCGATGTGCTTTTTCTATCAACTTTGCATCCTGCATAGTCGGAGTCCGAATATCCAATCAACTCAAAGTTTGACCCCTTGGGATACCACAATCCAACATTTTGTGTATGCTTCAAATATCTCAATATTCTTTTAGTTGCCTTCAGTGACTTCTCTTGGTGAAGCTTGAAATCTTGCACACATGCATACACTAAACATGACGTCCGGCCTAGAAGCGGTCACATAGAGTAAGCTTCCAATCATAGACCGATACAACTTTTGATCCACCATGTTGCCACTAGCATCACTATCCAAATGTCCATTTGTTCCCATAGGTGTACTAATAGCTTTTGCATCATCTAGACCAAACTTCTTAAGCATATCTTTGATGTACTTGCCTTGACTCACAAAAGTACCATTCTTCATTTGCTTGACTTGAAGACCAAGGAAGTAACTAAGCTCTCCAATCATAGACATCTCAAACTCATTTGCCATCATATTCCCAAACTCTTCACAAAACTCTTGGTTGGTTGACCCAAAAATAATATCATCAACATATATTTGCAACACAAACAAGTCTTTGCCAATCTTCTTGGTGAAGAGAGTAGTATCAACCTTGCCCATCTTGAACCCTTTAGAGAGTAGGAAATCTCTCAACCTCTCGTACCATGCTCTTGGTGCTTGCTTCAAACCATACAACGCCTTCTTGAGCTTGTAAACATGGTTGGGCTTCTTGTCATCTTCAAAACCGGGAGGTTGTTCTACAAATACTAACTCATTGATATACCCATTGAGAAATGCACTTTTGACATCCATTTGATATAACTTGATATTATGAGCACATGCATAAGCCAATAGAATTCTAATTGCTTCCATTCTTGCAACCGGTGCATATGTTTCTCCAAAATCAAGACCTTCAACTTGAGTGTAGCCTTGAGCTACCAATCTTGCTTTGTTTCTTACTACTATCCCATCTTGATCTTGCTTATTTCGAAATACCCATTTGGTTCCAATTACATTGTAATTCTTTGGTCTCTCAACAAGTTCCCAAACTTGGTTGCGGGTGAAGTTGTTTAGCTCTTCATGCATAGCGTTACCCAATCAACATCCATCAATGCATCTTCTATCTTGGTTGGCTCAAATGATGACACAAAAGAAAAATGCTCACAAAATGATGCCAATCTTGATCTTGTTTGCACACCACTTCTAATATCCCCAACAATTTGATCTATGGGATGATCTCTTGCAATATTGGTTGGTTGGAGGATTTGCACTTGATTGCTTGGTTGAGATGAACTAGCTTGTTGATCTTCACTAGCACTTGATTGATCATGAGAACCACTAGCTTGATTTGCATCAACTTGCACATTTGAGGAGAACATTTGGTCATCTTCATTATCATCCACTTGTCTTGGCCTAATATCACCAATATCCATATTCTTCATTGCATTTGACAATTGAGTGCCTCTCACATCATTAAGATTTTCATTTCCTTCTTGAGAGCCCTTAGTTTCATCAAATTCAACATCATGCACTTCTTCCATAATACCACTAGCCAAGTTCCAAACTCTATATGCTTTGCTTGTTGTTGAATATCCAAGTAAGAATCCTTCATCACATTTCTTCTCAAATTTGCTCAATCTTGCACCTTTCTTCAATATATAACATTTGCAACCAAAAACTCTAAAGTATGCGATATTTGGCTTTCTTCCATTTAATAGCTCATATGGTGTCTTCTCTAGCATGCCATGGCAATAGAGACGGTTGCTACAATAGCAAGCCGTATTGATAGCTTCGGCCCAAAAAGAATGACTGACATTGTATTCACTGAGCATAGACCTTGCCATATCAATCAAAGTTCTGTTCTTCCTTTCAACAATCCCATTTGATTGAGGAGTATACTTGGGTGAGAATTGATGTCTAATGCCAAAGTCATCACACAACTCATCAATTCTTGTATTCTTAAATTCACTCCCATTGTCACTTCTAACTTTCTTGATTGTTGTTTCAAACTCATTCTGACATCTCTTGACAAAAGTTTTGAAGATCTCAAAAGTTTCACTTTTATCACTAAGAAAGAAGACCCATGTGTATCTAGTGTAATCATCA
Organism: Coix lacryma-jobi var. lacryma-jobi; assembly: GCA_009763385.1. Classification (NCBI taxonomy): domain Eukaryota; kingdom Viridiplantae; phylum Streptophyta; class Magnoliopsida; order Poales; family Poaceae; genus Coix; species Coix lacryma-jobi. Next base: position 3,989,888 of record CM019827.1, read on the forward strand.
CTATCACAAAGCCATATTTACTTCCACCGATGCTAGTGTATGTTGTTGGTCCAAATAAATCCATGTGCAATAACTCAAATGCTTTACTGGTACTCATCATGCTTTTCTTAGGATGGGTGTTACCAACTTGTTTTCCAGCTTGACAAGAGCTACAAAGTTTATCCTTCTCAAATGTGACATCTTTCAAGCCTCTAACTAAATCATGTTTCACTATTTTGTTCAACTGTTTCATTCCAACATGACCAAGCCTTCTATGCCATAACCAACCCAAACTGGACTTAGTGAATAAGCATGTTGACAATTGTGTTCCACTAGCATTGAAATCAACCAAGTAAAGGTTCTCATATCTAAATCCTTTAAATATCAAATTGAGCCATCTACACTTATGATTTCTACATCATCAACTCCAAAAATGCATTTGAAACCAAGATCACACAACTGAGCAACTGACAGTAAATTGAAGTTCAAGCTCTCAACTAGCAACACATTTGAAATGCTCATGTCATTGGATATTGCAATCTTACCAAGCCCTTTAACCTTGCCTTTCCATTGTCACCAAATGTGATAGAGTCAAAACCATGATTGCCACTTGAATTGATTGAATCGAACATTCTTGAATCTCCTGTCATATGTTGAGTGCACCCACTATCAAGCACCCAATGCCTTCCTCCGGCTTTATAGTTGACCTACAAGAACAAATCAATTCTTTTTAGGTACCCAAACCTTTTTGGGTCCTCCAAGATTAGTGACCAAACTCTTTGGTACCCAAATGGCTTTCTTCTTTGAGCCCACAATTGGTGTACCAATGAATTTAGCTTTAATGCCATTAACACCTTGGTAAGCAAATAACAAGAATCAAATTTAATAGAGGATACATTAGAGTTCTTGTTCTTGTTCTTGCAATATTGCTCTACATGCCCACTTTGCTTGCATCTAGTGCAAAACCGACCATTGCTCTTCACAAAACTAGTCTTGTGAGTAGCAAAAGCCGCCTTGCCATTCTTGGGGGTATAGCCCAATCCCTCTTTGTGAGAGAAAAATTGGCTACCCAAGCACTTAAGCAAGCGGGCCTCACCACCATAGGCTTTACCTAAGGCGTGAGTGAGCTCATTTACCTCCTTCTTCAATGTCTCATTTTCAACCATGAGTGAGGCATCACAAGTGAAGCCATCATCCATAGATGAAGTAGTAGTGGTAGATGATGAGCTACATGAAGGGTTAGTAGCAGCAACAATAATAGGCTTATAGAAAGATTCATCAATTATATCACAAGCTATGCCTATGTCACATTTTAACCACTTTTTCAGTTTTAGCTTGATCAACAAGTGAGGAGTGAGCTTCCTTAAGCATTGCCAAGCTCCTCATGGGCTTCCACTAGCCTCTCATGAGTAGCATTGAGCTCCTCAAAGGATTGCTCAAGAGCTTTTAGTCTCTTTTGCAATTCTTTGCACTCCTTTCTCTTTTTATCAAAATGTTCTCTAGCATCATCAAGCATTTCAATTAATTCATCTTTAGTGGGTTCATCATCATCACTATCATCACTATCACTCTCATCATCATCAGATAGTACCTTTGTGGCCTTAGCCATGAAGCATGATGGAGTATCGAAGATTGAAGGCTTGTTGTTGATAGCAATACTTGCAAGTGCCTTCTTCTTGCTTGTCTTGTGATCTTCATTATCACTATCTTCATCACTATCACTTGTGGAAGCATCACTATCCCAAGTGACCATGTATGATTGCCCCTTCTTCTTCTTCTTCGTTCTTCTTCTTTCTTCTCCCTCTTCTTGTCCTTCTTGTTGTCATTGTCATCATTTTCACTGTTGTATGGACATTGAGCAATGAGATGGTCCTTGCTACCGCACTTGAAGCACCTTCTTGGTTCATCCTTATTCTTGTATGATGTCTTCTTCCTTCTTGCCGGTAGCCCTTCTTCTTCATGAATTTGCCAAATCTTTTAACAAATAAGGCCATCTCTTCATCTTCATCGTCACTAGCATTTGAGCAATCATCTTCACTTGATTCTTCCTTCTTTGCTTTTCCCTTGCTCTTGGTCTTGGATGATGATGTTGTGGCTTTGAATGCCACACTTTTCTTCTTTCATCCTTCTTCTCTTCTTCTTCATTTTCTTCTCTATATGTGTCATCGGTCATCACATCTCCAAGTACTTGGTTTGGTGTCATTGTGTCCAAACCACTTCTTACTAGCAAAGTAACCAACATACCAAATCTTTGGGAGGCATCTCAAGAACTTGTGTGAGAAGTCCTTGTCCTTCACTTCTTCCCCAAGTGCCTTTAGATCATTGACTAGCACTTGTAGCCTATTGAACATCTCCGGCACACTTTCATCTTCCTTCATCTTGAAGCTTGCAAACTTCTCCTTGAGAATATAAGCCTTTGCTCCCTTGACTGCTTGAGTGCCCTCATATGACTCTTCTAGTTTCTTCCATGCCTCATTAGCCAGTTCCATGCCCTTGATTTGCTCAAACACATTTGCATCAATAGCATCATGAATAGCACTGAGAGCAATATCATTGTTTTGCATCTTCTCTTCTTCGGCATTGGTGAGATGCTCTGGATCGACTATCTCAATCTTTGTTTCTACCACACTCCAAATTTTTCTATTGATTGACTTGATGTGAGTAGTCATCTTTGCCTTCCAATAACTGTAATTTGTGCCATCAAATTGGGGTGGCCTTTTGGTGTTGTTGATATGAGCCATTTTGACACCGAAGGTTGTTAAGCCTCAAATAAACGGTGACCTCGCTCCGATACCACTTGAAAGGTCCTAAATGGCTAGAGGGGGGGTGAATAGCCTATAAAAATTCTACAACAACACTTAAACAAACTTGTTATACAACTAAATGGCGTAGCAAAGATAGCGCTAGCTCTACAAAAGTGCAAGCCACCTATCCACAATATGAAACACTACAACAATATAGAAATCTAGAATAGCAACAACATATAAATAATACTTGCAAGAATGTAACAAAAATAAGTACAAGAGATAGAAGTGTGTATACCGATCCGGCAAGAGATTAATAAATGAATATCAATGAATACCACGGAGACAAGTTGACACAATAATTTTTCCTCCGAGGTTCACTTGCTTGCCGGCAAGCTACGTCCCCGTTGTAGCGATACACCCACTTGGAGGTTCACGCGCTAATAGGCATCACACGCCTAACCCTCAATAGGGTGCCGCACAACCAACACAAGATGGGGATCCACAAGCTACGAGCAATCCACTAGAGTTACCTTTGGCGCTCCGCCGGGAAGGTACAAGAACCCCTTACAAATCACCGGGAGATGGCCACGAACAATCACCACTCGTGCCTAATCTCCTCCGCTGCTCCAAGCCGTCTAGGTGGCGGCAACCACCAAGAGTAATAAGAATATCCGCAGCAACCACAATCGCCAAGTGCCACTAGATGCAAACTCACAAGCAAATGCACTTGGATCTCTCGATCTCACTTGGATTCGCACTAACAAGCAAAGAGATCGGAGGGAGGGATTAGATCTTACTCAAGAGGATGTTCAAGAAGTCAGAGAGTCAAGAAGAATCCCAAAGGCGGCCACGGACAATATATAGGGAAGGGGCGGCGGCGGCCCGAACCCTACCTTTCTGCGCTTGGTCGGTAGTACCGACCCCTCCTGGGCGGTACCACCGACAGAGTCAAACTAGCCGTTTTCCCATATCCCGCTGATTTCGGCAAACCACCGACCCCTGGTCGGTTCCTCGAGGTCGGTAGTACCGATGTGATGGCGGTACTACCGCCAGGCCAAAAGCGCCGCGACCAGAGAGCTCTGCGAAAAACACAGTCACTACCGCCTTGCGTCGGTACCACCGTGGGCGGTAGTACCGAGGTAATGGCGGTGGTACTACCGGCAAGCCATTTTCAAAAACAACAGAGAGCTCTGCAAAAACTCGCCAACCAGACCTTGGTCGGTAGTACCGGGCGCGGTACTACCGAGGTAATGGCGGTACCACCGCTAGGCCAAAAACGCCCCATCACAGAGAGGTCTGCACGCTGCCTCCTTGGGCGGTACCACCGACCCCTCCTGGTCGGTACCACCGGCTTCACACAGAAAAACCCATTTTCATCTCTGAGTTGATCAAAACAAACTTTCAACAACTTCTCCTTTGCAAATGTGCTAACACCACCAAGTGTTTATCATCTTGTGCAAGTGTGTTAGCATTTTCACAAACATTTTCAAAGGATTCGAGTTAGCACACTAGGTCCTAATGCATATGCATGTATGAATTCACCTAGTGGCACTTGATAACCGCGATCACTGAGATATTCCCCTCTTAATAGTACGGCTATCTATCCTAAACGCACTCACACCCTCTATGGTGTCTTGAGTGCCAAAACAAAATTCCTATTTATACCTTTGCCTTGATCTCCATAGGATTTTGCTTTTCTCTTCTTCGTCTTCCAAATGTGAGGCACTTGATCTATCTTTTGGCCATCACCACCAATATCATGATCGTCATTTAGCTCCCACATATGGTGTACCAACCTAGCTCATAAGCACTTCATGACATGGTTAGTACACTAGGTGACATCAATTACCCAAAACCAAACAAGGACTTTCATGGGTTCCCCTCAAGATGACAACGGAAAGGTAACGCATGTGATCGTGGCCATCGACAAATTAACCAAGGGATCGAGGCCAAACCCATAGGCGACCCACCTCCGAGAAAGAAAGCCATTCGAGTTCATCGCAGACATCATGTACGGTTTGGGGTGCCTAACGTCATCCTCACATCGAAATGGCATCCCAATTCACGGGCAAAAGTTCACCAACTTCTGTGCGACGACAAACAGCATTCGCGTGACTGGGCCTGGTCGCATACCCTCAATGCAACGGGCAGGTCGATGCGCGCCAACGGCATGATACTCCATGGGCTGAAGCCGAGACTGTTCAAGACCCTCAAAAATTTCGGAAAAGGGGGTGGGATCGCCAGAGCTCCCCTCGGTTTGCTGTGGGGCTCGGACCGCACGTTGAAAGGTCCTAAATGGCTAGAGGGGTGAATAGCCCTATAAAATTCTACAACAACACTTAAACAAACTAGTTAGACCAACTAAATGGCGAAGCGAAGTTTGCGCTAGCTCTACACAGATGCAAGCCACCTATTCACGATTCTAGATAACACAAACTCTAAGTACACAATATCAAGGAACTATTCAACAACTAAATAAGCAATAATGTATATCACTACAAAGATAAGAGAAGTAACTAACAGCAAGGTATAATATTACTTGCAAGAAAGTAACAATGTGTAGTACAAGAGATAGAAGTGTGTATACCGATCGGCAAGAATTAATAAATAATATCAAAGAATACCACGGAGACAAGTTGACACAATAATTTTCCTCCGAGGTTCACTTGCTTGCCGGCAAGCTACGTCCTCGTTGTAGCGATACACCCACTTGGAGGTTTCAGCGCTAATAGCATCACACGCCTAACCCTCAATAGGGTGCCGCACAACCAACACAAGATGGGGGATCCACAAGCTACGAGCACCATCCACTAGAGTTACCTTTGGCGCTCCGCCCGGGGAGGTACAAGAAAACCCCTTACAAATCACCGGGAGATGCCACGAAACAATCACCACTCGTGCCTTATCTTCCGCTGCTCCAAAACCGTCTAGGTGGCGGCAACCACAAGAGTAATAAGAATATCCGCAGCAACCACAATCGCCAAGTGCACTAGATGCAAACTCACAAGCAATGCACTTGGATCTCTCGATCTCACTTGGATTCGCACTAACAAGCAAAGAGATCGGAGGGAGGGATTAGATCTTGCTCAAGAGGATGTTCAAGAAGTCAGAGAGTCAAGAAGATAGATGTCCCCAAAGGCGGCCACGGTCAAATTTATAGGGGAAGGGAGGGCGGCGGCCCGAACCCTACCTTTCTGCGCTTGGTCGGTAGTACCGACCCCTCCTGGGCGGTAGTACCGACAGAGTCAAACTAGCCGTTCAACACACGCCCGCTGATTTAGGCGATGCACCGTCTGGTCGGTACCTCCGAGGTCGGTGGGTAGTCCGATGGGTACGGTAATGGCGGTACTACCGCCAGGCCAAAAATCGCCGCGAAAACAGAGAGCTCTGCGAAAAACCAGCCCACTACGACCTTGCGTCGGTACCACGTGGGCGGTAGTACCGAGGGTAATGGCGGGTACTACCGGCAAGCCATTTTCAAAACTACAGAGAGCCTCGCGAAACTCCTCAGCACGCCACGGACCCCGACCGCCATCCGGTCGGTACCACCGCGGCGGTAGTACCGAGGAGGTAATAGCGGTACCACCGCCAGGCCAAAAAAACGCCCAACCAGAGAGGGCTGCACGCAGCACCTATGGGCGGTACCACCGACAACCCTGGTCGGTACCCACCGACCATACACAGAAAACTCCATTTCTTCTCTGTGTGATCCAAACCAACTCCAACAACTTCTCCTTTGCAAGTGCTAACACCAACAAGTGTACAACAACATGTGCAGTGTTGCATTTTCACAAACATATTCAAAGATTCGAGTTAGCACACTAGGTCCTAATGCATATGCATGTATGAATTCACCTAGTGGCACTGATAACCGTGATACTGAGATATTCCCCTATTAAAGTACGGCTATCTATCCTAAAGCACTCACACCCTCTATGGTGTCTGAGTGCCAAACAAAATTCCTATTATAACCTTTGCCTTGATCTCCATAGGATTTTGTTTTTCTCTTCTTCTTCTTCCAAATGTGGAGCACTTGATCTAACTTGGGTCATCACCACCAATACCATGATCATCATTTGGCTCCGTACTTGGAATGTACCAACCTAGCTCAAAACACTTCATGACAAGGTTAGTACTTATAGGTGACATCAATTATCCAAAACCAAACAAGGACTTTCAATCTCCCTTTTTGGTAATTGATGACAACCTTTCACAAAGATATATGTTTGAAAATTTGAGTCACCACTTTGTAGTATTAGCTCCCCCTACATATGTGCTATAGTGTTGGTTCAAGTTCGGCACATATGCATAGATATAAAATGTGGGAGAGAGTAATACTATCAAATGATGCTAAGGTATAAAGAATAGACCTTTGAAGCGTGATACCAATCGGAGTTGCCAATGTACAACCATCTTAGCATCGGATTAGCTAGACTTACAAAAACACTAGATACTTATGAGATCAACATTTATATAAAAGGTTCTAGTACCACTTTGCAAAAACAGATTACATCTAGCTACCACTTATGCATGCTAGTTCACAAATCATCATTCAAATTTATTTCTAGCATACATCACACAAGCATGTATATTGAATTTAAATTTTTACAATGCAATCACTCATATGAATATGCACATTCAAATGCAACAAAACAAATCCATGAGCTTGCTCCCCCGACTTATATGCTCAAATTTTAATTGATCCTCCCTTTGTTATATATCTATATCTATCTTAACCATTTCTCCCCCTTTGTCATTAAGTACCATAAAAGGCACACCAATTTTAGTAGGAGTTAACTTAACCAATAGGGTGATCAAGTTCATAGTATGGTTCAACCTAGCAAACAAACATAAGATATTTAACACGGTTTGCTCTAGAGTAAGCTTCTTCACACATCTTTCAATGGTTATCTTACTCACGTCGGTTAAACCTTGAATGCTTGTTTTCAAGATCAAACACTAGGTTCACAAGCCCATAAACATGTCATATGCTACCACTAGATCATATCAAACATAGAAGCAATAGTGGTACCATATGTACATCCAAAGTATTTTATTTTCATGAATGAGCCTATAAGATGCAAGGAATGACTAAATGCACTAAACATATCCTTAGCAAGAATGAATGTCATGCCAAACAATTTTACCTTTGCTTTGTCGAAGGAGAGGCATGTCATATAACGGAGGGTGCATCAACTCATATTTGAGAAATCAAGTATATTCAATTCATTCCTTAGCTTGCAAAATCTCTTTCATCAAGTGGCTTGGTGAATATATCGGCAAGTTGATCATCGGTACCAACATTCTCAATTGAAATATCACCCTTTTGTTGATGGTCTCTTATGAAGTGATGGCGAATGTCAATGTGCTTTGTTCTTGAATGTTGTACTGGATTGTTGGTGAGCTTCACTGCACTCTCATTGTCACATAGCAATGGTACTTGTTTGAATTTAATTCCAAAGTCATCCAAAGTTGCTTTCATCCAAAGTAATTGAGCACAACAACTTCCTGCGGATATGTATTCTGCTTCGGCGGTTGAAAGTGCAACACTGTTTTGCTTTTTCGATGACCATGATACAAGTGATCTTCCAAGTAATTGACATGTGCCCGATGTGCTTTTTCTATCAACTTTGCATCCTGCATAGTCGGAGTCCGAATATCCAATCAACTCAAAGTTTGACCCCTTGGGATACCACAATCCAACATTTTGTGTATGCTTCAAATATCTCAATATTCTTTTAGTTGCCTTCAAGTGACTCTCTCTTGGTGAAGCTTGAAATCTTGCACACATGCATACACTAAACATGACGTCCGGCCTAGAAGCGGTCACATAGAGTAAGCTTCCAATCATAGACCGATACAACTTTTGATCCACCATGTTGCCACTAGCATCACTATCCAAATGTCCATTTGTTCCCATAGGTGTACTAATAGCTTTTGCATCATTAAGACCAAACTTCTTGTGCATATCTTTGATGTACTTGCCTTGACTCACAAAAGTGCCATTCTTCATTGCTTGATTTGAAGACCAAGGAAGTAACTAAGCTCTCCAATCATAGACATCTCAAACTCATTTGCCATCATATTCCCAAACTCTTCACAAAACTCTTGGTTGGTTGACCCAAAGATAATATCATCAACATATATTTGCAACACAAACAAGTCTTTGCCAATTTTCTTGGTGAAGAGAGTAGTATCAACCTTGCCCATCTTGAACCCTTTAGAGAGTAGGAAATCTCTCAACCTCTCGTACCATGCTCTTGGTGCTTGCTTCAAACCATACAACGCCTTTTGAGCTTGTAAACATGGTTGGGCTTCTTGTCATCTTCAAAACCGGGAGGTTGTTCTACAAATACTAACTCATTGATATACCCATTGAGAAATGCACTTTTGACATCCATTTGATATAACTTGATATTATGAGCACATGCATAAGCCAATAGAATTCTAATTGCTTCCATTCTTGCAACGGTGCATATGTTTCTCCAAAATCAAGACCTTCAACTTGAGTGTAGCCTTGAGCTACCAATCTTGCTTTGTTTCTTACTACTATCCCATCTTGATCTTGCTTATTTCGAAATACCCATTTGGTTCCAATTACATTGTAATTCTTGGTCTCTCAACAAGTTCCCAAACTTGGTTGCGGGTGAAGTTGTTTAGCTCTTCATGCATAGCGTTTACCCAATCAACATCCATCAATGCATCTTCTATCTTGGTTGGTTCAAATGATGACACAAAAAAAAAATGCTCACAAAATGATGCCAATCTTGATCTTGTTTGCACACCACTTCTAATATCCCCAACAATTTGATCTATGGGATGATCCCTTGCAATATTGGTTGGTTGGAGGATTTGCACTTGATTGCTTGGTTGAGATGAACTAGCTTGTTGATCTTCACTAGCACTTGATTGATCATGAGAACCACTAGCTTGATTTGCATCAACTTGCACATTTGAGGAGAACATTTGGTCATCTTCATCATCACCCACTTGTCTTGGCCTAATATCACCAATATCCATATTCTTCATTGCATTTGACAATTGAGTGCCTCTCACATCATTAAGATTTTCATTTCCTTCTTGAGAGCCCTTAGTTTCATCAAATTCAACATCATGCACTTCTTCCATAATACCACTAGCCAAGTTCCAAACTCTATATGCTTTGCTTGTTGTTGAATATCCAAGTAAGAATCCTTCATCACATTTCTTCTCAAATTTGCTCAATCTTGCACCTTTCTTCAATATAACATTTGCAACCAAAAACTCTAAAGTATGCGATATTGGCTTTCTTCCATTTAATAGCTCATATGGTGTCTTCTCTAGCATGCCATGGCAATAGAGACGGTTGCTACAATAGCAAGCCGTATTGATAGCTTCGGCCCAAAAGAATGACTGACATTGTATTCACTGAGCATAGACCTTGCCATATCAATCAAAGTTCTGTTCTTCCTTTCAACAATCCCATTTGATTGAGGAGTATACTTGGGTGAGAATTGATGTCTAATGCCAAAGTCATCACACAACTCATCAATTCTTGTATTCTTAAATTCACTCCCATTGTCACTTCTAACTTTCTTGATTGTTGTTTCAAACTCATTCTGACATCTCTTGACAAAAGTTTTGAAGATCTCAAAATTCACTTTTATCACTAAGAAAGAAAACCCATGTGTATCTAGTGTAATCATCAACTATCACAAAGCCATATTTACTTCCACCGATGCTAGTGTATGTTGTTGGTCCAAATAAATCCATGTGCAATAACTCAAATGCTTTGCTAGTACTCATCATGCTTTTCTTAGGATGGGAGTTACCAACTTGTTTGCCAGCTTGACAAGAGCTACAAGTTTATCCTTCTCAAAAGTGACATCTTTCAAGCCTCTAACTAATCATGCTTCACTATTTTGTTTAACTGTTCATTCCAACATGACCAAGCCTTCTATGCCATAACCACCCAAACCAGATTTAGTGAACAAGCATGTTGACAGCTGGGTTTCACTAGCATTGAAATCAACCAAGTATAGGTTCTCATATCTAAATCCTTTGAATATCAAATTAGAACCATCTACACTTATGATTTCTACATCATCAACTCCAAAATGCATTTGAAACCAAGATCACACAACTGAGCGACTGACAGTAAATTGAAGTTCAAGCTCTCAACTAGCAACACATTGGAAATGCTCATGTCATTTGATATTGCGATCTTACCAAGCCCTTTAACCTTGCCTTTGCCATTGTCACCAAAAGTGATAGAATCAAAACCATGATTGCCACTTGAATTGATTGAATTGAACATTCTTGAATCCCCGGTCATATGTTGAGTGCACCCACTGTCAAGCACCCAATGCCTCCCTCCGGCTTTATAGTTGACCTACAAGAACAATCAATCCTTTTTAGGTACCCAAACCTTTTTGGGTCCTCCAAGATTAGTGACCAAACTCTTTGGTACCCAATAGCTTTCTTCTTTGAGCCCACAATTGGTGTACCAATGAATTTAGCTTTTATGCCATTAACACCCTTGATAAGCAAATAACAAGAATCAAATTTAATAGAGGATACATTAGCGTTCTTGTTCTTGTTCTTGCAGTATTGCTCTACAAGCCCACTTTGCTTGCATCTAGTGCAAAACCGACCATTGCTCTTCACAAATCTAGTCTTGTGAGTAGCAAAAGTCGCCTTGCCATTCTTGGGGGTATAGCCCTGTGACACCCTGGTGTCAAGCACTGCATTAGGCACTGCAATTAGCCACTAAGAAAGCATAAGCAATGCATTGCATCATTCATGTGTATAAGTATGCCTTTGATCTTTTGTTGTTTATTTGAAATTGGATTTCTATTTGACTTGATGCTTTGATTTTGGCTTTATTCTTGAGGAGGATTTAAAAATGGTTTTCAGAAAAAATGTTCTATATGAAAGTTGTAGAGAAAAATATTTTGAAGCAACTTTTATTTTTGGTCAAAGCCTGGTTTGGAGTTTTTCAAACTGTTTTTGAGAACTCAAACTTTGGAAATTTCTGGAAAAAGAAAAAGAATAATTTTCTTTCCCGGCGCCAACCTTTCGGCCCATCCGGCCTTCTGGCCCACTTCCCCGCCTCGGCCCAGCGCTCGCCGCCTCGCCCGCGCGCGCGCGCCCGCCCGCGCACCCGCTCGCCGCCACCCGACACGGCCGCTCCGTACGCCGGCCGGCTTGCCGCGTGGCGCCCCTTCTCTGCGCCAAATCCACACTGACCACTCCCCCTCCGATCTTCTCCCACCGGAGCACGCCAGCGATCTTCGCCGGCCACTCCCGCGCATCCTCGTCTGCCGAGCCGCCTGCCGTCGCCTCGCTGACCGAGCCGCCGTGGTCCCCGCCACGACCGGCCGCCCCTCCGCTCCGCCGGGCAAAAGCCCGAGCGCCTCTCCCATCCCTCACTCACCCGCACACTCACTCTCGCTCTCGCTCCCCACTCTCCCCCGCGCACGAAGCGAACTAAGCACTCTCCGCTCGCTGCAACCACCGCCGCAAGGCCCCTTCCCAAAATTCCAGTCACCACCTCCATCACCGGCCGATTAACCCCGGCCACTGCCCCGCCTTCGTCTCGGACACACGGTGCGCACCCCCGCGCCATCCGCCGAGCTCCTCCGACGCCGAAGTCCGAAGAGCCCCCGCCGCAGAAGCTTTCAGCGCCGCTCGGAGCCCGGAGCCGTTCGTCCCGACCCGAGCTCCACCGCCTCCCTTCTTCCTCCTCCAGCTTCGCCAAGCCAAGGCAAGGTGAGAACACCAACTAGCCCTAACGCTACCGTTCCCTATCTCTCTGTTCACCACGGCCGAGCGCCATTGCCGCCATCGCGGACCTCACACGTGGCCAGCACGCACCGCGCACCTCCGGCCAAACCATCACCCTAGGACTCCCCTCTAGGTTCACTGAGTCTCACACGCCCGCCAGTTTAGCCGGCGACCGCCGGAAACGGCGTAGCCGCGCGATGCCGTCGCGCCGTGCGCTGCCGCTCGCCGCCGGCACGCTACGGTCGTGCGCTGGCCAATCCTTCCAGTACCGCCGGATGCGCCTCGTCGAGACGAGTCCGCAGGGCCCAGCCTCCCGCCGGCGACCTCACCGACGGCGAGAAATCGCCGGACCAATCCCTCTCCTGTTCCGTCTCGTCCGAGCCCCGAGCCAGGCCTCGGACGGGCACGCCGGTGTTCCGTCTCGTCCGAGCCCCCGAGCCAGGCCTCGGACGGGGCGCGCCTGTTTCCGATTCGCCCGAGCCCGCGAGCCAGGCCTCGGACGAGCGTGCGTGTTCCGTCTCGCCCGAGCCCGCGAGCCAGGCCTCGGACGAGCGTGCGTGTTCCGTCTCGCCCGAGCCCGCGAGCCAGGCCTCGGACGAGCGTGCGTTTTCCGATTCGCCCGAGCCGAGCCCTCGGCCGCGGTTTCGTCGAGCCAAGTCTCGGCCAATTCGCTTTCCGCCGTGCGCCCGAGCCCGAATGGGTTCTGCTGACCCTCGTGTCCCGCGCGTCAGCCCCTTACCGGTCCATGGACCGAGTTCTCGCAAGCCAGCCGGGAGAAATTAAATGTTTTACTTTTCGGTTTAATTTCCAGAGATGCTTGTTATTTTTGTGTAGCCTGTTTTATAAATCCAAATGAAGTGCTTCCAGTTTTATTAGCTTTCTTATGAATAGATCTATCATGGGAAAATATGAATGTATTTTGATAGCAGTTTATTTTACTGTTTTCGTTTATTTCAGTTTATATGCTTTTGTTTAGATAAATGATTATAAGTGTTTTCTGGTTGGGAGATAATCCTGGAAAATTTTGTGTAAGTTTATTATACTGTTTGGCACCTGTGAAAAATATATGATGCACTGTTTATGTAGAAAAAGTTACTGTTATAGTTAAAAGTCTCTTTTTGCTGATTTCTTAGAATAAGTGTTAAGGTGTTTATATGCTGAAATAAAATATGGGAAAATTGTACAGTCTCTGTATGCCTTGTAGAATCTAAGAAAAAGTATGAACTTGATCTATTTTATGGAAAAATTTTGTAGTTGCTTTACAACTGTGCTTTTCGGTATAGATCTTAGAAATTCATGTAAGAAAAATATATGATGGTTCTGGTCATGGAACTTCCTGGATAAATATGAAATGTGAAGTAGAATCTGGGAAAAATAGGAAATAGAGCTATGCACTCTTTTACAGTAGGGTTGTAGTTCAAAGTACCTTTTTAGGCAGTTTGCTTGTCATTTTTGTATCTGCAGCTCTGTATTTTATCTTTGGCTGAAACTTGTTCAGTAGAGTCCAGCAAGTGTGGTTTACCTTCTGGAATTTTTGTGGATTTTTCTGAGCCCAGAAAAATACACTTGCAGTTCAAATCTGAGTTTCCTTTGATGTATTTAATTAAGAAAGAGTTGAATAATCAGATTTTGTTTTATGAAATAAATGCGATTTTGCCCCAATGTTAAAAATGGTTCAACAAGTTGGCTTTGTTTGGTTTGCAAGAGTTATTCTTTTCATGCCACTTCATCTTGCACCGCATTTATTGAATTATAAATTCATCGCACGCAATAGGATCGACCCCGCCGGAGCTTCACCAAGAGCAGGAGCTAAACGCCGAGCCGGAGATCCAGGAGCTGCAGCAGCCAGAGGAAGTCGACCCCGTCCACGACACTAACCTGCCCGAGTGCCCTCCCACGAGGCCTCGGTTTCACTCAAGGCAAGCCCCGGAGCATTCTAAGTCTCCCAGTCTTTGCAATTAATTTACTTGAGTCCTTTTATATTGTGATGCATTAGGTATAGGAGTGATTGATCTATTTGTTGCATTACCATTCCTTGATTATTGATTATTACCTGCCTTGTTATCCTGCTACTGCTTAATAATGTAGAATTGCTTAGCCTGCTTAATAAAAGTAGTAGTTAAGGATGTTCCCGTATAATCCCGATGGTATTTACCGATCACGGTTGGCTATATTGCTATCGTGAACCTGAGTGTAGTGAAATACGGTCAATGATGGCAGGGCACAAGTTTGGAAACTTGGGGCAGTTCATCTGATCATTTGTATCATTGATGTAGTTTGTTTTTTATTATTTTTACATTTAGGAGAGTCCTATATCTGTTGTGTGTATGTTTTAAGCTATTTATGTGATGGATTCAGTTTATATAAACTGTTTATATTATTAACAATATGGGCAATGAGCTTATTAATTTCACGATGCACTACAGGAGGGACACATTTCCCCACGACACAAACCTGCCCGAGCCCTCCCACTTCTCAATCAACCAATACGAAGCTTTCAATATAAGATTCCCTGTTATTGCATTATTGTCCTGTATCCCTACATTCAATGTAGCCTGGTTCCAATACCCCTGGGTATTTATTCTAGCTATATTGAAAGAACTGAGTTAGCAATTAACGTTATTATTTCGTGTTCCGTTTGAACGCCCTTTACTTAGGGATATGTCGGGCCGTAATCATCGACCCCAAAGCCGGTTAGAAGCTGTTCGGGCCGGTCTCAACCCGTGTCGTGCCCTCTAGTACGGAAGTTGCGATCTGCCGCGTGAGGCCATCGCCAGACTCTGATTGGGCGGTCCGTGCTTGAGCCGCGACGATTACCACCACGAACAAGCATCGAGCGGTTGCCCAATGCATGGACCCGACGGGGAAAGTGTGGGCTGGTATCAAAGGTCTTTCACCAGCTGGTTTGGAATTCGATTCGAGTCGCCGTCCCCCGGTTAGTGGGAAACTATGTCGAGCTTCACCACGATACAACTCCATGTGATGTTAAAGGTTCAACTAAAATGTGGATAAGTCAACTGGATATGGTTATACTATTGTTTGTTAGATTCAAGTGAGTGCTCTAGTACAGGTAATAACCTAGAACTAAGGAATAGGCTTAAAAGTAACAGCTCATCATAATCATTAATTATCCCTTATCTGGATTTGAGCCTTTCGCAACTAAAAGATCCCAGCTCCACCTCAAAAGCCTTGCATACCCTTGGAGTCTTTTATTTTCAGTTAGACGGGTAAGTCTAGCTGAGTACATTCCCGTACTCAGGGTTTATCCCGTTTGTTGCAGATGGCCAGGTCTACTTTGGCTATTGTAAGCACTGCCTCTACCCAGTGGAAGGTGATGAGGAGTAGGCCCAGGGCAGGGTCGTCTCAGAAGCTTTCCTCCTTCTTTTGCCGGACTGAGACTACTGGTGGCACACTATCTAAAAAGGAGGGAATGACTTGTGTTGAGTTGGTTTATCAAACAATGTTTTATTTGGACCACGTGTGTTGTGGTCGTGTTTTAAACTTATTCAAGCTTCCGCACTTTTAAACTCAATATTGTAATAACTCCGTTTTAAATTCCGCACTCTGATGTTTTAAATTCGATTTCGTTTCGCTGTAATGTATCTTTACGAATGTAACCTTGAACGATGCGATCCTGTATGTTCTGGTGTAAGAAATCCTTCGAGATTTCCGGACTACGGGGTTATATGGGTTCAAGTGTGGGTCGAAGTCAGACGGATTTGACTAAGATAATACTTGAGCTCTTATAATCAGGACGGTTCCGCCACAGCTGGTATCAGAGCATGGTTCAAGTGATTACCTTCGTAAAAAGCTATTTTCGAACTAAAATGGGTATTTCAAAACTATTTTCAAAACTATTTTAATTACTAAGTGTGCCCAGTCTCGTCCTTAAGCCCTATACTAGGATTCAGGTGGCTTAACTGCTAACAGGGTTCAGGGTTTTGCTTCATGCTGGATCTTTATTTGCTGGTCCATTCTCGGGAAAAGAGAATGCGTCGATTGCGAAAACATGCATAAAATGATTTTGTGAGATATGAGAGCATGACCGTCCAACCGTCGGTCTAGGTGAGAGTTCTTATACCAAGTATGTGCGAGCTCCACGCAGACACATATGAGGGTATCAATGATTTTAAGGGTGATTTCTATTGGTGCATGGTGTTTAGTATTGGCTTCTATGTATTTGCGCATATTGGCCAATACTCAGTTGTTTTATCATTGGGAATTTTGTTGGGCTGAAATGAATCTTCTGCAGGTACACTAACTATGCGAACGAGTAGAACGTGTAGATAACGCATGAGAGATCGTTCTTGCCACCGACTAGAACGTTAGGACTTACGAGTCATTAATAGTGAGTGAGAACGTAAGTACGATCATGCATCATGTTTAAATTCTTGCATTTACATTACCTCCCCTTAATTAAAAGTTGTCTCTTTTCTATAAAATTTGCCAACTTAATATCTGTCTCACGAGAGTTCGAAACCCTTTTTGCTTCTACAGATGGCCCGAACCAAGTTGACTGCTCGCAAGGCCACCGGAGGCAGAGGAGTTCCGCGTCACCGCTTGGCCACCAAGCTGACCCGGAGGACGTTCTTGTCCTACTTCGGGTTGCCGACTATCCTTTGGAGGATTTTGCAGGCCGTTGGCTACGAGGAAGGACAGGAGCCCAGATACTCGTGGCAGAAGGAGATTTACGGGCAGGATTCCTTGGTCATGGTGGAGATCAAGGTCAAGGCTCTACCTGCTAAGCCCACTGGACAGGATGGACAGAGATCACCAGAGGCACGTGTGCCAAGGATGGAGCTAACAGGGCAGCATATCGTGTGCTGAAGGATATCATCGCCCGTTTCCCCGCCGACTTAGCCAGTGCGATGGCAGGAGTGTTTCCCCGTGGATCACTTTTCCCATTGCGCTGGAAGCAGACTCCAGAGTCAGCCTTGACAGGGAGCCCTGAGGAGCGTTTCTACTGCGAGAGACACCTGCGATGAGCGCCACTGGAGCTCTGTTGGGTGTATGTGAGAGCTTGGAGCGCACTCTCGAGAGCGTGTCCTTCACTCTCACCGCCACCTATCAGAACAAGGATAGACTTCAGCAGGACTTTGACGCCGAGGTTACTCGTCTGCAGGAGAGGATTCAGCAGCTCACTCTAGAGCGCGACGACGCCCGCACCACTGCCGCAGCCCAGTCTACCGCCAGGACAGTCGCCGAGCAGATGTACCTGACCGCATCTCTGAGAGAGAGATGAGGCCCGTGCCGCACTTGACCACCTCAGAGAGGGAGCCCATCTTTGGTTCAGCAGATCAACGCACAGCAGGTCTACATCGAGCAGCTCCATGAGGCCGTCCATGAGTTCCATCATGCAGCAGCACAGGAGGCAGCAGCACCAGCAGCTCCCGCAGCAGAGGCCCCAGATCCCCAGGACGGAGAGGTCCTTGGTCCCGACGCCCCACCAGAGGAGGCTCATGCAGATGAGCCTATGATCGATGCTGACATCGAGGACGCCGCATCCGCCGCTGGAGATCCCTGAGCGCTAGTTTGTTAGGGATCGTTTTCTTTTGTATAGCTTGAGCTTGCTCGCTAAGTGATGTAATGATCCAAACATGTGATGGTTTATGTTTAACTTATGATGGCATGTAATGGCTTTTGGACAAAGTCCGGACTTCGATCCGGCACCTCTTTTATGGAAATCCGTCGTTTGCATGTCTAATTCCAAGCGATTATTCTGTGATGTTGTATGGAAATGAGTAATTATACTTGGATGTGTGCTAAATTTCCGAATTTATGTACAGCACAGTATTTATTCATGATCGGTGTAACATCACCTAATGATTGCTTATTAATGGGATATGCAGATGCCGGCACACACCCGCAGCCAGCGTGGACAGGGAGCAGGACAGGAGGAGAACTTGCCACCTCCCCCGCCGCCGCCAATGACGCCTGAAGCGTTCTTTGGACAGTTCCTAGGTAGCCAGAGGAACATGGAAGAAATGCAGAGGCACATGGAGGCCACCCTCCGCAACATCGCCAACAACACCGCGCAACAGCATCAGCAACGCCAAGGCCCGGAGCCCAACCAGTATAGCTCCTACCGTGACTTCTTGGACACTCGTCCTCCAGTGTTCAAGGAAGCCACCGAGCCGCTCGAAGCTGATGAATGGCTCAACTCTATCACACAGAAGTTCCGTCTGCTTCGTCTGACGGAAGAGCTTAAAGCGGAGTATGCCGCTCACATGTTGGAAGGGCCCGCAGGTTTGTGGTGGACCCAGTACCGTGCATCTCTGCCAGCTAATGCACGTGTTACTTGGGATCAATTCTCTACTGCTATGCGCAACCACTACATCCCTAGTGGTCTGATGGAAATGAAGATTGCCGAGTTCATGAGGTTGTCCCAGGGGACCAGGTCCGTATCAGAGTACCTCCACAGCTTCAACAATCTGGCTCGCTATGCCCCAGATTTGTAAATACTGAGGCCAAGAAGATTGCCAGTTTCAAGCGTGGCATGAATGCCACAATGCTATCCAAGATGGGTAACAGTCACCGCACCACTTTTAGTGACTTCGTCAGTGACTGTCTCAACCAAGAGGCCAATGACAGCCGGCTAGCAATAGAGACACGCCGTCGTGCGAACGAAGGAGGTTCGTCCCAGCAGAGGACCACTTCCGGAGCACGCGCCCCGTACCGCCCGCCTGTCACTGGAGCAAGGTACCGTCCCCCACAGAGAAAGATCACCACCAACCGTCCCCGTCCTAGTTTCCAGAAGCCCTACACCGCCCCCATGATGCAAAACAAGAGCAAAGCAGGAAATGCAGCAGGTCCCAGGACTCCGTACGTAATTGGCCCATGCTACAACTGTGGTCAAACCGGACACCTGTCACGTCAGTGCCCTCGACCGAAGAAGCAGTACACTCAGCCCCAGCCTCGTACCGGTCATGTGCACCACACCACTGTGGAAGAAGTGCCAGAAGGAGAGCCTGTCACCGCTGGTACGTTTCTTGTTAATCAATGCCCCGCAGTTGTGTTGTTTGATTCTGGAGCATCACATTTTCATAAGTGAGAATTTTGTTTTGAGAAGTAATCTTGAGTTGATAGAGTTAGACCGAGGATATCAGATAAGTTCCGCCGGAGCCGTTCTCTCCGCGAAAAAATGGCTAAAGGAGTAGAAATGACCTTTGGGGATAAAAAGGCCATAGTGGACCCCATAGTCATTCCTGGTCTAGGTCTGGATGTAATCTTGGGTATGGGTTGGATGAAACTATGGAAGGTTAATCTAGACACCGCAGAGAGAATAGTGTCCATGGTTAGTCCCAGGAATGGATCTTCTTTCAGGTTCAAGTTACCTCGAAACCCCCATGAGATCGGAGTATTGTTCAATGTCACGGCAAAACAGATAGCTGAGATTCCAGTAGTATGTGAGTTTCCAGATGTTTTCCTGATGAATTGCCTGGACTACCGCCAGATAGGGATGTGGAGTTTGCTATCGAGTTAATCCCTGGAACGGCACCCATATCGCGAAGACCGTATAGAATGCACGCTAAAGAGTTAGCAGAGCTTAAGATTCAATTACAAGAGCTTTTGGATAAAGGTTTGATACGCCCTAGTTCGTCGCCTGGGGATGTCCCGCTATCTTTGTGAAAAAGAAAGATAAGACTCTGAGGATGTGTGTGGATTATAGGCCGCTTAATACAGTAACTATAAAGAACAAGTACCCCTTACCCCGGATTGATGTCTTGTTTGATCAGTTGTCTAAAGCAAAAGTGTTCTCCAAAATCGACCTAAGGTCAGGTTACCATCAGATCAAGATCAGACGTGAGGACATACCGAAAACAGCTTTCTCTACTAGATATGGACTGTATGAGTATCTGGTTATGTCTTTGGGTTGACTAATGCACCGGCACATTTCATGTACCTGATGAATTCCGTCTTCATGCCAGAGTTGGACAAGTTTGTCGTAGTGTTCATCGATGATATTTTGGTATACTCTGAGAATGAGAAGGATCATGCAGAGCATCTACAAGTTGTTCTGACCCGACTTAGAGAGCATAAGTTGTATGCTAAGTTCAGTAAGTGTGAGTTTTGGTTGAAGAAGGTACTTTTCCTTGGTCATATCCTTTCGGAGGAAGGAATCTCCGTAGACCCTTCTAAAGTACAGGAAGTTATGGATTGGCAAGCACCTACCACCGTACACGAGGTTCGCAGCTTCTTAGGTTTGGCAGGATATTACCGTCGGTTTATTCCGGATTTTTCAAGAATAGCCAAGCCTATGACCCGTTTGACACAGAAGAACAAGAAGTTTGAATGGACTCCAGAGTGTGAAACAGCTTTCCGCACTCTGCGAACGTTGTTGACTTCCGCACCAGTTTTGGCTCAGCCAAACTTGGAGGAACCTTTTGATGTGTTTTGTGACGCATCTAAGGTTGGACTCGGATGTGTACTCATGCAAAATGGAAGAGTTATCGCCTATGCTTCTCGTCAGTTGAGACCACACGAAGAGAATTACCCCACTCATGATTTGGAACTAGCAGCCGTCGTGCATGCACTCAAGATTTGGAGACATTACCTTATGGGAAATCTATGTCATGTGTACACGGATCATAAAAGTCTGAAGTATATCTTCACCCAGCCGGAGTTGAACATGAGGCAGAGAAGATGGTTAGAATTAATAAAGGATTACAACCTGGAAGTGCATTACCACCCTGGAAAAGCGAATGTTGTAGCTGATGCCTTGAGTCGCAAGACTCATTGCAACTCTCTACAACCACTGTTGGAAGATGGATTTAATCTATGCACCCATGTCATGTTAAACAATATCACTCTTCAGTGCACCTTAGAAAGTGACATCATCGAGAGACAGAGGTCCGATGCAGAAATCTGTCAGATAAAGAAGAGTTAGAAACCAATAGTTCTTTGAACTTCAGGACTGATAATCAGGGAATCTTGTGGTATAACCAGAGGTTAGTCGTTCCTAAGGATGCAGAGCTGAAAGGAAGAATTCTGGGTGAAGCTCACAATTCAAAGTTGTCTATCCACCCAGGAAGAGTAGTAAGATGTATCAGGGTTTGAAAACCAGATATTGGTGGTCAAAGATGAAGAAAGAAGTTGCAGCCTATGTCGCCAGATGTGATACTTGTTGCAGAGTAAAGGCAATACATCTGAAACCCGCCGGACTATTACAACCTTATCGATTCCAGAGTGGAAATGGGAAGAGATCAGTATGGACTTTATCACAGGTCTTCCCACTACTCAAAAAGGGAATGATTCGATTTGGGTTATTGTGGATCGGTTATCTAAAGTGGCTCACTTCATACCAGTCAAAACTACCCACCGACCGCATCAGTATGCAGACCTGTACATACAGAATATCTTGAGATTGCATGGGATTCCAAAAAGGATTGTCTCTGATAGAGGACCCCAGTTCATAGCACGTTTTTGGGAACAGTTGCACAAGGAATTAGGAACCAAGTTGGTAAGAAGTTCCGCCTACCACCCCCAAACCGCAGGGCAAACAGAGAGAGTAAATCAGATTCTAGAAGATATCCTGAGAGCTTGTGTCTTGTCTTCAGGAGAGTCATGGGAGAAATGGTTACCCCTTGCTGAGTTTTCATATAATAACAGTTATCAAGAAAGTATAAAAATGGCACCTTTTGAAGTTTTATATGGACGAAGATGCAGAACCCCAGTAAATTGGGTTGAGTCTGGAGATCGAGGATTCTATGGGTCCGATTATGTAAAAGATGCCGAGGAAATTGTGCGAACAGTACAGCAACATATCAAGGTAGCACAGTCTCGACAAAAGAGTTATGCTGACACCCGAAGGAGACCTTTGGAATTTCAAGTTGGAGACTATGTGTATCTCAAGGTTTCACCTATGAGAAAGGTCCAACGCTTTGGAATTAAAAAGAAGCTAGCACCTCGATATGTGGGACCTTACCAGATCATAGCAAAGAAGGGAAAAGTGGCATATGAAGTACAGTTACCCCCAGTGATGAGTGCAGTTTTCCCAGTGTTCCACGTATCACAGCTGAAGAAGTGCCTTCGAGTTCCCGAACAAGAGGAAGTTCGAGTCCCGGATGTCACGATCAGATCAGATCTGGAGTACTACGAACAACCTAAGGAGATTTTGGATACCAAGACTCGAGAGACTCGTAACCGAAAGTGAAGACTTACAAGATTCTCTGGAGTAATCACGGACCCAACGATGCTACATGGGAAACGAGGAGTACCTAAGCGTAAACTACCCCGCTTTTTATAAAGATTGGTACGTAACTTAAATCTCGGGACGAGATTTCTTTAAGGGGGGAAGGGCTGTGACACCCTAGTGTCAAGCACTGCATTAGGCACTGCAATTAGCCACTAAGAAAGCATAAGCAATGCATTGCATCATTCATGTGTATAAGTATGCCTTTGATCTTTTGTTGTTTATTTGAAATTGGATTTCTATTTGACTTGATGCTTTGATTTTGGCTTTATTCTTGAGGAGGATTTAAAAATGGTTTTCAGAAAAAGTGTTCTATATGAAAGTTGTAGAGAAAAATATTTTGAGCAACTTTATATTTGGGTCAAAGCCTGGTTTGGAGTTTTTCAAACTGTTTTGAGAAGTCAAACTTTGGAAATTTCTGGAAAAAGAAAAAGAATAATTTTCTTTCCCGGCGCCAACCTTTCGGCCCATCCGGCCTTTCGGCCCACTTCCCGCCTCGGCCCAGCGCTCGCCGCCTCGCCCGCGCGCGCGCCCGCCCGCGCACCGCGCGCCGGCCACCCGACACGGCCGCGCCGTACGCCGGCCGGCTTGCCGCGTGGCGCCCCTTCTCTGCGCCAAATCCACACTGACCACTCCCCTCCGATCTTCTCCCACCGGAGCACGCCAGCGATCTTCGCCGGCCACTCCCGCGCATCCTCGTCTGCCGAGCCGCCTGCCGCCGCCTCGCTGACCGAGCCGCCGTGGCCCCCGCCACGACCGGCCGCCCCTCCGCTCCGCCGGGCAAAAGCCCGAGCGCCTCTCCCACTCCCTCACTCACTCGCACACTCACTCTCGCTCTCGCTCCCCACTCTCACCCGCGCACGAAGCGAACTGAGCACTCTCCGCTCGCTGCAACCACCGCCGCAAGGCCCCTTCCCAAATTCCAGTCACCACCTCCATCACCGGCCGATTAACCCCGGCCACTGCCCCGCCTTCGTCTCGGACACACGGTGCGCACCCCCGCGCCATCCGCCGAGCTCCACCGACGCCGAAGTCCGAAGAGCCCCGCCGCGGAAGCTTTCAGCGCCGCTCGGAGCCCGGAGCCGTTCGTCCCCGACCCGAGCTCCACCGCCTCCCTTCTTCCTCCTCCAGCTTCGCCAAGCCAAGGCAAGGTGAGAACACCAACTAGCCCTAACGCTACCATTCCCTATCTCTCTGTTCTCCACGGCCGAGCGCCATTGCCGCCATCGCGGACCTCACACGTGGCCAGCACGCACCAGCGCACCTCCGGCCAAACCATCACCCCTAGGACTCCCCTCTAGGTTCACTGAGTCTCACACGCCCGCCAGTTTAGCCGGCGACCGCCGGAAACGGCGTAGCCGCGCGATGCCGTCGCCGCCGGCACGCTACGGCCGTGCGCTGGCCAATCCTCCAGTACCGCCGGATGCGCCTCGTCGAGACGAGTCCGCAGGACCCAGCCTCCCCGCCGGCGACCTCACCGACGGCGAGAAATCGCCGGACCAATCCCTCTCCTGTTTCCGTCTCGTCCGAGCCCCCGAGCCAGGCCTCGGACGGGCACGCCGGTGTTCCGTCTCGTCCGAGCCCCCGAGCCAGGCCTCGGACGGGCGCGCCTGTTTTCCGATTCGCCCGAGCCCGCGAGCCAGGCCTCGGACGAGCGTGCATGTTCCGTCTCGCCCGAGCCCGCGAGCCAGGCCTCGGACGAGCGTGCGTGTTCCGTCTCGCCCGAGCCCGCGAGCCAGGCCTCGGACGAGCGTGCGTTCTTCCGATTCGCCCGAGCCGAGCCCTCGGCCGCGGTTTCGTCGAGCCAAGTCTCGGCCGTTTCGCTTTCCGCCGTGCGCCCGAGCCCGAATGGGTTCTGCTGACCCACGGGTCCCGCGCGTCAGCCCCTTACCGGTCCATGGACCGAGTTCTCGCAAGCCAGCCGGGAGAAGTTAAATGTTTTCTTTTCGGTTTAATTTCCAGAGATGCTTGTTATTTTTGTGTAGCCTGTTTTATAAATCCAAATGAAGTGCTTCCAGTTTTATTAGCTTTCTTATGAATAGATCTATCATGGGAAAATATGAATGTATTTTTGATAGCAGTTTATTTTACTGTTTTCATTTATTTCAGTTTATATGCTTTTGTTTAGATAAATGATTATAAGTGTTTTCTGGTTGAGATAATTCCTGGAAAATTTTGTGTAAGTTGATTATACTGTTTGGCACCTGTGAAAAATTTATGATGCACTGTTTATGTAGAAAAAGTTACTGTTATAGTTAAAAGTCTCTTTTTGCTGATTTCTTAGAATAAGTGTTAAGGTGTTTTATATGCTGAAATAAAATATGGGAAAATTTGTACAGTCTCTGTATGCCTTGTAGAATCTAAGAAAAGTATGAACTTGATCTGTTTTATGGAAAAAATTTGTAGTTGCTTTACAACTGTGCTTTTCTGTATAGATCTTTAGAAATTCATGTAAGAAAATATATGATGGTTCTGGTCATGGAACTTCCTGGATAAATATGAAATGTGAAGTAGAATCTGGGAAAAATAGGAAATAGAGCTATGCACTCTTTACAGTAGGGTTGTAGTTCAAAGTACCTTTTTAGGCAGTTTGCTTGTCCTTTTTTTATCTGCAGCTCTGTATTTTATCTTTGGCTGAAACTTGTTCAGTAGAGTCCAGCAAGTGTGGTTTACCTTCTGGAATTTTTGTGGATTTTTCTGAGCCCAGAAAAATACACTTGCAGTTCAAATCTGAGTTTCCTTTGATGTATTTAATTAAGAAAGAGTTGAATAATCAGATTTTGTTTTATGAAATAAATGCGATTTTTGCCCCAATGTTAAAAGTGGTTCAACAAGTTGGCTTTGTTGGTTTGCTAGAGTTATTCTTTTCTTGCCACTTCATCTTGCACCGCATTTATTGAATTATAAATTCATCACACGCAATAGGATCGACCCCGCCGGAGCTTCACCAAGAGCAGGAGCTAAACGCCGAGCCGGAGATCCAGGAGCTGCAGCAGCCAGAGGAAGTCGACCCCGTCCACGACACTAACCTGCCCGAGTGCCCCTCCCACGAGGCCTCGGTTTTCACTCAAGGCAAGCCCCGGAGCATTCTAAGTCTCCCAGTCTTTACAATTAATTTACTTGAGTCCTTTTATATTGTGATGCATTAGGTATAGGAGTTGATTGAATCCTATTTGTTGCATTACCATTCCTTGATTATTGATTATTACCTGCCTTGTTATCCTGCTACTGCTTAATAATGTAGAATTGCTTAGCCTGCTTAATAAAAGTAGTAGTTAAGGATGTTTCCGTAATACCCCGATGGGTATTTACCGGATCACGGTTGGCTATATTTGCTATCGTGGAAAGAACCTGAGTTGTAGTGAAATACGGTCAATGGGATGGCAGGGCACAAGTTTGGAAACTTGGGGCAGTTCATCCGTTGGATCGTCTAGGTTTGTATCGATGTTGGCCCTCGTTCATTTTTGAACGCGCCCTTTTACTTAGGGATATGTCGGTGCCGTAATCATCGACCCCAAAGCCGGTTAGAAGCTGTTCGGGCCGGTCTCAACCCGTGTCGTGCCCTCTAGTACGGAAGTTGCGATCTGCCGCGTGAGGCCATCGCCAGACTCTGATTGGGCGGTCCGTGCTTGAGCCGCGACGATTACCACCACGAACAAGCAGTCGAGCGGTTGCCCAATGCATGGACCCGACGGGGAAAGTGTGGGCTGGTATCAAAGGTCTTTCACCAGCTGGTTTGGAATTCGATTCGAGTCGCCGTCTCCCCCGGTTAGTGGGAAACTATGTCGAGCTTCACCACGATACAACTCCATGTGATGTGTAAAGGTTCAACTAAAATGTGGATAAGTCAACTGGATATGGTTATACTATTGTTTGTTAGATTCAAGTGAGTGCTCTAGTACAGGTAATAACCTAGAACTAAGGAATAGGCTTAAAAGTAATAGCTCATCATAATCATTAATTATCCCTTATCTGGATTTGAGCCTTTCGCAACTAAAAGATCCCAGCTCCACCTCACAAGCCTTGCATACCCTTGGAGTCTTTTATTTTCAGTTAGACGGGTAAGTCTAGCTGAGTACATTCCCGTACTCAGGGTTTATCCCGTTTGTTGCAGATGGTCAGGTCTACTTTGGCTATTGTAAGCACTGCCTCTACCCAGTGGAAGGTGATGAGGAATAGGCCCAGGGCAGGGTCGTTCAGAAGCTTTCCTCCTTCTTTTGCCGGACTGAGACTACTGGTGGCACACTATCTTAAAAAGGAGGAATGACTTGTGTTGAGTTGGTTTATCAAACAATGTTTTATTTGGACCACGTGTGTTGTGGTCGTGTTTTAAACTTATTCAAGCTTCCGCACTTTTAAACTCAATATTGTAATAACTCCGTTTTAAATTCCGCACTCTGATGTTTTAAATTCGATTTCGTTTCGCTGTAATGTATCTTTACGAATGTAACCTTGAACGATGCGATCCTGTATGTTCTGGTGTAAGAAATCCTTCGAGATTTCCGGACTACCGGGGTTATATGGGTTCAAGTGTGGGTCGAAGTCAGACGGATTTGACTAAGATAATACTTGAGCTCTTATAATCAGGACGGTTCCGCCACAAGCCATATCCCTCTTTGTTGAGAGAAAAACGTTGACTACCCAAGCACTTAAGCAAGCGGGCCTCACCACCATAGGCTTTACCTAAAGCGTGAGTGAGCTCATTTACCTCCTTCAATGTCTCATTTTCAACCATGAGTGAGGCATCACAAGTGAAGCCATCATCCATAGATGAAGTAGTGGTGGTAGATGATGAGCTACATGAAGGGTTAGTAGCAGCAACAATAATAGGCTTATAGAAAGATTCATCAATTATATCACAAGCTATGCCTATGTCACATGTTTTAACCACTTTTTCAGTTTTAGCTTGATCAACAAGTGAGGAGTGAGCTTCCTTAAGCTTAGTGTGAGCATTGCCAAGCTCCTCATGGGCTTCCACTAGCCTCTCATGAGTAACATTGAGCTCCTCAAAGGATTGCTCAAGAGCTTTTAGTCTCTTTTGCAATTCTTTGCACTCCTTTCTCTTTTTATCAAAATGTTCTCTAGCATCATCAAGCATTTCAATTAATTCATCTTTAGTGGGTTCATCATCATCACTATCATCACTATCACTCTCATCATCATCAGATAGTACCTTTGTGGCCTTAGCCATGAAGCATGATGGAGTGTCGAAGATTGAAGGCTTGTTGTTGATAGCAATACTTGCAAGTGCCTTCTTCTTGCTTGTCTTGCGATCTTCATTATCACTATCTTCATCACTATCACTTGTGGATGCATCACTATCCCAAGTGACCATATATGATTGCCCCTTCTTCTTCTTTGTGTAATTCTTCTTTTCTTTCTTCTCCTTCTTCTTGTCCTTCTTGTTGTCATTATCATCATTCTCACTGTTGTACGGACATTGAGCAACAAGATGGTCCTTGCTACCACACTTGAAGCACCTCCTTGGTTCATCCTTGTTCTTGTATGAAGTTTTCTTCCTCCTTGCCCGGTAGCCCTTCTTCTTCATGAATTTGCCAAACCTTTTGACAAATAGAGCCATCTCTTCATCATCGTCATCACTGTCATTTGAGCAGTTATCTTCGCTAGAATCTTCTTTCTTTGCTTTGCCCTTGTTCTTTGATGATGATGTTGTGGCTTTGAATGCCACACTCTTCTTCTTCTCATCCTTCTTCACTTCTTGATCATTCTCATCTCTATAGGTGTCATCGGTCATTACACCTCCAAGAACTTGGTTTGGTGTCATAGTGTCCAAACCGCTTCTTACAAGCAACGTGACTAACATGCCAAATCTGCTGGGAAGACATCTCAAGAATTTATGAGAGAAATCTTTGTTCTTCACCTCTTCTCCAAGTGCTTTGAGATCATTGACAAGCACTTGAAGCCTATGGAACATCTCTGGAACACTTTCATCTTCATTCATCTTGAAGCTAGCAAACTTTTCTTTGAGAATGTATGCTTTTGCTCCTTTCACTGCTTGAGTGCCCTCAAATGATTCTTCCAATTTCTTCCAAGCATCATATGCCATATCCAAATTTTTGATTTGCTCAAACACCCTCTCATCAACGGCATCATGAATAGCACTAAGAGCAATGTCATTGTTCTGCATCTTCTCTTCTTCGGCATTGGTGAGATTTTCCGGATCAACTATCTCAATCTTGACATCCACAACCTGCCATATCCTTCTATTGATTGACTTTAAATGAGTGGTCATTTTTGCCTTCCAATAGCCATAGTTTGTGCCATCAAATTGGGGTGGCCTTTTGGTGTTGTTGATATGAGCCATTTTGACACCGAAGGTTGTTAAGCCTCAAATAAATGGTGACCTTGCTCCGATACCAATTGAAAGGTCCTAAATGGCTAGAGGGGGGTGAATAGCCTATAAAAATTCTACAACAACACTTAAACAAACTAGTTAGACAACTAAATGGCGAAGCGAAGTTTGCGCTAGCTCTACACAGATGCAAGCCACCTATTCACGATTCTAGATAACCACAAACTCTAAGTCACACAATATCAAAGGAACTATTCAACAACTAAATAAGCAATAATGTATATCACTACACAAGATAAGAGAATGTAACTAACAACAAGGTATAATATTAACTTGCAAGAAAGTAACAAATGTAAGTACAAGAGATAGAAGTGTGTATACCGATCCGACAAGAGATTAATAAATGAATATCAAAGAATACCACGGAGACAAGTTGACACAATAATTTTTCCTCCGAGGTTCACTTGCTTGCCGGCAAGCTACGTCCTCGTTGTAGCGATACACCCACTTGGAGGTTCACGCGCTAATAGGCATCACACGCCTAACCCTCAATAGGGTGCCGCACAACCAACACAAGATGGGGATCCACAAGCTACGAGCAATCCACTAGAGTTACCTTTGGCGCTCCGCCGGGGAAGGTACAAGAAACCCCTTACAAATCACCGGGAGATGGCCACGAACAATCACCACTCGTGCCTTATCTCCTCCGCTGCTCCAAACCGTCTAGGTGGTGGCAACCACCAAGAGTAATAAGAATATCCGCAGCAACCACAATCGTCAAGTGCCACTAGATGCAAACTCACAAGCAAATGCACTTGGATCTCTCGATCTCACTTGGATTCGCACTAACAAGCAAAGAGATCGGAGGGAGGGATTAGATCTTGCTCAAGAGGATGTTCAAGAAGTCAGAGAGTCAAGAAGATGTCCCCAAAGGCGGCCACGGTCAATTTATAGGGAAGGGAGGGCGGCGGCCCGAACCCTACCTTTCTGCGCTTGGTCGGTAGTACCGACCCCTCCTGGGCGGTAGTACCGACAGAGTCAAACTAGCCGTTCAACACACGTCCCGCTGATTTAGGCGAGGCACCGACTCTGGTCGGTACCTCCGAGGTCGGTAGTACCGAGGTAATGGCGGTACTACCGCCAGGCCAAAATCGCCGCGAACAGAGAGCTCTGCGAAAAACCAGCCACTACCGACCTTGTGTCGGTACCACCGTGGGCGGTAGTACCGAGGTAATGGCGGTACTACCGGCAAGCCATTTTCAAAAACTACAGAGAGCCTCGCGAAACTCCTCAGGGCCATGGTACCACCGACCATC
Organism: Coix lacryma-jobi var. lacryma-jobi; assembly: GCA_009763385.1. Taxonomy (NCBI): domain Eukaryota; kingdom Viridiplantae; phylum Streptophyta; class Magnoliopsida; order Poales; family Poaceae; genus Coix; species Coix lacryma-jobi. The sequence continues at coordinate 4,020,200 of CM019827.1, forward strand.
CGGTCGGTACCACCGCCGGCGGTAGTACCGAGGTAATAGCGGTACCACCGCCAGGCCAAAAACGCCCCACCTATGGGCGGTACCACCGACAACCCTGGTCGGTACCACCGACCATACACAGAAAACTCCATTTTCTTCTCTGTGTTGATCCAAACCAACTCCAACAACTTCTCCTTTGCAAATGTGCTAACACCAACAAGTGTACAACAACATGTGCATGTGTGTTAGCATTTTCACAAACATATTCAAAGAATTTGAGTTAGCACACTAGGTCCTAATGCATATGCATGTATGAATTCACCTAGTGGCACTTGATAACCGTGATCACTGAGATATTCCCCTCTTAATAGTACGGCTATCTATCCTAAATGCACTCACACCCTCTATGGTGTCTTGAGTGCCAAAACAAAATTCCTATTTATACCTTTGCCTTGATCTCCATAGGATTTTGTTTTTCTCTTCTTCTTCTTCCAAATGTGGAGCAATTGATCTAACTTTTGGTCATCACCACCAATACCATGATCATCATTTGGCTCCCGTACTTGGAATGTACCAACCTAGCTCATAAACACTTCATGACAAGGTTAGTACTCTAGGTGACATCAATTATCCAAAACCAAACAAGGACTTTCACACGCTGAGTCGAGCCACCGGGTTCACTCCGTTCTTCCTAACCTACGGCGTCGAGGCTGTCTTGCCTACGGACCTCGAATACGGCTCCCCTCGACTTCGAGCCTACAACGAGCAAACCAACGATGAAAGGCTCGCCAACGCCAAGGACCAGCTCGAGGAGGCCCGAGACGTGGCGCTCATCAACTCCGCGCGCTACCAGCAAACGCTTCGATGCTACCACGACAAGCACGTGCGCAAGAGGGACCTGGCGGTGGGGGACCTCGTGCTTCGACGGCTGCAAGACAATCGAGGGCGCCACAAGCTCACTCCTCCGTGGGAAGGCCCATACACCGTGGCTGAGGTGCTCAAGCCAGGAGCATACAAGCTCTACGACGATCAAGGCAGAATCCTGGCGAACACATGAAACATCTCTCAGCTACGTCGCTTCTACCCTTAAGGGCCTCGAGGCCCAGCATATTATGTTGCTTTGTACAAACATGTCAAAATGAATGAACAAACTCGTGCATTGTCTTTCATTTTGCTTAGCAACTTAAGGTAGCCTCGACCCTGCCATGCTCAGGGTCGAGCCTCTCTCGGGGGCTGACGGGGGGACCCCCCCAGACTCCAGAAAAAACGCGTTTTCTTTTCAAAAATTCGACCCTCATCTCGACTCGTGCCTCGAGTGAACTAGCGACGTCTAAATCCTAAAATACCTCGAGCCTCCAAGGGTCGGGAGGCGTCGACGTAGACGGCCACCTACGCCCCCGGGCTACGGTACCCAACCTACGCCTCCCCTCGAGGGGCTCGCGACGTATCGAAGAAACACAGACTAAGTTAGCAGAAACTCGAGCTTGCAACAAAGAGAAGTGGTCAAACGCATTTGAGAAGAAAACAACTCCTTTAAACAAACAAGTCATATATACATACGGGTCTCGACGGACCCTCATTCATGTCATAAAATTCTTACAGGGGCCTCGACGCCCAAATTTGGCACGCAGGCCCTAATCTTCGTCGGTATGATACTCCTCCCCGAGGTCTTCCACGGCGGGCGTAGCCTCAACGCCCGAGCTAGAGGGAGGAGGGTCCTCGACACCGCTGCTGGCGTCAGGAGGCAGCACGTCCTCCTCGAAGATCTTCGCGAGTGACGTCCCCGACCTCTCCATCTTCTCCAAGATTTTGTCGACACGGCGGTTGTTCCACTCCTCGTCCTTCCCCTCGATCTCGATGAAGCCATTGGCGACAACGTGGACCGGGAAGCGGAAGCCGGAGCGGACGACCGCGAGCGTCTGCTTAACGCCATGGTGGAGAGCTTGCCGGACACGGTCTCGCGCCGCTACGTCGAGGAAGCACAAGGCGTCGACCAAGGCGTCGCCTCGGGCCACCGCACCTTCTGCCGCAGCCACCGGAGAAACACCCCACATGGAGCCGAGCCGGTCGAGGGAAGTGCGAGCCCGCTCCGCCACCATCGTCTCATCTTGGAGTTGGTCCAAGAGAGCCTGGTTCGTCCCGCGGAGCTCCTCAACCATCTTCTCGACCCCTGCGCAACGAACGAGGAAGAGTGAGACTGTGGCGTAACAAAAAACTTCGAGGCCCAAACAAGGACAAGGTGTAAGCCTCACCATCGCAATGTTGCCCCGGTGCGGCGAGGTCGCTGGTAAGGCCCTCAGCGCGCTGCTCGAGCCTGCGCTTCTCGGCCAGCATGAGGAGCTTCTCGGACCTAAGCTCCTCGACCAGCTTGCCCACCTCCGCAAGGGCCAGATCCTTTCGGATCACCTCCTGCCGCGCCGCCCCCACTGCAGCTCGGACGGTGGCGACACCGCTCTCGGCGTCTTCGGCCTCCCTCTTCGCCGCCTTCGCTGCGGACCGAGCGGCAGCGGCATCGCGTTGAGCATCTTCAGCCTCTTTTCTCGCCGCCTCCGCTGCGGTTCGGGCGGTGGCAGCCTCGCCTCGGGCGTCAGCGGCCTCCTTCTTCGCCGCCTCAGCTTCAGCCCGGGCGGAGGTGGCCTCGCTTCGGGCGTCCGTGGCCTCCTTCATCGACGCCTCGAGAGTGGCGGCGGCCTCCTCCTTGGATCGAGCGACCTCACCTCGAGCCGCCCGGACATCCGCCTCCGCCTCGTTGAGCCGGCTCGCCATTTAGGCGTTCCGGCTCAGCTCAGCGCGGAGATCTTGAAGCTCCGCCTCAGCCCTCGCGAGGGCGGCCGACACCTGTGCGGACCGGCCCGCCACCTCAGAGCAGGACCGCTCCGCCTCCGCCATGAGCTCGGCCACCTCCCGGAAGATGGACCGCACCTCGTGCGGGGCCCCCCGCTGGGCCGGTTGCTCGACGGGGACCATGGCAAGGGACGGGCTCGACGCGTCGGGAAACGGCCATACCGGTCGGTCAAGCTCGATGTCGGGCAGATCCTCCTCCTCCCTGAGCTGCCCCAGCTGCAGCCCGCCGCCTGACGGCACGGACCCCGGCTCCCTCCGTCCCTCCGGCGTCTTGTCAGCGCTAGCCGGCGCCTCGGGCGCCTCCACCATCCTCAAGCCCGCGGCGAGGAGCGGCCCCGGCTCCAGCTCGTTCAGGAGGTCCTCCACCGTCGGCTCCTTCTCCGCCAACGCCTCTCCCCCTTTCCCTCCTCCGCAGCCCGGCTCGTGTCGATCGGGGCCTCGAGGGGCGCAGTCTCCTCAGCCCCAGACACCGGCGGGGTCGTGCTCGCCCCAGGCGCTTCCCCCGGAACAGACGTCGTGGTGGGGGGAAGGGTGGCGCTCCCAGCTGGCGCCATCGCGGGAGGAGGAGGAGGGGGAGGAGGCAGCGCCTCAGTGGACGTGGTGGTGGCGGGCTCGATGCCGTAAGCTGCGGCCCCTGCAATATGAGATGACAGTGATATCAGAACCGGGAAGGATGCCCCGACCCCTGCGGTCGATGGCGACGGCCTCACCAAAATTCGCGACGATCATCTGGCTTCCTCGAGCCACGGCAGCTCGAGCCTTCTCCAGCCAAGCGGCTTCTCTAGCAGAGGAAGGTGCCATACCTCGAGATGCTTGTGCCTCGACGGGGCTCGAGGTCTTGGCCCGCTTGGACGCAGCGAGGTCCACCTCCTGGTAGGAGCGCTTCCCCCTGAGAAACCAGAGATGGCATGCATCACCAAAAGTAAAGAGGTAAAGCCTCACTACCGACGAGATCCAAGAAAATTACTCACCCAAAGCGGCGGCTGGGCTTCTTCCCGGAATCGCCGGACCCACTCGGGGGGCTTCGAGCCCACCCCACGGCTCGAGCCCTGCGCCTGAGCCGTCTCCGCAGGGCTGGGATGGGGGGAGGGCTCCCGATGCCTCCCGTGGCTCGACCTCGAGGGAGAGCCCTCCTTCCGCCCCACATCGCGGGAGGGCGACCGTACCTCCCTCGTGCTGTCGTCGTGGCGCCTGTCCCGGCGCGGGCTCCGGGACTTGCTCCGACGCTCGTGCTGGCGGTCGCGCCCTCCCGCGTCCGCTTCTGTGTCCTGGCGACGGTGCGGCGATGGACTCCGGGGACGCTCACGCCCCTGGTCACGAGACGCCCGGAGGCTCCCTCCCCGACGCTCGTGATGGTGCGGGCTCGACGCCTTCTCCTGACACCCGCTCCTCCGCGGGCTCGACCCCGACCTCGATGGCTCGCGGTGGTCGGGCCCGGAGCCCCTCCCGATGTGGTCACTGCCCCTCGAGGCTCGGCCCTTCTCGAGACCTCCCGCCTGGGCTGACGCGGGGGCGGCCTCCGTTGGTGCTGTGGCGGAGGCGCTCCGGGTTCGGGGCTTCCTCACGACGGGGGGCGCGTCCGGCCGAGAGCTCGACGTGCCCTGGGCCTTCGACGAGGCGGAGCTGGGCGTGGCCTTCTGCTGCTTCACCCCGCGCGGTACCTTCGCCGGGGGGACCTCGTAGATGTTCTCGTGCACAGGGGAGCGGTCAGCCCAGATGTCGCCGAACCCCGCGCGTCTCAGGCGCGCGTCCATCCCCTCGTCATCATCATCATCATCATCATCCTCCGAGCTCAAGGAGCTGAGCTCGGGGGACTCGTCCCCAGGCTGCCGATTGCGGCGAGCCTTCGCCAACCTTTGCTCCCGAGCCGACCGACGCAAGTTTTTGTTTTTCTCTTTCTTCTTTCTGGAATCCTTGTTCTCTTTTTCCTTTTGGGCAGAGAGGCACCTCACCTATGTCTCCGCGGCGTCCTCCCTCACCGGGGGCCTCGAGGCACGACACGTGAACGTCCCCTGCGAAAAAAGGAAACGTGATTCGAAGAAGAAAGGAGGAGGGGAGGCTCGAGATGGGCTAGCTCGATGGGGACCTACCAGATCGAGGCACCCCTCGTTGGGCGCCATGGGGATTAGCTTGGTACTCTCCGGGGCGAACGACCCATGGATCATGATCGACACCCGGGAGATGCCCTCGGCCATCCTCGACCCGCTCAGCGCTTCGGCCGTGGCCTTCTCCCCCATTTGATACCGGAAGAGGGGGCGGTCCGCCAAAGGGAGGACCCTCCTTTGGTGGAACGCCCAGATGACCGCCGGGACGGTCAACCCCTCCTCATCCACCAGCTTCTTCATCAGCTTCATCAGCGACACCAGGTGGCGCTGCCTGTCTGCCACGACGCCCCAGACCCACTAGTACGGGCGCCGATCGAGCACCCTGCCGGAATACTACGGGAGGAGCCCTCCCTCGTTCCGCATATAGAACCAGTGCTCGTCCCACTCCGACTGGTTGGTCGAGAGCCTGTGGTGGAGATACTCGCGGGGGACGCCGGCCGACGAAGGTCCGGTCCGCATGGTGATGGCGAGGGAGCCGGCGCGCATGAGCCGTTTCCCGCTGGGCTTCAGCGTCTTGGTGAAGAGCTCGCCCCGGAAGATGTGAACGAACATCTCCCAATGCGGCTCCATCTTCAAATACCCCTCGCACAACGCAGCGAAGATGGCGGCGTGCGAGATCGAGTTAGGGAAGAAGTGTTGAAGCTCCACCCCGTAGTGGTGGGTTAACGCCCGCATGAAGCGGCTCGGCGGGACGCCAAGCCCCAAGCGGTGGTAACGGGTGAAGCTCACCACGTGCCCCTCCGGCGGGTGCGGCTCCCGGTGGTCCTCCGACGGGATGACCCACCACGCAGATCCCTCCTCTGGGTTGGGACGAAGAAGCCCCTAAGCCACCAGCGAGTCCATCTCGCGCCGCGTCACCTTCGACCGTCTCCACGCCTCGGCCGGCTGCGGCGAGGTCTTGTCGGCCATGGCAACGATGAGGTGGGCTTTGACGGCGGACGAACGGCCGGGGAGGTTGCTGGCTGCGGGCTCAGGAGGAAGGGGTGCAGGAACTGCGGCGGCTATGGAGGCAAAGGCAAAGAGAAGGGCCCTCTCCCCCTCTCTCGGTATTTATACGAAAGAACCCCAACAGGCGAGGCGTCCCACGACGACGAAAAAGGTAACCGCGTAGCATTTAATGCGCCCACCTAACTACGTCTTGAGCCTGATGCAGGGTACACGTGGCAGCTCTCCATTCGCTCCACTACCCGAGCCCGCCACGACCGTCGCCCTGGCTTCGCGTCCGCCGCCCTCCCCGGCAGATTTCGCCTAAAAAGGCATGCCCAACGGGCAGAAGGATTCCCAGACGACGGAGGCTTCTTCACGAAGGTAAAAACGGGCCCCGGCCCTAAGCCTCAAAGCAGCGAAGGCTGGCCCTCGAAGAGGGTTCGACAGCCGGCTTCGAGCACCCGAGTCAGGGACACCAAGGGGCGCCACTCGCAGCATCGCTCGAGGGCCAAGCCCTCGAGGCCCCTCACGTGTATCCAAGGTGAGGAGCTCAACATGCAGTGAGATCCCCTCGGAGGGAGGCATCGAGCCACCGGGTCCTATCGAATGGGCCCGGCACTCTTGCGGACTGAGCACCCATGCTTTATGAGATCGCCTGCGGGCTACAGTCGACCCCTATCGAACGGGGCACGAGGTCTCACTTGGATTCCCCGTTACCAGCTCACCGGGAACCTTGATACTCGCCCGCTCATGGTAGTACGAGGCATCCCACCTCGCATCCGATCGAAAGGACTTGCGGGATGACAAGCCAGGGCAACCGGCGTGCCGGACAGCTCGAAGAGCCGGCCGGCCGGTTCAGCCTGGCACCCCTCGACGAAAGAGGGTCTAAAAAACTCGGGGGCTCGACACTCCCGAACCTAAAAAACGTAACTAACACTCGCACAAGAAAGAGCCCACGAGGGAGTCTTAACCACTCCCCCGTGGCCTCGGGGGCTACACCCGCGGGTGTCGCACGCACGACACCCACGGAATCAAAGCAGCCAAACCCTCGGGAACCGGCTAGCTGACCCTCGAGGTCCCAGTCGGGAGCCCCTTCTCGAGTGCAAGCACTCAAACAAGGGCTCGGGGGCTACTGTCGGGGGAACGCCAAAGGGGTACCCCCAATCAACGCAAAACACACGGATCGAAACCTAGAACACCAATTAATAAACCCAGCTAAGCTAACCTCTCAAGAAACCAACCCCTCGGAGCCTGCAACGCTGGCACACCACCAGGGAGCTTAGACTTGTCGAGACCTTACCGACCACCTCCTGGTAGCCCACCCCTCGAACCCGCAACAGCTGTGCATCGCTCCTCGGGACCTCGCGCGGGGACCTCGAGCCCCCTCAGCACGATAGTCTATCCCTCGGGGCTCGTCTCGATCTAGGCCTCGAGCTGGAGCTCAACCTCCACTCACCCGAGCCCTCAGCACCGGAGTCTGAGTCAAACCTCCTTTTCACCGTAAGCATGGGTGAAAAGGCACCAGTACATCACTGTTCGACCATACCCTGCACTGTGGCACGTCCCGGTCACATCTCGAGACCCGAATTTCCGCTGTACGACCAGGTTCCTCGGAACTCGCCCATACCTGCAGAACTCGAGCCCCCCGTAGGCGCCACCTCGAGGCCGGCTCTGAGCCCCTCGAGCCCTGACTGCTTTCATGCTATTGGAGGACAGGTACCCCAAGACCCGGAGGGACCCCGTCGTGTCCTGTACGTGCCGGGATGGGTGTTGTACGGCATCCACATCGCCACGCCTCCACGTCCGCGCCCGGGATGGAGGCCACGCTCAAAGGACGCCCCAACAGCAACCCACACGTCGGCTACAATGTCTTCGACAAGACAGGGTTCCTACCCTTCCCCGTATTGGGCACCGTACGCCCCGACACCTGTAATACCCTTGTGTAACCCTGGCCTCCCCTTGCTCTATAAAAGGGGACACCAGGGCCCTCAGTCCACGGTTACACAACTCCAAGTTACAGACACGTTAGAACGCACGTACGCCCATACACCCTCACACTCGAGTCCGGACTCCGGCCCACGCTCATTGAGCTTGTATTCGCCCCTGTACAAGCACTTAGGTGCAAGTAATACAAGAACATCCTCCCCCGCTGGAAGTAGGGCTTTCTTTGCCCGAACCAGGATAAATCCTTGTGTCATCTTGCATCACCATCCAGGAAGAGAGCACGCGATCATATTACTCGTTGGTGTCACACCCTTGGGTCCGAAACACCGACAGAACTCCACTACCAATAGGGCGCCTAAGTCTAGGATCTTCAACATAGTTGCCCAAATCATCTTCATCTTCTAGAATCCTGAACGAAGGCATGCTAGGACTATTGAAATAAGGAGTCCTTGTTGACAAAGATTTCCGAGGAGGTGCTTTTCCTCCTAAATTTAATGGAAACCAAATAAGCAACAATAATTATGAATGCCACATCTACTAATTCAGTAATACAAAACTCAAACATGCATACGAACCACAAGTATCCAAGGTAGCAGAAACATTGTCAACCAACTCATTTTCATTTGAAATTGGTGTTGCATGCTCTTCATTCACAGGCTCCAAGATCACCTCCTCATTGCACTATAGAGAAATAGACAATTGCAAACTGAGTACCAGGCACGTGAAGCCAATTAAAAGTGTATAGGTTATTTATTGCATGTCCTAAATACTAAAATTGCACAACTCAATACCTAAAATTTACATTATTCCTAATTGTAATTATTTACTGTGACTACAAGTAAAATTAGTATTGACTACCATGAATAGATCAAAAAGATAATAAAGCTTTTACAAATTGAAACATGCATAGTCACTCACTGAAGATGGACGAACAGAAGTAGAATCACTTTCAGCTTTCTCACCAAAAGCATTACCAGCATCCGCACGGCTAAGTGGAGATCTGACAACTATTTTCTTAACTGCACGTCGACGCTTAGGTGATGCAGTGGCAGGCATTGAAGATTGAGGTGTACTTTCTTTCCTCTTCCCACCTATCTTGGATTCATCAACTAAAATATAGGAAAACAAAAAATCATTGAAGGCTAAAAATAATAAGCGTTCAAGATAAACTGCCTATATTCCTCTCTTTCATTGCACACTTACCCTTTTGTGGAGAGGCAACTTCAAGAATAAGAGGGTTCTCTGCAGTAGCTCCAGCTCCAGATACTGGACTAGATCGGGAAAGTCTTGTAGACATCCTCAACCGCATCTTCCGATCAATGTCAGGGCTAAGGTGCAAACTGCTGTTTTTCCTCTTCTTTTTATTTGTAACTAAAGATGCGCATAACAAAATTGTAAACAAATAATTATGGCAAACAGAATCAACAGCCAACTCATTGAGCACTTCAACTACCTTGAACTGCACCGTCTTGAGAAGAAAAAATTTCAGATGCCTCAGGTGGTATAATTTGTTTTCTCTTCCCTTTACTTGTACCTGATTCTGCACATGATTAAAAGATTTCATACAAGGAATACACAATCTTATCACTGGGATCAAACAAACGAACACAAAACAATCCATATACCTTCAGCAGATGAGTTAACAGAAGGAAGAATTTCAGTTGACTGAGAAGCACCATATTTCTCTGATTCATACAAAACACCTTCTGATTCAAGCACCTCTGTCCGAGAGTCTTCTTCTTCATGATTATTAGGTGCAGATGCATTCTTTCGGTTCAGCAAAATTCACATTTCTATCTTTAGCAATACCTTTTTCAACATCAGCATCCAAGACAACTTTTCTCGCACCTGTTACAGTTGCAACAGGAGGCATGGTCGAATCCAATACATCTACACTAACAAAAACATGAACAGGATGAAGCACTGGGACATCCACTTCAACTGCAGCATCACCGACACCTTCATCATCAACATGGGCTCCTTCAGTACGAGGTACTCTTCCAGCTGAACTACCAGCATTGACATCACCACCACCACCAACTACATGTGTCGCATGCATATACTTGAACATCTTTGCAACAAGTGTACCGGGGGACCTAAATCCTAGTTTTCTGTGGTGCCTAACAAAAATTTCACTCATACTATCCCTGTCCTGAAATGACAAGCCAATAATACAAAAGAAATGCAGAATGAAAATTTCAGTATACAAGAATAATAATATCTAATAAGTAATAATATTGACAAAACTTAAACATTGCACAAGGCGTCTACCTCATCATTTATGAAAGCACAATGTCTATCAATGGTTGACCTAAAAGCATCACAGGCCTCTTCTGGTACAAGCTCTACAACATAGCAAGTCTCATCAACAGATTTACATTGACACACAATCATATGAAGCAAAGTTTTTAATCATCAAGCCCTTCCAACAATTGATTCTTGGAATACATTGGGGAAGCAATTGCTCTTTGAATACTCCAAAGTTCAACCAATCTAGATAATAACCCTACATAGCAATTGAAAAACCAATGAATAAGACATGATGTATACCAAGACAAAATAACATAATAAATAAAGAAGACTAAGCAGAAACACATTACAACTTACAGCTAAAAAATATAGGCATCCGCCAATAGTTCCCCGACCCTTTTATCGATAGTTTCTAATGGAAGACATCAAACAATTGAATACAAGCTTGGACCAATCCCAAGATTTCACTTCAACATTAGATATATCTATCAAAGGTTCTAGATAGTATGGGCTGGGATAAGTACTTGAATTGGCACATAGAAAAGTTGATAGAGCCACAACCATAAAGTAACGAAATACATCGTCATCAGATAACGTGTCTTCTATCAACTTCTGACCAAACCACTTGATTGAAAGCAGAGATAGTTGCTTAATTTCTTTAAGGAATCTGGTCTTTGTAGTATCATTAAAGCTCTCCTTGACATCTACACCACCAATAGGCATACCCAAGAACAAATGTACTGACAGTGGATCCAAAGGTATCATTTTACCTTCAACTAAAATCTCGCTGCAATTAAGATCGACTTTATCAGCTATCCAACGCACAAATCCTCTGGGAGCAGAACAACCATCATAGTCCAGCAGGTCTCGAAAGCCATGATGACGAATAATCTGCTTCTTGCGATCATCCAATTTGGCTATAATCTTCTGTCCCAAGTACAAGCTATTGAACCTACTTCCAGGTCTATCTGATGTACCTGGACCATGAATCGACTTTCCTTTACCCTTTCCTCTCAAACTCTACAAACAAATGCAACAAAATGTAGTTAGGCTACTGCATTCACTAAATAAGCTAGGGAGAAAAACATAGGAAAGGTACAGAATTTACCTTTTCAGGACGCTTCTGCCCACCAGATCGGGTTGATTTCCACTGCTTACCAACAACCTTAGAGAACTAAAACAAAAAACAAATCAGTGCAAGTACCAACAAAATGCTCAATAAGGTAAAAATACATAAGGGTTATATAACATACTCCACTAAAAGCTTGTTGCATATGCTTCAATGCCTCCGCAATTTGAGGATCATGAATATCATCATCACCTGCAGATTTTTCCCCCCTAACAAAAGCAATAATTTTTATCCATTTTATTAAAGATTACACAAAGTTCAAAGAAAAAAAGACAACCCAAAATGAACTACTTATTACCTCAACTTCATGCACAGAATCAGAGTTTTTTGCAGACTCATCCAAACTCTTAGAATCACCAGATGTAGAATCAGAATTGTATTGTTCATCATCAACATCCATAGCTACACAGAAGAATAATCAACAACTAAATATTACAAAAATAGGGCAAAAGCACCTCCTATTATACAACAACCAATACCAAGGATTATTCACAAAAAATGAATAATTAACACCATATCATTCTTAAAATTTAACGTCAAATAATACTGTTCTTAAACATAACATTACATCAATAAAAACTTCAACTTCAACGATTCTAATACACTAATAACAATTATGTTCTAATACCCTACTCCTCTCTCTTTTCTTCACTCAACTCAGGGGGCCTCCACCGACAAACAGGACAGGTAGGACTTTCACTCAACCACTTGTAGATACAATCCTTATGGAATGTATGATGACATGGCATGGCCCGAAGGTTCTCCTCAACCAACTCTAAACAATTATACACATCATCTTCAAATGGCTCTGAAAGCCTCATCAAACAAATGCTGCACTTTTCATCAAGGTCCACTCCAGTCAACCATTTATCTTTTCCAGGGCCATGAAACTCTGGAACTTCTTCATACTTGACATAGCTATCTGCACTATCTTCAATATATTCAGGTAAAAGTGGCTGAGTTTGAGGAGGAGGTTCTGAAGATGCACGCAAACGCTCAGGAGGAGGTTCTGAAGCTGCAAGCAAACCCCTCCTTTGACGTGACAAATGCTCTCTTTCCATCTCTCCAAAAAACAGACTAAAAAAAATATATATATATAGGACAATTTAACTAATAATGCCCTTACTATGGGCCCCTATTTGCATATCTATAGTTTTTACTAAAATTGCATGTTTCGTTCATTGCAATTACAGTATGTGCAATATACAATTTTCCGCAAGCCACAAATATAATTAAACAATATTCTATTATTTATATATGAGGACCACAACAAAAAATGTAATATGTAATTAGAGAAAGACAACAAATAAATCACAATAACTAACAATTACCTGATATCAGTTAACTGATAGGTTGACAAGTAATGAACTAATCAGCCCAATCACAATAATCCCAACAAATTCAGTTAGTAAGCCAAGTACCTGAAATGGAGATTTATATCTGCAGAAACACACTCGTAACTACCTGCACATACAGAAAACAAACATTGCGTCAGTCCAAGAAATGAACAATGAAACCCTAAATCGACATTGAACCCCTTAATCGACATTGTGTCCCTACATGAACCAGAATCCCCCAAATCCCACAAATCAAAACAGAACAGAAACCCTAAAAGCAAAAAAATCCCCCAAATATCTGAAACCACAGCCAAGGAAACCCTAAATCTCCATCAAAATCACCGTCAGCAGCCGCGACTTCGCCGGAGTAACAGACGAGAGACACACACACTGAGGGAGAGACCGCTAGTGAGAGAGACAAATGAAGAGCGCGTCGCCGGACTCCAAAACGAGGACCAACGCCGCATCCCAACACAGATTCACCGGACGAGGAGCCGAACAAGGAGCCTCCGCCGGGCGTCGCCGTCACTGTCGCCGGAGCAACCACCGTCGCCGTCGCCTTCGTCGGTACTCGTCGGCCAAATCGCCAGGGACCAAAGAGAAGAGGAACGGGGGGAGGCGAAATGAAATGAAAACGTTGCCACTCGAAGACAAACAGACGCGCGTCCCAAAATATGAAACAGTGCTCCTGACAAGTGGGGCCCACATGTGAGCCGCACAAATGAAACGAACAGGTGTGGGACAGACGAAGCCGTGCGATGCCCATCCGACGCCCACAAAATTTATGTGTTGGAGGCAACAAAAACACTCAAGTGTCACTTGTTAGATGTTTTGGCCCATGGGCCAAACAATTCCATATAAATCCCAAAGGCCCACTCACACATGCATGTATATGTGCAATGGTGGGGGACTTTAGTCCCACATTGCTAGCTCAAGAAGAGTGAGGCCAACTTAAATAGTTGAGCTACCTCCATCTTGTTAGAGCTATTAGGGAGAAGAAAAGGAAGAACCACACGCGCGCTCGCTCGCCTCGCCTCGCCGGGCCGGGCCGGGCCGGGCGTGGCGTGGCGTGGCGAAGGGCGCGCACGCACGACATGCGCGTGAATGGTCCGTCGAATTCCCGCTCCGACCTTTGCGGGCGCGCGGCTTCCTTTTGCCACTCCAGATCTTTTTGCATGCATGGAGAAAATTGCGCTGACCTATTTGGTAAGCAATTATTCTCGTATTATGGTAAGTGTACTAAAGGAAGGTAATTACCATAATGCTGTGATTAAGCGCGGCTAATTGCTTGCCTGATTGGCCGCGACGCGTGTGTATAAATATGAGGCGAGACGTCGCTCTCAGTATGGTGAGATTCATCTCTTCCTCTCCTCAGTGCTGCGTTGCCGCCGTCTTCCCCATCCCGTCACCGACGTGCCATCGGTTCCGGGAGAGCAGGCTCCGAAGCCTTCGTCTCCTCTGCGTCCCTGCATGGGGTAGGAGGCGAATCAGGTTTTTGGGAAGCGCTGTCGCGACTGCTCGCTCATCTTCCCTCTGCGCCCGGTGTTCGTCGATCTCCATCGCCGGTCTTCTTCTTCTCCTGTCTTCGCGCCGACAACCCCGCCGTAAGGATGTCTCTCTTCTTTATGTTGTTCCTTGCCGCATCTTTTCTGGTACTAGAAGTAGATCGCTTGCTAGAGGTAAATCATATACCTGTGATACATGTTGTTAGTCTTTTTCTAATTGTCGGGATTAATTTATGGATTGCTAAATTGCCTTTATTTCCAACAATCCAAAAACCTGATAGGCATTTAGCGATGACTAAGGGATATACTGATGCGATGAAACTGGAGAAGTTCACTGGTGTGAATTTCAAGAGATGGCAGACGAGGGCCCAGTTGTGGCTCACGGCTATGGGCGTGTTTTGGGTCGTGGGTAATCCTCCAGCACTACCTCTCGGATCTGAGAAAGAGGTGCAGGAGTTTACTGCGGCTACGACGATCTTCGTCGGATGCGTCCTTAGTGTGCTCTCTGACCAACTGTGTGATGTTTACATGAACATCAAAAGCGTTGCTGAACTGTGGGAGGCACTTGAACACAAGTTTGGTGCTGCAGACGCTGGACACGAGTTGTACGTGATGGAGAAGTATCACGACTTCAAAATGGTTGAAAACCGTTCAGTCGTGGAACAGGCTCATGAGTTCCAACTTATTGTGAGGGAACTTGAACAACTCGGACACGTCTTGCCAGACAAGTTCGTGGCTGGTGGTATGATTGCCAAGTTGCCTCCATCATGGAGAAACTTCGCCACTGCTCTGAAACATAAAAGACAAAAGATCTCAGTTGAGGATCTGTTGGCTGGTCTTGATGTTGAAGAGAAGGCTCGGGCAAAGGATGCTCCACCAAAAGCCCCAGAACAGTCCAGTGCCAATGTGATGCAGCATGCTGGCAAGAACAAGCAAAAGGCTGTTCAAACTACTCAGTTCAAGAAGAAGAAGATGAACATGGATGAAGTTGTGTGCTTCGTTTGTGGTGAGAACGGACACTTCGCCAAGAAGTGCAAGAACCGCAAGGGCAAGAAGAATCAGCAGGGGCAGAAGTCTGCCAACGTGACTATTGGCGATCCTAGCGGATCTGGGTACGGTAATTACTTACCTAGTGTATTTTTTGTATGTCAATCTAATGATTGGTGGATAGATACAGGTGCCAATATTCATGTTTGTACTGATATCTCCATGTTTTCATCTTACCAGGTCGCACGAGGTTCAACCGTCATGATGGGGAACGGCTCGCATGCTTCTGTTCTTGGTGTTGGTACAGTCGATCTGAAGTTCACTTCAGGAAAGATCGTGCGTCTCAAGAACGTGCAGCATGCTCCCTCAATAAAGAAGAACCTCGTTAGTGGATCCCTCTTGTGTCGAGATGGATTCAAGCTGGTATTTGAGTCTAATAAAGTAGTCGTCTCGAGATATGGCCATTTCATTGGCAAAGGTTTTGACAGCGGAGGCTTGTTCCGCTTTTCACTCTTCGATTTCTGTAATAAAGTTGTGAACCATATGTGTGATTCAAACAATTCGGTGGCTGATGTATGGCATTCACGTTTGTGTCACATTAATTTTGGTTGTATGTCGCGTCTATCCAATATGAATTTAATTCCGAAATTTTCTACGGTCAAAGGCTCAAAATGTCAAGCATGTGTGCAAGCAAAGCAACCTCGTAAGCCTCACAAGGCTGTAGACGAGAGGTGCACGACATTGTTAGAGCTCATACATTCTGATATTTGTGAAATGAATGGTGTGTTGACAAAAGGAGGAAAAAGATACTTCATGACTTTAATCGATGATGCAACTAAATATTGTTATGTGTATCTTCTAAAAACTAAAGATGAGGCATTTGAAGTTTTTAAGACTTATAAAGCTGAGGTAGAAAACCAATTGGAAAAGAAAATCAAACGTGTTAGGTCCGATCGAGGTGGTGAGTACTTTTCCAATGAGTTCGATCTCTTCTGTGCGGAGAATGGAATAATTCATGAACGGACACCCCCATATTCGCCCCAATCTAATGGGATTGCCGAAAGAAAGAACCGGACGTTAATGGACTTGGTGAATGCCATGTTAGGAACATCCGGTATGGCTAAGTCATGGTGGGGGGAGGCTGTCTTGACAGCATGTCATGTTCTAAATAGAGTTCCAACCAAAAACAGTGATGTAACTCCGTATGAAGGATGGAAAGGAAGGAAACCATCACTCCATTAGTTGCGTACTTGGGGCTGTTTGGCCATGGTAAGCATACCAATTAATAAGAAACGCAAACTTGGACCGAAGACCGTTGATTGTATCTTTTTGGGCTATGCGTATCACAGCACGACATATAAGTTCTTAGTGGCTAAATCTGAATCGCCCGAGGTTTTAGTTGATTCACTTTTGGAGTCACGGGATGTTACTTTCTTTGAGAATATTTTCCCGATGAATGTTGCTTACTCTTTACCAAGTTCGTCTAATGAGTTTATTCCCGAACCCACTCCCTCGATAGAGCCAATTATAAACCCACCTGTTATTGATGAGGATGACAATGTTGTGGCTCCTAGAAGGAGCAAGAGACAAAGGGTTGGAAAATCCTTTGGTGACGACTTCATTGTCTATCTCATAGATGATACTCCCACTACCATTGCAGAGGCTTATGCATCACCAGATGTAGATTATTGGAAGGATGCAGTCCGTAGTGAGATGGACTCCATCACTGCAAATGGCACATGGGAAGTAGTAGACAAACCAGTGGGTTGCAAACCAATTGGTTGTAAGTGGGTTTTTAAGAAGAAGCTTAGGCCTGACGGTACTATTGAAAAGTACAAGGCGAGGCTTGTTGCCAAAGGTTTTACACAAAAAGAAGACGAGGATTTCTTTGATACCTACTCACCGGTTGCCAGATTAACTACAATCCGAGTGCTATTATCCTTGGCTGCTTCCCATAAACTTCTTGTCCATCAGATGGACGTGAAGACGGCTTTCCTTAATGGAGAGTTAGAAGAAGAAATTTATATGAATCAGCCCGATGGATTTATAGCACAAGGACAAGAGGGCAAGGTGTGCAAGTTAGTGAAATCCTTGTACGGCCTAAAGCAGGCACCAAAGCAGTGGCATGAGAAGTTCGAAAAGACTTTAACCTCTGCTGGGTTTGCAATAAATGAAGCTGACACCTGTGTGTATTACCGTTATGGTGGGGGGAGAGGAGTAATCCTATGTTTGTATGTTGACGACATACTAATTTTTGGGACCAGTATCGATGAGATTAATGATGTAAAATCATTTTTATCCCAAAATTTTGACATGAAAGATTTGGGAGAAGCCGATGTGATCCTCAATATTAAACTTAACAAGGCTGAGAATGGGATTATTCTCTTGCAATCTCATTATGTTGAAAAGGTTTTGAACCGTTTTGGGTATATGGAAAGCAAACCTTCTCAAACACCCTATGATCCTAGCCTAATACTTCGAAAGAATAAAAGGCTAGGAAAGGATCATCTGAGATATTCCCAAATAATTGGCTCATTGATGTACCTAGCTAGCGCAACTCGCCCTGATATCTCATATGCAGTAAGCAAGTTGAGTCGGTTTTCCTCTAACCCAGGAACTGATCATTGGAAGGGTATTGATCGAGTAATGCGCTATCTTAAAGGAACAATGAGTTACGGAATTCACTATTCAGGGCATCCAGGGGTGCTTGAAGGATATAGTGATTCAAATTGGATTACGGAAGCTGATGAGCTCAAGGCCACTAGTGGATATATATTCACTTTGGGTGGTGGTGCTGTCTCTTGGAGATCTTGTAAGCAGACAATACTTACAAAGTCAACAATGGAGGCAGAGCTTACAGCTCTGGATACAGCTTCTGCTGAAGCTGAATGGTTAAGAGAGATGTTGATGGACTTACCTTTGGTTGAGAAACCAATTCCTGTTATTCTCATAAATTGTGATAATCAAACTGTGATCACGAAGGTGAAGAATAGCCAGGACAACGGGAAGAAGTCCAGCAAACATATAAAGCGTAGACTGAAGTCTGTCAGGAAATTAAGGAGCTCCGGAGTAATAGCTGTGGAATACATCCAGACAGCTAAGAACCTGGCAGATCCCTTTACAAAGGGATTATCACGCACCGTGATTGACAATGCATCGAAGGAGATGGGATTGAGACCCTTGTGAGTTAACCCCAGCAGTAACCCAACCTATGTGATCGGAGATCCCGTGAATTAGGACCTGGGAAGAACAAGCTGTTGGTTAACGGGAGAGTACATTCTTTTCCCTACCCACTCCATTGGAGATGCAGTACTCTCATTTCTGTAAGGCAGGTTGACTTTGTCTTAATGTGTTTTGAGGCTTTATAGCGAGATACTGTCCTACAGAGTATCCCTGTAAGAACACACCTATGTGAGCCTAACTGTTAGTCGCAGTTTATAAGAATTGGGTAATCTTTAATAAGCTCATGAAGTGAGTTAGGAGTATGACTTATACGCTCCACTCGCGGGGTTGGCTATAGCTGCCTAGTATCAGTCAAGACTTCAAGTGAAGCCGATTTGCACCAAACTGTCAATTCAAGGCATAGTCCATTGTGCAGTTGCGGATGGGTCAAGCTTGTTGCTCTAGGTGGATGTTCAACCTTAACAGGTCTCCACTGAATAGCTGATATATAAACAGTACTATGGTAAAGGGAGAATGACTCGCGTGCCCTTGGGAAATGGTGGGGGATTGTTAGATGTTTTGGCCCATGGGCCAAACAATTCCATATAAATCCCAAAGGCCCACTCACACATGCATGTATATGTGCAATGGTGGAGGACTTTAGTCCCACATTGCTAGCTCAAGAAGAGTGAGGCCAACTTAAATAGTTGAGCTACCTCCATCTTGTTAGAGCTATTAGGGAGAAGAAAAGGAAGAACCACACGCGCGCTCGCTCGCCTCGCCTCGCCGGGCCGGGCGTGGCGTGGCGTGGCGTGGCGTGGCGAAGGGCGCGCACGCACGACATGCGCGTGAATGGTCCGTCGAATTCCCGCTCCGACCTTTGCGGGCGCGCGGCTTCCTTTTGCCACTCCAGATCTTTTTGCATGCATGGAGAAAATTGCGCTGACCTATTTGGTAAGCAATTATTCTCGTATTATGGTAAGTGTACTAAAGGAAGGTAATTACCATAATGCTGTGATTAAGCGCGGCTAATTGCTTGTCTGATTGGCCGCGACGCGTGTGTATAAATATGAGGCGAGACGTCGCTCTCAGTATGGTGAGATTCATCTCTTCCTCTCCTCAGTGCTGCGCTGCCGCCGTCTTCCCCATCCCGTCGCCGACGTGCCATCGGTTCCGGGAGAGCAGGCTCCGAAGCCTTCGTCTCCTCTGCGTCCCTGCACGGGGTAGGAGGCGAATCAGGTTTTTGGGAAGCGCCGTCGCGACTGCTCGCTCATCTTCCCTCTGCGCCCGGTGCTCGTCGATCTCCATCGCCGGTCTTCTTCTTCTCCTGTCTTCGCGCCGACAACCCCGCCGTAAGGATGTCTCTCTTCTTTATGTTGTTCCTTGCCGCATCTTTTCTGGTACTAGAAGTAGATCGCTTGCTAGAGGTAAATCATATACCTGTGATACATGTTGTTAGTCTTTTTCTAATTGTCGGGATTAATCTATGGATTGCTAAATTGCCTTTATTTCCAACATCACTTAGACTTTCTGTTAATAATCGATCGGTCGAGATTCTTTCAATTCGCAGGTCCAATCTTTGGCTGTCAGCGATCGATCACATACTCTTATCTCAGTTTGTTGCACTGCGCTCCTGCGTCCACGTCGCCGGTTGTACATTGCAAGTAACAGATTCGATGGAATAATTGTATGTCCGGCTGGGATCCAGTCATTCAAAGTGGCCGGACAAATGGACAAAGGCCATGGTCCTTTTTGGAAAACGACCTCTCATTTACCGCTCGTATATTGCTGGCCGTATACATGTATTTACGCGTATATATATATAGTACGTACTGTACAAATATCTCGTGCTCTTTTTGCTGTTTGCGTGCAGTAATAAAGGAGGAGGTGATGTGCGTGGAGGGCGACTTGAGAAGTCGTCCCTACCCAGCAGCATGATATGCCGTCGTGAGTACAGAGTTCACTAATCGAAAACTGTACTTTGCCGAGTGCATAATGTCGTGAAACTCGGCAAAGCTATATTTACCGTGTGGCCAGACACACGTTAAATCTAGACTTTGCCGAGTGCCGGACACTCGTCAAAGCTAAACACTCAGCAAAATTTAGACGGACCGTGAGGATGGCCACCTGCCGTTAGATTTTGCCGAGTGCCAGCAGTCATGCACTCGGCAAAGTTTTTTTCTGAAAGCAAACTTTGCTGAGTGCTTTCTAGCCCCGACACTCGGCAAAATTATTATTTTTATTTTTTCGAATAAACTTTGCCGAGTGTAGTATATGGGCACTCGGCAAAGTTTTTTTTATTTTTCTGAAAATAAACTTTGTCGAGTGTTTTCTAGCCCCGACACTTGGCAAAAATATATTTTTTAATTTTTTCGAATAAATTTTGCCGAGTGTCATACTTGGGCACTCGGCAAAGTTCTTTTTTTTCTGAAAGCAAACTTTGTCGAGTGCTTTCTAGCCCCGACACTCGGCAAAATTATTGTTTTTATTTTTTGAATAAACTTTGCCGAGTGTCGTACATGCATGGGCACTCGACAAAGTTTTTTATTTTTCTGAAAGTAAACTTTGCCGAGTGTTTTCTAGCCCAAACACTCGGCAAAAATATTTTTTAAAATTTTTTCGAATAAATTTTGCCGAGTGTCATACTTGGGCACTCGGCAAAGTTTTTTTATTTTTCTGAAAACAAACTTTGCCGAGTGCTTTCTAGCCCCGACACTCGACAAAAAAAAATTATTATTTTTTCGAATAAACTTTGCCGAGTGCTATACTTGGCCACTTGGCAAAATTATTTTTTTATTTTTTAGTAAACTTTGCCGAGTGTTTTATAGTCCGACGCTCGGCAAATTGTTTTTTTATTTTCTGAAATTCAATTTTGCCGAGTGCCTCCAGGCCCCGACACTCGGAAAAATACTTATTTTTTTATTTTGGACCCAACTTTTTTTGTGTAGCCTTGTGACAATATTTCAAACTCTAATCTAAAACTTGGTGAAATTTTGACCTCTTTTGCTATATTTTGTTAATTTATTTTGTTTCGTTGATTTTTTTTAAGTATTTCAAATTTGAACTGCAGGTTCGTGGAATAACGGAATTTGGTCATCCAAAAATTGATATTCATGATATTTAACATATGTTAGAGCCGTATCCAGAGAGTCACATAAAATCTTGCGCATCTCGTTGACGGAACATATCGAGTTAGTTGCGGGAAAAGTAGATTTAAATTATATAAAATCCAAACAAAGTCTGAAAATCACGAAACTTGTGGAGGCGTCTTGTTATCGCATGTCAAGGTTGTGGTAAAAATTTGAAATGATTTGGAGCAAGTTGTAACGCATTATGCCTAAAACCCAGACGTATCCACATGTGATATCCTTCTTATCACATGTAGATATGTCTGGATTTTAGGTATCGTGCGTCACAACCTGCTCCAAAAATGTTTCAAATTTTTACCACAACCTCCGCATGCGATAACAAGATGCCTTCACAAGTTTCATGATTTTTGAACTTTGTTTGAATTTTATATAATTTAAATTCACTTTTTCCGCAACTAACTCGACATGTTACGTTAATGAGATGCTCGAGATTTCATGTGACTCCCTGGATACGGCCCTAACATACGCTAAATATCATGAATATTAATTTTTGGATGACCAAATTTCATTATTCCATGGACCTGCAATTCAAATTTGAAATGCGCCGAAAAAATTGAATACTCCATTATTTTTCGATTACTACGGAATAATTGAGGAGATCTATGAGCTTGAATATGAGGGTCGGGTACCTCTTACTCCTGTCATATTCAAGTGCCACTGGTTTGATCCTGGACGAACGAGACGAACCCCTCATCTTGGGCTAGTCGAGATTAGACATGATTCCGTCTCTAAAGGAAAAGATGTCTATATTGTGGCTCAACAGGCCGTGCAGATGCATCATACGTCATACGCGTGCCAAGCCAAAGACCATATTAAGGGTTGGTCTATTGTGCATTAGGTATCTCCGCACGGTAAACTACCTCTTCCAAACGATGAAGATTACACCTTCGACACAAACACATATGATGGAGAGTTCTACCAAGCAGATGGGCTAGAAGGGACGTTTGAGATAGTCTTACCCAATGTGACCGAAATGGAAGTAGAAAATGAAACGGTTGATGACGAGGACCTTGGAGATGTAGTGTTGAATCTGAAGGACATTCAAATGCTTGAGCGATTCCGTTTAGGCAAAGACAATGAAGAAGACCTAGAACATTCCGACAGTGTTGCCCATTTGGACAATTTTGATAGTGATGACGAGACCTATGTCCCAGGGGAAGATTATTTGTAAAGCATGTAATGCTTTTTTAATTAAATTTTGTTATGTTTATTCATTTTGAACTATTTGTAATGTATGTACTAACACTTGTTCATTTTTTGTGAATTGCAGGTGACAGATCAAAGATGGTGGCCAACCGTTCACCGAGGCAGGTAGCCTCGATGTACCAGAGGCTACGCTTTAATGATGGACGCGAGGGGGCAGCTTAAGTGGCAGCGACGAGAGCAGGCCCTGGTCGCCCCAGCACTGGGAGGGGGAGGGGGAGGGGAAGGGGTCGTGGTCGCCCCAGGAGGGACCTGTCTCTTGACCAGCCGGAGGACCCATCTCTTGACGAACCCGAGGACCCGTCTCGTACCCTGCAGGTGATCGCAAGACCCATGGGCGCGACCACAGACACTCTGTCGGGGGACGAGGGTGCTAGGCAGACGGACGATGATAGGCAGACGGACGATGATACTCAGCAGACGGAGGACGGTTCCGCTCAGTCGACTCCCTGCTTGCGAGGTCCCACAAACCTCCCTCCGGTTCCGCTTCCGGACCTACGCCCAATAGTTCGTCCCGTCGGAAGAAGGTAAGTGCTTATAAATGTTATCAGTAGTACTTCATATGATACATTGAAAATCAAAATACACTGATATTTTTTTGTTAATCAATAATGCAGGGCCTCGTGAAAGCCCTAGTTGGATTTTGGTTAATTGATGAAACCCATTTTGGTCTACTCCTATTGCTAAAGCATGTGTGTAGCTAATGAGAGGATTATGACCAAGCCTTCGATGGAGCTAGCTAGTTGGGGACCAAGTTGGACGGTGACGACCACAAGTTCTCAAGTGATCAAATGCTCCATCTTTGGTGAAATGGAAAAGGGAAGATGCCGTTGCTCAAGTCGATACTTTAGTTTTATCTTTTCTCTTGAGTAATAGGCAAGCCAGACTATCAAGAGGGAAACATTTGTGGCTAGCTAGATATGGAGAAAAGTGCTCATGACGACTAACTTCTAGCGCTTGAGAGACACCACGCACTCACGAACAGGTTTTCTGGGTGTGGTCGGTAGTACCAACCAAGGGGGTCGGTAGTACCGCCCAAGGGTGTTGGGTGCAATGCTCTCTGGTTTTGGTCTCAGGTGACCTAGCGGTAGAACCGCCATAGGGTTGGTACTACCGGCCTCGGTAGTACCGACCCCCTGGTCGGTAGTACTAAGGCTCCAGGACATTTTTCACCCTCTCTATGCAGGTTCATTTTTGGCCTATCGATAGTACCGCCATAGTGCCGGTACTACCGACCGTTGGTGGCTCTAAGGTTTGGAGAAAGTTTGGTGCTCTCTGGAAGTGGCCAGTTTGACCTGGCGGTTGTACCGCTATAGGGTCGGTAGTACTACTGACCAAAGCGTCGGTGGTATCGTGGTCCTGAGGGGTTTTTGCAAGCTCTTTGTGTTGAGCTTAGTTTGGCCTGCCGGTAGTACCACCATAGGGTACTACCGACCGTAGGAAGTTCCGAGGTCAGGAGTAGTTTTGGGTTCTCTGTGTAGTCCCCAGTTTGACCTGACGGTAGTACCGCCATAGTGCCGGTACTACCGACCACCGGTGGTACCGACCGAGGGTCGGTTGTTTCATCTGGTCAACGGTCGCTGTAACGGTCGTATCTAGTACCGTCGGTACTACCGACCAAGGGGGTCGGTACTACCGACCGTGGCGCAGTATGTCTTGCAGAAGTAGCCGCTCGACCGGCTTCTAACTGTTACCTCTCCCATTCACCTGACCCAAGAGAAGAAAAAAAAGCTCCCTGTTGGTGGTTCTTAATTACACCTAGGATAGGGTAGGTAAAGTAGCTATCTACTAATGCCAAGCGGGGTTGTCAGTCCCGACACTAGTAGGAGCTAACTAGCGAGAATGCAATCTACCAGCAGGAGATTCTGCAAGCGCATAGAACTATCATAGTAGCACTTCCTTGGGAGTACCAACTCCCCCTGAAGAGGCCCAATATATGTCACATGTATAATAGAGGACAAGAGGAGGAAGAGAGGTGGTGGACTCTTTTCCATTGAATGAGAACCCTAATCTTTCTATCTGTTCGGGGCTGTCTTCCCCAACACCAGCTCCAAGACCGATCACTCGCACGCTTCTACTCTTGAGCTAAGCCTTGAGCAGCGCTTCCGCGAGGGCAATGAGGCAAGGATGCCTTGCTCTACTAGCTACCTACTTGCCTAAGCTTGGCTAAACCCTAAGCTATTAGCTCTCTAGCTCTAGCCTTGCTTCTTTGCTTCCTTTCCTTCCTTGCTTCAAATGAAGTGACGCCTCCAGGGGGGTATATATAGCCTTGTAGAGTGAGGGGGGTACTTATAGGGGGCAGCCAACCGAACTAGGGCAAACCCTAGTGGCGGGCGCCAGCCCTAGGTGGCGGCCGCCACCCCCCTGGCCATTGGATGCACCGTCATTGATCCAACGGTCTCCAGGGACTCCTCCAAGGCGGTTGCATGTCGGTTGCATGTCCCCTCCTGAGCCCTCCGATGCCACTGACCTAGTGACCAAGGGCCAAGATTTGGCCCTAGGGTGGTCACACGAATCAGTGAAGTGGCAGGGGGGAAGTTTGGGCCTCTTGGCGGGCGCCACCTAAGGGTGGCGGGCGCCATCCCACTAGGGCCCAAATGGGCCCTGCTGAGTGGGCTTGGCCTTTGGTGGTTCAAATATCCAAATTTGGTTTAAATCCTGCATTCAAATCAAAATCTATGGACATGTGGAATTCGGTTAGTTTGAAACCTATTTGACTACATTTCATGCCTTTTTGGTGAATTTTAGGGTAACATGTTGATGGTAAAACAGGTGTTTAAGGACCATCAACACTCCCAAGTGTTGACTAAGCTCCTCTCTCGCCACCTTTGATTCTAGAGAGAATCTCTTGCAAGCTTTGAGCTAGGGTAGTGAGATTAGAGAGTGAGACGCATCGATCTACGTCTAGAGCACTTGGATCCAACATCTCTCCGGCTTGATTTGTGTTCTTTACTCTTGGGTTCTTGGAACCCTAGCCGGTTAGGTGTTCTTCGGTTGTTGCCCATGATTGATTCATTTGTGAGGGCACTCTGAAGTGTTTGTATTACCCTCTGATTCTTAGTGAAGAAACTCAACTAGCCTTTGTGGTTGCTTGAGTGAGGCAAGGAGGTGAAAGAGACTCCGACCTTCGTGGTCACCTCAACAATGGGGACGTAGGCGCTTCTTAGTGAAGTGGCCGAACCTCAGATTAAATCTCGTGTCTCGTGTGCTTGTTGATTTTGCATCCTTGGATATTTTGTTTGCTCTCGTGTTCTTCGCGTTCTTCCTCCCTCTATCTCTCGTTCTTAAGTGTGGGAAAGCTCGATCTACACTTTGGGTAGGAGCCACTTCTTGGATAAGGTATAAACTTCATCTACATCTTCTAGGGAAACATTGGTATGTGCTAGATCCACTTTTGCATCTCCTCTATCTCGATTTCGTAGCAGTTTTAGGGTGTCGTTAGTACCGACCTATAGAGCCGATAGTACCGACCTCGGTAGTACCGGTCCCTATAGTCGGTAGTACCGACTATGCAATCTGATACTCGTTTTCGAGCTTTGAGTTTCAGGTTTCTAGATTTTTTTGAAAAAGGCTATTCACCCCCCCTCTAGCCATTCAGACCTTTCACGTGGCTAGTTATATCGGGTGCTCTTGATCCCCCACGCACCCCCGCTACAGTGCTGGGATGCTTGTGCAAGAAACACTTCCCTAGCCTTGTGACCTTGATGGACGGGAAGCGGGAGCCGGCCTGGTCGTGGAAGAGGTATGCGCTAGCCACGAATAACGAGCAGGACAACAAGCAGGAGCGGGTTTTGGCGGACTTTTGGGTAAGTGCCTCACAACTTAGCTCATTACATCTCCTCATTTGGTTAAGTCTTTTATTGAAATAATGAATGGATACATCATGTTTGTATGTAGAGTTTTTTCAAGGCTGAAGATGGTCGGGAGAAAGTGGCGGATGAGACGGCACACAGAGCCTGCCAGAAGTACGCCAGCGACATGATTCACGAGGCACGACTCCAGGCCCACATCGACTACTACAGGTCCATCAAGAAACAACCCCTCAATAAGACTTGCTCAAGATTGGTGGTGATGACCAAGGAGCAGTACCTTTAGGTAGGTGAATAATATTGATTCATTTTGAGATTTAGGTACTGACGACATGATTCACTCGATGATTCACTTGATGATGTGTAGGTGCCAGCTTCGTGGTGCATGGCGCATAGACCCGCATGGGCGATGATCGTGGACAGGTACCTTGACCCGGTGAACCAAGAAAAGCACCAGCTTGGCAAGCGGAAGCGGGCACTGAAGACCGGTCCAAGTCACCACCAAGGCAGCTGCAACCTCTCCGCATTCAAGAAATCACTTGTGCGTGATGTCATTTATCTATTGTAACGCTCAGTTTTGCATCTCTTATCAACTTTCTGTCTTTCTTGCAGGAGAAGGCACACCCAGACATGCCGGTGTTGGAGTTAGGGGCATGGGCTGTGTCTCACCAAGCCCGAGTGAAATTTGGTGTCGTCTTCAACCCGGATGCCCCTGCCGAGGCTTACTCTGACCCGACCGTCCACGCTAAAGTCAGAGACTACGTAGAGGCGGTTAGGTCGCTCCATGGCCTAGATTACAATCTGAACACACAGCCCCTGGAGACAGAGGTGATCGTGAGGCTGGGGCAAGGTAGGAAGCACAGGCGGTTGTGGATTGCAGACGGCGCTGACTCCTCGAGCTCTGCACCCTCTCTTTCCGACGTGAGGGCACGGAGCACGACCAGAAGCCTTCCCATACGTGTACGACCTACTCCAACTCTGTCGCGGGTCGACGAACTTCAGGTAATTCCGGTTTCACTCGTCTACTAAAACATGTGATTGAAACACTTTAGGTTGAGCTAGCAGAAACAAAGGAGACGCTAGCAGAAACAAAGGAGACGACCGCGCACCTGTCCGCTCAGCTGGAGGCCACGCAGAAGCAAATGGCGGAAATGTATCAGATCATGCAAAGCCTCGGGCAAGCATCGGGTGTAGCCGTGCAGTTGCCAACTCCAGCTCCGGTTCGACTCTTCACTCCTGTGAGTATAAAGTTTAATGCCTTCGTGTCGTTGGGATTATTGTCCTTCATGCCGTTGTGATTTTCAGCTTTTGTGCTGTTGGGATTGTCGGCCTTCCTACCATTGTGATTGTCGGTCTTCGTGTCGTTATTTCTTGTAGGTTGAAAACCTCCCTGTGCAGGGGAGGTGCTGCCGAAATTTCTATTTTTCCGTCTAACACATGCAATATCTTCTCTTTTGTGCAGCCTCCGTCGGCGGGTTCAAACAATCCTGCTATCGTGTCACCGACGACGGATCCCGTTAATCCTTAACCGCACTCCGGTCCGTCACGGGTGCAGCCTTCATCGTCGCAGCAGTGATGTTGAACTTTGTGATGTTGAGCTTGTAATAATGAACTTGTAATGGTAAATTTTGGTGGATTTGTAATGAATTTTCGATGGATTTCTGATGGATTTATGAAATATGTGTGTCCTTGTGATATATAATGCATGTTGGTGATATAGCTCTGATGATTGATGTGTGTATATATATGTATAATATATGTTATAATAGACTGAAAAAATAATTTTTTTTGCAAATATTGGTTACTTTGCCGAGTGTTTTAGGCTAGGCACTCGGCAAATTTTGCTTTTAATTTTTTTCTCAAAACAGTCTTTGCCGAGTGCCTATACGAAAAAACACTTGGCAAAATATGATTTTTCATTTTTTTTAAATAATATTTGCCGAGCGCCATGATCAAAAAACACTCGGCAAAATTGTCTTTTATTTTTTTAGAAAATAATTTTTGGTGAGTGCTTTCAGTAAAAAAACACTCGGCAAAGTTTTTTTGGAAAACAATTTTGCCGAGTGTTTTATGACACTCGGCAAAATAACGGCTAACGGCAAGCGACGTAACGGTCGAAAAAAATTGCCGAGTGCCTTACCCAGCAATCGGCAAAATAAATTATTATTTTGCCGAGTGCCCGAGAGAAAACAGTCGGCAAAGTATTTTTTGTCGTGGATAATGTTGCTGAGCAAACTTTGCCGAGTGTCTTGCTTAAAAACACTCGGCAAAGTCTTTGCCGAGTATTTTTAGGCTCTTTGTCGAGTGTAAAAACACTCGGCAAAGTGCCGGTCTGCAGCAGTGGTTTGGGCTCAGTTTCTTATGGCTCGTTAAGCTAAGATGAGCTGTCTAGATTAAACCCTGTAAGAAAAGAAGTCAAAATTTAGCTCAGGTCTCACAAGCCAACAACTATAGTAATACATAATTTAGCGACTACAGCGTAGTAGTTACTCTCTCTATTTTAAATTACAGTCATTATAGGCGGCATGACGTACCTGTATTACTAGATGATGAGTAGGGTAACAATTATGTATTTGGAAAAAGCCAAAGTGACTTAATAATTTACAACAAAGAAAGTGCTTCCATGCAGGTAAATATCAAATAAAACAAAAAATATGTATGATATAATTAACTTGTGAGGTAGCTATCTCACGATCGAGCCCGCTCATTAGCTTATACGGACTATATAAGAAGCTAAAATGCTAGCTCTGCTAGAATGATCATCGTCGAGCTAATTAATTAATAACGAGCTATGAGTATGTTTTGGTGCGTGGCCACGCCTGGTGGCTGAGTACACTTCACATTCATGGAGATGGAGTTGCTGCTACATGTGCGGATCGATAGTACAGGTACAGGTAGATATTGATGATGATATGTCGCATGCCGTTTTGTTTGGCCTTGGCCAGCACTGAACCTGACGAACTAGAAAGGTAGCTCATGTGAGGGACCGACGATAGATCGATCGACATGCATATGCATGCACCTTCCGGGAAGCTTCCTGTATGTAGTTCGTGCTCGTAAATGGCAATGGTGTCTCGTTCTCTCCTCCACATTCTCCAGAACGCTTGCGACGACTGTGCTGGGCCTTGTTTACTTTCCCCAACATCCCCTAAATATTTCTAGATTCCCCGTCACATCAATCTTTAGCTGAATGCATGGAGCATCAAATGTAAGTAAAAAAATTAACTAATTGTACTTTTAGTATCTACATGTCGAGACGAATCTTTTGAGTCTAGTTGGTCCATGTTTGGACAAAGTTTGTCAAATAACAACGAAAGTGCTACAGTGTCAATTCCAAATATTTCCCCAAACTAAACAAGGCCTCAGTTAAGACGGTACGGAAAAACTCAAATATTTCCCCAAACTAAACAAGGCCTCAGTTAAGACGGTACGGAAAAACTCGAAAGTCGCTAGCTCCCTCGACTCGTTTGTTAATGACTCGACTCGAGCTCGACTCATTTTATAATAAACCAGCTTGTTTTATAACGAGCTAGCTCGATTTATAGCAAGCCAGCTCGAGCTGACTTGTGAGCTGCTCGTTAGCTCGTACGAGCCAATTAATTTACAAGTCAATAAACTCAAATTAGCTATTATAGAATGTCCAGACGTCCAGCAATGTGGTGAAAATTGTATTTGTTCTCATATGTTGTTCACATACAAATAAGAAGATATAATAATCATATAAAGAAAATTGTATTTTTATATGTATATATTATTCTTTGTTAAATTTACAAATATATTGAGAAATTATGTTTTTATGATTTGGCTCGTGAGCCAAACAAGCTTGCTCGAGCTCTACAGCGAGCCGAGCCGAGCTGCTCTTCTAGCTGATTAGTATAACAAGTCGAGTCGAGTCAATCTGTTAACGAGCCAAGCTATAACGAGCCGAGCTGTAACAAATGAGCCGAGCTGGCTGGATATCCAGGCCTAATCTCAGTCACTGGGCACAGCTACGCAACAGGATGACAACAGAGGGGCAGCGCAGCAGCACGCGGGGGAAAAAAAATTATGGCGCCTGCTTGCTTTGGAGGGCCGGCCGTTTAGACACGACCTTCTCCTCCACCGTTGCCGGGCAAACCGTGTTGAAACTTGAAACCGACTTTTTAGTGCTGGTGCCTGGTGGTCGTGTTCATGGTCTCTCTGCACGCGTCCTTCTCGTCGTCAACGGTTGACCTGATAATAAGGCCGCTCTTAATGTGAAGTTTTATTTCTCAGTTTTTAATATGTAAAACTTTAATATAAAACAAGATTTTCTCACAGTGCAAAGTTTTATAAAACGGTTTTATAGTTTATTTTACTATTTTATGGGTTTCACCTGCCTCTTCTCCGCATTCTTTTCTCCACGCGTGACAGTTTCACCTTCCCCGCATCTCAGTTTCCCAGCGGTAGATCTCCTGCCAGAGCGGCCGGCGGAGCTCTTGCCGAGCACTCACGACCGTGCCTGCCCCACGCCGGCAGCCACGCTTGCACCACGTCGACAGCCCCGGCCCAGCGCTGGCAGGACAGCCCGGCCCGGCCCCGCCCCGCCCCGCGCCGGCAGGACGGCCCGGCCACACGCCCCGACTCCGCGTGAAGGACCTCCTGCGTAGGGGAATCAACCGTGACCAGTGAAGCTCGGCCCTGCCCACGGCGGAGGGCAGGGGACACACGCGCGCTCGCACCCGCTCGCCGCCTCACGCTTGCCCGCAGCGGTGTCCGCTCGCGATCGGAGCCGCTCCGCTCGCGACCGGCGATGGCGGACTTCCCCTTCGCACCCTTTCTTCCCTCTCGATGAAACGAATGGAGTGTCTTAGTGCGGGTGTCGTGCGATTAGCATCATCTCGAAAAAATGACTTCCTATCCTTGTTTTATTGGAAAAAGAAGAAAAAACGTTCTCCAACAGATTGATATATGACTTGCTAAATTTTTCCAAGTTGAAATTAGAGGCCATCTACTTTCTATATTTACCAAGTCAGCTTCACTTGCTATCCGGCGTTTGTATGTTATTTTTAACAAGTTGGAATACTTTTCTATGTTATTTTTACCAAACTATTGGAGATACATGAAAAAAACTACTTGCCAAAAGTTTTAGCAAGTTGCTAAATGACAATTTTTCTGAAGTCAATTTTTCCAAACAATTGGAGATGCTCCGTTTTGGAAACAACATTCAAAGGTTTTGTGGGGCAATTGGGCAGTTGGCCACCTAGGCTTAGCCTCGATTTGTTTCCGATCACCTCATTCCCAATGATGGTACAACACACGCCACAAGGTCTAGCTACTTATGCTTTGTTCAGCAGGACTTATGAGCCGACTGATAGGCTGAAACGACTGATTTGTTGTGAGAGAAAAATATTGTTCTACGACTAATTTGTACGGATTAAAGCTGACTTATAGCTCAAGCGAACAGAGCCATGTTTAGTTCCTAAATTTTTTCAAGATTTCCCGTCACATCGAATTTTTAGAGCCATGTTTAGTTCCCAATTTTTTTTCAAGATTTTCCGTCACATCGAATTTTTAGACGTATGTATGAAACATTGAATGTAGGTAAAAAAATAACTAATTGTAAATGTCGAGACGAATCTTTTGAACCTAATTAGTCAATGTTTGGATCAAATTTATCAAATAACAACGAAAGTGCTACAAGTACTTCTCCCCCAAAATATTTGGGAACTAAACATGGCCAAGTGAATTGGTATTTTTGTTGTAGTGGATTAATGATAACTTAGTTTGGTCAACCAAAGTATGTTCCTCTATTGGCAGTCCAATTCCAACCGAACACCTTTTCTTTTTCCACTCCTTTATTTTTTTTTTCTTGAGGGAAAAAAAACTAGGACGAGTATACTGAACAATATATGCCGGCCGTTTTTAGTTAGTGTGTAGTGAAATGATTGCTGCTCCATTTGTCTGAAGAATAACCAGGATGATGCAGACACGTGTCTCGCTAGGGGGCCAACAACGGCTGGTGAGAACATGGATCCCACTTTATTTTCATGGATGGGCTTATAAAAAAAACTAAAAAAACTTTTCATGAATGGATGGTCCTATGAAAAATGGTGAGCATATTATAAAAGAGCAGAGACGGGAACTGCGTGCAGAGGACGCGGTGCAGGACGACGATCGATGCAAAAAGAAGGGCTCCCGGGAACTAACATTATATTTCAGTGTGGATTAGCTTAGCTACACTCTAAATGAAACCTAGCTCCCATGTGAGCTGCTGTTGGATCAGAGGTGGAGCTAGCATCATGCTGCGTGCATGGGTTGCTGCGTTGCAAGTGCGAGCTACCAGTGGTTCAGTAATCTCTCTCACTCTCAGCTGTTAGATTTATTATGGGCCAGGCCCAATAATATATTTAATAAATCAATAACTCTATGGTGTAATTATGGGAATTATTGTTTGTACCGGATTGGAATTTAAAGGGACGTTGACTCAACTTATATGGTGGGATTTATTCCATCTAATTTGAGAAGTTGTGAAACGGACCAAGGCGTGCCACACGCGCGCGCGCCGCCGCCGCCGCCGCCGGCCGGGCACGGGCTCGGGCCGTGGCGTGGCGTGGCGAGGCAGGTGAGCGTGGCGTGTTAATTTTGTTTTAATACGCAATAATCACGCCGCACTAACCATGCCTTAATCACGGGAGTTACAACTCTTTATCTCACCATGATGAAGGAAGTTTTAACTCTTTTAATGGCCTGTCTCCTCATCTCCTGCGCTCTCCCTGCGCCCGTATGGGAATAAAAGGAGCAGCGCCTCCTCCTGTGCGCTAGGCTGAATTCCCTTCATTCTTTCTCTCCAACCCGAACACATTCCAGAGCTCAGTTCCGCTGCAGGAAAGGCTTTCCCATCTCGTTCATCCGCGCGCACGGAGGAGCGAGAGGGCAGGTGCCTCCGGAGCCAGTGTCGATCGAGACCTTGCACGAGGGATCGGCAATTAGGTTTTTGGGGAGCGACTACGCGACTGCCCGAACGATCTTCGCCGCCATTCTTCTTCTTCAGGAGGATCGCCGTCGTCGTCTTCTTCCCAGCGAAGTTGCTGCTACTGTTCATCTTCTTCCCGGTGATTGGACGTTCGTCTTCTTCCCGGTGATTGGTTGTTCGTCTACTTCCCGGTGATTGGTCTTCGTCTTCATCTACTGCAATATGACCAAGGAAGTGGGACAAGGATCTGAATCTGCGCTAAGGATGGACGGGTATGAACTGTTCATCTTCTCTCTGTTTTTCGTAACTCAGTATTTTGTTCCGTCATGCTGTTTCAGTAGCACTGTTGAATATGTTGCAGTAGCTCTGATTCGTAGTTTTAGTAGTTGCTGCTTATATGTTTCAGTAAGTCTGTTATGTTGTTTCACATGCTTTCCTGCAGTAGATGATTTATTATGTTTTATCATCATATATATGATTCACATGCTTCTTTCACATATGTGCCGTACTGCTATGGTCATATGTGATATTATGAAATCACTTTTATATTATCTCTGTTATGTCGTCATCATAATGTTAATTTACGGAATTAAAATGACATGGAAATTGCCTTTATTTCTAACAATCCAAAAACCTAATTGTAGGCATTTTTGTGTCAGTGGTTTTGCCGCCGTGTTAAAACCTGATGCTTTTGATGGGAAAAACTTCTTGATATGGAGAGCTAAGATGGAATTGTGGCTAATTGCTATGTCATGCTTTCATGTGATTGAGGGCAAGCCTGATAACTTGTCTCCTGAGGATGAGGCTAAGTTTAAGGCTGATGACAACCTCTTTCGAGGAGCAGTGATTAGCGCACTTGATGCAAAATTCCAGAAAAGCTACATCATACTTCCCACGGGTAAAGAGCTGTGGGATGCACTTGTGGGAAAGTTTGGAGTTACCGATGCTGGTAGCGAGCTGTATCTTATGGAGCAACTGTATGACTACAAGATGGTTGAGAACCGATCTGTAGTGGAACAGGCTCATGAGATTCAGGCACTAGCAAAGGAACTTGAGCTTTTTCCTTGTCCTCTTCCTGACAAGTTTGTGGCTGGCGGTATTATCGCTAAGCTGCCACCGTCATGGAAGGACTTTGCTACCTCTCTCAAACATAAGAGACAAGAGTTCAATGTGGAAGAGCTCATTGGCACTCTTGATGTTGAGGAGAGGGCGAGAGCAAAGGACAATGGAAAAGATGTTGAGACCTCTACTGCCAATGTGGTGCAGAAGAGAAACTCCAAATTCCGCAAGTACAAAAAGAAGAAAAACCAGAACAAGCAACAGAACATTCCTAAGACCAATCAGACAACACAATTTAAGGAAAAGGACAACAACAACAAGAAGGGAGGATGTTTTGTCTGTGGTAGTGATGCGCATTGGGCAAGTGAGTGTCCTGATCGCAAATACCACCGGGACAATAAATCAGCAAATGTTGTTACTACTGACAATGGTGAAGGAACATCTGGGTATGGTAATTCTTTACCATTCGTTCTTTCCGTTTGTAATTCACCTGAGTGGTGGATGGACAGTGGTGCAAATATACATGTGTGTGCTGATGTACCTCTATTTTCCTCCTACCAGGTCGGGAGGTCTGGCGCCTTGTTGATGGGAAATGGGTCGCGTGCTCATGTTCTTGGTGTTGGTACAGTCATTCTGAAATTTACTTCGGGAAAGACAGTGCCATTGAAGAGCGTGCAGCATGTGCCCTCTATCAAGAAAAATCTTGTTAGTGCTTCCATGTTGTGCCGAGATGGCTACAAAGTTGTTCTTGAGTCGAATAAATGTGTTCTGTCTAAACATGGTTTGTTTATTGGTAAAGGATATGATTGCGGAGGTTTGTTCCGCTTATCGTTGCATGATGTGTGTAATAAACTGGTGAATTCTGTTAATATTTCTGATGAGTCAGATTTATGGCATTCACGTTTCTGTCATGCAAGTTTTGGTTGTTTAATGCGGTTAGCAAATCTGAATTTAATTCCTAAATTTAATTTAGTCAAAAAGTCTAAGTGCCATGTGTGTGTTGAATCGAAACAACCTCGCAAGCCACACAAGGCTGCTGAGGCGAGGAACTTGGCACCTCTAGAACTTGTGAATTCCGATCTATGCGAGATGAACGGAATTTTGACTAAAGGCGGTAAAAAATACTTTCTCACCTTTATAGATGACTCCACTAGGTTCTGCTATGTGTATCTCTTAAAATCAAAAGATGAAGCGTTTAATTATATTAAGGCCTATAAAGCTGAAGTTGAGAACCAACTTGAGAGGAAAATAAAACGTTTAAGGTCCGATCGAGGTGGAGAATATTTCTCTAATGTGTTCGATGAGTTCTGTGTGGAACATGGGATTGTTCATGAGAGGACACCGCCATACTCACCACAATCCAATGGGATTGCTGAAAGGAAAAACCGCACTCTAACAGAGCTTGTGAATGCAATGTTGAGTACAGCGGGATTATCCAAGGAATGGTGGGGTGAGGCGATTTTGACAGCGTGTCATGTCCTGAACAGAGTTCCAACTAAGAACAAAGAGATCACACCATTCGAGGAATGGGAAAAGAGAAGATTAAATCTCTCATATTTACGCACTTGGGGTTGTTTGGCTAAGGTGAATGTGCCAATCAACAAGAAGCGTAAACTTGGACCTAAAACAATTGATTGTATTTTCCTAGGTTATGCTTTTCACAGCGTTGGGTATAGGTTCTTAATTATTAAATCTGATATTCCTGATGTGTATGTTGATACAATCATGGAATCGAGAGACGCAACATTTTTTGAGAATGAATTTCCAATGAAGAATACACCTAGTGAAACAAGTGAAACAAGTCATGAGACTATAATTCCCTATGAACCAGAACAAATAGATCATGCTGAGGATACTCATGTGCACATCCCTGAGGAGGATGACACTATAGTTACTCGAAAGAGTAAGAGACAAAGGGTTGCAAAATCTTTTGGTGATGACTATATAGTGTACCTTGTGGAAGACACACCAACCACTATTAGACAGGCATATTCCTCTCCTGATGCTGACTTGTGGAAGGAAGCTGTTAGGAGTGAGATGGAATCTATTATGTCTAATGGATCTTGGGAGGTCGTTGACCGTCCTTATGGTTGTCAACCTATAGGTTGCAAATGGATATTCAAGAAAAAGCTTAGACCTGATGGTACCGTTGAGAGGTACAAGGCAAGGCTTGTGGCCAAAGGATACACCCAAAAGGAGGGTGAAGAATTCTTTGACACCTATTCACCAGTTGCTCGTTTGACTACAATTCGCACTTTGATTGCCGTGGCAGCCTCATATGGTCTTATCATTCATCAAATGGATGTAAAGACTGCTTTCCTAAATGGAGAGTTGGATGAGGAGATCTATATGGATCAGCCAGAGGGCTTCATTGCGGATGGTCAAGAGAACAAGGTGTGCAAGTTGTTAAAGTCATTATATGGCCTGAAACAAGCACCTAAGCAATGACATGAAAAATTTGATAATACTCTACTAGCTGCTGGCTTTGTTGTGAACGAAGCTGACACATGTGTGTATTATAGGTATGGTGGGGGTGAGGCTGTTATGTTGTGCCTTTATGTTGATGACATATTGATCTTTGGATCAAACCTCAATGTGATTGAGGAAGTTAAGAAACTTTTGTCAAGTAATTTTGATATGAAAGATTTGGGAGAAGCTGATGTTATTCTGAACATCAAGTTAATTAGAGAAGGTGATGGTGGGGTGACTTTGTTGCAGTCCCATTATGTGGAAAAGGTGTTAAGTCGCTTTGGTTATAGTGACTATAACCCTGCTCCTACACCTTATGATCCTAGTGTGCTATTACGGAAAAACCGAAGAATAGCAAGGGGTCAATTGACATACTCCCAGATCATTGGCTCGCTAATGTACCTTGCGAGTGCAACAAGGCCTGACATCTCATATGCTGTGAGCAAGCTGAGCAGGTTTGTGTCCAAACCTGGAGATGATCACTGGCGTGCTCTTGAGAGAGTGTTGCGGTACCTGAAAGGTACTATGACTTACGATATTCACTATACTGGTCACCCAAAAGTGCTAGAAGGCTATTGTGATGCCAACCGGATATCTGATGCTGATGAGCTTAGAGCCACAAGCGGATATGTGTTCCTGCTTGGAGGTGGCGCTGTTTCCTGAAAGTCTTGCAAGCAGACTCTCATTACGAAGTCTACCATGGAAGCAGAACTCACAGCGTTAGACACTGCTGGGGCTGAGGCCGAGTGGCTTCGTGAACTCTTGTTGGATTTACCGGTGGTTGAAAAACCAATACCGGCTATTTCCATGAACTGTGATAATCAAACTGTGATTGCGAAGGTCAACAGTTCTAGGAGTAACATGAAGTCTACTAGGCATGTTAAGAGAAGATTGAAATCTGTCAGAAAACTGAAAACCTCCGGAGTTATAACGTTGGATTATGTCCACACGTCGAATAATCTGGCAGATCAATTCACTAAGGGATTGTCATGAAATGTGATAGAAAATGCATCGAGGGAGATGGGTATGAGACCCATAAGAAAATCTACTATAGTGGTAACCTGCTCTATGTGATCGGAGATCCCGTGAAGTAGAGTGGTGAAACAAGCTATGAGTAGGTTGAGAGGAAAGTTCCCTTTTGAGCCTATCTCTGATGCATAACTTTCCTTCTGTAAGGCAGGTTGGTATTTACTTTAATGTATTCCGAGAGTCTTTTAAAGATGAGATGTTGTCCTACAGAACATCTTATGAGGAATACACCTATATGAGTCAGACTGCTAGTCACAGTCTATGGGATTTGGGCGGTCCCTAAATACTCATGAAAGGCACTGAAGTGTGACTTATATGCTTCAAACAGCGGGGATGTCTGTTGCAGCCTAGTACCAGCAAAGGACTTGAGTGAATCTCACCTCACGCAAAACTGTCAATTCAAGGCATAGTCCATTGTTCAGTTGTGACTGAGTGAAACTCTTGCTCTAGATGGATGTTCAACTTAACAGTCTCCATCGAAACACTGGTATATCAAAGAATTGAGATTCTAGAATTTCATAGTTGTTAACCCTAGAGTTTGGTGGGGATTGTTAGATTTATTATGGGCCAGGCCCAATAATATATTTAATAAATCAATAACTCTATGGTGTAATTATGGGAATTATTGTTTGTACCGGATTGGAATTTAAAGGGACGTTGACTCAACTTATATGGTGGGATTTATTCCATCTAATTTGAGAAGTTGTGAAACGGACCAAGGCGTGCCACACGCGCGCGCGCCGCCGCCGCCGCCGCCGGCCGGGCACGGGCTCGGGCCGTGGCGTGGCGTGGCGAGGCGAGGCAGGTGAGCGTGGCGTGTTAATTTTGTTTTAATACGCAATAATCACGCCGCACTAACCATGCCTTAATCACGGGAGTTACAACTCTTTATCTCACCATGATGAAGGAAGTTTTAACTCTTTTAATGGCCTGTCTCCTCATCTCCTGCGCTCTCCCTGCGCCCGTATGGGAATAAAAGGAGCAGCGCCTCCTCCTGTGCGCTAGGCTGAATTCCCTTCATTCTTTCTCTCCAACCCGAACACATTCCAGAGCTCAGTTCCGCTGCAGGAAAGGCTTTCCCATCTCGTTCATCCGCGCGCACGGAGGAGCGAGAGGGCAGGTGCCTCCGGAGCCAGTGTCGATCGAGACCTTGCACGAGGGATCGGCAATTAGGTTTTTGGGGAGCGACTACGCGACTGCCCGAACGATCTTCGCCGCCATTCTTCTTCTTCAGGAGGATCGCCGTCGTCGTCTTCTTCCCAGCGAAGTTGCTGCTACTGTTCATCTTCTTCCCGGTGATTGGACGTTCGTCTTCTTCCCGGTGATTGGTTGTTCGTCTACTTCCCGGTGATTGGTCTTCGTCTTCATCTACTGCAATATGACCAAGGAAGTGGGACAAGGATCTGAATCTGCGCTAAGGATGGACGGGTATGAACTGTTCATCTTCTCTCTGTTTTTCGTAACTCAGTATTTTGTTCCGTCATGCTGTTTCAGTAGCACTGTTGAATATGTTGCAGTAGCTCTGATTCGTAGTTTTAGTAGTTGCTGCTTATATGTTTCAGTAAGTCTGTTATGTTGTTTCACATGCTTTCCTGCAGTAGATGATTTATTATGTTTTATCATCATATATATGATTCACATGCTTCTTTCACATATGTGCCGTACTGCTATGGTCATATGTGATATTATGAAATCACTTTTATATTATCTCTGTTATGTCGTCATCATAATGTTAATTTACGGAATTAAAATGACATGGAAATTGCCTTTATTTCTAACATCAGCTAGCCTCAATCATCAGCTGAATGCATATACAGTATATGGTTTGGTTTGGTTGGTCGACTGGACGGAGCTTGAACTAACTAACCGAGAATGGCGGCGTGCGTATCTATGTACGTGTTCGAAGGAGATACTCCTATGCACTTGCAATCATGATCATCAGATAGCTAGATTCCCATTATTATTGGTCTACCAAGGTCGCGAATCCAAGACGGGAAAAAAAAGCATGTGTGTTTGCATCAACTCCATGCATGGATTAATTTGACGCGCTGATATGTGTAATAAGTGTCCAGCGTTGTCATGAGCCTGTTTATTGCTTGAGCTTATCAGCCCTGTTTTTCAAGCCATAGAACAGTGTCTTTTTGTTTCACACAACGGTAGAAAAAACCATCAGCCGAATAGACCCGTCGTGTTTGCAGACCATCAAACACTGCTCGCGTGGTCGACCGCATCGCATCGCAGCGTGGTGATCACGATGCCAATCCCCGCGCCCGCGGGCGACGTCGCACGTTTACCACGCTGATGCACATACAGGCAGCGCAGCGTGCTGTTGCGTCGTCGGCACAGCCGGGACAAGGACAAGCCGCCAATCGGCGATCGACGTCCAAGTCGCACAGCGCAGTGAAAAAGCTCCTCTCCGCTCCGCGAACGGCGACGGGCTGTGGCGTGCAGGGCGGTTCCTACGGTCCTACCACTAGCGCTACCTCCTGCGTCACACAAGTTGAAGTGGGTGCGCATTCGGCAGGCAGGGAGCCAGCGACGACGCGGTGGTGGAACTCGAATTTACAAGGACGGCCACGCCACGCACGCGCGGACGACGTCGCCGTCGCCGTCGCGCGTGCGTGGTCTGCTCTGGTCACAGCACGCTTTGTCCGGCCGCTTCGTTCCGGTTTCTGTTTCACCTGCAGGCGCGCGGTGCCACGGACGGCTGCGCACCGGGAGGCGGCCGGCGACGGCGAGCCCACTTACTGAATCAGGTCTGACGCGACGTTTCAGAATCCAGAGCACAGGACAGCACAGCACGCGCGCTCTTTGGTTGTGTGGTCTGCCCCCGATGGATCACCCTCTTGTCTGGATTTATTAATCGGTTTATCGACCATATTTTAGACTTATTTTCTTTTATACTATACTGAAATCAGACGTTAATGAGTTCAAGCGAACAGACAGAGCCTTACCAATTTGGAAAAGCCAGTCAGGGAAAAAAACGATATCAGAAACTGAACAAAACCGACGTAACTCGATCATCCGTGGCAACATTAACTTCGAATCTTCAGTGCTGTGCGACAGTTATACAGATGTAAACGTTTCCTGGGTTTTTGCATACTTTCTGCTTTCCAGCGGGAGATCTGACTTTACATAGATCAGAACAGGCACAGCACCGGGAATTTTTTTTTATGACAGAAAGGAACAGAGCATCGAGCTAGTCTTAGCCGTGAGCAAATTTACCTGCTTATACATCTTACTTAAAACACCATCTATTGCTCAGCGCTCACTAATCTCGGTCATTGGAACTCCAAAATGTGAAAGTAAGCGTCACAGTTGTCCTATCCTGTCCTGATGAAGAAAGTGCCTGTTGTTGCCGACTTGCCGTAATGCCGTCAGCGGCCGTCGATGCTAAGAGCGGCGACTGGGCCTCTTCTCAGTGCGGGCTAAATGTGAGGCCGGAAAGGAATTCTTTTCGGGCTGAAAAAAATCATAAAAACTTATTCGGAAGAAAATATCCACAAATTCATACAAAAGTTTTAAAAAATTATCCAAATATTTATTAATGCAATTAAAATCCACTTTGATCTTAGAAATTTTGTTTTTGCACGAGAAATTATGAAACTATTTTTAGATCGTGCTCTATCTTATGGTGCGTAGCTTACAATTGTTTGCTTCATGATGAACAAATTTTGGTGCTTGCTCGCTTCTAAAAGATATGACATCTATGCCTTAAAATACCCTTTTAAAACCTGGATGAGAGATCGTAGTGGGCGCTGGTCTCTAGCCCTAGATGATTTTTCAAAGTAGTTATGTTAGCATGAATGGCTATATGCACCCTGCCATAACAAAGAGCAATTTTAGAAGTGAAAAAAGAATTCTGAAACTAGTTTCAGAATTTTCCAAGCTAAAACAAATTGACTATAAATTTTCTAAGATTAAATTAGGTTTTAGGATTAATAAATTTTTTCATATAAAAATATTTTGGATATTTTAAATTTGGTGGAAGTTTTTAAAATATTTTTATTTCTAGTCCAATTTACCTCTTCGAACTTTCATGCTAGTTCAATTTTGCTCTCTGATATAGCGTCACATCAACAAAACCAACATCAAAACTGCTTAGGGCAACTTCAATGTACACTCTCTACATCTCTTTCCAATCATTTTATCTCTCCTCTCTCCTTCTAGCACCAGGTGCTAGAATAAGCAACAGGTGCCAAGAGTTGTCAAGCTAGCGCCAGCCCTCATGTTCTCCCTTCTCTCTTCTTCTAGCACCACCTTAGCACCGTACATTGGAGCTGCTCTTAGGACTTAAAAGTGAACGGCTTTCAAACGTTAAGTGAACTGCTTGCTTTTGTAGATCATGGAGGAAAATTGGACAACCACAAAAGTGGAGGTGACCATTTTTTCCCTAAAAAAACAATACGACAAAGTTTGCCTCAGTGAATAGCACATCAGCTGGACGTGTCACGAAATACTACTTGAGCTCTTGACTCTTGAGTTCCTTCCTTCCACGAGGAATGGTCGTCGCTATCGGATTTTGCTCTTGAACCCCACAAGACCACAACGACACAAACCCAACAAAAAGCCTGCCTATGAAAGTCGTCCGGCCCAAGCCCAGATCGACCGTTCAACTAACGGGACCACGTTCACCCACCGGCCCACCACTAAACCCGCCAGCCTCATTTCCTTTGTTTGACCGACCACCTGGCTGAGCTGCTTCCTCTTCCGCCCGGGATTTCTCTCCTCTGCCTCCCTCGCTAGGGTTTAGGGTTTTACAGCCAGGTAGCCACCACGATGCAGCACCACCTCTCGCGGGTCCTCACCCGCCGCCTCCTCCACCCCGTCCCGCTCCCCCCCGCCTCCTCTCCCTACGCCGCGGCGCTCTCCACGCCCCCCAGGCGAGCCTTCGCCCGCCGCCCCAAGCCGCCGCCAGCGGCGGATGCCGGCGACCACGCTGCCGCCGCCGCCGCCGCCGCCCAAGTACCGCCGCCGCCGGTGCCGGCTGACTCGGAGGCGAAGGCGAATGCCACGTGGCCGAGGAAGAAGCTCCCGGGCGAGCTGCCGCGGCCGCAGACCATCCCGTTCCAGCCGCGCGTCGCTAACGCCGTGCACCTCGTCGGCACCGTCTGCGCGCCCGTGCACGTGCAGCAACTCCCCGACGGCCGATTCTCCGCCGTCTCCGTGCTCGTGCACGACCACGGCATTAACTTGCCCAAGTTCTGGTGAGATGGCTGCTTGCTTTCCCTTGTTGCCTTTTCTTCTGTACTATGAATTGCCGTTGTAATGACGGTTTTCATGTTAGGATTTGTTGAGAATGGGATTGCTCCCAAAATATTGCAGGTTTTGTTCTTTGTTGCGTCGAAACGACTAAGTTTATTGCTGCCTTGTTATTTGTAAAAAAAAAAACCATTATTGTGAACCAAATTTTGGAGCCTGCTTGATTGCCACATATTGTTATTCATCATCTTATGCTGCAAATTTAGACATATTCCTTTGCATCTAGTTATCCATAATTTGTAACCATTGTTTGAGCGCGGTAGTCTATACACCAGAAGTATTTGTAGTCTAAAATGTACTGAGCACCACCAGAAGTATCTCTTGTTGTTTCTAGAGTAGTTTCACTAATCTTACTTTTTGACATGCCTGTTTTCATTTTAAGTGCCCATTTGAATATTCTGATGTCCCAGTTGTTTTACCTTCAGGGTTCCCATAGTTTTCAAAGACGACTTGGCACAAGTAGCTGCTTCCCATTTGAAAGAAAATGACCTTGTCTCTGTGTCTGGGAAATTATCCTGTGATTCTACACCTTTCCAGCTTTCTGATGGTGAAGCAAACATTCAGGCATGTAGCTATTGCTCATATTTATTTTCGCCGTTCTGTTCTATGTGAATGTCATGGGCTAGGCAGATGCCTCATGTGTTCAGAGCAAATCTAGTTCACCCTACGTTTAGTATTTGCACCCATTTTGTTTTGGAAATAAAAGTCCAGAATGTCCTCCAACTTTGACCTGTGTAGAACCCTAAATGAGCTCTTTGTTCGATTTACTCCCCCAACTATTTCAATTGTCAATCTACCCCTTAATAAGATTTGTCTTTTTATTTTGTCCATGTACGAGTTGAGTTTTAAGTTATTTTTCTAAACAACAGAAGACATCATAAGTTGTTTTAAAAAGCTCAGTAAGATTCTGTAATCATTTTTGTACATTTTTTATATCTAGATTCAATTTGTTATTATATGTCCTAACCTTTCAAAATAATGATGAGAAGTTCATAATATATTTTTAACATACTTTCTGATGTTTGCTATCATATCACAAAATGTTTAATTAAAACTTAGCTTGGATATGGAGAAACAAAAGAGTGACAAATCTTTAAGGGTAAGTTGTACCAACTCAAACAGGGGTAGTAAATTGAACAAAAAAATAGAATTAGTCCACGGGGTTATTTGGACCCCCATGGCCTTGCTTGGGCTGGGGGGGTTG
The DNA here is from genome assembly GCA_009763385.1 of Coix lacryma-jobi var. lacryma-jobi. Taxonomy (NCBI): domain Eukaryota; kingdom Viridiplantae; phylum Streptophyta; class Magnoliopsida; order Poales; family Poaceae; genus Coix; species Coix lacryma-jobi. The sequence continues at coordinate 4,064,487 of CM019827.1, forward strand.
TGGGGTGGGGTGGGGGGGGGGTACTTTGGACTTTTCTTTTGCACTTTGCAATAAGAAGACTCTGCACAATTTTTACTACTGTCTCACAAGCTTGTGTAGCAGTGGCCTTATAATTCATATTTTGAGTGGTTGAATGAAGCTGACTGCAAAACTAATTAAATATTAAATTCGTTCTAGGTGTTAGCAAATTCGCTGAATTTTGTTGATAGTAAAGCTGTTGAAACGGATGCCATACTGGATGAAGATGCAGGATTTATGGAGATTATTGAGATTGAAAAGAAAATTGAAGCAAAAAAACCCACCTCTAAATTTCCGCCTGGCACAGTTTCAGGTAATGTATCTCTCTCTGTCAAGTCCCCAAACCCTGCTCTGGTATGTCATGTGAGGTCATTTTGTTTATGTCCATCCAAGGCTGCATCTAACAGGAATATGATTGTGTTGATGAATTCTTGCTTGGGATATTTCTCTGTTACTAGTTAGGGGCAATATTAACAATCAATATCTTTTGCGCACCTTTGTTGGCATACATAAGTCTGATTGATTGCTGAATGCTGATCCTGATTAGCAGATTTGCCGATCTATCATGTTGACCTTGCTCCAATAACTTTGTAAATTGGTCAAGACTGTTGGAACTATCTTGATGCACAACTAATGAATATGAAAGTAGCACATGAAACATCTATACTTTTACTGCACTTTTGATGTTTTGAGTTCATTAGAACCGATTCACTCAGAGCACACTTTGTGAGTATGTGTACATATATGATATATAGGCTAGCAAACAGCTGGTTACTGCCTTATAGTTTGTGCATTGTATTACACATAGCCTAGTGTGTCTATAAAAACCTTGCTTTTAGGATGCCCTGTGTGTTGGCCATACTTGCCAAGTACATTTGAGGGTTATGTAGCTTCATTAGGGCCTTTTTTGTTCAAATTCAAACTAATAAATTAACAATAGAAGTCCCAGAGAGGTATCACCTCATCCAAATGCAACTTAAAATGTTTGTATAGGTATCAGCACCAGTGACACGCTTAAATAAGTTTAGGGAGCTACATATATGCATTCTAAGAGTACATGGACCTAAACAAACATGGCGGGCATGGACAAGTTTAAGGACCTCCAATGCATTTTCCTCATTTGATTTCAGTTGTGAATTACAGATAACATCTGCAATTTCTGATTATGGCATGATGTTGGATCATTAGGTTATAGGAGCAAGGCGGATAAGTTAAATAAACTCTGGAATGATGTTATATCTCGACCACAAGATTGGATTGATAACCGGCCTCAGAAGAAAAATGGATCGGTGAGTAAGCTACTTATTCATAGAACAACAGAAGTTTCCCTTCAAAGAAATACCGCTTGCAAGCTATACTGACACTTTTATAAATGCAGAGGAGTGCAAAGTATCCTGATTTTAAAAGCAAGGTTTCAGATGAGGCTCTCTGGCTCAACACTGCACCAACATCAGTTCGTGAAAAGTTGGATGACTTGGTTTTCGGTAGTGGTTATGCTGCCGCAGGAAGAAATGATAAACCCTTTGGTAATGATACAAGAAAAGGTAAAATTTGAGCCTTTGTTTGTTTATTTTCGTTTTTGGGTACTAATGTAATTAGCAGGTACGAGTACAAGCTGGACGAAGCATGGGAAGAGCCCAGATGCTTCTTTTGCATCGAAACAAAAACTCGAAGGTGGCACAAAGACTTTTCTTTGTTACTTACTAGTACATGATTTTTTTAATTGTACAAAATTCAATCTTGAGAGAATGTGTACTGCTTATTAACTCTGCAAGTTTGGTGTATTCTCGTTTTGCTATTTTCCCTGGTGCATAGCCAGATAGCATCCTAATTAGCTTTTAGATGTGTTGTGTTGCATGTTGATATGTATATCATTACATGTAGTTTTGCCTCAAATCATCTGATTTGGCAAATTTGCCCGCTAGAGTAATTCTTGCTACCTTTTTTCTTCTTGAACAGAAATAGGTAGTTTATAAGATGTCAGACATACGACCTGTTTTACTGATGACACATTTTTGCTTTCAGAGGACTTGTGGCGAGATCTTGTGGACAATCCATCAAACTGGTGGGACAACCGAACAGATAAGGTTCGTATAAAGGAAAAACACATCTTAACTTGGCTCATGTTCTATATTTGTCCTAAGCATTGCAATTGTCTTTTTTTGATGTGCAGCCGACACCAAAGCATCCTGATTTCAGGAACAGTAATTCGAAGCAAGTGCTATGGATAGGAACCAAATCACCAAAATGGGCTATAGATGCACTGCCATCCTTGAAATTTAAGGGAGGTAGCTTGGGTACAAGGAAAGAAACCTTGCTGTCATGATCGATATGAGCTTGGCGGCAGTGGTAAGGCCGCTCAGTCCTCTCTGCCTCTCTTACTAAATATTTTGGGTCTGTCTCTGCGTAAAAGACGTGCGGCAATATACGCTAACACCTGATTCAGGTAGAGAGTACTAAAATTCAGCTCGTGCCATTTTGACTTGTCAGGATGTAAATAGTTTCCATGTTGATGCTTATTTGTCACATCCTGTAGGCTTAATTCGATCGATGCCCTTTCCGATTTCGCTGTACTGTTTGCTGTTTCTGGTCCTTCGTAGGACCCCTTCTGCCGAATGCATTGGTAGAGTGTGATGGTTCCTCAGGCCCATGAAAAGCCCGTGGTTGGGCCATAGCCCATATGAATGTAATTTCATCCTTTCGGCTTTCCTGAACGCGTGATTGTACTATTTTTTCGGAAGTACTATTGTTGTTATTCAAACTTTTGCCTAAACCGTTGAGATGAGAGGCAAATGACGCACTGAGCTATGAAGGCAAATAGTTCAAAAGACATGAACCGAACTATCTGAGCTATGAAGGCAAATAGTTCAAAAGACATGAACCGAACTAGTGTCTTCTCTTTGCCGCTTAAGCCTGTGTGATTGGGTACTCGTTCCCCAATCATGATAGTTTTGTCGGCGCACAACATCTCGTCGGTGCAAAGAAGAATCATGAATGGCATTATCACCAGAAATGATTGGGCACTAGGTGACAGACTCCTATGATTGTTCGTCCAAGCTCCCTGATCTGGAAGATCTTGTGTATCCTTAGATGCTTGCCTGTGATGATGCCTTTGAAAGTTGTACCCGAACCCTGTAACCTGGGAGGGAGAGGTAGAGAGAGTCCATGATGGCCGTTTGTTTCTACCGCTACCGCCTGCCTGTTGTAACATGGCCAGGATGAGACGTCAATTTCCATCAGAGGCAAAAGCACGGCACCTTTCAAGTGCAACCATCACTTACTAGTGTGGCAACGTCTTATCTCCTGAGATGACCCGATATTCGTAGGGCAATCACACCACCAAGAAAGAAAGAAAGAAAGAAGGAACCCCAGGCCAAAGAAAGATGCTCCCTAGCTAGCTGAGCTGATCTGAGAGTATGCTGTGCTGCCTGAAAGGACTAGGCAGGAAACGCAGCTCTCTCCAATGTCCAATGCTTTTGCTTGGGTTGTTTTGGGGACCCTCCCCGGCCTCGCCTCCTCTCCTTTGGCGCACCCACTCGCACGACAAGAGGCTGGTGTTCCCTGAGTGCTGCCGTTGACGCAACCCAAGCCAAAGCCAAGGCCATCTAGGCCGTCTTCCTCCAATCCCTACCTCCCATCATGGCTGATGGCTCATTTCATTTCATCAATCAAAAGAAAAGACGAAGGCAGAGACGAGACGACGGCCCCCAAATGCCTACGTCGCCGCTTCCCCTTTCGTCCCTAAAATGGCCTCCTCGCCTCGCCGCACATAGTGTTCCTCGTGGGTTCTGCTTTCTATCTCCCTTTTTCGAGGATTGTTCCATGTCTAATCCATATCTCTCTGATCCGTGGTGTGGGGATAGATATAGATGTTGCGTTCTTTGATGGGAACAAAAGGCGCTGAATTGGCGCTGAGCTTTATTCGCGCATAAGTACCTTCCTTTGGTTCCTTTCACAAGTGTTGTTGCTACATTATAGGATGGTCCTATTTAAGTTCCGGCCTAGCTTTTTTGCTTCTTTCAAACAACACACTGTTCCTGTTCTGCTCCAACATTACAATGATCTGATAGTTTCTGAGGCCTCGCCTGTTCATATATGAAAAGGCAAGCTGTTCACAAAAAACAAAAACATTACAATCTTCAGCCTAAGACTGAGATGCATCCATGATGAGAGAACACATTCAGCGCATGTATAGTATCCTCTTAGAGCATGGCTAATAATGGTTTTGTCGGCTGCTATCGTATCTCTTAGAGCATGGCATGTCTAATAATGATTTAGACTTTTTAAAATTACTTTGACTAGACTTGTGTAAAAAATATTAGCAACATCTGTATCTCCGAATAAGTTTATTATAAGAATAGATTGAATGGTCTATCTAATGATACTAATTATCTATCATAATGTTAATATTTACTTTTGTTGGGGCGGCACCCAGACCGCAGGCGCCTCCGACCCGCATTTTACCGAAAGATGATGGTGCTTTCGTGCGAAAGGGAGCATTCGCGCGGAAGCACGCGTTTCGGCCTGCGGACCAAGGGGAGGCGGAGCTTTCGGGCGAAAGGAAGCATTCGCGCGAAAGCAAGCATTCGCCTCCGGTCCGCATGACCGGAGTGGGAAGGCGGAGCTTTCGTGCGAAAGGAAGCATTCGCGCGGAAGCGCGCGTTTCGGCTTGCGGACCAAGGGAAGGCGGAGCTTTCGTGCGAAAGGAAGCATTCGCGCGGAAGCACGCGTTTCGGCTTGCGGACCAAGGGAAGGCGGAGCTTTCGTGCGAAAGGAAGCATTCGCGCGGAAGCACGCATGCCTCCGGTCCGCATGACCGGAGTAGGACGGAGTTTTCGTGCGAAAGGAAGCATTCGCGCGAAAGGAGCCCAACGTTTCCGGCGAGAGTTTTCGTCGTTCATGACTTTGGTTTTTCTTAGGCTTTCGCAGGTCGACGGAAGCCTGAGTCAAAGGGAGCGGGCCCACCGGCCAGGAAAAGGGGTCGGGGGACGCTGGGCCCACCGGAGGGCGAAGTTGCGATGATGCCCCTCGCGCCGGAAAAGGCGGCGTACGACCTTGAGTAGTTGAGCAGGGCATCATTGTAATTGTGGCAGAGTGGTTGGAAGGGCATTCTTGTACTTTCAAATTGATCTGGATTAATATAAAAGGCTCCCAACCTCCCAAGAGAGGGGGGAGGAACACTGTTCACTTCTACCACTTCCCCACTTCCCTGTTCGCTTTCAGCTTTCGCTTTGCGCTTTCGTTCGCGCGACAACCCGCTGTTTCAAGGACCCGGTCCTGAAACAACAACTTTGATCAAAGTTGAGTACGTTTGATTTGACGAGAGTGCAGTGAGAACGACAGGATGGAGCGAGCAGATATCAGGGTTTGTGTTAGCACTGAATGAATGAGGGGAATGTTTGGACACCCTCCTAGAGCCCTAGGCGAGTTGACCCCCAAACATTATGTATGTATACCAAACCAAATTCAGGCATCTGGGAGCGCACGACGCGGCTTGTCTAGTGTTGAACCAAATATGCCCTGAATGGGCAGTCATCATCCTACGTTCATAGGGTAGAGAGAAAGGGATGGGACTACTTTTTTTTTGTGGAGTTGAGGGTTGTGGTTCTCTAGGGTCCCTTCTATCCAATCGATCGATCGATCCCATCCATAATGGGAGTGGCAGCGCAACTGAGGCTCCGCTCGGTAGGACCAAGGTGTCTGATAAGCTGAAACGACTGATTTGCTATGAGAAAAAAATACTGTTATATGCTTAATTTGTATGAATTAAAACAAAATTATATTTCAAGCGAACACAGTCTAATCAATCTAGGCGTCCGTTCGTCCGTCATGAAGGCGTCCGTTCGTCCGTCAATGAAGCCCATCATATGGGTAACAAATTTTCCACGAGAAAGGCGATGAAAGGATGTGATGCCGGTGTGACATGTTGGGCTCATCTTGGCGTTGCCAGTATGGGCCCATAGGTACCCACCACCAAAAGTGTCCCATGCAATGCAATGCAAGTTTTTTTTTGACAAACTAGCTATCCCTTGCATGCTTGTTTAAGAGTTTTTTTTACCTATATGGCCTTGTAAAAGATGACTCTTCCTTGTGTGGTCTTTTTTCGTTTGAACTTACTTCTATGACCCTGAAATAAACTTTCATTCCTTCTATGACCTTCTGTCTGTTTTTGCCACTTGACGATGTTAATTCAAGGGTAAAAAGACCATTTTGCCCCTGACATAAAAATTACAATTTTATTTGTTTGTTGTATATTTAGAATAATATTAAATAAATAAATTTATACATAACAATATTTTTTTATGTGAAATATTGTCATGTTTGAATTTTTTTTAATATTAATTTTAATATACAACAAAAATATAACTGCAATTTTTTTATGCTAGGGGTAAAATTGTCTTTTCACTCTTGACTTAACACCGTTAAGTAGCAAAAACGGACGGAAGGCCATAGAAGGAATAAAAATTCGTTTCAGGCCATAGAAGTAAGTTCAAATAAAAAAGGATCATATAAGGAAGAACCATTATTTATAAGGCCATGTAGGTAAAAAGCTCCTTGTTTAATGGCAGGTAGTGGCAGTAGTATGTAGTAGCACTACCCATAGTAGATCTCAACAACCAGATGTGCGGCTACAATTCTCGCGAACAACCTATTATAAGCCTGTCTGACAACGACACCAAATCAGCATAAAATAAAAAATCTTTGTATCCTTGCTCGCGCGCCATGTCAGCGTGTCACCGTCATGCCGGCGATTCTCCAGCTTGTATATCCTGGACGCTTCATCTTCATATACTGTATGCATGCATGTGTGATTGCCCGGCCAGGCAGCTGCATGCCCCTACTAGCTCACACTTGCAAGCTGCTAGACAGGCTAGCAGTCAAGCCTGCAATTAACGACAGCAATGCAACGCCGCACAATTTACAAGTCCACATGCATATCGATCCCGAAAAGGACACACCCAGTTGTCACCTAGCTATCCACAGGTCTCATAGTAGAGATGGAGAGGCCCCGTCCTGATCCGGCCGGCCGGGCATCACGAAACGAAAGGCGCCATGGCAGCCGTCGAATTCACGTGCTCATACCCCCCTTTGGACATTGTTGGTCGCACACAAATTCATCTCAATTCACATGATTTAGAGTAGATTGCAGTGGAACTTCAACTAAATGTCACCGCAATCTCTTTCAAACCACGTGGACTGTGGTGTATTTAGCTGCAGAGCCTATTTGTTTGTCTCATCAGCCGTACTTCGGTTTATTCTCTCTCACAAGACACAAGAGTACTATTAAAGCAGACGAAATCAGCCGTGAAAATGATCAGCCAAACAACACCGATCTTTTTGATGGAACGTCTGAACAAACCCATCTATCTGCTGCTGGATCGATGCCTTTGTACATGTGCCACACCTGATCCATCGTTTTCACTCTTAGCCAACCATCTCTAGCTCTCTTTCTGCGCATCTTATCGTTCTCTCTCTCTCTCACGCACACACAGTCACTAGGTTCTAGCTAGCTCTGTCGTCTCAACATGTTCTTTTGTGGTGGAATCTGTGGTTATTAGACAGAGTTGTTCACTGTGAAACGTGAACGGAGAACAGTGGACCTCCAATTTGTGGCTCAAATAAACATACAGTGCTAAGTGTGCTTTCTTCGTCGTTGCATATATGGTCCACAGAGGCAGCCGCCGCCACAGTATCCTAGTATCCAGCCACTAACACAGCCACAGCTAGCATGCAGATGATGCATGAGCAGGACCACCACCGACGACGAGGAGAGGTTTCCAGAAACGGAAACTTACTGATCTAGCACACACTGACACTCAGAGGTTACATGCATGCATGATTGCATCACTACCATGCATGTACTACTACTCCTGTAGATATAATATATATAATACCAAAAGTTAAGCTCCTAGCTAATTAAACAGTGTTATCTTATGATTACATCAGCTTAATCCTTGTACAATAAACCTGCGGATAAAGGAAAAGTCGACTGACCGGTGGAGGCTAATATCTATTCTAAAATAATCACCCAGCTAGCATGCATGCATCTCTGTCTGTCCCCCTCCAGCAACCACGCAGACAGAGTTATATGGCGCCAAAGCAATCATTTGCTGCGGCTCACTGTGAGCGCCTGAGCGCACAGCGATCCTAGACTATCTGCACTCATCTTCCCCTATTTTCATTCTCTATACGTCCTGGTCATCAAGATTCTCTCCCCTATACTCATTTCTCCCGCATCCATCCATCCTCTATCCACTGTGGGCTCACTTGTCACTTTATCTAAATATATTCATAAGAGATCTAGTTTGGAAGAATTAATTGCAACGAATTCAATGATGCAATCGGAATTTAATTTGAGTTTTTGGTTTGTGAGATATAATATTTTTTCGTTAGGAGAAAAATGAGGCCCGCTGCTGCACTTTCTTCTCTGTCCTGTCACCCGCCCATGCAGTGTGTCCGCTACCACTCTAGATTTAGAGGACATGAGCGCATGCAGTGTCTTTTACCGGATGCTACTGCGGCTCTTTTTTACTCTAAACGTTACTCCAGTATGTGTTTAGCGTATCCACTGCAGATAGTCTTAGAGAGCTGGGATTCTCTGCATCACGCCCATAAGCATTTTGACAAGGATTATTTTTTTAAAAAAAAAGCGTAGCATTTTGAGTGTTCAATTCTTTCCTGAGAAGGTCGATGCATGATGCATGCTGACTGGCATACTATTCCCAACATGGGAAACGACCATGAGTAGTTTGACTGCAATGTCAAAGGGTGCGGCTAGGGCGGGTAATTTGTTGTATCTGGGCATGGTAATTATAGTATTACCAAACTCTAACTTGTTTTTATTTCTTCCTGTTTAATAAAAAACGCGCTACGGTGTGGTCTCGAAAAAAATATACGGTGTTCCTGTTTTTTTTTTCAAGAACTATGTAGCGCCACACCTGATCTACTCCCTTGCTTTCATAGTATTTTTTTTTTCAAAAAAGAAGCCACAAACAAAGAACAATGTCAGGTATACATATATTTTATAGAGAAAAAATAGTGTACAACAACAACATATATCAAACAAAATGATCTCACTCGTGTTGTAAGCTACAACATGACACACACCCAACACAACAAATGTCGTCCGCTTTATCACTAAAGCACCGGTAGGAAAACATCTCCAAACACGCCTCAGAAAACAAGCAAAGAGCTTTGGAGAGAGAATAGGTTCTCCAAAGTGATACCTTTAAGGAGAGAAACAACATTCACAAACACGACCATCACCAAGTGAAGAGCCTAGGTTTTTTCAACATAAACACTAGGAAGGAAGGGACCTTGTTCTCCAAAAAGGAGCGTGATGCCAAAGGCCATATTGTCAAGCGCAATGTGGACCACCCTTACAACACCAAACTTGCCAATATCACGTGAGACAAGTTGGCGCCAGCAGATAATTACTGTAGCACCGATCATATGACATCCATACGTGACATGTTGACACCGCGCCAACCAATAAGACCCCCCTCCACCCCGCTTGGCATCGACAAATACACCTAGTTTCTACACCAAGGCAAGGAGCTCCACCAACAACATAACTGCATGATTCCATCCATGAAGCTTCTAGACAATGTCACATGCGTCATCCCTACTAAGGCCACTGTCTTCCATGGTTTGCCGTAGCAGCGGCAAGACGACAATACACATGTATAGCCAGTGGCGGAGCCACCGCCCGGCGACCTCGGGCGGCTGGCCGGGCTCATGAGCCATTTTTAAAAGAAAAATTCTTCTATATTAAACATGAGCAATGTGGATTACTTGCTAAAAACCTTTTACATCTTGTTTAGCTGCACACAAATACAACTCAATCTACGTAGTTTGAGAGAAGATGTAATTTAGTTCAAGTTTTCCTCCAATCTACTTCAACTCATATAAATTAGGGTGTATGTGCAGCCAAACAAGACCTTACACAATAAAAAATGTCCGGGCTCCTAAAAACTTCTGGCTCCGCCACTGTGTATAGCTAATGATCAACACACTAGTACACATGGATTGCAACCAACCCAATAGTCACCAAGTCACTGCAAATCATCCACAAAATTAGCCTGCAATAGACCTCCGTCCACTCGCTGAGATATGACACAACCATATAACATTATGCCAAAACACTGAGGTTGGTAGTAATCGCGTTGTCGCCGTCATTGTACCCACATATCCTCATCATAGGGGCCGCAATGGCCAAGGACATCGAAGTTGGGCCAACATCCATGGCCATGATCATAGTGAGCTGCTTCTTTTGCTCCCAACCAAATACTTCCATGTAGAACTAGCAACTGTGGCGCCGACCGTTAAGGATCGTTGCCAGTGTAGCCATTGTCGGGCACGCACCGCACGTAGATCTCCTCATTGTTTCCCACATAGGTTGCCAAAAATGGTTACATACAACAAATCAATGTGAGTCCATCACATGCGAACTATAGCCATTGTTATGTTGTCTAGGACTTCCACTACAACCCACACGTAACAGCTATTACACAACAACCATGGATAAATATCGTTGACACGTGAGTAGCAATGAGAATTCCTAGAGGCGTAGCTAGCTAGGTGGCACGGTGTGTCATGGACCATCATAGAATTTGGATTAATGTTAAAACTATGATATTGGTGTCCTATAATGCAATTAAAAGTGTACTTATAGCACTATTATTTGGCTCGTTACACTTAGAGAACCACACTTGCACTAAAACCTAGCTACGCCACTAAGAGTGCCAGATTCGCCCTGATTTAGCAACGGGCCACCAAGACACCCCACCTCCACGTGCTCTGGTAGGGCACAATCTGGTAGCTCCAAGGCCCACCACCGCGACTATGCGATACTACCACGAATTGAGGAACTAAGGGAACTCTGTTACTGCCATGCTCGTCCATGTGTAGTCTGGTGGCGATGAGATGTTAGGGAGGTTGGAGGAGCCACGGTACTAAACAGATTGGATCCTCCTTATTCGCACTTGAGAGTGACGCGATACTAGTGTTTCTTGGACCCTTATTTTGCAAGGAGGCGCGGCCCATTTTTCCACAATATTCTCATCATTCTAGTTAATATATCACATAAAGTACGAATCATTGGAAGCAGAAACTATTTCCTTGTTAAGCAAGTCACAATACTTGACATTTAACACCCTCATTTTTTATAACAAATGGTAACATTAAATTATAAACATTTTACACTTAGAAGGGAGAAAGGCTCTGAAAGACAAAGAGAGAAGAGCGAAGAAACAAGGCAAGCAAATACATGATCCCTATTAGAGCAGGAAAAAGTAGAAAAAAAAACCAGAAAATTTTGCAGAAGTAGCAAGACCATGAGCAGTAACATTATTCAATCTATAAATTTTAAGCCGTTGATGACTACTTCTCTAAAGTTCGATGATATTAGGCATGTTCACTTAAACTTATTTCGACGGTTTGAATAGTGTTATGTAAGAGGGAATAAACCATAGCACCACTGGTAAAAGTTCAAGCGAATGAACTTTAGAAATGTGAGAACTAATGACAAGCTATTTACGCTAGGAAAATAGGTTGAATTTTAGAATGCCAAATGTCATGACGAAACGAAAGCAAAAGTTCATGAATGACCATATTTTAAAAGTGGAGTTATTTTGTAACCGATTTCGTTAGGTTTAAAGCTCCCAAATGGACCAAAGTACTGTTACTGGATCCAAAGTACGACTGAAAGCTGGGCAAATAAAGTGGAAAAAGCAATTTGAGCAAGGAACAAAGCTGTTACTTTTGCACCTAACACACACATGCATGCATCTACCATGCATAGATATGGAAAACTCGAAAGAGAGCCCTTTATTTTGACAACATAAACCACCAGCAACAATAATTATATTTATTTATGGTCACCAGCAACCATGCAAAGCAACCGTCAGATTTCGTGGCAACAATCATATACAGTACTACTAGTACGTGTGGGGGTACACCTTGTTTGGCCGTTGCGTGTGTGAGCAAAAGAAAAGAGATGGGTCGTGGTGATACATGCATGAACAACGTTTGAGATGGATGGATGGATGAACAAAGAGGTAGCCAAGTCGCAGAGAAAAAGCAACAAAAGGCAAAAGTTGAAGAGAGCTACAGGGCGGTAGAGGAGCGGAGACATGCAACGCAGCGAGTGGCCCCGGCCCGCCTCGTCGCTGACAAAGGAAATCAATTCATCAGCAACGTCATGGCGTGGAATGGCTTGGGATTGCCGCTATTTGATGTGACCTGTCATCAGAACCGACCTGACCTGGACCTGCCCTGACTGCCCGAGTACAGCATCAACACAATCGGCAGGCAAATATACGGGGTCTTATTGTGTCTGTAGACTACTCCTTCCGTCCCATTAAATTAAAAGTGTCGTTAGAAAACCATATCCCTTTTACAAACACGCTTCTCGGACGACACTTTCAATGGGACGGAGAGAATATCTCTAACAAGAGACTCATATAAATACTCAGACCTAAAATACTTACCGGTAGATTTAAAATTAGCCTACAATAGAATACCTAACCCATTTTAGAAATACCTATATGAGAAACCTATTTTAGATTCCTAAAAGATATAACCTACGTAAGTATAAGTAGCCTCTCTCTTGGAAACTTATTTATAGAAAGAATTCTCTTCTGAGTCCTGTTGTTGGAGAGAAGATACCGAATCAGTATTGAACTCTTTGTCTGTAGCGCTATACAAATGCTAAATGGTTGTTATATTTTAGGGTTGTTATTGAAGACAGTCTAAGCATCTAGAGTACTCCATCGGTGTTATTGAAAATATTGTTTTAGATTTTCAGACTTCTTATTCAATTATTTATCTTATTTAATTTTTTTATATAAATGTTATTTATTTTATCACTAAAGATATTTTAATATAATGATTTTTATACCGTACGTATATTTGTACGACGTTGCAAGGACTCTGAATTTCTCTCGACACTGATATACTCCCTCCATCCCTAAATAACTTTCTTTAGAAATTCGTGTTTCCCTCACAGACATACTTTTCGGACGACAATTAAAAAAGGAAAGGAGGGAGAGCATGTGTATAGTCGTTGCGGCAAGGGAATGAAATGAAAGAGGGAGCACGTACATCAGTGTGCTTGTTTGACATAAAATAGTATCACCACCATATTGTTGCTCACTCACGGCTGGCCTTGGGCTCTTATCGCTTGAACAACTTCTCAACCACACTACGACTTATTTTTTTTCTCTTATAAAATATTATTTTAAAATAGTCGAAATCATGCATTCTAAATAAGTTTTTGCAACAAACAGTACGTTGTTGGTGCAGGATCTGTTCACCGTTTTTGGAGGAGTACTATATCTGAAAATACAGAATAATGCCTACATCAACCGAATCGAAAGGAACGAGTTTAAATTTAGATATCAGAGTGTGACACTGATTGAAAGAGCAGGATAAGATGTGGGATGGTGGATCGAACTGGCAGTTACGAGTAGCTGGTATATATAGTACCGGCCGGTATTGTAGTAGGCACGCACGCTGGCTGGCTCTCTGGCTCGGTGGCTCCGCACCACACACACACGAGGTAGCCGTAGCCTATGGTGCCGTCTCGACACGTGCAACATCGGACGCCGACATCTCCTACTGGACCTACTGTCGCTCGTGTCAGAAAAAATACTGTCTCCGTCCCAGAATAGAAGTCGTTCTCGCTTCCCGAGAAGTCAGTTTTTTTGAACTTTGACCAATTATATATAAAGTTATATTAATATTTATAATATATAATTAGTATCATTAGATAGATTGTTAAATATACTTTCATAATAAACTTATTTCGGTGATATAAATATTGCACGAATTTTCTATAAACTTGGTCAAAGTTGAGAAAGTTTGACCGGCACGTAACCCATAGCGACCTCTATTTTGGGACGGAGGGAGTAGAAGCGAGGTCTCTCTCGTCATTGACTCGATCATTTGCTATGGCGCTCTCGACCTCGCAGTACGGATGTAGGAGCACGTATTTGCATCAGCAGCACTATAGCATCAGCAGCAGATAGAAGCGAGGTCTCTCTCCGTACAGCAGCACTATAGCATCAGCAGCTATCCATACCTTGGGCCTTCACTCCTCTCCCTTTTGCATTGGGCCATTGCATGCATGGCCATGCACTGTAGCAGCTCACTTTTCCATGGACTCGATGGATCGTCGTACGTCCACTTTCTTCGATGACGCGCCTAGCAGCAGCCTAGTACTGTACGAGTACGTAGTACGGAGTACGAGTACGTATTTGCAGCAGCATGCATGCATACATGCACGCACGCAGTGACGCAGACGCATCTTGTTGCTCGACGTACTACTACGTACGTACTACCTGCTGGCCAGCTACGGTACGTGCGTGCGTGTAGCTAGGGCGTACCATATCCTTCTAGAGATCCGTGAAGAGGACACACACCATTCTGGATGACGGTGCGTGCACATGTCACGTCACTGCGTGCGTGCACTTCACAGTGGCAGTGTGCCACTGCAGGTCGGTGTACCTATTGCCATTCGCCAGCGTGCTGTGTGCGCCCACTGACGTCGGCGTCGTGTACGTCGGCGGTCGTGACAGCCCACGGCGAGCGGCTATGCGTGCGTGATGGAGACAGCTGGAGTATGTCGGGTCATTCACGTACGTACGGGCGTACGGCTGCGAATGGTCGTCGCCTCGTCGGGCGTTTCCCGTCCAGCTCCGGCCGGTTGCTATTGCTAGCGGCGCTCCGGCGGTTCCGGGAGCCACAGCGACGCCCGGCGACAGATATGATTTGACGGCTGATCTGACACGGTCCATAGTCGCATGTGCATGTGCGGCATCATCATGCCGGAGTGCCCTACCTGCTGGCGTCGTCGTCGTCGCTCGCTCGTTGTACTACCACCCCCCCGTGCTCCACCGGCGAAAGATGTCGCGCCGGCCTGATGCGTGCTCTTGGATGGATCCAGACATCCATTACTATTGGTGGGTGCATTAGCTTGGTCGCTGGGCAAGTAAAGATGTGTACTACCAATATGCATGTGTCACCGCATAATATACCCTACTGCAATAGTTTCATGGAAACCACATATACTTATAGCAATCGAATGTATATAGACTACGCGGTTCATTTATTTGGACAATAATTTTTATATCAGTGGGCTATAGTCATAGTTATTGCTGTTGCCACAATGCCGAACCTTTGTTGTGAAATAACATACGGAGTATCTATTATCCTACCTCCATCTCTCTCACAATCTGCATAGGCCACAACCCACAGGTGCGATATGGTCATCCATATGTATACACACTTCTCTTATATGTAAGGTGATTGATTTTCTATTGTTGTTCAAGCAACATGTAATTTTGTCATTGTTTTTCCTATAGAAAAGACTTTCGCTTGTGAGTTTGTTCTTTTAGGTGTACTACTAACTGTTTGTCTAAGATCTGAAAATATCTAAAAATTCAAATAGCTGAAATATAACTACTCTCTCCGTCCATAAAAACATGCAATTATGGAATCCGTGCCACTCAAAATGATTCAAGTTTGACCATGATTATAATAAATGGTATTAGTATTTATGTCGTTAAATAAAATTATTATAAAAATATATTCTATTACTAATCTAATGATATATTTTTTGTATAAGAATGTTAGTACTTTTTTATATAATTTCAGGAGTTAAATACACTGTAGGTCCATTAAATTTTGGTGGTGTGTCGCTTAGGTCCATCAACTCTCAAACTGTATTTTTGGGTCCATTAACTTTTAGTGGTGTGTCACTTAGGTCCATCAACTTTCAAACTGCATTTCTGGGCCCATTAACTTTTGGTGATGTGTCACTCACGTCCATCAACTTTCAAAGTGTATTTCTGGGTCCATTAACTTTTGGGGTGTGTCACTTAGGTCCATCAACTTTTAAACTGCATTTCTGGGTCCATTAACTTTTCATCGTATGCCATTCGCCGCCTACCCACGGGTCGCTCGTTGACGAGGCCGCTGGGAGTGAAGGCTGCCTTGGGGAGCGCGACATCCGCGCCTATGCCGGGGACGTGGCGCGCAAGCTGGCGTACCTCCGCGGCCTATCGCTCGTGCACGGGGACATCTTGGGCAGCTCTAGGCCTTCGATCGGTTGCACGGTCATCGAGATGGCCACGGGGCGCGCGCCCTGGAGCGACATGGATGACCTCCTCGCTGTGATCTACTGAATCGGGTACATGGATGATGTGCCGAAGGTGCCCGCATGGCTGTCACGCACGAGATCAGTGTTGACGCCTGCATTTCTGGTGCTTGCATTTCGCTGGGAAGTTGCCAGAAATGCAGGCGCCGACACTGGGAAGTCATGACGCCTGCCCCACCGCCGACACTGATCTCGTGCGTGACAACCATGCGAGCACCTCCGGCACGTTGTCTGTGTACCCGATTCGGTGGACACAGTGAAGAGGTCGTCCATGTCACTCCAGGGCGCGCGTTGCATGGTCATCTTGATGACCGTGCACCCGATCGAAGGCCCAGAGCCGCCCCAGACGTCCCCGTGCACGAGCGATAGGCCATGGAGGTCCGCCAACCTGCGCGCCATGCTCCCAGCATAGGCGCGGATGTCGCGCTCCCCAAGGCAGCCTTCACTCCCAGCGGCCTCGTCAGCGAGCAACCCGTGGGTATGCGGCGAGTGACATACAACGAGAAGTTAATGGACCCAAAAATGCAGTTTGAGAGTTGATGGACCTAATGACACACCCGAAAAGTTAATGGACCCAGAAATGCAGTTTGGGAGGTGATGGACCTAAATGACACAACATCAAAAGTTAATGGACCCAGAAATACAGTTTGAGAGTTGATGGACCTAAGTGACACACCACCAAAAGTTAATGGACCTATAGTGCATTTAACTCTAATTTCGGTCAAAGTTCGAAATGTTTAACTCCTCGATAAGCGAGAATTGTATGTTGTGTACTTAGTACTCCGTATGTGTTTTACACCACATTTCTGGTGAACATGTAGTAGTTTTAGTATTGTGAAGGTTACTCTCGCCATACTAAAAAATAATATAAATCCCACAGTTCCAAATTCACCTAGATTACCTTAAACCCTAATCCTAAACCCTAATCGACGCTAGAGAGAGGGATCGGAGTAGTACTCCCTCCGTCCAAGAAAACATGCAATTTTAGCACAGTGCCACGTTTTAGTATCTTAAGTTCAAACAATTATAGATAAAAACATATTAATATTTATGATATTAAATAAACATCATTAGATTAATTACAAAATGTACTTTTATAGTAAATTTATTTGGATTAATAAATATTAATACTATTTATTAGAAACATGGTCAAATATCGTGGTCAAATGTGAAGTACTTTTCTGGGCACGAAACTCATGGTTGGATGTTTTTATTGACGGAGTGAGTACATACATAATGTGTCTCGCGGTGTACTAGGATACAGTAAAACCTATCTTATCCATCATCAGTCTGGGCACCAGCTAATAGTTAGCTACTCCTAGGTACGGAGTGGCTGGTTAACTTTTTGCACCATCATCATCATGCAATCTTGACCTGGAGCTGGTAATAATAATAATAATATAAAAAAGTTGGTGCTCGTGCGGTTGGGGGGTGGTCGTCCTCGGAATTAGCGGGCGCGCCACATGCAGTGCCGCACGGGGGCTCGACACGCACGCGGGTGCCAACGACAAGCTCTGATCGGTCGATCCATCAGACGTCGTCGCCGTGGCCACGGACAGGAAGTCAGCAGTCACAAGTGTGACCTGACATCAGTGCCTGGCTGATGCATGATCGAGGGCGAGAGGAGGACCCGCCGGCGACATGACCTTGCCGGCCGCGGCCGCGCCGGGCCCCTGGTGCAGCTATGCCTTGCAGACTGACCATGGCCGCGCGCCGCGGCTGCTTCTCCATTCTCCAAGAGCATGCATTGCACGGGCACGGCACTGATCATCGATGATCGATGCATGTACGTAACTATACCATTGCTTGCACTTCCAGTACAGTTCCGGACGTACATATATACTCATACTACAGCGCACGTGCAAATGGAGCCGAACACGAACAGTCGTCGGACAATGCAAGGTTGCTAGCATAGTATGATCAGCAATGGATGCAATGCCAAATGCCAATGTGGATCGGATCCAGGAGTACTGGAGTAGTACTGTACAATGCAATGCAAGCGCCAAGCAGAGGCATTGGATGGCATATGGGTGGCGCAGGGAGCGGTCGGCCTCTTGGCTCACAGTCACAGCTGCTGCTGATCGAGTGCTGCTGGTGACCTCTCTCTCTCCTCTTCTTTCTGATCGATCTATCTCTTCACGGCCGGCACCGGCCTTGTTCCAGGACGGCACCGGCAGGCAGATAAGCAGCGGCAGGGCAGGGCAGGCAACAACTTTTCCCGTGCCACAGGTTGACAGGACGTGAAACTAGGAAAGCAACCAGAGATGTGTCGCGAAACACGGGCTAGGACTGCTTCGGCCCCAACCCTCTGCTTCCACTGTACTTTGCGCCCAGTAGTCCCCAGTGCGTGCTCTGAGCTGAGCCTCTGTGGTACGAGTACGTGCGTCCGTGTCTGGCCTGGCTGGATGTATGGTCTCGCCGCATGCATGCATCCATGAAGTTCCTCGCGTCAAAAGCTGGGGCACACACACATCACAGGGGCTAGGTCCCTGACCACTCGGCAGAGACGACCTGCGTGCTCCCCTTCGTTGATGGAGTATTTGTTCTTTTCTTTTCTTTTCTTTTCTCCTCCGGTTCTTGATGCGTCCATATGTGCATGATTGGTCCTGAATTATTTCCAGACTATCCATATGATGGGTCCAATATTTCAGAGCTTACACTATATATATAGCATATATGCAACCACGTGCTGCCGCGCCCCACAAATTAAAGGCGATATATAGGACTTCCATTGTAGCCTGAATTAATTAAAGAAAACGTTTTGTTTGTATACATACCCTCTGTCAAAATAATAGTAGTAGTGTGGACAGTCATAAACTGTGCTATCTATATACTCTCTCCGTCCCATAAAGAGTAACGTTTTTAACTTTTGCACTTCTCGTTTGACCGTTCGTCTTATTCAAACATTTTATACAAATAATAAAATAAATAAATTATTATTAAAGTATCTCTAGCGATAAAATAAATTATAACAAAATAAATAATATTTATATAAATTTTTTGAATAAGACGAATGGTCAAACGAAAAATCTGAAAATCTAAAAACGACACTTTCAATGAGACGAGAGAGTACTTTCTTTCTTTTTTATTTTTATGTAGGACATTTTTTTAATATTATGAAGTATAGTACGCCACGTACACTTCGACACTTGTATAGTGGTATATGGGGTACTTATGTACTGGCATACAAAATAAGCCGGATGCCAATGAAACAAGTAGGTACACCAGAGAGGTTTACTTAGACCTTGTTTAGTTTTACACATTTGCTACTTCCCAGTCGCCTGAAGTCTCAGGTGATTAGTTCATACATTGTCTGCTTGTTTTTCGGCTAACCTGATGTAAGCAACAAGATAACATAACCCATGGTCACCAACGTCGCCCGATGATTTGCAAAAAGACAGACGCCTGTATAATAGCAATACCCTTAGTTTTAGACTATATTTTTTTTATGTCACATCGGATGTTACAGAGTGTTGCATTAGGTGTTCGGATATAAAAAAAAACAAATTACAAAATTTGTTCGTAAATCGTGAGACGAATTTTTTAAGCCTAATTAATTCATCATTAGCACATGTGTTACTATACTACCTCCGTATAGGAAATAGATGACATTTTGGACATCAACACGGTCTCCAAAGTATAACTTTGACTCTCTTTATACTAAAAAAATATTAATCAAAAAGTGATATATGTATATTTTTATGAATGTATTTTTCAAGAAAAATTCATTCATATGATTTTTATATTTTTAAACTCAACAACTCAAAAGTTATTCATGATTTATATTCTCAATGTTTGACTAAAACCATGTCCAAAATATAATCTATTTTCTATACGGAGGGAGTATCACTTTAGTATCAAATCATGGACTAATTAGACATAAAAAATTCGTCTCGCAAATTACACGTAAACCTTGTATCATACATGTGTCCACAGATCCGATATGACATAGCGTAAAGTTTTTGGATGGAGACTAATAATAGCCTTAGTCGGTTAGGTTGATTGTGATACAACCTATCCATCTTGGTAAACATCAGATAAAGGTGTCAAAAGGAATGGCCGTGTGAGTGGTAATTATGGTGATGGATGGCCTCGCCCCCGGGCTGCTCTTGTACGTACACGACGTGCGCACGTACGGCGGCAGATGGTGACACGCACGTACTGACGACATACTACAGGCCAGTCCGTCCGTTCCAGCTGCTACAGCCGAGCTCTAGTCCGGGGAGTCTATGAGCATGCCTGCAGCACTTGGTACAGTGATGGCCCTGGCCGGCCGGTGAGCGACGTGATACGCCGGCTGGCCGGGGCGCGCGGGGCGGCGGAAATCGGGAAGCGTGCGTGCGGCGGTCTCGCCGTCCCGGCGGCCTCGGTCTCCGTGAGCAGGCAAGGGATGGCGACTTGGCGTGAGGGCAGAGCACAGGCAGGGGTCTCTGGGGCAGCTGGGCCGGCGCGCTCGTGTGCAAGTGCAAGCTGCTGCTGCATTGTCCTGCCCCTGCGTTGCATTTTGCGTGTGGAAGAGAAGAAACAGAGACAGAAACAGAGAAACAACAGCGGCAGCTGCAGGGGGACGACGGATGCGGATGCAAGGGACGCGGTGCGCTGGAGCAGTCAAACGTCACATCCCAGGGCTAGGGCCGCAAATCATAAGACGGACAGCGATGCGTCAATCAGTGGGATCCGCCTGCACGCCTTTCCCCGCCACTTTCGGATCACCACCACCATGGCGGCACAATGACAATGGCTGCCCACAATGTGTCTGTTTGCCGATGCTAAGAAAGGAGAGAGAGAGTAACGAGGCATCGAGTAGAAACGTTGTAGCCAGCGATGCGGAGTTTAAATTTTCTTGATCCGATGCGATGCATGTGGGTTCCTCGATGCTGAAAGAATAAATACTTGTATTCCAGTCGGCGGCGCGGTCAGCATGCTAGTTGATTGGGGTCCATATATTTGAAGCACCGGTGCTGACGCTGTGGGTAGACATGAGTGCTAGCATCGGTACCAGCTGGCATGTACAAATTCCTTTTCAGCATCGCTAACGTTGTGGGGCCTCTCCGCCTCGATCGTCCTGCCGCCCGGCCCCTGCTACCAGACACACACGCGCACATGTGGCCCCGCCGGGAAATGCTCGGATGCCGTCTCAACTGTCGTCTCATCGGGCAGCAGGATTCAGAATCTTTGTGAATATTTACTATGAAATCATAAGTTCAATGTGAAAAATATGACCGACGCATGTGTTGCCATTAGAATAAAAATAGCCGATGGTAGCTTGACATCGTTACTATTGCTGTCATGTGTTTTTAGAAGGCATACGTTGACAGCAAGAAAAGGATTATGTATAGGAGGTTAGATTTCGACTTGGAGACGATTTGTTGGGTCATCACAAGTATCGGAAGTTCAGAGTCCAATCGTAAGTTCTAAAGAGAGACGTCGCAAGTTCCTAAGGTGTGTTGGACGTCCGCCGCGAGGAATTTAATGAGACTATCGAAACTTCCAATAACATGCATCCGACGTCCCCTAGTACAAATTTAGTGTTATAGATTTTGATCCAAACTCCTTTGATCTCGTGCAAAACTTAAAGTTTACGTGTTTATTTTGGATGTGACGTGTTTGCAAGTGTTTGTTTCGTAATCTAATAGGGTGCAAATGTGGCTTGGACTAAGGCGACGTGCTGATCCGATTACGATCAACACCTCCAGCAAAGACATTGGAAGCTAAATAGAAGACTCAAAAGATCAAGCAAAGTTCGAGGCACAAGACTGGAACCAGGACGGCGCAAAAAATCGCAAAGAAACGAAGAAAAAGGGACATCGGGCGCTGGCTCACCAAGCGTCGGACGCACCGATGGCAAACCCTAGCTCGGGTTGGCGCCAGCAGGAGCATCGGACGCAACAGTAACACTGTGCATCGTGCACAGGTGTACATCGGACGCTAAGGACCCTACGTCCGATGCCCATGCAGAGAGGTTCCCGAGAGGCTCTAAAGACATCGGACGCGTTAGATGGTCGAGCATCGGATGCTGCAGGATCCGTTGTGACTCAGTGTCAGGCTGGCAATTAGCCGTTAATGGAGCATCGGACGCGCGTCCGATGATCACGACTTCAGCGTCCGATGCTACTCTGTGAAGTCCAAGTTATTCTCCAACAGCTCTTGAAAGGATCAAGATGCCCAAGAGGGGGGGTGAATTGGGCTTTTCTAAAACTTCTTGCAATAATAAAACCTATCAAGCCCCAATTAACCCCCTAGAGCCTAGAAGTGTGTATAACAAGAATCAATCGCACAAAAGACTATCGCTAAACCAATTCTACTCTAGCATGGCAATTCAACTCATGAAAGAACAACAAGTAAATGCAGAATTGAATTGCTCAAAGGTAAATGCGTAGTAAAGAGAGTAGAGATGACACGACGATCTTTTTGCCGAGGTATCGAGGTGTCGGCACACCCCCTAGTCCTCGTTGGAGCACCCGCGCAAGGGTATCGCTCCCCCTTGATCCGCGCAAGGATCAAGTGCTCACTACGAGCTGATTCTTCGCCACTCCGGCCCGGTGAATCGCTCGCTACCGGTCACAACTTGGCTTGGGTCATCCACAATGCCTCCGGATGATCACCAAGCTCTCCGATCGCCACCAAGCCGTCTAGGTGATGCCGATCACCAAGAGTAACAAGCAAGAACTCTCACTTAACCAACGCAAGGCTAATGAGATGGGTGGATGCACACTTGCTACTCTCTATTCACTAATGAGGTATTTGATCACTCAATTATCAAATCTCTCAACCTCACTAGGCCTCTTGCACTCACTTGGAATCACAATGTGTTTGTCAACCTTTCAAATGAGTAAGAGTTACAACATGAATGAGGGGGAGGCATATTTATACCCCCCAACTCGAAACATGCACGAAGGGGTACATCCAGCCAGTTATGCACTGACCGGACGCACCTGTCGGGGTGACCGGACGCGTCCGGTCAGTGCCCAACGGCTAACTGACGTTAGCACTGACACTCGTACGAAGTGCTGATCGGACGCTCCCATGCGTCCGGTCAGCACTGACCGGACGCGTCCGGTCAACGAAAATGCTCTTTGGAACCTCTTTGGAGGCGACCGGACTCACCCTCCTGGTGCGTCCGGTCGATTGCTGAAGAGCGTCCGGTCATAACCAGACCCACTCCTCAGCCAACACTATTGACCGGACGCATGCCCCAGCGTCCGGTCACTAGGGTTCGAGCGTCCGGTCGCAATTTGAAGTCCAAAACGACTTCGGTTTGCGACGCTCCCTTCACGAACTTTATTCCTTATGATCTTAGGGACCTTTCTAAGCTACATAGGGCTTTGGTTAACAAGTGTGCACCACACCTAACTCAAAAGTCTCACCTAGGTCAAGCTACCCATTCAAACCCCTCTTAATAGTACGGCCAAAGATAAAACAAAGACCTATGCTACTCTAAGTGTCCTTCAACGCCAAATGACACTTAGGACTAGCCTATCACAGTCTTCGTCGTCCATGCTTTGAAAACCGAACGAATTCCATCAATAAGGGGGCATGAATACCATAGTGCCCTCACGATCATCATTACCGTGACCTAACTCAACTGTTTCTGCAAAACACACGTTAGTCATAGTAATTTACCGTTGTCATCCAATCATCGAAACCCACTGGGGGCCTAGATGCTCACAGCTCTATTATATTTGCTTGGGGCTCTATATATACCCCCATGGCCGACCAAAAACACATGGTTGGAGCTCAAGAAAGTGTACCAAGTGTATAGACACATATTTAGTTGCTCTAGCCACCAAAGTGCTCAAGTGATATACTAGGTGATTAGTTGTCGGTGGTACAAAAAAGGGTACCCCCAATCAACGCAAACACCCGAACGCTCTATCTCCGTCTCGCCCGAGCCCTCCCAGCCAGGCCTCGGGCGAACGCTCTATCTTCGTCTCGCCCGAGCCCTCCCAGCCAGGCCTCGGGCGAACGCTCTATCTCCGTCTCGCCCGAGCCCTCCCAGCCAGGCCTCGGGCGAACGCTCTATCTCCGTCTCGCCCGAGCCCTCCCAGCCAGGCCTCGGGCGAACGCTCTTTCTCCGCCTCGCCCGAGCCCTCCCAGCCAGGCCTCGGGCGAACGCTCTTTCTCCGCCTCGCCCGAGCCCTCCGAGCAAGGCCTCGGGCGAGCACGATCGCTCTCCGTCTCGCCCGAGCCCTCCAGGCCCCGGGCGAGCGCGCCCCTACACCTCGAGCCTTAACGCACGGACCTCGAGCTGTACAGACAGCCGTACCAGCCCATACCACGCATTTAATGCCTTCACCTACTCCGGTCATGTCCACTAGTGCACAGCATGTACCACAATAACTCGGTGTAAAGGTCAAGTCTCGTTTTCACCACAAGCATGGGCAAAAGGGCACCAGTACAGCACTGTTCGTCCAAGCCATGCACTGTAACACCTCGAGGCCGGCTCCGCGCCCCTCGAGCCCCCGTGGCACCACCTCGACGACCGGCTCCGCGCTCTTCGAGCCCTAACTATTTTCATGCTATTGGAGGACAGGTACCCCAAGACCCGGAGGGACCCCGCCGCGTCCTGTACATTCCGGGATGGGTGCTGTACGGCTCCCACCTTGCCGCGCCACCACGTCCGCGCCCGGGATGGAGGCCACGCTTCAAGGACGCCTCAACAACAACACCCACGTCGGCTACAATGTCTTCGACAAGACAGGATTCCTACCCTGCTTCGTATTGGGCGCCGTACGCCCCGACACTTGTAAAACCCCTGTGTAACCCTGGCCTCCCCTTGCCCTATAAAAGGGGACGCCAGGGCCCTCATTCGCAGGTGGAAAAAAACACGTTAGAGCGCCTTACACCCATACACTTAAGTCCGGACCCCGGTCCACGCTCACTGAGCTTGTATTCTCCCCTGTACAAGCACTTAGGTGCAAGTAATACAAGAACATCCCCCCGCTGGACGTAGGGCCTTCTTTGCCCGAACCAGGATAAATCCTTGTGTCCTCTTGCATCACCATCCAGGAAGAGAAGCACGCGATCATATCACTCGTTGGTGTGATACCCCCGGGTACGAAACACCGACAGTTGGTGCGCCAGGTAGGGGACTTCGCGTGTCCGAGCCGATTTCTCGTTGATTCCTGGATGGCTTCATCCCCTTTTCCGTTCTCGGCTGGTGCCGTCGTCTGGTTCGGGAGCCTCGAGTTCCTGGCCACAGGCAACGGCAACGAGCTGACTCTGCTCTCCAAGGAGGGCCCGAGCGGAGGGTGTGTCACGCCACCCCGCGCGGGGGGCGTGACGCGTCGCCCGCACCACCACACGTCGCCACATCGCGAGCGGCGCCGTCGTCACCGTCGTCGCCGGGCGCAGGCGGTGCCCGCGGTAAACACTCACACCCCCGTAGCCGGTGCAGGGTCCCCGAGGGGAAACCAGCCCGGCGCGCGGCCGGAGACCTCCAGGGCGCACCCGCGCCCGCCTAGCGACTTCACATTCATTATGCGTACGGACCAGGAACTAGGCCAGAGGCCTCCGAGCCGTGCGCCGTCGACACCACTCAGCCTCCTCCCGCACGGGTCGCGCCGCGCTCGACGCCAGCGGTTCCCGGTCGGCCTCGACAGCTCTGCGGCTGTATACGCCCACCACCTCGACGAGCGCCATCAGGACCGGACGGTGGCGGACCGGGGGCAGCGTTCGGGCGCGCTGCTGCGGGCCATGGCCAACCTGGAGATCGTCCACCCCGCGTGCGTCGACCGCGACTTCTCGCGAACCTTCGAGCCACCTCGGCGAGCCACCGTCGGAGAATGGTACCGCGAGCTGCGGTCCCAGCATCGGCCAATGCGGTGTGCTGTCAACAGCTCCGACTCCGACGAATACGACTACCACGACCCCGACCTCTGGGATCCCACCGGGGAGTGCTTCCAACTCGAGGGAGTCGTATACGATACCGAGGACGAAGGCGACGACGACAGGCCGGCGCTCGACCTGGAGGGACCTAGCGACGTGGCCGCGGCGGGCGGATCACGCGTTCAGGGAAGGGACGAACCTCCAGCACCGGCTGTACCGCCTCAGCACGACGACGGCCGGGCGGCGCAACTCGCACAAGTGCAAGAGGCAATCACCAAAGCCGAGGAAGAACGGCGACACCTGCTGCAGCTCCGGCAAACCCTGATGCAGGAACCACCCCAGCCCCGAGGAGCCGGAGCTCGAGGCCAGGCTCGAGAGGTCCACCGGCGGATCCTCGAGGACGGGGCACCAGCACGCCCTGAGGTATGTTTCCCGCGAGCCGGGCAGAACGTGGTGGCGGCGGCTATGATGCTCCGTGACCTGCCCGCCGTCTCCAACCCCAACGCCAGGCGCATGCTCGGAGAAATGAAAAACCTCCTCGAGACAGCCGCGGTACAGCAGGCCGAGAGCTCGGCGTCACGCCGACGCGGAGCAGCCTCGGGGAGACCGGCGGACACGCCCCGCGACGCTCGCGAGGCATCCGTCCACCAGCCGGACGCCTCTCGAGCTAGGCCAGTCCGCGAACGGATCGTCGATAACCGGCCACCTCGAGACCCCGACGACGCCCGCAACGACATCAACCGACGGCGCAAGAACAAGGGGGCCCAAGAGCGTGGCTATAGCGCCCATCGAGGGGGGCGCTACGACAGCGACGAGGACCGGCAGGTCCTCGAGCCTCCGGGCCCCCGAGTCTTCAGCCGGGCCATCCGCAGCTCAACCCTCCCCGACCGCATCCGACCGCCGACCAACATCGTGAAGTATGACGGGGAGGTCGAGCCCAAGCTCTGGCTCTCGGACTTCCGCCTTGGCTGCCAACTGGGCGGAGCGAAGAACGACGACCGCGTGATCATACGTCAACTCCCACTTTACCTCTCGGACACCGCCCGCCGGTGGCTCGAGGGGCTCCCGCCGGATCGGATCCATGACTGGGCCGACCTAGTCAGGGTCTTCGACGGGAATTTCAAGGGGACCTGCGTGCGTCCAGGCAACCCCTGGGACCTACGACATTGCAGGCAGGCGGCGGACGAGCCCCTCCGTGACTTTGCTCGACGGTTCTCGAAGCAGCATCTCGAGCTCCCCCACGTGCCTGACGAGGACGTCATCTTAGCGTTCCTCGCGGGCACGACATGCCAAGAGCTTGTTTATGAGCTAGGACGCTACCGTCCCGGGATAGTCGAGGACCTGATGGATCGCGTCACTAGCTTTGCTTCGGGCGACGAAGCAGTGGGGGCCTTCTTTGGCCGTTCCACGGACAAAGGCAAGGCGGTGATCGCGCCGGAGGGCTCCAACAAGGGCAACGACGCCAAGAACGACAACAATGACGGCAACAAAAGGAAGAAAAACAAACGCAAGGGCCACAAGGCGAAGCGTGGCGCCGATGACGACGACGACAAAGAGGTGCTCGCGGGCGCCCTCGAGCCTAAGAAGCCCCGAGGCCCCCCTGACGGGGCTGTTTTCGACCAGATGCTCGAGGATCCCTGCACCTACCACAGGGGCCCTGTAAACCACAAGTTGAAAGACTGCCGACTGTTGAAGGGCTACTACTCCAAGCTCGGCGATAAGAGGGAAGACGCGCCTAAGGGAAAGGATACCGATCGACGCGGCGGCAGGAACGCAGATGGCGACTTCCCCCCGGTGCTCGTCGACCATCAGTACCAGCCTCGAGCCCAAATAGGAAGCAGTGCTCGTCGACTTTCTCCGTGCGAACATCGACATGTTTGCATGGAACCCCTCGGACATGCCGGGCATACCGAGGGAAGTCGCCGAGCACGCCTTGGAGATCCAGGCCGGGTCCAGACCGGTGAAGCAACGCCTGCGCCGCTTCGACGAGGAAAAGCGCAGGATCATCGGCGAGGAGGTGCACAAGCTTTTGGCGGCCGGATTCATCAAGGAGGTATTTCACCCAGAGTGGCTAGCTAACCCTGTACTAGTTAGTAAAAAGAATGGAAAAATGCGGATGTGTGTAGATTACACTAGTCTGAATAAAGCATGTCCAAAAGTTCCATTTCCTTTACCTAGAATTGACCAGATCGTCGATTCCACTGCTGGGTGCGAAGTGCTTTCGTTCCTTGATGCGTATTCCGGCTACCACCAAATTAGGATGAGAAAATCCGATGAACTCGCAACCTCTTTTATCACGCCATTCGGTATGTATTGCTATGTTACGATGCCCTTCGGCCTGCGAAACGCCGGGGCAACGTACCAGCGATGTATGCAGCACATCTTTGGCGAGCACATAGGTAAGACCGTCGAGGCCTACGTCGATGACATCGTGGTTAAAACTAAAAAAGTCGGGAACCTCATCAGCGACCTCGAGACCACGTTCGAGTGCCTCCGGGCCAAGAATGTGAAGCTCAACCCCGAGAAGTGTGTCTTTGGTGTGCCTCGAGGCATGCTACTTGGCTACATCGTCTCACAACGGGGGATCGAGGCAAACCCTGAAAAAATCTCAGCAGTCACGAGGATGGGCCCGATTCGTGACCTCAAGGGTGTGCAGAAAGTGACAGGCTGCTTAGCCGCTCTCAGTAGATTCATCTCGAGGCTGGGGGAAAAAGCACTACCCCTCTACCGCCTGCTAAAAAAGATGGAACACTTTGCGTGGACCGCCGAAGCCGAGGAGGCCTTAACCAAGTTGAAGGGGTTGCTGACTTCTGCACCAATTCTCGTGCCCCCGCGACCAGCCGAAGGTGGCGATTCCCCCGAGCCCCTCCTCCTCTATGTGGTCGCAACCACTCAGGTGGTTAGCGCGGTCATAGCCGTCGAGAGGCACGAGGAGGGTCATGCATTGCCGGTCCAACGACCGGTATACTTCACCAGTGAGGTACTCTTCGAGGCCAAGGTCCGGTATCCGCACATCCAGAAGCTGCTCTACGGCATCATCGTCACAAGGCGCAAGCTCCAGCACTACTTCCTCGCTCATCCCGTGACGGTGGTGTCGTCCTTCCCCCTCGGAGAGATCGTCAACAATCGGGAGGCCACGGGGCGCATCGCCAAGTGGTCCGCCGAACTAATGGGGGAGACCATCACCTATGCCCCGCGAAAGGCCATCAAGTCGCAAGCACTGGCAGACTTCGTTGCTGAATGGACCGACACTCAGCTCCCGCCGGCACAGATTCAAGCCGAACTCTGGACCATGTACTTCGATGGATCCCTCACGAAGATGGGGGCAGGCGCAGGCCTGCTCTTCATCTCACCCCTCGGAGTACACATGCGCTACCTGCTACGCTTGCACTTCCCCGCCTCCAACAACGTCGCCGAGTACGAGGCCCTCGTCAATGGGCTGCGCATCGCCCTCGAGCTCGGGGTCCGACGCCTCGACGCCCGAGGAGACTCGCTGCTCGTCGTCAACCAGGTTATGAAGGCTTCAAGCTGCATCGATCCCAAGATGGAGGCATACTGCGGGGAGGTGCGCAAGCTGGAAGACAAGTTTTACGGCCTCGAGCTCAACCACGTAGCTCGGAAATACAACGAGGCCGCAGACGAGCTGGCAAAGTTGGCGTCCACGCGCGGCACGGTACCGCCAGACGTCTTCTCGAGGGACGTCTTCGAGCCATCCGTCGAAATCGACCCGGGGGCTGGCCCCTCGACGCCACCCTTCGAGCAAGACACGGGGGCTCGACTCACAATGCCACCCCTCGAGAAGGACACCTCGACGTCCGCGGAGGCGATGCAGGTCGACGCACACGCCTCTTCTTCATCACGGCCCCTCGACTGGCGGACGCCCTACCTCGACTACCTGATGCAAGGCGAGCTACCAGAAGACAAGACGGAGGCCCGACGCATCGCTCGGAGGGCCAAGACCTACGTCATCTACGGCGACGAACGGGAGCTATACCGACGAAGTCCAACTGGGATCCTTCAACGCTGCATCCCACTCGAGGAAGGGCGCAAGCTCCTCGACGATATGCACTCGGGGGCTTGCGGCCACCACGCAGCGCCGAGGGCCCTGGTTGGGAACGCTTTCCGTCAAGGCTTCTATTGGCCGACCGCCATTGGGGACGCCAAGCGTTTGGTCCAAGCGTGCCATGGGTGTCAATTCTACGCCAAGCAAACGCACCAGCCCGCACACGCCCTGCAGATGATCCCAATCACTTGGCCATTTGCCGTTTGGGGGCTCGACCTTGTGGGTCCCCTCAAAAGGACAAGTGGAGGGTACACACACATGCTCGTGGCCGTCGATAAGTTCACCAAGTGGATCGTGGCTAAGCCGATAGGAGACCCCGCCTCCGAGAGGGCTGTCGAGTTCATCGCCAACATCATGTACCGGTTCGGGGTGCCTAATGTCATCATCACCGACAATGGCACCCAATTCACGGGCAAAAAGTTCACCAACTTCTGCGATGACAACAACATTCGCGTAACCTGGGCCTCAGTCGCATACCCCCAATGCAACGGGCAGGTCGAGCGCGCCAACGGCATGATACTCCATGGGCTGAAGCCGAGGCTGTTCAAGACCCTCAAGAATTTCGGAAAGGGGTGGGCTACAGAACTCCCCTCGGTGCTGTGGGGCCTCAGGACTACGCCGAGTCGAGCCACCGGGTTCACTCCGTTTTTCCTAACCTACGGCGCCGAGGCCGTCTTACCTACGGACCTCGAGTACGGCTCACCTCGACTTCGAGCCTACAACGAGCAAACCAGTGACGAAAGGCTCGCCAACGCCAAGGACCAGCTCGAGGAGGCCCGAGACGTGGCGCTCATCAACTCTGCACGCTACCAGCAAACACTTCGATGCTACCACGACAAGCACGTGCGCAAAAGGGACCTGGCGGTGGGGGACCTCGTGCTTCGACGTCTGCAAGATAATCGAGGGCGCCATAAGCTCACCCCTCCGTGGGAAGGCCCATACACCGTGGCCGAAGTGCTCAAGCCAGGAACATACAAGCTCTACGACGACCAAGGCAGGATCCTGGCGAACGCGTGGAACATATCTCAGCTACGTCGCTTCTACCCTTAAAGGCCTCGAGGCCTTGTTCATTTTATCACTTTGTACAAACATGTCAAAATGAATGAACAAACTCGTGCATTGTCGTTCATGTTGCTTCGCATCTTAAGGTAGCCTCGACCCTGCTTTGCTCAGGGTCAAGCCTCCCTCGGGGGCTGACGGGGGGGCCTCACCCCCCCCAGACTCCGGAAAAAATGCGCGTTTTCTTTTTCAAAAATTTTGACCCTCGTCTCGACTCGCGCCTCGAGTGAACTAGCGACGTCTAAATCTTAAAGTACCTCGAGCCTCCAAGGTCGGGGGGTGTCGACGTAGACGGCCACCTACGCCCCCGGGCTATGGTGCCCTACCTACGCCTCCCCTCGAGGGGCTCGCGACGTATCGAAGGAACACAGACCAAGTTAGTAGAAACTCGAGCTTGCGACAAAGAGAAGTGGTCAAACGCATTTGAAAGGAAAACAACCCCTTTAAACAAACAAGTCATATATACATTCGGGTCTCGACGTACCCTCATTCACGTCATAAAATTCTTACAAGGGCCTCGGCGCCCAAATTTGGCACGCAGGCCCTAGTCTTCGTCGGTGCGGTACTCCTCCCCGAGGTCCTCCGCGGCGGGCTCAACCTCGACGCCCGAGCTCGAAGGAGGAGGGCTCCCGACACCGCTGCTGGCGTCAGGAGGCAGCACGTCCTCCTCGAAGATCTTCACGAGCGACGTCCCCGGCCTCTCCATCTTCTCCAAAATTTTGTCGACACGGCGGTTGTTCCACTCCTCATCCTTCCCCTCGATCTCGATGAAGCCATTCGCGACAACATGGACCGGGAAGCGGAAACCGGAGCGAACGACCGCGAGTGTCTGCTTGACGCCGTGATGGTGAGCTTGCCGGACACGGTCCCGCACGGCTGCATCGAAGAAGCACAAGGCGTCGACCAAGGCATCGCCCCGAGCCACTGCACCTTCTGCCGCGGTCACAGGAGGAGCACCCCACATGGGGCCGAGCCGGTCGAGAGAGGCGCGAGCCCGCTCCGCCACCATCGTCTCGTCTTGAAGTTGGTCCAAGAGAGCCTCATTCGTCCCACGGAGCTCCTCGACCGTCTTCTCGACCCCTGCGCAACAAACGAGGAAGAGTGAGACTGCGACGTAGCGAAAACTTCGAGACCCAAACAAGAACAAGGTGTAAGCCTCACCGTCGCAGTGTTGCCCCAGAGCGGCGAGGTCGCTGGTCAGGCCCTCAGCACGCTGCTCAAGCCTGCGCTTCTCGGCCAGCATGAGGAGCTTCTCGGACCTAAGGTCCTCGATCAGCCGGCCCGCCTCCACCAGGGCCAGATCCTTGCGGATCACCTCCTGCCGCGCTGCCCCCTCGGTAGCTCGGGCGGTGGCGGCACCACTCTCGGCGTCTTCGGCCTCTTTTCTCGCCGCCACCGCTGCGGTTCGGGCAGCGGCGGCCTCGCCACGGGCGTCAGCGGCCTCCTGCTTCGCCGCCTCGGCTTCAGCCCGGGCGGAGGTGGCCTCGCTTCGGGCGTCCGCGGCCTCCTTCCTCGACGCTTCGAGAACGGCGGCGGCCTCCTCCTTGGATCGAGCGACCTCGCCTCGAGCCACCCAGACCTCCGCCTCCGCCTCGTTGAGCCGGCTCGCCATTTGGGCGTTCCGGCTCAGCTCCGCGCGGAGATCTTGAAGCTCTGCCTCAGCCCGCGCGAGGGCAGCTGACACCTGTGCGGACCGGCCCGCCTCCTCGGAGCAGGACCGCTCCGCCTCCGCCATAAGCTCGGCCACCTCCCGGAAGATGGACCGCACCTCGCGCGGGGCCCCCCGCTGGGCCGGCTGCTCGATGGGAACCACGGCAAGGGGCGGGCTCAGTAGGACGGGAAACGGCCATATTGGTCGGTCGAGTTCGATGTCGGGCAGATCCTCCTCCGCCTCGAGCTGCCCCGACAGCGACCCGCCGCCCGACGGCACGGGCCCCGACTCCCTCCGTCCCTCCGCCGGCACTTCCTGTTGCTCCGCCGCCTCCCGAGGCGGCATCACTACCTCGCGTGGGGGCGAAGGCTCGAATGGCGGCGGATCGATCGAGGGAAGGCTCGACCCCGGGCCCTCTTCCCTGATCGGGTCCTCCGGCGTTTTGTCAGCGCTAGCCGACCCCTCGGGCGCCTCCGTCATCGTCGAGCCCCCGGCGAGGAGCGGCCCCTGCTCCAGCTCGTTAAGGAGGTCCTCCACCGTCGGCTCCTTCTCCGCCGACGCCTCTCCCCCCTTTCCCTCCTCCGCAGCCCGGCTCGTGCTGGTCGGGGCCACAAGGGGCGCAGTCTCCTCAGCCCCGGACACCGGCGGGGCCGTGCTCGCCCCAGGCGCTTCCCTCGGAACAACCGTCGTGGTGAGGGGAAGGGTGGCGCTCCCAGCTGGCACCATCGCGGGAGGAGGAGGAGGGGGAGGAGGCAGCGCTTCGGCGGATATGGTGGTGGCGGGCTCGATGCCATGAGCTGAGGCCCCTGCAATACGAGATGACGGCGATATCAGAACCAGGAAGAGTACCTCGACCCCTGTGGTCGATGGCGACGGCCTCACCAAAATTCGCGACGATCATCTAGCCTCCTCGAGCCATGGCAGCTCGGGCCTTCTTCAGCCAAGCGGCTTCTCTAGCGGAGGAAGGTGCCATACCTCGAGGTGCCTGTGCCTCGACGGGACTCGAGGTCTTGGCCTGCTTGGACGAAGCGAGGTCCACCTCCTGGTAGGAGCGCTTCCCCCTGAGAAAACGGAGATAGCACGCGTCATCAAAAGCAAAGAGGTGAAGCCTCACTACCGACGAGACCCAAGGAAACTACTCACCCGAAGCGGCGGCTGGGCTTCTTCCCGGAATCGCCGGACCCACTCGGGGGCTTCGAACCCACCCCACGGCTCGAGCCCTGTGCCTGGGCCGTCTCCACAGGGCTGGGATGGGGGCAGGGCTCCCGACGCCTCCCATGGCTCGACCTCGAGGGAGAGCCCTCCTTTCGCCCCACATCGCGGGAGGGCGACCGCACCTCCCTCGTGCTGACGTCGTGGCGCCCGCCCCGGCGCGGGCTCCGGGACCTGCTCCAGCGCCCGCGCTGGTGGTCGCGCCCTCCCGCGTCCGCTTCCGTGTCCCGGTGGCGGTGCGGCGATGGACTCCGGGGACGCTCGCGCCCCTGCTCACGAGACGCTCGGGGGCTCCCTCCCCGACGCTCGTGATGGCGCGGGCTCGACGCCTCTTCTTGGCGCCCCCTCCTCCGCGGGCTCGACGGCGCCCTTGACGGCTCGCGGGGGTCGGGCCCGAAACCCTTCTCGACCTGTCGACCGCTTCTCGAAGCCTGACCCCTCTCGAGACCCCCCGTCTGGGCTGACGCAGGGGCGGCCTCCGTTGGCGCTGTGGCGGAGGCGCTCCGGGTCCGGGGCTTCCTTACGACCAGGGGCACATCCGGCGCGGAGCTCGACGGACCTCGGGCCCCCGACGAGGCAGGGATCGGCGTCGCCTTCCGCGGCTGCGTCCCGCGCGACCCTTTTGTCGGTGGGACCTCCAGTGTACCCTCCTGCACAGAGGAGCGATCAGCCCTGTCATCGACGAGCCCCGCGCGCATCAAGCGCGCATCCATCCCCTCGTCGTCGCCCTCCTCCTCATCACCACTCTCCTCCTCCGAGCTCGAGGAGCTCAGCTCGGGGGACCCGTCCCCAGGCTGACGGTTACGACGAGCCTTCGCCAGTCTCTGTTCCCGAGCTAAGCGACGCAAGTTTTTATTTTTCTCTTTCTTCTTTTTGGCATCCTTGCTCTCCTTGTCCTTCTGAGCAGAGAGACGCCTAACCTGAGAATCCGCGGCGTCCTCCCTCACTGGGAGCCTTGACGCGCGACAAGTAAATGCCCCCTGAAAAAAGAAGAAGCGTGATGAGACAAACCACAAGACGGATGCAAAAGGATCGAAGGAGGAAAAAGGGGGAGGAGGCTCGAGATAGCTCAACTCGAGGGAGGCTTACCAGGTCGAGACACCCCTCGTCGGGTGCCATCGCAATCAGGTTGGAGTATTCAGGGACGAACGGCCCCTGGATCGTGATTGACACCCGGGAGACGCCCTCGTTCCGGGACAGCCTCCCTTCGGCCATCCTCGAGCGATTGAGCGCCTCGAGCTGAGCCTGCGGGCCCATCTCGTGCATAAGAAGGGGGCGGTCCGCCAGCGGGAGAACTCTTCGCTGGTGGAACGCCCAAATGACCGCTTGCACGGTCAGCTTCTTCTCGTCCACCAGCGTCTTCATCATCTCCATCAGCGGGGCCAGGTGGCGTTGCCTGTCCGCCGCAACGCCCCAGGTCCACTTCTCCGGGCGTTGAGTGAGGACCCTGCCGGTGTACTGCGGAAAGAGGCCACCTTCGTTCCGCAGATAGAACCAATGGTCGTCCCACCCGGCCTGGTTGGTGGAAAGCTTGTATCGCAGGTACTCGCGGGGGACATTGGCCGACGAGGTCCCCGTCCTCGCGGTAATGGCAAGGGAGCCCATGCGCACGGGCCGCCTCCCGCTGGGCTTCAGGGACTTGATGAAGAGCTCACCCCGGAAGAGATGGACGAACATCTCCCAGTGCGGCTCCATCTTCAGGTACCCCTCGCACACCGCGGCGAATATGGCGGCGTGCGAGATGGAGTTGGGGGAGAAGTGTTGCAGCTCCACCTCGAAATGATGGGCCAGCCCTCGCAAGAAGCGGGTCGGCGGGACCCCGAGCCCCATACGGTGGTAGCGCGCGAAGCTCACCACGTACCCCTCCGGCGGGTGCGGCTCCCGGTGCTCCGCCGACGGGATAACCCACCATGCGGGTCCCTCCTCCGGGTTGGGGCGCAGAAGCCCCTGGGCCACCAGCGAGTCCATTTCGCTCTGCGTCACCTTCGACGGGCTCCAGTTGAAATGACCTGATTTTCCACGAAGGGAAAATCCACAGAGTCAAGTGTAATAAAACTCTTTCGAGTCAAATTACCCGATAATCCAGTCAAATATCAATAATCCATACTTCGAATAAAAGCGTACTTAAAACGATAATACATTTATTACATCGCCAACAGGCGAAAATTTAGATAAACAACATCCGGAACAGCTTGAAGTAGACGAAGAAGCGCGATCGAACTCCAACTTGAGCGTAGAAGCGAAAACCCCCTATTCCTCGAACTCCTCGGAGTGGTACTCCTCCTCGGAACCTGAAACCTCAATTTTCAGTACGATTTGTACTGGCCACACTTTCCCATCCTATGTGATTTATATGTGGTAGTGGATGCAACAGGTAAATGAAATTCAGACCTAGCAGGCTGGGTTTTCTTATGCATAACAGTATAATAATTATGTATGTTTATCATGTTTCACCATTTTAACTTATCACCGTATCCATCACCAATTCACCATTCCCTCACACACACATACTCTCGCTCAGTCGACAGAGGCCAGCTCCCTCCCAGCCTTTGTCTCAATGGCCCGCAGTCTCACCTGACTCACGGCCGGCACACTCTTACCAGAGGGAGAAAAGAGAAGCTCTCACTAGTCGGAAACAGGTCAGGGAAAAAGGTCCGCGGCCAACGAATTGGCCAACGTATCGATCGATCAACCATACACTCTGCAGAGGTTCTACAATATCCACAAGATCGCCATCATCAGCACCCCGGATGTGCCTAGGCGGATACCGGCCGTTTGCCAGCCTAGAGTAATGCCACCCTACCACTCAGCCCTGGATTCACCTCAAGTATGTCTGGGTGGCTAAGTCTGTGAAGTCACGATCCCTCTCCCGAAGGGGGAGCCGTGATCGTCTCGGAAGGGTGTGGGACTCTGATACCCGTACCTTCCTCGCACTCTCTCGCCTAGCAGTAATGGCATTACCCTACCAGGTAGTCCGACCGTCCCCGTCCATAAGGAGCGAGTGGCTTGTAAAGGTATTTCCCCGTGGTCCAGATCCCGCACCAATCTAGGGTGACTAAGCCGGAATGTCTTCTCAAAGGTTTTCATTATATGTGCCACCACAACACGCTCCTGATCTGGGCTCCACCAGCGGCTCACACCCAGATCCACCTCATGTCACCATTTAACCCGCCACAGGTTTCACACCACAGGGGCATCCAGATATGCCCTACGGCAAGACTCGCACCAGGCTCGTCATATATTCCGGCTTGGTCGACACAACCCTCACCACCATACTCACCCAAAACACACGCAGCACACTCCCCGATATACACCGTATAGCATTATGCACCGGTTTTCATCGTAGCACAAATAAATATAATCAAGATAGTATTTACAGCGCGTGTGTCTATCCTATCAGCTGGGTAGCAAGGGATAGGTTGCGTCAAGGTATGGGCTTACAAGCAAATCTATCATGCAAATCCTATACTGAGCATCATTAAATTAGAAATGTAGTTTAGCATGCGTAATGGGATCTACGAGGTTGGATGGGCTGTGGCACCTTGAGATTGATCGTTGCCTTGTTCCTCCTCGTAGTCGTGATCCTCGTTGTCAGGCGTCCCTTCCGGCTCTGAAAACGTACGAAAACGGTCGCATTAGCGACATCTATAGAATAGCACAAAGAACGAATGAAAATTCAAAAGATCCAAATGCACTCAAACATGGTACCATTAGGTAGATCTCGATTTTAGATGAATTTAGCAACTTGAACCACTATTTTTGGAGTCTGTATGAATTAGTTATGAATTTCCGAAGTTTATTCTATTTTCTGAAAATAACAAAAGACAGGTTAAACAGGGTGACGACACGTGTCGCTCTGTGACTGGTTAGTTCGGAGTTAGTGAATGACAGGTGGGTCCGCGGTCAGCGTTGACTTGGTCAACGGGTGTTGACGTCAGCATTATGTCAACTCGGACGCTTCTGTTCGCGTCCCTCGAGTGAGCCGAGGCCTCCCTCGGACGGTGATGCCGAGGGCGCTACCCTCGAGCCTCGGGCGAGTCGGTGTTTTGCCCCGGGGCCTCCCTCAGCCTCGAGCCTCGGCGAATCGGTGTTTTGCACCGAGGCCTCCTTCAACCTCGAGCCTCGGGCGAATCGGTGTTTTGCCCCGAGGTCTCTTCAACCTCGAGCCTCGGGCGAATCGGTGTTTTGCACCGAGGCCTCCTTCAACCTCGAGCCTTGGGCGAATCGGTGTTTTGCACCGAGGCCTCCTTCAACCTCGAGCCTCGGGCGAATCGGTGTTTTCTCCCCTTTCTCCTCTGTTTTGTTACGGCGGCGCTCCGCCAACGGCGCGCTTGCGCCGGTGCTCAACTTCGCCTCCCCGGACTCGATTCTGTGCTTCAGCGTGCTCGTGCTTCTACGGCGGATCGATCCAAGCCACCAATTCCGTGATATGGTGATCCTAGCGGCCAGCGTGGGTGACTCGGCGGCGGAGCCGCGGCGGTGTTATGCCGTTTGGCTAGCTCCGCTCCTCCCCAACCAAATTCAATCATACGGTCTCCTTCCCATCTCCTCTACTGCCTCTAGATCATGCTGCTGCCATCAGTAATCCCGGCAGCAACTCCACACGTATGATCTCGCACGGCGGCACACAGCGGCGCGACCATGCGACATCGGAACGAGCTCATTATCGGTCACCAGTTAATTCTACGGCGCGCACGGTGTTCTCCATCACTCGGTGATGCTATGCGGCCAGTTAGTTTCCCAGCTCGAGGCCCGTGGCAACTGGAGCACAGGTTCGCCACGGCATGCCCAGCCGCGACGTCGCGCATGGTCATGACGTCTCACCCTCTCGGCTAGAATGCTCCCCGGTCTATGGCTTCAACTAGAGTGTGCACGGGATTCTACTTCGAGTGGTGATCCCCATCGGCTATCCAGCAGCGTCTCTTGTGGGCTATAGCGTTTGGGTCAACGTTTCGCCGCGGCGCGTCAGTTCGCGGCGACATGCATGCGTTTCATCGCCGTGAGCTCGGTCTTCCTACCTAGTTCGGAGTGCGGTTCATGAGGCATCAACGTGTGCGCGGTGGTGTGGGTTCGCTCCGAGCCGGTAGAGGCTCTGGCCTGCGCGCTCCGGTACGGGCGCCATGGCCGATGCAGAGGACGAAGATGGCGGAGGCGGCATGAGGCTTACCGTGGTGGCGGTGAAGATAGGATAGCGGTGCAGGGCGATTCGAGGCCGTGTAGCTCCGGTTGCAGTGCCGTGCAGCTCCTGGTTCACCCCGTGCTCCGCTTGCGGTCCTCTTCCTCGGCGCCGACGAATTCCGCGGCGGCGCCCGATCCTCCACGGCTCCGCTCCTTCGCTACTCTCTTCTCTCGGCTGTGTGGTGTGGTGAGTGCGCCACGGTGTGGCGACGCTTGCTGGGAACCCAGGGGTTCCGGTGAGGGCTCTGCTTTTATGGGCGCAGGGTGCCCGTCGCGGTGGATGGCGGATCGGCCACGCAGCTCGATCCGAGGGTCGCGAGGCACTCCGATTCCACACGCCTCCAATTCAACCGCAGGGGGCAAGATTCCCTAGTTTGTTAGGGGTTGTTAGCCGCGGTCGGCCGAGGTGGCACGGTGGGGGCCGCCGCTGTTGCCGTGCTCTGTCTTCCGGCTTGCGCAAGAAGAAGAACAGAGATGGTTCTCGCTGACGCGTGGGGTCGGGTTGTTGGGGTCTCGGCGCGGAGGCGAGCGGTCGCACGCGATGGCAGGGCCGCTCCGCGCGCGGTTGGGCTATCCGCGAGACCGTGCAAGCGCGCGCGTTTGGACCGGCCGCGTGGGCCGAGTGTGTGCGCAAGTTGAGCCGCGCGGGTGCGTGTGGTGCCGGGCCGAAATGGCCGTGCAGGTGGATTCACTCCGGGCGGTTAGCTGGGCTGCGCGAAAGGTTTCGGCCCAGTCAGTCTGTTTACCTTTTCTCTATTTCACTTCCTAATTAGCTTAATGTTAATGTTAATCCTTATTCCAAATATTGATCTTAAGTTATGGGTTTGTCACGTAACATGCTTTGCAAAGTTTATGTATATGTATTGATGCATTTCACACAAGAAATCCAAGAAGAGCCAAATCACATATGCTTATTAATAGGTTATTTAGTTACACACTATGCACCTTACCTAATGGTCAAGTATGAATGTTAATGCATATGCTTAGAGATTGACGCACAAGTAAGTTGTCTCACTCATCATGCAAGGTAAATGGAAAAGAAAAATTTTGTGGTTGGGATTTTTGGGGTAGAAATTTGTGGGTTGTTACACCAGTCCTCGGCCGGCAGCATCTGTGTCTGGGCGGCCATGACGGTGGCGCGGCGCGGATCCGAGCAGCGGACGGGCGGCCGGAAATCCCTAATCGACTAGCTCGAAGGAGAGGGCGCGTGAAGGCTACGGCGGCGGCGAAGGCAAAGGCAAAGTAAAGGGTTCCTTTTCCCCTCTTTCGATATTTATAGGGGGAAACCCAGACGGGCGGGATCTACCACGACATAAAAAGGTAACCGAATGCATTCAATGCGCCCACCTAACCGCGTCTCGAGCCGGATGCAGGGTACACGTGTTACCTCTCCATTCGCTCCACTACCCGGGCCCGCCACGACCGTCGCTCCGGCTTCGCGCCCGCCGCTCTCCCCGACGGTTTCCGCCTAAAAAGGCGTGCCCAACGGGCAGAAGGATTCCCAAACGACGGAGGCTTCTTCACAAAGGTAAAAACGGGCCCCGGCCCTAAGTCTCGAAGCAGCGAAGGCTGACCCTCGAAAAGGGTTCGACAGCCGGCTTCGAGCACCCGAGTCAGGGACACCAAGGGGTGCCACTCGCGGCATTACTCGAGGGCCGAGCCCTCGAGGCCCCTCACGTGTATCCAAGGCGGGGAGCTCGACGTGCAGTGAGATCCCCTCGGAGGGAGGCATCGAGCCACCAGGTCCTATCGAATGGACCCGGCACTCCTGCAGACTGAGCACCCATGCTTTATGAGACCGCCTCCGGGCCACAGTCGACCCCTATCGAACGGGGCACGAGCTCTCACTTGGATTCCCCGTTACCAGCTCACCGGGAACCTCGATACTCGCCCACTCGGGGTAGTACGAGGCATCCCCCCTCGCATCCGATCGAAAGGACTCGCGGGATGACAAGCCAGGGCAATCGGCATGCCGGACAGCTCGGGGAGCCGGCCAGTCGGTTCAGCATGGCACCCCTCGACGAAAGAGGGTCTAAAAACTCGGACAGTTACGACTAATCTCTTTTCTTTGTGTGAGCATGAGATTTTCAGGCCTCGGGTGAAAGCTCGATCCCCATCTCGCCTGAGTCCTCGAGACCAGGCCCAGGACAAACGCTCGTTCTCCGTCTCGTCCGAGCCCTCCGAGCCAAGCCTCGGACGGAGTCTCCCACGGCAAAGGAAAGGTTACCGCGAATATTTAATATTACTACCGAACCACATTTCGAGCCTGTTGACAGGTACGCACGGCGCCGCGATCTCCGCTCCCTGACGATTCCCGCCTAAAAAGGCGCGCCAACTGGGCAGAAGGTTCCCAAACGACGGAGGATTCTTCGGGAAGCCCACGAGGGAGTTCTAACCACTCCCCCATGGCCTCGGGGGCTACACCCGCGGGTGTCGCTCGCGCGACACCCACGGAATCAAATCGACAAAACCCTAGAGACCAGTT
Organism: Coix lacryma-jobi var. lacryma-jobi; assembly: GCA_009763385.1. Classification (NCBI taxonomy): domain Eukaryota; kingdom Viridiplantae; phylum Streptophyta; class Magnoliopsida; order Poales; family Poaceae; genus Coix; species Coix lacryma-jobi. Next base: position 4,106,140 of record CM019827.1, read on the forward strand.
AGCTATCCATCGAGATCCCAATCTGGAGCCCCTGCTCGAATGAAAGCACTCAAACAAGGGCTCGGGGGCTACTGTCGGTGGTACAAAAAAGGGTACCCCCAATCAACGCAAACACCCGAACGCTCTATCTCCGTCTCGCCCGAGCCCTCCCAGCCAGGCCTCGGGCGAACGCTCTATCTTCGTCTCGCCCGAGCCCTCCCAGCCAGGCCTCGGGCGAACGCTCTATCTCCGTCTCGCCCGAGCCCTCCCAGCCAGGCCTCGGGCGAACGCTCTATCTCCGTCTCGCCCGAGCCCTCCCAGCCAGGCCTCGGGCGAACGCCCTTTCTCCGCCTCGCCCGAGCCCTCCCAGCCAGGCCTCGGGCGAACGCTCTTTCTCCGCCTCGCCCGAGCCCTCCGAGCAAGGCCTCGGGCGAGCACGATCGCTCTCCGTCTCGCCCGAGCCCTCCAGGCCCCGGGCGAGCGCGCCCCTACACCTCGAGCCTTAACGCACGGACCTCGAGCTGTACAGACAGCCGTACCAGCCCATACCACGCATTTAATGCCTTCACCTACTCCGGTCATGTCCACTAGTGCACAGCATGTACCACAGTAACTCGGTGTAAAGGTCAAGTCTCGTTTTCACCACAAGCATGGGCAAAAGGGCACCAGTACAGCACTGTTCGTCCAAGCCATGCACTGTAACACCTCGAGGCCGGCTCCGCGCCCCTCGAGCCCCCGTGGCACCACCTCGACGACCGGCTCCGCGCCCTTCGAGCCCTAACTATTTTCATGCTATTGGAGGACAGGTACCCCAAGACCCGGAGGGACCCCGCCGCGTCCTGTACATTCCGGGATGGGTGCTGTACGGCTCCCACCTTGCCGCGCCACCACGTCCGCGCCCGGGATGGAGGCCACGCTTCAAGGACGCCTCAACAGCAACACCCACGTCGGCTACAATGTCTTCGACAAGACAGGATTCCTACCCTGCTTCGTATTGGGCGTCGTACGCCCCGACACTTGTAAAACCCCTGTGTAACCCTGGCCTCCCCTTGCCCTATAAAAGGGGACGCCAGGGCCCTCATTCGCAGGTGGAAAAAAACACGTTAGAGCGCCTTACACCCATACACTTAAGTCCGGACCCCGGTCCACGCTCACTGAGCTTGTATTCTCCCCTGTACAAGCACTTAGGTACAAGTAATACAAGAACATCCCCCCCGCTGGACGTAGGGCCTTCTTTGCCCGAACCAGGATAAATCCTTGTGTCCTCTTGCATCACCATCCAGGAAGAGAAGCACGCGATCATATCACTCGTTGGTGTGATACCCCCGGGTACGAAACACCGACATTAGTGTAGGTGCTTTGCGTGGTGTTTAGGCTAGTTAGACCATCGCTTTGCGCTCACTCTAGGTGTTAGGCCTAGTGTTAGACCACCGCTTTGCGCTTGCTCTAGGTGTTAGGCCTAGTGTTTAGTGAGGTTTGAACACCTCTTATCTACCGGCGCTTGCGCGCACCATTGTTGTACATTGGAGGGGCTTGTAATCTTGCGAGACTACACCAACTGCGTTTGTGGTGTGACCACCACCGTGTACCGAAGGGAACAAGGCCCACGGTGATTCGGCCGGAACCTTGATAGTGAACACGGCGGGGAGCATCCAGGAGAGGTCGTGCCTCGAGCGGCTTAACCGGAGACCCACTTGCGCGTGGGGAAGACCCGAGGCTATCCACGGAGTTACCCGACCGGGAGCTCGGCCCTTGCGAGGGGCTCCAACGAGGACTAGAGGAAGCTTGCGCGCTTCTCGATACCTTGGTAAAAATACCAGAGTCATCGACGGGAGTTTGTATCTCTACCACACTCTTTAGCTTTCGCATTTACTCACTACCTTTGTTGTGTGCTTTACCTTTCCTAGCTTAGTTGATAGGTTTGGATCATAGGTTGTAAAACTCTCTTGCGGTAGAGATAGCAAAACACCTAGCAAAATCTTAGTTGCACTCTAGATAGTTACTTTGTTGCATAGGTTTTGACTAGGTGGAAATTAGAGACCATAGTTTAGATTAGAAGTTTTAAGTTGCCTAATTTACCCCCTCCCTCTTAGGCGTCACGGTCCTTAGGTCAATCTCAATGGGAGTTTCATTTGTATTAAATATGGTGCCACATAAGCAATTCTGATGACATGGCAATGTATTTAAGAAGAGAGAGATGAAATGAGTTTCATCTAGATGAAACTCTCTTGACACGAATACCAACTCTCTATGAGTCATGGAATTTAATGCTTATGAAACTTTAGAATGAAACTCTCACTCTCAATGGGGAGTTTCATTCAAGTTTCATTTTCTCTCATATGACATGGAGTCTTGGAAACACCAAAATAAAACTCACCATTGAGATTGGCCTTAGAGCGATCGAATAAGTTGTTTGTTTGTGCTTTATGTTTTCTATCGGCTAAATAGCCAATAAGGTCGTGCTTCACCTATAACGTGTGTGTGCATGAGTTCGTTTTAAACATTAATTAGTCTACTAATCTTGTTGGACGTATCATTATGTCATTATTACGACTGTATCCATCTGACCCCACTATTAATGATATTAAGATAAATATAATAAATTTATTAATGTTATCCCACTACAAGAAATGGTACTTTACATGACGTTTATTGGTGACGTTCTAGTAAATCATCATAAAACTTTATTGTCCATGACGGTTTATTGTAAAAGTGGTAAATCTAAGATGACTAGTATAGTTTTTGTCAATCTATGACGAAAGACTTGATTTGATCACGAATGAAGCATTCAATATCACTATGTTGTCGAGCGTCAATTGATTTGCAGAGTGTTTTTCAAGCACCTGACAAAGAAGATCTTTCTTGAGTGTAAAAAAATAATTTGACAAACCGAAAATAAATTTGTTCACAAATCTTACGTATCTCTGGTAGTTTATAAAACTACAAGAGTGACATATAAGTTTTGTGAATAATGGTAGAACCACAATGTCGGATGTATAAATGGTCAAACAACTAAAATAAACATTGTAGATCTTGAGAAGTTGTGAAAGTTTGTAGTTGATAAACTTTTAATTTGAAGTCATCTTGTGATGCAAAACTGCGTCCGAATTTTAAAAATTTAAAATTCGAATTTGTTAAAAGACCTAGGATGGAGAAATCACCGTAATGAAAGTTGTAGAGCTCAAAAAGTTATGAAACTTTCTAGTTAACAACTTTTAATTTGAAATCATGTTGTCATTTAAAACTGTATTTAAATTTAAAAATATTAAAATTCATAATTTTTAAAATACCTCAGATGAAAAACAACCAAAATAAAAGTCATAAATCTCAAAAAGTTATGAAACTTTGTAGTTGATAAATTTTTAATTTGAAACCATCTTGTCAATGAAAACTACATTTAAAATTTCTCAAATTTAAAATTCAAATTTTATAAATAACCTCGGATACAAAAAGTGTAGATCTTGAAAAGTTATGAAATTTTGTAGTTGACACGTTTTTTATTTGAATTCGTTTAGAGCATCAAACAAGTAATTTACACATGCTTTAGCATAATATGAGTGGAATTGAAATGGAATATAGACACAAATGACAAAGGGGTGGAGTGGTAGTGGAGGTTACATGAATGTGTGAGAGGTCATCGGTTCGAATCTTGGTTGATGCAAAGTGCAAAAAAAATCATAAAAAATACTATAGGAGTAGATGGGTGGTGTAGCTAACTGGTGGGCCCCTCCCCTACTTAAAAAAACTTTTTCCCTATTTTTTGAATTTTTTCGCTCAAACTTTGTCGATTATTCTATGACGAAATGAAATGACAATCGGTGACGGCTCCAGTTGGTCCAGCAAATATATGACGTGAGATACATGATGGATTTTCTGATCGTATTTTCGACTGTTTATGACCAAAGTGATCATCCTATAAAGCACTATTCCTTGTAGTGTCCTGAGTTCTCGCTCGCATGTTACCCATCTGTTCCTATCGACTAATCTCAGTGGCGGATGCAGAATACGATCAAAGGAGGTGCTGATCTCTTCTTCTCCCTCTATATCTTCATCTTTTTCTTCTTTTCCCCACCATTTTTTCTCTTAATTATCTCTAATTTACATTGATGTACCAGCTGTAGGGGGCTCGAGCCCACCCAGCCCCCTTTAGATCCGCCCATGACTAATCTAGATCGACTAAAGGGTTTGCTTTGCATATATATATCAAAATAGTCGCCCGTTTTAGCTTTTTTTCTTAATTATTTTGTTATTGTCAAGCATGGATATTGTCTTTCTAGTCAGTAGCCTTCATTATTGGCTATGTAGCCACATACCTGGAAACAAAACCGACATATTCCGCCTTATGTTACTGATCTTTTGTCTCTTTGTCAATTTAAAGGTCAAATTGACTAGCACACCAAGGATTAAAGATCCGATTCATGGATCGTTTGAGGCTAAGAAAATACGTAGCTTAGCCTTAATACCACGACTCATATTTTAGCTAGACAGGCTCTTTCTCATTCTGGATCCTCCTACACTGCAAATTGTTCTTACTCTTCTCACTCTGCGCAGTGTTGTATTCTCGAGGCTCTATCCTCTGTAATTATTCCTAGGATCTTCATCACCGCAGCTTCGCTTCTTGCTGCTAATATATTCAGGGTCTTTTGACCCCGTTTGTTATATAAAAAAAGTGTGTTACGCATGTGAACACATATTTTAATGCATGTGAACACATATTTTAATGCTGATAGTCTCAAAACAAGTCCGTTATAGTATCCGTGGGGTAAAATGTTTTCTTAAAAGCTTAACTAATTTATTAGAAAAATATTACAAAAAAAAGACTTGTAGAAATATATTCAACAATCTATCTATCTAACGATGATATGAATTATGTATTATAAATATTATTAGTCTTTTTGTATTTTATGTTTAGCAAAAGTTGAAAATATTTGACACCTCGAGAAGTTAGAACACACTGTGGGCGGCCGGGGCCCTGCCTCGCGCTGTTGTTGTTGTATGCATGCAGGACTGTGTTTGTGTATGTGTGGTCCATGGATTATGGAATATGGCTGCTGTGGCTGACAGGCCGGTGGCCCGGACGCGGCCGCTCGCGACGCCGCGTGCACCGGTCAGCGCGCGTTTCCGCGAACGCCGACGGACGCACGCAGCAGCGGATGGGTTGGGTCGGGTGGGCACGCACGAAGCTGCTTCCTGCTTCTTCCCTCTGCTACAGGTTTCGCATGGGCAACGCTGGGGCCTATACGCTGTACTGTACACGCACGCAGGAGTACGTCCTATACATTGTACGTGCTGTTTTGTGAGGTGGGCGACCGGCGCCTCTCTGCTTGTGCCCGCTAGATAGCGCTGGCGGTTGGTTGTTGGCACGATCGATGGTGGATGAGGTGACGAGCTAGGAGGAGTACGAACATCGTCGGAGGTACACTGCTATGATCCATCGGCGTGCCGTGCCGTGCCGTGCGTACGTAAATCATATTCAGCATGCGCGCGCCGCCAAGCCCGCCACAGTAGTGCAGGCCGGCCACCACAGTCTAACGGAAACGGGAGGGCCGGAGGGCCGGGAGGGAGTCGTCGTTCGACGTTCAATTCCATGAGCAAGACTGCTGGAGCGAGCAGCTGGGACTAGCTCTCGACCCGAACGACGACTCCCAAATGCAAGTCCCAACGCACTACTCCCAAGCAGGGAGTATAGGCATGCAATGCACGACACGCGCATCTCGGCATCGCTCGCATGCAGGCTGGGTCCGCGGCGGCCCCGCCACGCGCCGAGCCTTTAATTTCCTTTAGGATGCAGGTCGGCTCCCCGGCGGGCAGGCCAGCGTGCGCGGGGCCGGAGCCGGGGCACGGCGCGACTCCCGAGCTAGGACCCCGGCCAGGCTGCGCCATCGCCAATCGCCATGCCCCGCGCGCGAACGCTCGGACCCCGCCCGCCCCATTCCACGGCACGGCGGCTGGCTAGCCACGGCGCCTGTTGCGCCGGCCGGCCGCGCGCGGCGTCGGGTTCTCTGCTGATCGGATCAGGAGCCTAATGGAATAGCTCGTGTAAGCCTTCCGGCCGGTTTCCCCCACGCGCGCCAGCATCTGCATGCGCCCGCGCCCGTTCCCGGCCTCGACAGTTGCGGCAGAGGAACAGAAGCCACCGTGCACCGGTTGCCGTACCATGGCGTACGCACAGTCACAGTCACAGTCACAGTCACAGTCACAGAGAGCCTGCTGTGCTGGGTCGTGTAGTACGTGTCGGAGCGAGGCGGGCATGCCCTTTGCCAGGGCCGGCTGCTGCTCTGCTGGCCTGCCCATGCCCGGGCCGGTGCGGTGCCCCGGTGCAGACACGCGATCGGCTCACCTCTGCCTCTCTTTGCCACGATGCCATGCTTGCAGCAGGGCCATCATCATCTCTGTCTCTCACATCCCGTAAACGTGTACTATCCTACAACACGAATGGGTTGGTACATTTTGGCTACTTTTGCATCCTATTCGTTTGGCTTATCAGTAATATTTTATCTTATTCTATCTCACATAGCATTATTGAAACAATCGAAATCAGCCATAAAAACGATCAACCCAACAACACCGTGCAGCAAATATATACGCATAAGGCTCTACAGTAGTACGCTAGTACTAGCGCGTGTGCAAGTCATGACGCGTTTCACTGAGAATTCTGTGCTACCTCTTTGGAGTAAAAACACTGGAACTATTCCATCTACACTCCTGTGTACTACTACTTATTACTATCACTTTGTCCTCTGGATATGTCAGGCAGTTTACAATGATCGATCATCGGTGCACCAGAGACCCGCCGTTTATGGACTTTTTTTTTTAACCTAGCAGGAGTAGTTGCCAGTCTATTATAGTTGATAAAACTTACAAATTATTAGGTGACTAATAGTTATATGAGTTATATACTGCTTTGATACAAGAACTTTAGTTTCCCCTTGCCAACTAGTGAACTTATTAGTTCAGGTGTACGTTAATTATAAAGTTTAGTGTGGCTAAAGTTGCGGACAAAAACATTAGACCACTTCTCACTTATATGGACTAAAGTTTTTTATAAGGTGGTCTAAATTTTAAACTTTTTGTTTAGATGGAATTTCAATAGTTAAAGATTTGGCCTAGTTCGCTTGAACTATAAACGGATTCACCTGATTCGTACGACTGAATTTTTATTAGAGAAAAACACTATTTCACGACTATTTTGTATGGATTAAAACCAACAAAGAACAAAACCCAAAAGTGTTATAAAAAGTTTACTAGGGACCATAAAATCCAAACAAGACCTAAATTTAGAAACAATGTCACCTTATTTTTTATGGAAAATTTTGAACCATAGCATTATAATTTTGCAAAGTTGGAGATATGCCATCCTGGCCCACATGTCATTGACTCATGTGTGCCCCACATGTCATTGAGATACCAGTGACATATCTCCAACTTTGCAAAATTGTAATGCTATGGATCAAAATGTCCCTTTTTTAAGAGTCAAGTAATAATATATACCCTGAATAGACTGGGACTAAACTAACTAAATTTTTGTATTGTACTCCCTCCGTCCGATAATAGATGACGCTATGAGATTCGTGTCGGTCAAACTTTCTCAAGTTTGACTAGATTTCTAAAAAATATTAGCAACATTTGTATCTTCAAATAAATTTATTATGAAAATAGATTTCATGATCTATCTAAGATACTAATTATGTGCTATAAACATTAATAATTTATATATATATATATTTGGTCAAAATTAAAAACATTTTACTTCTTGGGAAGCGAGAATAACTTCTATTTTGGGATGGAGGGAGTTCGATCGTTTTTTGCCTTGGCAAAACTTGCGCAAAATAGTTTTAGCCAAAACTTTTGGGAAAACTTTTGCCTTGGAGAGTTATTTGTTTTCCATGGTTAAAGTTACATTAATAAGTCTACAATGACAGATTTGTCCCTAATTAATGAGTAGTAGGCCAAAGTATTTATTTTGTCATGCATGGTGGGGTGAGGATAATGGACGGTCCAACTCTCACCCCGAGGCATTTTAGTCATATTTTGCCAGGTTTGAGTGACAAAAGAAATCAACAAAATTTTCGCTCTTTTGCCAAGTTTTTTGGGTCCCATGACAAAAATAGCAAAAAGTGTACAACAAAATTTCTTGACATGAATCCAAACAGACCCTAATGTAATGGTCTTTAATTTGCTCTTGCGTCATGAATAGTGTTTGAGCTGACGTGTCATATAATTAATGAATACGGAGTAAGGCACAGTCCTAAGGTTAGAAAACCGTACCGTATATACAATATTCTTGAGATTGTCTCATAAACAGAACATACTATATATATTTTTTGTTTAGACATCCAAAGAAGAGAAAACGAAACCAGAACACCATGCATGCATCGGCTGATTTGGGATGATAACGCTGCAGTGAGAATAGACTAAATATCATTATATATAATAGTATTCAATATATGGTAAATATATTTTGAGACATAAATATTTGATAGTATTAAATAACAACATAAATTTAGTTAAATTAAAAAAAACTAGACTTTTGGGCCGCTTGAATCTCTTTATTTTGGAGAAATTGGAATCCACTCAATAAATTAGGCTATTTGGGTTGGAATAATTTGACATTCCACCACTTTTCAAAGTTCATATATGAGCCTATCTCAAATTTATCGGGAGAGAGAGAAAAATGGATTCTATAGATCATGATGCTATATTTCTACTTTATAACCTATAATACTTTCTTTAACTTACTCCTCTATGGTAGAAATGTAACGCATGAGTATCTATCTCGTACGTAGCCAGTAATAATATACAAACATAATTCATATATAATCATATTAGCTAAATTAATATGTTTCTAAATTACATAATTCTTAAAATGAATTTAATTTCAAGCATTCAAATGGATCCTTGGTGTGAAAATAAGGATTGTATTATTAGTTTTAAAAGAAGACGGTGGGCAAATACTGTACTACTTCGGTAACAAAATTACGGTACAGATCCACCACATGCGCACGCATGTACGTAGCGACGTACATACGGCACGCACGGCACTTGCGCGCTGGACTACGTGGAGCATTACTGTAGCCCACGGCGGACGTGGAGAGGTCGGCGTGTCTCTGTCCCCGTCCCCGTCCCCGTCGGCCCTGCCAGCCAATGCATTGCAATGCGAGACACTACCGACTCATCGAGCGGACCGGCCGGGGGGTGCCGCTGCGGCCCTGCTGCGCGGGGGTCACGGACTCATCGAGATGGAGGCCGGGACGCCGGTCCGCGACCCCGAACGATCGATCGATCGGCGGACACGGGCGAGTGAATCCGGGGAGCTCCTCACATGCTAGCTACCTGCGACGACGACGTGACCGACCCATGCCGCGCGCCGCGCGTTGCTATCACCGGCGCGGCCCCCTGGGCCCTGGCCTGGCCCTTCCTTAATGCGTGCTGTCCTTGCATTGTTGGGCTACTGCAGTTTCCACTGCCTAATCGTGGTTCGTGGCTATGCAAAGCTAGGGTTGTTGTTGGGTGACGAAAAGCTGCAGGAAAACAGTCGGTTTGACCAATGGCTTGCTTTATTTCGCGTGGTTTCCTGTAGTGGCGCTAGGGTGTGATTACACATTTGTCTGCATGCCCCAGCCCCCCCGGCTGGCTGGCCAAGTGCAAGTCCCCATGTAGCCACCATGTAGATCGATGTAGGAGAGCGTGCTGTGTGTGTCAAGGACTCACAAGGACTCCTCAAGGTTGAGGGACGGATGGATCTTGGACCCGGTGGCCAGCAGTGGGCCGAGTAGTACTACTGATGAGGACTGGCAGACAGGCGAGGCGACGACAGACCGACAGACGGTGAAGACATGGACAAGACGTTGCGCATCAGATGCCCGCATGCATGCAGTGATCCAATTTCGCAGTCGGTGGGAGATTATGATGTTCATGCGTCCGTCCGTCCGTCCGTGTGCGTCGTCCAAAAACCTTCTCACCCAGAGGGCAGAGGGGGGGCTGAGGGGCGCCCGGGACATGGGCACCACCAATCCTTCATCTTCACGTCGTCGGCTCATCCCATCCATCACCATCGGACCATCCCGATCCCGACAGATGGATCCCCTTTTGTGTTGTGTGAGAGATCGAGAAATGAGAGCTGAGAGCGAGATCAATGTGCGTGCATGTCCCCACTCCCGGCCTTGTTGACCAATGCATGCATGTCGGAGCCCCCAGCAGGTCAGACTGTCCATGCCACCTGCTACAGCATATCGTACGGAGTATCTCTCTCCAACAAAACAAAACCCAACCTAAAGAATAGTATAGATAGCTTCACAGCTCTCGGCTGGTCCAGACTCCTACCACTTGTTCTATCCATGCATCTCCAGTAGTGTCCATGCATCTCTAGAGTGGGCGCGCAATTACCAGACTGAAGCTAAACTAGATACTCCCTCCATACCCATATTAGTTGACGTTTAGGACAGTGATACGGTCTCCAAAACACAACTTTGACCTCTTATTTTTGTAAAAATATTTATGGAAAAGTGATATATGTATACTTTTATGAAAGTATTCTTCAAGACAAATCTATTTATATAATTTTTATATTTGTAAACATAAAAACTTAATAGTTATTGATGATTTATATTCCCAATGTTTGACTCTAACCTTTTCTAAAACGTCAATTAATATGGATATGGAGGGAGTAAGTAAGTATACTAGTATATAAATCCGGCGACATTCCCATGGCACGCATTGCATGCATGCAACAGGAGATCGGCGTGCAGCAGTGCCAGTGCACGACCGGGCGCAGGCACACACGGCCGTGCCGGCCGGGGCCGGGCAGGTCTCTCCTCCGGGCTCCGGCCGGCCGGAGCCCTCTTGTTCACTTGCCAGACCTAGTAGTAGTAGGTTCGTAGCTACTAGCTACCTGTGCAGTTCGTACGTACTAGTACGGCTACCACCGTGTACCGGCCCGGCCTCCTGCACTGATCCAACACGCGATAAACTGTGGCCTACTACTGCTAGCAGCACCGTGTGACTGCCTACTCACCTCATTTAGGGCCAACTAATTGCGCACAGTGCCTAATGTCTCTAGAGCTAAGCTAGTCTATTAATGGCCGCGCTGTTGCGCTTGTCTCCATGACTGGCCAAAACTAGTACTAGTACTCCCGTATCGCATTTAGATGACGTTTAGGACAACGACACGGTCTCCAAAGTGCAACTTTGACCATTCGTATTTTTAAAAATATTTGTTGTAAAATGGTACTCCCTCCGTCCCTAAATAAGTGTCGCCGTTGGTGTGCGTGTCATGTGTTTGACTCAATTTGTAGAAAATATATGCAATATTTATATCTCCAAATAATTTTGTTAAAAAACTAGATGTAAAGATCTTTCCGATGATACTAATTACTTAGCATAAATATTAGCATATTTTAATATATAATTGCCGATAACTTTTTCTCGGGAAGCGAGAACGACACTTATTTAGGGACGGAGGGAGTATATGTATACTTTTATGAAAGTATTTTTTAGGACAAATATATTTATATGATTTTTATATTTCTAAACTCAATAATTTAAAAGTTATTCATGATTTATATTCTCAATGTTTGAGTCAAACTTTGTCCAAAACATCATCTAAAAGCGATACAGAGGGAGTACTGGATCAATACTAGTAGGACTTTGTTGATAGCTAGAAGTAGCTGCAATTGCAAGTGCTGCCCAGGACAGGCGCGCGAGCGCGAGCAGTGCATAGGGGACAGATAGAGACAATCCGAAATTAAGCGACGATCATATCTACAGTATATGCGCTGTATGTTTGAGCTATAAGGGCGTCCGCAATGATGTTCAAATCGCTAGCTATTTGGTCTCTAGAAAGAATATTATTGGCTTTCAATGCCAACTTAATTACAAATAGCTAGTTAGATGAGACATATAAATAAATACTATTTTGATAAGACAACTTACAAAAGTAGCACTCTTATTGGCTATCGAGGAGAGAGATCAAATAGCTAGCTATTGGGAAGTCGCTAGCTATTTGATCTCTCTCCTCAATAACCAATAAGAGTGCTACTTTTTTATTATTTTTATACGTCATCTCGCTAGCTATTTGTAAAATGTATTGAGAGTCAATAGAATTCCTCCTAGCTAGCTATTTCACAACCATTGCGGATGACCTAAGTGGTTTCGAAAACCAGTTTACAGATCCTGCATTATTGTGAAACGTCGGATTCAAAAACCTCAAGATAATCCAAGCTAGGTTGTTGTACTACAGTATTATCTGTACAATATGGTCACTACTGTCAGAAGTCGAGGTCTCTTCGTCCACTGTCAGAAGCGCACGTACTGTGGCCATGTGTGACCTGGATGAACCGGCGATATCGTAGAGATGAGCAAGGCGTATTATCAGATCCATCACGAAGAACGAGTAGATGCCACGGTCGGGAGGTATGCTCCATTGTGGTACTGTGGGCACCAGATTCGTGGAGATGAGCGATGTACGTACCCTGACTCTCCGTAGAGGGAGAATAGTTGTCATAGTTGAAATTGTACGTTTCAGCGTGTTTACTAGATTCGTGGAGATGTGTTGCCGATTGATTACCCATGTAGAGGCGTGGACGCCACGCAGCCGTAGTGGCGCAACAACGAGGCAGACTGGCCCCTATCGTATAGGTGTGTTAGGCGATCGATTGACCGATCGACGAAGTGTGGCTGGCCGGTCCGTGACGACTAAGCTGTGCGTCTAGTCCCATCACCGCTCGGATAGAGAGGCAGGTGAGGAGACCACTGTCGCATCAGGTTGTCTCCTCATGGGGTACAGTCACGCCTCTCTATATCCGTCAGACCTGATAATGGTACTACATTGCCTAGTCAGCCACACAAGTCATGGTTACTCAGTCAGTTGTCATTGGGGGGGGGGGGGGGAGAGAGGACCCACTACATCTGTCAGTTGGGCCCTGGGGATTAGGCGCGTCTCTCGGATTGGACGGGAACCACCTGAGAGGATTCGGTCGGGGCGGAGGTTTCCCCCAGGGAAGAGTCAGGCGCGTCTCTCGGATTGGACGGGAACCACCTGAGAGGATTCGGTCGGGGCAGAGGTTTCCCCCCGAGGAAGAGTCGAGGGTGAGGCGGAGTTTCGCCTAAGGGGTCAAGATTGCCCGAGCCCCTTCGGTTAGGCTCGAGTGGGTCGGTATTTTCCACCAAAAGAGTTTGTCATACTAGGGGGCCTATTCGATTGGGCCAGATATGAGGCTGGGACTACGACATTGGCCTTTTGAACATGCTTGGGTCTGTGATATGTCTCTTATCACCGTTGATTGTGTATCCCTATTCTTGATATCCGACAATTCTCAAATCTCTAACCCTAGCTGCCTGGTGTGGTGACGGTGTGCCGGTCATCCCGGGTCTCAAGTCTCGGCAGCGCAGGTTTCATGGTACGGTGTGGACGTCAGGCACGTAGCGTGAGTTGCATGGTGTGAACGTCCGGCGCGCAACGCGAGTGCGGCCTCCGTGCCTAGACTGCACGCCTACTCTTGCGCGGCATCGGTGGCGTGCCTAGACTACATGCCTACGCTTACGCGGCACCGGCGTTTTGCGCGATGGCGAGAAGGCACAACAACAAGCAAACAGTTAGGTGAGGAAAGCCAAACAAAGCAAGGTAAGTGTTTTTGATGTGGAGATGTCAAAGGTTGAAATTCTGGCTTCGCCACTGCGTAACCTGTCCGCCATCGACACGGTGTGGCGTGAGAGAGATTTGTCATAGCTGGAGCTTCGTGGAGGCAGGAACTTGTATCTATATCCGATGGCAGCAGCCACCAGTGGAGCTGAGCTGATGAGGGCACGCAACTTGTATTTGTTGTTTGACTCTTGTTGTTTACTAGTAAGAACGTAGTATCCATCGGCGGATGGGATGGATGGAGCACGCCCGCGCCGCGCGAGAACCGATGATCGACTGGCTGGCATGCAACGACGGCAACTCATCATCGATCCCCATGTGGTCCTGACCAGAATCGCGTGATCCGTCGGCATCAAATCCATCCTTTTCAACCAAAGGCATGGATGCATAATTTCAATCAGACAGCGAGCGCTTTGAAGTAACCTGTACTAGTAAGGCATATCAGTATGCACACATCCAACAGCTGAATGGAGCAACCACAACCAAAGTAATATTAATTAAATTAAGCTTTACTGTATATATCACATCTTCCGCTCACATGTCCACCATGGTTTAGTCTTTTTAGTTGTGGGAGATTCATAAACCAAACATAAACGTATAGTAGACACAGACGACGACCAACTGCCTAAGATGACGACGACGGCTCCGCAGGACTTATGAGTCAGCTTATAAGTTGAAACTGATGATTTACTATGAGAGAAAAAAAAATATCATTATATTTGGTAGAACTTATGAGTTGACTATTAAGCTAAAACGATTGATTTTACTATCATTGAAAAAATTATCGTTTCAGGATTAATTTGTATGGATTAAAACCGATTTGTAACCTTTGATGCCGTCGATCGTGCGGTCTGAATCGTGCCACGCGCCGCGGCGTTGGCGGCGAACGAAGCAAAGCATGCATGCATAAGGGACAAGGACAAGCGACATGTGCGCATGCATGCATCGTCAGCTAGCTCCCGCCCCGACCGACGCAACTGTGTTCCCAGTTTGGCGCCGCTCGCCGGCGGGGCCTCCTGCACGCGCCGACGCAGATCGCCGGACGGGGACGACGCCCGGTCGATGGAGCAAGCGGCGGCGAATCGGACATTGTAAGTTGCGGATGATTATATATTATTCTGGCTTCACGTGGCAAAGGCGAAGAAGAAGAAATTCGGACGCCTTGCTTCGTGGCTTCCTGCCCGTCCGCGGCCGGCCATCTCTGGCGTGCATGCGAGAGCCGATAGCTGCTGATACGCGCGGACGGACCGGACCCGATCCATGGGGTGCCGGTGCGAATGCCAACTCTTTCTCGACCCGATGCCACGGAAAGCGGTCCTACCCGGCTCCATGACCTCACTGGATCGGACTTACCGACTTATTAAGCTTTGTTTTAAATTTTTTAATAATGACCAACAAAAAAAAGCGTGACTCGGCGATCTTCTTTTATGGAACGTCTGTGAACCTGAGGAGGGCGATCGATCGACACGGACCTCTCACCACATGGCGTGACAAATTAAATTCAGACATGGCATCAACACGTTAACGTTGTGAGCGCACGACTAGTGTCATCAAACATACTCCCTGCATATTGTAAAACTTGACGTTTTTTATACTAGTGTAAACTTGACGTCTACACTTTATTGGATTTTTATACATTATATGTTTCTGTTTGGAATATAAATATAAATTTATTTGGAATATAATCTATATGTTTGAAATAAATTCTCATATTTTAAAATTTTTTTTTTTAATAATTCAAACGAAGTCAGATAGAAAGTGGCCACACAAGTTCTAGATCTTGAACAGTCTCAAAAAAAAAAGTTCTAGATCTTGAACTTTACCAATAACTGAAACTAAATATATATACAAAATTCATAAATATGAGCACTTTGGTGCCTATCAGCGAACAGCTCCACTACACCGGGAAGCTCCGGTGCTTTCTATGTCAGCACTCAACACGGTCCTAATCTTCTTGCTTGTATTAATTCTAGGGTCGTCATGTCAACTCCTTAATATTTGCTTCAGGACTCGATTTTCACCGTACCATCGCTCAAGTCCATCTTTACATCCATTGAAATAAGTACCTTGCCGCAACCTCCTTGCTAATTAGAAACTTCATTAACTTACTGTTAAATTGACAATTAAAATTATTAAATATGTATATTAAGTATAAAATTAGTGCTGATGGATTTCTTGTTTTCCTATCAAGCTCCGCCACTGGCATAAACTAAACCCAACATTCACATATAAATTGTTGATATTTACCGTTATTAAAAAAAAAAACTGCTCTTCTAACTTACAATATATGCTATTGTGAAAAAAAGTTGGTGTTAAGCGGATTTTGAATATAGGATGGTGATAATTGTTGGTTGCAAAAGTGGGTAATGGTTTTCAATTTTCCATTCTATTAGGTGCAAGAGTGCCCAACGAATCTGACTGGGTTAACCATGCTCACGTATATCTACCCGCATAATGTTTTCTGCTGTTGGCTAGTGTGTACTGACGCGCATGGAGAGCCTGCAAGTCATGTGCCAGGAATTAATTCCAAGGACTATCAGCTTCACGTTGTAGCATATCGTTGGCTTGTTGCGTTTAATTAGCACCCGTCGCTTTGTGGGCCAGTGTACTTATGGGCCAGTACTGATTAACTGGCGTCTGTTTTATTTACATAGGAGGTGTTTAGTAACTTCTAAAAATTTATCCGTCAGTTTCGCCTCTAACCAGGGCCGTCCCGGACAAAATAGAGCCTTGTACGAAACTAAAAAATGTGGCCTATTAGCCTAGAAAAATATAGCTAAATGTACTATATATCATAGTATGTAGTACATTGTAATAGTAAAATATATAAAAAAGTACCTATATTATATAATCTTTACTTGTGCTAAAATGTCAACTTGTTTACTATCAAGTGAATCCCAATACCTTGGATCAAATATATCAGGCTGAAAAGAATCACCAGCATCTGAAGATGTATTCAAGTCTTCACTATTATTATCTATCTGAGTATTTGTGTTGTCAGGTAGAGCTTCCTCAACTTCAACATTATTTTCTGGAGGATTTATAGGATTATTGTCAACATTGTTGTCGATTGGTTGCCCCTGGTCATCATCCGGATTATCAGATGGCATTTGTGACCGTTTCGTAACAAACCTATCCATAGATCCTTCCTGAGATTTGACTAATTTCTCTATTCTTTGTTTTTTCTTAAGCTTTTGCCAACCCGATTCAAATTTTCTAGACCGATTTGCAGAAGACATGGCTTCAAAATTTCTAGAAGAAAAGATCAAAAGAACAAAATTCAGCTTTTGCATTTGCGCTGTGATTGCAGATGAATTAAATAGAAGATTCATTAACAATACCTTGAGGGCCTCTTGCCTGAGCAGTTGTGACACCCCAATTTTAAGAACAAAATTGGAGCACAATATATGTATGCCAGGATCAATTTTCATACATATATCCACATCATAGTAAATATCAAAACAATGCTTTGTTAATAATATCGAACTTTATTACATAAATGACCCTCGGGTCTGAAATAAAAAGTACAGTCTCTCATGAAACTAACTCTAAGGTAAACTCTGACGAAGATGCGGAAGATCTGGACTCCACTCCACAGGAAGGTCGACCGGGGGCTGCGCCATCCTAGTACAGGTCGTCAGGGTCGTAGCCTCCGTCTTCTGGATACTCCGGCTCCTCGTAGTCTCCAGCGTCTGGGTGGGGTAGCAGGGGGGACAAAGAGGAAGGGTGAGTACATCGAAATGTACTCCGCAAGTGTAGGAAATATATGCTTATGAGGCTTATAACAAAGGTAGGCTGACTTTGTTTGACTCAAGCGCCTAAAGCGACACACCCTATTAAATCCTATTTCCTATGCACCTATTTACTAGGTTATAACCACAGATTCTGTAGAAAAGTAACAACACTCGGAGTCGCACCGAGCAACCACACTCGGAGTCACACCGAGCAACCAACACCTGAAGTCCATCAGGTAACCGCACCTGAAGTCCATCAGATGACCCGAACCCAAAACCAACCAGTAACCAACTAATCTCAAAGAAGTCCAAGCCGCTCGTGACCGTGAGCACGGCTGATATATCAGTTTTACACTCTGCAGAGGTTGCACATCGTTACCCATGAGTCGTGCAGATCCCGTCACGCTAAACACTGCCGAGGTGCATAGCGGGTTGCACTGCAAGGCCTTTACAAAGCCCCCTCCAAGTCCGTTCCACACGTACCTCTAAGGTTTCACCCCGTACAAAGGTCTACGACCCCCAGGGCCCCCTCGTGAGCCACTAAAACAAACCCCGTGTGGACCCTCAACTTAGAGGTAACTAATTAATTAGCCAGGTCCAGCCCATCCAGATCTCATGGTTGCGCTGTCAAGCCGGGTTACATGCTCTGAGAACCGGGTCCTAGGGATCCAGGCAGGATATGTCTAGCACGAGCCCCGAACCAAAAACCAAAAGCAGCTGCCGAGTCCCACGGCATAAAACCACCAATACGGGTCCATCCTGCCGGATTTACCTAATAACCATGTTACTACAAAATTACCATGTCCACATTCGTTTCATATTTCATTAATCAAGATTATAAACATTTTAACTCCCATCCCAACCATGACTGCAGGGCTAAGCAAGACACCTACCCGAACATCCCAAAACAGGCGACAAGGATAATATAAATAAATTCTAGTAAACCCTATCATGAGATTCAAATTAATGACAAGCATGCATCTACAAGATCTAACTACTCTAGTACCAAAAGTAAAATAAAGTAGGTGCAAGATGTTCAAGGACACTTGCCTTCGGGCTGGGTCGAATCAACTGGATCACAAGGAAAATCTGGAGCGTCCTCGTACTCCGCACTCTCTGACCCAAGCAACATACATGGCACAATACATAGAAATAAATAACAGTTGAACAAACAGTAAGGGAAACAGTAAACTAATAGATCTCCTGCGTAGAGAACGAAATTATGAAACTAACGCAAGTTGAACGGGTCAAATCGGAGTTAAAACGTAAAAGTTATGGGCTTTTGAAGTTGGAGGGCAATTTGGTAAATAAACATGATTTATTTTAAATACTTTTCAAAATCAGTGACTAAAAGAAAATCATTTGGGCCACAAAATCATTTTATTGGATCTGAAAAGTTTTATTTGCAAAGGTGACATTTTAAAGTTTATTTCTATGAGCAAAACACATTTAAGGCATTATAAAAAGAGTTTATAAAAGCATTAATCGTTTTAATAAAACAAAATAAAACTTATTTTATGTTGTGAACCAAAACAGATTACTAATAACATGTTTAATTAGTTTAACAACAATATTAACTCTTCATGGTATAAAATAAAACTTGAAACACATTTTAAAACAAATTAAACTCATCCTCTCCTCTGATCTGGACCGAAACAGAAATAACCATAGTTTTCGTGGGCTAGCTTGGAAGATGATATAGACTCATAAAACAGTAGAATAAATAGATAGAAAGGCAGGGGGTAGACCGCAAAACGGCGTAGACCGGTCTTCACCTTGCTGAAGTGGACGTTGACCAGCCACGTGGCGAGACGCGATTGGCTCGGTGTGATGACTGGACGATGACGTGGCGGAGTTGTTGACCGGTATGGGCTCTGGTCAAGATGCGATCTGAGCCGTCCCGAGGAGATCCAACGGTGCTGGGAGGAGCGCCCTCTTCTGCTGGCTGCCCGGTAGGGAAGAACGGAGCTCCGGTGGTGGGCTTCGCCGGCGCTGACCGGACGGCGCTCCGGCGAGCTTCGGGCTTCCTCGGGCGGCGGGGGAAAGGAAAATGTGATCGCGGCGATCTCGTCGGTGGGTGTATCGGTGGTAGGGAGGCAGTGAGGAGGAGTCGAGGCGAGCAGTGAGTCCATGGCGGCTGGGAGCTCTGAAAGGAGAAGGGAAGGAGGTGATGTGGGCACGGATCGATGCAAAGGAGCAGTGGAGCATGCGCGGCGCGCTCTTGTGATGTCGAAGGAACAAATAGGGAGGCTTCCACCGCTGTGTGCTCGGAGATCGGCGAGCTCGGGCTTCTCCCGATCATGGCGGTGGCGGCGCTGGTCGAGGCCAGATTGGCAAGGGAGAGGAGGCGCAGATGGGAGAGGTGGGGCGGCTGCGGCGCTAGGGTTCATTATAAGGGCTAGAGAGGGAGCAGGAGAGCCGCTCGCGGGTTCGGGAGTGAGGCGGCTCCGGTGCGCTTGCGCGGTGGACTCGGAGCGACCGTTGGAGGAAGAGGACGGCCCTGACGGGAAGATGGGAGAGAGGGGATGGGCCGGTTGGGATGAGCCCTTTTGTCATTTTCTTTCTTTTTTTTTGTAAATTATTTTCTAAATTCATTTTGAAATCAAAATTCAAATCAGTTTGAAATTCAAAGAATTTGCAATAATTTTAAAATAGTTTTGTTAAGTTTTGAAAACAAAGATCTGGAGCTTATTTTCATAAAATTTTGTAAGTCTTTTATTTATTTTTCTAAATTGAATAAAAATCGATCCGCCCTATTCGGGTTTAACAAAACAAAATTTTTCACCCAATAAAACTGTGCAACGGCATGAATGCAACAAACATCTGGCTAGAATTTTCCTCCACCTAGGGTTTCGGCCATTTTCTTATTAAATTCTAATTTATTTTAATTAATTAAACACCCGGGGTGTTACAGCAGTGAGCAGTGAGCACCTTGCGCACCTTGAGGGCTCACGATCGCCGACGCCGTTCGGAAGTTCTTGTGCTGTGGGCGCAGGCGGCGGCCGTCGACGACAGGAAGATTGTTTGCGATTTGCGATCTTGCGATGGAATACAAAGAGACGTCTCCTCAGTCCGACGGCCGGCTAAACCACATTGTTTATTGGGCTTTTCAGTTCATGTTCACGTATATCACTAATGGGCCAAAGTGCTGGAGTCGTGCGTACTGCGCAGTTGCCTCCGCTGCTGAGTATATATCGTATAGGTATACATATGTACGTATTTGGAGGCCTGTACGAATCGGAGGCCGGGAGCGGTCGCTCACTTCGCACATGCGAAGGGACGGCCCTGCTCTAACGACAGAAAATTTGCGGTTATTGTTGGGTTTGTAGAAACTGACGAAAAAATTAGAAAACCATCGGAAAAATTTATATATCATTATGTGTTGTAGATATCGATAGCGACAATTTTTCGAATTTTAGTCACGACAGGAAAATTACCGAAAAAATAAGGTGAGAAAAATCTCCTGCATGACAATCAAAATAGAAGTCCAAAATTAAACCCTCCTGTGCATACTCCTCCACGGCGCACAAAAGCCCAAGTGAAAAAAAGAAAAAAAAAGAAAGCCCTCAACCTTATCCCCAATTCCGCACAAACCCTTAGTGCCGCACGTCTCGAGTTATAGCATCTGAAATGTTCCTAGCAATATATGCTCACTGGCACAGTAATCTTAGCACGGAAGAGATTATAGTTTAATACCGATGGCACATGCTCTCTCCGTTCACAAAAGAATGCAATTACAGTGTGTGTCGATCAAACTATTTCAATTTTAATCAAATTTATAATAAATACTATTAGCATTTATGTATTAAAATGAATTTATTGAGAAAATATATTTTATAACTGATCTGTTGGTGCGTATTTTGTCTTAAAAGTGTTAGTATTTTTTCATATAATTTTAGCTAAAATTTACGATGTTTGACTTCTCGATGAAGGTAGTATGGGAATTGAATCATACTTCTCTAGATGGTAGGCAGGGGATTTAGGCATTTAGCCAATAGCAAATAAGGAAATTTCCTTTTTTGCTTCCTTTGCAAATGCAAGTCATCATCTATATTTGCCCCGTTTGGTAACTAGAAACGTTTCCGGTTCTGAAGAAATAAATGCTTCACCCGACACCGACTAAAATTGCTTCTCGTTTTTATGCCTGCTTGCAATTAAGGAGAAATGACAGTTGAAATGTTTTTGTTGCTTCTCGCCACCATCCCTAGTCATCCAGGCAAGCCAAAGTTTCATAAGCTGAGCTGCACAATGTTGAAGTGTTGAGCGCTAATAAATCAATGTTGAATTGTTGAGAGTGGAGACTGTACTACAAAATCCATAAATCCTTTCTCATATTCACGCCGATCTTCAAATAAACTACGCACATAGAGGAGACTTTTTCCGGCCCCTCAAGACTCATTTGTCGATGACTTAAATTAGCCAGGCTATTGCATATCAATATACGGCGTACGCGTACTGTTACTGTCGAGACTTTCTCATGTCACAATCACAAAACCACATCATCATGCTGCTTTCCGCTCGTACGTACACAGATTTTTTTTTTCTGGTCTCCAAAGTCGGGAGAAAAACGTTGGTTCCGAGCGTACTTTTTTTTTCTTCTGTTGACTCGAGGAGCGCCTCGTCTGCTTCAGGTCATCTTTCTTGCGTGCAAGCATCGCCGATCTCTCGCACGCTTTAGCTTGCATTGCACTTGTAAATGGGACTGCATTGAGTTAGCTTGCATGTACTTTGCCTCCTCTAATTCGCCCCCGGCATCGCATGCTAAGTTTGATTTACCATACGAAGTAATCCCTCCATTCAACAAAACATGTAATTCTCGTTTTTCGAGAATTAAAAAAAATCAAACTTTGACTGAATTTATATAGAAAAATACAAATATTTTTTATACAAAAGATATACCATTAGATTAGTAATAGAATATATTTTTTATAATAATTTTATTTAACGATATAAATACAAATACCTTTTATTATATTTTTGGCCAAATTTAAATCAATTTGACCGGCATAGATCTCATAATTGCATGTTTTTTATGGACGGAGGGAGTAGATGAGACTGCTGTTAATTAGGTTCTGTTTGGCATAGTTTAATCAATAATTTTATAAGCTGTTTTTTTTGTTAAGTAACTCTTTTAAAATTAACTTCATGGATGAACCAAGAGAGAGCCGAAAAAATAGTTTATTGGTCGGCTGCGGGTCGCGGCTACCGAGCACCGAGGGCCATCGCGTGGGGCTCAACGGACCCATGACCCATCAAGATGGAGGCTTCAGTCATATGGACAATACGAGAAAAGAAAAGGAGAGGGTAATTTGGTCATTTTATTTGTTAAGTAAATGAGGTGAAGCTGTTTTGCCAAACAGGATAATCAAAATAAACTAGCTTCACCGTAAAAACTGTTTGTGAAGCTAAAACCTAAAAAAAACAGCTTCACTAGTAACATACCCTTAATCAATCGTCGGTACTTTTAGAATCGTCGGTACTGCAGTAGAACTGTTAGCAATAAAGCGACGCTCTTCGATAGGACTTGTTATAGATTTGTAGTTGATATTATTTTGTTGTGAGAAAAATATTACTCCCAGGGCCGGCCCTGAGATTTTGGGGGCCCAAGACAAGACTAAAAATTGAGGCCTTTAAACATATATAATACACATCTGTTATCGATTGTAACAACAGTATTTGCTCCTACGCACAATAGTTACAGTCATCTATATTTTCCACATTTTATATGTTTCAGGCTCCCAAACAATTTTGTTTTGTCCTTTTATAGAAAAAAATTATGATTTGTTTATTGTGATTTGTGCTAATAGATTTGGAGCATTGGATAAAGATTTGATGAGTGATGGTTGTTAGTCGTCGTCTGAATGAATGCTATATTTCACGCACCTGAAATATAGTATATCCCATATTTTTCTTGTATTCATATTATTTTTTAAAAAAAAAATTATTGGATGCTTCCTCTGTGATAACTCGTTTTCTCCCTTTTATTTTCTAATAACTACCAGCGACATCATTTATAGAAGATATGTGCTAGAATTTTTATAATACATTTAGTGATTTAAAACTAGCACAAAGCATATACACCCTACAACTACAAGGCATACAGGTGCATGGCAAAAAAAAAATAAAAAATACACACGTTATTGCTTCTGGGTAGCCTCTGAGTAGTGCACTGATAGGCCACTGCACATCGACCGAAACTCCAACATACTACTTCTACACGTTTCCAAAATCAAACATATACTAATACTAATATATAAAGTACAATACACCGTATATATACTGGGGCCTGACGGCTTGGGGCCTGGGGCGGCCGCCCCGCTCGGCGCGCTCGCTAGGGCCGGGCCTGATTACTTATTTTATTATTTTATAGTTAAAAAGTAAAATTAATTTTGGCTAATGTCAAGCGAATAAATCCTTATGAAAAAAGTACGAGCGCCTACCGATAATAGTCTTCACTGTTGAGTTTATAAAAGATAGAATATAAGAAGTTGACAAATTTTGGAACCAAATACTGGCCAAAATCATGGCTTGCCTAATCTTTGATATGGTAAATTTTGGTTGCCAATAAATCAGGCTCATAATTCGCTAATTATGTATTCAGAACTGCAGGTACTCCAGGCATCATCGCAAGACTGATCGCTTCAACAAAGTTTCATTGTTGACAAATCTAATTCACGTTTTTTTCTCCAACTAACGTGTTGAACACCATGATGTGTAGACCTTAGCTACGAAAGCGTGTGTAAATAATTTGTTCCTTATTCTTTGTCCGGATGCTTGTCAGAGTTATCAGATGGTTGATCTGACAAAGATGCTAAATAATTTGCTCCTTATTCTTTAGGCCAGCATGACCATCAGGCACCATATATGTAGGATCGAGAGTCAAGGCCTCTTTGGGTCTTATAGGCTAACAATTGGCAGTTAAAAATTAGCTCTAGTTTATCTAGACATGAGTACTAATAGATGTACTAATTTTTAGCTAAACCATTGCCTACTTGTGTTATTAGCTAACCATAACTAGGCAAATAATTCATTTCTAGATATGTATGGATCTATTATCCTAGGATCTAAACATGCACATGCTAGTAATTATTCTTAGATAGCCAAAAAGTGCCTTTGTTACTGACCGCCATGCATGTTTTGAACCCAAGATTTTAACATAGGCATGCAGTTTAAATCCTGGATCTTAAAGAAAAAGCACGTTTCACAAATGAGACCCATAGCTAGCAAAACTCCAACTCTGAGATAAATGGAAGATTTTGAGTTTGTAAAAAAAAAATTAAGCATACAAATTTAATAAAAAAATATAGTAATAAAATTTCTAAACCAAGATTTGAAACACACATATATTTAATCCATAATTTCAGCTATAAAATATTATTCCAGAGCTCTAATAAATCAAGGAGTTAGAGGAATGCCAAACACATCATACTCTATGGAGATGAAACCTAATTTAAAGCTTTAAGGTAACCTACGTGGGTAACTGATCCCAACCCCTTTGGAAAGCATAGGCTTGCAAAAGGTGTTGTGGTTTGAATCCAAAACACTGACTATATGGCCTGCCAGTTTTATGTATGCTTGGGTTTGACTTCAAAGCATTTATGATGCTTAAAAAGATTTGTTCTGCATTTTTGTGCTACTTGTTTGCTATCCAAACCTGCAAATAAACTAGAGATTTGATAACTAAAGATACATTATTCATAATTCAACTAAGCACACATAAGAGTACTCCATACATACCATACATAATCATGTTGTATACAAGCGGACCCTATTTTACTAACAGAGTAATTTGCACAAACAAGATGCACACATAGAACAAACATATCATCCTAAACAAAGTAACTACTTCAGGACAAACTTTTGCCATTTTCCTCTATTTTCCCACAAAGAGCATCATCTATGTCTACACTTCACTTCTTGGATTGTGCACCACTACCATCCATCTTCATTATCTTGGTCTCCTTTGAATACTTCATTGCCTAGATTCCCTTCTCTCCTCAACTTGTTGAGGAAATTAGCATACTCACCTTCTCAGTACTAGAATGCACAATTGATGTCATTGTGCAACAATAGCAACATGATCAACAAGAAATCAAGAGACTTAACCACACATATTGCACATTATCATCTCAAACCCTAACTCTTACCCTACGACTTGAGCAGTAATATTAGACTTCCCCTAGGATCCATGTTTTGGTTAGCAGGGCGTTGAGCTAGCTTCCTAACTCTTCAATCCATGCAAGTAATGAGTGGTAGCTCACCCACGCCATGCCTATTTCATCCCCGCACACTTGATTCAACAACGGTGGCTTTGATCTCTGTTAGTGGTTGTGGCTCAGAGTCAGATGGAGCAAGAGGGTGTTGAGAGATGCAGAACGATTTGGAATGAGAGATAACATGATTGTCAGGGAAAGGAAGGGTACTTGAATTTTTATGATGCTATGGGTCAAAATGCAAATTTTTCATCTACAATCATGCTCCAAATCTCTTGCACAAATTGAGTAGGATCTAATGTAATTGCCCACATAGACGATCAAAGAGGGTCTAGCGAGCTTTTGGACCTCTATTAACACACTTAAATTGATTATGGGGCTCAAGAGACCATCTAGTTTAACAACATGCCATGCACTTTACTTCCGAGTCATTCTAGTAATCATATAAAAATTGTACACTTTTGAATAGTATGACATATATACCATGATTTTGTCTTTATAAAGTTATTCTTGTAGGATGAGTTCCCAATGGAAATGCTTTTGGGATAGTGAATATTTGACTTATAGTATATGTATCCTTTATTGAAGTGATGCATAAAACCAAGCTTAAATTTAGCAACATATATATTAAGTTTCTCACCAGAGTATATGTGATATTGAAGTTCAAAAGCTCCAAGTGAGTTCTATATAACCATTAAGTTCAAAAATATGTTTTATTTACTTTAAATTCTATACAACATTGACAATAAAAAATATGTATGGGCATATTTTGACTTTAAGTAGACATCTCAAGCAACCTTTTTACATTGGCAAATGTTTTGTAAGCATAAGGGAAAAATACTCCACCTACACATTGTATAAGTTGTTAGATCGGTACTAAGAGCCACTTTTCACCCCCCCCCCTTCTGATAATATGGCTGAAAGGATTGAGATCCCCAAGAGGGAGGGGTGAATTTAGCTAATCTAAAATTTCTCGCAAAAATTAAACCCTACACTAGCCCATTTTACAATTTGTGACTAAAAGTGTGTCTTAACTATTTTACCACACAAAAGGACTTGCACCTAGGTTCCAATCCTACTCTAGCATGGCAAATCTATGAATGTAAATTGCAAGAATTAAAATGCTTTAATTCAATGTGGAATGTAAATAGAGGAAAGGAACACAGTGAAGTTTTCTAGAGGTATCGAGGTTGCGGCACACCCCTAGTCCTCGTTGGAGCACCAGCGTAAGGGTATCACTCTCCCTTAGTCCGCGCAAGACCAAGTGCTCACTCCAAGATGTTTCTTTGCCTCTCCGGTCCGATGAATCATCCACTATCGGTCACAACACGAGTTGGGTCATCCACATGCTCTGTCGGATGATCACCAAGCTCCCGAACGCCACCAAGCCGTCTAGGTGATGTTGATCACCAAGAGTAACAAGCACGAACTCTCACTTGACCAAAACAAGGCTACTAAAAATGGTGGATGCACACTCTTGCTACTCGCTTCTCACTAAAAAGGTGTTTGATCTCACAATTATCAAATCTCTCAACCTCACTAGGGCTCTTACACTCCCTTGCACACTCAAGGATGTTTGCTGGTATCCAAATGAGCAAGAGACTCGAAATAGAGGAGGTGAAGGGGTATAAATACCCCCCCACACACACAACCCCTCCACGAAGACGTAAAACCCAGCAAAAAAATTAGGAACATCAGACGCATTCTATGACCCGACAACGGTTTTGTCGGATACGAAAATAATAGGTACCCTAACGAGAGGTACTAAATACACTTTTGAAAAACATAACCCAGGTCGAGAAGATAGCCAACACCCAATTGGCCCACCAAGCCTAAGCCCGTGAACCCATCGAACGAAAGTGGACCAAGGCAGCCCAAAGCATGAGGCCCTCCCGCCAGGGCTCAGATGAATGAGCAAATCTCTGACTCGCCCGAGGCCTCCTCGCCAAGCCTCGGATGGGTGCTCGATTCTCTGACTCGCCCGAGGCTCCTCGTCAGACTTTTGCGAAAAGGAAGCTTTCCGCTCCTCCCAAGGACCCTAACAGCCATGCCACCGCCCGCTGCGCCCCTGTCCCATCACACAGGGCTTCGTACCAACTCCCTGACACGCACTGACAGGCGCTGTCAGGATAGGACGGGGGCCTGCATGAGGCATGGGAGACGGGACAGAAGTAACATCCACTTTTTCTCACCACTGGTAGAACCGGGCATGTGGAACCATACCCGACGCCACTATTCGACACACTATACCCACTCTGGGGCCTCGACAGCATACGACCGCTGACAAGCTACAGCACCGCCAGGGCCTCGGCTCTCTCTGGGAGTCAAACCTCCTGATTGTGACGTACGCCATCCACTGTGGACATCCAGTCCGCACGATCTCCCATTGGGAACTCCACCATATCCGTCGTACCTGACATCATGACCTCCGCTCACACACCCTGGACATGACTAGACGGGGGTTAACGGGGACTCTCCGCCCACTCCGCGCACTGTGACCACTCCAAGGCCTCGGGGCTGCCCCCAGGCTCAACTCCGACGCAGCTCCCCTGGGACGTTCGAAGCACAGTACCCCGAGGCCTCGAGCCAAAGCCTCGGGAGAGAGCATGCCCATGGCAGTGGGTTTTCTGGGAGCACACGACTTCAATAGGGGGCGCCACAGTACCGGACGTGCTCCGCCACGACACCAAGGACGACAAGGACATGGCATAGAACCAAGGTTCTATAGCCCACCATATACCACCCCCATGACGGTACATGGCATAGAACCAAGGTTTTAAATGGTGGGCTATAGAAAATAGCGGCAGCCTGTCCTGACCGCTATACGCCGCTATAGCGCGCTATTTAAATACATTCAGATAACAACCAAACAATTATACAATTAACACTGACTAACCATATTTTCATGATCAATCATAAGTTTATATTCATAATCATAAAAATAATAACTCAGTAACTCACAAAGTGATAAAGTCATAACATTCATGATAAGTTGATAACATATCAGGATATTTTCATGATAAGTCATAAAAATAAGATAAGAGCAAACGACACACTTAAGTACTTAACATCCACGTAGTTTTCAAAAGACAAGTCACAATTTTTTTCTCAGCCAGGGAAACGCCGATAGCGGCCATTTAGCGACGCTATGGCGCTATTTCAATTTAGTGGCAAAATAGCGCGCTATAATGGCAATAGCGTAAAAAAGAGAAATAGCTTCGCGTCAAGTTCTTTTGGCCGCTATAGCGGCGCTATAGCGCGAAAATAGAGCACTATTTTTTTCCATGCATAGAACCTTCCTCCTAAAGAAAGGGACCCACCTGTAGTACTTCCATTGTACCCTGGCCTCTCCTTGAGCCTATAAAAGGAGAGGACCAAGGCCCTTTCTAGGGACATACCTCACACAGACGCTGGACGATTAACGACACCCTCGTTGCCCGAACACTCACACACCCATACTCCTCACCCTGGGCAAATTTTGCCGAGAACCGAACTAACCGAGAACCGAAATTTCAGTTACCTATTCGGTTCTCAGTTCTTAGGAACCGAACTTTATTCGATTAAATTGGTTCTAGGCCTCGGTTACCCGAAGTACCAAAATTCTAGTAGTCTTATGATGTTTTTTAGAATATGTGATGTAACAATAGTTTTCATTATGTCATTTTGTGAATATTATGTGACCGTAAATGTATTAAAAATCCTACTAAAATGTTGTCAAAATTTGCTATTAATACATTTTTTTGTTATGTTTCTATGTACTGTTCGGTAATTCGGTACTAAACGGAACCGCACCGAAAGAACCGGAACCGAATTTACTCGGTTCTCAATTCTAAAAAAAACTGAACGGTACCTGTTTTCTTGAAACCGAACTTCTGCAGGAACCAAGAAACCAAACCGGTTCGGTTAGAACCGAATGACCAAGGTGACATACTCCTACTCACACGAGACCTGGGGCTCAACCCCTCTCTCACCTGCTTGTAACCCCTACTACGAGCACCCCGGTGCAAGATAACACAATCTCATCTCTCCCCACTAAACGTAGGGCAGCCCTTGCCTGAGCCAGTATAAATCCCTTGTGTTCTTCTTGTATCACCATTCGGAGCTAGGAACACGCATATACAAATTTACTTGCCGGTCTAGGGACCCCCTAGTTCTGAACACTGACAAGTTTCGATGGCAAATTGTCCTCTCAGGAACCTCTCTGCATAGGCATCAGATGCACCCCCGGTGCGTCTGATGTCAGCATCTGATGTGACGTTGAAAACAAACCATGAGTGAACCTTGTAACTTGTACGTTCGGTGCTACCCCCAAGTGCGTTCGATGCCACAGGCAGACTCACTGTGTATTCCCTGTAGGCAGTGGTAGAGCCAGAATTTCAGAGCTGGGTATTCCATATACATAAAAATTTTTGATGCAAATGTGCTTGCATCTTGTGCTTACACAATTACTAGTTGCATATTGCTCTCATTGTCATGTGTTTTCACAATTGCTAGCGGCAGAATGCTCTCAACAGACTGAGGATTTGGTATGGATGAAATTTGTTTTCTACGCCTTTGTAGCTTTCTCCCACAATGCAAATATACTAGCACCTTTCTTCTTCATCTATGTTGCAAGAATCCAATGCAAAAGAATTAGAAAACTAAATCTAAAATTTTTACTCTAAACTAAAGAATGGATCTGAGAAAGGTGTGTTGTGCGCCTGTACTCACCTTAATTCAACAGTGGTTGAGCAAAATTGTGGTCATCGCGCCGTCGTGGGTTGTCAAGTGTTGGGCTTGCCGCCGCCACCGTCGCCACTCGCCGCACGCGGAGCAGGGACGAGCTAGGGCTATGCACAGTCGCGTTTGTGCGGCATGCGCCGGCGATGCAGATCGGGACAAGGACGGCGAGGCCCGAGGGGGAGGGGGCATGCAGATGCGAAATGTGGTCGTTGTGACACCCTAGTGTCAAGCACTGCATTAGGAACCACATTTAGCTACCAAAATGCATAAGCAATGCATTGCATCATTTCATGTGCATATGAGTGCTTTTTGCCTTTTTGTTTATTTGGATTTTGGATTTCTATTGGACTTGATAGTTTAAGTGGATTTCTATCTTGGCAAATAGGTTTATAAAATAAAGAATATTGAGTAGAGTGCTTTTCATGTTGGCATTTTGACCTAGTTCAAAATAGTTTATCAGATAAAAATGAGGCAAGCAAGATGGT
Organism: Coix lacryma-jobi var. lacryma-jobi; assembly: GCA_009763385.1. Classification (NCBI taxonomy): domain Eukaryota; kingdom Viridiplantae; phylum Streptophyta; class Magnoliopsida; order Poales; family Poaceae; genus Coix; species Coix lacryma-jobi. The sequence goes on from CM019827.1 coordinate 4,136,912, forward strand.
TTACGTTTCAAAATTGGCTTTATTTATGTGGAGGTTGTAAAAATGGTTTTCAGAAAAAAGTGTCTTATATGAAAGTTGTAGAGAAATATATTTTGAGCAACTTTTATTTTTGGGTCAAAACCTAGTTTGAAGTTTTTGAAACTGTTTTTGAATGGTCAAAGTTTGAAAAGTTTTTGGAAAAAGAAAAAGGAAAACGATTTTTCACGCGCCCTCACTTTTGGCCCAACCGGCCTTTCGGCCCAACTCACCGCGCGCGCGCCGGCCAGCCTGACACGGCCGCGCCGTACGCCGGCCGCAAGCGCCGCGTGGCCGGCGATCTCTGCGCCGAATCCGCCCTGGCCACTCCCCGCTCGATTCTTCTCCACCCGATCACGCCACGATCGTCCTCGCCCGCTCAGCGCTCGCCTCGCTCGCCGTGCACACGCCAGTGCCTACGCTCGCCTCGCCTGCCGTGCCGTCGTGGCCCCCGCCATGACCACCGGCCGGCCAAGGCCCCGGCCAAGACCCCGAGCGCTCTCACCGCTCCCTCACTCACCCGCACACACACTCTCCCACTCTCGCTCGCACTCTCCTCCCCACGCCACCGAGCAAGAACGAGCGCTCTGCTCGCTCTCGCCGCGGCCACCCCCGCAAAACCCCCTTCGCCGTTCCGGCACGCCAGAGCCTCGCCGTCCGATTCCTTCCGCGCAGCACCACACCTTCACCTCGGACACACGGTGCGCACCTCCGCGCCACCCGCCGAGCTCTAGCGACCCCGGAGTTCGAAGAGCGCCGCCGCGGACGCCATCAGAGCCGCCCGGAGCCCGGAGCCGTTCGTCCCCGACCCGACCTCCACCGCCTCCCTCCTTCGTCCTCAAGCCTCACCAAGCCAAGGCAAGGTGAGAACACCCTCCACCCGCAACGTTACCGCTCTCTCTCTCCCTCTACTCCCCGGCCGAGCGCCATGGGCGCCGCCGCGGCCCTCTCACATGGCCAAGCTCCTCTGGAGCCGTTCAAGCCAAACCAACCCCATAGCCTTGCTCCCTAGGGTTTACTTAAGCTTTCGCCTCCCCCAATTTCACCGGCGACCGCCGGAAATGGCGTAGCCGTATGTCGCCGCCGCCACCGCTCGCCGTCGGCACGCTACGGTCGTGCGCTGGCCAAACCATCCACACCATCCGATGCGCTTCGTTATGTGCTTTTGTTTAATTCAGTTTATGTGCTTTTGTTTAGATAAATGAAAATAGGTGTTTTCTTGTTGAGATAATTCATGGGAAAATTTGTATAGGTTTCTTATTATGATATGTATCTGTGAAAAATATATGAGGCACTGTTTACATGGAAAAAGTTTCTGTTATGGGTTAAAGTCCTTTTTGACTGATTTCTTGGAATAAGTGTTAAGGTATTTTATATGTCAAAATAAAATGTGGAAAAAATTATACAGTCTCTGTGTATGATGTTTTAGTGAGGAAAAATGTAAGTATGGGTTGTTATGTGAAAAAATCTGAAGTTGCTTTGTAAATGTACTTTTCTGTGTTTTCCTTTGGAAATTCATGTAAGAAATAATATAATGTTTCTGTTCATGGAACTTTCTTGATACGTATTAAATGTGAAGTAGAATTTGGGAAAAATATGAAAATGAGTTTAGCACCCTTTTCCAGTAGGGTTGTAGTTCAAATGGTTTAATTTGGAATAGATTTGTTTATTTTGTGTAGGCTTGTATATTTATGTTCTGACAGTAAATTTTCTACAGTAGAATGTCTATGAGTAGTTGAAGCTAGGAAAATTATGAAATCTGCTGTTTGACACCTTTTGTGTGAAAAGTTAGTTCAAAGCACCTTTTAAGCAGTTTATTTGTTCTTTTTATATCTGCAGTTCTGTATTTTATTTCTGGCTGAAAATTGTTCAGTGAAGTCCAGCAGGTGTTAATTGCCTTCTGTAATTTTGGTGGATTTTTCTGAGTTCAGAAAAGTGCACTTGCAGTTCAAACCTGAGTTCTTTTGAATTATTAAATAAGAAATAGGTGAAATATTGGATTTTGTTTTATGAGATAAATAAGTATTTACCTCAATGTCAAAAGTGGTTCAACAAGTTGGTTTTGTTGGTTTGCAAGAAATATTCTTTACATACCGCTACTTTCCGTACCACATATTATTTATTACTATCCACCGCATGCAATAGGATCGACACTTCCGGAGCCCGACCAGGAGCCAGAGGCAAGCGACGAGCAGGAGATCCAGGAGTTGCCGAGAACCGAGGAAGCCGACCCCGTGGCCGACACTAACCTGCCTGAGTGCCCCTCCCACGAGGCCTCAGTCTTCTCTCAAGGCAAGCCCCGAAGCATTTTAAGCCTCCTCTTTTGCAATTAAAATTACTTGAGTCCTTTTATATTGTGATGCATTAGGAATAGGAGTTGATTGAATCCTAATTGATGCATTATCCTCCCTTGATTACTGTTTACACCTGCCTTGTTATCCTGTACTTATTTATCATATAGAATTGCTTAGTCTGCTAAATAAAAGTAGTAGTTAAGGATGTTTCCGTATTACCCCTGGTGGGTATTTACCGGATCACGGTTGACTATATTTGCTATCGTGGAAAAGAACCTGAGTAGTGATGAAATACGGTCAACTGAAAGGCAACGCACAAGTTTGAAAACTTGGGGCAGTCCGTCCGTTGGATCGTGTAGGTTTGTATCGATGTTGGCCCTCATTTATTTTTGAACGCGCCCTTTTTCTTAGGGATATGTCGGTGCTGTAATCATCGACCCCAAAGCCGGTTAGAAGCTGTTCGGGCCGGTTTCGACCCGTGTCGCGCCCTCTAGTATGGAAATGCGATCTGCCGCGTGAGGCCAACGCCAGGTTCCAATTGGGCGGACTGTGCTTGAACCGCGACGATTACCACCACGAACAAGCGTCGAGCGGTTGCCCAATGCATGGACCCGACGGGGAAAGTGTGGGCTGGTATTAAAGGTCTTTCACCAGCTGGTTTGGAATTCGATTCGAGTCGTCGTCTCCCCCGGTTAGTGGGAAACTATGGCGAGCTTCACCACGATGCAACTCCATGTGAAGATTAAAGGTTCAACTAAAATATGGATAAGTCAACTGGATATGGTTATACTATTGCTTGTTAGACTCAAGTGTGTGTAATAGTTCAGGTGCAAACCTAGAGTAAAGAAATAGGTCTAAAACTGACAGCTCATCTATGTCATTTAATACTCCTTATCTTAATTGTGAGCTTTCCGCAACTAAAAGATCTCAGCTCCACCAAAAAGGCCTTGCATACCCTTGGCGTCTTTATTTTCAGTTGGACGGGTAAGTCTAGCTGAGTACATTCTCGTACTCAGGGTTTATCTCGTTTGTTGCAGATGGCCAGGTTTACTATGGCTATTGTAAGCACTGCCTCTACCAAGTGGAAGGTGATGAGGAGTAGGCCCAGGGCAGGGTCGTCCAGAAGCTTCCCCTTTTCTTTTGCTGGTCTGAGACTCCTAGTGGCACATTATCTAAAAAGGGAAGAGTGAGTTGTGTTGAGTTGGATTTATCAAACAATGTTTTATTTGGACCACATGTGTGGTGGTCGTGTTTCAAACTTAATTAAGCTTCCCCACTTTTAAATTTGGTATTGTAATAACTCCGTCTTAAATTCGTACTCTGATGTTTTAAATCCGGTTTCGTTCCCTGTGATGTATCTTTGCGAATGTAATTCTTGAACAATGCGACCCTGTATGTTGTAAGATGATAGAAATCCTTCGAGATTTCCGGACTACCGGGGTTATATGGGTTCAAGTATGAGTCGATGTCAGACGAATTTGACTAAGACGGTACTTGAGCTCTTATAATCAGGACGGTTCCGCCACAGTCGTGCGCTCTAGGCTCGCCGTCGATGTGGACCGCCGCCGCCGCCGCCGCCAATCAGATTTGCACCCTTTGCTTCTGCCTTCCGTAGTTCCTCGTCTCCGGCTTTAGTTTCCAAACGAATACGCGTGGGTGCGGTAGAATTGTGCGGCACCAGGCGACTTTTTTTTTTCCTTTGTTGTATTACTTGTTGCTGGGCTGATAATCAGTTTCTATTGAGCTTTGTTGGGCCGTATTGGCATATTTACAACATCCATCAATTATATATTATATTTGTGTTTGTATCCAAAATCTTGGGTATTCCGTGGAATACACAGAAATACCCCTACCGCCACGCATGCCAGCAGACAAGGGCGGCGTTTGATGCCCTTTTAAGTGCCCAAACGACTCGCTAGGGGGGCATGAATATCATTTGCCATACAATTGCTATTATTGTGATCTAACTAATTTGTTCCTACAAAACACACATTAGTTATAATAAACTTATGTTATCATTAATCTCGGAAACTCATCAGGGGCCTAGATGTTTTCAATGGCTTAAACTTAGGCTTTGGTGTAGCCGATCTAACGGTTGATAGTGTGCCACGTCATAGGACCGAGTGGGCATAAGTGAAGGACCGAATTGGCGACCAGAGGGAGGGGGTGAATGGGAGCCTCAAATTTTTTTCGAGAAATAGATGGCCCTTGTCCCAGAGAGTCACCCCAAAAGCAAAACAAGGACTTGGTAGTGTCCACGACCCTAGATGTTGGGTGGATGCTTCCAAGACGCACAGCGGGACACCACAAAAGCTTCCTCACCCAAATCCACGCAAGTCAACTAGTGACAGAATGGACTTTGGAGCGGGAAGCCCGGTTTCTATAGAGCACAGAGTCGGAAAGCAGAACTCAAATCCAAAACCAAATGGACGAGCTATGGATAAAACAGCGCAGAACCAGCTGCATCGGACGCTGGGGGAGCATATGATGTGTTCACGTTGGACGCGTCCGATGTGAACAGGACTTTCCTGGAACCTTACTGTGTTGCCATCGGACGCTGCTACAGTAACAGCTCAGCGCCCGATGTCAGCGTCCGATGTGAACAGTAGCGTCCGATGCCCAGACACCTGACGTGTCCGATGCAAAAAGAGGGTTTCTGGAACCTCACTGCATGACCATCGGACGATGCACTATAGCGTCTGATGCCAGCGTCCGATGCCTGTTTAAAAGCACAGAAACTGACACGTGGCAAAGACGCGTTCGATGCCAAGAACACGAGCGTCTGATGCCCCCGAAACTGTGTTGTTCTTCCGCCGATTCAACCCGATCTCCCTGAGATCAAAAGCTCTAAGGCTCAAACTTCGTGTGAGGGGTCACAAGGATGTTAGTGAGCTACTCCTAGAAGATTGTGGCTCGAGCCTAACTCTAAATCGGTGAATCGAAGAATTTCGGGGCAAAGGAGCAAAAACGTGATCCAAAAAGAAATCTACCCCATCTACTAGCTCATGAGGAATTTGAGAAAACCCTTCGGTAGAAAGATGTTTCTCACGATGCTCTAGGAGATGGTTCAAAAGGATTTGTAAATCTTCCCTCGAAACAAGAAATCTCGTGAAGAACAAAAGAGGGAAAAACGTGCAACACGAAGAACAAAATCGCAAGACAAAGTAAATCATGAATTTGATCCTTGGCTTCAGCAAGATGAAGGATTGTATTAACGCTCGGTGTCGGGTTACAAGCCACTCCTCGCAACAACAAAGCTCGGATGGCAAAAAGCTCAAGAACAAGAGCCCTCCCTCCTCTAACCCTAGCCTCTCCTCACACAGACAAAATGAGAATGGCACTGTCCAAGGATGGTTGTCCAACACAGCACCTTCACATATATATAGGCGCACGTCCAAAATACACAAACGCCCTAACATGAAGCACTAACCCCAAATACCCCCTAAGGGTAAAACCGTCCAACTCTGGCAGTTTCCATCCGACGGCCACACGCCTTCTCATCCTTCGCTTCGTCTTGACGCAAGCTCCAGGATGCCACCACGTGTCGTCACGTCGACCACCGCGCCTCCTCACCGATAGCTTCACCGCAACGCAAGCCTCTCGGTGCCGCCACGCGTCGACCGTTCCGTATAGGAACCTCCGCCCGGTTTTGAGGCCCAAACCGGTAAACCCGCCAGCCCAGGTTTTGAGGCCCAAACCTGGAAACCGTCCACCCCGAGTTTTGAGGTCCAAACTCAGAAACCGTCGAGGGTAGTTTTTCGAGGCTCAACTTCCAAACCCGCGTCGTAGACAGTGTGCGGTTCTCACACCCCGACCACTGGCACCGATGCCGATGCATGTCCAGCCTCCACGCCGGGCACAACGCCTTCGCCTTCCTTCTTGACTCGGTCGACAGCACTTGTGCCAAACGCAAGCCCGTGTCCGACCTCCCGCCAAGTGCCACGACGCCATCGTCTTTCTCCCGACTCGGGAGATGCATCGCACATCCCCATGTGCTCTTGCTCGCCAATGCCAAGTGCCAGCTACCACAGCTGGTCCTCTGGCCTCCCGGTACGTCGGTCCAAGCCTCACGTCCGCTCTTCACCGCTCCCGGTCTGTCGGCACGACACATCTCTACTTGACCTTCACCTCACTATCGACCACTGTCTCCGCACTCCACACCTGCACATCAACACAGCGAAGAGACACATGTTGCACACGCACACCAACTCGGTAACACACCACAACTCAACGCCACCGGTTAGTCATAAACATTAAGCGCATAGGAAGATATGGACTCAACCGGGAAAAGCCTCAAACCTTTCTCATAAATGTCAATCATTCATCATATATGTTCTCAATAAGGTGCTCTCAAAAGACTCAAGACACTATATCTATCATAAAACAATAACTTAACAAAAAAAGAAACTTAAATTGAATCTGAAAAATTAGCATTGGATGTTTCTAATACATCATGACACATGTGAGATATGTTGTGAATGACGACGAACAAACGAGGAAGAACGCAAGATCAAACCACAGAGAGACACAAGATTTAACGTGGAAAACCCTCCCAATGCGGAAGGTAAAAAACCACGGGTGCCAGCCAGCAAACACTCCTCACTATAATCAAGAGTCGGGTTACAACGCCGTATGACGGCTTACAAGCGAATCGATCAAGGTGAAACCCTAACGACGGGTATATGTACCGTTCCGGCCTAAGTCTCTGGCGATGGGCCTCCGCTTCGCTCCGTCAGAAGTCAATGACCAACTGAATTTAGAACATATATAACAAGAGAGTTTTATTTTTTTAGCGAATTGGAGGGGCTTGCGCCCCGACATGTGAGATTTAGACATGCTTGCAGCATTGTGTATGTTGGGTGATGCCTAAATAGAAGTTTCATGGTCGTTGCTTAAGTAATCACTAGGGTTTGAAAAAGACATGCTTTATATATTCCATGGAATCTATTGTCGAGGTTTGATACTTAAAGTGTCCTTAAAATCAACCAATTGCTTACTACTACCGTACAACTAACTCCAACAAGAATCCAAGATAGGCGAATAATTTATATATATATCATCATATAGTAGAGTTGTAAGATGCTAATCAACATGTAGCCCAGTTAAGTCACTCGGGTATTTGTTTTTACCAATTAACTACTCCCTCTGTCTACGAAAGAATCAAATCCTAGAGTTGTCTTAAGTCAAATTTTTTAAACTTTGACCAAATTTTTAGAAAAAACTAACAAGATTGATGGTACCAAATTTATATCATTAGATATATCTTTGAATATATTTTCATAATGTGTCCATTTTATATCATAGATGTTATTACTCTTTTCTATAACCCAAGTTAATTTTTTTTAAAAAAATAGACTAGCACAGATTTTAGGAATTGATTTTTTTCATGGACAGAGGGAGTAATTCATATCATCAAACCACTAATTCCCCTCTATAGATACATTTTCATCTTGCGTGCGCCACTGCATCAAACATGACATTTAGACTTCTCAAGCTCAAATTCTTGAAAAAAAGTAGAAAAATGCCAATTATTATTGTTTGTGAATCATAGCATGAGTGAATGGGACAGCTCAATACATTATTGTCGTCGTTGTAGCTCGGTGGCGACCCCACGCCTTCATTTCGATATCATCAGTAACTATAGATGATGCTGTTGCCACTTGCTATTATTATTTATATATTGATGGGAGTTTTCACAGCTATTTCTTCCCATCTCTATCTATAAAGAGCAATGTGTGTTGGAACTATATGTTCTAGCGATCAAGGAATATACCCACACCGTTATCGACTTATCGTACCTTTTTTTTTCCTTATCTCATCCAATCTGACAGAAAGGATGGAAAGGGGAGAAAAAGAAAGAAAAGAAAACGATAGAACTAAAAGTCAATAACACAACATAATAAACAATATGTAGCTTTTGCAACAGATATGAATCGTTATTATATAAAACCATGCAATAGGTAATTAACAAAGATCTCTTCCTTATAGTTTATGTGCTCCCTAATCATCACCTAATAATGTCTGGGGTCATTTGGGCGATAACAAACACACATGATGAGGAATCTTGCCCAATAAGTCAACAGAAAGAATGATCGGCCATATATATAGAGAGAGCGCCTACCTGCCTGCCTAGCTATATATATTCCTATATATGTATGTATGTAGTATGTATGTATGTATGTAAATATATCTCTTCATCATACATACATATTATATACACGTCTGCTAAAGACATGTTTAGATCCAAACCAAAACTTTATGTCATGTCACATCAGATCTTTGATATATGTATTAAGTACTAAATATAAACTAAGAAATAATGAATTACACAGTTTGCGTGTAATTTGTGAAACGAATCTTTTAAGCATAATTAGTCTAAAATTTGATATTAAAGTGCTATAGTAACACATATGCTAAATGATGGATTAATTAAGCTTAAAAAATTGTCTCGCGATTTATGGACAGATTCTGTAATTTATTTATTTTTTGTTAGTATTCAAATATCTTATGTAATACCCTATATAACATCTGATATAATATTAAAATTTTAAAGCCCGTAACTAAACGTGTCATAAGTATATATCAACTGAATTCTGAAATCCTGAAGGTAACAGATGCTGTCTTCCTTGTCATCTTGCACGGACGGAAGGTAAAGGGGCATGGCATGCCTGAGCCGATACGTTACTGGAAAGCTTGCAGCCGTGCATTCTTTTTTGGGAAGCTGCTGCTAGGTGGGACGCAATTATCACCAAATCATTTTATTGGCAGGGCGTCGCCCCTTTGGGCTTTGGCCCATATTTTCCTGCCTTGTAATTTGACTTGCTACAAACTCTAATATATTCAATGCAAGCAAACAATATTAATATATTATTATTCCTATAAAGACCGACCCAAAAAAAAAACAAAATTAAATTCTGATAGTTGGACGATTGTGATGTGTCACCCACTAGTTACCAATATATAACCTGTTAACGCTGCCTTCCCCGGTTTCTGCAAATATGCTCCCTCCGTCCATAAAAAAAAATACAATTCTCATATTCTGAGAAGTCAAGCATCATAAACTTTGATTAAAATTATATATAAAAAATACTAACACTTATGAAAAAATAAACATCATTAGATTGGTTATAAAATATATTTTTATAATAAATTTATTTTAAGATATAAATGCTAATACTATTTATTATAAATTTGGTCAAAACTAATTATATTATTCTTTCGTGGACGAAGGGTCAAGGGAGTATATAATAGCGACACGCAATGTATGCATGTGTGTCGTAGCTTGAACCATGCATATATATAATATTTATATGTATACTATACGTATATGCTAGTCTACTTCTTGATTCATCTAATCGAGCTAAGCATGACTTTCTGTCTCTAGCATACATATGGAGCTGATGCATTTTGCAAATAAAATAAATTTGCACGCAGAAAAGTTTATGTATATACACCGACCAGTTTCACAACATGGCTCGCAGCAGCAGAACATTTAATAGACATAGACATACATACAACCATGCTGGGGGCCGGCCGGGAGCAGATAATTCATCAATCACAGACCAGTTGATTTATGGCATTTAATTTACAGGCCAAACTGTCAAAGCAAAGAACTCTCTTAAATTTCCATCACACGCTATGTCCGCTGATAATTGCTACTATTTCCGGGGCTCCCAACTGTACACATATGTTCCCTTCCGGTCTAAACTAATCCCTCTATTCTAAATTAGAGCACTCAAAATGTAGATTCTATCATGACATTAAATAAGTATATTATGAAAATATAACAAATAAAAAAATTTAATGATACTTAGTTGATATAAAAATATTATTATCTTATTATATAAATTTAGTCAAACATCAAAAACTTAGACTCTCTAAGATTTTCGAAATGACTTATAATTTATGATGGATGGAGTTCGAGTCATTTCAGCTTTTCTAGATCTAGTAATAGCTATGTCTAAATATATGGTAAAAATTATATTTATATATATATGTAAAAAAAAGATTAAAGTGACTTACAATTTAGGACAACGGTGTAAGGTCATGTTCAGTTCTCTATCAAAAACTTTGCACCTATCACGTCGAATGTTTGGACACTATACATGTAGTGTTAAATATAGACTAAAAAATAATTAATTACTCCCTCCGTCCCTAAATAAGTGTCGTTCTCGCTTCTCGAGAAAAAGTTATCGGCAATTATATATTAAAATATATTAATATTTATGTTAAGTAATTAGTACCATCAGAAAGATCTTTACATCTAGTTTTTTAACAAAATTATTTAGAGATATAAATATTGCACATATTTTCTACAAATTGAGTCAAACACGTGGCACGCACACCAACGGCGACACTTATTTAGGGACGGAGGAAGTACACAGGTTGTAATAACTTTGTGAGATAATTTCTTAAGCTTAATTTGTCCATGCTTTGACAATATTATACTACAGTAAACATGTGCTAATGATGAATTAATTAGTACTAATAAACTCGTCTCACAGTTTTCTGGAAGGATATGTAATTTATTTTTTTAATCATCTATTTTTAATATAGTGCCGCAAACATCTGTGTGACACCTACAAACTTTTTATTCACCAACTAAACACACCCTAAGTACATATTACGAAGGGGTTACGTAATGTGGATCTGCCCTGACATGCATTATATTATGTAAAACATATTTTAAACGGAGGGCAGGGCAGCCTATAGTGTGCATAGGATAGCAGAGAAAGCACCAATTATTTATGCCCCCAGGCGGGCAGGACAGCCACCCACATTGCCCCCTCTTTCCCCCGTATACATACACGAGCTCAAACCCCTCCCTGCGAGACAGCCTCTCCCCTCCCCTCCAAAAAAATCTCCCCATCGCCTCGGCTGCCGCTGCCACTGCCACTGCCACATACAGTAACAGTAGCCAGCCCCCAGTCCACCTCTCGTCCCTCTCCTCCCTCCTCCTCTACTTCTTTCTCTTTCTTTCTCTCTACTAGAAGAGAGAGAGACTAGTGAGAGAGAGAGGAGGGAAAGGAAGCAGAAAAAGGAGGGGACAATAACTCGAGAGGGAGAGAGGCACACACTGCTGTGCTGTGCTGTGCTGCAGTAGCTAGTGAAGGAGCGAAGGGATCGAGAGGAGGAGGAGAGGAAGTGGTGGTGACAGACAGAACACACAGAAGAAGAGAAGAGAAGAAGAAGATGGTGATGATGAAAAGAGATGGGGAGGATGCAGCAGCACCAGCACAGGCGGCGGCTGGAGTTTGAGCAGCAGCTGCAGCAGGAGCGCAGCTGAGCCAAGAAAAGCAGCAGCTGCAACGGCTTCTTCCAGTTCCCCCCTGCCTGACTCTCCCAGCAGGCTCAGTCGCCCAAGCAGCAAGCACCAAAGCTAGCGATCGAGCTGCTCCGTCCGTGCTGGTCCCCCTCGCCTCTCTCCACCTCCTCTGAAGTCTGATCCATCCACCCAATTCGCCAGCTCCGCCGCCACCCTAGCTACCACTCCCTAGTCAGCAGCTAGCTAGCGACTGGAGCTGAAGGCCGGATCGATCGCAGTCGCAGCAGGGAGATCGAGTCGAGCAGAAGAAGCCTCGATCGAGGGGCCGCCGCCATGGAGGACACGCTCAAGTCGCTGTCCATGGACTACCTCAACCTGCTCATCAACGGGCAGGCCTTCAGCGACGTCACGTTCAACGTGGAGGGCCGCCTCGTGCACGCGCACCGCTGCATCCTCGCCGCGCGCAGCCTCTTCTTCCGCAAGTTCTTCTGCGGCGCCGCCGCCGCCGACCAGGCCGCCGCCGCGCCCGGCGCGCTGCTGCTGGACCACCTCAGCCCGCGCTCCCCGTCCGGGGCCTCCTCCTCCTCCTCCTCCCCGCGCGGCGGCGGCGCGGGGGCCGCCGCCGCCGCGCCGGGCGCCGTCATACCCGTGAACTCCGTCAGCTATGAGGTGTTCCTGCTGCTGCTGCAGTTCCTCTACAGCGGCCAGGTGTCCCTCGTGCCGCAGAAGGGGGAGCCCCGGCCGGGCTGCGGCGAGCGCGCCTGCTGGCACACGCACTGCGCCGCCGCCGTCGACCTCGCGCTCGACACCCTCGCTGCCGCGCGCTCCTTCGGCGTCGAGGAGCTCGCGCTGCTCACCCAGGTAACACCATACCAAACCAATCAATTATTCGAGCATCGATCTCCCTCGCCCCCTCCCGATCCCGACTGCAATTCTTCACTTGCTGATTTCTTCTCCATTGCTGATGATGCTCCTGTTCATCTTCTTCTTCCTGACGAAACATATATATATATATTATATAAATAAATAAAAAGGAGGAAACGGGAAACAATTATAAAAAGGAGTTTATTTTGCTTCCAATTTTATTTTTCGCGCCTGCTGCTCGAGGGAATTGAGGATTGTGGGGATCAAGATAGGAGTTGGGGTTGGTTATGTTGGGATTGCCGAGCATTCTGCAGCATTGATTTGATCACTGTACTCCCTGGCCTGCTTCCGCTCGGCCGCCGTCCGCCCTTTTTAAATGATGTGAAGGATGATGAGTCGGAGCTGCAGCAGGCACACCAGGCACCCCCAGGCAGTGGTCGGCCATCGTCGCCGTCGCCGCCCTGCGCACGCGCGCGTGCGTGCGTACCAGTGCGCACCTTGCTCTCTTTCTCCCTTCTTTGTCCATCCATCATCCATCCATCTTTCTGTCCGTCCGTCCGTCGGCCTGCTGGCTGCTGCGGCTGCGGCGCTTTCTCCTTTCGCTCTTAGGGTTCGTTGCACGGAGATCTCTCTTTATCTTTTCACCACTGTAGCTAGGAGAGGAGGCATCGCCCTGCTGCCATCGTCTTCTTTTATCTCTCTCTACGACCGCATCCAAATGAAAACACCATTGCTGCTGCACTTCTCTTCTCTTTTACGGCCACGCCCACGCACGCCACTGTGGCAGCGCAAGCAGCACGGATATTGGTAGAGGATGGCTTTGGCTTTCCGTCGTACAGTGCAACTGCAAGCCTGTGCAATTTGCTAGCATGCATCCTTCCTGCTGTTTTTTCCTGGAAGAAAAAACAGACGCCTCTTTTAGTTTTCCCTCCCCTCTGATTTGTGATTTGCAATTTCTGTCTCTAGGGTTTCGTCATGCTGTGCTGGGTCTCTCCAATCCCTAGTCTCTTTTAGTTGTTTAATTCCTTCTCCTCCTTTGATTTCCCCCAAAAACTTTGCTCCCCCAATCAGCGCCATGATGCTCCCATACTGTTGCACCCCTTCTCTATATTTTATGCACAGGGCCAATCCACTCACACTCACTCACTATATATGCTGCTAGCTGATGCTTATCTCACGAGGAAGGAATTGAAGGGATTCCTCTCGTCTCATCTCTCCCTCTCTCCTTTATATATGCCACCGCACACGGCATGCTGTGTGCTCCATGCCTGTGTGCTTTCGCAATGCGCTACTGCTTAGTAGTAGTACCTACCAGCAGTGAGTGACTCACAGTGAAAGCGAGCAAGCTTACAGTCTTACACACGCACACTGATGACGACTGATGAAGAATTGCATTGTTTCCGTTGTTGTCGCGCTTGCAGAAGCAGCTGGCCGGCATGGTGGAGAAGGCGTCGATCGAGGACGTGATGAAGGTGCTCATGGCGTCGCGGAAGCAGGACCTGCACCAGCTGTGGACCACGTGCTCCCACCTCGTCGCCAAGTCCGGGCTGCCGCCGGAGGTGCTGGCCAAGCACCTCCCCATCGACGTGGTGGCCAAGATCGACGAGCTCCGCCTCAAGTCCTCGCTGTCCCGCCGCTCGCCGTTCCTCGCGCACCACCACCACCCGCACCACCCGGCGGCGGGCGGCGGCATGGAGGCCTCGTCGGCCGCCGACATCGACGACCACCACAAGATCCGCCGCATGCGCCGCGCGCTCGACTCCTCCGACGTCGAGCTCGTCAAGCTCATGGTCATGGGGGAAGGGCTCAACCTGGACGAGGCGCTCGCGCTGCACTACGCCGTGGAGAACTGCAGCCGCGAGGTGGTCAAGGCGCTGCTGGAGCTCGGCGCCGCCGACGTCAACCACCCCGCGGGCCCCGCCGGGAAGACGCCGCTCCACGTCGCCGCCGAGATGGTCTGCCCGGACATGGTCGCCGTGCTGCTCGACCACCACGCCGACCCCAACGTGCGCACCGTCGAGGGCGTCACGCCGCTCGACATCCTCCGCACGCTCACCTCCGACTTCCTCTTCAAGGGCGCCGTGCCGGGGCTCGCGCACATCGAGCCCAACAAGCTCCGGCTCTGCCTCGAGCTCGTGCAGTCGGCGGCCATGGTCATGTCGCGCGAGGACGCGCACACGGCCGCCGCCGCGGTCAACGCCGCGCCCATGTACGGCGAGCCTTCCGGCGGCGGCCCCGTGTACAGTGCGAGCGGCACCAGCTCCAGCATGGTGAACCTCAGCCTGGACAATAGGATGGTGTACCTGAACCTAGGGATGGACGCGCAGTTCGGCAAGATGAGTGACGGCAGCGACGGCGATGACGCCGGGAGCAGAGGGCAAGGAGGGGGCGGCCCGTCTTCTTTGTTCTCCCCGCATGGCTACCATTGACAAAGCTACTGGAGCGCGGCTGCTGCTCTACTATCTCCTTGTAAGCTTAGAACTAATTAATTACATGTTGTTATTCATATCCACATTACAGGAGATGATGAGAATGATGATGGCCAAATAATCCTTTTGCCCTCTATCTATCATCCTCTGACTCTTTTAGCAGAGACGATTAGAGAGAGATCATGCATGCAAAGTGATGCATCACAAGAGTATGGTACGTATGATGGATCTTGGTGAGTTGTCTAGTTGTTGTAGCAGTTTCTATTGGTGGGGGCGTTGTTGTTTTGGAAAATTTAAGAGGTGTTAAGAGGTAAAACTGTTTTTTGTTGGTGGGTCATGTGCATTATACTGATGATGCAAACAGAAGAAAGCTTGACTTGACATTATCTTTGTCTGGGCTACATATATATATCCCCCACCCCCCGGCGGCCCCTCTATTTTATCCTTTTCTCTCTTAAAAACCTCATAGCATTTCACAAAAATGTTCTCTTCTAGAGGCATGCATATATCTATCTAATGTTGCTGAATTAAATTGCCCTTCTTTTTTATTAGGCTGATTGTGAGGTTCTTCATTAGCTAAGGTACCATAGTACACGTGTTTTCCTTAAAAAGATTCAAATTTAGCCAGCACGGAAAAAAAAGGAAAACTGGTAGTAAACTCAAGTTTCTGTATTATCTACAACGAACTAAACTTTATTATACATACATATTGAACCAACAAATTAATTTTTGCAGATATTATCCAAATATGGTCTTTTATTTGTGTGTACATGTGTGTGTGCGCGCTTTTTACTGTGAATGAGTGAACATGCATGTAAAGTAAAAGGAAGCTTTTTATGACCAGAGCCGGAGGAAATCCGGGCAATTGCTGCTTTCAACTGTTGATAGTGTGTTGTCTTTTATGGGGTTATTTGCGGCCAAAATTAAATATTTTTTTTTTGTGATGAGTATATATATAGATAATAGATGGGCAGAGAGGATCGGAGGGAGACACACGCATGTGGGGGATATGAAGAGGGAGACAACGGGAATCTAACTTGAGCTGTGAATGATGGAAGCGATCGATGCCGGTCAATGCATGGTTTCACCCCACGACCCCCTCCCCGTTTGTTCTTATTGCAATCCTCGTCTCCTTCTATAAGTACATCCTTATTAGTTTGCGTTGTTTGGCAGGCTCATGTTCCTAATTACAATTCGTAGAGAAATCGAAATCGGTAAATCTAAAAATAGGGTTTTATGGGCTTCTTATTTTAGAAAGAGAGAAAAAAAAATGTTTTTTGCTAGTAGTGTATGGAGGAGCAGGGCCGGCTGAAGCTCTATATACCAAATTTAAATGGATATGATCTTAGACCAATAGACCATGATTGGCAGAGGGCTCTCTCTGTCAGCGATCGAGTTCCTCCGTCAAAAAGCAGAAGGGCGAAGCTACAAATCGTGGCTTCGTCACCGTCAAAGCTTCCTCCCCACTCTCTCTCTCTCTCTCGATGGGTCCGCGCGTGGAGGGGAGGAAAGAACTATACAGTATGTCCCCTCTCTTGCGCCATCTCTCCTTGACGAACAGTGCGTCACTATTGCATGTAGTATTGGTTAGTAGTATGAGAGATCTCCAGTAATCTCTCTGTTTCTCTCTGCGACCCCAGCTGCGCGTCCAGCTGGGTTGTTTCTCTCTCTCTCTCCAGTGTGTAGCTAGCTAGTAGTACAACGCTACGCTAGCTTTTCCATGCATGAGACATGGTCTATATCTATCTTTATGGCCCAATAGTGCCTGGGCTCACACGCTGCCTGGAAACTAGTGGGGTTTGCACAGCTGTGGACAAACGGATCCCTTGTCTTGCATGTTGCATGAGTGCAACACTGACCGTGACTAGACACGACGCATGCACACACACTCACACATGTGCATGCATTCTACCTACATGGTTTGTACTCCCTCTGTACCAAAAATAGAGGTCGCTATGGGTTGCGTGCCGGTTAAACTTTCTCAACTTTGACCAAGTTTATAGAAAATTTGTACAACATTTATATCTCCAAATAAATTTATTATAAAAGTATATTTAACGATCTATCTAATGATACTAATTATATATTTTAAATATTAATATAGCTTTTTATATAATTGGTCAAAATTTTAAAAAGTTGACTTCTCAGGAAGCGAGAACGACTTCTATTCTGGGACGGAGAGAGTACATACTACATCATGTACACCTCTCTCTCTCCATATACACACTGTTAATTACAGAGAGAGCTTCGTCCGGCCCTGTTATTCCTGTGCGGCCTCTTCTCTTATCTTTGGCTCTTTACTTTCCATTTCTGTTGTGGTTTCTTCGTAAAGCTCTTGCAGCAGCTGCTGCTGCTGCTCTCTCTCTCTCTCTCCCTCTGTTAAGTTTGCATGGGTGTTTGACTGCCTCCTGCATCATCATCCACTAACAATTTGTAGGTGTTAGGTGTGCGTGATGCCGACGTTGTATGATGTTGTACATATATATTATCATAATACCCTGTCACTTGTACAACTAGATTAGTTTAGATCGATGTTATTAGGGTGCGGGTGTTTTGTGCGCATGTACGAATGCGCGCAAGCCCATATATATAGGCATGTCCGCATGTGCATATAGGTCCACAAAACAAAACTATACTCATTCATGCTTAACACTGTTCTAATTTGTAACCTAGCAGCTTGCTGCTATAAGATAGCACAAGAGGGGCTTTCAGCATCAACTAAGATAGTGTGATGGAGAATATCTGCTAGAAAGGATTATTTTGGTTTTATTGTTTCTTTCCTAATAACCTAAACACTTATCTTTGTACTTTTCCTTATTTTGTACTTTCTACTGTCTCCTTTGTGTAATCTGTCCACATTTGAGAACAGCCCATTTTTTTTATTTCTTCTCGCCTTATATAGTTATATATTGTAGGTTTTCAGTCCCTACATGGTGACCAGTAGTACGTGAGGTCGTATACATATAGTATTTTTTTTATCGTCGCAACTTGTATGTGAAAACAAACTTGAACGTTTCTGAATATAAATATATGCATATTTGAATATTCTACTATATATATATGGTTTGCTCATCGGTCTGGAGTAGGTACCAAATTTTCCAAATTTTATCCCGAAAGGATACAGATGCATGTGACTAGCTAGCCAGTATAGCAAAAACTGGTGGACGTATTCACAGCACACAGCCGTACGTTTCACACATAAAACTACTTAAATATTGGAGACTATAGTTAGTTTTATTTGTCCTTGTACCTTTGGCAATTCTACTATATATTTCCTACATTTTTATATGTGTGGGAACCATGCATTTCAAATTAAAGGGCCTTATATAAACTAATATTGCTCAATGTTAATCCTTTGATTTATATAAGCAAGATACTTCAAATGTAATTGTGTTTTAACATTTCCAAGTCATATATCTGCTTAGTAATCTATACTATAAAATTTTAAGTGTGCGATGACCATATGCGTGGGCAGAAATAATAATATCATTTGTCACTAAAGATATATCATGTTAACATTTATATTGCCAATTCTGCACCAATGTTTTCTAGGATTAGCCCACATCAACCTCGGGCTAGCAAGGCTATTAGGAAATACTTCATATGTGGATAATGATAAAGTAATTAACGTACTCTCTATGTCCCTGAAAGAATCAATTCCTAAAATCCGTGCCGGTCAAACTTTTTAAACTTTGACTAACTTTATAGAAAAGAGTAATAATATTTATGACGTAATATGGACATATTATGAAAATATATTCTATGGTATATCTAATGATACGAATTTTATACCATCAATCTTGATAGTTTTTTCTAGAAATTTGGTCAAAGTTTAAAAAGTTTGACTTAAGACAACTCTAGGAATCTATTTATTCAGGGACAGAGGGAGTAATTTACAAAGATATAAAACCAATGGTCATTGTTTCCAACTAAGGCCATCAAGCAGTTCATAGTCTAGTTTGAATTTCTAGAACATTTTTATGTGGGAAATTCAAGGATTTCTATTTGTTTAGCACATCATGACTAAGGATAGATGAAAGACACTATAATGAACCTTCAATTTGTAAAAATGAGATTCATCAAGGTCCTATTTGGTAGGGCTTCTAGGCACATTGTTTTTGGCTTTTTGGGTGAAGCCCTAACAAACATTGGCTAATACAACGGCTCTACGATAGAAGTGCAGAGAGGAGAAGTCATTTTTTGTACTAATAAAAGGGTGAAGCCATCTAAATATGGCTTCTCTACTTCTCTTCCTTAGGTAAAGCCATTGCACGGAAACCCTCCCATGGAGGGCCTAAAACTAAGAGTTTGGTTAATTTTTAGTACCATGTTAATTAGAAATATAGAAACAATTAATAATTGTGTTTGGACATTTACTATATGTATGAACTGAACAATGCGTTTGTTTAGGGCACAATGCAAACTTTACCATAAAGCTTATTTATTATCTCGAAGATATCATAGACTGTCACATCAACAAAATACTATAAATAAGAGGGTAATAAACAGACTTAGACTATACAGTAGAGTTTGCATTGTGAGTGCCCTTAAGAGAGATGAGATACGTTCATGAGTAATAAACTAATATTCCCTCCGTATAGAAAACAGATGTTGTTTTGGACAAGGTTTGAGTCAAACATCGGGAATATAAATCATGAATAACTTTAAAATTATTAATTTTAGAGATGTAAAAATCATATAAATAAATGGTCGAAGTTATGCTCTGGAGAATATACATATACAGTACCACTTTAGAATAAATATTTTTAAAGAAATAAGTGGTCAAAATTATGTTTTGGAGACCGTGTCGTTGTCCTAAACGACATCTATTTCCTATATAGAGGGATCTAATATAAGCAAGCAACTAGAGTAACCTGGGAGGAACTATGCATGACTTTAATATTAATCTTAAGAAGAAAAACATATATCCAACTTCGTCTCTATGAGGATTGGAACAATTGAACCTTGACGGCTCATTGGCGTATATCCACACCCTCAAGCAAATGGGTTAGGCTCACGTAATAAGTCATAAGTGCATGCATACCGTAAAGAGAGAATAAGCATTATTATTTTGATGAATATGCTACCGTCTCGACAAAGTTGGGTATTCAGTGAGAAGTGTCTTTCAGTTTGGTTGGGTTTTTTTTTTATAATTTTTATTTTGGTGTTGATATAACTTGATGATGCGTGTAAATACTGACAGTGCGCATGTAGCTAGGTTAATGGAAGCGTACGTGAACCAGAATTAGTTTTGGGACCATATGAGCAGCTTTCATGGTCCCGCCGCTTGTTACGGTCGCAATGGATATGGATGGGCCTCAATTAATTCTCCTGGAAATTAACGAACAGTTACTCGATGGACGCTGACCATCTCAGAGAGGGTTCCTGATCCTGAGACACACACAAATCAATCAATCAATCAATCAAAGCTTGGGCTTACTCACAAAAAAAAAAAAAGCTTGGGTGCAGCCCACCAGATCCGTAAAAAAGCCTCTACTCTGCTTTCCGCGCTACGAACGAAATGGGCCAATAGATCTCAAGGGCTCAGAGGGCCACATATGGTTTCCCGCTGGCTGGCCCATAGATCGCCGCTCAAAAACGCATCAGGAGGATTTGGCAAGCGTGGACCATGGGCCACCTCATCATGGTCATGCAATGGGCATCGCGGCCCGGTGCTGTCACACAGGGCTCCGCCGCCTTCCGTGCCTTCGTGGCCAAAAGTGAACAAACGATACAACAAAACAAAAAAAAGATACAACAAAACAAGAAAATCGGCCCACAGATAAAATGGTCAGACACAAAAGACAGGAAAACACAGAAGCACGAATCTATATGAGATTTCGTCAAAAAAACCGAGTTAACTTCCACTACAAAACAAAAAAAGAATTGTTTTGTTATATTTTAGACGTCTGAAATATAACATCTTTTCAGACGACGACCAACAACCTTTAGATCTTTATTCAATTGTCCGTACAAATCATAATACATAAATATATATTTTTTTATGAAAGGACAAAGATAAAACTATTCAGTCGATATACCAAATGTGAAAAAAAAACGAGTGAAATTAAACAAGAATAATACGTAACAGGCTATTAAACAGAAAAGTTTTACCGCGGGCCAGTGTGAGGAGGCTCTGATTGCCGCTACTCTGCTAACCTGCTTTATCTCCATTTTCCACCTCTCAGAATCCTGTCATGGCCATTATATTATTTTCTTTCACCATCTGTCTCAACCTTCTTTTTTTTTTTGCAGGGGAGGATTTCTCTCTTTTTTCGCTTAAGGTCTTGTTTAGTTTCACACAAATACACTCCAATCCACGTGGGTTTAAAGATATTGGGGTGTAATTTAGTTTAAGTTACACTTCAATCCACTCTAACCCACATGGATTGAGGTGTATCTGTATGCAGTCAAACAAGACCTAAATATAAAGGAACACATTATCTCAACAACTTCTACATGAACCTAGAATACATTAAGCTGTCGTTTCTCATCACCTGTACAGACAGATGTGGCACAGCAGCAGTCATATCTCACAGCAGCACCACTACCCTGTTGTTGCTGCACGTACTCTTCGTCTTCGCCATTCATGGCTGGTGAGAGCTGAGACTCTGAGAACCCAGAATCGGCGATAGCCATGTGCCATG
The DNA here is from genome assembly GCA_009763385.1 of Coix lacryma-jobi var. lacryma-jobi. Classification (NCBI taxonomy): domain Eukaryota; kingdom Viridiplantae; phylum Streptophyta; class Magnoliopsida; order Poales; family Poaceae; genus Coix; species Coix lacryma-jobi. Next base: position 4,158,426 of record CM019827.1, read on the forward strand.
GGACAAAGAACCGGAGGAAGGAAACCATGGTACAGACAGGGCGATGGATGGTAAGCAAGCACTGCCATGCTGATCAAGGCAACGTCGACGAGGACAGTGCCCTGATTGGTTTTGCTCCCTGCCCCTGCTGGAGAGACCTACCTGAGGAAACACTGAAGCCTTCTAGGCTTCAACAACCAACCATGAACCAGCTCCATGCGACAGGGGACGAAGACGAAGAGCTGAATTGCACTGCATGTACAGGCAATAGCAGCCACTGTCAAAGACTCAAAGCTAAGCAATGTCAAGTATTACAAATCAATCTATCCTTTCCTTCGGCGTGTGAGTGTTCGTGTTCTTGCTCTGGTCGAGAATATGCAACTGCCAAAATGAAATGAATACACCAGTCACACCAGCACTTGCATTTGGCTGTTCCAGATAACATGCACCAAGGAACAAAGATAAGACTCCATTTTAATTATTCGATACGGCCAGTGTGATTCTCTTTCACTAGATTTACCTTTTTTTATCGAACCTTGTACACCATCTATTCATCTTTGCACTACTTGTCTACTTTGGAATCGACACGTACTCTTCCTTTTCGTTCGATTGTTTTATCTTCTGTTGAGAACATGCAAATTGGCTAAACCATCGAAGTCGAACGAACCCATACACGCTTTGCACTAGTAGTTGAAAACTTTGGTCATGATGAATGCCATACGTCAGAGAACAAAGATAACCCTACACTTTTGTAAACACGGCGAATCTTTCGCAAGATTTACATTTTTGAGACTTTTTTTTTCTTTGTATGCAACCCTGCAGTACTTTCTGAATCGAAGCTTTATTCTCTCTCCACCTTCTTTATACTATCTTATATAGCCACAGCCCACAGGACCAAAATGGCAATCCAAGTTGTGGGCGTGGGTAGCGCAATTCCAACTACTTTGTGTGCAAGAGGGGCCTACTATTTTAGTTGGTGTTGAACTTTCAACAGACTGTGCTTTAGCTGAATTTCACTCAAGTTCTGTCAATATTCTCATTTCTCTTCTAGACGTTTTCAGTACAAGGGTGGGGATCGTAAAGCAACTCATCTGGTGGCATAAGAAATACTAGTAAGACCACTCATTTAACACAGCTTGTTTCAAGAACTATTCTTTTCTTTAGACAAATTAGATCTATTCTTTTTATTAAATCAAAAGAGTTAAAATTAAAGTACTGCGGGCTCAAGTGGAGCTCGATCTTTAAAGTCTGGTCTCATAATTAAGGAATGCACGTCGAATAGAGATGGAAATACATAGCTTCTTCCAACATCTCTCTCTGTCTCTCCTAGATTTTCTATAACATAAGAAGTCATTTTACCAAATATTTGTCCAAAACGACAACTTGAACCACAACTCCACTAGTAAAGAGCTACTCCTTTCGTCCCAAAATGTTGGTCGTTTTCGGTTTCCGTGCCACAAGTTTGACTTGATTTATAGAAAATACGTGTAATATTTATATCTTTAAATAAATTTGTTAAAAAACTAGATTCAAAGATCTTTCCGATGATACTAATCGATGATATTTATTATTTAAATTGTCAGCATTTGTTTCTCGGGAAGCGAAAGCGACAGATATTTTAGGACGGAGGGAGTACGTGTAGAACTGAAGGAAAAAAAATGTGTTCCACTGGTGAAGTAAAGTTGTACAGGTTAGTTAAAAGTCTGGTATAGCAATGACAAACATTCGTCCAATAATGTCAAAATTCTCCATCCAATAATTAAAGCTTGTATCGAGACAAAACTTTTGCCATCCCTTCTTGCTGGAGAATAAAAGATGTCAAAATTCTCTCAGAGTTTACACATGCGGATGGATGTGTCATGTGACTTGTGAGTTCCCAAGGCATCGCCGCAGCCGCTCAAACTTGACTTGGATGCACCATTTCCACGACCGAACGTTGATCCTTTGACCGACCCCAACAACTGAATGCAAGGCATACTGCATACTAGTGCTGGAATGAATGCAAGAACACTGTGAGCCTGGATCAGAGAGAGAGGGAGGAGGGGCTGATCAGCCTCGTGACTCGTGGGGATTCGAGGTGGCGACGGCGGCACGGCATCTCCCGGCCGCCGCGCTCAAGGTTCCAGCGGGCGCCAAGCCGCCGCCGGCCAGGTCACGTTCATGTCTAGTCGCATCGTGACAGCTCCGTGGCGCTCTTGGTCTTCTCCTCCCTCTGCTTTGGCTGTTGTTTCCTCAGTCGCCAGGACTCGTCTCCATCTGACTGATGCTAGACGTACGATTCGTTTCCACGGGATGAAATTCATTCAGACGTGTTCAAAATGTAACCAAAAGTTTATATAAAAGAAAAATCTGGATGATTTTCAGCGTTCCTACCGACCGGTGTGCGGTGTCCGGTCTCCTCTAGTATTGCAAGGCCGAATGGATGGATTCACTGACGGGGGTTGCGCCATGGAGGTGAGCATATGCCGATCGATGCCGTGGGCCGTCAGTGGTAGCTGCTGCATGCAATGCAATTCCAGTCGATCAGACACGGACGTGGTGGCAGGGCACAGGTTCATTTCACACGCTGCCTGCATCTGCATGGGGTTTCATTCTTAACCAACCCGGTCACAATCAGCAACGAGCAGTGAGTGGAGCCAACCAACCATTTCCGGTCACCATTGCACTACCAACGACGAGTGCACAGCACAGCACAGTGGTGACGTACAGGGCTAAAGGCTCTCGGGGTATTGAAGAAGGGAACAGTTGGGAGAAGTTAGAAGACGATCAGATCAGAAGAGGAAAACAAGCCGCTTTGTCCAACCAACCAAGCAGGCCAGCAGCAGCAGCATGATCTGGTTTAGAAAACAAGCAAAGGTTGCGCTTTGCATCTCATCCTTTTCTCTCCGCTCGTGAGGGGGGAACCTGATTCTTGATGATCTGAATATCTGATCCACGTCAGGGCAGGCCGGCTTGCATGAGAAAACTGTCCATCATCCAAGGTCGGTACTGTAGCAGAGAGCTTTAGTTGTGACGGCCGGGAGCTTTGCGCTGTTTCATTTCCGGCCGAACCGCAGCGCGCTGCACACTGACTGCGGACGACAGACACACGGACTTGGCTTCCGGAGGAGGGCTTGGCTTTATTCGTTGCGAAAGCAAATCGTCCAAGATTTGCCTTGCCTTGTGTGTCAAACGTAACAGGGAATCTGGAATCGGCGACTTGTCATTCATCGCTGACAACTACGCAGCACGCCGGTGTGTGCTGGAAAGGGGACTAGCTTCGCCGCGCCGACCACGGCTCTCCATTGGTCAGTGGTCACCGCAGGGCCGTCCTTATCTGGACCTTGGAAGAAAACCAAACAAGGAAGGAAGGAACGTAGCAGCAGCCACAGTCTCGTACGTGCCCTGCAGCTGCAGCTGCAGCTGGATCGCAGGTAGCCCCCGCCGGTCCGTATAGGAGGCGCGCTATATAAACCAGGGGCGTGGCTCGTTAAGGTGGCAGAACCAACGCAGCCACCCGTCACCGTCAGAGCTAAACAAATTCATTGCTCACTACAGCATCGCCGTGCCGTGCCTCTCTCTACAGTAGCTAGCAACAAAGGATGGAGAACAACCGGCAGCAGGCGCCGCCGCCGCCACCAGGTCAGAGCAGGCTTCTTGTGCCATTCATGGCTGCCGGCCTGTTGTTCATTCATCAATCAGGGGGTCACCCGGTGCGTGTGCTGCAAACTGACATGTCATTGGCATGCATGCAGGATACCCGACGGCGACTGCAGGCGCCGAGGAGCAGGGAGGAGGAGGAGGCAGGAAGGGACGCCGCGGGAAGACCACCTCGCGCGGGGAGAAAGGCTTCATCGAAGGATGGTAATTACATACACTACCGACTGATGATTAATTCCAGCTAACTACCAATCACAAACTGAAATCTGCTTTAGATGAGTAACCTGGAATACTACTACTACTACTACTACTGCAAGTCACCTGACGTCGACGATCGAACTGACCAAGCTCTCTGTGTGTGGTGTTTTTGGTTGTTTCAGCATCGCCGCACTCTGCTGCTGCTGGATCTGCGAGATGTGCTGCGACTAAGGCATCATATATATGCCGCTGCAGCTCGCTCCGGGCCGGCGCCGGGGGCGGCCATACATACATGTACACACACGCATGAAAAGAGAGAGATCTGCTCAGCTCTTTACTCGTTGTTCTTGGAGCTTAGCTTAGCTTAATACTGTATTTATTAATAACTGTGGTGAGATGATGATGATGATGATGATGATGCACGCATGCGCTGCCTGTCTTTTGTGCTGCGCGTAGTACGTGTACATCCCGTATTGTTGTACCCTTATTATTTGGTGTTTGTATCGAGTGGTGAAGGTGGCGTGCAGTGGGTGATTTCCTTTATATACGTCGTGAACCCCTTCTAGGGCTGCTATACTTGAAGATGTCTTGTTCCTTGTCCACGTGTGTTACTTGACAAAGCTCTTATCCTCGAAACGACTCGATCGAGGTGTGTGGGGCCGTGTGTGGGTGCCAACATCGTGACCTCCGAAATTGCATGATTGATGATCCTCTCTCTCTCGTCACGCACGTTTTTTTAAATTCTTATTTTAAAACACTTGTATCATTGTTCAGCTCCTATTTTGAACATTAATTTAAAGTATTAAATATAGCCTATTTACAAAACTAATTGCATAGGTGAAAACTAATTTTTACCATATTATAGAATCATAAACTAATTAGATTTAATATATTTGTCTCGTAAATTAGACTCCATCTATACAATTATTTTTATAATTAGTTTATATTTAATATTTTAAATTAGTATCCAAACATTTGATGTGACAGGAACTGAACTTTAATCTAGTTTATTTGAACACCTCCTAACTCGACGCACCACTGCCCAATGTTTTGCCCGCCTAACCTTTTTATTGTAGTTTCGTTAGTCTCTAAGAGCAACTCCAATGGAGTCCCTAAACAGGGCCCTATTCTATTTTTTAGGAGCTCAACCAAAAAAACAACTCCAATGGATCCCTTATTTGAGCTCCTATTTTCGGAGGACTCCCAAAATTTAGTTTGAGGCCCCCAGGAACCAGGGGTTCCTATCTGCCCGTGCTCGTGCCCGACGCTCGCCGTTCCCCGCTCCACCACCGCTCCCCTCCGGCGAGCGCGCCCCTCCGGCGAGCGGCGTCCCTTGGCGAGCGCGCCCCTGCCTGCGGTCATCCCCTCCGACGAGTTCGCCCCTCTGTGCGGTCCTTCTCTCCGGAGATCCGGCGAGAGTGACCCTCCGTCCGGTCCTCCCTACCGGCGATCCGGTGGCAGGCGCCTGCCTCCCCCCTTGTGCGGTTCGAGGCGTCCGCGAGCAGGCGCCTGCCTCCGCCCCTCGGTCCGACAGGAAGGGGAGGCGCACGGGCGGGGCGCCGGTCCTGGCGGCGCGTTGCGGTGAAGGGGAGGCGCGGGCGGGGTGCCAGTCCTGGCGGCGCGTTGCCAGAGAAGGGGCGGGGCGCTGGTCCTGGCGGCGCGTTGCCGGGAAGGGGCAGCGCGCGGGTGGGGCGCTGGTCCTGGCGCTGGACCTGGCGTTGCTGGGGAAGAGTTGGAAAGAATAGGGATTTGGACTGGAGTTGGACCTAAATTTGGGTCCCTATCTTTTACACGCCAGCATGCAAATAAAGCTAAATAGGAGTCCAATTTGCATGTTAGACTGGAGTTGCTCTAACTCTGTCCATAGTTTTGCCTTAACCTTTTATTGTAGTTCTATTAGCATTTAGCTATAAAAGCTTGTGTTAAAAAAATAACACTAACAAACGAGCGAGATTGAGTCTGTACAGCAACTCCATTAGGCGATAACCATTTATGAGTGACGTAGAGAACCAAAACCGTCATCTCTAACATACCACAAACCCACTTCAATCTGGTTCGTCATTTTTCTTTGAGAAGTCTAGAAACGCACTTAGTACGTAGCTCTAAAAATAATATGCAAATAAAAGTTTGTGTGCATAACTTCATACAGAGACGAGAAAAAAACTGTGTTTCTAAAATAAATTGCTTTGCCATAGTTAATAAACAAGAGCATTTGCAGGGTATTATTGTTTTTTTAGATTGCACATTACAACAAAGACGCTTATAAATACTTAAAATACACACACTCATCTCTATAGATAAACTCCACTGCTATGTATGGACACCTTCAAAAACTGAACCGGCAATTTTTTTTTTCTCGAAACGAGATCAACTAATGCGTGTGCGTTTTCGAAGGTCTAGTGGAAATGCAAAGTTAGACGAAAGCGAGCGCAAAGAAATGGAAATGGGCTACCGCTGTAGGGCCATCTCAGCCTACTGGGCCGTGAGTTCACACACACACAAGCTATAGCTAACACATTGGGCTTTTCTACCTGGGCCTCCGCTTCAGGACGCCTATCAACGTCACCGTACATGCGCCGTGGGCTCTTGGATGGCACGGGACGCGTCAATTTTTGTCGTCTTGGGTTGGAGCTTTGCCTTGTCACGACTCACGACGGTCGGCCCAGTCAGCACGGACGGACGGACCAACCGAAGGAGAGTCAGCTGACTTGGTCAACACCGGAACCGGTCAAAGCACCCGGAACGCGTTCGGCTTCGGCGCTGTGTCCGCGAAAGCGAATGGCACGAGGTACATCGCCGAATCCGCCGTATGTTAAGGCCTTGTTGTTTAGTTTCGCCGACTTTCCCCAAATATTTCTAGATTTTCCGTCACATCAATCTTTAGCTGTATGCATGGAACATTAAATGTAGGTAAAAATAATAATTGATTGTACTTTTAGTATCTACATGTCGAGACGAATCTTTTGAGTCTTGTTGGTCCATGTTTAGATAAAGTTTGTCAAATAACAACGAAAGTGCTACCGTGCAGAATCCAAATATTTCTCAGAACTAAACACACCCTTGCTCGCGATCGCGACCTGCTACCGCCATAGGAGGACTAGACACCTGCACCTGACAGCCCAGGGTGCTCTGCTTAACCCATTCAATTCAATTGCCGCCAAATTTAAACTTAACCACGGTTTGTCGATAAGAAAAGCACGAACAGAAAAAAAGCTAAAAAATGAAGAAATCATTCAAAAAAAAGTTGCACTTGGCACATGTGGTGCCTGCATGCATGATTCGCCACTCGCGATTGTGATTTTTAACCCAATTTTAATCGGAGGCCGCGGCCCCGCGGGACATGGCAGACAGCGACCGACGACGCATCCATCGTTCCATCCCCCCTCCCCTCCCAGGCCGGCCAGGTCGTCTTCGTCTCTCTCTCTCTCTCTCTCTCTCTCCCCTCCTCCCGTCCCCGTCCCGCTCCGCCCATGGACGACTTGACCGCTTCGCCGTGTCCACCGCTGCGGCCCCCTAACTCCACTCCCACACTGCCTCTCGGCTCCCACCCCACAAAGCCACCGCCGCCTTGGCAGCAGCGCTGACTCTCACTGCCTGCTGATTGCTCACCTGCGCCGCGGCACGCGATGGCGAGGCCGCCGCCGGCGGTGGACGTGGAGGACCTGCTGGTGCGCGTGAAGACCGGCGCGGAGGACGAGCTCGCCGCCGTGGCGAGGGAGGTGGCCGCGCTGGCCGGCGACGGCAGGCTCGGGGAGGACGACGACGAGGACGGCCTCCTCGTCCCGGCGCTGCTCGCGCGCCTCGCCGCCGCGGGCACGGCCGAGGCCAGGATCAGCGTCATGGCCGCGCTGAGGCGCCTCGCGGGCTGCGTCGCCGGCGAGAGCAAGGTGGGTCGTCAGGCCCACACGTGACACGCCCGCCCCCGGCTCCCTCCCCGCCCTTCGTTTTCTTCTCTACACGCTTGCGCGCGCTGTGTTCGATGCTATGCTCGTATATGCTCTGTTGTCACACGCTTCCCCGCCACTCAGCTACATTCCGCGTCACTTTCGATTTCGTAACAAGGCATCATGATTGTAACCAAACTTTTCAGCTGATTATCGATCTTCTCCGCAGGAGAGGTTGGCGAGCATCGAGGCGCTTTCCAGCATTGTCCGCTCCCTCTCCAGAGACGTGGACGAGAGGAGGGAGGCCATCACGGTGCTGCTGGACCTGTCGGACATCCCGCAGGTCCGGCAGAGGATTGGCAGGATCAAAGGGTGTATCGTGATGCTAGTCACGTTGAGGAATGCACATGAATCAGACACCGAGGACGACGCCGAGAAGTTGCTCAGCATTTTGTCGTCCAACCCGCAGAATGTGCTGTTGATGGCGGAGGCTGGGTACTTCCGGCCGTTGATACAGTACCTCAAACAAGGTATTATGATCTGGCATACTACGTCTCAAAGTCAAACTGAATTTTTTTTATGTGTATGTGAACATAAGTTCTTATTGTTTTTGTCAGTATCTTCTTGAAGCCCTTTTAACAACACAATTATCTGCAATGAGGCATTACAATTTTTCCATTTTCATGGAAAGCACTTAAAAGGCTCAGAAACTTCAACTCTCATGAGAACAATAGCCTCTTGGAGAAAATGGGAGACATATTGCAAGTAAAACGATGCAATGATTACTTCATTTGTCAATTTATCTACCAAGAATTTTGGTTCCATCACTTCTGTTCACCTCTTTCTTATCCATCAGGCTAAAATATTCCGAGAAAAAGACACTAGATTAACTTCAGCTTATAAATTTGGAATTCAATGTAGAATGCAATTTTATCCACTCTATCTAACCAACCATATCATCACCTCTAAGCTTTACCCTCCTATTTACTTTGCAGGCTCTGACATGAACAAAGTCCTTATGGCAACTGCTATTTCAAAAATGTTCCTATCTGAACATATGAAATCTTCCCTCGGCGCAGATGGAGCTATTGAACCACTCGTGGACATGTTTAAATATGGAAACCTTGAAGCCAAGCAGTCGGCTTTAGGCGCCTTGCGTAATCTCTCTAGCTCTCTACAAAATGCAGAACTCCTGGTAAATTCTGGCATAACAGGACCACTGCTCCAGCTCCTTTTCTCTGTGACATCAGTGCTCATGACCCTCAGAGAGCCGGCCTCAGCTATACTGGCAGCAATAGCACAATCTGAGCGTATTCTATTTCATAAAGACGTAGCACCTCAGATGCTATCACTTCTTAATTTGTCAAGTCCGGTAATTCAACTTCATCTTCTGAGGGCCCTAAACAGCATTTCCGTGCACGCAAATGCTAAAAGAGCCAGAAGTAAAATTAGGCAAAATGGAGGGGTGCAACTGCTTCTACCTTTCCTAACAGAAAAGAATGTGGATATCAAAATTGCCGCGTTGCACTTGATGTTCCATCTATCGAAAGATTCTTCTCAAGAATTGGCTGAACAGTTGAGGGAGACCCATCTAGATATTTTGGTAAAGATCATCTCTTCTCCTACTTCTCAAGACGAGAAGGCTGCAGCTGTTGGTATCCTAAGCAACCTTCCAGTGACAGATAAGAAGGTGACTGAGATTCTGATGCGCGCAAACCTGCTTCCTATTCTGATCGCCTTATTCGAAGCAAACATCGCTACTTCTGTGACACCTCAAAGAATGTGGTTGCTTGAGGGCATCGCCGGTGTATTTATTCGGTTCACAGTTACCTGGGACAGGAAGCTCCAGGGTTCAGCAGTTGGACACGGGGTGGTTCCTTGCCTTGTTAAGTTGCTTTCAGAAGGATCAGTGGACGCCAAGTCTAAAGCAGCGACATCCTTGGCTCAACTATCACAGAGCACAATGGCGCTGCGCAAGTCAAAATCTCCAAGGTGGCTTTGCGTTCCTCCATCAGCTGAATCCTACTGTATAGTCCATAGCTGCCAGTGCACTGTCAAAAGCACCTTCTGCTTAGTAAAAGCCGGTGCCGTGCATCCTCTGGTTCAGATACTAGAAGGCGAAGAGCGAGGTGCAGACGGAGCTGTGCTGGAAGCACTGTGTACCCTTATGCAGGACGAGATCTGGGAAAACGGGAGCAGGGTGGTAGAGAAGGAATCAGGCACCCACGCACTGCTGAGGATCGCCGAAGCCGGAGAGCTGGGTTCCCAGGACAAGGCGATATGGATGCTGGAGCGGATGTTCCGGCTCGAAGCCCACAGGGAGCGGTACGGCGAGATCGCGCAGGCTTTGCTCATCGATCTTGCACAGAAAGGAGACCTTGCCCTGAAACCGATGATCGGCAAGATTCTGGCTCACCTTGAGCTGCTGCAAACACAATCTAGCTACTTTTAAACGTGCGGGCGGCCGCCTTTGCAGAGACCAGATTGTGGGCCGTGAAGTGTGGATACCTTTAACTTTAGGAGTCATAGCAAATTGTGCTAATATTTGACGTTGGTAAGTTCAAATTTGAACTAACCATGGCCAAATATTAAGAGCAGAGGGAGCATTATTTTTCTTGTAAGTAGATACAGCGAGTTTTGCGTGAAAGAAAAAGAAAATGCAGGTCGTAATGAAGCGTAAAGTGATGATAGTGGTTATAGGTAGGATGGAGTACTGTATATATACAAACAAATTGCCATCTCCGCAGCAAACTCGTTCAATAGATATTTTGTCTGTGATTCTTAAAAAAAAAGATTTTTTTGCCTGTGAAGCGGTTATGACTCGTCGTGATGCCATGTGTATTCTCCTAGATATGCTGATGATTTTTGACTTGCACAACACATACACATGTTGCATGTTTTGTGTGGAAGGCCGCAGATAACGTGACCGATTAATTATCCCAATTAATTTCATAAAATAATATGTTTTCTGTAATTAGTTAAAATAATTTATAGCTACAGTTTCTATAGTCTAATTATAGTGATTTTTTTTGAAAGATTAATTAATATGCTTAAATTATAATAAAATTTTTATACTCATTGGATAATGCATAATTTAGTTATAAATTTATTTTAATTACATAAAAGGATTTATCTAAAGCTGCAACAAAATATTTGTACTAATGTATACCATATTATATGTTCATTATGTAGACCTATTCATGTGAAGTTCAACAAAATTGAATTTTTTTTATAATTTTTCCGTGATTTACTATGATTTTTTAAAGATTCAGCAAAAATAAATAAATAAAAAAAGGAAAAATACTGTTATGGTTGTAAAACCATCGTTACTATGGCAAAATTACTGTTTAAAACCACTTTATAATAACTGGGCTAGTGAGGTAAGTATATCCACATACTCTATGTATGCATGCACACTTGACATATATACTTCCATAGATAGTCTAGTATGATCATATACTTCGTTCAGTCATATATACCATAAATCTAGAGATATAAAATGGGAGTAACTACTCCCTAAGAGTAGAAAATAATTTCCATATATATATATATATTGTTTCAAATGTTGAGAGCATAGTAAATCCGATCGGACCGAACCGGCGGTCGGACCGCTAAAAGACCGAACCAGAGACTATAGCGGCTCGGTTCACTTAAAAGACCGTCTATGCAATTGAACCGCTAAAAACCGTCCGAACCGGCCGGTTTTTTAGTGAACTAGCGGGTATTTTGTTCGATGACTTTCTCCGTTTGAGTAGGAACCCGTCAGATTCGGTGCGGTGAGTAGCGGCAAGCGGGCCAGCTTTGCATTGCAGCCAGGCCAGGCCCAGGCGGCGACGCATCCGCCGTCCGGTGATTTTTTTTTTTTACTACCATATAAAGAAGCCCCCTGCTGGTGCTGGATCGCCAGAAAATCGTACGTCAGCCCGTGCCAGTTCGCGTTCGCCACCCATCCCAAAGGCCAAAACCCCCCACCAAAGCCCCACTCCGGCAATGGCGGCGCCGCCTGTCCAGCCCGTGCCACCCGCGGCGGCGGCCGTGAACGGGGACGCGTTCCGCCTGGGTTTCGTCGGCGCGGGCAACCTGGCCGAGAGCATCGCCCGCGGCGTGGCGGCGTCGGGCGTCCTCCCGGCCTCCGCCATCCGCACCGCGTCCCACCGCCGCCCCGAGCGCGGCGAGGCCTTCGCGTCCTTCGGCGCGTGCTTGCTCCAAACCAATGCCCAGGTCTCCCCCTTGTCATCGCCCTCTCCTCCCCTCTCCTCTCCAAGAGGTCCTCCTCTCGATTGCGCTTTTACTTCCTGCACATCACTTAGGAAACTCAGCTCTTACGCGAATTTTAATCCCCCGTTCGTGCTAGGTCGTCGACGACAGCGATGTGATTGTTATCTCCGTGAAGCCTCAGATCGGTAAGTGTTTTTTTTTTTTGAGATTTTGCTTTCTGTATCCAATTGAGTTAATCGTGCAGACTTATCATGTTTAATCTGTTTAATTTCGTGCTCCATGAACAATCCCTTGCCGTGTCCGATTTGTTCTCGTGGTATTTGTTTGTGCTTCTACCCATTGTTTTGATGTCATGCACACATCGAATTGCAGTGAAGCAGGTTCTGCTTGAGCTGAGGCCACGACTGTCAGATGATAAGCTTCTCGTGTCCATTGCTGCTGGCATCAAGATGCAAGATTTGCAGGTTAATGTGCTTTAGAAAATTTTAATGGTTTATGCGGATGTGGTACAACTAAAAGGGTCCAATAGAGGATGCATTCTTTCAAATATTTATTATTCAGTTTAGCAGGAATAAACTCATAAATAGTTGGTATGTAAAAGAATCTGCTCATGCTCATTCCCATTCTCTTGATCTGACCTGAACAGAATAGAAGAATTGTGTATTGGATGAATCACACTATCTGATAGGATTCCTAATCTGACCGGGGAGATTGCGCAGGAAGTAGGGATGACGAGGAGGGGGTTGGGGGCGCGCCGGCGCTGGGGCGCCATGGCTGCACGAGCAGAAGGAGGCAGGGACGGCTAGGGCACAAACTCCCGGCTCACAGGGGAAGCCGGCAACAGATTAGTTGCAACTTGCTTAATTTCTGAATATCCCCTCATTACAAGTATTTATACAGTGAATGATAATAATAGGAAATACTAGCTAATAATGCTAATAAGGATAAATTGGGCCTTTCGCCCCTGCTGCCGGCACCCCTAATTAGCCCTTAATGGGCCTGCGCCTCTGATAATGGACGCCGGTCATAACACTATCATGATAGTTTTGTCCTGAATTTATATCTGCAAGGTTCTGTTTCCTGCAATTTTAAATTCGTAGAGGGATTCTGCTTGGTTTTTTATATACTTTTTTTTATCTGTTGGGTGTAACAAGGTCATGATTGGATTTTCTGAGTACAAATTGTCATACAGATCTACAATTTACAGTACGTGGAATTATTTGTATGACTATATTTGTTGTGTTCAAACAATTTTCTAATAGAGTAATAGATCCAATTGAATTGTTCATTTTATCTCTCAGTTAATTGGTAGTTCTTACTTTATCATTCAGTATCTCAATATTATAATTGCCACTAAAACTACAGTTTACCTCTGTCAGTATTTAAGTTGCTCTACTATCTCAGTGCTATTATATTATTGTTTACTCCAGTTCAACATTTTGTATGCTGTGTTGGAATTCTATATCCTAAGCCCCCACATCCTTCTCTTTAATTTCAGGATTGGTCTGGTCAACGACGTATTATTAGAGTGATGCCCAACACCCCTTCAGCTGTTGGACAAGCTGCATCAGGTAGAATTTGCTGACAACCTATGAGCCGTTTTTAGCCTATGAATATGAACAATACATGAATTCATGAAATGTGGTATGCTTTTTGAATGAATGAAAATTTGCTAGGCTATCTCTGTCATGAAATGGCTGATTTGTGTGTTTAACGTTTATGATGATTATAGAAAATTTGGATACACTTAAAATTTTGAATTATCTTTCATAGTGCTATACTGAAGTAAATTATCAAGATGAAACATTTCTGATGTTTTTACTTCTCAGTCATGTGCTTGGGAGAGATGGCTACTCAGGATGATGAAAACCGTGTAAAAAAACTATTCAGCGCCATTGGAAAAGTTTGGACAGCTGAAGAGAAATATTTTGATGCTGTAACTGGCCTGAGGTATGTAGCTCATTTCTGTATGTGATACTGAAATAGGGTGTCAACATTCAAGAACGAAGCTAATTTCTGTATTTGTAATGTTAATATAGTGGTAGTGGCCCGGCCTACATTTTCTTAGCAATAGAGGCCATGGCTGATGGTGGAGTTGCTGCTGGGCTTCCTCGGGACCTTGCCCTTGGTCTTGCATCTCAAACAGTGAGTGTCCATTCCATTAAGATATGCTGTGATCCACTCCTTGCATATGCTGTGTGTTTCTTTGAAGTCACCCTTCTTTACACTGAGTTTCTTTATGTATTATTTTACCTAGGTTCTTGGTTCAGTAAAACTGAGTTCCTTATGCATTATACGTACTCAGTTTACTCCACCGTTGTTTTTTTATAGTGATCTCTGTTTATCGTCTGTTCTTTCTCATAGATGTTTTGGTCTATTATATATGTTGTTTAGGTTCTTGGTGCTGCAACCATGGTGAGCCAGACAGGTAAACATCCAGGGCAGCTGAAAGATCAGGTCACTTCTCCAGCAGGGACTACCATAGCTGGGATTCAGGAGCTCGAGAAGGGCGCATTTCGTGGAACGCTAATTAGTGCTGTTGTTGCTGCCGCAAAGCGGTGCCACGAACTGTCATAGAGTTCGATCCATATTCATTTTGGTGGATTTCGACAAGGCTGCATTTTGTTGATATACATGCTTTGGTCTGCAAGGTGCAAATTATCTGGAATATTAGATTAATAATGTATTGGTGGCTTCAGAGCGGCAAGATGTAATCATGGTATTTTGCAGAATCAAGTGATACATGTTTTCTTGCAAAGTTTGGTGTCACCATTATTTTAACGGTGAGCCTTAACCATAAATCTAGAAAATAGGGGAAAAGTTTCATTCGGGAATGCGATTTTTTTTAGTTTTTCAGAGCCCAGATAATTAAGCACGCATTTATTATTTAAGTTCTATCAAGGACATTCACTGTTGAAATACGTTTATAAGCAGATTATAATCTGCGGGTTAACCACAGCATATAGTGTCTGCTCAAAAATCTTCAAACAGGTATTAAATTTGATAACAAAGGTGTCTGCTCAAAAATCTTTTTAAACAGGCATTAAATTGGATCACAAAGTAGGAAACACAGTTGAAAATACAGGACCTTGAGAAGGTTTTCACATCAATCTGACATACAAATCTCATAGTACCGTGTTACTATACAATCAACTTTTAAGCCTTTGGCTATAGCAGAAAAAATCACATGCAATTCCTTGAATACCATCTATCTTCTGGAGTCCATTTATCTTCGTATCTTCCAAGTGAGTATCCCACAGCAGGTACATCAGCAAGATGTAGGGGATCTGGTTCTATACCATAATCAGTCAGTGGCCGGTGCTCAAGAACCTTATCATGTTCACTAACAAAATCTGGAATTTCAACCTCTCCTTTTCTTATATCCCCCCAGAGATACTCCAATCGACTAACGTACTTGATTTTCCAATACAACCTGTAACAGAATAATTAACAGAGCTAAGGAAATTGTTTGCTAATGTTCAAAACTGAATTAAAAATTAGCCAGCAGCATTAAAAACAAAAGGTCAATGGATCAATCATAATTCCTGAAAAGGTAAATAGATTGAAATAATTGAGTTCAGTATAATATTGTTGGCAGCTCAGATGGTATGACTAGAAGAAAATTGCAGAATTCTATCTTGCCATCAATATCCAAATATTGACTTGACAGTAATAAAGAATAGAGCAAACAAGGCAGCTACAACAGCTGATGACATTGCAGTCCATTTGAACTATGTTTTATAAAAACAGGGACTGCTAAAACAGCTGATGACATGATTACTTGTCTAGTTAGAGACTTTCGCCATTCTGGATAATGAATGTAACGAGTATTCAGTATAATGCATGCAATGAATATTCAGTAATGACTACTGTGCTCTCAATGTTTATTTCCATTTTCAACATTTACTTTATTAAGAAGAATGTGATTGCATTCTATTTTAACCTTCTATAAGCGTATTTATCTTACGAACGCAAAGAGAAATGACCAGTAGAACTTCATAATCTGTATAATATCATAAGCAAGACTATTGAGTACAGAGAGGATTATATAGGCATGTAGCATCCTTGTTTTGTTTACAATGTACGAACAGCTTGGGAAACTTATATACCAGTAATGCCTGAGAACTAGATGAAAGAATACTGACCCTCCACTTAAAAATAGCCTGCCTAGAGTGGCGATGGCCAGCCTGGAGCGAAGCCCAGGGTGCAAGAAGTAGAAAACTTGAAGCCTTTCCTTGTATTCAGGTGGAAGCTCCTCATAAATTGTTCTCAAGATTGACATCCCAGGGTTGTTATCATCAGACTGTACAGTACTGTGCATGTACAAGATGCAGAATGGACCCACAGGCAATTCAGTGCGGAGTTTGTAGAACACATACTTCTTCAGACGTTCACCATCAATTACTGGAGCTGGAAACCCAAATTCCAAAGTAAATGTCATGTAAACATTGACACCAAGAATAGTCTGGGAAACAATAACACTAACCTTGCAGCAATAGAGAGCACGAGAATAATGAGGCTATGGAAGCTTTATTCAGCTAGTTGGCTTGTTAATAGCAGTAGCGAAAGAATCAAAACATTGATCAGGTCTACTGATATACTGGCTAGAACTAATAACTTCATACAATTCAGCAAGCAGATTGATCATCTAACCTTAATTTAGAATGGCCAAAAGAAAATACACAATGAAATAAGCTACAGCCTACACCAGATCTTGTATTTGACACATGTAAATAAGGTGTGCATGTTATGCTGGAAACCTAAATTTATGATAAATTCAATCAAACGATTCACACCGAATTTTATTTTTAAATAACACACATCCAAGTTTAAAAAAAAGGTAGCATATGATCTATCATCCATTGAATAAAATACGTGATTCTCAATCTGCAACATAAATCGTTACTGTAGGTGCTTGCTGGATGAGATTCCGATATCGCCTAAAATTTCACCTCAAGGCATCGGCCAGGAAGAGATCTAGTTCGAAACAATTGTTACTGGGATGTTCACACCTAAATAGACCATCAAATACTATAAGCGCATAAAGCATCCCCAATCACGAATTGGCAAAAACCCCTAAAAGAGAGAGCGGTGGAACGGGGGGCGATTAATGAAAACTACGTGGTCGATTCGCGCACCCGGGAAGAACTTGCCGACGACGCGGACGATGGTTCGGCCGGCCCGATCGGTGCCCTGGACGCGCACGACCTGGCGCTCCTCGAGGTCGGAGAAGCAGGCGTCCGCCTCGGCGAGGTCGGGGAGGCAGTCGTGCCACACCTCGCGGTCGGCAGGGGCGAGGAGCGCGGCGCCGGCGTCGGTCGCAAAGTCGGAGCCCACCACGACCACGGAGAAGTCGCTCCAACCGCCGCCGGAGCCCGACGCCATCGGTTGGCTTGGCTGCCGCGCCTCCGTCTCCGTCTGTCTGACTCGCCAAGCCGGCCGTCCCACTTCCGACCGACACACACAGCTCGGGTTCACTGTTTTAGACAGCTTCGCGATTTTGGACCGGCGGCCCAATGGTGGACGGAAGTGAGTGGCTTTTGGCCCATCTTTCAGAGCCGTTATGCCGGATACACTACAAGTTTCAGGGATGGCTATTTGAAAAGAACTCTCTGTCTTTACCTATAAAAATGCTCCGCCCATGATTGAAGTACGCCTCGCTTACTTAGTGTGCGATACTGCGATGATGTGGTTTGAGCGTACACCATACTATCTAGCCAGCTAGGTTTAAGTTTTCTTTGGTTTAAGTATGAATGTTTTCATCTTTTTGAAAACAAACAAAAAAAAAACTTATTTCTTCTTATTGGAAGAAAAGAAGTCTAAATGATACTCTTTGGCATTATGCAACAGGTTGGGCAAGTTGGTTAACGGTGACCTATCGACATTGAGTGATACGTACAGTTCCTTTTCTCCTTCCTACATTGATAACATTTTAAACAGAAGAAGATATATATCGAAATCAACCCTAATATAATAACTCTGGAAAAACTTCTTTACTTGCTCTCACAGCTCATCTCAATGGAGTATATGTTAGCATTGGACATATAACTATTAGATTAGAATATTATATATATATATATATATATTTAGGAATATCATTACGGAGAAAAAACCGGTCTGAGGCCTTTGCAATCTGACGAGGTACAGCTTACAGCATCAAGTTCCAAGCTGAAAGCCCACGCGTTCCAGCAGTACCTGCAACAGGTATCATGTCTAAATCAGCCAACAAGGCAGAGCAAGCTGACGGCTGGAACAAACTGCCAGAACAAAAAAATCATTCGCCGTTGTGCTCTGCTAGAAGGTCCATCACCTTCTTCTCCATGCTGACACTCACCCAGTAGGTTAGTAATCTGCCCATGTCTGCTTGCCATCAATTGCAGCTTCTCCATACACTGTCACTGATGATCGATGATTTATGACGAATTTTATTAAGACAAATATAATCAGTGATGATACGTGGCTTTATTTATGACGAATCTTACATACTTATATAGTAATGCATATGGTTTTGGCGTGACAAGATGCCACAAAAATATGGTATTGCAACAAAGTTATACAACAATGAATTGTACACAAATTAATTTCCAGCGAGATGATTATTAGATGAAGTCCATATATCCCCTCCATCATATCACCGAAGAAGAATGCTCACCATGGGTGGTAACTATGATCTCCAACCAGCAATATCAACAATACAGAGTCGTTGATCTTGGCATTCTGCAGCTCACAACTACCTACTACTATGAGAGATGATCACGTACAGTATGTAGTGGCTCATCCTGTCCTCGCGAAGGCAAATCCAGTCCCTTGCAATGCGTCCTGAACGACCTTGTCCAGCCTCTGCGCCATCTCCGGCGTCATGTGATTACTCCAGTCCCCAGCAACTCCCTTCCTGAAGAAGCTCTCGTTCTTGATCATCCCCAGCCCGGTGCTTCCATTTCTGTTCACCTCCATGTCCCTCAGCTTGCGCAGGCTACAGAGCTCCACGATGGCGCTCACCACCCCTCCTTGGTCCTCTTCCTTGGAAAATTCACATCCCATGAACTTGGCTAGCTTCTTGACGTGACACTCTGGCTCAAGCAGCATCTCCTCGTACCTAAGGAACAGCACCCTGTGAGGCCTCCTCAGGCTCTCCTCCCAGTACTGGACAACATGCTGCCACTGCGGGCCGGCCAGACAACGGCCTTCGCAGAACAGCTCCAGCGCCTCCTGGATCGTGAATGACTGGGCGTCAGCTCCCCACGCTGCCGAAACCTTTCGGGTGAACAGCCAGTGGGAGACCAGCGCATCCTTGGGGTCCCGGCAGATGTACACGATCCGACACCCTTCGCGCTCGCGCTCCTCGTCCTCGGTGATGCTGCTAGGCAGCAGGGAGTAGGGAAGGTGTGTGGCCAGCACGCGCGGGGAAGCGAGCGCTTCAAACTCATCCTTCTTGTTCCGGTCGAAATCAATTTCGAGGAACCTGACACAGTCGTGAGGGTTGCAATGGCGCAGCGGATGGCCGTCGTGGAACGGCGAGTGCATGGAACGCTTGAGCGTCGCGAAGGCGAGGGCCTTGAGCCAAGTGGTGCCGGACTTGGGGAAGCTTGCGAGGAACACGTCGGTGGGTCTCGGCTGGAACTCCAAGCAGGAATGGACGGCAGGGACGCCCGCCTTCAGTGTGACCTCAGGCAGCCAAAAGCTGGTATATCGGCGGAGCGAGAAGGGTGGCCACCTGGTCTCGAGGGGCAGCGAAGGGATGATCCCGGCAATGTTGGTGTGAGGTGGTGCTGCTCCTTCTTGATATGCGTTGTTCTCTGACTGCTTGGAACTGGAAGCCATCGTCCTGTTGGTGAATCTCAACTAGCGGTGTGTCCAATCCAGTTGCTTGCTGTAGCCTGCATGTTGATGTGAGGGTGCACAAAATACATGAGAGAAAACCTCATCTCAAGTAAAGATATACTCTCTGTTAAGATGATTTAGGTAACAAGGAAACCAAGTTTCACTAAGGGCTCGTTCGGTTACCATATTCCAGGCCATGGAACTAATCCAGACCAGTTTCTTTATACAAATTAAGCCTAATGATCCGGCTGGATTTATTTTCAAAAGATCATTGCGTAGAAAAGGAAGGGAGCCTAAAAGATGATGGTGCACTAGTTATCACCATCTGATCAGGAATCATTCAATGAGCATTACCACAGATATTGATTGCATTGCAAGTCAGAGCCACTAACAGTGTGGAGCAACACTACACAGCGCTCCAGGTCACATTAGAAGTACTCCGTACATGGAAAAAAAATAGGTCAGCCACAAAGTGCTCAAGCTTTGAAGGAGCCAAGAAATTCTGCACAATAATACTAGTTTTTCTCAGGATTGGAACATTGCTCCAAAGAAGGCAAGCCGACCCAAGTCAAGGTCAAGCATCACGTTTACGTTATTTCGGAGCTAGATGTCTTAACCTTCCCGTGCAGTTTGGCATAGGGCACAGAAATCTTACAATGCGAGCTACCATATTCTGAACCTTGTTCAAGTTAAGATGAATAGGGCTCGGCTGCAATTTTTGTTACTTATTAGCAACTGGCACAACCAGAATCCTAATTGTCGTAACTCAACATCAAATGAAGAACAGAATAAAGTGAATTGGCTCTGGGAATTTCTTCACAGCCCAACTGTTCATTTAAACCAGAATATAGGGATTACAACAGCTAAGGAGATACTATATCTGTGCGTCACTGACTTGACTCTACTTCAGGATAATACGTTGGACCACTAACCTCTATGTTTAACTTGTTCCTTTGTCGGTGCTTAATTTGGGAACGGCCAGCCTGACCAAATGGTCAGTGCAGTGCAGGCTCAGTACTTTCTTCCGGAATAGTCAGAGTTCGAGGTTAAAGAGACTCACTCTCGTAGCTTCGGCCACAGCTATATCGAGAGGGGAAAAAACTCACTCGTTTGTCCGTAAAAAACTACCTCATCCAAAGCACAAATCTGTGGCGAGCTCATATCACGTAGCTACGGTGCCTCTGTGTAAAGGTGGGGCAAGGTTCACGGGATATTGCCAATCTGCGTGAGAAGATTTTCTTCTTAAGCTGGAATATCCGAAGACTGTCTAGCCACCATGGAGCGGCGAGTTTTGTTGTTGTTGTTGTTGTTATTGTTAGTGGTTAATTTTTATTATACTAGCTGGAAAAGGAGTGCTTAATGTTTCCCATACTTGAAACCTTCTATTGCCATACGTATGTATTTTGCACTCAACGGAAAAGGATCAGCAGTTGTTAAGAAAACATTTACATCCAATACATCCACAAATACGTTGACAAAATCTAGGCCACGTTCAGATTCCAAAATTTCTCAAAATTTTTCAAGGTTCTCTGTCACATCGAATCTTTAGACGCATGCATAAAGTATTATATGTAGGTAAAAAATAACTAATTATACTTTTAATCTGTAAATATCGAGACGAATCTTTTAAGTCTAGTTAGTCCATGTTTAGATAAAGTTTGTCGAATAACAACGAAAATTTTACAATAGCAAAACCCAAAAAATTTAGCAAACTGAACCAGTTCATCCACATGAAGCCGGCCAGCTATGAACTAACCGCGACGACCAGAAGTAGACTTGACCGACCGTTGCCGGAAGGTCCATGCCCCATCCATCCGTACAGACCCCGGTCAACACCAAGTAGCAGCGAGAGTTTTCAGAATCTACTACCCTTCAATTCGCATAAACAAAGCCTCGAATGTATGGATCATGGAACGGTGGGAGAGATTGACTGGAGAGAGAGAGAGAGAGAGAGAGAGAGATTCTGCGCACCGAGGAGGAGATGGCAGCACGCAATTCCGGAGGAAGAAGATGCCGGTGTTGGGTGCCCGGCAAACTGGCGGCGTTTCCTTCGCGAACGAATGCAGCAGCTCTTAGAGCCGGAGACAGAGAAGAAGGCGTCGGCGGGCGCGGAGTCTTTCTTGCGGCCGTCGATCTGGGCTGGGACTGTGGTGAGAATCAGTTCTGCAGTTCTGCTATCTTCACGTGGTGTGGACCGCGGGAGTGCGGGACAACTGGGACTGGCCACCGGACCCATCTTTTTTCATGGCCAGGTAAGACTTTCTCTTCTTTCTACTAATTTTTTCCACATTCATACATCCTCCGTATCATCCTCTGTTTATTGTGGGTCCACTTATCATTTTATCTAAATATATTCAGATCTAATTTTAAAAAATTAATTACAACGAATTCAATGGTGCAATCAAAATTTAATTTGTTTTTTTGGTTTTTGAGATATAGTGTTTTTTTCCAGAAAATACATGGACCCCACCGTAACTGACGCGCACATCCCTCCCTCCATGCGCACGCGCAGCAGTTGCCGCATGCCCGCGCCTCATAGCGGACGCGCGCTCTTTCGAGAAATCTAGTGGACGCGGTGCTATACCCTGTGCATACCGTACCCACTGCAGCAGATTATTTACTCTATATGCTGTTGTGGAGTACACTACATTTTTTTATAGGGTATCGGTGCGGTTCGTCTAAGGATCGGAACAAAACGATTATCAATAGTATCCTAAATTTTCCAAACAAAAACATCATATTTTCCAATTTTCAAAAAGATATTAAGAGAGAAAAAAAGATTATTTTCAATAGTTTCTAATATTTTATTTCTAAAAAAACAAATTTGGTCTATAGACAATTTCTTTTACGACATTTTTTTCCACGCGAAAGGCTCATAGGTCATGGAAACCTAGCACCCCCACCGCTCCTTCCTTCATAACTAGGGTTGGATAACCAACCAGCTCGGCTCGAGTTGTTCTGATGGCTCGTTAAGATACCGGCTCCACTCGGCTCGACTTGGTCTGATAGCTCGTTAAGCGTTATCTTAAGGAGCCAGAATATTCGTTAAAAGCTCGAGTTAGCTTGTTAAGCTCGCGAACCAGGTATAAAAAATACACAAAATATACTATTTATATTTACCTAAAGCTTGATAATAGTAACAATATAAAAATAGCACATCCAACAACTTTAAATCGAACTAAAAATTAATAAGTACTAACATGTATACAAGTATAATAATATACGAGATTATTATATCATATATCTATTAGAAATAAAACGATAAATTGTAATAACTTCAAATTTATAGGGTAAAGACTAGTCATTAATCAATTATAACGTCTAAAATATAAAGTAATGCAAAAATTAATATAAGATCCGTTGTTTTTTTAGATACATGACTTATTTGGCTCATGAGCGGCTCACGAGCTGACTCGAGTTAATTTGCTATAGCTAACAAACTAAAACCTTAACTCGGCTCGGCTCGTTACCTTAATGAACCAGCTATCAACCGAGCGAACTAACCAACTTCAAATTTTTAGTCGAACCTTATTCATGAGTACGACAGCTACCTGCCTGCCGGCCACCAAGCGCCAGGCTTTCAGGGCGCCACTAGCCCACTACCAAGGAACGAGCACAGGAATAAATATAGAGAAGACTGAAGGTTCTCTGAATCACTAAAGCCTTGTTTAGATTCCTTTCAATTTTCAATTTTGTTTACTCTCTCCATCACATGGATGTTTGAACGCTTGAGCTGGTTCGCAACAAATATCAAAGTTAAACTATGGTTCGCAACAAACGAATTGTACGGATCAAAGTTATACAAATGAATTGTACACAAATTGATCAGTAAGAGACCGTAGCATCCTTAGGTCGTTCCCGGCAGATGTACACGATCCGGCACCCTGATTGCTTCCCATTCCCGTTCCCAGTGATGCTGCTGGGCAGCAAAGGTGCGTGGACAGCACGCGTGGTGAAGGGACAGCACGCGTGTTGAATTATTCGATCTCGAGGAACCTGACAATTAATGTCGTGGGGGCTGCAGCGGCACAGCGGATGGTCCTCGTCGCATGGCGGATGCGCGTGGAACGCTTCAGCGTCGCGAAGGCGACGGCCTTGAGCCAAGTGGTGCCGGACTTGGGAAAGGAACACTTCGTTGGGTCTCGGCTCAAACGCGTACGGAATGGACGGCCGGGACGCCGACCTTCAGTATTTTTTTCCGCTAGCAACCAGAAGCGCCGGCATATTGGCGGAGCTATAGGGATAGCGAAGGGATGATCCTGATCCTGGCTACGTCGTTGGCGTGATGCATCGCCACCGGCGCTGCGCCTTCTTGTGCATCGTCCTCCGACTGCCTGAAAGCCATCGTCACTTGCACTATATATGCGTCCCAGTTGCTTTGTTGCAGCCTGCATATGCACAAGGGGATGCACAAAAGCAGGGATGCGTCCGTGTTATATTATGAGAAAACCTCATCTCAGCTTAAAGTAGATAACAGCGACAAGTTAACTGATGAGATATAAAAGAGCAACAGAGGTATATTCATCACCATCTTATCAGACATGGTTCAATGAACACTACCACTGAAATTGATTGCATTGCAGTTTGCAAGTCACTAACAGTGTGTGTGGAGCAATCACTGCTGGAAGAAGAGCCTTTAGTAGTTTGCTACAGTATTCAACCCGGGACTAAAGGTTTGGAATAAAAACGAAAAAAATACGGACTAAAGGTTTGGAATAAAAACGAAAAAAAAATACTGTGGTTGTGGAGATTTCGAACTCAAGACCGCACAATTAGTCTTCACGTGTATTACCAACTGAGCTACACTACATATCTGACAGAATAGAATACTCCTTTTTAAATTGTGTCTGAAAGGACCTTTAGTCCCGGTTGGTGACTTTTTAGTCCCGGTTGGTAATACCAACCGGAACTAAAGGTTGTATTACCAACCGCGACTAAAGAACCTTCACCCTTAGTCCCGGTTGGCTCGAGGAAAAGGAACCACCGACCGGGACTAAAGGGACATAAAAAAAAAATCGAGACTAATGGCCGAATCTGTCTATCGTCCAAAGACATTTTCTCTAGTAGTGAATACTACAAGTCCAAGTCACATTAAGTAGTACCGTACCCGGGAAGAAACAAGGCTGTATGTACTCCGAACTGCTAAGGTTAAAAGGGTCATAGGGTATAGAGCTTCAGATGTGTTCGGAAATTCAGCACAACACTAGTCATGCAAAAGATTGGAATATTGCGTCAAAGTCTGAACTGAAGTAGGCAAGCCGGCCGGGGCTCAAATGAAGGCCAAGCGTCAAGCAGTGAGCTACTACTGTATAGTTCTGGCAATTTCTTGGCAACCCAACTGTCCACTTGGACCACACATGTGAGTATGTATACATGCATGGAATGAAGCCCCAGCTATATGAAATAATAGCGTTGACGAGAACTAGCCTGAACCGATCGTTATAGGGACTTCCAATTGACAAACCTGGAGGCCGATGGGAATGACGACAAGGAGGGGGAAGGGGAAGGATGCTACTGCGCACCTGGCAAGAACACGCACACGCTGCGACGTCGTGGAGGTATCGCCGGCCGGCGAACTTGCTGCGTTTCTCCGGCCAGGTGCAGCTGCAACCTGCAAGACTGCAACGCTTGGAGACAGAGGCTTGGGTGCTGTTTGGGTTTCCATTTTTATAGGCATTACGATCGTTGGATTTCAAAGGGGACTGAGGAGAGGTGTTGGTGGCCGGCTGGCCGCGCGCGAGACAGAGGCAGGCCCTCGCGCTCGCGGTCTGCGTGCGGAAATATATTGTACTCGCCGGGCGGCGGTCGTGCACGCACGCGCACGCGCACGCGCACGCGCACGGCATGAGGCGTGTTCCGCTATTTTCACTTCCTTCTTTATTCTTTGGTTTCATTTAGTTTGCTTCTTTTTCTCTCTTCTCTTTTTAATGAAACATACATGTTTTTCACTTATTCTTTGGTGGAATAGGAATACTCGTGTTGGCCAACTGCATAAATTTATGATGAATTTTATACATAGTATAATGCATACTGTTTTGGTGTGACAAGATGCCACAACACAAAGTTGTTATCATACAGATGTTTCGTGATGGTGTTTGAAGGTACCACATCCTTTTTATTGTCTTTTGCAGTGCAATTTTTAAGCTCTAGCAAAAAATGAACGTTGGAAGGAAGAAAACGGGCAATTTAGCATTTGTCCTCCTTATATGTCAGAAGTGGAGCACTCTTTTGACTGTCGGGCTGTGCTCAGGTACAAACTTTACCTCCTAAGAGGTAATATCTTAAATAAATCTGAGCCATTGAATTTTTGAATTATTTAATAAATTAAAAAATCTGGAAAACAAAAAAAACTTTCTCCGCATGCCTATAATGATGGGAGCACCGATTCCTCTAATCACGGGCCGACGGGATTTCTTTCCCTCGAGTCTCCGCACGCCCGAATCACCGGAGCAGGCTGACTTCCGGAGCGATTCCTTTCCTTCTCCGAGTCTCCGCGCGCCGCAGCATGGGATTCCGACGGCGTGCACATCGGGCGTCGCCGATCCGTTCATCCTCAATCCGTTGCAGCCAGGTGCACAGGTATTCCCCGTGAGTCGTCTTGATCTGATTATTCCCCCAAATCTCTAAATGAGATTCCCTTCCTTGTTCCTTCAATCACGGAAGATGCTGCTTTGGCAATGTCGCCCAACAAGCAGTAGTGACGGGTCCCCTCCCTAGGTTTGCAGAGACGTCCAATCCAATACGCAGCAACCACCGCCACCTACGCCGCCATTGCAAGTCGGTAAAAACATTGGAGTTTTGTGTTCAATCATGCGACGATGGTGATGGTTCTCCGGGAGCCTTCCTCCACACGGCGCTGCTGCTAGTTCTCCAAGGAACTCCGTTCTTCCACCCCCGGTGAGTTCGCCTGTCCTGTGCTTGTCTTCTGATCATGAAGATCCAAAATTTTGTCTAGCTGTGCGGCTGTGCTGTTCCACGGATCCATATTTGTGTTGATTATGGATGCCAGATTAGGAAAAACAAGATTGAAATGTGAAACTATGATTACACGGGGTTGGAAAGATGAGTAAGTGAGTTTCAGTGTTTTTATTGTCAATTTGCAGGGGAAAAGTCCTTGTCACTTACTCAGCACTGCTAGCCTACCATTGCTTATAATTCATATTATTGAAGTTGGTCAAGTGTGAGCCTTAGCCGCTATAAAATGGTATTTTTTCCTATTGCATAGTATTATATATCGATTAAGGTTTGAAGAGAAAATAGTTTAATTTATTATGTTTTTATTTTTTATATGATTGATAACCAGGTTCAAACCGTTTGTATGCCGGGAAAATTTGCGGCACTGTGCAAGATTTTGACTGATGAACAAAAGCGTATCGTTAGAAAAATAGGATTAGGCGGCCTCCTTAGTATACCATCCATGCCTATTCAACGCATGCTAGTGGAGTCTCTCGCCGAAAACTTCAATGAAACTGATAGGACCTTCAATTTACGAGGCCATGTGGTTCCTATTTCCAACTGGGATGTGTACTGTATCTTAGGTTTATTTGATAAAGGAGAGAAGATTGAAATTAGTAGAAAACAACCAGACCCTATATTGTTTAACCTTTATAAACAAAAGGGTGATACAACGATCACATTCAAATACATGGAGGAAAGGATACCAAGGGAAGCTGATGAGGATCACTTTACTAGACTTTTCGTGCTCTATGCAGTTGGTGCGATTTTAGCCCCTAGCTCTAAGGAGTATGTTGGTAGCAACTACCTACACCTTGTGGTTAACGTATCAAAAATCAAGGGCTTTAATTGGGCCATATTTACACTAGACCATTTGTTGGAGCGCCTGGCTATGTTCAAGGAGAATAAAAGAACTGGACTTGCTGGAAATTTGGCATTCCTTCAGGTGATTTTTTAACTAGTTTAACTTTTGTTTTTGCTTGCATTGAGAGGTAAAATTTTTCCTAATGAGTGCAGGTTTGGTACTTTGAGCACTTTCGAGCGATTGGTGATTCCTTTGACTATGATTTGCATGAGCACCCTTTAATAAAAAATTGGCATCAAGCGAAAGTTATAAAGCGAGCCCGCCTTGAAGGCATAAAGAAATTTGGGGCTGAAAAGGTACATCCACCCGTTGTTATTCCTTATGTGTTCTTATAAGTGATGGATTGCAAAATAAATTTTGGCATGTTGCAGGTAGTCATTGAACTAGATCCGAATGAGTCTAAAGTGTGCACGGGTAACAATAACTTTGATCAAAGGGAGTATGAAGGTGACAAGGTAATTTATGCTTATAACTGTACCTTGCTGGATAAATGTGTCTTTGAAGTACATCTTTTCCCTTTTTTGTTAGGTTGAAAAGGAAGAGGTAAATGTTGATGGATTGCATGATGCTAACGAGGATGGCAAAAGCAAGATAAAGGTACATTCAAATGTGCACATATACTTAAATTCATGTATATTTATGTAAAGATTTATAAATTCCAGGATACCATGGAATCTGTGAAGTTCCTATTGGAAAAGACAAATATGTTACCAGAAGTGCATACAATTATACAGGTTAATATCTCAATTTGTTTGTCATGTACCATGCATAAGTGTGAATTATCTGTATAAAGTTGCTTACACTATTTCTGTTAAAAATATTAGATGCTTGTAAAGCTAGCAGATGGAAATAATAAGTCAGCAAAGTGTCAGGAAAAACAGTGTGCTTCAATAGGTACTAGCAAACCGGGGGAATCCCATTCAAATGTACCTGATGAAAGTGACGAGACTATTCTTGCATCAGAGAAAGGAAAACCCTGCCCAGAACCGGGTACTGCTACTAAAATGGAGATTTCTTTTCGAACCAGTGATCGATCGAACGTTTCTTCAGCAGCAAAGAGGAAAATTGATTTTATTTCCAGTCCTACACTTGTTCAAAAGGTCAAAACTAGGAAAAATAGACAACCAAGCAAAGTCTTCATGTCCCCGTACGCAGACGTAAAACAAAAGAGGGTGTCTACAAAAAAAAACTAATGCTGCTTCTGTTGGTATGCTTTCATGCTTTGATTCTTCTTTACATCGAGTTTTCTATGTCTTGATCTTTATATTTATGCAGATGAGGTCACTGAAGGACTGAATTTAAGTGAATTGGAACTTGCTGCCATTACATATGTTCAAGAGGAAATTGCCATTGCACCTAAAAAAAATCTAGTATGTATAGATGGAATGAATTTAAATGCAGGCCAATTGGATTGTCTAGTCAGGCCTATGAGAGAGGATGGACAGTCAAAATGGTTATGTACTTGGGTAAGTCATGTGCTTTAACTGTGTCCTCTCTTCTTAAAGTCGCTAATTAATATTATTATATCGCATGCAGATAATGAGCGCACATGTAAGTATGTTTAACTTTCAATGGGATAAAGATACCGAGAATAAGAAACATGCAATTGCAGCTGAGACATGTCAATGGCTACGACTAAACATTGCGAAAGCCTGGAGAAAAACAGGTTTACCTTATTCTTCGGGGAACCTTGTGTTATTCCAAGAATTTGTAGAAGCTGATATGGTAAGAGTAAAATCATAATTTATTATTTCATATGTAAAAACATATCCTAAATGTTACTCTCTGTGTGAATGTAGATCTTCATTCCCATAAACACTACAAACACTCACTGGTGGCTTTGTGTTCTGTATCCTGCAATAAATGAAATTCAAGTTCTAGATTCTTACAATAGGCCAATAAATTATGTACATGAAACACAAGAATTGGTATGTGCATTCTTTGTGAAGCAATTAAGTTAAAATTACCAAGTTACTGTATAAATTTACCAAGTTCAACGGTCTTGCAGAGGATTGGAATTCATTCAATTTTGCAAGGTGGCATCTCTTCATTGGACAAGTTCAAGTCCAGGTGGTCTAACTATGATATTTTAAATTGGGATGTTGTGAAGAAAAATATTCCACGGCAAAAGGATGTGTATGTACTTTTTTTTGATTCTATTGTTTATACCAGTTATTGTTTTTAAGGTTCAAATTGTAATTGCAGGTGTTCTTGTGGAATTTTTACAATAAAATATATGCAATACTGGAATGGGAGTGAAATTACAAATTCTTTCTCTCAAAAAGACATGGAGAAATTTAGAAAGAAGATGCCTGCAGAATTGATACTTTCGCCCTTAAATAAGCTTAGTAGCATCAAAGATCATGTAAATGTCATACTACACTTTTAGCCTGTACGTAGGAGTGGTACTACTTGTGCCGTTTTTTGTACAATAAAGTACTGTAACAGGATACCGATTATAGAAGAAAAGAGTGCTATATGTTAGATGTGTTCTGGCTATGTACTGAGTCAATCTCGTCTCAATGTGAGCCTGATTCATAGCTGATGTTGATTGGAGAAAAGTTCAAATTGCAGCGCTCAATGTGAGCCAGATTCATAGCTGATGCTATGGTTACATGATGCCATTGCCAAGACAGCAGACCCTGGCCTTTTTCGAGATGTTGATTGAGGCCCCTTATTAACAGGTTTTTGAAAAGGGAAAGACAACACATCATTAACAGGCCCCTTATTACACTATTCGTCTCAATCTCGTCTCTAAGCGAAAATGCTTTTCAGTAGATGCTTGGACAAAAGTTTTGACACCTCTACCAACGACAGCTACTCGTGGGCCAGCAACTCTAGGCTCAACGCCAGCACAAAGAACCAGTACGTCAGGATACACTGCCATTGGCTTACGGCAAATAAGATTTTAGATTTTTGACAATGAAGAAATATAATTGAAAACACATAATAAACTAAAAGAGCAATTATTGGAAGGCACAAACACGTTGCAGTTCTTTTCCAAAACTGAATCATGATGCACAAACACTGAAGCTAACAATATTTTTGTTTTTACTACAATGACAACCAACTACTACAATAATCTGAATCCTAGATTCCATTAGCCCCTTTTTATAAGCATGTGCATGTCCAGCCAAACAACCCGTCTCCCCGTCCCCATCCTCCTGTGAGGCACCAGCAGTTCTTCCTCACTTCAACTTCCTGCAATAAAATCACATTACATAATTATAACATAAAAACTGCATGCTATGACCAGAAATCATGCTATGACCTTAATGAAGTTTGAATGACAGGTGAAAAAAGACATTAACCTTTTCTTTTTTGGACAAGTCCTCTTGTTATGATCAGTCGCCTTGCATTCTGAACATCTCCTTATCTTAGGCTTGTCTAAGAAACTTTTCAACTTTTTGGGGGCACCTTTGCTTTGGACTGGCTCAGGATCTAGAACATTCATTGCATCTCCATCTGCTTCCAAATTATTCTCTTGGCCTTCGGGATTACTTGATTTCTCATCCATTTCATTGCTTTTCCTTTTGTGGTTGTGCTCATGTTGAAGAATTTCCTTCCACCTCAGAAACTCTTCCGTTGAACATGATGCTTCTTCAAATACCGGTTTTGCCAAGTTAAGAAGCTCAGTCAAACGAGTGCCTTTCATTGACTTCACAGGATCAGATGTGTCCACAGTGCTACTTGACTTGGCATTACGTGTCCACCTATTTAGCACACAACATTGTGGCATTGCAGCACCAATTGTAATCAGCACACGCATTATGTGGCAATATGGTATTCCTTCACACTCGAATTTCAAACAGCTGCAAGTAACATTTTCAAGGGTCACCTCATCATAGCAGTCCACTTCAAATACCTTCCTGCCATCTTTTGCTACTACCATGTACTTGGTGGAACCCTCATTATCCAAAATCTCCACAATGTGATACCTTTCTGCCCTTTTTATTTCCATTTGGACCAAATAAAAGTTTGCTGGACTGAAACAATTAGCTGCTGAGGTTTCCAAAAATTGATGTTCTGTAGTTGGTACTGGTCTGGACTGCGAAGCCTCACAATCTAGTCGTGATTCAGTTCTTCTAATGCGTGAGACACAATAGAAATAATGATCGACCATATCATACAACGTCATTTTTCGGTCTAGGTTCTTCTGTAGTCGAGAATTTAAGCTTTCACTCCGTTGGTTACTCTGTGCACCCAAGAAATACTTATCCTTTAAATAACTAGCTGCCCACAATCTCCTAATGATGTACATCCTTGAGAGCCACTTGCGGTACTTACGCCGCCTGCGGCGTTTACCAATCTTATGCTTCTTCATGAAGCTTTGCCACCTTGCCTCAAAAGTTTGTGGACTACTACACATATAAATTAATAACCTGAATCTAGGTATCATAGTATGGTGAAGAAATTTGGCAGCATTCCTCTCAATGTGCCAAGTGCACAAACGATGAACAGTGTTAGGCAAAACTACTCTTATAGCCTTTCGCATTGCATGGTCGCCATCAGTAATTATGGACCCAGGTTCCTTGTTGTACATTGCTACTAAGAGGGTTCGCAACAACCATTGAAATGATTGTACAGTTTCATGAGA
The DNA here is from genome assembly GCA_009763385.1 of Coix lacryma-jobi var. lacryma-jobi. NCBI lineage: Eukaryota > Viridiplantae > Streptophyta > Magnoliopsida > Poales > Poaceae > Coix > Coix lacryma-jobi. Next base: position 4,190,581 of record CM019827.1, read on the forward strand.
AACAACAGCACAAGCAAATATTGTAGTGCTGCGATGATGATTCAGGCCTACAAAAGGAACAAATGGCATCTTGTACCTATTTGTCCGGTAGGTGCTGTCAAAAATAACTAAATCCCCGAACGCCTGGTAGTCTAGGCGAGACTGACCATCACACCAGAACAAATTAAGCAAACGACCTTCTGAAGTAGCCTGATAGTCAAAGAAGAAATCAGAGTCCTCAAGTTGCCTTTTTTTTCATATACTGCAACACTGCATTTGCATCACCATCTGCAATCTTTAACTTTTTATTCAAACATGAAAAATTATATAAATCTTTAATTGCATATCCAACGTTATGGGGACCCCCGTATTGCTGCTCCATAACATCCATAATTTGATACTTCCTAAGGCCTGCTGTCTGGTATGCTAAGATTTCCTTTTTTTGCAGCTCAGATATTCTACGGTGCGAGAACATAAAGCCTACTTCAGTCAATCTGGCCATCTCATGGTTGTGTGTGTCGACGTACTTGTGCACATACCATACGTTCATGTCATGGTTATGTTTAATCAGTACCTCAAAAGGACAATCAAACCGTGTAAGTGGCTTTGGCCGTCTTTTTATATTTTCTATATCCAAGAACTTAGGTTGCCTGACCCCTTCTTTTGAGCAGACATACTGTCGACTCAAAATATCAACTTTGTTTGTTGCACGTTTGACATTTCCCTTTCTTAAACTAAACCCTTTATTCCTAGCAAAAGCATTGAAAAACTCATACGCCTCATCCTCAGAATGGAAATTCTTTTCTATGATATGTTCATACTCTGCTAACTCTTCAAGTGTCTGGGTGTGTGTTGACATGATTGATTACTGGCACATATCACAAAAGGGAAAATAAAGTCAAAACTAATTGACATGTTACTTTGCAAAAATCTCCGATTGAAGATGTACCAAGTGGGGGAATACATACCAAGATGTAGTCTTCAGTATGGTCCCCGTGCGTGTCAGCCCGCCTAGCGGTACAGCACACAGCCCCGGCCGGCCGGCTGCCGCTGCCCTGTGAACCAGCTTCTGAACACCACCGACACCTTCCTCTGGCCGTCACCCGCCCAAACGCCGTAGTTCGCAGTTGCCGGCTGACGCCACCTGCACGCAGCTACTCAGGCCACACACACGCCGGAAGCCTACGGACCGGCGCTTGACACCAAGTCGGCGTCTAGCCCGCCGCGGAGCCGCCTCACGCCGCCCATCGCTGGCCACCCGCGGCTAGGGTTTGCGTCGGGAATCAAGAAACAGGAGAACGAACAGACACCAGTAGTAGTACACCAAACGTGCTTTTCAGTAAACAGTTGACCAAATAGATGGGCTAGATGGGCCTTTTCTTAATTTGGGCCCTCTAAGCGAAAATGCTTTTCAGTAAATTTAGGCCCATTGCAATGATGTGATAATATCAGTATGAATTCAAATTAAAATAGAATAGATAGTGCTATCGAATTTGATTTCACACATATTCAGTCTATCCATAGTCTATCTTAGAGAGCAATTTTATATGATAGTTTATTTTGGATTTCTTATAATAGTATATAACCCAAGACATTAGATGCTACTTAATTTTTAATAACCCATGTGTAAAGTCAAACCAATTTTTTTACAACAAAGTTAAACCAAATTTTGTTTTTCAGGGGTGGTAATGGATCATGACTGTTATGCTTCCTTCACAATCTAACTAGACCCTATCTAATTTTAGTTCAAAATCATATAGTATTATGACTCGATCTTTATTGAGCCCGATCCTTAAATTTGCTAGGCTAAATTGAAGGGCCTTTACCATTCTATCACTTTACCCCAAATACCATTAGAATATACTACAATTAGAAGGTACATATACTAACTTTAATGAAATAATTAACCCGACCACATTTTATAAATTTAAGTATTATATATTTCTAATTTTCATAAATAAATGATTTAAATGATCTCTATTTCTCTAAATAATTTAAATAAACTAATTAAACCGGTCACATTTAAGGTACTACTTTCTAGGGTACTAACTTAGTTTTTTCCATCAAAATATTCAAACTATCAAGTGAATGGAGCTCAAAATAGCGTAGAAAGCATAATTCAAAAACCACATATATATGCGACAGGGAAAAATATGAGAGGATGAAGCTAGTAACATTTGAACGAGTCGAGGCGGCGTAGATGTGATGAAATAGATCAATCGCCGGAGATGTGTTATAAAAAAACACCGGAGAACAGAGCAAACAAGCAAGAAGACAGTGAAGATAGTGAGAGAGCTCGAGCTCGGCTGGAGGTGGAAGAACAGTTACAATATAGGGAGAGACATTTAGTTCCGGTCCCTGTTTCCAGCCAGAGCTAAATTCCAACGTTTAGCCCCGGCTAAAAACAAGGACCGAGACAAAACCTTTAGTTCCGGTTGGTGTCACCAAACGGGACTAAAGATTGCCCTTTCGCCCGGATTGGTAACACCGACCGGGACTAAAGGTCTCTCTGACAAATGAGTCGTTGGGTAGGGGACCTTTAGTCTCGGTTGATGTTACCGAGCTTTCTAGTCCCAGACGCAAATTTTACCGAGACTAATGTTGATTTTTTCGATCGACCAAAAACCTGTTCTCTAATAGTGCCACATGCACACTCTAATCACTTACTCCCTTTATACTCAAAATTCAAGCCATTTGGGACATGATTCATTATATCAAGGAGTGGTTTACTAGGCTGTATTTTATCTTATTCCCTTATTTTACTAGGCTGTATTTTATCTTATTCTCTTATTATAAATTTTCGGGTTACTTTTGTTCAAATATCACTACTTGGTTGATTGGTTAGAGTCTTGACATTCAAAGCGATAGCTTCCAAGTTCGAGTGCTCAGGGCTGGTATTTTGTTTGTGTGTTTTTTTGTTTTTTTCCGGGGCGCGAATTTTGCAGGGTGCGTACTTGCGCTTGGTCGACCGGCGCGAATTTTTGGACTACATTTATATGGCAATCAAAATATCAAGAATACAGTTATAGAATAAAAAATATTTACTATACAAGTAAGATCATGCATGCGCATAATCAAATCTAAGATCATGCATGCGCACATTTATATGGCAATCAAAATATTAAGAACACAGTTATAGAATAAAAAATATTTACTATATAAGTAAGATCATGCATGCGCATAACCAAATCTAGAAAAAAAAATCTTTTATATATAAAACTTTCCTTATTTACTCTATTTTAGAAAATAAAAATTAAATAAATATGCATTTAAGATATTACCTCTTAGGAGGTAATAGGTGATCGTGACCGTCCGATCGAAATAAATGAACGGTCCACAATCATTTGGAGGTACCGCAGCAAATCCCATACAAAAAATAGTGCTCACAGTGCTGTACAACTTTGCATGAGAAGCAAGAAGACCTTAGCCCCACCCATCTCGACAATGAGTGCCTGAATCAGCCCATAATAAGTACAGGAAATCGGTAGCCTTTTTTTCTCTTATAAGTTGAAGAGAAGATTAAATATAAAATCTGATGACACATGACCTAATTTATGGTGCATTTACATAGTAACACACACTCTTTTTATTACACATACTCATACATACATCCAACTCAGCTTCAGAAGAGATGTTACAACTACAAATGAGTTGTACATAAATTATTGATCTCCGGTATTGATGAAAGTCCACATTTCTCCTCTATCACTGAGGAGCAGAATATTATTTCTTCAACCAGCAATACCAATAAAACTAGTTGATTTTGAGTTCTTGACTTGTGCTCGTGAAGGCAAATCCAGTCCCTTGCAATGCATCCTCAACGACCTTGTCCAGCCTCTGCGCCATCTCCGGCGTCATGTGGTTGCTCCAGTCCCCAGCAACTCCCTTCCTGAAGAAGCTCTCGTTCTTGGTCCCCAACCCAGTGCTTCCATTTCTGTTCACCTCCATGTCCCTCAGCTTGCCCAGGCTCAGAGCTCCAATGGAGACCGGATTTGTCAGAGTGGGATCCATACAATGCTCAGCCTTTGGCTTCCTCCAGCGCTGTGACGCCGAGTCGTTTTGAGAGGGAGAGAGTGTCTGTATAAGTTGTGCACCTGTTCTTGAGCCAGTTGTGGTGTTAGCCTTTAGGCTTGTTGCTTTGAGCAGACTTTATCTTTTGCGCTGAACTTCATGTATCGTTTCTAATAAAGCGGGGGAAACCTATCTGTCAAAAAAAAAAAACTCACAGTCCATGAACTTGGCTAGCTTCCTCACATGACTCTCTGGCTCAAGCAGCATCTCCTCGTACCGAAGGAACAGCACCCTGTCAGGCCTCCTCACGCTCTCCTCCCAGTACTGGAGGACGTGCAGCCACTGCGGGCCGCCCGGACAGCGGCCGTCGCAGAACAGCTCCGAGGCCTCCTGGATGGTGAACGACCGGGCGTCAGCTCCCCTCGCCGGCGCCGCCTTCCTCGTGAACAGCCAGTAGGAGACCAGCGCGTCCTTAGGTTCCCGGCAGACGTACACGATCCGGCGGCACCCCGCCGAGGAGCGCTGTTCCTCCCCGTCCCCGTCACCGTCCCCGCCGCCGCCGCCGCCGCCGCCGGTGATGCTGCCGGGGAGCAGGGAGTAGGGGAGGTGCGTGGCGAGCACGCGCGGGGACGGGAGCGCCTCGAACTCGTCCTTGTTGCTGTCGCTGAGCTCGATCTCGAGGAACCGGACGCACTCGTGCGGGCTGCGGTGGCGCAGCGGGTGGTCGCCGTCGGACGGCGGCGGGTGCGCGGAGCGCTTCAGCGTCGCGAACGCGAGCGCCTTGAGCCAGGTGGTGCCGGACTTGGGGAAGCTTGCGAGGATCACGTCGGTCGGCCTCGCCGCGAAGCAGGAGGAATGCACGGCTGGCAAGCCCTCCTTCGCTGTGACCTCCGGCAGCCAGAAGCCGCCGGCGGCGCCGTACCGGCGGAGCGCGAACGGTGGCCACCTGGTCTCGAGGGGCAGGGAAGGGATGATGTTGATCCCGTGAGGCGTCGTCGTCGCCGGTGCTCCGCCTGCTTCTTGCGCATCCTCCTCTGACTGCCTGGAAGCCATCGTGCGTGCAGCGTGCTTGCTGCTGATGGTTCTTAAACGTAGGAGACGACACTTGCAGTATGTGTGCACAGTTTGCTTGTCGCAACCTGCATCTGCATGGAGACGAAGTGATTTACTCCTAGATAATACAGTAGCTTAGAAGACCTCATGTCGACTTTTACTCAGGTGGTCATACTATGCAATAAGTTTAAGATACAGTGTAAACCAAGATTCGCTACATACAAACATGACGGCATCATTTTTAATGAACATTACGCACTGATCGATCGGCAGTGACATCAAAGGAGTGCGATGAGTATCTTAAACTTTGACATCAAAGGAGTGAACAATAACAGCACTGTTCGGCGCTAATTAAAAACATGCATGGTGACATCAAAGGTGGGAGATGGAGAGGGGAGGTAGACGACTGGCATGGCGAGAAGAAGAAGAAGGGGGAGGATTCTGCCCACCCGGAAATGATCGAAGAAGAACACGGCGACGCCGACGACGTGGATGTGGATGCAGAGGCAGGCCCTGTCGGCGGCCGACGAACTTGCTCGCTTTACCTTGCAATGTGCTCCTATATACAATCAATCTATGCAGCCCTTGCATGCATTGGAGACTATTGTATACGGCATATGCCATTTTCAGTTCCAACGTCGCCGCAACGCCCCGGCATGCTCTCTTTTTCTATTCTACTCTACTTTAACTGCGACCGTCGTCTTCTGGGCACTGGATTAACGTCAGCCCGAATTAGATGCTGTTTGGTGTTGTCAGCTATTTTTTTTTTACCAAATACCTTTTTCTAAAACAGTTTCACACATGTTGTTTTATTCCTTCTCTCACAAAACCATAAGCTGAGATGAAGCTGAAAAAAATAGTTTTTTACAACTTACAGATTCATTTCTCTTCTAACCATACATAAAATTGTTAGTGAAGCTGTTTTACCAAACAATTTTTTCAAAACAACTCGGCTTCATTCTCAAATGGGACCTTAGTTGTCCTTCCGCGCATGCCATACCGTTTTTTCCCTCTCTCACTGGCTCAAACAAGCATGCACTTTCTTCGTCCGAGAATGATGTCAAAAAAAAGTTATGCAAACTAGATTTTGCCTATTAACTGGGAAAAAATGCAGCTCTTGAATTGAAGGAGGCTCCTCGCGGTCCGCGTGGGGAAGTATTGTATACTACTGCATACGCCATTTTTTTTTCAGTTCCCACGTCGCCACCACGCCAGGACATGCTCTATTTTTGTATTCTACTCTAACTGCGACCGTCTTCTTCTGGCCAGTGGATAGATTAACGTCAGCCCCAATTAGTTTTGTCCTTCCGCGCTCGTCTACAGATATATATTTTTTCCCCTCGATAATGGCTCGTCAAACAAGCATGCACTTTCTTCTTCCGAGAATGGTATATAATCAAAAAAAAAGTTATGCAAACTAGATTTTGCCTATTAACTACTATTACAATAAGTTGCCTGTAAAAAAACGCTTCGAATACATATCTATCTATATACCTAATAATAAAGAGGCAAAATTTCTGCAGAGTTGGAAACCGACACGAGGATAACATTTTTTTCAGCCGTAATATCTATCAGCAATCTTGTCCGGTACTCCCTAACTACCTAAAGAACAATGGATATATTTTCGAGACCAAATACATAGCAAATCGAGGCAATCAACTATGTATTTAGCCAAAAAAGATTGAACACACATATCTATTAATATAAAATTTTCATCGTAAGCTTGTATACAGTTTTAGTAATTCAGGGTCAAAATTTGTAATTTTTTTCTCTCTCTATATAAATAGGCTTATCATTTTGGATGGAGGGAGTATGTTGTAGTGGGTATAAAACTTGTTGAAAAAAAAAAATCACCTAGGCCTTGTTTAGATGCAAAAATTTTGCAAAATTTTCACTGTAGTGTTTTCGTTGTTATTTGACAAACTTTGTCCAAATATGGACTACTGTAACACCCTGATTTAATTTTTCCCCAATTTAATTAAAGAATTTAGAAACTAAATAGGTTGGCTAGTTTATTAGAGGAGGAAAATAAAATTTGTTTATCATTTTCATGTTGCATTCATGCCATTGCATATTTTTATTGGGTGAAAAATAAATTTATTAAACCCGAATAGGGCGAATCGGATTTATTCTATTTAGAAAGCAAATAAAGGATTTATGAAAATTTTACAAATTTAAACTCAAGTTTTCTTTTCGAAACCTAGGGAAAATAATTCTAAAATATTTCAAAGTGATTTTGATTTCAAACTGATTTGAATTTGGATTTCAAAATGAACTTGGAAAAGATTGGAAAATAAAAACAAAAAGGAAAGAGAATTGGCAACGGGCTCATTTTTCTTTCCCTAACCAAGCCCAACCCGTTTTTCCCTCCCTCTCGTCCCCGGCCTGCTCGGCGCCCCTGGCCCAGCGCCGCATCCCGCCTCCCTCACCCCAGGCCCGCGCCACTTCCTCCTCCCTCCCAACCGCGTGCAGCCGGCCCAGCAGCCACCGCGGCCCAACCCCGCTCCCACCGTGCGCCCTCCCTCCTCTTCCCATCGCTGACAGGCGGGACCCGCAGGTCAGATCCCTCCCCAACCTCTCCCCGCCCTTCGCGCGACGCAGCAGCCTCACCCCTCCGCCCGCACCGATCGATCTGCTACAACCCCCACCTGTCTATCCAACCCCCCCCCCCCACACCCTATAAACCCTACCCCGACCCTGCGCCGCCACCGCAAGGACCCCTCGCCCCTCCATCTAGGATCTCCAGAGCCCGCCGCCGCCCTCACCATTGTAGAGCTCTGCCGAGCTCTCTGCCGCACCAAGAAGGCCTCCGTGAACCCCTCTCCGACCTCCAGTGAGGCTGCCGAAGCGTACCGCGTCCAGGAGACCCATCTTCGGAGTGCGCCCGAGTCGGGAAGTCACCCCTCGACCTCGCCGGAGACTCAGGAGGCGGGGATCTGCACTGCTCCGTCGACCGGCCACCTGCGAGCTCGGATAGGCGTCACCGACCCCTCCATCAAGCTCGTGGTGAGCTCCCCTATCTCCTAGACCCTTTTATTTAATCTCTACCGAACCCTAGCGGATTCTCGAGCGAACTCCGGCGAGCTCCCTATGGCGCCGCCGCGTAGAGCCCCTGCGCCGCCGCGTCTAGTCTCACCGGCGCTGCCAGCACCCCACTCCTCTATCCGGTGCCGTCCGATCTCCTCTGAATGGCCCAGATTAGATCCTAACTCGAACCGGTATGCACCAGGTGCATAGCACCATGGACCCAGTCCACACAAGCCGCGTCAGCTGGTTCACCGGCCGCGTGGCGCACCGCTCCAATCCACGGGTGACACATGGCGCACACGCCAGCCGACCGCCCCCGACCTAATCCTAGCCTCGGGCGAATCGGAAAAGGAAGGCCGAGGCTAACCCAGCGCTAGCCTCGGGCGAGTCGGAAGGAGGGAGGCCGAGGCTAACCCAGCGCTAGCCTCGGGCGAGACGGAGAAGAGCCCGCTGGCCTCGGGCGAGACGGAGAAGAGCCGCTAGCCTCGGGCGAGTCGGAGGGGAACCCGCTAGCCTCGACGCGTGGCGCCACGCAGACACCCCGCACGCGCCAGCCGATCAGCCTCGCGACTTTTGCACTTGAGCCCCTCCAGATAGGCCAAATAAACCCGCAGTCCATCCTTCCTATTCACTGAGTCTAATTAAACTCGCGTTCTAGCCCTTCCGTTTCCATCAAAATGACGCCCGGTCCTGATGCCATTTAAAACCTGGTTTCTTTTATTTCTAAAACCGAAAATGACTTTGATCTATTTACAGTTTTGCCATCCAACTTCAAAAGCTCATAACTTGCTCATTTTAACTCCGATTCGACCCATTCAACTTGCGTTAGATTCATAATTTCGTTCTCCACGCAGTAGAACTGTTGGTTTACTGTTTTGATATTATTTGCTGTACTGTTATTTATTTTGCTTGTATGTGTCATGTTTGTTGCTTGGGCCAGAGAGTGCGGAGTACGAGGACGCTCCAGACCATCCTTGCGACCCAGTTGATTCGACCCAGTCCGAAGGCAAGTGTCCTTGAACATCTTGCACCTACTTTATTTTACTTTTGGTATTAGAGTAGTTAGATCTTGTAGATGCATGCTTGTCATTAATTTGAATCCCATGATATGGTTTACTATTTATTGTTATATTATCCTTGTCGCCTGTTTTGGGTTGTTCGGGTAGAAGTCTTGCTTAGCCCTGCAGTCATGTTGGGATGGGATGATGGTCAAATATAATTAATCCTGATTAATGAACTATGAAACGATGTGGGCATGGTAACCTTTGTAGAAACATGGTTTAGGTAAATCCGGCAGGATGGAACCGTATTGGTGGTTTTGTGCCGTGGGACTCGGCAGCTGCTTTTGGTTTTGTTTCGGGGCTCGTGCTAGACATATCCTGCCTGGATCCCTAGGACCCGGTTCTCAGAGCATGTAACCCGGCTTAACAGCGCAGCCATGAGATCTGGATGGGCTGGACCTGGCTAATTAATTAGTTACCTCTAAGTTGAGGGTCTACACGGGGTCGGATTTGTGGCACAAGAGGGGGCTTCTGCAGTGGTGTGTATATCCACTGTTAGCGGTGAAACCTCAGTGGACGTGTAGAACGGGCTTGGAGGGGACTTTGTAAAGGCCTTGCAGTGCAACCTGCTATACACCTCGGCAGTGTTTAGTGTGACGGGATCTGCACGACTCATGGGTAACGATGTGCAACCTCTGCAGAGTGTAAAACTGATATATCAGCCGTGCTCACGGTCACGAGCGGCTTGGACTTCTTTGAGATTAGTTGGTTACTGGTTACTGGTTCGGGTCATCTGATGGACTTCAGGTGCGGTTGCCTGATGGACTTCAGGTGTGGGTACTTGGTGCGACTCCAAGTGCGGTTGCTCGGTGCGACTCCGAGTGTTGTTATTTTTCTACTGTTTCTGTGTCTATAACCTAGTAAATAGGTGCATAGGATTAATAGGAATAATAGGATGTGTCGCTTTAGGCGCTTGAGTCAAACAAAGTCAGCCTACCTTTGTTTTAAGCCTCATAAGCATATATTTCCTACGCTTGCGGAGTACATTTCGATGTACTCACCCTCCTCTTTGTCCCCTTGCTACCCCACCCAGACGCTGGTGATTACGGAGACGCTGGCGGCTACGTTCACGAGGAGCCGGAGTATCCAGAGGACGGTGGCTTCGACCCTGACGACCTGTACTAGGATGGCGCTACCCCGGTCGACCTTCCTGTGGAGATGGAGTCCAGACTTCCGCGACTACTTCAGAGTCTTCATTAGAGTCTGTTATCATGAGAGGCTGTACCTTTTTATTTCAGACCCGAGGGTCATTTATGTAATAAAGTTCGATATTATTAATAAAAGCATTGTTTTGATATTTACTATGATGTGGATATATGTATGAAAATTGATCCTGACATACATATATTGTGCTCCAATTTTGTTCTTAAAATTGGGGTGTCACAGAGTGGTATCGGAGCCGTGTTGACCGTAGGACGCTACCCTAGTCAGTCGTCGAGTTTACAAAACTATTTTTAAAAAAGTCCCATCTCTTTTCTCACTTCTGTAGACCCTTTCTCTGCTGAAAATTCAAACTTTGTTTCAAAGTAGGTCCTCCAATAGTAGGTAGTCCACCATAATTGTTTGAATTCGTAGCACGTTGATTGACATGTACTTGTGCACATGTTTTGATTTGGTTCTTTGTAATGATTGTTGGTGTGTTGCGACCGTCAGGTTGCAGCGACATCATTTGTTAAAATGTTTTACTAATCGAATTAATTAACCAAACCAGGGTTGTTATATATCTATCTATCATATCTCACTTTTACTCCTGGAAAATGTAACAGATGGTTGACACCAGGAGCAGCGCGGGTAACGCCGGTCACGCTGGCGGTAGCGGGGCAGGTGGCAACCAGCCGCCCCATCCTCATCCACCTCCACCTCCGCCCCCGTACGACCCGCTCCAGATGGCCCAGGTGCAGAATGAGATGATGCAGAACATGGCCCAGATCATGCAGTACATGCAGCATATGGCCCAGGGTGCCCAGGGTGCTCAGGGTGCAGGAGCTGCACAGCCACCCCGACCGGATGACACTCTCAGGAGCTTCATGACGACGCGCCCTCCAGTGTTCCACCACGCCATAGAGCCAATGGATGCAGATGATTGGCTCGAGACGATTACAGGCAAGTTGCAGCTTGCCCATGTCGGGGACCTTGACAAGGCCCTCTACGCCTCGCACCAGCTTCAGGGCCCGGCGAAGAACTGGTGGACTGCGTACACCGCAGCTCATGCGGACGCCGACTCGATCACTTGGGAGGAGTTCCGTAGGGCATTCCGCGACCAGTACGTCCCTTTCGGCGAGATCAGGGTGAAGCGCCGCGAGTTCCAGGATCTCAGGCAGGGCGCGATGACAGTGCGTGAGTATCTCACGCGATTCAGCCAGCTGTCCCGTTACGCCCCAGATGACGTGGACACAGATGATAAGAAGCAGGAGTGCTTCAGGCAAGATCTCTGTCATTCTTTCATATTAAATATATTCTTCATATACCCTTGTTCATTCCTTTTGCTACCTGATCCATAATGAAATTGTTATCTGCTTCAGGCATGGGCTTAACCCAGGACTCCGCTATGCCCTAGCTTCAAATGAGTATTCCTCATTTCAGAAGCTGGTTGACCGTGCCTTCGCGGTGGAGAAGGAACGGAAGGACCTCGATGCAGATCGCAAGAGGAAGATGACGTACCAGGGACAGTCCTCAGGCAGCTCTACTCGTCCCCGTTACGCTCCACCTGCCTCAGCTTCTAGGCAGATTCCCCAGCAGCAGCAGTATCGCCCGCCCCAGTCCCGGCAGCCCGCTCCTCAGCACAGGCACCCAGCTCCACAGTACCAGGCTCCACCTCAGCAGCAGCAGCAGCCACGCCAGGCTCAGGCACCTCGCCAGGGTCTTCCAGCTCCGCAGCAGCCCCGTCCAGCACAGGGGGCAGGTCAGCTTGGTCCGTGCTACAAGTGCCACCAGCTTGGGCACTTGGCCAACCAGTGCCCGACCAGGCAGCAGGCTCTACCAGCACCTCGTCAGCAGAACCAAAACAGGAATGGTGGCCAGAACTACAGGCATGGGAAGGTGAACCATGTGGCTCTGGAGTCAGCTCAGGAGGCTCCTGATGTGGTGATTGGTACGTTCTCCATTGCTGCATATCCTGTTACCGTGTTATTTGATTCTGGGGCATCGCATTCGTTCATATCCACACCATGCATAGCAAGATGTAATCTGCCTAAATCTTTGATGAAAAACAAGCTGCTAGTCAAGTCTCCTGGAGGAGAAATGTTGTCAGAGTATATGTGCCCCAATGTGAGTTTATTCATAAGGGGGGTAGTATTCCCTTCTCATCTCATCGTCCTGGAGTCACAAGAGGTGGATATTATTCTGGGTATGGACTGGTTGAGCAGATATCATGGTATTATTGATTGCGCTCAGCGGACCATCACAGTGAAGCATCCAGATGGCACGGAGATTTCATATCAGGCACCGCCGAAGATGAAGGAGACAGCCAGAGTGTATGAGGCAGTTGTGGTGCCAGATATCCGGGTGGTCAAGGAGTTCCCTGATGTCTTCCAGAAAGTGCCAGGTATGCCACCTGATCGTGAGATTGAGTTCTCTATTGATTTAGTTCCTGGCACTGCACCCATATACAGGCGACCATATAGAATGGATGCCGAAAAGCTAGCTGAGCTGAAGTCGCAGATCCAAGAGCAGCTAGAGAAGGGGCATATTCGTCCTAGCACATCCCCGTGGGGAGCCCCTGTGATCTTTGTTCCGAAGAAGGATGGAGGTCTGCGGATGTGCGTTGATTATCGCGCATTGAATGAAGCTACCATCAAGAACAAGTACCCGATTCCTCGCATTGATGATCTGTTTGATCAGTTGAAGGGTGCTCATGTGTTCTCGAAGATTGACCTGCAAACAGGTTATAACCAGCTGAAGATTCGTGAAGCTGATATCCCGAAGACGGCGTTTGTGACTCGATATGGGCTATATGAGTACACAGTGATGTCCTTCGGCTTGACTAATGCCCCAGCTTTCTTCATGTATCTGATGAACAAGGTCTTCATGGAGTTTTTAGATCTGTTCGTCGTGGTGTTCCTTGATGATATCCTGATATTCTCGAAGAATGAAGAAGAACATGAGGAGCATCTGAGGTTAGTGTTGCAGAAGCTCAGAGAGCATCGGTTGTATGCAAAGCTGAGCAAATGCGAGTTCTGGTTGAAGAAGGTTGCATATTTGGGGCATATCATCTCAGAGGGTGGTGTATCAGTGGATCCAGGCAAGGTCCAAGATATATTGGACTGGAAGGTACCTGAGAGCGTTACTGAGATTCGGAGTTTCCTCAGTATGGCAGGATATTATCGCAGATTCATTGAGGGATTCTCCAAGATCGTGAAGCCGATGACGAGACTGACTGAGAAGGGTGCCAAGTTTGTATGGTCCCCTGAATGCCAGACTGGTTTTGAGGAGCTGAAAGCGAGATTGACCTCTGCTCCTATTCTTGTCATGCCAGATGTCCAGAAGAACTTCACGGTCTATTGTGATGCTTCGCGACAGGGTTTAGGATGTGTGCTTATGCAGGAAGGTCGGGTGATTGCTTATGCCTCGAGACAGCTCAGGAAGCATGAGCTGAACTATCCTACACATGATCTGGAGTTAGCAGCAGTTGTTCATGCTCTGAAGATCTGGAGGCACTATCTGATGGGGAAGAAGACGGAGATATACACCGATCATAAGAGCTTGAAGTACATCTTCACCCAGCCAGATCTAAATCTTCGCCAACGAAGATGGCTAGAGTTGATCAAAGATTATGATCTGAGTATCAACTATCATCCGGGCAAGGCGAATGTTGTTGCAGATGCCTTGAGCAGAAAGGTCTACTGCAATGTGCTTGAGATCAAGGAGCAGCAACCCGAGTTGCATGAGGAGTTTGAAAAGCTCAACTTGGGTATTCTTGGTCATACTGATGCAGTGACCTTAGAGGTTGATTCGACACTTGAGCGTGATATCCGGGTAGGGCAGCTCACTGATGAGTATCTTCTGGAGATCAGACAGTTGATCAAGGAGGACAAAGCCCCAGGCTTCGCAGAGGATGATCAGGGTGTTTTGTGGTTCAGAGGCAGGATCTGTGTTCCAGATGTGAAGGCTATCAAGGAGTTGATCTTGAGAGAAGCTCATGATTCAGCCTACTCTCTTCACCCAGGCAGTACCAAGATGTACCAGGATCTGAAGCAGTATTACTGGTGGTATGGGATGAAGAGGGAAGTAGCAGAGTATGTGGCCTTGTGTGACACATGTCAGAGGGTTAAGGCCCAACATCAGAGACCAGCTGGTTTGCTACAGCCCCTGCAGATTCCAGAATGGAAATGGGAACAGATCAGCATGGATTTTATCACTGGTTTGCCCAGGACACAGTCTGGATATGACTCTATCTGGGTCATAGTGGATCGTTTGACCAAGGTGGCTCACTTCATTCCGGTCAAGGAGACATATCAGGGTCCGAAGCTGGCAGAGCTGTATATGTCCCGCATTGTATGCTTGCATGGAGTACCTAAGATCATAGTATCTGACAGAGGTACACAGTTCACATCCAGATTCTGGAAGCGGTTGCATGAGTCTATGGACACTCGCCTCAGTTTCAGTTCGGCTTATCACCCTCAGACCGATGGTCAGACAGAAAGGGTGAATCAGATTCTGGAGGATATGTTGAGAGCCAGTGCGCTTCAGAACAGCCAGAGTTGGGATGTGAGTCTGCCATATGCAGAGTTCTCATATAACAACAGCTATCAGGCCAGTCTGAGGATGTCACCTTTCGAGGCACTGTATGGCAGGAAGTGCAGAACTCCTCTGTTCTGGAATCAGGTTGGAGAAAGGAAAGTCTTTGGCCCCGAGTCTATAGAGGAAGCTGAGGAACAGGTCAGGCAGATCAGAAGCAACCTGAAGACAGCTCAGTCTAGACAGAAGAGTTATGCAGATGTCAGACGACGTGAGCTGGAGTTCCAGATTGGGGACTATGTCTATCTGAAGGTGTCACCCTTCAGAGGTCTTCGGAGGTTTAATGTCAAAGGAAAGCTATCTCTGAGATTCATTGGCCCTTTCAAGGTGATTGACAAGAAAGGTGCAGTTGCTTATCAGCTGGAGTTGCCTGCACGTCTGGCAGGTATCCATAATGTGTTCCATGTATCCCAGCTGAAGAGATGCCTCCGAGTTCCAGAGGAGCAGTTGCCACTTGAGGAACTTGATCTGAGAGATGATCTGACATTCTCTGAGCCGATCAAGATCCTAGACACGATGGAACGAGGTACTCGCAACAAGAGGATTAAAATTTGCAAGGTGCAATGGAAGCATTACTCCGAAGAAGAAGCAACATGGGAGAAGGAAGATGATCTTCGGGCAGATTTTCCTCACCTCTTCGCCGACTCTTCCTAATCTCGAGGACGAGATTCTTATAAGGGGGGTAGGTTTGTAACACCCTGATTTAATTTTTCCCCAATTTAATTAAAGAATTTAGAAACTAAATAGGTTGGCTAGTTTATTAGAGGAGGAAAATAAAATTTGTTTATCATTTTCATGTTGCATTCATGCCATTGCATATTTTTATTGGGTGAAAAATAAATTTATTAAACCCGAATAGGGCGAATCGGATTTATTCTATTTAGAAAGCAAATAAAGGATTTATGAAAATTTTACAAATTTAAACTCAAGTTTTCTTTTCGAAACCTAGGGAAAATAATTCTAAAATATTTCAAAGTGATTTTGATTTCAAACTGATTTGAATTTGGATTTCAAAATGAACTTGGAAAAGATTGGAAAATAAAAACAAAAAGGAAAGAGAATTGGCAACGGGCTCATTTTTCTTTCCCTAACCAAGCCCAACCCGTTTTTCCCTCCCTCTCGTCCCCGGCCTGCTCGGCGCCCCTGGCCCAGCGCCGCATCCCGCCTCCCTCACCCCAGGCCCGCGCCACTTCCTCCTCCCTCCCAACCGCGTGCAGCCGGCCCAGCAGCCACCGCGGCCCAACCCCGCTCCCACCGTGCGCCCTCCCTCCTCTTCCCATCGCTGACAGGCGGGACCCGCAGGTCAGATCCCTCCCCAACCTCTCCCCGCCCTTCGCGCGACGCAGCAGCCTCACCCCTCCGCCCGCACCGATCGATCTGCTACAACCCCCACCTGTCTATCCAACCCCCCCCACACCCTATAAACCCTACCCCGACCCTGCGCCGCCACCGCAAGGACCCCTCGCCCCTCCATCTAGGATCTCCAGAGCCCGCCGCCGCCCTCACCATTGTAGAGCTCTGCCGAGCTCTCTGCCGCACCAAGAAGGCCTCCGTGAACCCCTCTCCGACCTCCAGTGAGGCTGCCGAAGCGTACCGCGTCCAGGAGACCCATCTTCGGAGTGCGCCCGAGTCGAGAAGTCACCCCTCGACCTCACCGGAGACTCAGGAGGCGGGGATCTGCACTGCTCCGTCGACCGGCCACCTGCGAGCTCGGATAGGCGTCACCGACCCCTCCATCAAGCTCGTGGTGAGCTCCCCTATCTCCTAGACCCTTTTATTTAATCTCTACCGAACCCTAGCGGATTCCCGAGCGAACTCCGGCGAGCTCCCTATGGCGCCGCCGCGTAGAGCCCCTGCGCCGCCGCGTCTAGTCTCACCGGCGCTGCCAGCACCCCACTCCTCTATCCGGTGCCGTCCGATCTCCTCTGAATGGCCCAGATTAGATCCTAACTCGAACCGGTATGCACCAGGTGCATAGCACCATGGACCCAGTCCACACAAGCCGCGTCAGCTGGTTCACCGGCCGCGTGGCGCACCGCTCCAATCCACGGGTGACACATGGCGCACACGCCAGCCGACCGCCCCCGACCTAATCCTAGCCTCGGGCGAATCGGAAAAGGAAGGCCGAGGCTAACCCAGCGCTAGCCTCGGGCGAGTCGGAAGGAGGGAGGCCGAGGCTAACCCAGCGCTAGCCTCGGGCGAGACGGAGAAGAGCCCGCTGGCCTCGGGCGAGACGGAGAAGAGCCGCTAGCCTCGGGCGAGTCGGAGGGGAACCCGCTAGCCTCGACGCGTGGCGCCACGCAGACACCCCGCACGCGCCAGCCGATCAGCCTCGCGACTTTTGCACTTGAGCCCCTCCAGATAGGCCAAATAAACCCGCAGTCCATCCTTCCTATTCACTGAGTCTAATTAAACTCGCGTTCTAGCCCTTCCGTTTCCATCAAAATGACGCCCGGTCCTGATGCCATTTAAAACCTGGTTTCTTTTATTTCTAAAACCGAAAATGACTTTGATCTATTTACAGTTTTGCCATCCAACTTCAAAAGCTCATAACTTGCTCATTTTAACTCCGATTCGACCCATTCAACTTGCGTTAGATTCATAATTTCGTTCTCCACGCAGTAGAACTGTTGGTTTACTGTTTTGATATTATTTGCTGTACTGTTATTTATTTTGCTTGTATGTGCCATGTTTGTTGCTTGGGCCAGAGAGTGCGGAGTACGAGGACGCTCCAGACCATCCTTGCGACCCAGTTGATTCGACCCAGTCCGAAGGCAAGTGTCCTTGAACATCTTGCACCTACTTTATTTTACTTTTGGTATTAGAGTAGTTAGATCTTGTAGATGCATGCTTGTCATTAATTTGAATCCCATGATATGGTTTACTATTTATTGTTATATTATCCTTGTCGCCTGTTTTGGGTTGTTCGGGTAGAAGTCTTGCTTAGCCCTGCAGTCATGTTGGGATGGGATGATGGTCAAATATAATTAATCCTGATTAATGAACTATGAAACGATGTGGGCATGGTAACCTTTGTAGAAACATGGTTTAGGTAAATCCGGCAGGATGGAACCGTATTGGTGGTTTTGTGCCGTGGGACTCGGCAGCTGCTTTTGGTTTTGTTTCGGGGCTCGTGCTAGACATATCCTGCCTGGATCCCTAGGACCCGGTTCTCAGAGCATGTAACCCGGCTTAACAGCGCAACCATGAGATCTGGATGGGCTGGACCTGGCTAATTAATTAGTTACCTCTAAGTTGAGGGTCTACACGGGGTCGGATTTGTGGCACAAGAGGGGGCTTCTGCAGTGGTGTGTATATCCACTGTTAGCGGTGAAACCTCAGTGGACGTGTAGAACGGGCTTGGAGGGGACTTTGTAAAGGCCTTGCAGTGCAACCTGCTATACACCTCGGCAGTGTTTAGTGTGACGGGATCTGCACGACTCATGGGTAACGATGTGCAACCTCTGCAGAGTGTAAAACTGATATATCAGCCGTGCTCACGGTCACGAGCGGCTTGGACTTCTTTGAGATTAGTTGGTTACTGGTTACTGGTTCGGGTCATCTGATGGACTTCAGGTGCGGTTGCCTGATGGACTTCAGGTGTGGGTACTTGGTGCGACTCCAAGTGTGGTTGCTCGGTGCGACTCCGAGTGTTGTTATTTTTCTACTGTTTCTGTGTCTATAACCTAGTAAATAGGTGCATAGGATTAATAGGAATAATAGGATGTGTCGCTTTAGGCGCTTGAGTCAAACAAAGTCAGCCTACCTTTGTTTTAAGCCTCATAAGCATATATTTCCTACGCTTGCGGAGTACATTTCGATGTACTCACCCTCCTCTTTGTCCCCTTGCTACCCCACCCAGACGCTGGTGATTACGGAGACGCTGGCGGCTACGTTCACGAGGAGCCGGAGTATCCAGAGGACGGTGGCTTCGACCCTGACGACCTGTACTAGGATGGCGCTACCCCGGTCGACCTTCCTGTGGAGATGGAGTCCAGACTTCCGCGACTACTTCAGAGTCTTCATTAGAGTCTGTTATCATGAGAGGCTGTACCTTTTTATTTCAGACCCGAGGGTCATTTATGTAATAAAGTTCGATATTATTAATAAAAGCATTGTTTTGATATTTACTATGATGTGGATATATGTATGAAAATTGATCCTGGCATACATATATTGTGCTCTAATTTTGTTCTTAAAATTGGGGTGTCACAACTACGTAGACTCCAAAGATTCGTCTCGACATGTACGTACTAAAAGTACAATTAGTTATTTTTTTACCTACATTTAATGCTCCATGCATACGTCCGAACATTGATGTGATGGAAAATTTTGAAAAATAAGGGAACTAAACAAGGCCCTAGATGCGCGAGGTCTGTCAGAACTAGAGGCCTAGTCAGAACTAAAAGGCTTATAAACGTACAGTACTCTCTATTAGTAGCACCAAAGGGTGAAGACACACACAAGTTAATGTGATGAACAAAAATAATAGCTGAGAGAGCTGTAGTGGGCCGAAATCACATTTGTATGGGCCAGAAACGGCTATAACTGGGCAGAACAGCAGCAAGAGAGAGAGAGAGAGAGAGAAGGCTTCCGGTCCGCCTGGTCGGTCGGGCCAGAGGAACAGGGCCCAAACAAACAAAGACCCCCCCGCCTGTGTTTGTGTATTGTGTTGGCAAACGGCGCTGGTCTGTCTGTCCGTACCGCGGCGGCAGGCGGCAGGCGGCAGCAGGAGTTTCCGGCAGCGGAAAGGAGGCGGCGGAATCCTCGCCACATGTCCAAAGTGGTAACAAAAGGGAGGGACTGGACAGGGGGGCTTTAGATAGAACGTCCTGCCATGTTTGGAATAGCACAGCGCTCTCTTTTGGCCGCCTTGCCGTTGCCGACGAACGGGTACCAGATCCATGTGTTGACGAGTGCGCGCGCGCAGTGCGGATTGCGGAGGACGGGATCAGCGAGCATTTCTTCCCCTCTACGACCTTGTGTATAGTAGTTTTTATCATCATCGCATCGCGGACGGAGAAAAGAGATCAGATGCTCTCTCTCTCATGCATAATGTCACGCGTGATGCCATGCTGAGACTGTCTGCACTGCAAACCTGTATATGGTGCTGGAGTAAAATTTTACAGAAAAAGCTGCTGCTGCGCTGTACGCCAAAGCCTCCGCAACCAACGTTCTCACGCTATGTCTAGCGATGCACAGGAGGTACGGACCCTTCTGCTGCCACGCGTGGAGAGGGAGTCCGGGGGAGAGAGGAGAGGGGTAACTGGTGGGCTCTACCTTTTAGACTAGCTAAAAAATATTATATCTCACAAACCAAAAATCCAAATTAAATTTCGATTGCATCATTGAATTCGTTGCGATTAATTCTTCAAAACTAGATCTCTCATGGATATATTTAAATAAAGTGACAAGTGGACCCATAATGGATAGAGGATGGATGAATGCGGAAGAAACGAGTATAGAGAAGAGAATCTTGATGACCAGACAATACAGAGGATGAAAATAGAGGGGTAAGCAAAGCCTTTTGGAGCCGACTGGACCCCACCACCTAACACCTGACGCCATACGGTTCCGCGGAAGTTCCGACAAGGCGACCTTTGGCCGGGGGTTCCTCTCCTCCGACACGTTGGAATCCCGCGCCAAGTTCGTCCAAAGTCCACGCTACCGCCCGCCGCCCGTTCTTTGTGGTTTTCCAAGCGGAAAGGTCCGAGCCGTTGATCGGTTTCCCTTCCCAGATGGCGGATGCAGAGGTTTTTCAGCGCATGGGACGACAACCAGCAAGTTCTCTTCCATGCCAGCCAATGTGGCAGCAACCAAGAGGATTCATCACTAGTCCACCAAGCCAAGCTCTTTACGCCGCCTAGATAGAGTCGGGGGTCGGTCAGCGGCGAGTCGGCGACAGCCTCTCCCACTCAGCCACAAGCCACGCACCGGTGGTCACCAAATGCTCTCGCTTGCTCATCTTTACGTAGAGGTCGATTCACGTTTTTGTAGGGGAGCACTAGCTAGCTTCGCCAAATGCAAGTGTAGTACGACATGGTGGATGAGCTAAAAAAAAGGGGCATGAAGAAAATCTAATCCGTGATCCATCAAATGGAGCACTATACAAGAAGATAGGGGAAAAAAAGAAACAAAAAGGAGCTCCTTTTCTTAGACCATATCTGGATCCATTCCTATTCCTATTACTACGTATTAGTTAGTTACTCTGTCTGTTACAGTTTATAAGTCGCGTTCTATCTTAGCTAATTATTAATGAGCATTTTTACAATGGTTGTCAAAAAATAGACGGTTCAGAACGAGCGATCCAACGGTTAAAAAGGCACAAGAACCAGGAGGCACCAAGAGGAACTAAGTGTATACTAAATGGTGGGACCGTATGCACCAGGCGCGTACCAAAATTGGTGGGATCACATCACCTAAAAAAATTCAGATTATTCTATTTTTGTAAATTTTTAATGTAATTGAGGGTATAATAGTAAATTCATAATTGAAAAATAATGTTTTTTCTGAAGAATTGAAAAATGTTTTTTTGAGAAGTACGATTGATTCATTCTTCTTCTTTGCCCAGTGGTCCGGTCGGTCTTTCTCCCTACGTCGGATGCGGCGGCGCGGCCGCCGCCAGCCCATTTCTCGTGCTCGTCCCGGCGGACCGCGACCCCACGACGCCCCTTCCAGCGGCCCACGGCGGCGGCGCCCCTCCGTGACGCGGCCCGCGGGGCGCCCCTCCGTGACGCGGCCTGCGGCGGCGGCGCCTCTCCGTGACGCGCCCGCGGCTGGGGCGCCCCTCCGTGATACACCTGCAGCGTCGCGGACAGACGGCCGGCCCTCACGGCATCCATCGGCGGACCTCACGGCGGCGCACACCCCCACGACCCACCTTGGCCGGCGCTACCAGGCCGCCCGTAGCAGCAATGGCGTGGAGGACGGCGAGAAAGAGGCTCGTAGTCACACCGGCAGTCGACACGGTGGCTAGCGCTCCGACGACGCCCCTCCCGGCGATCAGCGGCGACGACGCTCCTCCGTGATATGCCTGCAGCGTTGCGTCCCAACCGTGCTCGCGGGCGGTCCGGCTGCCGGTGGCTGTCGATTTTGTTGACTTGTTATGTTGTGTTCGCCTGTGCAGGAAGAGCAGAACGACGCGCACCTGCCGGCGGAGATGGGAATCATGAGCATGCAGCCGACGAATTAGTCGTGGAAGACGCTGACTGCGAGTGACACCAGCACGCACGATGGCTTCTCCGTGTGCTGTCGTGCTGCCGAGCTCGTCTTCCCTCCTCTGGTATGATGAGTGTGTATTTTGGGTGGTGTTCCTTTGTTCACCTGCACGGATCAGGATGACTGGAGCACTTATGCCAAACTCAGTGATGAGATTGGACAACAAGTGCAGATTGTAGGAGATGATCTTCTCGTTACTAACCCCAATGTGAGTAACATTGTAATTAATTGATTCCCCCCAAGTTCTATGCACAACATGCAGTTGTAAACATTACCTGCTTCACCTGTGCTGTACAGAGGGTTGCCAAGGCCATCAATGAGAAGATCTGCAAGGCTCTTCTCTTGAAGGTAGAATTATTGCTATTTCCTATTGCTAATCTTTTCGCCTGGGTAACGATTACCTGTATTATAAGTGGCTATTGACTAACTCCAATCGCTACATGGTGACAGGTGAACCAAATTGGCTCTGTGACTGAGAGTATCGAAGCTTTTAGAATGTCCAAGCGTGCCGGATGGGGAGTGATGGCAAGCCACAGGAGGTAGCCACTGCCGGTCTGAGCGTCTGGCCAAATACAAAGAAGTAAGCACGCGCACCTGCACAATGCTTCTTCGTTTCCCAACCATGTTATGCTTACGGCTCTCAAGTCTGAACCAAACATTCGCGGTTGTAGCTGCTCAGGATGGAGGAAGAGTTCGGTGATGCTGCAGTCTACGCCGGAACAAAGGCCCTGTTTGTTTCTGCAGTTCCCAATCGCGCGTTCACGATATCGCCGACGCGGTGCTGAAGCGGCGTTCGTGATTTCGGGTCGTCCAGTTCACTTTCCCGCGTTTCGCGTTGTGGGCGATCAGAGATCGCACGTTCGACGCGACCCATTTGGCAGGATTGTTCTGCTTATGTCGGACATATCGCACGCATAAGCGGAAACAAACACGGCCAAAGTCCAGGGCACCAGTGAAGCCTAACTAAACCACCAGTGCCCCAGAGCCTAGATAAAGAAGATGATGAGGATGTTTCTTGTGGAGCTACTAGTTCGCTGCTGCTTTTTGATAGACTGCCTGTAATAAAAGTATGGTCTTGTTTACCCGAGAGCTACACTTTGATTATGTCGGGAATCAAAAAAATACTGTTTCGTGCTCGTTGTAATATCGTTCGCAACCGAAAATCATGCTGGTCTTGTTGTATGGACTTTATCGTTCCTTTGCTTTGTGAAACCATTTTTGTATTCAGCATGGTAACCCTGCACCATAGCTTCGGCTTAAGCTGCATCTTGCACAACATAAAACATGTCTAATGCAACACTACAGAGATTTCCGTTGAGTTTCTTTTGCCAGAAGTCTTGTGGGGATGTGCGTCGGAGGTAGATCATACAACACTATGTTGATATAAAAAAAATGAGACTCCATATATATATATATATATTGTCCTTCCAGGAGTCATTGACCAACACTAATGCGGCGTCGAATGAAAAAGATTGTTTAGACCAACACTGGTCGCACCCATTATGACAGGTTAAAATGGACCAACTCTCGCTCTCAAGAGTCAAACTTCGAACCAAAACATAATGCAACCAAAAAAAAGTTTTAACACACGCAAAGTTTAACTAGACCAGCCACTAAGATGCTGTCACTACTAACAACATGTTTATTCATGGCATGAGACGTGGTTTCTTCATCACACGTGACTTGTCGCCTTGTTCTTCTTGATGAGTTTCCTCGCCTTGTTTTCCTTGTTCAGCTTCCTCGTTATAGCCCCATGAATCACTTGCATCCATGTCCAACCCGTCCTGCAGTGAGTTCATTATACGTTAATAAAGTGTCAATGGTTGTTTTTAAGTGGCTTTAGGGGGAAGACGAACTAATACTCACATCGAAGTAATCAATTCTACATCCGTTGACTAGGTACAAATGACAAATCTTGGTCCTCTCTTGAGCATGAGATTGCACCATTTGATTTACCTCTTCTTGTCCATGAATCTTCAGTAACCCAGTTGATGGCTCACTCCCAGGAGCAGGATTCAGGTAGTACAACTCCGCGTTTTCTTTATATCCATAATCTGTTAAAGCTTGCAACATGTCAGCAAACTAAATAGTAGTGGTTGGTTCTACAATTGAAAACTGGCCCAATTGTTCTCGACCGTCGTAGTACATCTGCAAATCTGGATAACGTTCCTTCACTAAATGAACCTTGAATCGCATTACCACATGTTGCATGTATACAATAGATGGTTAAGGTTCATATGACTAGAACAAGTTAGAAATGCAAAACTATATAACAGTTTCATATACCTGGCCACATTCGTTGTCCATTAATATCTCTAAGGCACTCCGTGGTATAGATATACTATCTTGAACCTGAAAGTGCAAACATTCGAGGCGTTCAGATGGCTATCTATGTAATGCAATGCAAAATATACATTAAAGAGTAGCGTACTGACCCCTTGGTAGGTGCGAACCTCATGTTGGGCCCGAACCTCCTCTTGTTGCATGAAAGATTCAATCAGGGACTTCAACATTGAGCGCTCATTGTCCAACACCTCATCCGTTTTGGCTCGCTCATCGTTTATGATGGAAACGGTTTCTTCAGTAGCCTTTGATAAGGCTTCATTTAAGGCGCTGCGTTCCTGATTGATCTTCTCAGCAACGGAAGTACGCAACTCACGGAACACTTTTTTAAGCAGATGAGTAAATGCTACCTCCGTCCTTAAGGACAAGTCATTATGCTCGGTGGTCATCCCATTGTCCAACAGTTTTCGCTGTTCAATTACGTACCGGTCAATAGTTTGTCGTAGTTGCTTCCTTCTGATGTCAGCATTGGAACGGTGAAGTTGTATCTGCAAATTGAAATCCTCGGAGTCAGCCTTAAGTTTGGTACCCATCTCCTCCCACTCCTTCAGGGATTTTGGAACTTGTTGGTGGTGGTTGCTAGGATCCATGATACCTGTTGTAGTTTGACGTAATAGTTTCATAAATCATAAAGTAATAAAAATGGCTAACCGTTTTATAAATCTTAAATAAATAAAAATGGCTGAAGTATTGAGCACTGAATCATTGCCAATAGTAGACATTATAAATAATATACTATTCCTGTATAGAAGCAGTGATCAGATGTGTGTGCTTGCCGAATACAATCCAGCAGCCAAACATTGAAATGCAAAAGATGGCTTAAATTATGACCCGTGAATCATTGACAGTATAGAATATAAATAATATACTATTTGTATACACTAGCGCTGAACAAAGAAGTGTCCTTGACGGCTGAAATCTACCAGACAAACAATAAAATGAATCAAATGACTTAAGTTCAGAGTGCATAAACATTGTGCAGTAGAGAATTAAAATAATTTTACTTTTACTGAAAACAAGCTGTGAACAGAGATGTGTACATGTACTTGTTTTTTTTATCCAAGTAAACTTCAAAAACAGAGATGTTGCAATTTCACAGTAAGATTCAAAAATTTAAAATCCCCAAATCCAGTGCAAAGTACATTGCTCAAATCGAAATAATCAAATGCAGTGGCGGCTCCTGCTCACCTGCTTGCCGGTTGCCGCATAGCAGAGCAGCTGTGCCTGGCCGCCTGGCCAGGTGTGCCCAGGGGTTTGGGGGCCGGAGCCTGGGCGGACAGGCGGCCGGTTTCCGGATCTCCAGGCGGCGGGTGCGAGCGTGGACGACACAGCTAGGTGCGCGACCTTGTGCTGGGGCTGCAGGGCCGGGGCCGTGTCCGTGGTACGCACTAGGCCGTGCTGCGGTATCCGGCTGGGGAAGAGAAGCGCAGAGGATGCCGAGAGGGCGCGGAGGCCGGAGGAACCAGGCAAAGTGGGGGCCGTCGCGATTCGCGTTGGGGTCTCCGGAGAAGGATTGCGGCCATGGCTAAGGTACGAGCAGGATCCAGTCGAGAGAGAACGAAGAGAGGAAAAGATAGATCGATACCTTTCGTAGAGGGATGTCGTGACCTTGATGCAGGGGAACCGGATGCGGCGGCGGCGGCTATGGGATGCGAACTGCTGGGGTTGCGATGTTTTGAAATTAATCAGGAATATGGAAACTATTAATTTATAGACACATTCATTTTGGGCCATGAAGTATTTGGGCTGGGCTATCTGCTTTTTGAATTGACGAGAAGATTTCTGTCTGGGCCTCCGTTGACGTGTGCCATGCCGAGGCCTTTGCACCTACACCTTGTGTGGCTTGGGCGACGTCGCGCCCGCTGCCTTTGAACGACGTCGTGCGCGTCCGCGGTGCTGCTTCGCGGACATGAGGGGCCATGCACGAAAGTGAGACATATCCAATGGACAATGGCGTGCCAACTTAGAATTTTTAGA
This sequence comes from Coix lacryma-jobi var. lacryma-jobi, assembly GCA_009763385.1. Taxonomy (NCBI): domain Eukaryota; kingdom Viridiplantae; phylum Streptophyta; class Magnoliopsida; order Poales; family Poaceae; genus Coix; species Coix lacryma-jobi. The sequence goes on from CM019827.1 coordinate 4,216,986, forward strand.
AATGGATATACTCCCTCCGTCCCTAAATAACTGTCTCTAAAAATCCGTGTTTCCCTCACAGACACGCTTTCCGGACGACAATTAAAAAGGGGCTGAGGGAGTACTTGGATACGATCGATCACTCGATAGCATATATGACATGGCACTCGATAGGACGAGACTACGTATCAAGATCTTCGCCTTAACGTGGATTGCTTAGTACGACACCCTGACATGTGCCAAGTGAATGGATTTTGACAAATGGTTACCAGTTAGACATGATCGGTCACTCAGTGGTATATATGACATGACACTCAATAGGACGAGACTATATCAAGTTGTTGGCCTTTAGGTTGCTCGCTCCGTACGACATCTTGACATGTGCATACTAACTAGTGAGACATAAGCAATGACGTGTCAAATGAATGGATTTTGACAAATGGTTACTAGTTAGACATGATCGGTCACTCGGTGGTATATATGGCATGACACTCAATAGGACGAGACTATATATCAAGTTGCTGGCCTTCAGGTGGCTGCAGAATTCATATTGTACCAGCAGGTAATCTCCATACCCAGTTCATGTTTTTTTTGTAGGTTGGCTCTAAAATTTTAGCAACTTATCATCGGCCAACTAGTTGCTGCAGAATTCATGTATGCATTTAACAAACTCAACTATGAGCTTTGTAAACACTGTAAAAGACTTATCACAAGACCACAAGGATGTTATCAAATCTCTGGGGTTTGGGGGCCTGCTAGATATGCCAGGGACGTGTCTCAGAAGACAAATGATAACGAAGATTGCAAAAAGATACGAAATCAGTAACCAATCCTTCAATATATGCGATGAGAATGTTCATATTGTACCAGAGGATGTGAGGGACATAATGGGACTACGGATTGAAGGCAAAGATGTTTGCGTTCATGTAAGCAAAAAAACGGACAAAAATGTGGACATTGAATTGCTTAAAAGGTATGGCGATGCAAGAACACAACATCTGGAGATAAGCAATCTGAAATGAATAATTAAGTCATAAGGCACTCCGGATGATGACTTCAAAAGAGTCTGTCCTGTTCACAATCGGTGTTATTCTAGCACCGACAACAAAGCCCTATGTTAAAGCTAGTTATCTACCTGTGGTTAGAGAAGTATCAGAGATTCCAAAATTCAACTGGGGCCAATTCACTCTGACCTATTTATTAACCTCATGTCATAATTACAAAGCATTGCAACGAGCCAACTTACAGGGCAATTTGACTTTGCTACAGGTCAGTTATATATGCTACTACCATAGTCACCTATAAACAAATGTTTAATTTTGGTCTTATGTATTATTTGCATTTTTTCGTAGTTTTGGTACTGGGAACGTGTCATTGCGTACAACAAGCACGGGATCAAGTACGAGAGAATCCAACCACCACTGATGGCAAGGTGGACTGAAGGAAATGCTAACCTTCGATGGCATGCTTATAATCAGGACAAACTAGATGGAGGAACTGTAAGTTTGAAAACATAGCATCAATATGTTGCTCATCATACGCGTATAATCTAATTATCTTAATTGTTTGCAGCTTATGAAGCGCCCTGCTTCTCAGACCACCCAGCCAAAAAATAAAACAACAGAAACATCACTGATAGACCAAGCGCAACAAGCAAAATGTGGACAGCAGGGGTTCAGTTTACGTACACCAATACACGAGCAGGGTCTAAGCAACGAACAAGTTAGTACGACATATATTTATGTGCGCAATCTCATTTGAGCGCCCAACCTCATTTTTGTGCTTAATTCATTCTTTTGTATTTATGTAGAAACAGTTCCTTGAAGACTGGGCAAACGACTGGGCGAAAGACAATTGAACGGAGACTGCACTAGCAATGGAGAGAAAAATTATGGAAATAGACCACAAATTCGATTGGAAGATATTATCACAAAATGAAGAGCTAGCTAACATTAGAAAGGACAAAAGACTGGAAGGTAGGGTGAGAAAGATAGAAGATGATAATGCAGAAATGAAACAACATATCAAGGTAACCTGCGAGAGAGTACTCATTTTAGCTACCCATCCATGCTTCATTGTCTAACAAAATTTCTAAAAAAACAGAAAATGCAAGAGGTACAACAGGAAATCTTGCAGGCACTGCACCGTATTATTCCTCCATCTACGCCTACATCTGCACATTTTCAGCCATCTTTGCAAGTTCTGGTATGATGCATCTGTAAATGTGGCAGCCACCGCCTTTGTCTAATGCTAGAATAGATGATTTTTGAATTTAACACAACATACGAACTGCAGGATTCTCCACAGATACTAGTCAAGTCAAAAGTAGGTGGCCCACTACATTTCTCCCATGCGGTGACCAGATTAAATGCTGAAGCACCCACTGAAACAAAAGGTAAGGTGGAAAATAACACACAGCAGCAGGACAACCTCTCTACACCACACCAAGGCGATCCCTATACAGACATTGCACCAAGAAAGTCTATCATCGATAACGATTACCAAGTGAGTCAAATAAACACAGACGCTGCAACCTTCGTACTAATGAGTTACGACAACGTTGTGGTCGTACACATAGGTGACCATGTTCTCACAGCCAAATAGCTACGCCCAAATGTCACAGAAGGCTTTATAGTAGATGAGGTAATATGATTTAAGATCAATGTCGACAATACAAACATGCAAAGAACTAGTATGTACTAACTATGATTTTCGCAGGTCATAAATGCTTATGTTGATTACAGCAATGTGGAGACTAATTCAACCTCATTCATAACAACTTTCCAAGCCTGGAAGTTGGTTACAAATAATCTAGGTCCTGACAAATGCATGAAATTCAGGAAGCTAATTGCAGAGAAATGTGTACAAAAGCATATGGTAATCTAGTGTTTTTCCAAAAGTTTTGTTAAGTAGGACAATTTACTATATGTATGGTAATCTGGTTGCTGCTCTATTCAAGAAGGCATGCATTGACTAGTTTTCATTTATTTGTCCAGGTTTTTGTCCCAATGAATATTAATACGAACCACTGGGCTCTCCTAGTGCTGAACTTTATAAACACAGAGGTGCAGATACTAAACTCTTTAGCCTCCAACCCAGGAATGAGAAACGAAGATCAAGAGAAGGCATTGGTAAGTACAAATCCTCAACGTAACAAGTACTACCTATTCAACTACATGTACAGTTATATCAAATTTGACATATATCGCACCACCCACTAGGTGCAAAGCATTCAGGAATGCATTGACGCTTCAGTCAAGGATGGCTTGGTTACATTTAAAAAACGAATTAACTTGCGCAAGTGGAAAAGAATTCCCTATCACAACATACCGCAACAAAAAGACAGGTACTCTTTTCCCTTTTCTACATTAATGTCCTACTTTAATTACTTATTTTTATGTCTTGTTCTAGTCATTCTTGTGGGGCGTTCGTAATAAAATATATGTTGGCATGGGATGGAGAACAAATGGCTAATCAATTCACATATGTGAGTCATCCATCCTTGTCTATTCCAAATTGCTAGACTCAAACAACAATTGCTATATGATGCACTGCTTTCACTTGTATAGCCACAAATGCAAGGATTTAAACGGAGAATATGTACTAGGTTGCTCCATTCTGATCGAAACATGAGACACCTACGCTCATATGAAAATCCTATCACGGTCTGTCCTTTTACTGCATAGTTAAAGTGTTCCAGTTGTGACTTTTTATTCCATACTGTAAAAATTAACTAGGTGTATCTAACATTTCTCTTCATGATATTTAGGAGGAAGAGTACTATGCGAAGTATCCGGAGGAACAACGCCAGCAAGAAAATACTGAAAATGCAAATGATGTGGAGATACTATCAACTGGAACTCCAACCCCTGAGGCTACAATGAAAGTAGGGGAACGAACAAAAGGTGGGAAACAAACGAAAGGAACAGGATCTGAATCTGAGAAAACAAAAGGAGCTGAAAATAGGAAAAAAGACGACGCCCAAGGAAAATAGTTGGCAAAACTCCAACTGTTGTAGACGAATTCCGCACTGAATCTATTGCTAAACAACTTAAAGGCGACATACGGACCAAGACTCCAGGACGACAGCAGAGCAGCCCTTATAAGCCTTTATAGAACTATGCGATGTCTAATTTAGTAAGTTGTATTGTTATTTAATTTGTCCAGATGGCTAGAACGATGAACTGAACTAAATTCATGTGTTGACACTAATATAGTCAAATGCCAAAGCACCCAGCTAGTTGTTGGATAGGAACTGGTTAGCATTAATTTCTATGGAATGAATTTGGAGAGTTGATAAGCCGATCAATGACAAACTTATATATAGCAGAAGCAAAAGCATACGTACTTGGCTGCGCGATAGTCCCGTCAGGCACGCCAGGATGTGCTTATCCACGTCGCTTGGTTACCTGGATCAGAGAGTAATACACCAGCTAGGGGTATTAGTTTGTCAACCATCTCGTATAGGATAGCATGAGGAGTGGTAGCTATAATTAACAAGATAGTTCTTGATCAATGATGAGGGATAACCTAAGCACATTACACTATTGTATTCACAAGCAAATAGAGTATGGCGTCCCAATATATATTCATGGACATAACGGGTGCTCCTGATTAAAGCACCACAATAACCATGTAATTTGGTAACTTATTTGTTTCACTGGGGATGCTAATGTAATAGTAAGAAAATAGTATTCTAAACCAAGCAAGCAGCATATGCATGTGGCGCTAATAACCTTTATATCCCAGAATGATAAGCATAATCCGTAATCACACACAGGAAGTGACCAATAGTTAACCGCATTACACAGTTGAAACTCAACAACAGAATAGTCTAAGATTTAGCAATATAATTATAAAAAATTAGAGCACTACTATGCTAGAGCTGGACGCATGAGCACTACTAGCAACTGAAACGCTGAGAGAACTGAAGTCATAGTGGCAGCCACCGTTGGTGCCTTTGGCACAGCCGAATCATTGGCAAATCATTAATCTATCACATCTTCAGGGAGCTTGGATTCCTACAAATGAAGAGGAACATTAGTCATACCTACACGTCTCATAGACGTCCAGTTTTCAAGTTTGGTGAAGTACCTCTTTTCTCATGGAGCATGTTCGTCGATTGTGACCCTCACCCTTACATAGGGTACATTTAACCGTACATTTCTTCTTATTTGAAATAGACCTCAGCTTTTTCTTCGGGGCCCCTCTGCTAGGCACATGCATGGGATCCAGCACATTACTAAACGCTGCAGATTCCATATCTGGGGCTTGTGGCAGCACCAGACCATACATGTTGCATATGTTATCTCCTCCATTTGCCAGGTTTGTAGCAGCTTCATCATGCAGAACACGTTTCAGCCTCTCATATGATTCAACTGAACGAGATGCTACGAAGGCAGCAGCATGACTGATATTGCGTAGCTCACGGTACCTCTGTAGGCTTTCGGAATATTCATACATGCTGCTCGTCGTTTTTGATGGAAATGCACTCTTCGCCCCCATCGTCCACCTTTTCAAAACATTGCAGTCTGGAAGCTTATGTTCTTCCCAAAGGCCCAACACAAAGAAGATGTGTGAGCAGGGGGTTCCCATGCACTGTAACTTACGACAAGAACAAGAAATTCCCTTTAGATTGCCTTCACCACATAATTCGCATTTCACATAAAACATCATGTCTCATTTATCCTTCCTGCCAACAATATACTCACTCGTACCATCGCCATCTAGAATCTCAATCAAACAACACTTGTTGGCTGCTTTTATGCTGAACTGCACAATGCCAAAAACTGTTGGTGTGAAACACTCTCCAGCTTGTATCTCAATAATTGAAGCATCTGGTTCTGTGCATGGCTTAGAGCTCAACGCGTCAAAGTCCAGCTTCGCCTCATTTGTTCGTAGCCCTGAAAGACAGTGGTCATAGTGCTTTACCATGTCAAGAAGTGTCATTTTACGATCTAGATGCATATGAAGCCTGGAGTTTAGGCTCTCACTCCGTTGGTTGCTCCTCAATCCTAAGTAGCACTTACTAGCATGATATGCAGTGCACCACATTTCCCTCATAACATACATTTGATACAACCATGAGTCCTTATTTGTAATTGTATGCTTATCCAAAAATTCATGCCATTTTCTCTCATTTTCTTCTATAGAGCAACTATCATAAAGGAAACTCTTGAATTCATTCTTGACAACATCATCCTTAATATTACGCACAATGTTCTGCTCAATATGCCATATGCATAGCCTATGCGATGAATTCGGCCACACTATCCTGATTGCTCTCTGCATAGAAAGGTCTCCATCAGTGATCACAGAAACTGGATGCTTCTGAATCATAGCCTCAGAAAATGCACTTAGCAACCACACATATGACTCAATAGTCTCATGACAAATAACCCCACATCCAAAAGTAACCGTGCTTCGATGGTGATTCACCCCAACGAAAGGAACAAGGGGTAGGTTGTACCGGTTAGTTTTGTAGGTGCTATCAAAGACAACAACATCACCAAATGCTTCATAATCAAGCAGACATTGACTATCACACCAGAATAGACCCTTCAGGTGTCCTTCCCCATCTATCATGTACTTGAAAAAGAAATCAGGATCTTCGCGCTGAAGTTCCGTCAGTTGGCCGATGACTGTTTGAGCATCACCAGCAGCAATTGTCTTCACCTTATAACGATGGCAGAAATTATACAAATCCCTTGTTGTATATCCAACCTTATCATACCCACCATATTGTATTTCCATAATATCCATTATCTGGTGTTTGCGGATCCCAGAAATCTCCATCTCCACAATATCAGCTTTCTGCTCATCGGTGATTCTTCTTTGTGAACGCAGTAGACAAGTAAGGTCTGCTGGCACCATCGGATGGTTGTGCTCGTCGATGAAATCCTTCACATACCACTGCCCCGTGTTCTGATCTTGTGCAATCACCAGTTTAGCAAGGCAACCAACACGAGTAATATTCCGCGGCTTCCGCTTCTTAATCGTCCTCTTCAGATGCTTCCCTTCACGGAAACCTTCACGGTTACAAACGAACTTCCGAAGGATCATCTGTCTGTGGCCATTATCCCACTCACAATAGCTTCTTCTGACACTAAATCCTTTCTCAAAACCGTATTTGTTATAGAACTGAAATCCTTCTTCTTCATTAGCAAACATCTTCCTAACAATATCATTGTACTCCAGCAAAGACTCAAGATCTGACATTTCTTCCTCTATCCATCAACAACATGAATAAATACAAATTCAATAAAACAAATTAGATAAATTAAAGAAAGACATAAATCCTATCAGACATATGGTATTGCACACTTAAATCATGTGTTTTAGTAGCTAATGTTCGTTAACAAAATGGGAAAATACATAGATTGTTTGATAACAAACTTATAGAATTATTCTATTACTATGTTCACCACTTTCAGTATGGCTATGATTTGAAATGTGAGCAGAGAATGTACTCTTTGGGCTACAAATGTACTCTTTGGGTTACCTAAATTTAATAAAGTTGTATTAAAAAAGAATCAACACTATAAGATGCAAGGCGCAAACATGCAAAGATCCAATACAACACACAGGTTAGTTGATTACCTCCTATCTTTCAATGAAGCCTTGTTGCTTGAGGTCATATAGTTGGAATGAAACTGCAAGGATTGTAAAGTCAGCACTCAGCAGGGATATTTTTTTTCCCTCAAATACAAAAAGACAAAATAATAAAACATTGTTGAGCAGTTTCTTTTTGTCTGTGAACCAATCCTTCCGTCTATATCACATCGTGCAAGTCCATGAAAAAAGGCCATTAAAAGTGTCATCAGAGGAAAATAATGAACTCCTGAATATTTTGGGGAAAATTTTGAACTCTTGACTATGTTTTTGCTGTGAATATTAGCTACTTAAATCAACTTTCAACATCCTGGCATAGCACGGTACCACTCTGTTTTTTTCCTTTTGCCGTAAATATTAGTAATGTGAATTTAGGCTATCGAACTTACATCGTTAAAACATTTGTCTAAAACACTGTAATTCAGCTAGTACCACATACTATATACTGTTATGCAATCTGTCTATTTAAATATGCCCGGGAAATTTCTCCTTCCATAAGGCACTCTGGTGGTGAAGAACTAAAAGCACGAGATGGGTTTCAGGCCCACCTAATTTTTGTGAGCCAATTAAGGATCATGCTACACAAGAAGAATATATGGCTTAAGTGCTTAACTGACACAAACAGAAATCCATTTGGAGAACAAATCTGATCTGAATATTCATCTGAGGTTTCTATATTATTCAGGTTTCTCATTTAATGTTCTCCCCATATACTAAATAGCTAAACTAAATCTCTCCAATTTTAACACCTATGCAAATGGAATGGTCTTGTCCCCTTGCATCTGGCCTTAAAATAGCAAAATCTCACACTCATGCATACACAATTAATTTGACCATAATCCATCTTTTGGACAGCAAAATCTAACAACGGCATACAGATCCAATAAGGCTAGTCCACTGAATGAGGGAGCACTAATTGTGCGAATCTTTTACGCTGAACTACTAACCAGGTCTGCGCAAAAAAAATAAAATGTACCTCATCAGCGCCTGACGAATTGAGACATGACGGCGAGCTCCTTGCCGGCGCCTCACCCTTGGTCTCGTAGAACTCGAGCTCCACTCCTAGCCACAATTCTTGATCCCCACCGTGTACGCCTTCTCCACGAACTAGCACTTCTCCGCCAACCACTCGGCAGCTGCGACGATGGCACAGGGGCAGGGGAGGGGCACAGGGTCCCCTACGCGCTAGGAAGGGGTGGCGCAGGGTGCACTCGCTTCAGGCGGGGGCTCCGGGGACGAGGGACGACGGAGGCACCAACGATGAGCGCGAACGAGGGCAGGACGGCGGCAGCGCCGTGGGATGGCGAGGGCGAGGCGGCGGCGGCGGCGGCGGCTAGGGCGAGAGTGCGGCCTCGCGGCGACTCGCTTCAGGCGGGGGCTCCGCGGACGAGGGAGGAGGGAGGGGCCTGCGACGAGTGTGAATGAGGGCGAGGCGGCGGCAGCTAGGGCGAGAGGACGGCGGCGTTCCCGTATGGCGAGTCGTGGGGATTGGGGTCGGGTGCGGCGTGCGGCATGCGTGGGCTGTCAGGTGAGGCCGTGGGGAGGGGCCATCCCAATTACTATATTAACCTTCAGTGTATAAAATTAATTAAAGTTAATAATTTGCTTAGGAACCACGAGGAACCAAGAAGTACCCCCAACCACCGTAAAAGAGCTCATTATTAATATATGGGTTTTTTTATACACCGGTTAATAAATGCTTGGATAGACGGTTGAATATGTTATTACTTATTGTTAGCATCAATTAGCAACATTTTAATCAAAACCAATGAAGTACTAACTGTTAGCATGTCTATTACCATATCCTTTTAGTCCTTAGGGCAAGTACATTGGTCTTGTCTCGTAGGTGGTCTTAGTGCCACGTAATTTTAAGACGACTTAGTAGACGACATGTACAATAGTTTGTTTTTTAAGTTGTCTCGCAGCAACTCATGATTCCTTAATTTATGGATAGAATAAAAATAAATTGTGAGTTGCATGACAACAACAACTCATACAATGGTAGAATAGTTGTCTCATAGTCCTAAATTTTAGCTCATGAGGTGGTTGTTTCGCGAAACAACGACCTCTTCCTCTTTCGCTTATCTCTTTTCTCCACATCAACAAAAATCCTACATGGCACTGCATGAGACGATGTACGAGATAGCTGACGTGTAGCAATGTACTTGCCCTTATTTACTAATTTTAGCTACAAACTACTCGAGAATTGAAGATCTAAGAGCAACTTCAGCAATAGCCCCCAAATCAAGGCCCCTATTTTGGATTTGGGTGCTCACCCCTATTTTTATTGGCTCAATAAATTTCCTCCACTCCAACAGCAGCCCTCAAACAAAGCCCCCCAAATTCATATGAGCAGTCACTCATATAAGGGACCTACATGTCATTGAGTAGTGGACGGATTGAGGCTGTGGTGTTGGCCCAACAAATTTGTTGAAAGTGGAGTGTTTTTTGTTGGTCCAACAAATTTTAGGTCTGTAGTAGGGGTCGTGCTGGAGTTGTGCTGGAGTTGGTTTTTTTTATGTAAGACCCTATATTTAGCTATTGGGGCTCAAGTAGGGGCCTGCTGGAGTTGCTCTAAGTAAATAGACGGATCCAACAATAAACATACTCATCGAGTCCCTAGCAGGAGATTTTATGCATTCCATCCATCCAAATTGGAGAGAAAGAGGGCGTACACTATGAACAAAACTAACACATCATCATCGACTCCATCTGGGATTAAAATCTAACTAATAGATACGAGAGTAACACAACACACACAAAATGACTAGAACAAGCCAACGCCACGACGGACGGCCCGTCTCCTTCGCACAAATACGGGAAGGCCACGGCCCAGCCGAGGCGCCGCCGGCGCCGACGACGCTGAGTCGACGCGTTCGCTCATCAGTGCTCAGTCGAAGCGGCGGCCGCGCCAGGCGGAGACGGAGAAGATGGCGCGGTCCTGCCAGCACAGGAAGAAGGCGGCCCTCTCCTCGCGCACCTTGAACCCGTCGCATCCCAGCCCCTGCGCCGCGCGCCGCGCCTGCAGCAGCGCGTAGTAGCTGAGCGGGACGCGCGCGAAGCCGGCGCCCTCCATCCGCGCCGCCCACCGGTCGAGGCGCTCGTGCCGCTCCCGCCGGTCCGCGCCGTCGCACGCCACGATGTTCTTCACCTCCTCCCCGAGGAGCCAGCGCTCGACGCGCGCGCGCTCCACCGACCCGCGGGGCGCCGCCGACTCCAGGCAGTCGAACAGCGCCGCGTAGTAGTTGAGCGCCTCCACGAACCGCTCCGTGAGCGGCGCCGCGTTGTGCGACGCCTCCTGCTCCGTCACCACCACCACCTTGGGCGACAGGCCCCACAGCGCGCCCAGGAACGCGTCCGCGCGCGACGTCGACGGGGACACCCCGGACTCCGGGCTCCGCTGCCGCTTGTTCGTGTCCCCGCCTTTCTGGTGGTGGTGGTGGCCGGAGCCGGAGTCGTCGTCGGAGGCCAGGAGGCAGTGCAGCTGCAGGCTGGAGGTGACGGCCAACGCCTCGCCGGTCTTCACGCGGAGCGCCTCCACGTCCAGCGCCTCGAGGCGGGACACGATGGGGTTGAACTGGAACGGCACGTCCAGGCGCTCCGCCTCCTTGGTGAGCGCCATGGCCGTCTGCGTGAGGACGTCCCTGTTCTCGTGCACGGCGGTGAGGCGGAGGTGCGGCGGGCCCTCGGGCCGCGCGGCGAGGAGGTGCAGCAGCTCGAGCCACTGCGTGGCGTCGGCGCCGCCGAGGTCGACGACGTGCACCATCTTCTCCGACTCCATGGCCTCCAGGACGGACTGGTTGGCGGCGGCGCCCGCGAGGCGGAGGAACGGGCAGAGGTCGAGGAAGTGGCGCCTCGCGGCGGCGAGCTCGGCGGGGGTGGGTCCCGCGCGCGGCAGGAGCAGCGCGCGGCACAGCCCGGGCCATGCCCGGAGCGCGCGCCGCGCCAGCGCCTCCGCGAAGGCGGCGGCCACGCGCTGCATGGCGTCGCCGTCGGGGGACGCCAGCGACGCGATGTGCTCGAGCGCGGCGTTGGCGGCGTCCAGGCGCCCCGCGCCCGCGGCGGCGGCGCAGTTGAGGAGGAGGTGGATGAGGCAGAGCCCGCGCTCGTCGGAGCGGAGCTCCCGCGCCAGCCACGGCGGCGTCGTCGTCGGGGACGCGGCCGCGCCCGCGCCGCCGGGGGATGCGTGGAGCGGCATGGTGGAGAAGTTGTGCAGCGGGGACGACGTGACCGACGACGAGGAGCCTTCGTCCTGGACCATCAGGCAGGCAGGCCGCGGCAGCCTTCCTCGATGATGACCTGATGGTTCGCCTTCGTCGTTCTTCTTGGCACGCGACGGTGACGCGACCACCGGCTCTGTGTGAAGCAAGCAACGCTCAAAGGAAAGCTTTGTGTGTGCTTGGTGGGTGGCGTGGATTTATACGACCGCCCCCCGCCGAAATGGTATGGCCGAGGAAGATGGCGCTCTCTTATGGTCGTCGCTGGCAGACACGGCCTGCGGGCAGCGAACAAGGTAAAAAGTCAGTGGGAGTAGGCGGAGGCGACCTGCCAAAGCCTGCCCTGCATCTGCATGGAGAGAAAAAAAGAGGAGGAGGTGGGCGGTGCGTGCTGAGCCTGGCTGCCTGAGGTAGGAGGAGACAGAGCAAGAAATCAAGTGGAATCCATAAATAATGGACCAGCTTTGGCCGGCCAATGGATGGAAGCGCAGAACGTCCACACAGCAGCGTTAGTGTAGCGGCGGTAGCGAACACGGACACGGACACGGACACGGAGACGGAGACGAAGAAGAGGGAGGGAGACACAGAGGAGGAGGAAAGCGCCAAGGCGAAACGGCCAGGGAGGTGGCAACAAGCAGGAACAGCTCGAGAAAGAAGAATACAAGCCCCCCGGGGTATGGGTGGGGAAGAGGACAAAGGGAAATCACTGGTGGTACTGGGTGGGAGCAGCGGCGCCATTTATTTCATCACGCACGGGGCAGAGGCAGAGGCAGGCAGCGCGGCAGCGAGTCGGGCCGGACCCGGACCGGACAGAGCTTTATTGTATTTTACAGTACAGCCAATGGTGCGCGTGCTTGCTCATGGATGCAGGAACGGGAGAGACAGAGGGAGGACCGGAGGAGCACAGCGCCGCCGTCGTCATCCGTATGCCATGGCCGGCTCAGAACAGAAGTCAGGACGAAGCTGCATGCAGAAGCGAACAAAAGAGAAGGGAGAAATGCTTGCTCACCTCGGGAGGAAGGAGCCTTGCACGCGACGCTTGCCTTGCTACCGGAAGAGCCGCCGCAGCAGTAACGAAGATACGCTCACCACCGGCACCGGCGGCAGGGGAGGGGAGACAGGGAGGGGAGAGGACGGCGGCGGCAGGTGTGTTTATAAAGAGAAGGCGCGAGGACGAGGAGGGAGACGGGCAGGGGTAGGCCGGAACCGGAAGGAAGGGGACGGCGTGAACGCCCCCAGCAGAGCAGGCTGCTGGTGTAGTGTGTCTTCTTGGACTTTTTGGGGTGCAGCGCTGGGTGGCGACAAAAAGCGGGAGCTTTTGTCCGCACCCTCACCCTCCACGCCACGCCGCACCGGCCTCTCTGCCTCGCCGGCGACTGCGACCGCGCGGTCTGGGCTAGCGGCCGAGGAATTTGTTTGGGCGAGTGCTTGCCGGCCCCTTCTATTCTCCGTGATCTGCGTGGACGCACTCGACCCAACCCAGCTGCGCAGCCGGGATGCGCTGCGCCGCCCTCTGCTCGCTCGCTAGTCGCTACGGCACAAAACCAAAACCGCTCTGCTTGTTTGTTTCCTCTGACTCCCACTCCGAGACGATGGCTGGATCTGGTTGCAATTTGGTGAGGAGGTGCTGATTCCTATCGACTACTGCCTCCGTCACTTTCTACTCACTTTGTCCAAAAAATAATAATAATACGATTCTGTTACCCGTCTTACAAGGAATTGATAATCTGGTAACTAGGTAGATCTCGAACACCGGCAACTCGCCGAGTTCGCCGTCGCCGTCACCCACCGGGTACGGTTCAGAGATGTCACCAAGTTCGAGTTTTCTTCCCTTTCCTTCTCCTACAAGAAGACGCCTCAGCGGCGGTCTCCCCAGCTGGGCCACGCAGGTCCGAATCCTAATTACGCCAGTCCGGCCCATAAACGTTTTGATTGATCTTGACGGCCCGCCTTGGCCTTTCCTTTACTTCACCGCTGAACTTCGTCTGGGCTTCAGGAGGTCCGGGTTCTGCAGTAGCTGGTGTGGTGACATCCCCCTTTCTTTACCGCCAGCTTGTCCCCAAGCTGGTGCTCGCGGAAACTCCTGACGCAAAGGAGCTTCGTCTTCCCAGGTCGCCAATTCCGGGGGCATGTCGGACCAGTGAACCAGCACTTGAGGAGTCATGGTGTCGCCGTGCCGACGAAGACGATGGTCCAAAATTGCCAGAGGTACCTGAAACTCATTAGAAAGATCAGGGAGGACAGGACTGACACACTCAGCTGGTGGAATGGCCCGTTTGAGTTGAGACACATGGAAAACTGGATGGATTGAACAATCTGACGGTAAGTTCAGACGATAAGCAGCATTGCCAATTCGTTCCAGTATGTCAAATGGTCCAAAGAAACGAAAAGCCAGTTTGTTGGAAGACCTAGGAGCCAGAGAGGTCTGAACATAAGGCTGAGCCTTGAGGTGCACAGACTCCCCCACTTCAAATGTTCTGTCAGATCGGTGTTTATCAGCTTGAAACTTCATCTTGTTTTGAGCACGTATCAGATGCTGCTGAACCAGCTGTTGCATCAACTCGCGTTCTTGAAGCCAGTGGTGCAGATTACTGACAGGGCAAGCTTGAGCGATATCCACACCAAAGTGACGAGGTTCATGTCCATATAAGACCAGAAAAGGACTTTTTCCCAGTGAAGAATGAAAAAGAGGTGTTATACCAATATTCTGCCAGTGACAACCACTGAGACCATTTAGTAGGGCAGGCATTAGCAAAGCACCGAAGGTAAGTTTCAAGACATTGATTGACTCTTTCAGTCTGCCCATCCGTTTGCGGGTGGTAGGCACTGCTGATACGGAGATCAGTGTTGAGGAGTTTGAACAATTCTTGCCATAAGTGACTAGTAAAGATTTTGTCACGATCAGAAACAATGGCTGTGGGCAAACCATGCAACCTGAAAACATTGTTCATGTACAGCAAGGCTACTTGGAATGTTGTGAAAGGATGGGATAAAGGGATAAAGTGAGCATATTTGGAGAATTTGTCCACTACTACCAGGATGCAATTATGGTTGGAGGATTTAGGCAGACCTTCGATAAAATCAAGAGTAACCATTTGCCAAGCACCCTCAGGAATGGGTAATGGTGCTAACAACCCAGGATAAGCAACTCTTTCATGTTTGGCTTGTTGACAAACAGTACATTGGGCAACAAAGTCTTTGACAGATTGTTTAAGTTTAAGCCAGGCAAACAAAGTTTTGACACGTTTGTATGTGACTTCAAAGCCAGAATGACCTCCCACAGCACTAGAGTGTAAGGAATACAGAACCTTGGAATGTAGAGTTTTGGAGTTACCTAGCCATACTCTCCCTTTGTATCTGATCAATCCATCTTGAAGAGTAAAGAATCCTTGTGTAGGATGAATGGCTAACTCTGTTAGAAGCTTTTGCACTGATGGATCTAGAGAATAAGCTTGTTGAATCTCTTGCAACCATAATGGTTTAATGATAGAGATAGCAGAGATATCATATGATTCAGATTGATGCATTCTGGAAAGAGCATTTGCAGCTCTATTATCACTACCCTTTTTATACACTATCTTGTATTGCAAACCCATGAGTTTGGTCAGAGCTTTGTGTTGCCAGGGTGTGGAAAGCCTTTGATCATCCAGATGAGTCAAACTTTGTTGATCAGTTAATATAAGGAAAGGGGAGGACTGCAAGTAGTGTCTCCAATGTTCAACAGCAAGTAGGATAGCTAGACATTCTTTCTCATAAGTAGATAAACATTGAGCCTTCAGCCCCAGAGTTTTGCTGGCATATGAAATAGGATGTCCTTGCTGTTGGAGAACAGCTCCAATTCCTTTTGCAGAGGCATCAGTTTCAATGATAAACTAAACTGAAAAGTTAGGCATGGCCAAAACCGGTGCAGTAATCAGTGCCTGTTTGAGAGATTGAAAGGAGGCTTCAGCTTCAGATGTCCAGACAAACAACACACCTTTCTTGAGAAGATTAGTGAGAGGTTTGCTGATAATGACAAAGTGGGAAACAAACCTTCTATAATAGCCTGCCAAGCCAAGAAAGCTTCGGAGTTCTTTTATATTCTGAGGTTGGGGCCAATTCTGGACTATAGCAATTTTGGAAGGATCGGTTGAAACTCCTTTAGAACTGATGATGTGACCCAAATATGTGATTTGTTGCTGAGCAAAAGAGCATTTAGAAAGTTTGATATGAAATTTGTTTGCCTGAAGAATGTCAAGAACTGCAGAAATATGTTGCAGGTGCTCATCCCAGCTTTGACTATAGATAAGTATGTCATCAATAAAGACTACTGCACAGACTCTAAGTAGAGGTGCAAGAATAACATTCATAACATTTTGAAATGTTGCAGGTCCCCCTGTTACTCCATATGGCATGACTCTGTATTCAAAGTGGCCATGATGAGTTTCAAATGCAGTCTTGAACTCCTCACCTTCTTGCATTCTAATATGATGAAATCCCGAGCATAAGTCCAGAGTAGTAAACCATGTGGCTCCTTGTAATTCATCCAGCAATTCTTCAATGATAGGAAGGGGATATCTGTTTTTGTCAGTCTGAGCATTGAGGCACCTGAAATCAACACACAATCTCCAATCTCCTGTCTTCTTTCTGACCAACAAGGCTGGAGATGCAAAAGGACTAGAGCTAGGTTGGATCCAACCCTTGGCTAGCATATCCTTAATCTGGGACTCAATCTCATCCTTTTGTGCTGGGTTGTACTTGTAAGGCCTCAAGTGGAAAGGTTGTGATCCTTCTAGTAATGGAATGTTGTGATCTCCAGGTCTATGTGGGGGTAATTCAGAAGGAGGACTGAAAATATCATCATATTTGGCTAGAGTGGACTGTAGAGCATTGTGAATACCAGTCCTAGCTAGAAAACTGATTTTAGCAGACTTAAGCTGGACTGCATACATGATAGCATTGGTTCTTGCCATAGCTAGAAGCTGATGAGAAGACAGAGGTGGACCCAATTGTGTATTAGGTTTCAGTCCATGTAACAAGATATCTCCACTGTGATGCTGGATTTTTAGCCACCTTTCAGTCCAATGAACCGGCATAGGACTGTGAAAACTCAACCAATCCATGCCCAAAATCACATCATATCCTTCCAAAGGTAAGATCTTGAAGGTGGTAGTGAAAGAATGACCTTGAATACCCCACATTTGATTGGTGAGCTCATGAGTACAATTTATTTTATCCCCATTTGCTATTTGTACTTGTACAGACTGTTGCAATGGTTGCCAGGGGGAAAAATGCAGAGCTAGCTGATCACTGATGAAACTATGAGAACTGCCAGAATCCACTAACATAAATACTTCTTTTGTCCCCATATGACCTCTCAGTCTGATTGTTTGAAAAGCCTCAGTACCATTCATAGCCTGAATGGAAACGGCCATGAGTTCATCCCCTGAATCAGAATCACCTACTCCTGCAGTAGTGAGCAGATTATCTTCAGTATCAGAGAAACATCGCCAGAATTCTTCCATAACATTCAAAGAGATCATGGTAGAGCACTTGTGCTGAGGGTTCCATTTTTCTCCACATTTGAAGCAAAGGCCCTTGGACCTTCGATATTTCTTAAGAGCTGAAACTCTGTCTTCAACAGTCTTCTGAGGAAAAGGCTCAATACTTTTCTTGTCGTCCATCATCTTGGAAGGATAAGAGTATACAGACTTGGTAAGCTCAGAAGGCTTCTTGGTAGATTGGGGCATTTCACTTCTCCTGGGAACTTGTTCCAGAACAGCTTCTTCCTGTAAAAGAGCGAGGGAACTAGCAGTATCCAGATTTTGGGGCCGGTGTATCATAATAACAGCACGGATATCTTTCTTCAAGCCATCAACAAATCGATTGGTGATAACTGTGGTGGAAAAAGTTGGATCGTGGGCTAAAAGCTGGTGCACTATATCACTGAAATATTCTATGTAATCAGAAACAGAGGAGGTTTGACGAATGTGAAAAAATTGTCTAAGAAGGTGATTGTGTTCATCTCTATCAAATCGGTTGCAAACAGCCTTAACAAAAGAGTCCCAGTCCATTGTCCTAATGGTAGGTTCTATAGTCTGAAACCAAAGAGCTGCTGAACCCACTAATTTCATGGTAGCGTAACGAACCCATTTGATGGGGTCAATGGCATAGACATCAAAAAAGGTTTCACATCGTTTAACCCATAGCCTAGGATTTGAGCCATCGAAAGAATGTAATTCGACGTTTGGAATTGGCGGGTGCAGTGATTGAAACAACTGATGCTGAAGCGAAGGATCAACACTGGGAGTAAGCTGAAAACAAGATTCCGTACCTGAAACCAGGGTTCATCTCGGGGCGACGGTGTACACCGCCCCAAAGCCACCCTTGCCGTGGTCTAACGACCCAGATGTCGCCCGAGTCGGGTGAAGCTCCAGAGCGGCGGAGCTCGACATCTTGACGCCTTCAGGGGTGAAGTGGTTCTCCCGAAGCGTAGCGGTAAGCGAAGAAGAAGGCGCTGACTGCTCAACCTCCACTTGCTTTCCCATGGTTCTCGTGGTCGCCTTCGTTGTCAAAATCTCAAGGGCTTTGTCAACGCACTCACCAAGATCCAGAACGGCGTGTTCCAGCTCGTGCACTCGATTATCGACGTCAGGCTTCCAGGTAAGTAATTCCGTCTTCATGGAACGCACCTCAGACCGGATCTCGTTCATCCCTCTTGTACTCTCCCCCAAAAGGGCAAGGATCTCACCATACTGTTCCTCCGGCGAAGCTTGAGCCATCTGTCTACGAGTGAGGTATTGGTGGGTGGCCAGGGTTTCGAAATCGTTCGCCCAGTTGAAGAACACACCGACCTCGGCACGGACCTATGGATCCTAGCAATCAACACTACAAGAGCGGATCACTAGGAGAGCCAGCCGTCGGGGATTACGGCGTCGGATCAAGCAACCAGGAAGGGCGGAAACGATTGGGGACGATTTTGGATGGTGTAGAATGGCTCCGATACCAGATGTTACCGTCTTACAAGGAATTGATAATCTGGTAACTAGGTAGATCTCGAACACCGGCAACTCGCCGAGATCGCCGTCGCCATCACCCACCGGGTACGGTTCAGAGATGTCACCAAGTTCGAGTTTTCTTCCCTTTCCTTCTCCTACAAGAAGACGCCTCAGCGGCGGTCTCCCCAGCTGGGCCACGCAGGGCCGAATCCTAATTACGCCAGTCCGGCCCATAAACGTTTTGATTGATCTTGACGGCCCGCCTTGGCCTTTCCTTTACTTCACCGCTGAACTTCGTCTGGGCTTCAGGAGGTCCGGGTTCTGCAGTAGCTGGTGTGGTGACAGATTCTACCACACTAATATGTTTTAGTATGTGCACTTTGACTGATCATAGATTAAAAATTATTAATATTTATAATATCAAATAAATATCATTAGAACAATTACAAAATATATTTTATAATAAATTAATTTGATGCTATAAATATAAATATTATTAATTAAAACCTTAGTCAAACGTGAACTACTTTGGCATGCAACTCATAGTTATATATATATATATATATATATATATATTTGGAACCAAGGTAGTATTTAACTTTGGTTAACAAAAAAAACAAAACTATTAGTATCTTTAGATAGATAGTTGAGTTTATTTTTATAGCAATTCCCTCGAGTTGTGTCAGCCGTCAAAGCAACTTCAGCAGACACCTAAATCATAGCTCTATTTCTAATTTAGGTGCTCACCCCCAATTCTGTTGGCCTCACTTTGTATTTTCACTCCGGCAGTAGCACTAAAACCAAAACGAGGTTCTCAAATTCCTTTGCATAGCCACTCACGCATGGGATTCGCATGTCAGTGGAATTCTCCCTCCCTCTCTTTTCTTTTTCTTCCCTTTCTCTAGCCAAACGTGAATACACGACCTTGAGTGCGCATACGGAGCGGAGCAAGGGAGCTACGGTCATGGAGGTGCGGAGCAGGGGACCTACGATCATGGAGGTGTCAACCTCGGGAGGAAGCCACGCCGCGGATCCGCCCACCATCCATGTTGCGGATCTGGTTGTCCAACCCCTCCAGTCAGCTACATCCGAGCTGCCCACCGGCACCGGGGGTATATGGGTAGAGGAAGCCGGAGGATGAGGCCATGAGGAGGTAGTCGGGCTCGGGCATGGGCAGTGATGAAGTCACCGTCTGTGGGAAGGTTGCCAGTCGCGACTGGTGTACTGTGTCGGAGTCTGGCAAACACGAGCAAACACGAGCAAGCGATGCGCGGTTGTGCAGGAACTACCACAAATATGGGATGGGGGGAGGGGTCTCCTCCCAAAAATATTGGTCATATTAGAGCAACCATAATATATATGGCCTACCTAGTCCATATAGACAGCTTTTGTATTAGTGAGCTATAGTTATTGTTGTTGCTACAATATTGAGCCTTTGGTTGTAGAAATTTTTTTTTTTACACCTCCATCTCTCTCCCTCTCAATCAACGCGCCACACAGGTGTGAGAGGCAAGGGAGATATAAGAATTATGGAGTATTTGTTTATTTTTTATGGACAGTCCATAGGACTATGTGTATTATTTACTTATGGACTGCTATATATACTACTTCTACAATGTTTTCAGCTAGTTGGTAGACAATACTCTAATGCTTATGGACTACTTTGTTGCAACATTATGGTTGCTCTTAGTGGCTTTGTTGGAGTTGATTTTTTTGGCATGAACATCTAAACTTGGCTATTGGGGCTCCAAGTAAGGGTCATGGAGTTCAATTATCTTTATTTACTTTTTCTTACAATTGAAAATAGAATAGTATATATCATAAACTTCACTGGTACTCTCTCCGTCCAGAAAGACATATAATTATAGCACAGTAGTACCATAGTTTACTATGTCAAGGTTAATTAATTATAAATAAAAAATATATTAATATTTATGATATCAAATAAATACTATTAGATTCATTATGAAATGTATTTTTTAATAAATTAATTGGAGTCCTAAATATGAATAGTACTTATTAGAACTGTCTTTAAATATAAACTATTTTTATTGGTACATAATTTATAGTTGTATGTTTTATTGGACAGAGAGAGTATGTTTTTTTTATGACGATGATGACGCATGGACTCCTTGATTGTTCGGACAGGATACTTCGGACCTTGGTGGAGTGGGGTGTCTTTTGCTATTCCGGGGCAGGACAGGGGCCTGGATGCGCAAAGCGTGCGTGGTACGGTGTAGTAGCTTTTGGCGTTTCGTCGTCACAATTAATCATCATATAAAATTTTAATTAGGGGAAAGCCCATCCGGGGGCATCCACGGGGCTTGTCGCGGCGTGGCGAGCGCGGGAATAAGGCCGTCCCTCGTTATTCCTCCGATCCCGCAACGCGACCACGGCGCCGCAACAAAACAAAATTCCCGGCTTGTTTGTTTCCTGCCCCGTGCTCGCCTCCTTGGCTTTATTCCTTTTTGATACAGTATCCTTGTGTCCGTAGTGTGTCTGCTTTCCTCTCGCACGACTGACGACTATGGTTCCCCCGTTCCCAAAATTTTCCATCACATCAATGTTTGTACGTATGCATGGAGCATTAAACATAGGTAAAAAAATAACTAATTGTATTTTTAGTATGTACATGTCGAGACGAATCTTTGCAGTCTACGTAGTTCATATTTGGACAAAGTTTGTCAAATAACAACGAAAACGGTACAGGAAAAATTTTGCAAAATTTTTGCATCTAAACAAGGCCTATAGTGCGTACTCATAGTACGAAGTTATTACTCCCACCATCCCTAAATATCTGTCATTTGCATTTCTCAAAAAGCAACTTTGACTAAATATATATTAAAAAATATTAATATGTATGATACATGTAATTAATATTGTTGGATAGATATTTGAATCTAGTTTTTTAACAAAAAATTATTTGGAGATCCAAATCTTGAACATATTTACTACAAATTGAGTCAAATTTATGGCGCACACACAACAACGACAGTTAATTAGGGACGGAGGAAGTACTTGCTAAAAAATGCTTAAACAGACGTAATTCTAGTTTTTATTTTACCAAGTCCATCTATCTACCGCCCGGCCTATCAGACGTACGGTGTTTTTTTTCCTCTTGCAACAAAATAGCATGAGCCGGTTTATCAGCTCAAAAACTATCGGCTGAGCAGCCCCTCAACTTCAGTAAAATAGATGTGCATAAAACATATTATTATTTATGGTAGCAAATAAGTATGATAATTAGTTTGACCATGAAAGATATTTTTTTTCATTATTTAGTACTAATTTGTTTAATAAAACTGTATTATGTACCATTTGTACGTGGGCAAAAGATATTAGTATTACGAAGTACTACCTCCGTCAAAAAAAAATACAACTACGGTTGTGTGTCATATAAAGTAGTTCACGTTAGACTTAGTTTCTACATTTATGGACTCAAATAAATTTATACATTTCCTTCCTAAGTAACCCAATAACATTTATTTGGTGTCATAAATATAGGCTCCGTTCGGCAGAACTTATGAGCTGACTGATAAGCTGAAACAGCTGATTTGCTGTAAGAGGAAAAAAATACTATTTAATGACTGATGACGGGTACGGACTAAAGCTGACTTATAGCTGAAGCGAATTACTTTTCAATCAGAGCCACCGCCCGGCCAGCTCGGGCAGCCGGCCGGGCTCCTCGGCGAACTTCAAACGAAAAAAATTCTATATATCAAAGAAAAATATTATAATTTACAAGGTAATTATTTTTGTACAATGAGGTTCGCCCGGGCTCTGAAAAACTTCTGGCTCCGCCACTGTTTTCAATCTATAATTGGTCAAAGTTAAGATATTAAAACATTTAACTTTGCTAGTATTACATTCTTTTTTAGACTGTAGGAGTACTATATACAAAATAATATTTTATTTATTTATTTATTGACTGAGAAGAGAAATACGTACGTACGGAGTATTCCGTACAGTATATTATCATCGTTGAAGATGGGGCAGGCGCGGCACGTTGCGGTAGCGGGAGTACAAGGATGACTGCGACGGACGGAACGGAGGCGTGTGAATGGAACCACTCAGGCCATGTTTACTTTCCCCAAATTCCCCCAAATATTTCTAGATTCCCTGTCACATCAATCTTTAGATACATGCATGGAGTATTAAATGTAGGTAAAAAAAATAACTAATTGTACTTTTAGTATGTACATGTCGAGACGAATCTTTTGAGTCTAGTTGGGCCATATTTGGACAAAATTTGTCAAATAACAACGAAAGTGCTACAGTGCAGAATCCAAATATTTCTCCAAACTAAACACACCCTGAACCAGAGAGCTGAACGAATGAATGCAGAGAGTAGAGTACAGTGGGTACACGCGCGGCACGCGGGCGGGTGAGTGCGTGCAAGTGCAATCAAAGCCCGGCGGTCCAGGCCAAACGAAACAATTGGCCGGGGCCGCCGCGGAAGCGGAAGCGGAACCCGTCCCAGGCGAGGACGACAAGAGGCAGCCCAAGGGAATGAAGGGACCACCCGTCGCGTAGCCGTAGCGCGTCGGCGTGGCTTTGGGTGGGAAGCGAACGCGCGGTCGACCTGCGTGCCTGCCTGCCCGGCGCCGTGACCTCTGTGGCTGCGATGCGGTCCAGACTTCCAAGCCCATCCCGGTCGCTCGCTGTCACAGGCGCACCACTGGCCTGATTCGAACGAGGAGGAGAGAGCCCATGCCGTCGCCCCAGATTCTGGGGCTCTTCTCGGCTGTCGGCTGCCATGCCGTGCCCGTGCAAAGCCCCCGCAGTGGCAGCTCGCTGCACCGCAAATCCGCGCAATGCTGGCCTACGAGGTGGAGCAGTACTGTGCTAGTAGTACAAGTACGAGTACTACCAGTGTACGTACGACTTTGTAAAAAAAAAAAACTACGAGTACGAGGGCAGACAGTCTAGGAGGAGCATATACTCCAATGGTTTTCAAATGCACTTCACATTCTTGTTTTTTTAAAAAAAAAAAATCTAAAAATCTTCTATTCAACGGTTTGGAAAATAGTTTTGGTATGTTTGTTAACTTGGTAAAATCCTAGGATGAATAGACATGTATGCAAGCCTCGTCCGCGCTTGGCATCGCCGCTCCACGCGCGATTTCCATCCTCTCGCGCGTTTTCTTTCTCCCCCCCCCCGCGTGTTTTCTCTCTCCCCCCGTGCGTTCTCCGGTTGCCGTCGCCGTATTTTTCCCGCAAAACCATGGAGCGATGGGCTCGGTTTCTCTCTCACCCGCGCGTTTTCCCGCTGTCGCGCGCGCGAATAGGTCGGGAAAAAAATATGGGTCTAGAATTTCCATTTTTGCCAAATAATAATACAAAACCGTTGGAAATTGTCTCTTTTTATTTTTACCATATTTCTTTGAGACTTGACAAACTCCCAATTTTGCCAAATAAAATATGTAAAACCGTTGGAGATGCTCTAAGTGCGCGGAACAAGAAGGGAACCGTTTGGTATACCTCGGCTTTAAGTTGCTTCACCAGCAGAGCTAAAGCTGTTTAATTTTTTTTTTGGTAAAACAATTTGAGGGTTTGGAGAGAAGGATGTGTTTATGTTGTAGGTGCAAAGATTTCTGGACAGAGGTGCAGTGTAAATATTGTGAAAATTTGACACTTATCGTTTTTCTTTTTTTGTTCTAGTGTGCGGCTGCACCGCGCTTATTAACATGAGCTATGCTCCTGCTGGTAGCTATTAGGTAGAACAAGTTGCAAAACACAGTTATTTATTATAAAAAGCCGAACCATAATCTCTACCAAACAGGCCAGGTTTGAAACAGCCGTGACTTTTGGGAGAGATCAACGTAACACTCTCTTTGTCTGATGACCGTTTGGGTTCGATCTGTTGCATGCACAACATGTAATTTTATTTGACTTTCATATCCTTTTCCAGTCTCAAATAAATTAGCTTTTGACCGTGTGTGTCGACAAATGGTTGTCTATACTCAGTCAGTAATTAGTTTATTTTGAGATTGGAGACGACGGGGGAAATCCGTACGTAGAAATATGAACACGGGGGTACCGTTGAAGAAAAATTGCTTCTGAGTTCTGACCTACTCCCTCCGTCCGTTTTTAAGTGTCGTCCGGAAAGTGTGTCTGTGAGGGAAACACGGATTTCTAGAGACAGTTATTTATGGACGTCCGTACTCCCTCCGTATTGGTAATAGATGATGTTTTGGACATCGACACAGTCTCCAAAGTACAACTTTGACTCACTTTATACTAAAAAATACTTATCAAAAAGTGATATGTATATATTTTTATGAAAGTATTTTTCAATACAAATCTATTTATATGATTTTTATATTTTTAAACTCAACAACTTAAAAGTCATTCATGATTTATATTCCCAATGTTTGACCAAAATCATGTCCAAAACATCATCTATTATCAATACGGAGGGAGTATATATGTGTGTCCATAGAAAGCATGCATCCAGGAGGAAACGACCAGAATCATTAAAGGCCAGTGTGCTTCAAGCGAAATGGACACAGGTCCCACGACGTGGACGGCACAAGCTAAAGTCAATTTCGCATTGGATCGATCGATGCACGGTGGGCACAAAACGTTAGCCGTGTAGACGTACTCGCTTTGACTCGTAGCAAGCACCACTCGCTCTCGTGTTCGTGTAGTACAAATGAAACAGCCGCCGCCGTAGCTATATACGCATGCTGGTGCCACGGAAACAAACACACACATGAGAAGAAAGAGAGATCGATCGAGAGAGGAGTTTTGGAGCCGGCCGGTCGGTCGTGCCGCCGTGTGTCGTGTGCTGTTTGCCGCGAGCGCGACTTGTTTGCCCGATCGGTGCGTTCCGCAAAAGTCGCCGCCGGAATCAGAGGAGAAAGCGTCGGGAACCAATAATAATACTCCCGCCGTCAAAAAAACATGCAACTATGGGTTGCGTGCCAGAAAAAGTAGTTTGTGTTTGACCAAATTTCCAGTAAATATTATTCACACTTATGACTCTAAACTAATTTATTAAAAAAATACATTTCGTAATGAATCTAATGATATATATTTGATATCATAAATATTAATATATTTTTATCTATAATTAATCAAACTTAAGGTACTAAACCGTACTACTGTACTAGAATTCCATGTTTTTATGTTTTTATGGACGGAGGGAGTACAAATTAATTCACGTGGAGAAGGGAAAAGAACTGGTGGTGGTGTAGGAGAAGGACGTGAGCTCTGATCCTCTTTTCTTTTTCTTCCGGCGTTCCATGATTAGGTTTCAGAGAATCAGAACGGTTACACATAGATTCGCCCAAGGCCAGGTTTTTTCTCCCCACTCTCACTATCTTGCTTGTGTCATTTTTTCTTCTTCTTGACGTGTGTTTGATTATATATTTACCATTATGCATTAGGGAGCAGTACACAACAAGCAAGTATGTTAAGGCTAGAACGTCTAACAATGAATTATTAAAGGCTGAAGTATATACTAGCTGCTAGATGGTGTTGGGAGTGTTAAGTTGTACGGACTAAATCTTAGTCCGTGTCACATCGAATGTTACGGTACTAATTTTGTCTATTAAAATAAATTAATTATAAAACTAATTACACCGCCATATAATAATTAACAAGACAAATCTATAATGCCAAATTAATTAGCAAATGTTTACTGTAGCACTATATTATCAAATCATGAACTAATTAGATTTAATAGATTCATCTTGTCAATTATCCTCTGACTGAAAATTTAATTTTATAATTAGTCTAACTTTAATAAACTAAATTAGGATCACAACCTGACAAAGTTAGCCTCTGCAAGCAGACATTACTATACAGCGGCAGTAGCCTAGAGCCATACACGTACAATCGAGCAATTATTTCATTTGGAACCACCGTACCGTACCTCGATTGATCTGAACCATTTAACTGCCTGCATCTTGGAACGAATCCTTTTTCGTGTGCATTTATGCATATAATTGCGATTTATTTGTCGCTGTAGAGAGCTAAGCTCCATATATACAGTAACGTGCTAGCTAGCTAGCTAGCGTGGTCCAGTTTTTTTTTTTTTTTTTTTTTTTTTTGCAAAGCGACGACAAAGCAGAAGGAAATTGTAATTGTACGCGTACGTTGCAAGAGACGGTATACCTACTGCTACTACACGCGCGTACCGTACTGGATGGGTTGGATGGATGCATAACACATAGACATTTGAAATCAGAAGTTCTTATTTGATAAGGATCAACTTTGGTGTTTAAAGTTTTTCAAGTTCTTATTTGAAATCAGAAGTAATTGTGAAAATACCCTTTTGCCCTTTTTGTCCCCTTTTGATTTTCAAACCCTAATTCAAAATCTAAGCATATTTTGCTTTTGTTGCAAAAATAAAAGATGTTCAGTATTGAATTCTGAGCATTTGATATTTTAACATATTTTCAACTTATATTCAAAAATCTAAAGTAATTTTAAATTAACCGAAAGGGTATAAAGGAGAAGGGGGGATAAGTTTTCTTCACTATTCATGGCGGCAGGAAGCCGATATTTTGATCGCTGCTGCTCGCGCGTTGGGCGTCGATCTCTCCCGAATGAGCGCGCGACTGAGTCCGTGGCAAAGTGAAGCAGCTGCTGGCACTCTCCCTTGCTCCGTGGCGCCTCCTCCTGAGCTCGCCATCGTCAGTTCGCCACCAAGGCACCGACGGGCTCCAATTCAACCCAATCCCCAAATTCACCGCCTCTGATTGTCCTCATCCAAAATTGACCGCAACTATAACTTCTCTACTCACTTGCGCACCTCCAGGACCATCCTTTCTACCGCTACTGTCTCAAAGCGCTTGTGCTCGCCGTTCTTCTTCCCGCCGGGCGAAATCGCCGCCGAGCTCGATCTCACCATGGTCTCGCCGGAACATCATCTTCTTCGCCGGAGCTCGCCGCCGCAAGCCACTGCTCCGTGGACTTCTCCTCTCCGTTGATCCTCCGCTTGAACCAGCTACATAGCCAGCATCAGGGTGAGCTACTGGAACTTCTTAGACCCTTCGTTCTACTGCTACCGGCCTAAGTTCGCCGGAACAGCTCCGCCGTGATCCGGTCCGCCGCCGTGCGTGGCTAGACCTCACCGGAGTGGTAGCGGTCAGGGTTAGGAGCTCTATCGGCTGCGGGTGACTTGCCGGTGTTGGTGCTCGCGTCCGTTAGGTCTCTACTGGCCGGAGTTGACCGGCGTAGGGTTCGCCGGCGCTCGGTGCGCCGCCGTCCGCTCTGGCCATGGTCGGGGACTTCACGTTTGTGAAGATGAGAAAGTTTAGGGTGTTGGTTGCAAAGTCTGTGACTCTTGTGAATAGTGCTATGGACTGCGGGTTGTTTTCGTTTTAGCCGAAGGGCTTTTCTGCTAAAGCGCCGAGGCGCGCGGGCGGGAGCCAGGCCGGGCCGTTTTCACGCGCGTTGGGCCGCGCTGGAGCGGGCCGAAAGCCCAGTTTGGGCTAGAATTAGGTTTTTCTTTTTATAGCTTTTTGCACAGTAGCTAGTTTTGTTATTTTTGCTATAATTATTCTATGGCTCTGTTAATTGTGAAATTTGACATGTTAGATGATAGCATGTCTGTGCTAATATAAAAATTATGAAACTTATATTTGGAGCACTTTTGCTATAATAATTAAATCCATGCTTTAATTAATAAATGCAACTTTGATGAATTATGCAATTTTCTGTGTGTCTCCTAAAATCATGAAATTTGACATGTGAGTTTATGTTACTGATATCTACCTCCATGTTTAATTTTAGCTCTGTTTGATAAAGTATGAGTTATTCATAAGTAAGAGCTATTTAAAATGACTTATAAAATAAATAGAAATTGTTAATCCCTTTTAGATTTGTATGACTTTTGGTTTTGTTTGACAATCAGGGGATCAGTAGCAGGATTTGCTCCCTGGTTATGGATTCCTTTATGCAGATGATCTTTTGTTGCTTGTTAGTTACATAAACTTGCTTAAGGAAGATAATAAAACCTGCTTAGTATTAATATATGGTTTATTAGCTAAATTAGTTTGTTTTATGTCATGAAGGAAAGTCGTACTCGACTTTCATTATCTTGTGTTTACCTCTGTTATGCATTTGAATTGTCCTGCACCTTAGCATGCATCGCATGACATCATACTAAGCATACATCATTTATCTACGTGTAGTATCCGAAAGTGTTTGATTCGTGTTGATCAAGCTTTGGTGATCACCCTTGTCGAACAAGCCTCGGAAGGAGATCCTTGTTGGACAAGCTTCGTCGAGAAGACTTAACTTCTAGATGAAGGAACTAACCTTTATGGATCATTCTTGAATCCCATCTTCCCTGCAACAAAGGCAAGCCCCAGTTCATTTAACCATTTCCTTGGATTTACAATTACACTTACTTTCGATAACCTGATGCATTAAATGTTTATCAAATAAATGCTTTAAACCTATTGATGCATGATCAACCTTGTTATCGATATATCATTCCTTGCTACCTGCTTTATGCAAATGATAGAAATGCTTAGCCATGCTTTACTTACTTTATAATAGTAGGTGCTTTTAAAAATGGTTGCTATGTTATGGAAATACTGAATCTTGAGACAACATGATAATTATAGTAACTTACATCAAGAATGGAGTCTTGTTGTAAGGTTACTCAACATAGGACCTTATCGTTGTTGGCCTGCTGTGATTGAGACCTTTGAGTACAGCCCACATGCGGTGGTAAGCCTCGTCTATAGCTATTCCGATACTTGAGAACGGCCAACCGCGTACTGGGAGTGGAGAGATGGCGGGAGTAGCGTGTACCCTCGGGGCTATGAGATAGTCGGGTTCGAGGTGTACTGTACTCTCGGGTGACGCTGAACCCGTTCTTGTATGGGAGGATCTATAGATAGGATTGACATATGCAAGATTAAGTTCTACATATGTCGTGTGGTACTGAATCCCCAGCTGGGTTTAATTGATTCGAATCGCCGTGTTTCCTCGGATATGGAGCCTCAATCCACTGACCCGCACCGTAGAAGAAAAATGGAACTGGTTTAAGAAAGAATGACAATGATCTTTCACTAAGGTTCACTTTCAGTTCTTACCAAGTACTTAAATGATTAAGTAAAATTTGGATCTAGAATTACTTTAGTAAGCTTTTATGCAAATGAAAAATACTGTTGAGCTTATCCAAACCAGCATGACCCTGAAGTCTTTTCTATTGACGGGTAAGTCTTGCTGAGTATCGACCGTACTCAGGGTTTGTTAATCCCCTGTTGCAGGTTTGTAATAGGTGATGTTGATCATGATCATGTCAGTGGGCTTGACGTGATCTGGTTGTTCTTCTTCTCCAACTTAGGTACTCCACCTAAATGTGGTTCTGTAATACTCTCCTGCTTCCTCAATACAAGTTATGTTTATGTAAAAGTAACTTATTCATGTTTTGTAAAGGTTATCTATCTTGCTTCCGCACTTCGATGGTATTTGGTAACCAATGTTGTAATGTTGTAATTATTCCAACCTTCATGATGATGATCCTGTGGTTCGTGGATAATTCGGGGTTCTCTCGGGGACACCCGACAGATCTTTCCAGTGATGTGGTACATGTGCACAGTCATTAGGGCTCGGGGAGACGATGACGTGTGCAGGTGGGCCACATTATCGGGAGGTTCTGCCACATCTGAGGAACAACTTTGACTAAATATACCTAAAAATATTAATATCTATGATACATAATTAGTATCACCAGAAAGATTTTTGAATTTAGTGTTTTAACAAATTTATTTATAGGTATTTTCTACAAATCAAGTTAAAGTCGTAGCGCGGAGGCCAAAAGCATTAATTTGGAACGGAGGTAGTATTTCCATAATATATATATGTTCATTCAGTGTCATAAATATTTATAGTTTTTAAACACATCGAGTTAAATTTGTAGCACGGAAACTAAAAGCGTTAATTTGGGACGGAGGGGGTATTTTCTCATAATATATGTTCATTCGGTGTGATAAACATTTACACTTGTTTTTATAATATTTGTTTTTTTATGGCGTCGGAAAACATGATTAAGGGGACTGCTAGGGTGCTCGATCACCTTGTAATATGATGAGGTTGACTTAACTGCTGTCGTATAGACTAATGCTTATGATATATAATTTGTTTTTGTGTTAATCTATTTTTAATAGACTAAATTTGTTTCGTAATATTCGATGTGACATTCAAAAGAATTTTTTTATCTGTCAATTAAACACCCTGAACGTCTACAACTTAACAAATAATTATTGATGCTCCAATGCAATATACTGATATCCACCGGTACGGTCATCTCCCACCCACCGATCGCGATCGATTCGTGGTGTGGTAGTACGTAGAGCCACCCAAGACCACGACCACAACCACGGGCCACGCATGCATGGCCGCAGCCGCCTATGCACACGAAACGCAGATGATGAGCTTCCATGGCAGGTACACGGCTAAGCAGAAGAAGGGACCGTGTCACGTGTGTGGCCAAGGCATGTGTCGTCGTCGATGCTCCATGCATCTGTCTACTGCGATGGCTACTACACAACTGTAGAAGATATATAGACGACAGATCGAGTACTTGCAGTTGACGACGACAGCTGGATCGAAAGCTTGCGTTGCGTTCTTGCTTTGGTTGCCACTATCTGCCAACAATATAATGGAGCAAGATCGATCGGAACAATATGTCACCGGTGATGCCACGGTGCACGCTGATGGATCCGGTCCCAAGGATGAGCCGGCTGAAGGACAGGGAAGGCCGCATCGGGCCAGAAAGGCAAACCTGAAGGTTACTGGGCCGGATTGGACAAAGTAGTTAGGCCTTGGACCCTGCGTGGCCCTATGAGGATGAGCCCATCTCTGGCTTCCTCTTGTACTCGTGAAGTCTGTCCTGTAAGACCCGAACTAGGTCATTCCTGAACCGCACCTGAGGGTGGCGGCGGCGGCGGCGAGCGCGGCGGAGCCGGCGACTCGAGACCTTGCTTCCTCATACCACTAATACCGTTATCTACGTAATAGTAAGGTCACATCTGGTATCGGAGCCTCTCTTTCCCCACCAAATTTCTCGATCTTAGTCTCTGTTTCGTCTGCCTTGATCTAGAGCTGTGATTCCCGACGACAGGAACTTTCCGGCCTCACTTCGGTGACGGTCGTCGAGACTTCCATAGGTCCGTGCCGAGGTCGGCTTGGTCGGCGACGAAGTAGGGCTGGATCCGAGGAATCTGGCTTCCCACCACCAATACCTCACCCGCAGGCAGATGGCCATGGCTACACCGAAAGAACAATTCGGAGAGATCCTGGCACTACTGAGCGAAAATTCCAAGGGCATCAATGATCTCAGGACCTCGATGTCCGAGATGAGGGCGTTGCGGACGGAGATCAACACCTAGAAGCCCCAAGTGGACGAACGCGTCCACGAGCTGGAGCATGCGGTCATCGATCTCGGCGAACGGATGGACCGTGCCTTGGGTGTTCTTCTTCCGCGAACAGAACCGGCGGGTGAAGTTCCGCAGAGCGTCGTCACCATCGCGCAAGCCCCTCCATCAACCGTCCGCGAGGAACACCCTGCTTCTCCGAGCGCGAAGGTGCTGGGTTCCGTTCACCTGGAGCCTACCCTGTACGGGGCAGCATCTGGGTCGTTAGACCACGGCAAGAAATCCATCCACCGGGGTCCTGGTTTCGGGGTGGTTTACACTACCACCCTGAAGCCAACCCCGGTCACAGGTGCGATGAATCCTCCAAAACTTTTCTCTCCTGCGTTACATTCGGATGATTTTGTGCACCGTGACCGGTTACTTCAATCCATCACACCCGCTGCCTTGCCTAATATTTTATTTCCAAAATTTGATGGCTCAAACCCTAGATTGTGGATCAAAAACTGTGAAACCTTCTTTGACGTCTATTGTGTCGCTCCCCACCTTTGGGTCCGCATAGCTACAATGCACTTAGTCGGTTCTGCAGCTTTGTGGTTTCAGACAGTTCAGTCCACCATCCTTAATATGCTATGGGATAACTTTGTCATTGCTACATGTAATCGCTTTGATAGGGACGAGCAAAACCATCTACTCCGTTCTTTTTTCCACATCAAGCAAACCTCCTCTGTGACTGAATATGTTGAGCAATTTAGTGACCTGATACACCAAATCCTTGCCCATGACCCATCTTTTGCTCCATCTGTAGTTACCAACCATTTTGTAGATGGCCTTAAGAAAGAAATTAGAGCTGTTGTTATGGTTCATCGACCCCAAGATTTGGATACTGCTAGCGCGTTGGCTCTTTTGCAGGAAGAAGCCTTGCAAGAACCTGGCACTCGAAAGATTGATGGTGGGACTTATCTGAATAAGAACACTCAAGATTCTATCAGAAACTCTTATTCACCAATGCCTGGTCCAGCTAGATCTCCTGAAGACAAACGCAGTACATAACCTACTAGACCCAGAACTGGCGATGAAAAGTGTCGGGGGACCACAAAAGGGGTACCCCCAATCAATGCAAAACAATGCAAAACAAATAAGTCAAACCTAGAGCACCAATTAATAAGAGACCAAACTAGTCTAACCCCCTAAAAAACCAACCCCTCGAGGACTACGATGCTGGCCCACCAAGCCGAAGCCCAAAAACCCATTAAGCGGAAGTAGGCCGCGCTGGCCCTCCAAGCCAGGCCTCGGGTGAGCGCTCGTTCTCCGTCTCGCCCGAGCCCTCCGAGCCAGGCCTCGGGCTGGCTGAAAGGTCCAAGTTGGCTAGAGGGGGGGTGAATAGCCTAATTAAAAAACTACAAAATTACTTAGGCAAACACTATTAGTATAACAAATGGCGAAGCTTTTTGCGCTAGCCTAATAGTGTGTTGCAAGCCACCTATCCAACAATTCTACCTAATATTTCTATGTCACACAATCAACTAGAGCTAATAACAAATGCGGAATAAAACAATATAGCTCTAGCACAAGTATGATATACAAAAATGTATATGAGACAAGTGTGTGCAATAGACAAACTAAGCAAGCTACTCACAACTAGCTACACAAGGTATATGACAAAAGATATACAACAAGAAAAGATATCTACACAAAAGAAGTAGCTCAAAGTAAATACACAAAGTAAATAAGCTAGATAGAGGGAATTTCACCGAGCCTTCGGGATCGCCACGTAGAGAGCCAATCACCGGTGAAATCCACTTGTGAAGCCAATCACCAAGAATGTGTAGATGGAGACCAATCACCAAGATGGGGACACAATCACAATAAGCACTCGGGAGACAAAGATTTATCCCGAGGTTCACGTGCTTGCCGGCACGCTACTCCCCGTTGTGTCGACCAACACTAGGTGACCCGGTGGCTAATCGGCGCAAAGCCAAGCTCACAAAGAGCGCCACAAGAATCTACCACTAGTGAGGTAGCTCAATGACACGAGCAATCCACTAAGGATGCCTCTTGCCGCTCCGGCGAGGTGAGGCTCCAAAGACCTCTCACAATCACAATCGGTGGTGGCCAAGAACAATCACCAATCTTGCCAACAACCACCTCAACACCTCCAAGCCGTGCAGGCACCGGCAAATGCCAAGAGTAACAAGGAAACTCAATGCCGATGCGAAGAACTAGTGCCACTAGATTGAACTCTTTCAAATCACGCACTAGATCACTCAATCTCACTTGGTTTGATCAAATCAACTTGGGAGATGAGTTGGGAGGCTTGCCAAGGCTCACTAGAATGCTTAGGAATCAAAATGTGCAAGAGAGAAACCTAGCAAGCCGGCCAAGCCCCTTAAATAGGCCACACAAGTCGGCCTAGCCGTTGGACCCGAAACAGACGCATCGGACGCGCCGGTGTCGGGGCCATCGGACGCTGCCCCAGCGTCCGATGCTCCGATGAGCACCACGTGTCCCTCTGCTATGAAATCGTCCCGTTAGATCCCAACGGTCATAACCCTTCGCGCGCTGGTTAAAGTGGCATCGGACGCACCGATGCCTAGCATCGGACGCTCCGATGCCTCTGCTTAATTCAGCACTATTCTGCGTCACACCGGACGCTCCGGTACTATCACATCGGACGCTCAACCCCAACGTCCGATGACCATGCAGAGAGATTCCAGAGAGGGCCAAAATGCATCGGACGCGTCCGATGGTCCTGCATCGGACGCAGGCCAGCGTCCGATGCTCCCTGGAAAACTAGCTCGCGCCACGTCATGACCATCGGACTCTGCAACAGTGTTTCGCCTGCGTCCGTTGCCAGCGTCCGATGCTACCTCGACTTCTGACGGCAGTTAGGGTTTGCCATCGGACGCTCGGCCAGCGTCCGATGCTGCCGACGCCAGCGTCCGATGCCCCTAACTTGACAACTTTTCATCTCTAACTTCTACCCTTGCTCCCATGTGCCAACACCAAAGTGTTTCACCACTTGTGCACGTGTGTTAGCATTTTTCAAAGCATTTACCGAGGGTTTAGTTAGTCACTCACTAGGTCTATAGAATCGATATGTTAGACAACACCTAGTGGCACTTGAACACCGCATAAGCCGTGAATAATCTCCTCTTAATAGTACGGCTATGTATCCTAAATGTGATCACACTCGCTAAGTGTCTTGATCACTAAAACAAAGAGCCCTATAGGTTATACCTTTGTCTTCAGGCCTCTTTGCTACATCTCTTCTCTTCTTCTTGCAATTCACCAAGGGTAGAGCACTTGATCACTTGAGATGCATATGGCCAACACCATCTTCCATGGTTGTCACCTAGCTAGCTCCACCACTTGGCTTGGTCGTAATCCTTCCTCATAAGCTACACACATGCTTAGCAATAGGATTAGACCAAAATAGGTTTCATCAATTAACCAAAACCAAACTAGGGCTTTCACTGGCGCTCGTTCTCCGTCTCGCCCGAGCCCTCCAAGCCAGGCCTCGGGCGAACGCTCGTTCTCCGTCTCGCCCGAGCCCTCTAAGCCAGGCCTCGGGCTGGCGCTCGTTTTCCGTCTCGCCCGAGCCCTCCAAGCCAGGCCTCGGGCGAACGCTCATTCTCCGTCTCGCCCGAGCCCTCCGAGCCAGGCCTCGGGCTGGCGCTCGTTCTCCGTCTCACTCGAGCCCTCCGCGTCAGGCCTCGGGCGACCGAGCCCCCCGAGCCAGGCCTCGGGCTGGCGCTCGTTCTCCGTCTCACCCGAGCCCTCCGCGTCAGGCCTCGGGCGAGCGCTCCACTACCCTTCAAGCCTCCCGCAAGAAGGAAGCTCCCTGCTTCTCAGCTCTGACAACCGTACCAGCCCCATACTGCGCATTTAATGCGTCCACCTACTCCGGTCACATCCTCTGGTACACAACGTGTGCCACAGCGAACTGGAGCCATAGTCAAACCTCCTTTTTCACCACAAGCATGGGCAAAAAGGCACAAGTACAGCACTGTTGGGCCATACCCTGCACTGTAGCATACTAAAGCCATATCTCGAGACCTGGGTTCCCGCTGTACGGCTGAGTTCTCCGGAACTTGCCCATACCTGCAGAGGCTCGAGCCCCCCGTAGGCGCCACCTCGAGGCCGGCTCCGTGCCCCTCGAGCCCTGACTGCTTTCATGATGTTGGAGGACAGGTGCCCCAAGACCCGGAGGGACCCTGACACGTCCTGTACGTGCTGGAATGGGCGCTGCACGACCTCCACATCGCCACGCCTCCACGTCCGCGCCTGGAATGGAGGCCATGCTTCAAGGACGCCTCAACAGCAACACCCACGCCGGCTCCAGTAACTTCGACAAGACAGACTTCCTACCCTTCGCCGTATTGGGCGTTGTACAAGCCGCTCCTGTGTAACTCTGGCCTCCTCTAGGTCTATAAAAGAGGACACCAGGGCCCTTCACGCGGAGGTCGACAGAGGTCTAGGCGAACACAAGTCCACACATCCACATACGAGTCCAGATTCAGGTCTACGCTCATTGAGCTTGTATTGCCCCTGTACAAGCACTTAGGTGCGAGTAATACAAGAACCTCCTCCCCCCGCTGGACGTAGGGCCTTCTTTGCCCGAACCAGGATAAATCCTTGTGTCATCTTGCATCACCATCCAGAAAGAGAGCACGCGATCATATTACTAGTTGGTGTCATACCCCCGGGGTCGAAACACCGACAAAAAGATTCTAGCACTCAAATCTTATAGAAGAGCAAAAGGCTTGTGCTTCAAGTGTGGGGAGAAATGGAGCCCACAACATAAATGTCCCAATACTGTATCTCTTCATGCCATGGAACAACTATGGACTTGTGTTACCGAAGGTGAAGAATTGGAGATCAATGATAATGAAGAATCTGACTCTGGGGAAGACTTGATGGCATTGTCAGTTCAAGCCATATCTGGTACTGAAGGATTTCAAACAATTCGCCTTCGTGGTCATATGCAAGGCGTGGAGGTATTCATGTTGGTCGACTCTGGGAGCTCTCATAGTTTTGTGACCGAGGAAGTAGCATCACGCATCCATGGATGGAAAACTTTATGTCACCCTGTTTCTGTCAGAATTGCCAATCGACAGATGTTAAACTGTACACATGAACTACCGCACCAAGTTTGGGCCATTCAAGGACATACCTTCTACACCACTCTCAAGATCATCCAACTCAAGGGTTATGATGTTGTTTTAGGCATGGACTGGCTGGAGCAGCATAGTCCCATGAACATTCATTGGGTGGATAAATGGTTACAGTTTGACTACCACAAGGATACTATTAAGTTACAAGGCATTACGACTTCAGTTACCTTGGGTTTCCCCATGTCCTCACATCAGCTCCAAGCTCTGGAAAAAACTTGTTCCATCCTTTATATGGTTCAAGTACAACCTGCAAATAGCAAGTCACAATTAGACTCAGCACTGCCACCTGAGTTACAGTCATTGCTCCATCAGTTCACCAAGGTGTTTAGTCCTCCTACTGAGCTCCCACCATCCAGGCCAGGTGATCACCAAATTCCCCTACTCCAAGGAACTCAACCTTTCTGTCTTCGACCATACAGATATAACCCTGCACAGAAAACAGAAATTGAAAATCAGATCAAGGAAATGCTCAGTAAAGGATGGATACAGTCCAGTACTAGCCCCTTCTCGTCGCCAGCACTATTAGTACGTAAGAAGACAGGTGATTGGCGCCTTTGTGTGGACTATAGACGCTTAAATGCACACACAATAAAAAACAAGTATCCTTTACCCATCATAGAAGAGCTGTTGGATGAGTTACATGGAGCTTCTTGGTTTACTTCATTGGACCTCTGTTCTGGATTTCATCAAATCCGCATGGCACCAGGAGAAGAATACAAAACAGCATTCCAAACACACTCTGGACACTATGAATACAAGGTACTGCCTTATGGGGTCACTGGAGGGCCAGCAACTTTTCAGTCTGTTATGAATGTGGTCCTGGAGCCATTACTCCGCAAATGCGCTGTGGTTTTCATCGATGACATCCTGATTTATAGCAAATCCTGGTCAGCTCACCTACTACACATTTCAGCTGTCCTCTCCCTTCTCGAGAAGCACAAATTCCATGTCAAATTATCTAAATGCTCTTTTGCCAAAAAAGAGCTTTGCTACCTGGGCCACATCATCAGTGAACAGGGAGTAGCAACTGACCCTTCAAAGGTCGATATCATCAAAACCTGGCCTCAACCACAGAATATGAAGGATCTTAGAAGTTTTTTGGGCATGGTGGGCTATTATAGAAAATTTGTACCACATTTTGGCCTGATCAGCAAACCATTGACTGAGCTTTTGAAAAAGGGGACAATATTTAGTTGGACATCAGTCACTGAAACTTCCTTTCAAACTCTCAAAACAGCGCTCATGACTGCACCAGTCTTGGCCTTACCAGATTTCTCCATACCTTTTATCATAGA
This sequence comes from Coix lacryma-jobi var. lacryma-jobi, assembly GCA_009763385.1. NCBI lineage: Eukaryota > Viridiplantae > Streptophyta > Magnoliopsida > Poales > Poaceae > Coix > Coix lacryma-jobi. The sequence goes on from CM019827.1 coordinate 4,255,581, forward strand.
GACTGATGCTTCAGCAAAAGGTATTGGGGCGGTTCTCCAGCAAAAAGGTCACCCTATTGCTTTTGTCAGCAAAGCGCTAGGGATCAAGGCTCAGGGGTTATCAACTTATGAAAAGGAATGTTTGGCCATTCTTATGGCAGTAGAACATTGGTATCATTATCTTCAAACTTCAACTTTCACCATCCTCACAGACCAAAAAAGTCTAACTCATCTAGACGATCAACGCTTGTCCACTCCCTGGCAACACAAAGCACTAACTAAGTTGATGGGATTATCTTACCAGATTGTATATAAAAAAGGGTCTGAAACAAAGTGGCGGACGCCTTGTCCAGAGTCAATTTGACTACTCCATATGATATCGCTGCTCTATCTGTTGTGAAACCCCTTTGGCTACAGGAAGTACAGTCGGCATATGTTACAGACCCTCAAGCAAAACAGTTACTTTCTGAACTCTCGGTAACTTCTACTTCAGGCCCTTATTCTCTCCAGGATGGCCTCATCAAATACAAAGGCAGGGTATGGATTGGCTCTCATCCCTCTTTACAATACAAAATTATGTCTTCCTTGCATACTAGTCCTATTGGCGGTCACTCAGGGTATGAAGTAACGTATAAAAGGATCAAACACCTTTTTGCCTGGCCTAAACTCAAACAATCCGTCAAGGACTTTGTAGCACAATGTACTGTTTGTCAACAAGCTAAAACTGAACGGGTGGCTTATCCTGGTTTGTTGGCTCCTTTGCCTATCCCTGATGGTGCCTGGCAAATGGTCACTTTAGATTTCATTGAAGGACTTCCCAAGTCTGCCACATATAACTGCATTTTAGTGGTAGTTGACAAATTCTCCAAATATGCCCACTTTTTACCCTTGTCCCACCCATTTACAGCCCTTCAGGTAGCCACAGTCTATATGAACAATGTGTTCAAGCTACATGGTCTGCCTTCTATCATGGTCTCTGATCGTGATAAAATATTCACTAGCAATCTTTGGCAAGAGTTATTTAAACTTCTGGGCATTGACTTACGTATGAGCAGCGCCTACCACCCACAAACTGATGGCCAGACGGAAAGAGTCAATCAATGTCTTGAAACATACCTCCGCTGTTTTGTCCATACCTGTCCTAGTCGCTGGTCTCAATGGCTCGCCTTAGCTGAATATTGGTATAATACCTCTTTTCATTCTTCTCTGGGCAAGAGCCCCTTTTTGGTCTTATACGATCATGAGCCTCGTCACTTTGGTGTGGACATCTCTCAGTCCTGTCAGACTTCTGATCTGAACGTTTGGCTGGAAGAAAGGTCTTTGATGCAACAAATTGTCCGCCAACATTTGATCAGGGCTCAGAACAAAATGAAAGCTCAAGCTGATAAACGAAGAACCAACAGACAGTTTCACATTGGGGATTCTGTTTACTTGAAGGCACAACCTTATGTTCAAACATCTTTGGCTCCAAGATCATCTAACAAGCTGGCTTTTCGTTTCTTCGGGCCTTATCCTATTGTTGACAAGATTGGACAATCAGCTTACAAACTCAAGCTACCAGATGGGTGTCAGATACACCCAGTCTTTCATGTTTCCCAACTCAAACTGGCCATCCCTCCATCCACTCCAATAAGTGTTGAACTTCCTGATATTACTAATGAGTTGCATGTCCCTATTGCTATACAAGACAGAAGGCTTCATCAACACCCTGATGGCTCAGTTACCCCCCAAGTGCTGGTTCGCTGGTCCTACCTGTCACCGACACTTTCCACTTGGGAGGATGAAGTGCCGCTGCATCAACAGTTTCCACGTGCACCAGCTTGGGGACAAGCTGGAACTCAAGGACGGGGGAGTGTCACCGGTGATGCCACGGTGCACGCTGATGGATCCGGTCCCAAGGATGAGCCGGCTGAAGGACAGGGAAGGCCGCATCGGGCCAGAAAGGCAAACCTGAAGGTTACTGGGCCAGATTGGACAAATTAGTTAGGCCTTGGACCCTGCGTGGCCCTATGAGGATGAGCCCATCTCTGGCTTCCTCTTGTACTCGTGAAGTCTGTCCTGTAAGACCCGAACTAGGTCATTCCTGAACCGCACCTGAGGGTGGCGGCGGCGACGGCGAGCGCGGCGGAGCCGGCGACTCGAGACCTTGCTTCCTCATACCACTAATACCGTTATCTACGTAATAGTAAGGTCACACAATAAAGATTTCAGAAGACGATCGATGGATCGATCGGTGCATGCATGCAATGTAATGCAATCGTGTCATCGTGTGGGCTTGCTCTGCACCTACACACCGACAGCGCACGCATGGGCGTGCGTCATCTCTACGTACATGCTCTATAGTACTGTACGTAGTCTAGTCCACGGTCAGACTACGTACGTACTCGTACTAGTGAAAACCGACATATTACTACGTACATTATTACTACGTTATTAGTACGATATGGGCCACACATGTTATTAGTACTGTACGTACGTACGTACGTAAGTACGTTATTACTAGCAATCTGAAGAACACCACCTACATACTCCCCTGGCGAGAGGACTTTCCGAGCTAGTGGAATTTAACTTATTGGTCCAGGTTATATATCATCTGTGTTCACTGTTCTGTACATATGTTACATGCGTTGAATCCTTATCAGCCGGTTAACTGGTCGTATTAATGCACACCGGGGTTTTTTTTTTCTGCAATTTCCCTCCAGGAAGTCGTCGTCTGTGCAGGTGATTGGTGAGGTGTCTGATTTTGACCACATGGCTGGCCGGGTGCAATAATGAATTGAATAGCGTGTATGTAAGACCTTGAGGTTTTGAAGCAAATCTTGTCCTCATCGCAGATGTCTGCTGGTCCATAAAGTATGGCGTGTCGTCGTTGGAACCAAAACCATCGCAGATCTTGGATTTTTCTCCCAGGAAAGACAAGGCATCAAGCTACGTACGTACATACCGGCTCCAATTAATCTTTGCTTCTTCATTAGTTTTCTCTACTGGCTTAAGACAGAGAGATTGCCGCCTGTCTGATCTCTTGCAGTTGCAGCTAGGTAGGTTCTCGAATAGATATGTGATGAGGTCTCGTCACATGTCTTGCTCGGGATTTATTATGTCGTGTAATTGATCGATTTGGTGTGAGAGAAAGACATACTGTATTGCTCTATATAACTGAAATAAGTTCAAGCGAATATATATGGCTGCAGGCTGCGCCAGCAATAGATATATACAGGGTACGACAACATGGTATTTTCTGAGACTGACTTGAAACAACTGGAAAGGATCCAAAACTGTGCGCAGTCTGATGTTCTTACATGGGATGAGAGTGCAATACCACATATAACTCGTGTTTATCCTGTTATTACTCTCGCATAACCATTTGCGTCATTCCTACAATTGTCTGTATAGGCTTGTACCGGAGTAGTCACTGCATATGCACTCGCTATAGTACAAACGCTTTTGTGCTGCATATGCGTCACTTTATTTAGTTGTGAAATGATGGCCATTAATCTATGCATAGACCAAATGGATGAATATATCGGTGCCGGCAACGGCAGACGCGGCTTATAATAACCCTTCGTACCATGATTAACTAGTTCGTTGTGCTCGTAGTATTGATGAAGCAACTAATTAACAGCCTACTGATGCTGCTACTACTAGCAATAAGATAATGATAGGATATAGCATTAGCGTGACTGATGCCTGATGATGGGCCAAAACTAGGCGAGTGAGGTCAAGCTAGTTTATTTGTTTGATGGTCTCCGTCCATAGATCGCAGACAGAAGGGCACGTTTGCCTATCGTGCACGCTTTTGGCAGCTCGCGATGCGTACGTAGTACCCCCTAGTATGTGCGTAGGGGATACCATCGTGCACAAGGACAAGGTCCATCATCCATCCAAGAGCAATCACCCGTCGACGGCCGTCGTCCCGTCCGTCCTTCCGTCCAAGATCAATCATTCTCCGGTGACCGGTGAAGAGCAGAGTGAGAAGGCAGCAGAAGCGAGAATGCACATCATTAGCATTACACAAGGAAGGGACGGTCGCTAGAGTAGGCGAGCTAGCAAAGCTATGGACGGAGTCGTCAGGCAGGGCAGGTCAGGCCAAGCGAACTAGCGAAGCGAACAGAACAAGACAGAAGCGAACAGAACGAGACATGGGTTAGGATTAGGAGGGAGCAGGTCCATCCCATCCAGGCCGTGTATGGATGGATGGGTATGGCATGGGGGATGGGGGGTACCACTAGCACCGCTACCAGCAGCAAACAAGAAGCAAGCAACCAGTGGTGGTGGTGGGCTCTGCAGGCGTGCACGCGAGTTGGCCCGTACCGTGGCGCCTTGTCGCGGTGTTTGCTTTTGGCCTTCCTTGGGCGTCGTCGTCGGCACCCGGAAACCGATGCTTTTGGACGCATCACACGCGGCCATTTCAGCGCCCTGCACCTCCTTGGACGGACGGACCCTTGCGCCTGCGCCCCATCGGACACGGATAAAGACACCGCTACATCACCGCTGCACTCCACCTGACCCGACCTGGCCTCGGCTGCTTGCTTGCTTTGATTGCCCTCCGACCGCGACCGCGACCGCGACCGCTCGCTCGCTTGTTCACTTGGGCTTGGACGGACGGGGATGCATGGACGCAACGCACGCCAGCAGCAAACAGACGGATAGGGACCAACAAACGGAAGCGGACCCGTGCCCAGGCGACGACGACGACCTGGATAGTTTGGATGCGTGTGGGGTTTGGTTCGGGCGCGGCGACAAGCGGAAGCGGCTTGCTTTGGCTTGGACGGACACCACCAGCTGCCAAGGCATCCTTTTGTTCTGGCGTTGCTGGGGATGCACCCGTGGCGTGGCGCGGCGCGGATCAGCACCAGGCGTCTACCTCTCTACCCGGTGTCGCGACGCCGGACGCCTGCGTCTGCCTGGCGCCACTCGACAAATAAAGCGGTCTATTTTTGTCCTCTGTTTCCGCCGTTATTTGCTCCGTTCAATATTCCAAACCGCCCTCCGGTGTCCATGCTACCGCCGTTTTGCTTGCGACGGCGGCTGATTAGTGATTAGCAACCAGGCTCTGTTCGACGGGGCTTAAAGCTTAAAACGGCTACAGCTGATTTATTTTGTGAGAGAAAAATATTGTTTTATGGCTGATCTTTTTACAGATTAAAGTGTCTGAATAGCTTAAATGAATAGAACTCTAGATTATCTATAACTGACAATTTTATATTATGCTAAGGGAAATTATTTTATTTATGATTATATATCCTGGTTAGGAATTGGAGCGGATAAAGGACCACGACTTCTTACGCATTGCTTAGGGCTTGTTTGGATGTACATGTATTTAGCTTTATCCATATGTGTTGAAGTGTATTTAAACTAAGTTCCACTCCAATCCATGTGGTTTGAGGTAGATAGATGCACATCCAAACAAAGCTTTAGAGGGATATGATAATGGCATGGAACCTGATTCAGGTGCGCCGCCCGTATATCCATCCGTTGCCCCCCCACCTTTCCAGCCACAGGCTACTTGATACATCTCCAGCACCCAGCGGCGGTCCTTTGAGCTTTCCGATTCCTTTCACTGCACGAAGACGAATGGGCGAATGGCACGGCAGCCACCCGCCAATCCCAAGTCGACGTGAGATTCACGCTCGAATCAAAAGTTACCAAAACAAACACTGTTACCTGATCATTGTAGGAGAGCAAGGCCTCAGCCAAAGATGCCCAAACAGGCATCAAACACCGACCAGACAAGGCGCCGACCATGGATTGTTATCAGCACATGGATGAAGTGAACCCCCATACCCTCTGACCAGCTGCACAATGGTATTTATGCTATCCTGTCGACTTATTACACTGATAATCCAGACAACCGAGTACGAGATATATTTATGAAACCACGACCACATAATCCAAGAAGCCACTTCATTCCACGACAATCCCATACTGTATGTACAACCACGACACAACAGCAGAGTACAGTTTACGCGACGTGAAATTATGTCAAGACTTTTCCTAGTGACAACATCCTCCGAGATCTTTAGTGTTCTACGGCATCGTTTGCTTCAGAACATGAGCCTTGCGGCTAAATCTCAGAGCTAGCAGAGCTAGTGAGCTATACAAAAGATGGCGCCAGATCACCAAGACGGTGACACATAAGCCAGCAAAAGTTCAGTTAGTCCGAACTGGGTCCACGGATTTCATCCGTCACCCCAGACAAGGTGAAATATGTTTCGGCTTGCTCCTGCATTTACCATCTCATTCTTGTTCTTTAACATCATCTCTTGTGCAAGGGTATCACCAGCCTACAAACATCACGTAAGGTTAGCTCTGGTTCACAGATTGTGTTAAAAAGTATTTTGTGAGACACAATACCGCTGCAACACATAGGACATGGAATGTACTACTACTAGGCATTTGTTCTGAACACGAGTACCTATTGTGACCTGTATGAATGGAAACAACAAATTTAGTAGGCAGAAGACTTACAAGTATAGAGTATGCCTTTGCCAGTAAGAAAGGAGTCGGATAGAGCTCTACAACAGCTTGTGCAGCTTCTTCTGTTACTTGTGGCACCTGCATCACATTTGTATTCGTTCATGACAAACTTGCATTCAACTATGACCTATGACATTGAATGAATCAGCTGACTAACTTTCTTTAAGTATCGCCAAGTTACCTGCATAAGCTGAAGGGCAAATATGTCGCTCACTGTTTTCTTCTTAAGTTCATAACACTCTCTCTTAAAGTCATCATAGGTTGGGCAAACATAAGAAGTTTCACCAACAATCGAAAAACTTGAGTGATAGTATGCTATTATTGAATGTGTAAGATCAACATATCTCTTCTGGGTATCAGCAAACCCAGTAGTTCTCTGAACATCAAATCCATCAAGAACCTCAGTGGTGAAACAGCTGAAAATAAATGGCAGAGCAATTAAAAAACCATACATCTTATGCACCAAATATTATATTCCAATAGCTAACAAATATTGACATCACATATTAGTGGGAAGAATAACAGTAACAAGGTGTAAACTAAGGGTTAAATGTATCACTGTCAGCATAATATTGATCGCTCAGGTGACTTGAGCAGTGTGCATACGCTGTTTTAACCCTCTGTGATGCACGGTTTGGATCACCTTCAACAAGATATATCAACTTCCTCAGCCCGCATTTCTACAAAGGAATAACAAATGAGAAGTATTGTGTCAAGCTGTAGCTAAAATAAACAATATATGCTAGAGGAACTTGATAAGCTATGAAAATCCATCAACATGGACAACAGACACAATGGCAGTGACAAGGTTTACAATTTACAGATTCATGCTTAAGTCACCATACCCTTTGTCATGTCATTGCCAGGGATGAGATACTTTACGCCTTTAAATTCAAGATAACAAAAGAATACAACATCTCTGTGAAAGGTTAGAACAGGGACATATTGGACTGGTCAATGACATCCTCACATACAACAGGTGCAAAGATGCAACTCAAATTGCACCACTTCTTATCAAATTCAACATTTCTTTAGGTTCCAAAATGTATGACATTAGTCTTTGAATGACTGCCTCATATGAGATAATGGCACCAAACACACATGATTTTACACATCAATCTAAATGCAGCATAGGTAATTCACCAATAAACAGAATAGCAACAGCAAAGTCTTTTGGTCCCACGAAAGCTGGGATAGGCTAGAGATAAAACCCAACATGAGACACCAACAGACACGAAAAGAAAAGTAAATAAAAGAATAAAAAGGAAATAATAATACTACAAGTGTCATCAGCTAAACGTACAAATAAGGAAAAGGAAGTGAAGGTTCAAGGTTTTATTAGTTATAACAACAGCAGAAGCAAATGCAAGTTCAGAAGGCACCTGCATCCTGAATTTCTGATCTTTGTATCGGTTGTCTTCAATTGAGCCATCAAAATCCATAACCTCTTTCCTTTCAACAATGAAATCAAGAACATACTCTGTGTGATCTTCCTTATGACGGGCAATCCAAATACCATCTCCCACAGGTAGCTGTCTAACCTGAACGACAAGGTTCAAACTGAAGAATCAAGACCACTTTCTCTGGCAAATTACACAAACAAATAAATCAAGCATCACACCTCAACCTTTCTTATGTTAAAAAAGAACAAAAACTATATCCAAGAGGATAAATTTTAGACATTTATAAAAAAAATTAATCCAATGACTTGCAACACTGTCCACAATGTGACATTAGACATTGATGCCACCTGCCAGCTGCCACCTTGAGCACAAGGAAGCAAACACCGTAGGCTGTAAGCATGAGCTGTTGAAACAGACAAAAATATCAACCAAGTTATCTTCTTATTTCTTCCAAAATTTCATTGTATTTATATCATTTTCCCTTTTTTCATTTCTAATAGTTTTTAAATATTTTTTCAGGTAGTTTGTTAATAGTCAAAGATCCTTGACTGAAGGAATTAGGACTCCAATGGCATATTTTGAAACAAACTATGTAATAGAGGCATAAACATGAAAACGGGAAAATGTAGTGGCAAATGAAATTGTGTGTCAAGCTCTGGGCTCTAGGTTTGGCATCATATATGAGATATCCCTAATCAGTATAGCTATGCCCCCATTTTCATTTCTACAGCAGAGAGGAAGTAGGACATGATATAGAAGAGTGCACAAACTCTGGTCCCAACTAACCTCTACAGCAAAATGGGTCTGCGAACGAATGTTATCAGCAACTTTTCTTGAACGAGACCTGCACAAACAGATAACAAACATGAGAACCCGACTCCACGCAAAGCAAACACATTAAATTCCAATGATGACATATCCAACTACACAAATAAAATACACGAGAACCAATTCCATGCACAAAAATATATTGAATTCCAAAAAAAAAATGCAGAGCAGTCATAACAAGATTATTAAAAAAAATAATAAATCATTTTTATCTAATAATCTATGAACCTATCGAAGTCAAGTCATATATTAATTATTAAAGTTTCGTACAAAATACTCTCCCCATTCCAAATTATATGACGTTTTCGCTTTTCTAGATTCATGACTTCTGCTATGCACTTAGATATACACTATGTCTAGATGCATGGTAAAGCAATGTATCTAGAAAAGCCAAAACATCTTATAATTTGGAATGAGTAGAATGGTAAATCAGACCAGTCATAACCAATGAAACTTGTATCAAGGTTACAAACATTGCATAAGGTAACCTTCCTCATGATAATTTGAACAAATTATGGAAAATGAACAGCAGATGGCCATTTTTCTTTTAATATTATGCATTGGATGAGAGATCCCACCTTGATCAAAGATAACTACAAATATACAAAAGTAGATACGAAATTTCTTTTTGAGAGTATAGGAAATGATGATACAGACCCGAATTTTTCACGATCATCCAATATTAAAATAACTTCATAAGCTTCAAGAAAGTTTTCATTGGCTCGACGAGGTGGCATAGCTAGTTTAGCGGAACCCTAGCAGCAGCAGATGCAAAATAACAATATGTTTGAATTGAAAATTTTAAGGAAGAAGAAGGTTTCTTAAGAAAGTTTCTCCATCAAAAGTCAAACATACCATTGTAGAAGATTGCAGCTCAGGTGTTCCTTGGAATGGAAGAGGAATATGTGGCAGTCCACAGCTAGTAATAGGCTCCTTGCCTGCATTAAAGTATATATAGGAATCAACCAGGAAGACTGGTAGGGAATCACACTAATGTTTTCGATATTTTTGTACAATCTAGGGAATGACACTAATGTTTTCGATATTTTTGTACAATATAAATAGAAAGCGTAGTGATTTTCAGTTTTGGTAGAACACTGAACACCCCTTTCGGTAATTTTTTTAGAACACACAACTAGTAAACAGAATAAATTATAGAGCAGTGGAACAAAAAAAAAGTAAGCATAATTCTACAAGAACTTATGCGATATGAACAGAAAACCAATTGAAACCTTTTAGGGGAATGTTCTCTCCACATGGCTCTTCTGAATCTGAATCGCAGCAAATGATTCCTTCGTGATTCTACACATGATAGAGAAACCATGAGTTACAGATGTATCGTAGATCTACAATTATGGAAAAATATGCCAAGAAATTGAAAATTAGTTGAAATTATATCAACTGTGTGTAAACAGTATATGTAAATTACTAGTGCAAGTAAATCTACAGTCACATATTCAATGAGGGGTATCATTTTATTATAAGAAGGAACTGTAATTAAGAAACAAAAAGAAAGTTAGAAAACCACCTTATAAATTGTAAAAGGTTTAATCTCAGGGAATACATATAGCTCACATGGACCAAAAAAAGATTTTAAAGAATCGAAATTATTTCCTTGTCAGGTGTCCACATTATTGTTGTAGCTACAATATTCTGCCGGAGCATGCAAGTATGTAGACTAAACTAAGGGGCTGTTTGGTTCTCAACCCCTAGAGTTTAGTCACTTTTGGTCCCTAAAGTTCCAAACACCCTCACTAAAAGTCACTTTTAACACTATCACTAAAGTCACCTCCACTAAACTTTAGTGGCTAAACTCTAGGGGGTGGGAACCAAACACCCCCTAAATATATGAAAGACTGTGTGCTTTGAAGTAATGTTTTGATAGTTAAACATCGCTCTGCTATTGATGTCTGAAAACTGAAAAGTACTTTTGCTTGTGTCAGACCAGGACAGGCTAGAACATAAAAATGGAAAACTTCATCAAATAATAACTGAAGAAGACTATCGGGGCATGCCTTTATGTCTTTCATCATACCTAAACATACAGAAGAATCTGTGAAATGGTTTGTATGTATCTTATTGTTAGCACGGGAAACAAAAGCAGTTTTGAAAAAAGGTAGTCCTTACAGTAGTTTGAACTTGATGGTAGCAACTGCTCTTCTTTTTTGTCAGAGAACTGCCACCAACAAGCTCAGGACTGTGCCTGGCAACAGAAGGATTCATAGCAGATGTGCTGTCAGCACCAATTATCGTTAAAGGCCGTGCAGAATCATCTAATCCAGACCGTGAAAGACAGTCACGTGCAGTGACTTCCCCTTCTTGAGTCAGCATATACCTACAAAACTAACCTAGTCAGCTCCAACCGATGTTTAGCATCTCAAAAGCATGTGGATACCTTATAACAAAAACCAAAGTAGATACATAATGTGGATAGCTGAAAGTTGATTATTGAACTGCTGCACATGATAAAAAGTGGAAACAAATTTTTTACCATTGTACCAGAGGAGATAACTAAATACCAAGATAGACCAGAATGGGATCCAGTTTATATGACAAAAAAGATGGTAGGTCTAAGAATCATGCTGGTGTTGCACTAACCCATGATACAGTTAACACTATACTGTAGTTAACCTTAAATAAAATCTTCCAATACCATTTGCAGGTGGCAAGAGATCATTAGGCTTCCAAATGTCAACAACAAAATCTAATATGAAATGGCCAATTTATCAGTCAGTATACAAAATCACTTCATTGTGTTAGCATATTGAATTTCCTCCTAACAAATAAGAAAAAATAATGATGTGATACTGTCCCTCTAGCCCTTGGGAGCAAATCTGGTGGATTATTTAAAGATCATATAACAGTGTGTAATGTTAGCATTGATGCCATCATGCTGTGTAATGCAGCAGCAAATTGCAGATCCAAAAGATATACCTATGAAATTTGTACTTATAAAAGCTGCGGGGTTTGTTTCTCTAAATTAGTAAATTTACTTATATCATGAAGATTTATGTGTAACCTTTTGTATAGTCAAGTATTACTTTGCCAAAAAAAGAAAGATAATAACTGTGGAATGAGTGTATAGGACCCACACAAATGGAAAATGAGAATGTCGTGTATTACTTTGCTGGGTTACTCCACTTGGTGACAAGTCGATTAGATAGCAGTGTCTTCATGCAGCTCCAACCAGTGTACCAGTCCTTCCCGTAACTCTGCTTTGCTTTACTTTTATTTGGACTGATTAAAATGAAAAGTAGCTACTTAGCAATAGTGACACGTCAAACATAGCAGGAGTAGCAAAACAGAAGAAAATCACTGAGAAGAGTACCCAATCGCGTCTCGTGACAGTCCACTGGCTTCAGCAGCATCAATAAGCTCTTGTTTCATCATAAAATCTTTCCCGTTAGCCTTTGCCCTATAGGAAAATTCCATTGTTATATTATCTTAAATATTTTCTCAAAAATTTAGGTATCTTTCTCCTGCCCCTATGAATAAACATCAATATTCACCCTCCCTACTAAAAATACAGTTGTCTCTCGTAGACAACATATGGAGTATATACCTCAGAGAAATCATACCTATGCAATGTTATTAGTATGGCATAAGCAGCAGTGTTCTTCCTGGGCAAATAACTTTTTGTCCCTTTTGGTTTCTTTCCTATAACAACAAATGACATGATTTATCCCATCAAAACAAATGACACGATTCAGAGAAAGAAGGGTTTGAAAGAACTCACAGTCAACCATAAAAATAGTGAAACTACCTTTTGCAGGAGATAAATCCTGACTCGACTCTGCAAAGAAACTTTTCATATGTCTTATGAGCCATGCTCCCACACCCCTGACAACAATGGTAAAACACAATAAATGTACACTTTATGATACAACACTACATTGAAAAAATGCCTTATGATTCAGCAAAATTCAGATTTATTGTTCTAACACAACACAAGGGATAGATAAAGCATCTCAGAAGTCAGACCCTCATATATAAGATAACATTAGGTTGATAAAAGAAAATTCAAATTTAACAAGAAATAGTGTTTCTGGTTTATAATGGATTGTGTTTTGGTGAGAAATCACAATGTAGATATAGCAGCCTAGCAGACCTTACATTGTAACTGAACATTGCAGGCTCAAATATGCGACGTTACATTCTGAGATTTAAAAATAACCGAGTTCCTGAGATGTTCAATTGGGGACGAGCCCTCACTTCCGATTAGCTAAATCAACACACCTACTCCCTCCGTTCCAAATTATAAGTCACTTTGACCTTTTCGGTACATCTAATTTACTATGTACCGAAAAAGTTATGTCTAGATACATAGCAAATTCGATGTACCGAAAAAGTCAAAGCGACTTATAATTTGGAACGGAGGGAGTACATCACTACATGCAAACAAATTTGCATGTCTAACAGTTATGCAGCTGTTATAACAGCGGATGTACCCTGAATACCAATTAGCGAATGAACATGTCTACACGGCAAATCACAAACCAATTCGTTCGGCTTGCATTCAATTCAACCATTAAGAGTAAGCAGAAACGAGCCTTCAACGACAATTCTCTCTGCAATGTCAGCTCGAAATGAAACATCCTCGCCAAAACAGAGGGAGGAGATGGACGGGGGTTTTCATAGAAAAGATTTTAGAGAAGTATACTTGACGTTCGAGAAGTCCTTGAGGGTCCGGATTGGCTCCTTGGAGGAGCAGAGGCTGTGGTTGGCTTTAGAGAAGGCGAGGTAGTTGTTTGGGGAGAGCCCGTCTGGCTCCTGCATCACCGCCCGCCACTTCTCCAGGAAGAAGCGAGAGAGGGGCTCATTGTCCGGGTTATGCACCTTGAGTTGCTTCGGCACCGGCACCGCTTCCTTCGATTTCTTCGGCGGCGGCCGCATCGTGATCGCACAGGGATTGGTGCACGGCAGTGGAGAGTGGAGACGAATAGCTGGGTTGGGGATTCGAGAATCGGTGCCCGAAGCTAGGGTTTGGGGTTTCGGAGCGGGAAGGAGGAAGAGCCCGCCATTGGCGGGGTGATTCGAGGGGGTTTGCAGTTTGCTGTCGGGTTTTGGAAGTTTTGGTGTTGATGATGAGCTTCTCAGAGAAGGATCCATTCACTCCAACGCATCGCAGGCCAAGCCTCGTTGGGCTCGCGCTTCAGGCCCAATGTTCAAACCCAACCCAACAGTACGAACCACCTAATAAGCAGAGAAAGAAGTTCATTGATCTCTCTAACTTCGCTGAAATCTAAACAGCGAGCTTCTACTTCGATTGAGAAATCGAATTTTTATGCTCTTTCATCTTTTAGGCTTGTTTGGATGTTTAGAATTAAATTTATTTTATTTAAAAATCATAATTTAGACACATTAATTAAGCTCATATGATTATATATAGATTATATTTATGTATTATTGTTGGCTATACGAGAGAGATAATCATGTGCTGTATTTCTACCGTAGAGAGGTGAGCTAAAAAAAGTGTTATAAGTTGCAAAGTATAAATATAACATAACAATCTATATAATTTATTTTTCTCTTTCATCCTATAATTTGAGATACACTTATACGTTAACTTTAGAAAATGGTGGAATACCAAATTCCAATCCAGATAGACTAATTTATTAAGTGAATTTTAATTCCTCAAAAACAAAAGAATCCAAACGAGTCTTATTTAAAACTGTCCAACTTTACTTTATGTGTAGGGTTGAGAGCAGGTTTAACTAACACGACACTACGGAGAAAGATAAGTCAAACCATATTAATAGTTAAAAAAAAAGGGCCAAATATACTTTATAAAAAACATAGAAAGAATATCAAAATATTTTCCTGTAAAGTTATGCTATTAAAATCCTAGACTTGATTTAATTAATCCTAAAAAGAAAAAAAGATTATATAAATCTTGCTTTAGCTTGGAGAAAGTACGGAACCAAAATTGATCTTTTTCCTTAAAAGGCTAAAATTATGCTTTTTCTTGTGTCCTTTTGGTATTAGTTCTCTAGTATATATTCTTTTATCTAAGTGACTTTAAGTTCTATAGTCAAAGATCATAAGGTGGATATGTTGTAAACAGATTTGGAATAGATATTAGCACAGAATTAACACTTGTGAATGAAAATTATGTGGAAAATAAATTTATACCTCTTATAATTATAAACTCCACTAGCGATTCTCTCAACATGCAATAAACTATTACATGCAATTAAAATTCACTAGCACAGATGATGTCCACGTTAACAAGACACATGAACATTATATTGGCTACGTCAACATGTCACACAATCCACGTTCATTTATTATAGTTTATTCTTTTGTATAAGTAATTATATAGTCTAATTTTATTCTAAACGTACAATCCATAATTTCCGCAGCAACGTGTAGGGTATCCTTCTAGTTTATAAAATGGTGCAAACAAGTCTCCCAGATCTTTAGAATTGAAACGAGATAGAATTGTATTGTTTGGGTAGCCTTTTGGCTCCGATTGGAACTAACCTCAATGTCAATCAATTTTTGTTAAAAACTCGTCAGACCAAGGTAATATTCATGGCTTGACGAGTGGAGTCCAATTCCTTTGTCTTCTACTCCCTCCGTTCCAAATTATAAGTCATTCCAAAAACCTTGGAGGGTCAAAGTTTTTTAACTTTGACCAAAATTATATAACAAGATAATAACATCTATGATACCAACTAAGTATTATTAGATTCTTCATTAGTTATATTTTCATAATATACATATTTGATGTTACAAATCTTTATATTTTTCTCTATAACTTTGGTCAAAGTTGAAAAACTTTGACTCTCCAGGATTCTTGGAATGACTTATAATTTGGAACGGAGGGAGTACTATTTATAGCGTGTTTGGTTCACCGATTCATTACATCCGGCATTAGGTGGACCCGCTGACAATAGAATGAGTTCGTCCGGCATTTTTTGTGGAACGAGTCGGTCCTGTGTGAGCGCTTGCAATTTAATATACGGAGGACTCAACTGATGACGGACAGAGCAATTCCATGCCAGGAACCAAACAACATTGGCAGCTTCGGTACTAGGTTCGGATCGTTCCGGATCATCTCGCGACACAAACCAAACATGCTCTCCCGCTGCCCCATTCTTCAAAGCAAACTTGTTCCTCGTAAGTATTTGATAAACTACGACACCATCAAAGGAGCATTATCGAGGTGCCTACTCAAGTATGATGGAAAAGCTTATCAATGTAGGGCTCCAAATGAGCCGTGTTTATTAGGGATATCCGAGAGGGAGAATTAACGGCCGTGAAGACTAACTCGACCAAGAAATTAAAGAGAACCCAACAGTCACCTCATTCGACCTTAGGGGGACTCTGCCTCGGCTGAACCCGAGAGCGTAGACCCTGCCTCGTCCGACCCCAAGGGCATGGACTCTGTTTCGCTCGACCTCAAGAGCACGGCGTCCGCCTCATTCGAACCCCCCAGGGAGACCTCCCCTCGCCCGGCCCCGAGGGCACCGGCTCCATTCGTCCGACCCCCGAGGGGAATTCCGTCTCGCTCGGGCCCAAGGGTGTGGGCTATGCTTCATCCAACCCCCGTGGGAGAGCTCTGCCTTACCCGAGGGGGCGAGTCCGGCATCGAGCGTATGACGCATGACCAATGGGGCCCATGCTAATCCTAATCACTACGACACATACAGAGCAAGATGTCGTGGCCAACCACGACGAGCATAGGGCGCCACTGTGCTACCTAATCCTTGTACGACACCCATTGTGCGCGTCTATTAGCGCTCAGTACACTAGGACGGGATGGGTGGCCACGACCAAGGTGATGGCGTTGGCGCATGGCACTATTGACCAACACGACGGTCACGCAACGACCATCCCCACCAACAGTCTACAGGACCCACATATGGAAGAGGAGAACAACACTACTCTAGGGGGCTTCTTCATTCTTCCTCTCCACGACATTTCTCTTTCTCTCTCTCTTGTATAACCTGCACCTCCCCCTTGTTGGCCTATAAACTGGAGAGATAGGGCGCCTTGCGGAGGGATCGATTCCAATCAAACTCAACACACACACTTGCACCGGTGACTTAGGAGTTAGGAGCCCTCTCTTCCTCGACCGTTTGTAACCCCTACTGCAAAGAAAACCAGTAACATGGACAACCTTCAACTGGATGTAGGGATATTCCACCCGAACCGATACAGATCCTTGTGTCCTCCAAGCTTACCATCTGAGCCAAAGAAGCAAATATAAATTTAGAAGCTGATGGTTCGAAACACCGACAAGTCGTAAGATTTAAAAGGATTTGAGATTTTTAATTGCATATTTTCAAGAAAAACTAGATAAGTTTTTGAAAAAAAGTTAAAGATTATATGGCCCTCAAGCTATCAATGTAAGTCAATTTATCTTCGTCGTGACCAACATGGCCCCATATGAGCCAAAATCGTTTCAAAACTAATGAGGGAGCAAAATAAGACAATTGTTGGAGGTGATTCAGATTTTGATAAGAATGAACGAGGTCAAATAGATTTTTTTTTTCAAAGCAAATGAAAAAGAACTAAATAAAAGATATATGACAAATGAAAGAGCTACTATCAGAACACTCCTTCAATTTAAATACATATACACAAATTAATAGATCATTTTAGTTTTGTCAAGTCAAATTGGTCCAAATTTAACCAAGTCTTATAAAAACTGTACAATGATCAATAATCAAATTCGTTTCATTGAATACACTATGAAATATGTTCTCACATTGCATCTATCTGATAGTGTAGATGTTATTTTTGTAAAAAAAACTTGACCATTTCCCAAAAAAGAAAAACTTGACCAAAATTATAAAACTTTTTAATTAAGCCAAAGAGACCTATACCAATTTGCAATGGGAAGTAGCAAGTAGCTTTCACAGCTATTGATGACTGCTACTTAGTGATTTGATTACATGACAAGATGTGAGGCCATGAATCCATGATATCTCAGTGCTATACATGCCCCGCCATGCTCAACAAATATAGAAGTGCATTAAAATGATGGTAGTAGTTTGTACTGCTGTCAATAATTTCTACAGATCACATACATACATTCTCATCATATTATTACAACAATAATAATAATTCCAAGGCTACATTACTGGAGTGGCAACATCAGAAGCTCAACCGTTCAAGCAAAGATGTGCACACTTAGTTGAAACAACCGGCAAGGACTGCTTTCAGCACAGGGATGAAATCAAAACACTGGATGTAGTTTGCAATGTCAATCCATTCAATTTTCAGTGTAAACAGAAAAAAACCGAGAAGATTACAAGACACATATCGTAATGCAAGCGAGCAGAAGTCAACAGATGAACATAATGTAACACTACACAACAGAAAGACACTTTCAAACACTTTTATGGTGACTACATCCCAAGAAAATTGCATCTTATGCCCCTGGAGACCACAACAAGGAGGCACTTTCAAACACTTTCATGGTGACTACATGCTCCAACACGGTCAGTGTTCAATTGGATCATTTGCTTCAGAATACAAAAGCCTTGCAATTGAATATCTGTGCATTAGGGACCAGTGAACCACACAAAAATATGGCTCGAGATCACCGGGGTGGTGATATACTCAGTTAAGTCGGTTAGTCCAAAATGAGCCCTGAAGATTGACATCCATCACCCCAGACAAGCTTGAAGATGTTTCTACTAGCCCCTGCATTTATCATCTTGCTCTTGTTCTTCAACATCTCCTCTTGGGCATGGATATCACCTTCCTTCAAAATCATAAAGGCAAAATTTTAGTTCACATAAATGTCAATGCACTAGTGTTATGAAAATGAGCAAGTGTCATAACTTGAAAATTAAAACAAAAATTAGAAGTAAGAGAAGACTGACAAGCATGGAGTACGCCCTTGCGAGTGAGAAAAGAGTTGGATAGAACTCTATAACAGTTAAAGCAACTTTCTCTGTTACTTGTGGCACCTGCATTGTATTGCATGCATATTCGATGAGAATAATATCTCTTATTCAACTATGGCATCACATGAAGCAGCTGGCTAACTTTTGTAAAGAGTAAAAGAAGGCTTATATTGACATGTAACCTGCATAAGTTGCAGAGCAAATATTTGGCTCACTGTTTTCTTCTGAAGGCAACGACACTGTCTCTCAAACTCATCATAGGTTGGGCATATAGATGCACTTTTAGCAAGACTGCGGAAGTTCGTGTTGTAGTAATCAATTATTGAGTGTGTAAGATAACCATATGTTCTCATGGTATCAGTATACCCACTGGTACGCATAACATCAAATCCTTCAAAAATCTCAGTGGTGAAGCAGCTGAAAATAAATGACACGGCACAACTAAAAGGTCACATATATGCTTTCTTAAATAATTCATGTAATAATGGAATATTTAACATTATCAATTCATGTGAAATGAGCAGTGTTCGTACGCTGTTTTGATGCTTGCCGCTGATCCTTTTGAAGTGTTTGGATCACCTTCAACAAGATATATGAGCTTCCTTAACCCGCATTTCTACAAGGCACAACAAATGAAACACATCTCATCATATTGTTTCTCAAATAAATAAGGACAACAAATCATTTTGCCCAGGAACAGAGAAATCTATAAAACCAAGCATATGTTTTCTCATGGCCTTTATCATCTTTTTCTTGAACATGGAGGAGAGTTGTACATCAATGTATTAGAGAAAACACAAGAAAAGCTAGACCAAATACACTGCCCCAAGGGACAAAATATCCTTTCATCCCATTTTCAGCATTTCTGTTCACATCATCAACCGTAGCATTTTTTTTAAAAAAACCCTCAATTTTTAATAGCAACACTACTTACGATAGTATCGTGACATGCAAAATAAGTTACATAGAATTCTTTGTCAGACTACTACATTTGCCACAATGATAATGATGCTAAACACACATGATATTAACCATCAATTTCATTGCTGCATAGGTGAATCGCTCGCAAACGAAAAACAATAGCAACAGAAACATAACTTTTTTTAATGATTAGCTTCCAGACTCAACTACTGAATGGGCTCATCACAAGAAACAAGTAACAACAAAGATATGGAATATTTAACAATTTAAAATGAAGGTAGAGAGAAGAGGGAAATGACATTCAAGGTCTATAACAATAACAAGTAGTCAATGCAAGTCCATATAGTACCTGCAGCCTTGTTTTCTGATCTTTGTATCGATTGTCTCTAATTGAGCTACTTAAATCTGCAACATTTTTCCTTTCAACAATGAAATCTAGAACATATTCTGTCAGAATTTTTTTATGACGAGCGATCCAAATGCCATCACCTACAGGCAAACGTTTAACCTGGATGACAAGGTTCAAACAGAAGAATAATAATCACTTTCTGTGGAACACAACACTAACTGATCAATATAAGCATCATAACCCTTCTTTTTACATATGTTAAAAAA
Source organism: Coix lacryma-jobi var. lacryma-jobi (assembly GCA_009763385.1). Lineage (NCBI taxonomy): Eukaryota > Viridiplantae > Streptophyta > Magnoliopsida > Poales > Poaceae > Coix > Coix lacryma-jobi. The sequence goes on from CM019827.1 coordinate 4,275,667, forward strand.
GAAGAAACACATTTGGTACATCACCAACAGGCTTGTGTTCAAGATATTTATAAGTTAAATCATACAAGTTGCGAGGTTCTCCACAATTTTATGAACTTAGGAAATAATATATAGGATTGTAGGCCACAAAAAATTTAATCAGAGCCAATTTATAACTAACCTCTACAGGTACATTAAACTGCGAACCAATGTTATCAGCAACCTTTTTTGAAGCAACTTTTCTTGAGGAATACCTACGCAAAAATGTAACAATCATGAGAACAAAATTTTGACGTGTCTGAACAAATATAATGCTTATATGAGTAGGATATGGTCATACAAACCCGAAATTTTCACGATCATCCAATATCATAACAACCTCGTAAGCTTCAAGAAACTCTTCACTTGATTGACAAGGTGGCATAGCCAGTATACAATCGTCCTTTGATACAACATCCTTGTCTAGCATATTGAAGTCAGAAGAACCCTGGGACAAAAAAAAATCAGTATATTCTGATTGAAAATTCTAAAAGGTACAACACTGTGTAGCACATGGTTTATCCATAGAAAAGTCAAACATACCGTTTTACCAGACGATTGCAGCTCCAATGTTCCTTGGGATAAAAATGGAGGAGTAAACTGAACATTCTGACAATTTAAGTTAGGAGGAGGTCCCTTGCCTTCAAAAGAAGTATTGGAATTAAACAAGGAGTATAATGTTTTTTTATGGATATAATACTATCAAAATAGGCAAGCATAATGCTACCAAGAGCAGCAGCAGCAGTGTTCTTCTTTGGCTTAGGGCACTTTGGTACTCTTGTTTTCTTTCCTGTTAAAATAAACAAAACCATTTCATATACCGAAGAGAGAATTGGTGCCTAAAGGAAAAAAAAAAAAACAGGAAAGGATTTTCAAACAGCACCCAGTTAAGCATGAAAACGGCTACCATACTCTCCTGCTACATTACCTTTCGTTGGAGAGTCCTGGTTGGATTCTGGAAAGAAGCCTTTCATACAACGAATTAGCCATGGTCCTACACCACTGTAAACAGTGATAGAATATTAGAAACATCCATCTATGTAAATGAAAATTATTCAAGAAGTCCAGACTGCATTACCAAACAGTACCTAGCATATTTTTTTCAAGAAAAAAAGGGAGTTTAACGAATATACTAGTATGTCTCTGTAATCATAATGCACACAGTGGCTTGTAGGTTAACAAAACCTACAGAATTAATTAGCATATGCAAACAGAAATTTCTGATACTAGCCCCAGATATGAACTCAGAAATCCTGAAATGTTATTAGCAGTCGCTTATGAGATTCGATTCCTATCTAATTACAGCTCATAAGACAACCCAAATCTCACCAACACTAACTGCAGCCAAAAAAAGGAAAAAAAAGAATCAATCAAACCCCTGTCTCAATGCAGCATTCACCCCAGCAACGGACAAAAAAAGAATGGATTTGTAAGGCAGGAGGAAAGAATAGGTACTTGATCTTGGAGAACTCCTTGAGAGTACGGATGGGCTCATTGGCGGCGCAGACATTGCGGTAGGCTTTGGCGAACGTGCGGTCCAGGTGCTCCTTGAAACCGGTCGGCTGCTCCCTCATCGACAGCCGCTTCTCGTGGAGGCAGCGAGCGACCTCCTCGTTCTCCAGAACACGCACCTTGAGCTGCATCGGCGCCGGCGCCGGGGCCGCCATCTCCGAGAAGGTTTGGAGCTAGGGATAGAGTGGGGGAGGGGTTGCTGGATCGGGGTGCTAGGGTTTGGGGTGGAGGGGTGGGGAAGAACAGGTCGCCATTGAAATGGTTCGAAGTCGAAGCTCGAACTGATTTGAATTTTGCGGTCGGGACTCACGGTGCCTGTGTGATCTTTGCAAAGCTGAGTTGGTCTGGGCTGTGTCCAGCAGAAGGGCAAGGCCCTTATTGGGCTTTTAGTTGACTCCCAGCCCAGTTTCTTTGCTGAACTAGAATTAATCTTTTGTTCAAATTTTCTCTCGCGTTCACCCCGCCGCGTGCTCGCTTGTCTCTCTCCCACACTCATCCTCTCTCTCCGCGAGTGGCGACGACTGAGGAGCGGGCAAAATTTCAAAAAAATCGAGTGGGCGACCACCGCCGCCGCCGCCCTACGCCAGGTGCGAGGGCCTTCGTCTGTGCTTTCGCCGGCGACGAGCACCCACCAGGTACGCCCGCCGTCTTTTCTCCCCTTCCTGCTGTGCGAAACCGAGCATCCAAACCCTAACGGCTAGTTGCGGATCTGATCTATACATCATCTTCTGCCGACTAACTTCGATTTTGCAAAGATTATCGCGCCTTGCTGGGCACGAGATGGGGATAGAGGATTACCATGTCATCGACCTCGTCGGGGAGGGCTCCTTCGGCAAGGTTTACAAGGGCAGGCGCAAGTACACTCGCCAGGTCAGCGTCCCCCCGCTCCTCCAGTGTGCTGGACCCGTTGGATTTGGGCCCATCTGATGATTAGATCAACTCCTTTGTGTGTATTTGGATTTCATAGAGGTTGTTTCTCCTGTTTTGCTTCTGATTCAGACGGTCGCCATGAAGTTCATTCTTAAGCACGGGAAGACCGATAAGGATATACACAACCTTAGGCAGGAGATTGAGGTAAACATTTATATTTTCTTCTACATATGCTTCGAATTTGGGTAATTTGTTGTCAAACAAAGAATTGGGAGTGGCTACGAAAACTATAATTCTGGTGTTGGTGTCTGCAGCGAAGCGACTGAGCTTGCAACTGTAGTACATAGCAAATTAGCATTAAACAATGGTGTTTCTTATCTTATTTTACCATCTCACTGCTTGCTTCTGTACACAATTCTGTAGATTCTAAGGAAACTCAAACATGAAAACATAATTGAAATGATCGATGCCTTTGAAACCCCTCAGGAGTTTTGCGTTGTCACAGAGTTTGCTCAGGTACACAAGAACTCGGTTTGCTTTCCTTGTCCTTTCTTATCTTTGACTGGTTTCAATTGTTTGGAGCTGGCTAACTTCAGTGAAGTTGCTTGTCTCAGGGAGAACTGTTTGAGGTGCTTGAGGATGATAAATGCCTTCCAGAAGAACAAGTTCAGGCTATTGCTAAGCAGCTGGTATGCACTTAGTTCTTCCTGCGCCATAGTAGTCCAGTTGTTTTGGTCGACTTTCCTTCATGGTTTCAGCACATTTCATTACAGGTGAAAGCATTGTATTACTTGCATTCCAATCGAATTATTCACCGGGATATGAAACCTCAGAACATCCTTATCGGGAAAGGATCTATTGTAAAGGTAATTTCTGTTCCATGTTGGCAGCACGAATAATCTGTCAATGTGTTATCCTTTTTTTTCATTCCTGAATCCTGAAGTTTTTATTAGGTGACACTCATAAGTTTTTCTTTAGTGTGCAATGTACAGTAGATGCTTCAAGGTATTGTTGTAGCTAATCTATTGTCAAATTGTCAGTTATCTGCTACACCTAATGTACACACAACCCTATTTTTCATGATTCAATGTGATTCCATCTGGTATGTTTCAATTTTTCTGTTAAGTTTCTTACAGTAGTGGCTAGATGTGACTAATCATTTTATTAGAATGAGCTTTCATTCCGACGGCCTTGATTCTTGCCTTTAATGTTCACTTATGCACTGTTGTTTATGCTTTCAAGTTGCGATTCTTATCCATTGCGCTACTTGTGCTACAATGGTTGAAATTCTATTTACGTTGTTTCTTGCCTATTTACAGCTTTGTGACTTTGGGTTTGCTCGTGCCATGTCAGCTAATACTGTTGTATTGCGCTCCATTAAAGGTATCTATTTTTCATCTTCACATGGTAGCTGACATTTTGAAAAATAGTTTCCCTGTCTTGTAGCCTGTAGGTAAAGTCTATATATGCCAATTTGAATACTTCATTTATCATTTCACAATCAATCACAGATCTCTGGATCATAGAAAGCCTTCTGCTAGCCACTTGTTACCTGTTGGTAGATGTACTACATTCTGATACTCTGATTTGCTAACCTAACGTGATTGCAATTAGCAAATCTTAATGATCATGTGATTAAGCATTTAAGCTTTGCTGTTATATTTGTCATCTTAAATCTGTATTATTTTGGTACATAGCTCATTTATGAATCTGAACTCTGTCTACATTTCCTTGAAATTTTGGAGGTTTTTTTTTCAGTGCAGAGAGTTTATCTCAAACTACTTTTCAAGACACATAGCTGGACACTGTATTTTATTATATGAATTGTCTCCTTTGAATTGTGTTGGTCCTTATTGCATATTTATAGCTCATTGAGGCATATGCTATATTGATATTGTTTGATCTTACAAATATATTTTCACGAGCTCCTTTTGCCGACCTTTCATTTCACTAAGCTTGCTTTTCCTATGCAGGGACACCTTTATATATGGCTCCAGAACTGGTGAGGGAACAACCATATAACCACACAGCAGATTTATGGTCCCTTGGGGTCATCTTGTATGTACATCTTTGCTTTCCTATCTAGACCTGGTTACTTTTGCAATCTTCTCATACTAGTACATTCTGTATGCTATTGTATCACATTCCTTGTGCAGTTGTAATCTTGACCTTTAGCACATGGTTCTATTTGGTGCCATCTACTGTTTTGTGTTTGATAATCTATCTATCAAGCTAAATTTATTGTTTGGTTGGCCAGGTATGAACTGTTTGTTGGACAGCCCCCTTTTTATACAAATTCGGTCTATGCACTTATCCGGCACATTGTCAAGGTTACCAGGCGTATTTAGTTATTTTATTTGTTATGATTGTGTTTTTAAATTGTCAGAACTGATTTATATGATTTCATCAATGTGTTAGGATCCTGTAAAATATCCAGATAATATGAGCACAAACTTTAAGAGCTTCCTGAAGGGTTTACTCAACAAGGTCATAAACTGGCATTTCCCCACCAGATCACATCTAATGAGTTCATCTGTGCCTTTTCTTTTCTAATGCTGCATAGTATGTAATAGGTGCCTCAAAGTAGATTAACCTGGCCATCATTGTTGGAGCACCCATTTGTCAAAGATGATTCAATGGGATCGGCAGCTGTAAGTATCTTTGGTTACATGCCTAAGTAAATTATGGAATCCTAGGCCTTGAAGATATCAGTGCCCTGAATACCACATAAATTACTCAGGAGTCTCGACCTGCACCTTTTGAAGCTAGAGGGTCTGGAGATACTCAGAAAGCAGAAGAACCACATTCATCAAGGAACCAACCTTCCCCAGCTGCCCCCCAAAGTAGGCAATTTAAATATTTTAAGCTTATATCCTTTTTCTTTTGGATTTCCCATAAGTTCTGTATCTTGAACTGATTTTAATGTTTGTCAGGTAGAACTACTGCTACCAATAGGGAAAATCCTTCCGATGAACCAAAAGGTAACATAAAACTGGATGGTCCTATGCAAGCAACTCAGGACTGTCATGGTTCACCTGCTGGTGCTGTTCCGGAAAGCTTCTCTCCCTCAGGCAAGTTAATACCTAAATTCTGACTTCTGGTAGTATTTTTGGGCAGTGGTGTTGATCAAAACAATCATGTTTCTTCCCTGGAAGTACACAGTTAGATGAACTTTCTAAATACTTCGTTGCAGAGTGTACTGCTTTGGATAAACTGGAAAAAGCCTCACAAACAGTAGAAGGTGCAAACAGCATTGTTGAAGATAATGAAGCACTGTCAACCATTCTCAGCCCTATCAAAATTTGGCTTACTAATACTCCAAGTTCACCCAGGTAGATCCATTGCTTTTCCAATCCTTGTGGTCTGTTCAGATCAGATGCTCCCATCTCCTGAAAATACGAAGGAAAAATGGCTATTGCAGTGTAACATGGTCGTGGTTGCAATCGTGGTGTTTAGTAGTGTATGTTAAGGGTATAGTAAGTCATGGGTACTAGAGTAATTCTAGAGTTTCCCTTGTATCACTATCATAGTATCATGTATGCACTCTACTAATTTCTTATCTAAAGAGCATGTGGGCTGTATAAAGGCGTGACAACAGATAGAATATTTGAATGGGAATATTGCTCCACACAACTGTATAACATCCCCTCAGCAGAAGTTTTTCTTCTGGTTTTGTCATGCCTAGTCCCTAACTTCAACCTGTGCTTGCTTCAACTTTTACAGGGAACTGAACATTGATGGAGCAAACCAGACACTCAGAATTATTAAAAATTTAATTGATGCCGGGTCATGCCAATCTTATGCCGCAATTGACATAAGTCTGCTTCTTGAGTTCACAAATCTCATTACCAAAACTAAGCTTTCAAATGCTTATGGACTTGTGGTGAAGGTACTTTTGGCAGTAGTTCTGTGTTTTTTTGTTGACAATAAAAAATATTGCAACATCCAAGTAAAGTAGCAAATCAAATGAAAGTAGTGCCTCTTCTCTTTGGAAAGAGAAATATTTCTTCCTTTATTAAGGATGTCTTGGATATAACTTGCAATGTATAACTATTTTTTGTTGTTGTCAGTGCCTGGCAATTGCACGGAAACTACTTGATACAAGTGATGAAGTTATTTTAAATTCTTATGACAGACACTGGTTATCCCTATATGAGCTTTATTCGCAGGTAACACTTAGATGCCAACTTCAGGTTTTATTGTCAGTTACATTTCCCTTTCTTTACCTTGATTATGAGTTTTGATATGCAGATCCTGGTTTCTACAGTGGATCCATCTGGAAGAATATCTCGAGAGTCAACTGCCTGCCTTGCTTTGATGTTATCTCGGGTTATCTCTGGGTTGAAAGCAAGCATGTCATCTGAAGACCCAAAGCCAGTGGAAGAAAGTCTCCTCAAGGTCATTGATCACGCGAGGACGTCACAAATACTTGAACTCTTGTGTGAATGTCTGATAGCTTCGGGTTCAGACACAATATCAGGTTCTACAAACATGGTGCCTGCTGCTTGTGAGGCATGCAAGGCTATTTGGTACCTAGCTCATGCTGTTGATATTATGTCCATCGGTGCACACCATTTTTCATTTCCCTTAGCTAATTCATGGCGACAAATACACTCAATGCAAGAGCAAGGTTCAATGGCAGATTCAAACTCTACCAATTTGATTAACATATTTGTCAAATCATTTCTCTCCTCACGACCAATGCAGGTTGCAGTTTACCACTGCTTGCATAATGGTCTAGAATCAGCTATTCATGCTTGTCTTCAGGTAATTCTCAGATGTTTTTGACTATAAGCCGTACGATTATCAACATGTTTGTTTCCCATTGTGGTATATATCCTTTCTGTAGGCCAAGTGAAATGTTAATACTTGTACTGGAATGGTGTAAGTATCATCGTGTGTTTTTCTATCACAGAACTGAAGTATGTTCAACAAATGTAGATTTTAGTTTCTTCTAGATCTAAACTGTAGAAACTAGAAATGATTTTTTTATCTTGGAACTGCAATTTGTTGCATTGAAAATTGGATATGTATCAAACTAAATATGCTATCAGCAGTTTCACGTGGGGTGGCACATGGAACTAGCAGAAGTTACTCCTTGCCACCTTGGAATCAAAATCCTGGCCTTGATCAATACTATCTTAGCCTTAACCTCCCAGTGTTACATGGCATGGCTCTTCTGGTTCGTTGCACTTTCAGCAGCAACATTGTGAAAAATCCCATTTCTTTTTTTTTTACAACAAAAAATCCCATTTCTTTGGTTGGCGTCTAATTAATTATTGAAACTGCACATTTCATATTCATACTCTTTCAGTTCTAAATAGATAAGTTGGCGTCTAAATCCAATACAACATAGGTTTTTTTTTTACTGATTTTACATCTTTCTATTGTATTACTGATTCTTATCACATCTACATGTTGCTTTTCAGCTTATTTCAAGGGCCTGTCTGCAGAATGCGTCTTTCTGTGCCATTATGTGTCGTCCATGGAATTCACCATCTGATGTTGATGCAGTAGAATATGGTGGAGATGGAACAATAGTATCTGACATGTTTTCCTTATTGTCACTGTGTGGATCATATTTAAACAAGGAATCCAAGCAGAATAGCAATCAGAAATGCAAACTATCCAACCCTCATGCTCTTGTAGTGCACTGCTGCCTCGCATTAGCGTCAATAGCTGCATGTTTGAAATCAGAGGGAGAATCTTCAGCATCAGTTATCCTAACAAGTTCCCAGAAAAAACAGCGGTCCCGGCTCTCAGTTCTTGCACACCTTTCATCAGTTGATGATACAGTGAAGAGTTGCCTGCAGCCACACTGTGCATCAGCAATGCTTGCGCTCTCATCGCTTGTTTCTCTTGAAAAGGGTGGACAAACCAGGTCTTCTCTTTGTGAAACCGCCCTTGCTTTGTTTCCTCGTATGGCAACACTGCACACTCTGCTGAAGCTTTGGTTGTCTGATGGAAGCGAAGCACTATGTCGATATAATGCTGGTCTTCTGAACCTTTTTGGACTCCGCGATGGAAGTATTGGATTGCTAGAGACAAGGTTGAAATGGGGCGGGCCATTGGCCATTGAACAAGCCTGCTCAGTTGGCATCCCACAGCTCCTAGTTCGCTTGCTTACAGATGGTTTCTCTAAAGAGAGATCTGATGGGAAAGATAGTTCAACGAACCGCAGTGGGTTGTCTCCATTGGGAGTTGTCTGGACTCTTTCTGCTTTATCTCAATGCCTTCCTGGTGGAGTTTTCCGTGAAATTTTGTATAGAAGGGAACAGTTAAAGCTCTTAACTGACTTGTTGTCTGATACACACCTTAAAGCATTGGCAGCCTGGACAGGTCTTGGTGGTGGGAAGAGGGGAGTTCGGGAACTGATAAACTCAGTTGTTGATATCTTGGCATTTCCATTTGTTGCAGTGCAGAGTTCTCCAAACATGCCATCAGCGTCTGCATCCATCAATAGTGGTTTCCTGCTTAATGTTGCATCACCTGGTGGACGCATTGGTACTGAGAATAAGGAAATGCTCAAAACTATCGAGCAAAACATGCCTCAGTACATTCAAGTTCTACTAGAGGTCTGATTAGTTGGCTCTGCCTCCCTCTTTTTTTTATCAGCGAACATTTCTGTGATTTCTCTCCTCGTACAGGTTGGCATTCCTGGATGTATGCTCCGCTGTCTTGACTATGTCGACATGGAAGATCTAGGTAGGCCCTTGGCCATTGTGGCCAAAATGGCTGGCTACAGGCCACTTGCTTTGCAGCTTCATAAAGAAGGTCTCCTAGATCCAAGTAGAGTAGCAGCATTACTCGAGGGTTCTATAGCAAAGGAAACTTTGCTTGATTTCCTCATGATTATTTCTGACCTTGCTCGCATGTCAAAGGTTTGTCATTTCTCGTCATCTCTGTGCATGTCTTGTATGCCTAGGAAATATACTGTATTCTGATATCAAAACTTTGTTGGATATACAAACTGATACATTTTGCTTGTGGCCACCAGGACTTTTATGTACCCATTGATAAAGCTGGACTTGTTGGGTTTTTGAAGAACTTCTTATCAAATGGAGACCCTGATATAAGGGCAAAAGCTTGCAGTGCCATTGGCAACATGTGCCGCCATAGCTCCTACTTTTATGGCCCACTTGTAAGGAAATATGTTTTTAATTTGCTTTGCAGACTGATGTATGCCAGTAATATTAACTTTGCTGTTCTCTGGTAACAGGCAGCAAATAAGGTGATCCAGCTCGTGGTTGACAGGTGTTCTGATCCTGACAAGCGCACACGAAAGTTTGCATGTTTTGCTGTAAGTTTGTAAAATGCCTTTGAAAGAGTTGAATTCTTTTCTATCCAGTTTTAAGAGAGTCAGATTGAGCTACCTGTTCAATTCTTGTCATGTCAGGTTGGCAATGCTGCTTATCATAATGACATGCTGTATGAAGAACTGAGACGGTCCATACCTCAACTCACCACTTTACTTCTTGGTCCTGAGGAGGATAAAACCAAAGGCAATGCTGCAGGCGCGCTCAGTAATCTAGTGAGGAACTCTGACAAACTTTGTGAAGATATTGTCTCCCAAGGCGCAATTCAGGTTCGTCTATTCTTGCTCATTACTCATTTTCATACTCTGCTGACTGTATTGAGCGCTTCCAATCCCACTGTGGGTCAATAAAACTGTTAAAAATGCTTGTCTTGTGTTCTATGAAGATTGGATGGATAACACTAATGCCAAATTAATTTCATTTTCAAGGCGTTGTTACATATAACTTTTACATCCCAATTTCTTGTGCTGCAGGCGCTGCTGAAGATGGTTGGCAGTTACTCTACCGTTGCTCTGAGCCCCAGCAGACGAGATGCTCTAACTGAATCACCACTAAGAATCGTGCTCTTTGCGCTGCGCAAGATGTGTGACCACGCCATTTGCAGGAACTTCCTCCGGTCTTCGGAGCTGCTCCCAGTCATCGTTCACCTCCGGCAGTCACCTGACTCAACAATCTCCGAGTATGCTTCTGCCATCGCAACTAGAGTGAGCCAGGCCTGACGTTTCTCCAGGCAGGCGCAGTTCAAAGGTGTTCCACCCTGGGCATGATCATGCCACAGCGGCCCAAATCTACGATCCATCTGCTGCTGCAGTTGTAATGTAGTATATGGTCTTACGGATCATGCAAGCTAGCTACCATATTGTGCATATATATGTATAAGACTTCTGCAAAAAAGAGCGATTTCATTCACTGTTTGTACATACGCAGCACCAGAGAACACCAGCCACGTGTGTTGATGTGTATACTGCTAGCCGCTATTTGTGGCCATCGAATTGGATCAGGGCCACCGCAGCATGACCAACCTTAAAACTATTTCCATCTGAAATGCCAAAGCGGAACCAGAGTGCCGCTTCTTTTTTTTTTTTTTTTTTTTGAGACGAAGTGCCTATTCTTTGCTTGGAATTTGCTACGCAACAGGATTCTAACAGCTAACAGTGGAATTTGCTACGCAACAGGATTCTAACAGCTAACAGTCTGCTCCAAAGAGAGTCTGGCCCCATGAGCCGATATGCATGTTATGTAATCACGTTTGCGCAAACTGTAGCTACGCTACATGTGAAGCAAAGTATATGGGGTACGGGTACGGTACTTTCTTGTTCCAACCTCGGCTTTGTCGACACACTGGATCAGAATTCACACTGTTGTTGGGTGTTGCCGTGTTGGGGGGTCTGGGGACTAGGAGTTTCTTTTTTGTTCTTTCTTTTCTTTTTCAACTTAAACGTTTCTTCTGTGCAACAGTATTTTTCTCTCGTTTCAGCTTATCAGCCGGCTCATAAATCCTGCCGAACAGAGTTGTTGTTTCATAATGTGCAGCTGAAACAACAATAGCTGACTCGATACGATGCTAAATGCTTGACCGGATGTTTCAACATCCACATGCATTCCCATTACACAAACATATAACAACATAACAGCGACAAGCCAATACAAATTATACAATACCATTGACCATTTGACCATGCATAGGTTATTTATTGACACAAACATATAATCAGAAGCGAGTGAAAAAGCATCGCCGTGCGGTTTTAGTTTGGGAAGGTGATCGGGTAGACCGGCGTCCTGTCCGGGTTGAACAAGCCAAAGTGCCTCTCGATGTCATCCCCGGGCTTCTGGTTCTCGTTGAACATGGCGAACACGTACGTCTCCAGCGCCCCGGGCCTCCTGGGCGTGCCCCGCCGGGCGTGGTCGATCGCCCCCTGGTTGTACTGGCGCGCGTTGTCGACGCTCGTCGCGAACCCGCCGGCCGACGGCCACCCGGTCTCCGACACGACGACGGCGACGCCGGGCGCGCCGGCCTTCTCCAGCGCCGCGTAGACAGCGTCCACCATGGCGTCGAGCAGGTTGGTGTACGTCAACCCGTTGCCGCCGTCCGTCACCGGGGCCGCTCCGGGCCGGAAGCTCGCGAACTCGAGGCTGATGTTCCGCGGGTCGCCCCTGTAGGCGAAGTAGGGGTACACGTTGGCCAGCAGCGGCGCGCCGGTGTCGGCCAGGAACCGCGCGACGTCGGCCATGTAGGGCTGCGCGAACGCGCCGCGGGACGGCGGGAACGTGTCCTTGAACGCGTCCATCTTCACCGCCGTGGACACCTTGACGCGGCTGTCGAGCCCCGCGGACACCAGCGCGGCGTGCACGTTCCGCATGGCCGGGAGGAGCAGCCCCGCGGCGCCGTCGCCGGGCTCCACCTCGTTGCCGACGGCGATGTACCGGATGAAGACGTCGCTCTGGTAGGCCTGCACGTTGGCGCGGACCCAGTCCGCGGCCGCCGAGGCGCTGCTGGCCAGGGCGCGCACCGCGTCCACGCCGCCCACGTCGAGGATGACGGTGATGCCGCTGCCGCGGAGCGCCGCGAGGGCGTCCTGGTCCGGGAAGTAGATGCGCATGGCCTGGATGTTGTTGGACCTGTAGAGCTGCACCACGTCCGCGCGCGACGGCAGGTTGTTGCCGAGCACGCCGTAGCAGACACCGTGCACACCTCCCATCTGCTCTGCTCCAACGAAGATTGATCTTCTAGTACGTCGTACACTACTAGCTAGCTAGTTTTTGCTCGGTTCGTGCGTGCTCTCTGCTTGTTGGATATCTCTATCTCAAATGCTGCTCATGTACTCTAGCTTCTGGTGAGGACTGATGAGAGAAGACGAACGCCAACCTCCTATATATAGTGTGGCCGATGAGAGATGACATTTTTATTAAATACGTATATATCTACAATCGACTTGTTCCGGTAGAGAGGCGCGCGGCAACTTGGGTACGGAGTAGTTCCGTAGTTGGGTTGTTAGTATCAGTTGTTAACTACAGGTCGTTTGTTATCATGTTTGACTTTTCGTCGACATGCATATTAACATGTTGCTTGAGAGCTTCATTAATAACGTAGGAGTATGTACTACTGTATAAAATAATTTGTTGGGGAAAAGTCTGGTTAAGGCTCGCGAAGGTAATTGCGATAATGTTTTCCTTTGCCTTTGATGGGTGTTTTCAGGATTTGGCGAAGGTCCCCCGAACGGAGGCCAGGCGTAGCGGAGAGCCTTCGCCCGATGGCGGAGGCCCGAGCGAAGGCCTGCCAACATCGAGCCGGAGCCAAGATTGAGGCCGATGGCGGAAACCTTCGTCTGAGGTCATCGCGGCTACGAAGGCACCCGGACGAAGGCGGAGACGGAGACCGTGGCTGGGATCAGAAGACGTGTCGGAGGCTCATCGCGGAGTTAGCAATCAAGGCGACAGTCAAGAAGCCGGTCCAGCGAGACGGGCGGCCCACCGTGACCTATGAGGAGTTGGGCCGCCCGCGGAGAAGGCCCGCGAAAGGGAGTGGTTGAGAAAAGAGGGCGAAGGTCCCAAAATACCTTTTAGGCTTAGGCCAAGTCGGGGAATATTCTTAGAATATTCCCGCATCCTGTATAGGCACCAATGTAATAAGGGAAAAACCCTAGTGAACAGTGTGTTATAAAAGGGAAGCCCAGGGCCCTGTTTTGGGGGCTGGCGCGTCTTTGGGAGAACCCTAATTGCCAAGAGTTGATTTGTTCATATCATCCCTCTCGACGGAGGGCCTCCGTAAAGGAGCCTCCGGGTGGCGAAGGTTTCCCGCCAACATTGGCGCCCACCGTGCTAAGCCACCAAAAAACCCACAATGCCACCAAAAAGACGAGCCTCGACTAGAGCTTCAGAAAACCAGGCAGCACCATCCAGGGGAAGGCCGAGGCGCAACGTCCGTAGTGCCTTCGCCAACCCTCAACACCAAAGCGATAATGCAGAAACACCCGAGGAAGAAGCGCCCGCGGCCGAACAACCGGCGGGTGAGGGTGAGCAGCAAGAAAATCTAGCACCTGAGCAAGTTTTACAGCAGCTGCAAGCTGAGCTGCAAAGCGCGCAGCAACAGAGAGATAGGCTGAGGTCAGATTATCGCATCAAGCGGCGCCAATTGACCGAGGTCGGTTTTTGGTTTTTTCCTTTGTTCCAATGCTTTCCTTGATAGCCGCCTCCGGTTCCTTGTTGGTTGGTCTGTTCTGCGCTTTGGGCTTGCTGGGGCGGATGAAACTGTGGTTGGACACCACCTTGTTGGCCTATGTTAAAGACTTGTTGCCCCTGCTGCTTGTTTGGCTGACTCGTATTCTGGCCGGCTTGGGTCGAATTTCTTGCTTGTACTGGGATTGCTCTTCTAGCCTTCGACGTAGGTCATTATCTGACCGGCAATACCTCTTGTAATTGTTTGACCTTCGCCGCTACTACATCTAAATGTAAGACCGCCTTCGCAAAACTATAAGCGAGGGTGGTCCTAAGTTTCTTTTTTTTATTTTTTTATTTTTTTTCCTTTTTCTTTTAATTCGGTTACTTGGCAAAAAAGGGCCTGCACTCTTTTCATCACAACCAGGGTCTCCGCAAGGAGGTGAGGTTTTTAATGAGGCAGAACCCATGTAAAAACCTATAGTGCTATAAAGAGGCATTCCCTGGATGGAAATGATCGCACAATGCTAACAAAGGTCGAAAGTGGCCGCCGCATCGGCCACAACATTCGACGAAACCAATTTGAGGCGGAGGTCCTCCCCTTAGTCCAGTATCGAAGACACTAGGACAAGGGACGACCTCCATAGCTTCAAACAAAAACCCCCGAAAAAGACCCGTCCGCTCTCTCAGGCATCGGCTAATCATTTCAATAAGCCGAAACTCAAAAAACGAGTCAAGGCACATAATCCTGTAAAAAGTCCTACCCGAAGGCAGGCAACAGGCAACAGGATGTAAAAAAAACAACAATAACAACAAGGAAGCGATAAATGATCATAATAAATGCCAGGTAACGCCTTCACTGAGCATTAAGAGTCAAACCGAAAATAACATTATTAGAAAACGATCACATGTATCACGCGCCAGAGAAAAACGATTTTGGAGCGATTTAATGTGTCTTTAACTCCCACAACAACCACAACTTAAATAAGCGGCGTTTCACCAGGCCTATAAAACCAGCCCGCATCGCCAGGTCCCCCAAACAAAGAATAGCCCTGTCGGCAATGGAGGCCGGAGTATCACTCTTAGCACCCAACACAAATCGGGATACTGTGCGAAAATTCGTAAACTTTGGGCAAAGATGAGGGGAACAAGAGCCTGTTGCACCACCATCACCCGCGCATCATATTCATCAACATCAACTAACGAAGGCCGAGAGGGGATACTGCGTAAAAATTCGTAACATCCCCCTCCAAGCCAAGTCAGCAAGCCACGACCGCCACCAAGAAAAAGCTAGCAAGACTTCGGCGAAGGCTATCAGATCTTCAACAAACGCAAAAAAAAATTCGTCTATTTTGAAGAAAAAGCATGGCTAAGGCAACGACGATGTGCATCATACAGATCTAGAGCAAGAGTCGTGAATCCTAGTCGTGGCTAAGATGATAG
The DNA here is from genome assembly GCA_009763385.1 of Coix lacryma-jobi var. lacryma-jobi. Classification (NCBI taxonomy): domain Eukaryota; kingdom Viridiplantae; phylum Streptophyta; class Magnoliopsida; order Poales; family Poaceae; genus Coix; species Coix lacryma-jobi. The sequence continues at coordinate 4,290,981 of CM019827.1, forward strand.
CAGGATCAACAAAAATAATGTAAGACAACTTATTGTCAAAAACATATAGCACAAGAAGGTGTCAAGTTGGGAAACTACGAGGTCTTGAGTTTAATTTCACAAATGTTACAACATACAATGTGTGCCATGCAAACAAATAAAAGCAGCTACAAACGGTTAGAGCTACGCGAAGCAAGGAGCCAAAACTAAAACTAAAGCGAAGACGAAGACCCACGCCAGGCCAACGTTCTGATAAGTTCGTCGTCATCATCACTTAGCCTATGGAGAACAAAATCAAACATCCGCGAAACTGACGGCCAATGACACGAAGCTTTCCAAAAATCCCACAGTTCGCCTTTAACATAAACATCGTCACACATCATCAAGATAGGACTAACTTCCTGCGCAGGCCCCGTGAAGGCGACCTGCGCAGGACAAAAGATCGTTAACTTAAAGTCTTTACAAGGGCTAAACCCCAGAGAACCAGGTCTCTATACAAAATAAACCTCCAAACTAGATAAAAGTCGATATAGCTGTTGAGCTACTTTTCTACCTCCGGCACTGAAGGGTCGAGATGGCGGACTAGAGGGGGGTGAATAGTCCTTTCTAAAATTAAACGTACCGGCTAACCGAAACAAATGCGGAAATAACAACTATCGGTCTAGCCAAGACTACACCCCTCTATCTATACTCTCAAGCACCTTATAAGATGTCGGGCTAGCTAGAGCTCACCTAAACAATTCTAGCTTGCAAGGTTACACAAACCTAAGCAACTAGTACTCAATCAATCGGGGAGCTCCTACACATTCCACTAAGCAAAAGCACAAAGCCTAGGCTCACTAGCAATGCACAATAACAAGGCTACACAAGCCAAATTAGAGAGCGCAACTTAGCTACACAAACTAAGCAATGTGACTAGCAAGACTACAAGTCAACTAGTCACTCACGGGATTAACTTCTATGCTACACAAGCAAGGAAGGAAACTAGCAAGCTACACAAGCTAACTAATTACAAGAGCAACTACACTAGCATATGTATATGAACAAGTAAATACAAGCTAGTGAATGGAGTTTGCAAACCACCGAGAAGATGAACACGAAGATGACACGGTGATTTTTCTCCCGAGGTTCACTTGGTTGCCACCAAGCTAGTCCCCGTTGTGTCGACCACACACTTTGGTAGTTCGGCGGCTAATAGGCACCACACCTAGATTGACACTCGAGCGCCGCAAGAACTCACCCACAAGTGAGGGTAACTCAATGACACGCTCTACTAGAGTTGCTCTTCGCGATCCCCGCGGGGCGAGCACAATGCCCCTCACAATCCTTCTCTGGAGCCACGCACAATCTTCACACGGGCTTCACGACGGAGACTCGATCACCAAGCCGTCTAGGAGGTGGCAACCTCCAAGAGTAACAAGCACCACCGGCTTGCAACACGAACACCTAGTGCCACTCGATGCAATCTCTCAAAGCAACGCACTAGAATCGCTCACTCGCAATAGATTCGCACACTAGCAAGCACAAGCGAGTTAGAGGGCTCCTAAGCACTCCCCAAGCATGGACACCAAGTCCCAAGGGTGCTCAACCTGACCCAAGGGCCGGCCACCCCTCTATTTATAAAGGGGAGCCACAAACTAGCCGTTTCCCCCTTTTCTGCGCTTCCACGCCTTCGGTCGGTACTACCGACCAAAGGGTCGGTACTACCGGCGGTCCAAAAGACCGTTAGAAATGACTTTCTAACACGGGCGGTAGTAGGGTTGGTACTACCGGCCCCGGTACTACCGGCCTTATAGCGGTACTACCGGTAGGCCAGATCTAGATCTACACAGAACGCCTCCAAACTTCCTTCAAACCTCGGTAGTACCGACCCTCTGGTCGGTACTACCGAGCCCGGTACTACCGAGGTTATGGCGGGACTACCTCTAGGCCAAAGCTCCTCCGAACAGAGAGTTTGCGCGCTGCCTACAGAGGGGTCGGTAGTAGGGTCGGTACTACCGACTTCAGGGTCGGTAGTACCGACCCCGGTACTACCAGGGTTATGGCGGTACTACCGGTAGGCCAAAAACTCCCCCGAACAGAGAGTTTGCGATCTGCTCGCGGAGGGGTCGGTACTACCGGCCTCAGGGTCGGTACTACCGACTTCAGCAAACTGACCTCCGCGCTAAAATGGCCATAACTTTTAGCTCCGAACTCCGATTTCGATGATCTTGGACATTTTGGAAAGCTTATTCAGAGGGCTATACAACCCACATGAATACAAGATCCAAATCACAGAGGATTAGTACAGATTTCCAATCCAAGATCCATTGCTTCTCTTTTCAAAACAAAGATTTCTCCGAAAACTTCTCCGAGTTGATCCAATTCAACTCCACCACCTTCTCCTTTGCAAATGTGCCAACACCACCAAGTGTACACCATCATGTGCATGTGTGTTAGCATTTTCTCAATCATTTTTTTTCAAAGGATTAGCACTTGCACTCACCACGCCACTCGATCCTAGCAACATCGCAATGTTAGATCGCTCAAGTGGCACTAGATGACCGATATGCAAACAAGTTTGCTCCTCTTGATAGTACGACCATGTATCCTAAACCCGGTCATAATCTTCTCTACACACCTATGACCGGTGAAATGAAATGCCCTATAAGTATACCTTTGCCTTGCGCATTCCATTCCACCTCCTCCGGTGTTGATGCAACACATGCATCAACCTATCATCAAATGATATGATCCACTTCATATCATCACATGACCTCCATGGTCCATCGATCTTGACCTCACTTGCTCTTCACCATTGCTTCGGTCCTTCGGCGCCAAGTCTTTGCTCAAGCCTCCCGACACTCGGTATCAATGGCTTCAAAGCCTCCAACTTGCCCTTCACCTTCGCAATCGGTCCATCAAGCAAGGTCTTGTCTTGATCTTCACCATCTTAGCCACATGACTCCATGTCATGTCTCGTATGCAATAAGCTCCTTCATTGCTCATTCACATGTGAACTAATTTCCTGTGTATCTCACATAAGCACATATTAGTTCACCTAGGTTGTCACTCAATTACCAAAACCAAACAAGGACCTTTCAGGCACAGCCTCAACACCTCCGCTACCTGCGCCTGCGCTGCTCGCAACCTTCGCGGCATCCTCGTGGGCAACCGAGGTCTCGCCAACTTTGGTGACTATTTTCTTCTCTAGAGGTCCTTCTTTCCCCTTCGTATCCTAGAATACAAGAGATAACGTAAAATGAAATAATAAGAAAAGTGAACTCATTCTAAGAAATCATCAGAACAAACAATTATAAAGAAGAAACAACTAACCACCACCCAACGAGCCTCCGCAAGAGAGCGAACATCAGCATGACCAAATTTGCTCCAAAAGTGTTCGATAAACCGTCGAGCAAATGAAGCGACCTCCGCACTCGTCTCCCCGAGCTCCGAAGGACTCGCATAATCCTTCTTCTTCCTTAGAGAGCCAATGTGCTCACAACCCCCCTTGACCAGGGTCTTCGCCAAGTTTGTAGCACTAGACAAAGCAGCGAAGTCTCCGACCCGATGTACAAAGTCTGGCATCTTCGCAAAATGAGAAGCCATCCAAGAAAATATAACACCGACGGACGCATCGGGCGGAGGTGGAGAAGTAGAACCGCCGAAGGACTTCACAACGGAGATGTAGGATTGCACAACAGATAACCCCAGATTCCTAGCATCTTGAACCTCCGCCTTCAGTCGCTCCAGCTCATCCTTCAAGGCCCGGCTGCTAGTCCTTTTTGCGTCAAGTTCGTCCCTCAAACCTTCAGCGGTTTCGTTGGCCTTCCTGGCCCTCTCAACCTCTAAAGCCCTCGAAGCCTCCGACGCTTCAAGCTCCTTCTTAAGCGAAGAGACCTTGGTCTGAGAAGAACCCAAAAGTTCTCGAACAGTACCAAAATCTTCAATTTCCTTTGTCAACTTTTCCTTCTCGACAACCAGCACATCACGTTCTCGGCGAAGGTCACTGATGACTTTGTCTCGCTTCAACAGACCGAGAGACAATTTCTCCTCGACGGCCTCCGCCATGTGATGGCTCTGCAAAAACAAAAGAGCATACATAAAAATATATATAATAAAAATTTTCTTCAAACATATAAGTATAAAACTTACAACTATCTGTTGTTCCAAGTTAAGCCGCATGAGATTATATTCATCTAGCCCCTTCATATGATGGCGGATGCGGTCTACAACAAGCACAGGAAGACAAAACAAAAAATAAGGATTAGTTTAATTGAACATAACGAGCGCAGAAAATAGGAAAAAGGAAAACCTCCTATCACGGTAGTAAGGCCATGTAAAGCCTCCGCTCACCCACTTAGAGTATCTGTAGACGACGAAGCTGTAGAGATAATAAATGTTAAGTTCGAAATACACAAAAATCCTAACGGCAAAAAGCAAGGAAACAAGTCCGTTAAAAAAGCAGAACAAACCTTCCACGGCGCCTCCGCGAGGCGCTGAGGGAGCACTGCAAGCAAGTCTAACGCCAGCACCAGAAGAGCCGCCTACAAGAAGCACGAATCACAAACAACAACAATAACGAAATAACACGTACAAAAAAACAACAAACAAAAAATGTACCAAGCCCAAGAATACCACGAGCAGCACACTCAACTTCGGAGTTGACCTCGATAACAGGATCGATATCTGGGGCTGTTGGGGGAACACCAGTCTTAGGCTCTTGGGCGGCTGAAGGCACTCATGCACTCGCAGAGCCTAAATCCGAAGGCACCTTAGCCTTCGGAGGTTGGGAAGAAGCAGCATTCCCGGCAAGTGCAGGAGAGGCAGAAACTCCGGCAGACGACGCTTCCTCAGCTGAAACCTTGTCCCCGCTTGAACTGGAACTACCTTCTCCACCTTTGAACAAAACAGGCATGAAGTTGGTCGCGGAGACAGATGGCTCTGCCTCGACAGATTTGACGGTAACCTCATCTACGTCTTCTTCGTTATCGCCAGTGGAAGGGCCTGGAGAGGCGCCAGAAGCGAGTTCGACCCGACTCTTTTTGCTAACAACTTTCAACCGACCACTATACCTCCTCTTATGGGTCTCCGCGACTGCAGTAACGTTCTTCGCGGTCTTCTTCTTCTCTTTGTCAGTTAAAGACTTCAAAACACGCGGCGGTATAGCATGACCGCTATATGGCAGTTTCATCTCCTCAAACACCCGATTCAAACGCGGGAGAGTACCACTTATAGCTTGCCGCGCCAAACACTCCTTATCTGAAATGTCACCAACAACACAACATGTCTCTTCTGCCACAAGGGAGACAAACTCTTCCGGGGTCTCATCGGGAGGAAGGCGGAAACCAAAATGAGGGCATGGAACTCCGTCAGACCCACCAAAAACGGGCAGTTTCAACTTTTCCAAAGTAAACGAAGGCCGATTCCTCCCAAGGGGCCAACACTTTGAAGCCACCATTTCCTCCACCAAATCACGGCCTCCGGAATAGCGACAAGCTAACGCGAAGGCTTTCTCACAAGACCTTCGTGAAGCATCTGACACCCCGGTCGGAGCAACCCTGGACGAAGGCCGCATTTCGGTCATAACGGACGCAAGGGGGTAGTTGACGACTTTGCGGCTATCCTCTACAGTATAGGTGCAACCAAGAGTCCTAATATAGAACCAATACCGCGTCCAATCTTTCTCCCACTTGTTCTTCTGGCAGAAAGAGATCTCGGGTTTAACCCCCTTTTGCAACCTTTGAGGCATGAAGGAGCAGCTACCAAATTGAGCCTCAAGGCCCTCGTCGCCAATCTTCTTCGGTTGACGCTGCAGCTCATAATGCTCACAAAACACATCAATATTCGCTTCGGCACCATAAGACTCACAAGCCCAGACAAACTTGCTTAGAGCAAGAATACCATTTGGAGTAAAGTGGTGAAGCTGAACTTGGAACGCATCCATCACCTCGCGAAGGAACTTTATAGCAGGAAACCTCAAGCCAGCCACAAAAAAATCCTTGAAAATCACCGCGTCCGCAGCTCCAGGCTTCGGAATTGTCTCACCTTTCGGAAGAAAAGCTTTTCCTTCGGGAATATACCCCTCCTTCTCCAAAATCTTGATCATTTCTTGAGTCATGAGCGAAGGCCCAAAATCCCAGGTCTTCTTAGCCATCTCTGAACCTTCTTCCAGGCCAATAAGATCACCAACGGAGGCCTCTACGTCGCTAAGAGACTCCAGACGATTGAGAGCCTCCGCACTGGCAATCATACAACCTTCGAAGTATCTGTCCCAGACAGAAGAACGCACGCCCAGCAACTGCGAATATGGGCCGCAGAAGGCAGGCCAACGAGATGACCGGGAGGAAGGCGAAGCCACCTCTACCAACTAAAACAAAAACAACTAAAAAATTGGAAGCAAAAAGCAAAGATCGAAGGCTGTCGCTCGTAATGCGATGGCAACACAAATGTGGGAGCTTTCACGGACACCGACCCCCCCTCCCTCCCCCCCCCCTTATATAGGCAGCCAGTGGCGGAGCCTGACCAAAAGTATAGGGGGGACCAATTTGCCAATTAAGCTATAAGCATACACACCCGTCGCAAAATAAAACACGTTTTATTTCTCAAAAAGTCAAACTAATAATATTAAAAATGGTATGAAAATAGTATCAATATTTATATATCTAAATAATTCTTATAAAAATATACCACATGCTTAATTTAGTGAAATTTTTATACATCATAGATTTTAGTATATTTTTTTGTAAATTTAGTCAATTTTTTTAAGAAATACTCCTGAAAAAAATGAGATGGGTATTTATTTTATTTTTAGATGGTGATATAGTGAAAAAATAGTTTTACTACTTTAGAATTAAGTAGTAAGAATAAAATAAATACAATTGACCGTATGCAACATCTAAAATTCTCTAAAAAAGCAACGGAAGATCTCATTTAATAATAAATTATTAGTAAATACATATAGGCTATATATTTATATATTGAAGAGTCTAGAAGCAAAAATAAAATAAAATCTATTAAAACTCAAACTAGCCTTTATAGTTTTTTTTTTATAAAAAACTGACTTTTACAGGCAAAGGTAATAGACCAGCAGGCAACATTGAATTCAGATAATACAGGAAGGTACTCCCTCCATCCCATTGAGAGTGTTGCTCGGGAAGCGTGTTTGTGAGGGGGGACACGGTTTTCCAACGACACTTCCAATGGAACGGAGTAGGAAGTAGCAGGCGAGTCACATAGGCTAGCAAAGCACGGGATGCTGAATAATACGGGCGAATAGAATACTCCTTTGGAATACAGCCGAGGCAAGGGGGGCCACGGCCCCGTATGGCCTCTACGGAGCTCCGCCGGTGTAGGCAGCCAAGGTGATGCTTCGCATCCCAAGGCGAACAGGAGCAGCACTTCAAATGAAATGACGCGTAGCATCAAAGGCATCACCGATTAAACACGCGTGGCAGGGTGTCGCGGGCCAAAGGGGGAGGGATGCTGAGACCTTCGCGACCCAAAAAAGACCTAGCCTTCTTTGTGGGTAGTGATCTGCTTGATCTTGGACCACGACCCCCAAGGGGGGAACTGTTGGGGAAAAGTCTGGTTAAGGCTCGCGAAGGTAATTGCGATAATGTTTTCCTTTGCCTTTGATGGGTGTTTTCAGGATTTGGCGAAGGTCCCCCGAACGGAGGCCAGGCGTAGCGGAGAGCCTTCGCCCGATGGCGGAGGCCCGAGCGAAGGCCTGCCGACATCGAGCCGGAACCAAGATTGAGGGCGATGGCGGAAACCTTCGTCTGAGGTCATCGCAGCTACGAAGGCACCCGGACGAAGGCGGAGACGGAGACCGTGGATGGGATCAGAAGACGTGTCGAAGGCTCATCGCGGAGTTAGCAATCAAGGCGACGGTCAAGAAGCCGGTCCAGCGAGACGGGCGGCCCACCGTGACCCATGAGGAGTTGGGTCGCCCGCGGAGAAGGCCCGCGAAAGGGAGTGGTTGAGAAAAGAGGGCGAAGGTCCCAAAATACCCTTTTAGGCTAAGGCCAAGTCGGGGAATATTCTTAGAATATTCCCGCATCCTGTATAGGCACCAATGTAATAAGGGAAAAACCCTAGTGAACAGTGCGTTATAAAAGGGAAGCCCAGGGCCCTGTTTTGGGGGCTGGCGCGTCTTTGGGAGAACCCTAATTGCCAAGAGTTGATTTGTTCATATCATCCCTCTCGACGGAGGGCCTCCGGAAAGGAGCCTCCGGGTGGCGAAGGTTTCCCGCCAACATAATTAATATGAGATTTAATACGTCTAGTAGTATATGTACTCCCTCCATATCTATATTAGTTGTCGTTTTAGAAAAGATTAGAGTCAAACATTGGGAATATAAATCATCAATAATTATTAAGTTTCTAAGTTTACAAATATAAAAATTATATAAATAGATTTGTCTTGAAGAATACTTTCATAAAAGTATACATATATCACTTTTCCATAAATATTTTTATAAAAATAAGAGATCAAAGTTGTGTTTTGAAGACCGTGTCGCTGTCCTAAACGTCAACTAATATGGGTATAGAGGGAGTATTTTTCAGGAGACCTCGTCTTCCCACTATTATATTACATCGAGTATGTATATATCACATTATTCATGTATAGGTACAATGTATAGACTGTGCTTAATTAAGTTGATGAAATCAAAGATGACAGATGATATCCATCTCAAATGACTCGTGAAGGACAGGCAGGTCAAGCAAGCTAAGCTAGCATGCATGAACGTGACAGATACTGACTGGAGGCTGCTTGCTTAATTGGATGCATCATATGCATGTGCGGAATCATAGAAGCACATGTGTGCTTTGAAGCAGCTCATGCGTTGCTTGCCAGCGTGCCTCATCCAAAAAAAACTGATTGTGTCTATCTAACTATCACGCACGCATTGCTCATTTCTCCATGGCCAATATTAAGCGGCATATCTAGTTTTAATTTTGTCGGGGCCATAGACGAATTATTGCAGAAAATGGCAACAGTAGTTGGTAATGATGTCGAGAGGGTCTTTTTTTTTTTGAATCTGGGCAAACTTTTTTTTTTCATATAGTGCCTTTCCCTTCACAGTTTTTTTTTTTGAACCAGCCTTTCCCTTCACAGTTAGTATCAAAACACCCACTGGAGGCTTCGTCCAATATAACTTATGGTTTCCTCTTTTCTTTAACTCTTGGTGTTGCAATTGCATAACCTCTCCTGCATATACTACTTGCTTGGACAAGCGCGTCCGGGCTTTCTCCTGCGGCCCTGTTCACGGATCAAATTCCTTTCTGCCAAAAAAAAAAATGTGATGAGTGTTGATTTATTTTAGGGCCTCTTTGATACAACTCACAACAGCTTCATAAACTGTTGTGACCTGTTTTTTTTTTCAAACATCTTTTTACAAAACAGCTTCACCCATGAAGTTATTTTATTCCCCCTCTCACAAAACCATATGTTTAGATGAAACTGAAAAAATAGTTTTTCACAGCTTACACCTTCATTTCTCTCTCTCAACCATATATGAAGTTGTTGGTGAAACTGTTTTGTCAAACAATTTTTTAAGACAGCTCAGCTTCACCTAGTAAGTTGTTCATAAAGCTATTTTCTAAAAAAAACAAATTCATCAGTGAATGAGTTGTACTAAACAGGACCTTAACTCATGGGCCCTTCAAATTTCAGAGGGCAGAGGACACTTGAAGGAAAAGAAAGGGTAAGAAAGGGTAGAAAAGGAGAGGAGGGAGGAGGGGTATCGAGCTCATCTTCTTCTTTGATAAGGACCTCTTTTATTCCTATACGACAGACAAACTCTGGCAAACTTTAGATCTGGGGTTAGGGCTCGAGGTTTCAAAAAGAGGTTGCAACTATCAAATGTAGAGTGAGCTAGAGCCATGTGTGGGGGATACATTCCTTCAATTATTATTATTATTTTTGGATTGAGGCAATTATTTTTTAAAAAAATGAATTTGAAACATAAAGAAATAATGAAATTCGCTATCAAGAGAAGCAGACGCTATCACTCGGCATCGAGATCCTAGGGAGCCACTCCCTCCGTCAGGAATTACAGGGCATCTAAATAATTTTCAGAGAACATAAGGACCCTAGCAAAAAAATCATCTTGCACGCTATCACTAATTGTGGTTGCTGTGGGACTTGTAGAGCGGCACCACGACCTGTGCTGCTGTGCACGCCTGCAGCTAGCAAGAGATCAAGGCCGAATGTGAACGAAACCAAAAAAAAAATGGCATGCAGCCCTATTCTTTTATCCTTATCAGCCGTATTTCGGCTTATTCTCTCTCACAGAACATTATTGAAACAACCGAAATCAGTCATACAAACAACCAGCCAAACGAGAAACTGAGAGAAGAATGGAATTAACCAAGAAATGAGAAAAGAAAACCACACCTCCCATTTGCTTAAATGAGTTATTACTAGCTAAGCTGGCTGATTTCAACTGTTTTAATAGTATTTTGTGAGAGAAAAAAATAGAAGTATGATTGATAAGTTCAAGCGAACAGGAGCCTAGCTGGCTAGCTCGTCTCCTGTGATTTTGAAATTGAAATGTGTGGATCACTTGCATGCATGCTTTGGTTGCCATATAGTGGCTGATCCTGAAAGATGACGTGTACTCAATTTCGCCCATGTATCATAGTTTTTCGAACCGGACCGGAGATCAAACCGGTGAGGCGATCGGTTCAATGGTTCGTTGGTCCAACTGTTAAGAACCGATTGAACCGCCGGTCCATTTTAATTGAACCGATTAATCGAACCGGCAATAAATACTTTGAACCGGTGCATATATATATGATGTTTAATTATATAAATATATAATATAATTGACAGATGAAACAAGATAATTCAGTCTTTCTTAACAGATAAACTCATGGATAATTATATATATAATATAATTATCGAAGATGTCGTCCAGACCCGGTTGCGCGCTCGCCGATGCACCAGCTCACCGGGAACCTCGATACTCGCCCGCTCGGGGTAGTACGAGGCATCCCCCCTCGCGTCCGATCGAAAGGACTCGCGGGGTGACAAGCCAGGGCAATTGGCATGCCGGACAGCTCGAGGAGCCGGCCAGTTGGTTCAGCCTGGCACCCCTCGACGAAAGAGGGTCTAAGAGCTCAAACAGGTACGACTAATCTCTTTTCTTGGTGTGAGCATGAGATTTTCAGGCCTCGGGCGATCGCTCGACGTCCATCTCGCCCGAGCCCTCGAGGCCAGGCCTCGAACGATCGCTCGTTCTCCGTCTCGCCCGAGCCCTCCAAACATAGCCTCGGACGGAGTCTCCCACGACAAAGGAAAGGTAACCGCAAACATTTAATGAGACTACTGAACCACATTTCGAGCCTGTTGACAGGTACACACGGCGCCGCGATCTCCGCTCCCTGACGATTTCCGCCTAAAAAGGCGCGCCCGCTGGGCAGAAGGTTCCCAAACGACGGAGGATTCTTCAGGAAGCCCACGAGGGGGTTCTAACCACTCCCCCACGGTCTCGGAGGCTACACCCACGGAATTAAATCGACAAAACCCTCGAGACCCGTTAGCTATCCATCGAGATCCCAATCTGGAGCCCCTGCTCGAATGCAAGCACTCAAACAAGGGCTCGGGGGCTACTGTCGGTGGTACGAAAAGGGGTACCCCCAATCAACGCACACACCCGAACGCTCTGTCTCCGTCTCGCCCGAGCCCTCCCAGCCAGGCCTCGGGCGAACGCTCCGTCTCCGTCTCGCCCGAGCCCTCCCAGCAAGGCCTCGGGCGAACGCTCTATCTCCGTCTCGCCCGAGCCCTCCCAGCCAGGCCTCGGGCGAACGCTCTGTCTCCGTCTCGCCCGAGCCCTCCCAGCAAGGCCTCGGGCGAGCACGATCGCTCTCCGTCTCGCTCGAGCCCTCCAGGCCTCGGGCGAGCGCGCCCCCACACCTCGAGCCTTAACGCACGGACCTCGAGCTGCACAGACAGCCGTACCAGCCCATGCCACGCATTTAATGCCTTCACCTACTCCGGTCATGTCCACCAGTGCACAACATGTACCACAGTAACTCGGTATAAAGGTCAAGTCTCGTTTTCACCACAAGCATGGGCAAAAGGGCACCAGTACGGCACTGTTCGGCCAAGCCAGGCACTGTAACCCCTCGAGGCCGGCTACGCGCTCCTCGAGCCCTGCACTGTAACCCCTCGAGGCCGGCTACGCGCTCCTCGAGCCCTGCACTGTAACACCTCGAGGCCGGCTCCGCGCCCCTCGAGCCCCCGTGGCACCACCTCGAAGCCGGCTCCGCGCCCTTCGAGCCCTAACTACTTTCGTGCTATTGGAGGACAGGTACCCCAAGACCCGGAGGGACCTCACCGCGTACTGTACATTCCGGGATGGGTGTTGTACGGCTCCCGCCTTGTCGCGCCACCACGTCCGCGCCCAGGATGGAAGCCACGACCCAAGGACGCCTCAACAGCGACGATCACATCGGCTCCAGTGGCCCCGACAAGACAGGGTTCCTACCCTTCTCCGTATGGGGCACCATACGCCCCGACACCTGTAATACCTTTATGTAACCCTGGCCTCCCCTTGCTCTATAAAAGGGGACACTAGGGCCCTCATTCAGGAGGACGAACACAACACACGAGTCCACACACAGGCACGAGTCCGGACTCCGGTCCACGCTCGCTGAGCTTGTATTCTCCCCTGTACAAGCACTTAGGTGCAAGTAATACAAGAACATCCCCCCGCTGGACGTAGGGCCTTCTTTGCCCGAACCAGGATAAATCCTTGTGTCCTCTTGCATCACCATCCAGGAAGAGAAGCACGCGATCATATCACTCGTTGGTGTGATACCCCCGGGTACGAAACACCGACACAAAAACTTTTTAAAATTGATTTGATGTCATGTACCAAATAGCTCCGCATGTTTGGCTGCTAGCCATAGTCTACCACAACTAACTTTAGACAAATGCGGCAAGCCACAAAAAGTGTGACAAACAAATTGGTTGTCATACTTTGCCATGCCTAAGGGAATCTTGCCACACTTTTTTACTCTATGACATGTGGAGCCTAAAATAATCATGTCTAACCTTAGTTGTCAACCAAACACTTGCCAATTTGGTCAAACTTGTCTAAGTTGAAGTGTGGCAAAATGTGGTTAGCAACCAAATAGCCCCTCGATATGAAGTGCAAATTAGAAGACCTAGTGCCCCAGCGCCAAGGCAACAAATGTCCCGACGAAGGCCCGATCGAAGACACTCGCATAATCTAGCATACATAATAGTACATTGACCATTAAACAAAGAAAGCATTATTCGTCACAAGCTTCGATTTAGTTCCTTCAAATATAAATCAACATATATGTTATTATTCTATTTGTTTCAAAATAAATCAATTTCTGGCTAATATCTAACTATTATTATATCCCACATCCAGGGTCATTGAATTGTTTCCTAACATTACTCTGTTTTATGCCTCCTTTTTGTTTCTATGGTTCATATGTCATGGCTATAAGCAAATAGTTCTAAATTTTCGTTACTATTAAAGTACTCCCTCTATCCAAAACTATAACTCATTCTAAGAATCTTGAAGAGTCAAAATTTTTAAAATTTGATCAAAATTATATAATAAGATAATAACATTTATGATATTAAATAAGTATTATTAGATTTTTCATTAATTATATTCTCTTTAAAAAATTTAGAATGGTTTATAATTTCGAATGGAGGTATCTTTTATATTCCGAGAGCTTGTTCAGCCTAACATCACGATTGGAGCAGAACAAGCTCAATCTGGCCCAAAAATCGCAGTGGAGGCCGGTCAAGCCTAAAGACTAACAGGCCACCTGGCCCAAAAAACTCATCACTCCCACGAAGAGGGGCCTTCCCGTTTCACCTTCATCAGTTCATCCTCTCCAACCTCGTATCTTCTTCCTTTGCCGAATGCCTCCACTGACCTCGTCCTCCCAAAGCTAACGGCGGCAGTGGTGCTGGCCTGCTGAGGGAAAGCGCAGGGTTGAGTATCGGGCGCGACCCTGCCCGCCGCCGCCTCCCACCACCGTCCGCGGCCGCCGGCGACGCGCCGCCTCGCCTCACCGCACCGCCGCCGTCGGGCTCCGGTCGCTGACGAGTCCGAGTCCGCGACCTTCTCGCTTTCCTGATACCGTATCGCCGGCGTACCAGGCTGAATCCGTGTTTCTCTTGGAGTGCGGAAGACTGCGGAATCATAGTCGGCTACGGTCCTCGTTTGAATCGGGGTCCTAGTTTCGTACTCCAGATCACCTCGCTTCTCGCTATATATTTGTCCGAGCCGGGGCTTCATCGCTTCATCTGCTTTTCTGCACATCGCGTCTCCAGTGGAATCTGTAGCGCCGCTTCTCCTAGTCCTAGCGCAGCGGCCGTAGCGCCTCGTGCAGCAGAAGGTCAGCTAAACTCTCTTTCTCCTTTCTGTATCCCCACCGAGCTGCTTTGGCCTTTGGGTACCCCTTCGTCTATGTATATGTGTGTACATACGATCTGTCAAAAAAAAAAGGGATTTTTTAATGGTTTTATATTATGCTATATAGGATTTCAGCAATATGTTTACGGTTCACATGGCACTGTTTCTTGCAGGATCAAAATGGAGGACCATCTTATGTGCAGAAGGAAAAGACTGAAGCGTTGCCATAAGAAGCCTGTCTTCAGACATCGTCAGGCACAAATCCAGTTTTCGGACCTTCCTGTGGTATGTACTGAATTATGTTTATGGATGTATTTAGGAGTTTGTTTTAGAACACCCTTTGGAACTAATTGTCTGTTCTCCTTCGTTGCAGGATGTGCTAGGCACGATTCTGTCGAAATTGCCACCAAAGGAAATAGTAAGAACTAGTGTTTTATCAAATGAGTGGAAACATATCTGGACAGTTTGCCCCAAACTCAGATTTGATGGTGCTGCAATGTGCGGCAAAGATGTGGCTGGAACACAAGACTATACTCGCAAGTTTATTGAAAATGTCAATGAAGTCTTGAAACAATATCACGGCAAGGTGGTTGAAGAGTTTGGGGTCAAGTTTGAATTTGACGCCATGCTAGCTGAACATCTCGACTGTTGGGTTAATTTTTCTTTATCGTCACGAGCAAAGAATCTAGCTCTTGACTTGCTCCCGGCCAGGTGGGGGCTCCGTCCTGATAGGTACAGATTTCCCATTGAGCTGTTTGACGGCGAAAGCGTATCCCGTCTACAACACCTACAGCTCAGCTTTGTGTCTTTTGAATCATCTTCCCAATTCTGCGGTTTCCCCAACCTGAAGAAGCTTGATCTACATGTGGTGAGCGTCACCCGTAAAGGTCTTGAAGATATGTTGTCAAATTGCTCTAATCTTGAATGGTTGAGTATAGTTAGATGCCATCTGGATAATGATGAATTGAGGGTGCATCATCCGCTGCCCCGCTTGCTATACTTGCACGTCGCACACTGTGAGATAAGCAAGATAGAGTTTATAGCCATGAATCTGCAGACTTTTGTATTCCGGGGGAAGTTGATTCATTTTTACCTCTGGCCTGCTTTGGCACTGAAAGACGTGATGCTCTATCTTATTGGCAAGATAACTCTTAACTTTGCTATGACCGCGCTTCCCTTCTTGTTTCCAAGGGCACAGAATATGATTCTGCATTGTTCCTTGCCACTTAAGGTTTGTATATATCCCACAGCCATTATCATTGAATTGTTTCCTAACATTTTTCTGTTTTTATGACTCTTTTTTTTCTATCCTTCAGACACCATGGCCACAAGGAAACGGTTCTAAGTTTTCACTGTTAAAGTATCTACAACTCAAGTTTTTGGTGTTGGTGCAAGATCTCACTAACCTTCTGTCGTTGTCCGCTTTACTGAGTGCTGCTCCTTTCATTGAAATATTAGAGATACATGTAAGTACTCTAATGGTTCCTTTGCAAATATAACTTGTTGTGTTTCGTACTTTATTAGTGGCATTTATAAGTCAAAGAATGCATTGTCACTATCAAGGTTTGCTTTCATTTAATAAATGTGTCAAACTGCAGATGTATACAACTTTGGTTATTTGCACATATTATCAGAATATTTTTATGTTGGTGATCCTTGGATTACAACCGTTGCTGACATATTCTCTTTTTTTTTTCTCCTACAATGTTGCAGTTTTCTATTTGTACCTTCCCACATGACTCGGAGCTTATTAGGAGGCTTCCCGGTTCTACACATAGCTATCTAAAGAACCTCATTATCACTGGATTTGCAGGGTGCACCGGTCAAGTTGAATTGTTGTTACACATTGTAGAAAATGCCCCTAATCTTGAGGCTTTGACTATTGACCGAGTTAATCACTATGATAGTAGTGAAGAGTATGTAAGGCAATCAAGATCCAAGGCACTAGACGTTGCTAGGAGACACTTGGATGGGAGGTTATCAGAGAATACAAAGGTTTCTATAATGTAGGACGATGTGCCTGAAAAGGAAGCCTGCTAATGTTGTGGATGGCCCCTCAAGTTATTGTTCCCTCCTTGTTCGTTGTTCTTTGCATCATTTGTCTTGTTCCTCTTCTCTGAGTTGTTACCGGAGTCTGTAAGCAAGGTGCTTATAACGTGTTGAATGTAACAAGAACGAACAAAGAATAGAAAGAACGAACTGTGTTGTTTCTGTTGATTGATCTTGTTTATATACTAGGTGAGTGCATGTGTGATATTTGATATTCAACTTTACCTGTTCTTTTGCTAAAGCGTCATGTCCAACGAGCGCATTCATTTAAATAACTAGCTATATATGACACACATGCTCTCAAGTCAATGTGCTCATAACATTGAGAATGCGTTGCTATGACCGCAAAAAATGTAAATTCTTGATTCGTTTGGAGCTGGAAATATACTTTGGATACAATACTAGGGTGGTGCATATGTGTTGCACGGTGCATACTGCATAATTTGTTTCACATGGAGGATATCCATCCAATCTATGTCCAGCTCAATATGTGCACTCTGTTCTTAGTTCTTGTGCTATGATTATCTTTAACATGATGAATGAAAGATGCACACCCGTGTAAGGATGAACTCAAACAAAATTAACAAACATGAGTACAACTTCCTTCACGGTATAACCTGAGTTCAAACTTATCAAAAAGCATTTTAATTATTAACCAACAAGTTGATTATTTATTTATGGAGAAAGAATTTAACTTTCCAAGGAACAACAGGGTTTTTGTGTTCAAAGTTTTACAAACATTGCTGAAAACACATACCCATTTAAATTTTTATTGAAGCCATTTAAGCATTTATTTACCATATAAAAGGGATAAATATACTTAAACAATTAATCAAGTTAAGTACATTAAAACAGTTCCAAACTTTCTTTAAAGGCAAATATAGCATTTTAAACCTTCAGAAAAAGTTTCAGCATTTATGACTTATATTTTTTACTACAGAAAACAAACAACAGAAGTTCATTACTAAAAAATTATGCATTTTTCGTCAGTGAAAAGGTACTCTTTCTGGCCAAACATTATTTTTAACACATAGAACGAATTGCAGTAAAACTAACAAAACAAGTTTTACATTTTTATATTTTGACTAGAATTAATTATGCATTTTACAAGGAACTGCACAGATTAATTTTTCTGAAAAATCGAGAAGGAGCAAAACCCTTTCTTACCCAGGGTCCAGGGATCCCTCTTACCCATGAACAGCAGTCCACTGTCCACAGCGGCTGACAGGGGGGCCTGGGTCGGCGCACAGTACGCCCGCCCGCGGCCGCGAGTGCACGGCCGTTGAACGGCGTTTCCGCGCCGACGACGAGGTCGGTCCCTATGGACTCCCTGCACACGCACCTAGGGTATCGGTTGGGCGATTTATGGTTTCGCGCGAGCTCGCCCGCGGAAATGGCCGCACGGCGGCGCAGAGCGCGGTGGCGCGGCGACGGACAGGCAGCGACCGGTCCTAATGGGCCTATCTAGGATTTGGGTGGATCTTGGATGCTCATCACAGCTCGGTCGGCTCGGCGATCGGAGCAGAGGCGGAGCAAAGAACGTGGCCGGTGTCGAGGGCGGAGACGGCGGCGTGAACCGGCGTCGCAGCGGCGTTCCGGCGAATCCTGTGCACCATCGGCGGAACCAAGGAGCCAATAAGCATAACGGAACCACTACGAACTTAAAGCGAAAGACTATAGGTCGAGAGCCTCACTGGAGATGTCTGGCCACGGCGGAGATGCGTGCGGCGGAGCTGACGGGCAGCCGCGGCAGAACTCCAGCGTACGGCTGATTCAGAAAGCTAGAGGCGACGCGAACGGGTCGGGAAGAAGAGAAAGGTCTGGGCGGAGCAGAGAGCGCGAGTTATTGGACGGAGGCGGCTCGACGGCGGCGAATTTCGCAGGGGAAGCGGAGCGGACTGGCGGCGGAGCAAAATGGGAAAGGGAGAGAACGGCCGGCACCGGGGAGTTTTAACCGCGAGGGTGACTTCTCCGGCTTTGCCAGCTGCGTCTACGCACGAAGAACCGGCACGGAGTGTGGCCACCGACGGCAAGCAGCTGCGTGGCAGCGCCGGTAACACTGTTCACCGACTGAAGCCCCACCCATCTTCAGAGCTCTCTAACTCTCGATCAGATAGAAACTCGATGGTCACCCTTAACAAAAGTTGTTTACATTCCTCAAGAAAAAAACAGAAGTTCACATTCCTAAAAAAACAGAAGTTGTTCACATTCCTCAAAAAAAAAAAAACAGAAGCTGTTCACATTTCTCAAAAAAAAAAACAGAAGTTGTTCACTGATCTTTGATCTCCAACTTTGCTTATAGAATCATTCACAAAAGATCACTGGTTTGAATGAATTTCGAACGTGCAAAACACACTGAAAACTGAATTCAGTTTTCAGTGTTTTGAAACAGTTTTGATTCAGACAGTGATGAAACATCAGACAACCGACTACACATTATAATATTGAACTTTGAAAAGGTGCTAAACTTGAATAAGTTCATCTATCAAGAACACGAGCAATACAATCTTTAAATTTCAACACCTATTTACCTATCGATAACCTTTGAGCTATCTCGATCGGATTCATAAAGATATTGAGACTTGCTTGATGCAAGACCTTCCAAATGATTTCGACATCGACGAGAGGGACATCTCGAGGGACATCGACTAGTAGAGCATTTTCTCCCCTTAACATCCAGGCTTCAAGAGCCGCCTCAGCATCATCTGAATTGCGGACTGTCCATACCTTAACCACAGGAGGCGGCGGCAAGAACGGAGGGGGTGGTGTGCGCTCCCTCAGCTCCAGCGGCGGCGGCGGCGGCGGAGGTGAGGAGGCCAGGGGCGGCGGCGGCGGCGAGGAGGCCGGTAGGGGCGAGGTCCCGGGTGAGGCCGGTAGGAGAAGATTGTATTCTTTCGCCAACTTCCTCATCAATTCATCGCAACATGCTCTGTTCTTACTCTGTTCATCCGCATCGATCTCTTGATAATGCTCGGCAAGAACGGCTTGGCCTTGGCCCGCGTTGGGAAGAGCTGAGGCCGCCGCGGCCGCTCCCGTGTCCGAGTAGTCACCCGCCGTGTGCGTCTCGCGGGGTGCGGTCACAACGCCGGCGGCAGCAAAAAGCGCGTCGTCGCCCGCAAGAACATATCTCTTGATGGAGTCGTCGACAGCCGCAAGAACGCCGCGGTGGACCACCGCGGCCGCTCCCGTGTCGGAGTAGTCGCCCGCCGTGTGCGTCTCGCGAGGAGCGGGCAGAGAGTTCTTGAGGGCGTCGCCGGTGGCTGTCCCGGGCGTGTCGGCGGCGCCGTCGCCCGCTCCCCCCGCAGGGTTCTTGACGGCGTTGCGGGCGGCCGCAAGAAGCTTGACGGGCAGCATCCCGTGCGTGTCGGCCGCGCCGTCGCCCGCTCCGCCGTCTGCGCTTCGAGGATTGGCGACGCCCACCCCGTGCGTGTCGGCCGCGCCGTCGCCCCTTCCCCCGTCTGCGCTTGGAGGATTGGCGACGCCCACCGCTGGAGCATGGCCACGACGGCGGCGGAGATTGAGCACGGCGTCGCGATGTCTCACGCCGCGGACCCCCGCCGCCTGTCTCAATGCAGCGGAGAGGAGGTGTGGGTACGGCACGCCGCTGCGGGACCTTGAGGCCCGCCGTTGTTTTTCCTCATTTTCTGCAGCGGCAAGGGCCTTTTTGAACATGCGCCCACCCCCTAGTGGTTGCTCGTCCGCCATTTCTCTAAGCGTCACAAATTGTTTTTTTTTTTTTGAAATTGCTTGGTAGGATGGGAATTTCAGACAACAGAGACAATTTTGAGTTTGAGTTCATAATTCCGCTGTTCGTTACTGTTCCTAGCTATATATACTTGGTTAGCAGGCTAGCAGGCCGATGGTCCATCCAGGCTCCAAGGCCCAGCCCATATCCCACGATGACAGCAGCCCATATCCCACGACGACAGCACACCGGCACATACGACTACGATTTTTTTTCCGTTTCTTTTTCCATTAGGATAATACCGTGCAATGCGATGGAAAACATATATCACAATAATTGAAATATAAACATGTATATTATTTATTATTAAAAAGCAACATATTTCATAGCATTCAATACTCCATCCCATGTGCAATAAATCAATAAATATACCACCATATTTCATGTTTTGTAAAAACTCATGCAATATTTTTAATTTGAATAATATATTTATCTCAGATCAAAACTCTGAAAAATGTCTTAAAATATTATCATATTAGCACGCATAAGTTTACGAACTCAACAAATTATTAATTTGTTACATATGGGGTGAAGTCCTCTAGACAAGATTATAGTAAAATTTAAAAGACATGTTCTGTGATGTCTTATATTAGATTCGTAAACAAATAATTGGGAAAATAGATATTTTTTCTTGTTTTTGATTTGAGAATAGAAGAGAATGGGGGCTGTACAATTTTCAAAGAGGTGGAAAATGACACGGTGTAAGATGCAGGAAAATAATTGTTTTAGAGGTGGTATATGAGGGGTGGAGAAAAGATCATGGTGGTATATCATGGAGTAGGGAGATTTGCTGTCGGGTAGACCTAGACATTTACTAATTTTACGACGTCTGCTCCACCGATGCCGCCCCTCGCCCTGCCGGAGCCACACCTCATTCCGCCGCCGATGCCCTGCTTCGCATCCTTTTCCTCGACGAATACGTCGGTTGATTACGACGGAGCAGCAACAAGGTGTCGCTATTGAGGAGCCCCCGTGACCGTTGTGACTGTGCTCCTCCCCTCCCTCGTGACGTGACACTCTGGCTGAGCCAGCACCGTCGGCTCACCGCGCCAAGGGCACGACGACGCCCCCGAGCTAAGACATAGCACTCGGATCTGGTGATGCAGCTGTCGGATCTCCACCGAGGCATCATGGCGCCACCACTGCAGTAGTAGGTCGCAGGTGTTGACAAAGCAGACTTGCATGATTGGGGTTGGGTCCGCGAGGCTCAGGTGCCGGGAAACCTTGGCGATCTGGTCCGGTGCCGGAGGCCAAGCAGCCGACATGCATGAGGCCTACTAGGTGGTGTGCAGCCTGATGACATCCAACCACAGCAATCCCAGTCATGGCTCGTGCAGGGCTGGTGGTGCACAGGTATCCCATTATGTCCCCTGCATCTTTATTTGACATCCTGACGTCCTCCAACATTTCCACGATCTAGAACCAAATGCCGAGGGAACCCTCTGCATTTGGACTGTGTGGTAGACATCACATCTTCACAAATTATCTATTCCTCTCATCTTTCGAATATGGTCTCGATTCGTCTTAACCCGAGAAAAATTCTCATAATTTTATTCTCGTTCAGTAGTCGGTGAAGGCGGTCATGATGGCCTTGCAGAAGGGCTCGACTCTGTTCTTACTATAGTAGCATCATATAAGGCTGTCTCCAACAATGAGCACCTAAATACGATACTGATTCTCTACTTTGGGTGATGCACAGTGAAAAGAATACACACCCAAAACTGAGCTACTCCAACAGCGAACGCATACAAAGAAGCATCCAGGAGCGGGAGGTGAGCGGGCCCACTTCAGCGGCGCAGACGGGAGGCGAACGCCGATGCGTCGCGAGGAGAGACTTTTTTGCGTCTCGTTTCAGCTCACAGACAAAATTGGCAACTTGTATGGGTCACCTGTTGGCGGCGGTTTTCATCACCCAAAACCATTGCATATAACCTATTTTTAGGTTTGCCTCTCGTTGTTGGAGAAAGCCTAAGGACTCATCATATATGGACTACAAAGTCTTACAGACTGTTAATTCACAGATTTCCTTTACTAAATGATTGTGTACTTGAGTTCTCCTGCACTGTCAAAATTGAAGTGGAGACTTTTGCATTATCTGCTGATTTTTCAAAGGATCTTAGATGAAGAATATGATTGAGAAACTAATCATAAGTCTCTTTAATTCTTATCAACGTCTGATATTTATCTTTTTTGTTTTATCATTACATATTTACATTTGTCCATAGTTGGAACTTATATTATTGCAGTAGCAGATCTAATCATTTTTAATTTGTTTGTTTAATTCATATGCAGTGTCTGTTCTGTGATAGTTATTGAATAAATTAATCTACTTATCTATTATCTACAGTACAGATGATTCAATTTCTCATAGAGATTCATAAGAACATTAGAGGTTATGTGCGGATATATGTCAACATATTACTTATTTTGAATTCATTCCTAGATGTATTTTTTCACATCCTATTCTGATACTTGGAGCTTATTTCATAAACACCAGTTTGTGCAACTAGTTGTTGATTAACATATATATAGGTAGAGGGAGTGATTTCTTATCCACCTAATGTGCGAGTGCCTAATCCTGCAATACCAAATATCTATATTCATCAATTTGTATTTAGGTATTTCATGGTTGGTACATGGTGGCATCTAAAGTTCATGTTGTCATCCTACAGTTTGCCTAGCGCGAGTGTCTCTTTCCCGAGAATTCCTGCATGCATACACCCTTAGCGACATGTGGTAAATTATATTTAAAAGTTTACCTAAACCCTATTATTTCTTCTGTCCGATCCCAAAATCCTTATGAACAACTTCCTTAATTACAACTATTGTTATGTAATTTTAGGCTGCTTTTGGTTCATATTTGATTACCTCAGCCCCTCTTATTGCGATGCTTAATGATTATTTTTCTAGATAAATGGTAGTTTCTGCTTATGAGATCATGGTGACTATTGTTTCATTATCTGTTCGAACATCAATCATAATTCAGTTTTCCTCCTGTCCTTCATCTTGTCTTCTCTTTTTTGTTTTCTTTGCATGACTTGTTTGGACATGTTGATTCTTATTTTAGTTATGTTAGAGATTATAGTATAAAATCAATTTCTTTCTTATGTAGTTACATCTATAAATTCTATTTGTTTGTGATCTATGTCAGATCTCAGAGATCTCTATCCTGTTTTCAAATTCCACTTTACTATGAATATTTATTAATTATGCTTCTTGGTTAGAGCTAAGAGTTTCATCAATGTTATTTATCCTCTTCTCTCTTCTCTCTCTCTCTCTCTCTCTCTCTCTCTCTCTCTCTCTCTCTCTCTCTCTCTCTCGTGTGCGGATCACCATCAAAGCATCCTCATCCATCTACTCCCCATGATTGCTCACATAGGTAGTTTCTTCTACTATTACTGATTTGTTTGTGTGGCTAATAATTCTTGAAAATTTATAAGAGTATAGCTTTTGCATTTGTTTTCATTGGAAATTAGCCTCTTTTCAGCCTCGCTAGTTCTCCAATTTTATTACAAATGTAAATTATGGTTGTTTTTGCTTCCTAATCTTTAGCATTAGTTATGGCTGTTTTTTCTCATTTTAGTTAGCCTTGCACCTGTAGGAGAATCAACAACAATGGTGTGTCACTAGGACGAAAAAGGTGTGTTGGAGAATCCTATGCTCTTGTTTGCACTGATCGCTGTCTCCACCAGTCAATTTGTCATTGATTTTATGATTTAATGATTTGTCGATCTTGGTCTATATATGCTGAAAGGACCTAAGGTGTCGCCTAGAGGGGGGGTGAATAGGCTTTTCTAAAAAATTTACAACTTATAATGCGGAAGCAATTAGTATGTGAGTTTCCAATTACTTGGAAACTCCCAATCGGAGTAAAACAACCCCTTAAGAGACAAACACAAAGTATATGACTAGAAATTAACCACTTAGAAGGCAATACCCTGCACCACAAAGATTAGCTCAAGGATTAAACAAATTTGGGCGCAGTCAGTAAATACCGGACATGTCCGGTATCAATACCGGACAAGTCCGGTATGCACGGGTTGTGCGGGACTGCTCCTTTTCTTCTCCAATTCCTCACACAACCTGCAATCACTATGTATGATGTATATGTATAAACTGATTGCTTGCAAAACAACTAGCACAACGAAGAATAACAAATAGCCGAAAGTAAAGTACAAAAGAATGACACGGTATTTGTTTCACCGAAGTTCGGCACCCCCTCGGGTCCTACTCTCCGTTGAGCCGGCTGCGAGCTACCACAAAGGTGGGCTCTAGAGGACACCACGGGTCACTCTAGCCGCGGTCTATTTCACCCGCTATGCTCCTTCCACTAGTTGATCTCTTTTGAGGAGAGATCGAACCTTCACAAACTTTCCGAGGCACTCCACAAATCTCTTGGGTGCTCAACGGCGACGCCTAACCGTCTAGGACCGTAGAGTCCAAGAGTAACGAATGCGCACAACAAGATAGACGATTTGCACAAGTGCTCAAGAGATGGCTTGCTCTCTAATTTTGAATCTCTCTCAACCCACAAATGGATTTGGCAATTAGAGGACAATCACTCACTAAGAGAGGGTTGGAAAGTGTTTTGAAAGGCTTAGAATGAGTGTGGGAACCAGTAGAATCAGCAGCCTCCAAAGGTGGAGGTTTGGGGGTATTTATAAGTCCACATTCGAAACTAGCCGTTTTCTAGCCGTTGGCTGAGTCAGCTCATACCGGACATGTCCGGTATGCATACCGGACATGTCCGGTATGACTTACTGCGAGAGAAACATGCTGAACAGACCAACTTTCAAACTTCCCATATGATCCCGGTAGTACCGACCACAAGGTCGGTGGTACCGCTAGTTATAAGGGGAATTTTTACAGCCTCTCTGGAAATGGCCAAATTTTGGCCTACCGGTACTACCGCTATAACCTCGGTAGTACCGACCCAAGGGGCGGTAGAACCGCCCATCGCCAAAGAACCGTTAGCCACCAAGCCACAAATACCGGACATGTCCGGTATGCATACCGGACATGTCCGGTATGACTTTAACTGCGCGAGAATTATCCTTAACCAACCAACTTTGAAACCCCGAATAGGATCTCGGTGGTACCGACCACAAGGTCGGTAGCACCGGCAGTTAAAAAGGGGGTTTTGCAACCTCTCTGTGATGGGCCAAAAATGGCCTACCGGTAGTACCGCTATAACCCCGGTAGTACCGGTCGGTGGTACCGACGCAAGGGTCGGTGGAACCGCCCAAACACAGTCTACGACCCAGAAATCCGCACATACCGGACATGTCCGGTATGAATACCGGACATGTCCGGTATGGACTCCAGGTTCAGATTGAGCGCCGAGGCCGAGGCCTGGCTCTTGAGCGCCGAGGCCGAGGCCTGGCTCAGAGGCTCGGGCGAGACGGACTTTGAGCGCCGAGGCCGAGGCCTGGCTCAGAAGCTCGGGCGAGACGGACTGTGAGCGCCGAGGCCGAGGCCTGGCTCAGAAGCTCGGGCGAGACGGAATTTGAGCGCCGAGGCCGAGGCCTGGCTCAGAGGCTCGGGCGAGACGGACTCTGAGCGCCGAGGCCGAGGCCTGGCTCAGAGGCTCGGGCGAGACGGAGTGGCCGCACTGCTGTGGGCTCATACCGGACATGTCCGGTATGCATACCGGACATGTCCGGTATGGACAGACAGTGCAGCAAACAGTTGGAAGTTAGCTCTAGCTCTCTCATGTCTCACTTAGGTTGGTTTGAGCACTTATGAAGAATCATCTACTATATGTTGCATCCCTCTTAATAGTACGGCTTTCCTATTTACTCAAGATAAATTGAAATAAGAATTTTAAACCTCTTGAGTTGATCCCCATTTGAACCAAAGCCGCTTGTCTTCATTTTTCATATTGAGAGGAATGGTTGTCGTGTTTGCAAGTAGATATCCCTCGAGCATAGCCATCTTGATCATGTGACTTGACTCCATGCAAGTGATATAATGAAGTTTCAAATGTGCCAAGTCACTCCAATCAATATTGTTGCTAGGAATGTTGATTCTCCACTAAATGCGATCTTCAAGCTTGATTGATCCTTCGACTAAATGCAAGTACTTTCTTCTTCACTCTAGCTAGGTTCTTCGGCCGCCAAGCCGTCGCTTGCCCTTCACCCTTGCTTAGTACCTCGAAGACTCTTTCCTTGCTATCTTCACCATCTCAAGCCATTCAACCATACTTAGTTTTGAATCCTTTCTTTGCAATCATAAATAAACCATGATTATCCCACAATATGATAGTCCTTTATATCAATATCAATCTCATTGTTGTCTTGTGCTTGTGACATGATCTTCACACAACAATCCATCATTTTGACTTTGCATTATATTTCAAGTACATAGTGAGATAACCTTTTCCCTGTGTCACACTTAGTAAACACATTAGATCCTTAATCAATATTGTCATCAAGTCATCCAAAACATACTTAAGTGCAACATGCACTTTCAATCTCCCCCTTTTTGGTGATTGATGACAACCTTGATTAAAGCTTACAAGAGAATAAAACAATTAAGCTTATGGGTTCAATGATTTATAAAAAGCTCCCTCTTAGTATGTGCAACATGAATTGAATTCATAAGGGACCTCAAAATGTCAGTTTGCACATACTAAGGTGAGTTGGAAACTCCCCCTAAATCATTGCATCCGAGAAGTGCACAAGTGTGAGCAATATAAATCATGATGCATATGACAAGATATATCACACAAGTCAATAAAAAGAACAATACACCAAGACATATGCAACACACTAGTAAGTGAACATGTTATGAAAAATAAATTACTACTCATATCACACACATAGCACTCACACAAAGATCTCTCAAGTCCACAACCACTAAGATAGATTATATTACAAGATAAAGATCATGTCTTATCACAAAGATGTCATACATGACTCATGATATTACAATAAAGCTCAAACTCTCAAACTCTTGATAACTGAACCACCTGCAGTACAAATCTCTAGGAAGTCTGGAAGCTCTAATCAACTATCTCTCCCCCTTTGTCATCTATCTCCAAAAAGGTAAACATGAAGCTCAAAAGATGAC
Organism: Coix lacryma-jobi var. lacryma-jobi; assembly: GCA_009763385.1. Taxonomy (NCBI): domain Eukaryota; kingdom Viridiplantae; phylum Streptophyta; class Magnoliopsida; order Poales; family Poaceae; genus Coix; species Coix lacryma-jobi. Next base: position 4,318,218 of record CM019827.1, read on the forward strand.
TCAAAGAGGGCTGCAGGCTAAACTGTCACTCGTCGTCGTCTCTAGGCTGTCGAGAGCTCTGTCCTGGGTCAGGGTAGCCGTGGGTACCACCAAGGAAGCTATCCCACACGTCTGAAGCAAGCTCCTCTGCTGAGCTAGGACGAAACAGGGGGTCTGTGGAGTACCTGGGAGCTGTGTCGTGGGGCTGCTGCTCTGCTCCCTGCCTCTGACTCTGCTGCTCTGCCTCTGCTCCCTGACTCTGACGCACTGCAAGCTCGTCAAACTCCCTCTCATACCTCTGCTGCTGCTGCTCAAACGACTCAGGCTGCTCGGTCTCATCATCTGACGGTGGAGACCTCGGGGGCTGAAACCTGTAGTGCTCGTGAAGCATCTTCAGCGTCCTCGAGTCCTCTCTCCTAGCCTGCCTCTCACGGTGCTGCTGAGCCTTGATCACACTGACGTCCTTGCACACACCTAGAATACTGCTCAGAACCTTGCGCAAAAGAGAGCGCTGCCTGCCACGTCCCTGAGTAGAGGAGGGTAAACGAGTGCGTGGCAAAGGAGAACCTGTCCTAGCTGCTCCTCCTCCTGCTGCTGCTGCTGCTGGGTCCTCTGGCTGTGGCTCTGCTGGAACTGGAACTGCCCCTGGTCCAGGTGGAGGTATAGGAGACTCAGGAAGGTCTGCCTGGAACCTCAGAGGCCTGTGAGAGTGGTCATAAGTGAAAGTGGCACCAATCTGCTGCTCAATCATATGCTGAATGTATGGTGCAAATCCACATCCCTTGAGTGGTCTCTCACCCACTCTCTTGATCTCATACCAGATAAAGTCAAAGATGCTGAAAGGCTGTGCTCCTGGTGCTAACCTGTGCAGGAGGTTCCTCGTGTAATCTGCAAGTGTCCCTCTGTCTCCTGACTTGCAATCAATTGTGGCCCTGAGCATCCTGTTGAGATAGCCATAGGTAGGGTGAATGCCTCTCACCTTCCCTACAACTGCCCCAGCAGGTAGAGGTGGTGGGTACATGTACCCAAGCTGCTCTGGAGGAAGCACAACCTCATCGTGAATACTAGCTCTCTGAAGATCCTCCTCGTCAAAACCAAGATACCCTGCAAACTCCCTGTAAGACACAGAGTACCAGACACCCTCAGTCATCCAGTTCATGCGCTTCTCATCAATCTCGTCAGACTCCTCAACATATAGGGTGGCATAGAACTGGGCTATCACCTCATCACACCAATCATGCTGAAACTCCAGAATGCGGTAGAGGCCTGTCTGCTGGCAAATAGCAATAGCATGCTCAACTGAAGGACGGTGATGATCTCTAGCATGCTGCCAATCAACGTACTGAGCTCTAATGATCACAGGGTTTCTGGTCAGAAGCACCTTCTCATAATAGTCAATGTGGAACAAGGTGTGAAACCTGTAATCATAGATGTTCCTCTCCTGTCCCCTGGGGTCTCTCCTCCGCTCTCTCCTGGCCTTCTGTGTACCACCGGACTCCCGATAGTCCACACGAGCCACCCAAGCAGGAATCAGGGCGGCAGGACGTATCACAAGAGCCCCAAAGTGCAAACCCTCCTGCTGCTGCTGAGGTGCATCCTCTTCCTCTTCTTCCTCTTCTTCCTCTCCTTCTTCCTCTTCTTCAATCTCTTCTTCCTCTTCTTCCTCTATGTCATCACGAGCTGCAAACAGATAAGGAGCTCTAGAGGCACCTCCCCTTGGAGGTCTAGTAGTGCCAAGACCACTACCACTCCCACTGTCACTGCTGCCTCCAATTGACAAGCCGGAGTGAGAATCTTGCCTCCTCTTCTTATGCCTTTCCCTTGTTGGATCATGTCTCGTCTTGGTTCGAGGCTCAACTCTATCACTCATAACTGCTGCCCTGTGACCAAACAATCCACAAAGATATCTCAGAAGCATATTCATAGGATGTATCAAATATAGTTGAATAATTAGAGAAATGATTAAATGCCCCATGAATTGCAAGCACCTAGATCAAACTTGATCACTAGGTTTACAACACACTTATAGACATCTAATACAATCCCTAACATCAACCATAGGAGGCATGAATCGAGAAAAACAGAAAGATTTCTGTTCTGCTGGGAAGAACCGGACATGTCCGGTCCCATACCGGACATGTCCGGTATGGACGTCCACAGCCGCCCCCCACGGGGTTTCTCGGTTCACCCCTAATCCAAATCCAATCCATCTCAAACTTAATACATTGCTTCTAGACCATGAATCCAACATCTTGACCAAAGGAATTTGTAAATGATATAGCGATGAGTAGATCGGACAAGTCCGGGATTTGAAATACCTTGGGATGAGATGAAACGAGGGGAAAATCCAAATCCAACACCGGGCACTTGCTTTTGATGCAATCCTTATCCAAATCCTTCTCCCTTTCTCACTTTTCTACGGAGGGAGCACTAGGTCGCGGAGGGTGGAGAGAGACGGCTCCTTGCTTGGCCGGTTGAGAGGAAATAGAAGTGAGGGAGAGAGAGAAAGCCCGAAGGGGTATGCTGACTTAAGTCCCCCGCTCATACCGGACATGTCCGGTATGCATTCCGGACAAGTCCGGTTTGTGCGGGTTTTGTCAGAAACTCTCTGCTCATACCGGACAAGTCCGATATGTATACCGGACAAGTCCGGTATTTGCAGATTGCGTCCAACAGCTCCAAATCTGCTTCTCTTTTTTTTCAAAACCCCTTTCTTTCCTCAAACACATTTCATCAAATTTTGTTCTCCTCTTTCCATATGATTTCACAGAGGGTACTTATGTCCAAATCTCAAGTTTTCTTCTTTCTATGTTTGATCCAAGATTTTCAAGTCACTTAAAATTAGAGAGAAACCTTATGTCCATGAATCGATTCGACAAGAGGATTATCAAGGAATATAATTTACTTTAGAGATATAGGACTTGAGAGAGACCCATGCCACTTGTAATTAGTCAATCAAACAATCAAGTGGAACAATAATTGCAAGTGTCATGGGTAGGTCACAAAGACCAAGAGTCAAATATTTTCCAAAACACACTTCCTATTCATGCTAGTAAGGGATTTGGAAATATCTATCTTATCACACACAAGTGCACACGCTAGCATATTATGGGCCTATTATGCACTTTCAATGCACATATTAAAAACATACCTTTGCCTTGTGCCCACAAGTTCCACCTAGCATGACATGGTGATGATTTTGTTGACCTTTCTTGTCAAATAGTCATGTCCTCACCGAGAAGTCAATTTGTTCAAGATGAATTACAACATGTGCTCAATTGACTTCATTAGCTCATAAAAGGCACAAAGTTGAAATTGAGCTCCCCCTCAATTAGTGCTTCAAGTGTTTGAATTCCTTTCTAAGCACTTTCATTCCATCAAGAATGTGAGAGTCAAAGTTCAACTTTGGCCAACACAAAGTAATTGGACGTAACCAACTTTTCTCAAATAAATCCAATTATGAATAAATGAGCATAAGTGGTGAAAAGATGGCTATCCTACCAAGTTTTGGTGTTCTAAGTCATGGTGAAGATGAAGAGATAGAAAGGACAAACTTAGATTACTAACGAGTCAACCCTATAGGCGAGTATGATAAAAGTAGGTTGATAGGTTGAGTTATAATTTCAAATTGATTTGCTCAACCACCTTGAAAGCACATACTAGCATTATGACTTCTATATGCACTTACATAGCATGAATATAAACACATACCTTGGCCTTGAGCTCACATATGTTCCACTAAGAGTAATCATGGCATAATCATCTTCGTGTTGACTTGACTTGTCAAGTGATCATGCCTTTGTCAAAGTGATCTCCTTTTCATTTAAAGAACTATCACATCACTTTAGAGGAAATTGTTAGATCACAATGGTTCAAGGTAGAAACTAAACTTCCCTTTAATAGGTGCTCAAGTCATTTTGAATTACTTGTGAAAGCACTTTGGTTTTCTTTTAAGGAAAAGGGAATGTTTTTCTACCTTGACCAAGACACATATATTTGCCAAATCCTGAATTAAGTTCAAGTACTACTTACAAACACTCAGTATAGATTAATGTGCAGGTATTTAGTTAGAGCAAAAGACTAGTCCACAAAGATCTAGCAATTCTTCTAAATCCAGAAATCTCATCCTTTCTCTGCCCATACCGGACATGTCCGGTATGGATACCGGACAAGTCCGGTATGAAGTGACTTTGTCCAAATCTGCATATGGAGTCACTGGTCTTAACAGAGTGAGTAACTCATACCGGACATGTCTGGTACGATACCGGACAAGTCCGGTATTTGCAAATCAGAGCCAGTAAACAGCCACTTCTGAGATTTCCTTTTGGCTCTAGTTCATTTCACTTCCCTGCACTTCATCAAAGATAATGCTCTACTAGAGAGCCATTAAGAGCATCGAATGGCAAATATCATAGGAATAAATCAAATTCATTTAATCACTAAGTTTTAGGCACTTATCATCAATGGTGTAGATGAGTAAAAATGAAATCAATCATCACATAAACTTCGGGTCAACCCTATAGGATAATGTTAACAACATAGGTTGATAGTTTGAGTTGAGATGTCATTTTGCTTGCTCAAACACCCCGAAGGCCTTCATCTCACCATTGGTACCTACATCAACATCCTAACCACATTTTGGTACCCAACTTTTGTTGGGTCCTTCAAGGTTAGTCAACAAGTGCTTAGGCACCCAAGTGGCCTTAGAGCTAGTATGCGGTGAACACATCACCTTACTAGTGCTAAGTCCCTTTGTAGTCTTCCTAAGCACATTATCATTTGCAAATGTGTTCGGCTTAGGAAACATACCATTTGGGCAATCATAGCTTAGATGCCCCTTTCTCCTACAAGCATAGCAAATACGCCCATTGTTTGCTCTTCTCTTGTCTTGCTTGTTGGGACATGCATCAACCATGTGTCCCGGTTCATTGCATGCATAGCATCTTCTTATTGCAACTTGAGCCATCTTCCTTGCCTCTTGGTATGTGGGGCAACTTTTGGTGAGGTGACCCAACTTGTTGCATTTGAGGCAAGGACTTGGTGCATCATTCTTCATTTGCTTGGACAATTTGGTTGATGCCTTTTGTTCGGCCGCTTCACATTTGTCGGCCCACGTCTTGTGTGGACACTTAGCCCACTCATGTCCATACAATCCGCAACCATAGCATAATCTCTTCTTTTGTTTCTTGCCCTTGGTTGCTTTCTCATGACTTGAGGAGTGACTAGATTGTTGGATTTTGGAGGAAGCAAAGTTTGAACCCTTCTCAAGCTTCTTCACCATGATATCACGGTTATCTTGAGAAGGTTGTGCTTTCTCCTTATCCTTCAATCTAATCACATCCTTCTTTAGATTTCCCACTTCTTCGATGAGCCTAGCATTTTCTTTAAGAGTTTGCTCAATCGAAGATTGGCTTGCTTGAGAGGTACACTCATTAGCACAAATAACATTTAATTGAGATGGTGCACTAGTGAGTGTAGTAGTGTGAGATTGAGAAGATTTTACCATAGCAATAACAACCTCATGTGCAATCTCAAGCATAGCATTTGATTCCACTAGCTTCTCATGTGAGCACTTGAGATGGGTGAAGTCCTCTTGTAGGGACATGTGCTCATATGAGAGACCACTCATTTTTGCTTTAAGCATGTGATTCTCCTTTTCTAGCCTTTCCATATTAGAGAGAGAGTTAGTAGCTAAGGCATGCTCAATTGACAATTTTTCATACCTTTCTTCTAATGCCTTTAGCTCTTCTATTTTGGAGATGAGGAACTCTTCTTGATTTTGAAGGGATTGCTCTTGTTCATCCACCTCCTTTTCTAGCTCATCATTTTTCTTCAGCAAGTTGACGAACAAGAGCTTATCTTCATACTTGAGATAATCAAGCGATTCATCATCTTCATCATCCTCATCGCTCTCTACTTGATTATCTCTTGATGCCTTCTCCTTGATCTCACCAAGAATCTTCTCTTGATCTTTCTTGGTTGCTTTCTTCTTGTTCTTCTTGGCCATGAGACACAAGTGATGAGTATCATGAGCTACTGAGGTTGACTCATCACTTGGTCGCCATCGATCATGAGAGTCGTTGCTGTCTGCTGCTAGCTCCCTGTCTGCTGGGCTGATACCGGACATGTCCGGTACCCATACCGGACATGTCCGGTATGGACAGACAGTGTCCAGAGCAGCAGCAGCCAACACCTCTCGATCCGGCTCGTCTTCCTTGAGGCTTCCTGAGGCTTCCTCACATGATGATGACTCAATGGACTTCATTTCCATTGAATCACAATCATATGCTTCATCACATTTGGACTTCCCATACAAATGGGCAAGTCTAGTCCAAATGACATGAGCACTCTCCGGTGGAGAATCTCCATTGTAAATAGCCTCCTTAAGAACCTCTGCACTCAATGAGTTCAACATGATCAAACACGCATGAGCATTGAGTTGCACACATATCTCTTCCTCTTTTGTCAAGTTCTTATAGTTGCTCCAATCAACTATAGAAAGAGATATGCTCGCATCCACAATATGCTCAATAATGGGGCTAATAGCCCGAAATGCATTGAGTACATAAGATGACCAAGATAGAAAGTTTGAACCATCATTTTGGAGAAGCACCACGTTTGTCTCCATAGGCGAATCCATCGGTTCTCACAAGCGGTGAAGCTCAAACGTGAGTCCTAGCTCCGATACCAATTGAAAGGACCTAAGGTGTCGCCTAGAGGGGGGGTGAATAGGCTTTTCTAAAAAATTTACAACTTATAATGCGGAAGCAATTAGTATGTGAGTTTCCAATTACTTGGAAACTCCCAATCGGAGTAAAACAACCCCTTAAGAGACAAACACAAAGTATATGACTAGAAATTAACCACTTAGAAGGCAATACCCTGCACCACAAAGATTAGCTCAAGGATTAAACAAATTTGGGCGCAGTCAGTAAATACCGGACATGTCCGGTATCAATACCGGACAAGTCCGGTATGCACGGGTTGTGCGGGACTGCTCCTTTTCTTCTCCAATTCCTCACACAACCTGCAATCACTATGTATGATGTATATGTATAAACTGATTGCTTGCAAAACAACTAGCACAACGAAGAATAACAAATAGCCGAAAGTAAAGTACAAAAGAATGACACGGTATTTGTTTCACCGAAGTTCGGCACCCCCTCGGGTCCTACTCTCCGTTGAGCCGGCTGCGAGCTACCACAAAGGTGGGCTCTAGAGGACACCACGGGTCACTCTAGCCGCGGTCTATTTCACCCGCTATGCTCCTTCCACTAGTTGATCTCTTTTGAGGAGAGATCGAACCTTCACAAACTTTCCGAGGCACTCCACAAATCTCTTGGGTGCTCAACGGCGACGCCTAACCGTCTAGGACCGTAGAGTCCAAGAGTAACGAATGCGCACAACAAGATAGACGATTTGCACAAGTGCTCAAGAGATGGCTTGCTCTCTAATTTTGAATCTCTCTCAACCCACAAATGGATTTGGCAATTAGAGGACAATCACTCACTAAGAGAGGGTTGGAAAGTGTTTTGAAAGGCTTAGAATGAGTGTGGGAACCAGTAGAATCAGCAGCCTCCAAAGGTGGAGGTTTGGGGGTATTTATAAGTCCACATTCGAAACTAGCCGTTTTCTAGCCGTTGGCTGAGTCAGCTCATACCGGACATGTCCGGTATGCATACCGGACATGTCCGGTATGACTTACTGCGAGAGAAACATGCTGAACAGACCAACTTTCAAACTTCCCATATGATCCCGGTAGTACCGACCACAAGGTCGGTGGTACCGCTAGTTATAAGGGGAATTTTTACAGCCTCTCTGGAAATGGCCAAATTTTGGCCTACCGGTACTACCGCTATAACCTCGGTAGTACCGACCCAAGGGGCGGTAGAACCGCCCATCGCCAAAGAACCGTTAGCCACCAAGCCACAAATACCGGACATGTCCGGTATGCATACCGGACATGTCCGGTATGACTTTAACTGCGCGAGAATTATCCTTAACCAACCAACTTTGAAACCCCGAATAGGATCTCGGTGGTACCGACCACAAGGTCGGTAGCACCGGCAGTTAAAAAGGGGGTTTTGCAACCTCTCTGTGATGGGCCAAAAATAGCCTACCGGTAGTACCGCTATAACCCCGGTAGTACCGGTCGGTGGTACCGACGCAAGGGTCGGTGGAACCGCCCAAACACAGTCTACGACCCAGAAATCCGCACATACCGGACATGTCCGGTATGAATACCGGACATGTCCGGTATGGACTCCAGGTTCAGATTGAGCGCCGAGGCCGAGGCCTGGCTCTTGAGCGCCGAGGCCGAGGCCTGGCTCAGAGGCTCGGGCGAGACGGACTTTGAGCGCCGAGGCCGAGGCCTGGCTCAGAAGCTCGGGCGAGACGGACTGTGAGCGCCGAGGCCGAGGCCTGGCTCAGAAGCTCGGGCGAGACGGAATTTGAGCGCCGAGGCCGAGGCCTGGCTCAGAGGCTCGGGCGAGACGGACTCTGAGCGCCGAGGCCGAGGCCTGGCTCAGAGGCTCGGGCGAGACGGAGTGGCCGCACTGCTGTGGGCTCATACCGGACATGTCCGGTATGCATACCGGACATGTCCGGTATGGACAGACAGTGCAGCAAACAGTTGGAAGTTAGCTCTAGCTCTCTCATGTCTCACTTAGGTTGGTTTGAGCACTTATGAAGAATCATCTACTATATGTTGCATCCCTCTTAATAGTACGGCTTTCCTATTTACTCAAGATAAATTGAAATAAGAATTTTAAACCTCTTGAGTTGATCCCCATTTGAACCAAAGCCGCTTGTCTTCATTTTTCATATTGAGAGGAATGGTTGTCGTGTTTGCAAGTAGATATCCCTCGAGCATAGCCATCTTGATCATGTGACTTGACTCCATGCAAGTGATATAATGAAGTTTCAAATGTGCCAAGTCACTCCAATCAATATTGTTGCTAGGAATGTTGATTCTCCACTAAATGCGATCTTCAAGCTTGATTGATCCTTCGACTAAATGCAAGTACTTTCTTCTTCACTCTAGCTAGGTTCTTCGGCCGCCAAGCCGTCGCTTGCCCTTCACCCTTGCTTAGTACCTCGAAGACTCTTTCCTTGCTATCTTCACCATCTCAAGCCATTCAACCATACTTAGTTTTGAATCCTTTCTTTGCAATCATAAATAAACCATGATTATCCCACAATATGATAGTCCTTTATATCAATATCAATCTCATTGTTGTCTTGTGCTTGTGACATGATCTTCACACAACAATCCATCATTTTGACTTTGCATTATATTTCAAGTACATAGTGAGATAACCTTTTCCCTGTGTCACACTTAGTAAACACATTAGATCCTTAATCAATATTGTCATCAAGTCATCCAAAACATACTTAAGTGCAACATGCACTTTCATATGCATATATGCACTAGTTGATATTATAGATTCAAGGTTTGCACTGTTGTTCAATTTGCCCCTTATATTTTTTTTGTGGGAACCCTAGCTACCTGGAGCATGCACGAGGCCTTATCTTGCATTACTAAAAGTACTAGTGTTTCATGGTAATTTTTCATTTTCTATGAACTGGTTATAACTATGTATAGCACTAATCTTGTGTGAATACTTACAAACATACGTAAGTATAATAAGAAGGTTAACAAGACTAGCACATTGTACTTATTTTTAATTATTACAGTAATTATGTAGCTAAATTTAAATCATGGTTTCTTAACAAAAATATCATACTAGATTATTATGATCTCAGCCAGTTTGGTGTAAATAGGATTTTGTGGTTGTCAAGCACTTGTGCATGCAGGCATTAGTTAGTGAAACTATTTTTCAAGGTTAGTGATACTATTTGTGACCAGACTAGTGTGGCTATAAATATTCAAGGTTTCTATGTTTCACTAGTTTTTTCGAGTCACACATGCCAACATTTTCTACTTGTTTAGTGTGGTTGCGAATAATTTATGTTTTTATTATTCACTTTCTGACATTTCATAACATCAAAAGATTTTTACACACTTTTTGTCAATCTGATTATACAGACTATAAATTCATGACATGGTTGCTTCAGGACTATAAACACCTTTTAAAATATTGTGATGGTTGAAGATGGCACAATAGGGCATAGAAGATCATGTCTCTGCTCCTTTGGTACCTAGATCGATGTGAGTATTACAGAGCATAGATGCATTTCATTAGTAAATTTTATCAGTACGCAAGCTGCAGTTCCATCTTTTGGTCCTTGTATGCATGTTTGTGTATCACATGAATAAATAGTTTAGTTCATATTTGCCCATCACTAATACCTAGGCAGTGCGCTTGTAGTAGTAGTAGTATGTCTGTGCTAATGCTATGGTCGAACTCCCTGTATTGTTTTCCTAGACTTTGTGTTGTTCATTGTTTGGGCAAGTTGCCTTCAAAGCAATAATATCTAACCATTGAATTTCTATCTTACTCTCGAGAATATCATGTAGGACATATTAGCGAGAGCTCAAGCACGGAGGTATTTGAAGATTTTATAGTTTATTAGTGGAGAGATTAGCAAAAGGAAAACACAATTCCATTGAGGCGACATTGAGAGATTAGTTTTGTAATTAGTCTATTTTTAATAGACTGAATTAGGATCATGTGACTAACTAAAATTTTAGCCAAAGAGATGAACACGCCCTAAACAAGGCCCTAATACTATAGTAGTATATATAATCCCTGCCGTCCCTGCCTTAGCTAGCTCCGTAGCTAGCTTGTAGTCTCCGACGACGGAGATGGAAAGCAAGCACAAGCAGCACCGGTCACCGGTCGCTGGGCAGGCAGCTAGGACTAGTGTACTGTACTGTACTGTACTGTACTCTACTCTAGTTACTGTATCATCTCCTTCAGTGACCCATTCATTCTCTGACCCGGCCCCCGCCGCCGCGTTCAATTCTCAATTTCGATTCCCATTCATCATTCCCTTGTCTCTGGCTCTCTGCAGCTAATAGAGGCTAGCATTCGGATCGATCGCCCGTCGTCGATCCATGGCAGCAGGCGGCAACAAGGAACAGGGCTCCTCCTCCTCGTCGTCGTCGTCCAGAGGAGAAGGAGATGCATGTGCTAGCTGGCAGCAGCAGGCCGGCGGCGTCGCAGCAGCACCACCAGCACCAGGCGGCGCTGCGCGAGAGGTACGAGCTGCAGAGCCCGAGAGGCAAGGGCAGCTTCGCGGAGGTGTGGGAGAGCAGGCACCGGCGCACGGGCCACAAGGTGGCCATCAAGATCATCTCCCACGACAAGAGCCCAAGACCACCGAGAAGAAGATCGCGCGGGAGATCCGCGTGATGCGCCTGCTGAGTCAGGGACTCCACCGCCCCCATCCCCATGTCATCCGCTTCTACGAGGCCATGGCCACCCACGCCCCACACCTACATCGTCATGGAGCTCGCCGAGTCCGGGCAGCTCCACGACCACGTCGTCCTGCAGGGGCAGGGGAGGCTGCCCGAGGAGCAGGCCCGCGCCATCTTCCGGCAGCTGGCCGCCGCCGTGCTCTTCTGCCACCGCAGCATGGTCGCGCACCGGGACCTCAAGATGGAGAACGTCCTGCTCACGGTGGACAAGGACGTCAAGGTCGTCGACTTCGGATTCAGCAAGCTCTACAGGGACGCCAAGCCGATGCGCAGGAATACGGGGAGCCCCGAGTACGCGGCGCCCGAGCTGTTTTTTAGACGAAAGAAGAATTGTATTAAATTATACTTGGGTACATCATCGTATTACAAGTATTCTGGAAAAAACATGTATCCAGAAACTGATTCTCATCTATATTATACCCACACCGTGAAAAGCTCAAACTCTCAAATTCAAACCTCTTTGACGCTTCGTATAGATGACCGCACGGCTGTTGGGCCGCGCCACCAGGTGCTACGTGGGGCTCCAGGTCGACGTCTGGAGCTGCGGCGTCATCCTCTACGGCATGCTCTGCGGCGGCCTGCCCTTCGACGGCGCCGACGTCTCCGAGATCGCCAGGAACGTCAGGCGCGGCGAGTACCGGGTGCCGTCCTGGGTGTCGGACGACGCGCGGGACCTCGTCGCGGGGATGCTCATCGTCTCGCCCAGCCAGCCGGACACCATGCCCGTGTACCTGCTGGCGACGATGCCCCCACCGCCACCGACACCGGACGCAGACGCCGCGCGCATGGCGCAGGTCGACGAGGCGGCCGTGGAGCAGCTGGTGACGCGCCACGGCTTCGACAGGAGCAGCCTGCTGGAGTCCCTGCACCGCCGGCAACAGCAGCAGCACCAGGAGGAGGACGAGGAGGCGGCGGTCGCGTACCAGCTGGTCCTCGCCAGCATGTCCGACGCGGCCACCCGGTAGGTACCTGCTCTAGTGGGCGCTGGGAGGCCTGCTGGACGGCGGCGGCGTGCTCCTCCACGACTGCTCGCGCCTGAACATGTGCAGCGCTGGAGGAGCTGCGCATACCCATCGTCTCCTACCATGCACGCCGCCACCGGATCATGTGCCGCGCTGACGTCCCAGCAGGCGACGACGTGCAGATGAAGACATACTCGTACTTGACAGAATGTCGCCCACGGTATTCTTCGAGATTCAGGTCGGTTTTGCATTGCATTACTATTAGAATATTGAATCGAATAGAGCACAAAATGAAAGCCAACAATGCAATGCATCTAACTGACGACTGATTGTATTCTTGGTTGCATCGCCTCCGTATTACTATTACATTATTAGATCGAATAGAGCACAAAATGAAAGCCAACAATGCAATGCATCTAACTGACGACTGATTGTATTCTATGCCTGCATGATTTGATAATGCATACATGATACATGCAGGTGTTAAAGACCACAGAGGAATTTCAACAAGGCACCGCCAATGACAATGATAATTCACAACAGGAACAAAGATGAAGGACGTCCACATCCACATCCACGGTACGTTGTGCATCTGAACAGGACATCAAGGCCCGCAGCTTCCCTACCTCAGCATCTGCTCCCAGTTACCAATTACCATCCAGGCTCAGACGTCAAAACATCTAGCAACATCTATTAAATTCTAGCCACAGTCTGCTTCCTTCTCCTCGTGCTTCATCTCTCGATTCTAAATTGTAAAATCTTTTGCTATAGTATAAAAGTAATAAATATCTAGAAAAAAAAAAGTCATAATATGGGACAGATCAAGTATTATTTCCTCACGTGGAACATTCCAACCTCTTTCCTTAGTTCAGCTGGTGCTTGCATGTGTGCATGTGAAGTTTCGGTACGGGTAAAACTTAGAGTAAAATTCACCGTCGGTCCCTAAACTTGGCCGGCGGTGTCATCCCGGTCCTTAAACTTGGCTTTGAGTCTCATCCGGGTTAAAACCGAGCGATTTAAAAATTTAATATTAAAAAATCATAACTTTTTTATACAAACTCAAATGAAGACAAATTTTATATCAAAATTGTAGCTCTCGATGCGATCTACAACTTTGTAGTTGAAACTTTTTTGAATTAAAACTGTTTAGAGTCCCAAAATATCATTTTAAGTTTGTAGATTTTGATTCAAAAACTTAAAATAATATGTTGGGACTCTAAACAGTTTTAATTCAAAAAAGTTTTAAAGAACATCCAGATTGAAAACAATATTAACTGGCTTATCAGCCGTAGAATCCATCAATCGAACAGCCCAATCCTATTAACCGTGTTCCCTTTAGCTTTGGTCCAATAAATAAATAATATTTTCTTTTCTTACTTTGATTTGTTTACATTTCAATTTGTATCCATTTTTTTTGGTTCGGGATCTTTTCGTTGTTTTTTTTTTTGTTATTGTATCCACTCAGGTCATCTTTTGTTTCTCCAATAAAATCAATGATAAATAATAATCTCTAATTTCCTAATCCTTAATCCCTAATCTGCTCAGTTTGAATAGTTAAATCTGGCTAAACTTTAGCTGAGCTGTTGAGATGCCTAGCAACTAAATTTAATCAGCTAGTGCATCCAAACAAACCCATAATATAGTGGTTTTCTCTAATAATGAAATAGCATTAACTGGCTTATCGGCTGCAGAATCCATCCACCGAACAGGACCTAAAAAGAATCCCTATTCATTAAGGTATACTCTCCTCATACTCATATTAGTTGGCGTTTAGAACAGCGACATGGTCTTTAAAACATAACTTTGACTTCTTGTCTTTTATAAAATTATTTATGGAAAAGTGATATATATATATATATACTTTTATAAAATTATTTTTCCAGACAAACCTATTTATATAATTTTTCATATTTGTAAACTTAGAAACTTAATAGTTATTGATGATTTATATTTGTAATGTTTGACTTAAATGTTATCTAAAACGAAAACTAATATAGATATAGAGGAAGTATATGATATGGCCACCACGAACACGAATTGGAGATGCTGGTCCGTCGCCTTACTCACTGCCGTGGGTGTGCGTGAGTTATTTCTTTGTATACAAAAAAAATTCAAGCTTTGCAGTTGGGGGATGGCAACGGGGTGGTGACCGCGTGAGCAGCGAGCCTCTCCAATCCAATCGCCATCTCCAGCTGGGCATCCACTACTGTCTGCAGTACCCAGATCATACAGGATGCCAGTGGCAGCAGGACGTAAAAAAAGGCTTCTTTTTTATTCATTCAATTCAACCCGCACGACACGAGAACGAGATGTGTGTGATCAATCGAGCGAGTCCATGGCGACACCATCCATGGCCCTGGAATCCCATTTGCGCTGATCACACACATCATGCGTTGGCTCTTACAGTATGATGGTAGTTAAAACATGCTAGTAGACGGACGACAAAGTAAAAAATGGGATGCCCTGGAGCCCTGGACTGGACATATGCCGCCGGATTCGGATGGTACTGTAGCAGGAAGCACTCATGTAGTACTAGTACGTACATGGGTGTTCAGTGAGCGCACTGGTACGCATTCGTGCAGCCGCGGGTGTACGGGCTGCCGGCGGCTGGGCACGACCCGAGGCAGGCTGGCCTGTCAGGATCGAGTGTGGACGGGTTGATGCTGCCGAGGACGCGGCGGTGCACCTCAGATCCCACCGTCGACTTCGCCGTCATCGTCTGCCGCGCCGCATAGGCCCCGGCGGCGACAGGGCCGGCGAGTGCGAGCGCGGCACCGAGCAGCAGCGCCAGCTGAAGGACGACGCAGCAGACCTTGCTGCTGTCCATGCTCGCGTGTGGTCCGTGTGGTGTCGTCCTTGGATCGGAAATGCTGCGATGTGCAAGCTGGTGGATGTAGATGAGCAGTGCTGTCGAGCACAATTTATAATCGGAGGTCGTCCCCTCCCTTGCTGCAGCCCATTACAGATTTACAGATGCAGGCGTTCGATTTGGTGGCGGTTGCAACTTCCGACGGACGGTCGTAGTATTGTACAAACATCTGCCAACCAATTTTTACCGCCAATTCATTCATGGAGGCGACTCACTTTTGCATTGGTTTAACTTCTTTTCTACCCAAAAACACACACACACACACACACACAATAAAAACAACTTCACCTCGTCTCGTGCTTTCACGTGCGCGGCGGCGGCGGCGGCCGTGACCTGACCTTCACTCAAGAACCCTGTTCAAGCCAGTCGGCGTCGTCCCAGCTCCAGCTCCAGCCCCAGCCTCTGTCCGCCGCCCATGATCTCCGCTCCTCCTGACGCGGCAGAGCACCCAGTACGGGTCGTCCTCCTCCTCGTCGGCGCGTCGGTAGCACCACGGGTCCGTGATCTGGTACTCCTCCAGCACCCACCCGGCGCTCCGCAGCTGCCGCCCCTGCCCCTGCCCCTGCCCAGGCTGGGGCACGTAGAAGCAGAACTTGACCCTGCTCCACCGCACCACCACGCCGAGGTCCGTCACGGACTGCGCGCGCCGGGTGGCGCTGTGCAGCCAGGCGCCGGCGCCGCCCACGGTGCGCCGCACGGCGGGCCGCCCCCGCCCGCGCGCCGCGAAGAAGTGGCCCCGCTCCCGCAGGCCGTACCGCGCCAGCAGCTCCCACGGCGCCGCGCCGCAGGGGTCCGCCTCCAGCACGGCGCCCGCCACGCGCGGCGGGAACCCGCGCAGCTGCGGGCGCAGGAAGTGCAGCACCAGCTCGTCCTCCGACGGGTCGAAGTCGAACCCGCCGCCGCCGGAACCGCGCTCGGCCGCCTCGTCGCCGTCGCCGGCGCTCAGATTCGCCTCCTCCTCCTCCGTCTCCATTCCTTTCCTTGCCTCGCTTGGAGAAAGGGACTAGCAAGCAGCAGATTCCGCGGACACTGGCCGGCCAGAGTGATGGCTGATGGGTATTGGTCAAGCCCAACCCCAACCAACCAGTGTTTAGACCACCTGCACCGGGGCTCGCTATCCGCTCCGCTGAACATATAGCGTGGAGTATAGCCTACAAAATAACCTGCAGCGGGAGTCTGTACTAGTAGATGCGGTATCCGCATGCAAACGCTAATGGGAGCGGAGAGAGAGTATTTACCGGAGGCCGCGGCGCGCGCGCTCGCATGCGCACAGAGAGGGCAGTAGTGGGCCCCAGGTGGGCCCCACTTTATGTCGCAACAAAAAAAATACTATATCTCACAAACCGAAAATTCAAATTAAATTCTGATTGCACCGTTAAATTCGTTGCAATTAATTCTTCAAAACTAGATCTCTCATCGATATATTTAGATAAAGTGACAAGTGGACCCACAGTGAATAGAGGATGAATGGATGCGGGAGAAATGAGTATAGAGGAGAGAATCTTGATGACTAGGCAGTATAGAGGATGAAAATAGAGGAACGTGAGTGCGGATAGTCTTAAAGTGTTGGCCCCTCCACAAATAGCAAGCATTTGATTTCCGAGCCCAGCACACAGTTTAACTCTAAATCCATCAATCATTTGACTAGGCACAAAACTGGCAACTCTAAATCTATCAATCATGAAATAAGTACGAAACAAACATGAAAAGGAAATCTTCCATTGAATTTATTAACTTTACTTTATTCAAATCTCTAATTCCAAATTAGTACTAGTATAGTTTATTACTCCCTCCGTCACAAATTATGTCATTTTAAGAAGCTTAGAAAGATAAAGTTTTTAAATTTTAACTAACTTTATACAATTAGATAATAACATTTATGGTACCAACTAATTTTAACCAAATTTATACAATAAGATGATAATATTTATGATACCCTAAGTATCATTAGATTTTTTATTAATTATATTTTCGTAGTATATCTATATAATGTTATATTTTTTTGTGTATCTCTCTGTAATTTTGGTTAAACTTAAAATTTTTGACTCTCCAAGATTTTTGGAATGACTTATAATTTGGGATGGAGGAAGTACCTACTTTCGTTTCTAAGACAATTTTCTCTGACTTTTAATAAGTTTTTTGAAAAAAAACACTAACATCTACAAGTTCGAATAAATGCATAGCAAAACATATTTCTTGGGTTATTTAACAAAACTAAATTGATGTTATGGATGTTGGTGCATTTTCTATAAACTTGATGAAACCAAAGTTTAAGAAAGTTTTATTTAGGACAAAACCAAGTGAGTTATAGTTTGGATTAGATAGGCTAATAAATAGATTGGAATAAGAATGAAAGTAATGTATTCTAAATGTTTTCCTGTAGAAAATAGTCTTATTTGCTTTTCTATTTAACGTTTTCCTGTATAAAAAGACTGACTTACAGTGGGATCAAACTGAGGATATAGGCAGATGGTTGGGGTTTTGAGACTGAAGCCAATACTTCAGTATTTGGCTTTTCCTAACTGAGGAACCATCACTAGAATGACGACATTAACTTTTTATTGCTGATCATGCATAGTGATCCCCCCCCCCCCCCCCCCCCCTCATGATTCAACACAATGCTCAAGCTGCAATTAAACTGCTTGCGAAGATATGTTTTTTTTTGTTGTATTGTCACAGTTCCAAGGCCTAGTGTTGGATCTTGCCATTCTTTTTTGAAAGCTCTTGGATCTTGCCATTTTTTAAAAGGTATTGGATCTTGCCATTAACAAGCTTTCTATGAACCATCTGGAAACTTCACCGAAACTCCGAAAGGGCTTCATGCCAAATCTAAAAGTATTACTGCGATGAGAGTCTACAGATTACAATCAAAGGAGAAGAAAAGACTGATATGGTATTGTTTATCTGATGAAGAGCCTTCAGATTTTTGAAATGATTCGACTGGAGAAATTTCTGCTGAAACTGAATCTGTCAAGAAATCCTCTCCATGCCTCCATACCATTTTCCGAATACAATTGGATGTATGGGTACATTCGGTCCCTTGATCTCTCCTTGAATCGACTTTCATGTTATCGGTGGTACAAAAAAGGGTACCCCCAATCAACGCAAACACCCGAACGCTCCGTCTCCGTCTCGCCCGAGCCCTCCCAGCCAGGCCTCGGGCGAACGCTCCGTCTCCGTCTCGCCCGAGCCCTCCCAGCCAGGCCTCGGGCGAACGCTCCGTCTCCGACTCGCCCGAGCCCCCCCCAGCAAGGCCTCGGGCGAACGTTCCGTCTCCGTCTCGCCCGAGCCCTCCCAGCCAGGCCTCGGGCGAACGATCCGTCTCCGTCTCGCCCGAGCCCTCCCAGCCAGGCCTCGGGCGAACGCTCTATCTCCGTCTCGCCCGAGCCCTCCCAGCAAGGCCTCGGGCGAACGCTCCGTCTCCGTCTCGCCCGAGCCCTCCCAGCCAAGCCTCGGGCGAACGCTCTATCTCCGTCTCGCTCGAGCCCTCCAGACCTCGGGCATGCGCGCCCCCACACCTCGAGCCTTAACACACGGACCTCGAGCTGCTCAGACAGCCGTACCAGCCCATACCACGCATTTAATGCCTTCACCTACTCCGGTCATGTCCACTAGTACACGGCGTGTACCACAGTAACTCGGTGTAAAGGTCAAGTCTCGTTTTCACCACAAGCATGGGCAAAAGGGCACCAGTGCAGCACCGTTCGGCCATTCCAGGCACTGTAACTCCTCGAGGCCGGCTACGCGCCCCACGAGCCCTGCACTGTAACCCCTCGAGGCCGGCTACGCGCCCCTCGAGCTCTGCACTGCCACACCTCGAGGCCGGCTCCGCGCCCCTCGAGCCCCCGTGGCGCCACCTCGAAGTTGGCTCCGCGCCCTTCGAGCCCTAACTACTTTCATGCTATTGGAGGACAGGTACCCCAAGACCCGGAGGGACCTCACCGCGTACTGTACATTCCGGGATGAGTGCTGTACGGCTCCCGCCCTGTCGCACCACCACGTCCGCGCCCAGGATGGAAGCCACGACCCAAGGACGCCTCAACAGCGACAATCACATCGGCTCCAGTGGCCCCGACAAGACAGAGTTCCTACCCTTCTCCGTATGGGGCACCATGCGCCCCGGGGAAACAATCCGTCCGGAAGGCCTCCAGAAGGTGGGGAAGCTCCGCTCCGTTCGCCCGAGCTAGCCAGGCGGGCGAGCACAGAACTGAAATGTTCGTAGATCCTCAGAATGGGGATAGCGGCAACAACACCGAGCAACAACAGAAACGGGCTGGAAGGTCAAGAACACACGTAACTGGGGACAGGTGCACTCGGAAGCCAAGTGTCCAGAGGATTAGTAGTAGGGCATGGGGTGTAAACAACATAGGCAAAGGGTGAACCCTCGATCGGTAAGCAGCGGAAGCCGGCACGGCCCAACAGAGGTGGAGTACGCGACCTCGCGCCCTGTGCCCCTGGGACCACCTAAGGGGCTCCGGCGCCCTTCGAGTAACTACGAGTGCTCCGGACAGGTACCCTAGACCCCAGTCAAGTAACAACGTACAAGGGAGGACCAGGGCTACATGGAGGGGTACGGGCCAAACGGACCATCGCGCCCAGGAGGGGAAAGGTGACCCAAGGATCAACAGGACGATCACATCGGCTCAGTGGCCCCGACAAGACTTCCTACCCTTCCTATGGTTGGTACGCCACACTGTAATACTTTTCGTGTAACCCTGGCCTCCCCTTGCTCTATAAAAGGGGACGCTAGGGCCCTCATTCGGGACGACAAACGAACACACGAGTCCACGCACAGACACGAGTCCGGACTCCGGTCCACGCTCACTGAGCTTGTATTCTCCCCTGTACAAGCACTTAGGTGCAAGTAATACAAGAACATCTCCCCCGCTGGACGTAGGGCCTTCTTTGCCCGAACCAGGATAAATCCTTGTGTCCCCTTGCATCACCATCCAGGAAGAGAAGCACGCGATCATATTACTCGTTGGTGTGATACCCCCGGTACGAAACACCGACAGTTGGCGCGCCAGGTAGGGGACTTCGCGTGTCCGAGCCGATTTCTCGTTGATTCCTGGATGGCTTCATCCCCTCTTCCGTTCTCGGCTGGTGCCGTCGTCTGGTTCGGGAGCCTCGAGTTCCTGGCCACAGGCAACGGCAACGAGCTGACTCTGCTCTCCACGGAGGGCCTGAGCGGAGTGCGTGTCACGCCACCCCGCGCGGGGGCGTGACGCGTCGCCCGCACCACCACACGTCGCCACGTCGCGAGCGGCGCCATCGTCACCGTCGTCGCCGGGCGCAGGCGGTGCCCGCGGCAAACACCTACGCCCCCGTAGCCGGTGCAGGGTCCCCAAGGGGAAACCCGCCCGGCGCGCGGCCGAGACCTCCAGGGCGCACTCACGCCCGCCTAGCGACTTCGCATTCATCATGCGTACGGACCAGGAGCCAGGCCAGAGGCCTCCGAGCCGTGCGCCGTCGACGCCGCTCAGCCTCCTCCCGCACGGGTCGCGCCGCGCTCGGCGCCAGCGGTTCCCGGTCGGCCTCGACAACTCTGCGGCTGTATACGCCCACCGCCTCGACGAGCGCCATCAGGACCAGACGATGGCGGACCGGGAGCAGCGTCCGGGCGCGCTGCTGCAGGCCATGGCCAGCCTGGAGATCGTCCACCCCGCGTGCGTCGACCGCGACTTTTTGCCAGCCTTCGAGCCACCTCGGCGAGCCACCGTCGGAGAATGGTACCGCGAGCTGCGGTCCCAGCATCGGCCAAGGCGGCGTGCCGTCAACAGCTCCGACTCCGACGAATACGACTACCACGACCCCGACCTCTGGGATCCCACCAGGGAGTGCTTCCAACTCGAGGGAGTCGTATGCGACACCGAGGACGAAGGCGACGACGGCAGGCCGGCGCTCGACCTAGAGGGACCTAGCGACGTGGCCGCGGCAGGCGGATCACGCGTTCAGGGAGGGACGAACCTCGAGCACCGGCTGTGCCGCCTAAGCACGACGATGGCCGGGCGGCGCAACTCGCACAAGTGCAAGAGGCAATCACCAAAGCCGAGGAGGAACGGCGACACCTGCTGCAGCTCCGGCAAACCCTGATGCAGGAACCACCCCAGCCCCGAGGAGCCGGAGCTCGAGGCCGGGCTCGAGAGGTCCACCGGCGGATCCTCGAGGACGGGGCACCAGCACGCCCCGAGGTATGTTTCCCGCGAGCTGGCAGAACGTGGTGGCGGCGGCTATGATGCTCCGTGACCTGCCCGCCGTCTCCAACCCCGATGCCAGGCGCATGCTCGGAGAAATGAAAAACCTCCTCGAGACAGCCGCGGTACAGCAGGCCGAGAGCTCGGCGTCACGCCGACGCGGAGCAGCCTCGGGGAGACCGGCGGACACGCCCCACGACGCTCGCGAGGCATCCGTCCACCAGCCGGACGCCTCTCGAGCTAGGCCAGTCCGCGAACGGATCGTCGACAACCGGCCACCTCGAGACCCCAACGACGCCCGCAACGACATCAACCGACGGCGCAAGGACAAGGGGCCCAAGAGCGTGGCTATAGCGCCCATCGAGGGGGGCGCTACGACAGCGACGAGGACCGGCAGGTCCTCGAGCCCCCGGGCCCCGAGTCTTCAGCCGGGCCATCCGCAGCTCGACCCTCCCCGACCGCTTCCGACCGCCGACCAACATCGTGAAGTATGACGGGGAGGTCGAGCCCAAGCTCTGGCTCTCGGACTTCCGCCTTGGCTGCCAACTGGGCGGAGCGAAGAACGACGACCGCGTGATCATCCGTCAGCTCCCACTTTACCTCTCGGACACCGCCCGACGGTGGCTCGAGGGGCTCCCGCCGGATCGGATCCATGACTGGGCCGACCTAGTCAGGGTCTTCGACGGGAATTTCAAGGGGACCTGCGTGCGTCCAGGCAACCCCTGGGACCTACGGCGTTGCAGGCAGGCGGCGGACGAGCCCCTCCGCGACTTCGCTCGACGGTTCTCGAAGCAGCGTCTCGAGCTCCCCCACGTGCCTGACGAGGACGTCATCTCAGCGTTCCTCGCGGCACGACATGCCAAGAGCTTGTTCATGAGCTAGGACGCTACCGTCCCGGGACGGTCGAGGACCTGATGGATCGCGTCACCAGCTTTGCTTCGGGCGACGAAGCAGTGGGGGCCTTCTTTGGCCGTTCCACGGACAAAGGCAAGGCGGTGATCGCGCCGGAGGGCTCCAACAAGGGCAACGACGCCAAGAACGACAACAATGACGGCAACAAAAGGAAGAAAAACAAACGCAAGGGCCAGAAGGCGAAGCGTGGCGCCGATGACGACGACGACAAAGAGGTGCTCGCGGGCGCCCTCGAGCCTAAGAAGCCCCGAGGCCCCCCCGATGGGGCTGTTTTTCGACCAGATGCTCGAGGATCCCTGTACCTACCACAGGGGCCCCGTAAACCACAAGTTGAAAGACTGCCGACTGTTGAAGGGCTACTACTCCAAGCTCGGCGATAAGAAAAGACGCGCCTAAGGGAAAGGATACCGATCGACGCGGCGGCAGAAACGCAGATGGCGACTTCCCCCCGGTGCGCGACTGCTACATGATCTACGGGGGCCGACCGTCGGGCTCTCAGCTCGAGAAAGAAAGAAGGAGCGCCGGGAAATCTTTTCGCTTGGCCACGACGCCCCCGGTATCTTGACTGGTCCGATGCGCCAATCACGTTCGACCGTGACGACCATCCGGACCGGGTCATAAACCCGGGGGCTTACCCCCTCGTCGTCGACCCCGTCATAGTCGACGTTCGGTTCTCCAAGGTGTTGATGGATGGGGGCTCGAGCCTCAACATCATATACCTCGAGACCCTCGACCTCCTGGGGATTTCAGAAGGACAGCTCCGACCCAGTGTCGGGGGGTTCCACGGAGTAGTACCAGGAAAGAAGGCCCACCCCCCGGGCGCATCGACCTGCCGGTCTGCTTCGGCACGCCGGCAAACTTCCGACAGGAAACGCTCACCTTCGAGGTGGTCGGCTTCCAAGGGACCTACCACGCCATCATCGGCCGGCCAGGCTACGCCAAGTTCATGGCGATTCCTAACTACACGTACTTGAAGCTCAAGATGCCGGGGCCAAAGGGGTCATCACCGTTGACACCTCCTACGAGCACGCATACCACTGCGACGTGGAGTGCGTCGAGCGGGGGGAGGCCAACGTCCACCTCGACTCGCTCGAGGCCTTGGCAGCTCTGGCCACCGAGGGGGCCCCAGAAGCAAAGCGTCACGCCGGCACCTTCGAGCCGGCCGAGCACACCAAGCAAATACCCGTCGACCCGACCTCGGCCAATGGCAAGACGCTGACCATCAGTACCAGCCTCGAGCCCAAATAGGAAGCAGTGCTCGTCGACTTTCTCCGCGCGAACATCGACATGTTTGCGTGGAACCCCTCGGACATGCCGGGCATACCGAGGGAAGTCGCCGAGCACGCCTTGGAGATCCAGGCCGGGTCCAGACCGGTGAAGCAACGCCTGCGCCGCTTCGACGAGGAAAAGCGCAGGATCATCGGCGAGGAGGTGCACAAGCTTTTGGCGGCCGGATTCATCAAGGAGGTATTTTACCCAGAGTGGCTAGCTAACCCTGTACTAGTTAGGAAAAAGAATGGAAAAATGCGGATGTGTGTAGATTACACTGGTCTGAATAAAGCATGTCCAAAAGTTCCATTTCCTTTACCTAGAATTGACCAGATCGTCGATTCCACTGCTGGGTGCGAAGTGCTTTCGTTCCTTGATGCGTATTCCGGCTACCACCAAATTAGAATGAGAAAATCCGATGAGCTCGCGACCTCTTTTATCACGCCATTTGGTATGTACTGCTATGTTACGATGCCCTTCGGCCTTCGAAACGCCGGGGCAACGTACCAGCGATGTATGCAGCACATCTTTGGCGAGCACATAGGCAAGACCGTCGAGGCCTACGTCGATGACATCGTGGTTAAAACTAAAAAAGTAGGGAACCTCATCAGCAACCTCGAGACCACGTTCGAGTGCCTCCGGGCCAAGAATGTGAAGCTCAACCCCGAGAAGTGTGTCTTTGGTGTGCCTCGAGGCATGCTACTTGGCTACATCGTCTCACAACGGGGGATCGAGGCAAACCCTGAAAAAATCTCAGCAGTCACGAGGATGGGCCCGATTCGTGACCTCAAGGGTGTGCAGAAAGTAACAGGCTGCCTAGCCGCTCTCAGCAGATTCATCTCGAGGCTAGGGGAAAAAGCGCTACCCCTCTACCGCCTACTAAAAAAGACGGAACACTTTGCGTGGACCGCCGAAGCCGAGGAGGCCTTAACCAAGTTGAAGGGGCTGCTGACTTCTGCACCAATTCTCGTGCCCCCGCGACCAGCCGAAGGTGACGATTCCCCCGAGCCCCTCCTCCTCTATGTGGCCGCAACCACTCAGGTGGTTAGCGCGGTCATAGCCGTCGAGAGGCACGAGGAGGGTCATACATTGCCGGTCCAGCGACCGGTATACTTCACCAGTGAGGTACTCTCCGAGGCCAAGGTCCGGTACCCGCACATCCAAAAGCTGCTCTACGGCATCATCGTCACAAGGCGCAAGCTCCAGCACTACTTCCTCGCTCATCCCGTGACGGTGGTGTCGTCCTTCCCCCTCGGAGAGATCGTCAACAATCGGGAGGCCACGGGGCGCATCGCCAAGTGGTCCGCCGAACTAATGGGGGAGACCATCACCTATGCCCCGCGAAAGGCCATCAAGTCGCAAGCGTTGGCGGACTTCGTTGCTGAATGGACCGACACTCAGCTCCCGCCGGCACAGATTCAAGCCGAGCTCTGGACCATGTACTTCGATGGATCCC